>OY987303.1:15336174-17736174 GCA_963920635.1 Pseudeuparius sepicola | reverse complement strand
CTTCGACGAAAGAAAAACAATTATAATAGATAAACTATACTTCTGATTATCTGACAGGCAACAATTAGTATGTTGGTTAGTTGCTATGGTGACGCGGATGCCGCGCTAACAAAGCCCCGTGATAATTGCGTTTTAATTAAGAACAGATACGTAATTTTTTTTAATTACGTGTCAATCATTACGTGTCAGTGTTCGTAACAATCGACTTACGTTTCCAAGGCACTCTATGCAAAAACGATTAATTTGACATTACGGCAAGAAAAACAAAGTAAAGTATAATGTGTGATATATCATTTTAACCAGAAAAAAAATCCTCTTTTCAAAAATGCGAAAATCCATTATGGCGCCCATAAGAAAAATAAAAGTTGATCGTCATATCTTTGTTCAGGGAGGCGAGAAAAAAAATGCAAGATCATATTTAGATTCCTTGTAAAAAAGTGCCTTAATAATGTTTAACTTAGAAATGTCCAGCGCCATTCGTTTTCGTTTAAAAAAATATAAACAAAAACGACAATTTTCAGTTTTTTCGCATTATTTTCAAAACGAGAAGGGCCAGCCAAAAATTTTTTTACCATGTTACTCGGCATCAAATTCCTAATATTTGGATTTAATAAACCCAAACATGCTGATTTAGATGTACAACATCTATAGGTACATCACAAACATGATAAATTTCTTGCAAAAAACAAAACGAATAATCAAGTAAAATAATGAGAAAACGGTTCAATGTAAAGCGGAAAGTCCTTACAAATAGGATGACTTAGGACTGCAGTACTGCCCAGTTAACACAATGGCACCTAGCACATGCCAAAAATGTACCGTCAATATGCCGTTAGGGAATATTATTTTATCATATGGATGGTACATACTTATCATATTCCTTCAATATTACCTATAACACATATTTCTGGTTTGTCTATGGCACATGCTAAGCATCTTCCTCACCAGTATATTCCTCCAAAGTATGTGACAAATACATACCAAAAAACATATTTTTTACAGGTACCTTTGTCACCTGCCAAGTATGTGCCATAAAAGTGCATATAAAGTATATTCCTCCAAAGTATGTGACAAATACATACCACAAAACATATTTTTTACAGGTACCTTTGTCACCTGAAAAGTATGTGCCATAAAAGCGCATATAAAGTATATTCCTCCAAAGTATGTGACAAATACATACCAAAAAACATATTTTTTACCGGTACCTTTTGTAATTTTAATGTTTTAAGGAGAATATGCCATGGAAACAAAAATAAAAGTTATCCGTCTTTGTGTCAGAATAATTTATTGTTGGAGGAACATGGATAGAATAGATAAATTTAAATTATGATTGCATTTATAATATTTAAAAATTTATAAATAAAAAAATATTTATTTCTGTAATTTGATACGTCATTTTTTTTAATTCTGAGCAAGTTTTTCTAACAAAGTTTTTCAATATTTCGCACAGAAAATTAAGGCACTTAACCTGATGCGATTTTTATTTTTAAGCTACTACCAGCGCCCTCTATAATTTTTTAAAGTCCAAGATACTAAAAATAGTTTTTGGGTGAAGCAAGAGCAAAATACAAAAAATTGTGTTTGCACTGTAAAAAAATGTCATATACACCTATAATACCGCTTTGCCGTGGACACATTTAATGTATGCAGTACCTAAGCATAAGCATGTATGCACTGATTGAAGGTTTAAATTGATATTTCCATTGGACGACTTCCCGATATATGTGTATAAACGGGAGGTCGTGCGTAGAGCGAGATCGCCCTGTATTCACACGAAGTCGGTGGCGACGGTGGCCGAGGAGCGACCGAGGAGACCCGAACAACGAGATACGAGCGGGATCTGGAATTGGGCAGCGCTGCCGGATCTATCGAAGAAACGGCTGAATGGTACACAGATATAGTTTATGGCTTTAGAGACGAAATCGTGCGCGAGCCTCAGCGGCGGCGGAGCCCCAGAAAAGAAGGTTGCGGCGGCAAAGTCGCAGGCCTAACTTTCAAACCCCGCCGAAGGCGGGGGTGAAAAGCTAGTAAATATCTATATTGTTCCCCAAAATATTTAATATATTTTTAAAACATTAGTATAAATTTGCTACTTTACTGTTTTACAATGAATTTTGTTGTATAACTTGTAACAAAATAATAAAATATAATAACCAGCAGTTCCGTAGGACTTGGAACTACCGTAGAATCGAAAGTCTGGCAACTCTGTGAACTTAATCCGTGGGGGGGAGCGCTGGTGATCGCCCACCGCGCCGACGCAAATCGGCATTCGCATTCGTTATTCGTTTGCTGTGTTCGCGTTGGCGTCAGGGTCAGGTCGCCATTCTTTTTTGTGCTGTAGCTTGGTTTTGTGCTTCGCTCAAAAGAGTAGCAAGGTAGGTGGTAGTGGTACCCACGTGGCATTTTTTCGCAAGTAAACGCGGGCATTTTACAAATGCTTGTAGATAGGTAATTGTTATGCCATTTTTCTATAATCGTTTGTAATAGTAGTATGCCTATTTCTAGCAAGTGGCGAAACGTGTGGGGTAGAACAGGTACTTTTTAGAACGCGGCTGCCATTTTGCATTTACACGAACGACGCGAAGCACTTTTTCGTTTCCGCACGTGTGGAACAAGACTTTGACGAAGGCTTTGAGGATTGCATTTGCCTTTTTCTCAAAATAGTATCAAGGTAAGTTTACTTATTATTTATATATTGGCACCATGAGCGTGAGTTCTGTTTTCTAATCGAAGTGATAAAAGTCGTTCCGTAATTGATTTCGGTTAGATTACGGAACGATACAGAAAGTTACCGGAGATTATTGAAGTAATCGTGCTCTCGACCAGAACAAAGGTGGGTTGATAAACTATTCCATTGCCATTCATTGTTTAATGTCATTATGGATACAACCAAATTCTTTGTTAATGGTAACTTTAGTAAGTAAACAAAACACGTGTTAAGTTACAGAGCTACGCACCTATTGTTGACAATCCAATTTCCATTTTTCATTGTTGTGTAACCATCTCACTTCATGGTATCTATATTAAAAATTAAAAAATTGCATTGTCGACCATTTCTGTTATGTAGCAATCTCCTACAAAAGCTGGTTTTTAATCATATGTTAACTTTTCTTATTTCTTTTGCAGAATGTTATGGTTATTGATGGTGTATAGTAATTAGGGACACATATTATACCTAGATATATATAAATACATAACTTTTTATATTATGTCGGTGTATATTTTTTTGCCATACCCCAAAACCAAATGTTGATTTTAGTCATATAACAAGTATGTACCAATTACATACCATGATGTTAATGTGGGAAGGTGAAAAGCATATGCTTTGATTCAAGATTCAAATGCAGTGTTCATTTTAGTCACGTTCTAAGTATATATACGAAAGTGAAAATTAAAATAAATGAAATATGAAAATCACATACTTATCATGTACTTTGATTTACGTGTAATGTTGGTTTTAGTCATATGACAAGTACATGATGTGGCACATTCCTGTCACTTAGTTGTCACCTGAATGGGGTGCCCTGTAACATGTGCCAAGCATATGCCTCAAATATGCTGTATGTTAAAAAAGAATATACTTGGAATGTGAACATTCTAAAATAGAATATGATTAGTATGTGCAAGTCATGAGATTGTGCTATCTGGGTGATGCTTGACTTTTTAAAAAGTGTTACCAAAAAAAGAGCACGCACTATAGGCGAAATTTTTTTTACAACTTTCAAGGTCAAATGGCCTAAAATGATGAATTAGAAATTCGCCTAGCAAAAATATTTGCTTACAAAATAAGTTTCGTTATGTAGGTACATTTTCCCTCTTTTCAAGCCATTGACAAAAACATCGATAAAATTATAATAACATGTATAAGCAAGTTTGTATCTGCAGTACTCTCCCTTATAGTCTACTAGTTATTACTTGCACATCACAAAAGATGAGTGCCCTGTCACCTTACATTTTGTTTGTCGTTAGAGACTCGGACTTTCACATTTTGGTCATGAATGTATGCATATATAGGCAACAGATAACAGATCCTATTTGCTGGAAAGGTGAACAGAAAAGCCAACCTTGCTGGTAATAATATATTTGAACAGAAATATTGGGTCCTTTTGTTACACATCACCTCAAAAGTAAAACTGATTTAAAACTGTATGTATAAATATGTACAAGGTACTGATGTATTTCATTTTTACGCTCTAGTCAAGGTCACTTTAAGTTACTTTGGAGTTTCTTTTGTTATATTGAGTCGATTTCATAACAGACCTTAGTTTGGTTACATATGTACAATCTTTTATTATGTACAGCATTAGTTTGTCGAGGGCATTGAATGATAAAACAAAACAACATAATAAATATAAAATAAATAATTATATTTGCAAAAAACAATAAAAAGAAAACAATCATTCTTTGTCAGTCAATATGTCAGATTAAAAAAAAATTGAAAGGCATCACCACAATATAATGATTTAATAACAGGGAAAAAATAACTGCGAGCCTTTGCATTTAACAAATGACTTCAAATTTCAGATACTATAACAATAATTTTGAAAAACAGTTGCTTTAAATAACTATACTAAAGTGCGCTGAATAGAGGGCCAGCCTTTTTCTTTTAGAGATTACAAAACTTAATATCAAAACAAATGTCGTGTGTATCACCTAACTTCGTATACTCACTCGAGGATTTTTCCGATTGGTCCCAATCCAGCCCATATTTCTTTCTGATCATATATGAACAACAAAAAGTTATCGTTACAAGAAATGAGGAATCCTAAACCTTAGGTCTTTAAGGAGGAGGAACATAATATCCATACTTAGCAAGAGCGCAGTGAGCAAATCGAGTTTGACCATGAGAGGCTCAAATTCCAGAGACGGCGCATTTCCAGTGTGCGAACAATCAAGGATTTCGGTTTGTAACCAAACTTCGCTCTGCACATTAAGTAAATTTTCGCTGATGTTACGTAATGTTTATAAAAATTGTGATTGTATGAGATCAATTCATTTTTGATTAAACCGGTGTCATATCATCTCGCTTAGTGCACCAACAGAAATATTGTTTGATTAACTCTTCTACGAACATGTCCAATTTTGATTTGAAATACGATTATTAAAATTTTATTTTTGATATTGAGACTTATCTATAATAAAACATAACTGCAATAAATTTCAAATCTCAAATTAATATGAACTTAAATGCTTAGTGGGTATGAGTATGTATGTAAATTGTGAATGAAATAAATCCTAATCTAGCGAAAATTTGACTTGAGATGTGGGGGAGGGGCAGATATACAAATTTACAAATACTCTGCAAGTAAAATTGTTTAACATGGTTAAGATTTTCGCCAATATAAAAATACAAATATAGTACAGTATATCTAGATCACATTTCTGAAACTTTAATTTAATTCCCTGGAGATGACTTACCTATGGGCCAATTGAAAGGCAAAAACCTCAGACATAATATTCTCCCCTCTCAGAAATAACCAGAAATTAATTAAAATTATTAATTATTTAAATTAATTAAATTTAATTAAATTTTAGAAAATAACCAGAAATGAATTAAAAACTACTAATTATTTGTGCACCTAATGTCAATTTCAGATTATGAGTGACTTCATGAAAACAATCTTCCAATTCCAAATCTACAATGTAGCCTAATGGGTAAAGACGCCCATTTATTTCATCCTAGGTTTTTCTTCTTAATGATCAACAAAAATACAAAATTTTTATTGTTTACTGTTTTATTTTACCATTTTACCATTAGGCTACATCAAATTCTGAAGATTGTTTTCATGAAGTCACGCATATTTGAAACTGACATTTGATGCACAAATAATTAGTAGCTTTTGGTTAATTTCTGGTCATTTTTGAGAGGGTACCTCTTTAGAATATTATTTCGGAGATTTTCCCTTTCACTCTGTCCATAAATTATCCCCATGGAATTAAACTATAGAATAAGTTCTAAAATGACTGTACTAATAATATGATAACAATCAAGGGCAGATCTAAACTGGTTAGCAAGCCACTGCCTCCTAGATCTGCTCTTTGATGTCAAGAGAAAATTAATCCACGATTATTGTTCTTCCAATGGCCCTAAAATCAAAACTAATGTACAAATGAAATAATTTAAAAATTAATAAAATATACAAGATATACATACATAATACACGCTTATCTTCTAAAATATATATGCAAAAATAACAATGACTACTATTTTTTATTAGTTTACACATCCACAACCAGTGAGATGTATGATTTGATTTCACTAATAGGCCTATTATAATTCTCAGCGTTGTACAAATATAGCATGTCATAATAGTAAATATATAACTCCAGCATACACTATTTACAGAAAAATATACACTATAATATTCACGTGGAATTTACTATTAAATGTAAAAATATTATAGTAACGCACCCTAGAGTCTGTTAACTAGATCTAAGATCATTTTATGGGTAATAGGACCACTGATTGCTCTAGTTAACTCTTATCAAATGAAAAAAACCCAACCATTTTCAATTGGCTAAATTGGCCTAAGTATAAACGTTATAAGTCACTAATAAAACACGTACAGGTAAAATACGGGTCCGATTTTCCTTTTCAGGCGCTGATCCATTGACGGTGAATTGACTTGGTGCATTCTTTGGCATACGATTTCCACACAGAACCTTCGGAAAGGAGCTTCCATTTAGCTATCCTTTTTTAGGCGGCGAATGCCTTCCCGCACGTACTTCACCAAGTCTATCAGCGAACTGTGCATTGTCAGCGGCCTGCACTGCTTATCCAACTCGATGAAAAAATCTGCAGCAACCAACAAACTTCATTTCGACATTTGCCAAGAATGTACAATTTATTTATTAGTTTGTTATGGATATATTCGGAATTTTCTGCATTTGTGATTTGGCACCGGGTTTCAAATGGGTGACATTAGTTTTTGGCATATTTCGATTATTGATATGTGAATATTTAATTTGACACCAAATACTCATATTTAAAGTTAAAAAACATCTCAAAAATGATAAAAATTTAAAAAATAACAAAAATGTGTTGCAGTGAATTAAAATTATGTTGTTTCTTAAAATGCCCATCATTTGATCATCAATGGGCATAAACCCAAACGGTGTCAAGGCGAATTGTTTTCCCATCACAAAGTTTTCCGAAGAAATATAGGAAAAAATTGGCTAAGAAAAAAATAACAGTTTTTAGCTATAAAAAAACATTTTTGTCAAATATTTGAAAAGATTTATATTTTAGCAAATAATCCGGCAAAAAAATAAGACATTTAAAAATCACCCCAATTTTAGATCATTTTGACAAACTCAATAAGTGCTTGCGTTCAATGCAGGCAACATTTTTTTAATCCCTAGGTAGCGCTATCTGTCAAAATTTGACAGCGCTGTAATCGCTGCTGTGGTACACTGAATGGGAGTTGAAAGATAATATATTTTTTGTAGATTATGTTTAATTATTTTGCGTTTTTTAATAATTATAAAAGGATAGAAATATGATAAGCGCTGCTAGCAAAAATGAAACTGCTGCCGAACTGAGGGCAGCACTAACTAGTGCTATCTGTCATTACGCTCCATTCAATGCACAATGACGTCAAGCGCTGGCAGCAATTACAAATTTGAGGGAGCATTGTATGCAACCAGTGTTTCTACATTATTTATGACCACTAATTCACTGCAAAATGGCAAAAGCAACGTGTCATTGATTAAAAAAAAACAAAGAATAAAGTAATCAAAAATTAAATTCAAAGTTTATGGACACTATTGTGTATGAAACTAGCATTTAATTGCTATTATTAAGACACTTGTATTCAGGCTCATGTCTTAAAATATCATTAAATGCTTTTGCATTTATCATTCACACCTATATAGCAGTGAAACTGGGGACATACATAAGTTGTAGAAATTTTTGAATAAAATTCAATGTACAAAGTACTTGAAAGTAGATAGGCTATATATTTTAAACTGGGTGTTTGAAACTATTCAAACCTTTATTATTTGTGGAAGTGCAAATTTATGTGTTTAAAAAGGATATAATATATTCTAACCTTATATAGATTATACAGGGTGAGTCATTGGTAATGGCACATAGTGCAACCGCATATTACCGAGGGGCGCGAAGACGAGAGGACCGGACGGTGGGAGGATATTTTGGGCCAAAATATTACGATTGAGGCTAATATGCCTTATAGAAATGTTGTTTGTTTAAGAGATACCGGGCGTTAAAGTTCATTTTTTGAAATTGAAACACAGCAGTGCTAAATTTCAGTTCAGGAGCTTGATTACTTTGGGAGATGTAGCCATAATTCAATTTCAAAAAATGAACTTTAAGTCCCTGTGTCTCTTAAACAAACAACATTTCTATAAGGCATATTGGCCTCAATCGTGACAATCGTAATATTTTGGCTCAAAATATAATATGCGGTTGCACTATGTCTCATTACTAATGACTCACCCTGTATATAATTTACTTTTGATGGTTTAAGTTTCTTCTCACTGTTGCAATCAAAGATCATTTGTTTTATCTATCCAATAGGAAGTCAGAAAAAATCTACAACTTTTGTATAAAAAAATTCTAGCTTCAAAAATGAAAGCTATAAGAGTACCTCAAAATGCATGGAAAGGCACTGCATAAAAAAAAATCACAATAATTGTTAAAAGTTGACAGTAAACCATCTCTGAAAATTCCTACCGCCACAATTCTCGTTCTGGATTAAGATTGTCAAAAAATGTATTTAGTTTAAGTTTAAAGTGCCTCAACTATTTTATTGTTTTCTGGTTATGAACTAGAAACCGTTGGTGTGATTGGCTCAAAGAAATAATTCTAAAATTCCTCACAAATAATAAATATTGACAGTTACTACTTTGGAACTGATTCGGGATTGCTCAAAGCTATAAAATGATAAAAAAAACTTTAGTCGCATTTCTGATGATAGGTGGCCGCAGTGAGTGTCAGAAACAATTTCCTGTCAACTCTTCACAAACGTTTCACCGATCCCTACCCGTATGCCTGCCCTTGACGACCAGGGAGTCGGCCGTGTCCCACAGGTCCTGGTACGACAGCAGGTAGGTGAACTGCTGGTTCTGTTTGGACATGGCGTTGTAAACGGACAGCGGCACCCACGTGCCGGCGTTGTGAGCGTGGGCGGGCGGCACGGCGGGCGGCGGGGGCGCGCCCCCCCTGGCCACCGCCGCCGCCGCCAGCTCACCGCTGCTGTAGCCCGACGATTGGCTGCCCACGGAGTTGACGCTGCCGGCCGGCGACGGCGTCGGCGACAGGGGGGAAGGGGTCCCCTGACCGGGGGCCGCCGGGAGCGGCTGCTCCTGCGGGATGGCCGCATTCTGGAACGGAGGAAAGGGCTAGTCTGGCCATATACGAAACGACCATATACCTGTATATTAACATATACCGCTTTTGGCCCTATTGCGCACGGCAAGGCGCAGGGAACGAAAAGAGATGGAATTCGCCGCCATTTTTAACCCTATTTTGACAGTTTGAATGGTGGCTACCTTATTCCTTGTTTAAATTTTTGTATACAGTATAAATGAAATTGCGTTATACTTTTTGAAGGCGCCGGTAAAATCATAAAAGTCACCGTGACATGCTTTTTTGATGAGAGATGCGTTTTTAGTCTTTAATCGCGATTTTTTCTTTTGTACGGTTGATAGCTTTTCGTTCTCATATTTACAAGATCAAAACATGACCTGGTGCAAAAATGCAAAGAGGCTTTTACATCCAGATTGTGAAATTGCATTCCATAGGTAAGTAAATAGGTATTATTTTTTGCCAAATAATATTTTTTTCTCATCGATATTTTCTGATTTCTTGCTGATTTTTAGGTTTTCAAGAGAAGAAACTAAATTTAGAAAGTGGCTTAGTACTCTAGGTGTCATCGACTATAATATTCAAGAAGAAGTTCAAGAAATAACTCTGGGAGATGAGGAAAATTGAGACATTGTAATTCTCGATACGACGAAGAGAGCCGCATTTCTGGAGCAAATAGAATTAACTGAAGAAATGCAAACAGCAGCAGCAAGTAAACCTGTTAACTGTGCAGATCACCGCCAGCAAAATTATTGAAGCTTAGGTATCAAAGAAGAGCGTATTAAAAATCACTTCACTTTCATTTTTGAAGCAAAGATTAAAGTCGTAGAAGTTGAAGTTACCAAGTTTTCTTTTGCTTGTATTTTTTAAACAAACAAAAATAAAAAGCTCTAAGGAATAAAACTAGCTGCCTAAAAATTCAGAAACAGGTATAGATGTGTTGCTGGAAAATAGGTTATTATTATTAAGTATTCAAAGAAATAATTATTATACCAAGTAATAGTGTATGAAAATGTTAGATAATTAAAAATATTTTCATATTTTTGCAAGTATTTATAATGTAGCTATTGTATAAAGTGTAATGTACAATAATAATTATATTACTTCTCCTTATGATGATTAAAATATTGTTTTGATTAAGTTGTACAATTTCTCAACCTACTTAACTGCTTCGTTTTCTGAATGCATTAATTTAAAATTAAAACCAACAAAAATAGTGGACCTCTGTTGTACTTTGAACTAAAATAATTCCCATTTTACACAAAACGACAACCAAGACATTACATTATTTATGGAACCCACCCGTATAAATTATTTCAAATTTCCCGCCTCATTTAGGGGTAAAAATGGCCGCCAAATTATTCCCCCGGTCGGACGTCTCTCTTGCGCGGTATAGGTTGCTATAAGTATATGGAAACGACACACAGGAAAATAATGGAGGTCGGTAGATTCCACTGACATAGGTAGGTATTTCACTTTTTTCAGCTTGTCCCAGTTTCAATAAAATAGCATGGACAATTTTAAGCTACAGTAGTACCTTAAAGGTGTACCTTTCCTCTAAAAAAAAGATGGCATTGAATATGGGCAATGGTTACCAAGCATTCCAAGCGGTCCGATTGCATAATTTTGCTTGCTAGCGCTAGCATTTCGTTAAACTGTTATTTTAAAAAAATAAATCACAAAATCGAAATTTTACAAGGGATCTGCTTATCTTCGAAAATTTTTGTTCAGATTAATTCGAATACTCAAAATAATGAAGTTAAACCTGGACCGACACTATATTCTAAATGAAGGATTGGTGTACAGAAAATGGAATAATTTTAAATACAGCAAAGACAAATTTCGCCTGGTTCTCAACCAAAAATAGCAGAATGGAACCAAGGCTGCAGATCACAGGATTCCCCTAACAGATCCTTGGTTTAAAAGGGTTCTATTTTGTACACGAGAAGATTCCCTCAAGCCAATTAGTAGTAAAGAAGTTTCCTATGTTTCAGTTGAGGAAATTTGCGTCATTAGAGACCATCCTTCGTTTTATTACGGTTGCGTTAGCTTAGTCATTGGGTATTGGGTGTGCTGGGGAAATAGCTCAGATGCAAATAGAATATTTATTCTACAAAAACGTATCTTCGTTATCTATATAATAGAAGTAGCATCGTTCATATATAAGAATCTGCACAGTTTTAATTGAGGTCAATAGTTATACTACCAGAAATGCACATAATATTTATATATCCCATGATTTTCTCTTACACAGGTAAACGAGGATCCAATTTTGACATCACTCAGAATATACAATCATCTTCCTGATCATATAAAACACAAAGGCAGCCTGGGGCAGTTCAGTCCAGTAATGAAAATATTTTGCGAAATGTACCTATGTTTTTATTCCCTGGCAGACTTTATTTCAGTGGATTTTTAAATATCAAGTCAAATAGAAGTTTTACACGTAAAATGTCGTGTTTTGAATCTGACTAGGTATTCCTCATTTTGTTTATCAAATAGTACCTATACTGCTAGTATGTTTTCTGTCATGTCTATATGTATGTTTATGAATATACAGGGTGAGTTATGTAGGTCGCGGTTGGTATATTGGAAATAGTTGAAAACCTACCTGTAACGCCATCGATAATAAAAAAACCTACTGCACATGAAGAAATAAAGTTACTGCATAATAAATTATGACATCGGCTTATGTTATTTATTTATGGTGTTACAGGTAGATTTTCAGCTATTTCCAATACACCAAAAATTAACAAGAATATGTCTTTTTATTTTTTACAGCTTTAAAAGTGACATTTTGACACCCTAATAAATAAAATAAAATAAATAAAATTGAAATAACTCCCTAACCTTTAAAGTTAGACCCATAATATCCTATATCAAAAAGTACCTACTCTTTAAGGGCTTTCCAAACATGTAATAAAATACAGCGAGTTCCATTTAAAATTAGCGAGTAAACTTAGGATTTGTGTAAGTGAATCGCCCGGTATGTTCTCCAGAACTTTATCTCAATATCGGTCCAAAATTGTTAACTAGGCGTAACAGGCAATCTCCAGTCCAAGTTATAGCCCAAAATCCTATTTGGTCTTTGAGTAATACATTTCCAAAAGTGGCCCCTTTTTTCGTTTAAAATTCAAATAACTCCCTAACTTTTAAAGATAGACATTTAATACCCAGGACCAAAAAGAACATACTCTCTAAGGGTTTTCTAAAAATGTAAAAAAAATTGAATTTAAAAAACCTAACTTTGGGTCGCTACTACTTATTGACTTACCCTGTATATTGGAAAATATTTTCGGAATGTAGTACATACTCATGTTTCTCTACAAGTTTTGCCTATACTTTTTTTATATCATTAACAATGTAGAAGATATAGACCACCGCGGCCTACGTAACTCAAGCTGTAGAAAATACTTTTGGGGTTGCAGTAAATATAATATACCAGTTGCACAACTGGAATTGCCGAGCCTTTATTCTTGATCTAGCAAAATCCCTATCAACTGGTCTAGGTTAGGGAAACGTAAAAATGTCACTTAAATTAATTAATTAAATGGATTTCAGTTACAAGGAAAAATGAAAATTATGTTAAACAAAGTTGGCCATGTAGAAGACCATGATTACTTAGCTCCAAAACTAAATAAATGATGTTTAGGTACGTAGCTATTAGAAATAGTGTTGTGTTAAATATATTATCCTTCCCTCAATGTTAAGGCTTGTAAGACTAAAGGATTGAAAAACTAAAATATTTTTTGTAGTACATATTCCTTACCTACAAATACCTACTACAAACCTAAGACTTTAGTACACAAGTTAACTTTCTGATTTCATGAATTTCAGTAAAAAGTATCCATAAATACATAGTTTATTCATCATTAATCTGTAATTCTTATTACAAAAATTCAAAAATTATTACAATGCAAATAATAAACCCAACCTCATTCGCTTCTCGTTTCTCTTAGATTTGGTGCGGTTTCATTCGCAACTAGATGATACAAACTGATACGTTTGCTACTTGTAGGCTAATTCAAAAGTACATTAGAATCACTTTGGATTCGATTTTGAATTAGCTTTCGACTTAAAATTTTAGATTTCCCTTGTGGGAAAATGTGACAAAAATATAAAATTATTCAGTTTGTCCTCACCTTGCTGCAGTAGTCGCTGATGACCTTCTGAAGTTCCTTGGCCTCGGCCTTCCTCATTTTGAACAGCTTGTAGAACAAGAGCGCCTGGCACCGGTAACTAGAATCAGTTTTATCAATGACCGTTCGTCCTTTGCCTACCATCAGCCAAACCTACCTTAGCACAGCCAACTTGTTGTGAACGGGCGATGCGTTCTGCTGGTTCCTGAACTTGGACGAGATGAATTTGATCAGCGACAGGGTGTCTTTGTACATTGTGAAGGCCGCCTTTTCGGTGACCGTCTCGTGTTCCATGGCGTTGCCGGTCAACAGGAAGAACAGCACCGCCTCCAGGTAGAGCATGCACTGCTTTATCGCATCCTGCTCCTTATCGGCCATGTGTTTCAGCTTTTTTGCTTCGCTCAGGTACTGATTTTGATCCCTGAAAGGAACCGCATTCAAAACGATTTTTTCAAAGGCAAACGTCAGGGAGCATAAACTGAAGCCTATCCTTGAATTCGAACTGTTCCATTGTAAGCCACTAACAAAACCTGATTTACACAGCACAAAATTGTTTTGTCAACTTAATTCAATTTTTTTCAAAAATAAAGATTATCATTAACAACTAATACATTCATGCCATTACAAATCCATATTTTCCTGAATTTATTAAATAATGCAGGTTATATGTCTCCAATGTGTAAAGCGGACTTTGCTCGGCCTGTAAATCAACTAAATCAGCGATTCGAGATGTGCAATTATGTAAGTTTTCAAAGTTTTCGAAGATGTCTCGTGAAGTGTGTAGCAGAAATGTAAAAATATAAAAGCTATGTATTACACCGACAATTTCTTCACGAATTAAAGCATGTTCACACGAGGGAGATTATATTTTATATTACTTGTTTTTGAGATTTGTGTACACTTCTGCCATCGAAGAGTGTAAAACAGGGAAACATAACACAACTGGTCTTGATTTTTACATAACCAGGAAAAAATTATTTTGTTATTTGATCTCTCGTGTTAATATTCGTAAAAATATACTTAAGATATACTTAAGACATACTTAAGGTAAAATTCATCAATTTCTTTATCGGGGTAAAAGAGAACTGGTCAAAATCAATGAAAATTTTAGGGGTTATCATTTTTAATTTTTTTGCATAAGATGTTTTTTTTTTTATTATAAGTGATTACTAATTTTTAAGTTGATTTACATAAGTATGCTGACAAGTAAACAAACTAAATTTTGAATACATAAGTATCATGATACACCTAAGTATAGAAATACCATCATATTCGAATCTTGGAATAAACAAAAACAGTATTGCCAGAGAAAATGACAGTGCCTAAAATCTCTTGTCAAACTTTATTTGCCGGCTTTATATACATTCAGCGCTAGAATTCTTTTGGGGAATTCGGCTTATTAATATTTATATTAATATAATACACAGCAACAGGAGGTTGCACTGTCAATTTGTGATTGAGTAGCCAAGTTTTTGGAATTATCATCCTAAGAATATTTGTATAAATTTAATAAGGATTTTGTTTTACTTTGTATACAGAAATTCTGACATTTTATAAACTATACTAAAAAAAAGCATGTTCTATTTTGACACTTTTGTTAAAAAAAGAGGCTGAAGGCCAATAACCATTCTAGTTTTTTTCATCTGACGTTTGCTTTCTAAGGACATACAGTGCTATTCATAAAGTTCGTAGCAAATGGGAATTTTTTTAAAACTATTTTAAAAAATCTTATTTTTTACCTAATTATGAGGAGTACCGGTAAATAAGTGTCTTATTATTTGTGGGAAAAAATATCGAGTATCAATTTGAAAAGAAATAATTTAGAAAAAATAAATGTCCTGATATCTAATTATGTCATTTCATTGCTTCATATTGGCAGGCCTTAAATCATCTTAATAACTTTTTCCGACAGATGTTTCCAAGGCAAACCCAGTTATTCCATTTTTTAATTTTAAATGTAAAATTTGACAGGCATGGGCCGTCACATTACGACCCTCTTTAGTGTAGGTACCTATCTAATACACACACCAACAGCCTGAAATGAGATTTTCAAAAAAATCTAATAAATTTTTTTCCATTTTTTCTTTTGGTACAAACTTTATGAATACCTAGCACTGTATATTCAGTTTTCCAACATGTCGTGAAAAATAAACAAACTAACCTCTCTTCGTATTCCGATGGTTCATCGGCATGTTCGAAATACGAATGATACTCCCTGCCCGATTGTGAGGCACTCGTCGAGGGCACTGAGTAGGGCGAATGGCTCCTGAACGCCTCCCGCTCGTGGTTTGTTGGTGGTACATTCATCAGATTGAGATTTTCGATTGGAGACCTCGTGCGATTGTCTGATTCACCTTTCGATCGTTTCGCCGAATTGTTCCCCTTGTCTTTAGTGTGATGCTCTTTTTTAATTTTACTACCATGCGTCATACTGCTCACGGTAGAGAGTGATGATATTGAGCTGTTACTGTTCCGTCTTTTTCGTTTCTTCGACTTATGTTTACGTTCCGATTTTTCAAAGTCGCTGTGCTTCCTTGTATCGGTATCACTTTCCTTAATGGTAGGTAACTTCAATTCGCAGTCGCTCTGCCTGTCGTTGCTCTCAGTCTTTATTCCGCTGCTATTCTCTTTCTCCAGCCTCTTCTTCAGTTCCGGAACTACGCTCCAATCCATTATCCTCCGCAGATCTATGCTGACCTTCAAGGATGGATCTTGCTGTACGTCGTCTGTAGCGAAAGTCGGTTCAGTCTTTATGGGATTGGCGCTGCAGGCAGGGGAAGGCGGTCGGCACGGGGCGGCCGGGCTCATAACTTTCTCGTTATTCGAGATGGGGGAGAGTAGGCTAGGGTTGAGTATGGTCGGCATAGATTCATCTTCGACTGATGAGCTGCTGCGCTCGTAGTTCTCGTCGACTATTATCACATTTACACCGGCTTTACCTTTTCCCCCCTTGCCCCCTTTCCCACCACCCTTCCCACCACCTTTGCCCCCCTCCGAATCCCTCTTGGGTGTAAACAACTTCCTCAACGTATCGCTTTTCTTCTTGTCGGCGATCGACTTGTTTTCATCCACCTTAATGGACGATTCCTTGCAAGGGGTCTTCACATGCGCGGCGTCCATGTCACTGTCCGAATCGCTAATTTTATGCACACGTGACTCGGAATTTGAAAACAAAGGAACATTTTCGTTTCGCAGGCGTGACTTTTGGTTGCGAACATTTATCTCGCTGTCACTTGAATCGCTTGTGTGAACATACTGCCTCGTGGTGACTTTCTTACGTCGTATAGGTGATGTTGCTTCTTTTTTCTTATTTGGTTTCCGGCGGGTTGTCTCTGAACCGCTCCTATCAGTGCTTCGTTCTTTAAAGTGGGACTTCAATTTCACCTTATTTTTCCGTCCCCATTCGTCATCTGAGTCATCTTTCTGTTTCCTCCTATCTTCAGAACGCAGAATAGCTTGTTTTAGCGGGAACTTTTTAGTATTCTCTCGATCTGAAGGGGCACTACTAATAGAACTTCTTCGTCTGGGAGGTGGGCTGTCTGAATCAGAGCTACTCGACGAGTCTTTCTTAGACTTTGTACGTCTTCGAGGTGGTGGTGGCATTGGGGGCTTCTCAAATTCGTCGTCAGAGCTGCTAGGCAAATGCTCCGGTGACCGCCTACTGATCTTTTTAGGGGGTCGGCCCTTACGAACCACCTTCTTGCTCGGCTCTTCATCGATGTCGCTCTGGGAAGGCCGCGGTTTGTTCAACCTGGGACGCCCGCGTTGTTTCTTCGGCGTCTCATTTTCGGGCTTCACCTTCCTTGGCCTACCGCGGCCTTTAGCCTTCACAACTTCCTTAGGAACAGGCGCAGGTTTCTCCACTTCCGAATCACTGTTAAAGTCCGCGGAGGGTTTTGTCCTCGGGCTAGGCCTCGTTATCGGTTTGAGCTTGCTACTAGTCCGTTGCTCGGGTTCACTCTCACTATCACTGTTCTTAGTCGCAGGCGGTGGTGGTTGGTTGCCAGCAGCTGCTTCCCGTCGGGGGTGGGAGTCTTCGTCCTCCGAATCTGAGAAGCTGGACAACAACGGGGCCATGGTTTTGACTTCGGCGATAACACGATCCAAGTCTCGAGTGGAGTCGCTGTCTTCGGATTCCTCGCACCGTTTGCGGCTGTCTGGGCTCGCACGCCTCTCTTGTGCCTTCAAAGAAAAGAAAAAGTTAGTTTAGGTGTATAAGAATTTTTTGTGAAGGTTCAATTGGGGCGCTACAATTTTTTACATTAGTGAGGCAAAAAGTTCAATTCAATAATAATTCAATTTTAACTTTTTGTATTATTTATCCCAGCTTTTCCTGAGATCTGCAATCAATGTTTTTAACTTTATTACTACTTTGTTGTTTTTGTTGTACCTACACCTTTGACCTGCTAGACAGAGTCGTGTACTCTAATAAACAGTCCTTTGCTGACGACACACAGGTTTACCTTAACTTTAAGCCATATGATTGTGAATCTGCATCGAGAAAGCTAAATGATGATTTGCGCAATATTGCACTATATTGTGCAGGTCAAAATCTATGTATTAACCCTGATAAAAGTAAATTGCTCATTTTTGGCCCCAAAAGGTCAAAAAAGTACTTAAAATCTAATATCAACGTAATTATCATTAATACAGCAATAACTGTGGTGCCGTCAGCAAGGGTACTTGGACTTATTATTGATGAGGACCTCAGATTTGCGGAACATGTTGACTCAATAACCAGGCAATGTTACCTGAGATTGAAGCTTCTCTACCTAAACAGAAAATTGCTCAACTTTAAAATGAAAAAAACCCTGTCAGAAAGCTTGGTTTTGTCTAAAATCTTCTATGCGGACGTTGCATACATTCCTTGCTTAAGTGCGATTACACTAAATAGATTACAAAAAATCCAAAATTCTTGTTGCCGACTTATAAACAACTTAAGAAAATTTGATCACATTTCCTCTGCGTTTTCTAAATTGCAATGGTTGAATGTGTGGGGTAATTTTAAGTATCATCTTCTTTCCATGGTTTCTGGTGTCATGACGAGATCCTCGCCAGAATATCTTGCAGTTAAGCTGGTTCCCCGAACTGCTGTCCATAACTTAAATATTCGCCACTCATCTACTCTCACTATGCCTCAGCATAGGACTGCGTTGTTTACGAGATCATTTTCGTTTAATTCTATAACATTATATAACTCACTACCTAACAACGTAAGATGCTTGTTATTAAATGACAAATTTTACAAACCTAAGTTAAAGTGTCACCTTCTCACAAAATAAATTACAAATAAATTGTTTGTCGTGCCTAGGAGTAAGCTAGATTAAGCTAGGTTAGGTTTTTAGATTAGATTTAGTTTTAGATTAAGGGTTAAGTAGAATGGCATGTATGCCAAACTTCGCCTCTTGTACCATACTATATACTTGTATATGTATAGTGCAATAAAGTCCTTATTATTATTATTATTACTTTATTACTTTTATTTGAATTTTTTACGCACTAATTCCACTAATAAACTTTCATTAAAAAAATAAACTAGAAAAATGTAGGAAAGTGCTTCTCGATGAGAAAATTGCTAACTGAATGCTGAATGCCTCACAAAAATATTTCCGAATCCAAACTTTTGTAAAAGTCGACATGTTTGATCTGGTGAAATAAAGGACCTCCGTTGGTGAAATTCATCGGGTCGTTTTTTAACTCAACATAGTTTCATCCCTTTGCTCAATGCCCTCAATGAAAATCGAAAATAAAAGCCCTTGGAAGATAGGCCTATTCTTTTATATTATTATTATGTCTTTTACCTTATATTTTTACCCAAACCTAAAGACAAACACACCACACCCAAGGCACTGCCTCCACAGTTCTGCCTCGGTGGGAATAGAGTCCACGACGTGCGGTGTCATCCTGTCTGAACTAGTGAAGGGAGAATCGGATGATTTTCAGAATCGAATATCTTGCATTCGAATACTTTTGAGAACCGAATGATTATCCGAATACAAAGAATCGAATTATTCAAGTTTCGAGGTCGCAAGAGTGTATCGCAAATGTTGCGATTGCGATTCAATTCAACCTTTCGAGCTCGAGTCTCGAGATTTTCAGTCTCGGACGCAGACGCCTCAGTTCTCGATCCCGGAGGAGGCTCGTTTCGAATTCAAATTGGTTCTCTGTTCTCTGGTTTGTTTCATCTTGAAAATCTTGATACATTGGCGAATTTGACAATATAGGACAGTGGTTTGTACTCTTCTGACATATTTTTAAATAACAAGAGACCAGAGACATAAATACAAATGAACGTGAAGTGTGTCGATTCATTCCGATTCGGCATTTGAGGATCCCTACCGCTTCGATTATTTTTAGTATTCGAATACTTCGTTGAGAATCGAATGCTTTCGAATGCACGCCAGAATCGAATACATCAATTATTTGTATTCGAATAGTCCCTTCACTAGTCTGAACCCAGGACTATCTTCCCAACCCTCGAAGAGTGAGTGGCGTGCTGTGCACGTCTGACCTGTGTCATACCATCTGCAGCTCATTTTATCATTTCTTCTGTTATATCCTTCCTCCCTCATAATTTATAACAAAGATTCATATACATAGTGAAGCCACAGCTTAATTAAACTCTAGTGCAACCGCATATATATTTTGGGCCAAAATATTACGATTGAGGCTAATATCGTTGACTGATGTACGATATTGGTTGTATATCTACCAATAAACTAAACCACCAAGTCTTGATGAATTGAGTTTATTTTAAGGTGGATTTATAAACTCGACGTTTGCGTTGGCGCTCGAAGTTGACGGTGACCTTCGCAGTTTGCGTCCAGAAATGTGAATGACGGAACGTGAAAAAGATGAAATTAGTTTATCTCGGACGGCATCGGACGCAGATGGCAGCATTCGACGGCATTTTATAAACGGTTACACGTAAAATATTGAGATTGAATTGTCGGCGCAAACGGCAACGGCGAGCGCCAACGCAAACGTCGAGTTTATAAATCCACCTTCATATTTAGCCAGCACATTACAAAAATATTACATCTGCTGTCTAATGCTTCATTGCCTTCTATGCTGTCAACCCTTCAGCTAACAACAATACATACCTGCTACTATATCTTCTATACATGGTAGCTTATATATATCTTACAACTGACGTATTAATAAGACTTCTCACGTCTATAGTTTCATGTCCTGGAAAGCAGATGGCGCCTATGGTCAACAATGTATTTTGCATTGTTTTTTGTCTCCGGGAAGCGCATGGTGAGCCAGAGAACTGTCAAACATGACAGCCGGGGGCAGTCTTTATTAAAACGTCAGTCAACGCTAATATGCCTTATAAAAATGTTGTTTGTTTAAGAGATACAGGGCGTTGAAGTTTGTTTTTTGAAATTGCATTTTGGCTACATGCTACATCTCCTAACATCTAACATAATCAAGCTGCTGAACTGAAATTTGGCACTGCTGTTTGTCCAAGGAGTATCAGGGACTGGGATCAGTGGGAAATCCGGGAAAAATTGCAAAATAAAGGAACGTTATTAATTTTTAACTTATTTAATGCAAATTTTGAAAAATCCCTCGAAAATGCCTAAAAATCCGAGGGGACCTCAAAAATCCCTCGAATCGGGATGTATCCCTTAAGTTGGCGACACTGCTTTCAGCATTGTGAATAATTAATAGTAATGGGATCAGTGTTACCAGATTATTTTTTCTAGTCGCCATATGGGCCGGCAGAAGTCACCAGATTTTTAACCGTGAATTGTATTGTAGTATGTTGAATAAAAAACTACTCTGCGGCAGAATAAGCCGCTTTTACACCTCCAAAATACATGTAAAAGTATGTATCACAATTCCGCTGCAGAATTCGTTATAAAGCTGCGTTCACATGAGCTCGAAATTAAGACTTCGCAAAAAAAGATTACAAATTACAGGCCAATATAAGTCGCCCGCCGTTCAGCGCAAATCGCCCAATTGGTAATTTTTGCAAATTTAAAGTCTCCAGAGCGTATTAAAAGTTGCTCGATTTGTGATAAATCGCCCCATCTGGCAACACTGACGGGGAACCGTCGACAACGGCCCTCTTAAAATAAAATGGACCGCTATTGGGCCTTGGTCCCTCCCAAGGATGGTGTGTTACACCATCCTTGTGGTGGTTACACCATCCTTGGGTCCCTCCACCAATTTTTAGCCATCCGGCAGGGGGCGCTGGCGCCCGCCTAGATACCCGCCATATTGGGCGCATTCTAGGGGAGAAGCGAAATTTGTGGTGGCAACACAAAATGACATTTGACCACGACCCTCGTGCATTTGACATGATTCAAATTTAAAATATCCCTCTAAAATACTGTATTGTAATTGGACACCTAACAACCAATGACGTAGCACTCGCCGCCCAATATGGCCGAACTATCGGTGGGACATATATTATATGTATATAGGTGGGACATAAATGGATCGTATTGGAAAAGCAGTCCAGTTTATTTTACGAGGGCCGTGCCGTCGACCCATACATTTTGATAATCGAGTACTTGGTATAGTCGTTTCGCCGAATAGCAGGACCGCAGAATTGACACATTGGACATTGGTAATTTATTTCATACCAATCGACAAGTCAGGGGAACCAGGGCCGTATTTCATATTTTGTCACATTTTTTTGTTTACACCAAAAAATGCAGAAATGTATTGCTGCTTCTTCCAAAGTTGTTTGCCTGGGCGTCTAGACAGAAACAATACAAAAATAGATCAGTTTCGTTTTGTTTCGATTGAGATACGATTGACGGGGTATAAGGTATAGGGCCAGCAATTGACACTATGTGCCTAACTTATTTTTATTTTTTTGTGGGAGATTTTATTTTTTAATATTCACCGCGGTGTCCCATGTTAAAAGGGGCCCTGGGCTGCAGCCCATAAAGACCGTGCCTAAATCTGCCCCTGCCCAGGAGTAGATAGATTCTAATCTAAACCCCAGAAAAGAAATGATCGTTTTAGTAACGAGCGATGAACGCGTTATAGGTTCCAAACGTTAAATTCGGAGATATTCTAGGGAATAATAGATTTTTCATTTCTTTGTAGTTTAAAATTACGTACGTTTTCTGCCGATTTTTTTTTCTGGTAAAATATTCAACAGATTAACAGTACGTTTTTAAATTCAAGGCTAATCAACTATCAGCCCCCACCAATAAACAATCGATGACGTCACGAGGGTTCATCTCGAGGCCAACGGTAGGCCTTGGGTTCATCTCAGAGAAATGGAGTACATTTCTCTGGTTCATCTTGAGGCCTACGTAACATTAGCCTCGGGTTCATCTCATAAATCAGTAGATTAGGTATGTTTTATGGTGTCACTGTGAATGTTGTGACACTTGTGACATCTGTTAGCCCGTTTTATTGTCTCTAGATTTACCAGTATTACTAGTGACGCACCAATAAAACGCAGCTAATATTGCAATTTTTGCGTTGACTATAATGTTGACATAAAAACTTGCCCAAAGTCGATACTCGATCATATTGACTCTCGACCAACTTACAAGGTCCGTTCCCCCAACTACCGGGTTTTGTCTTGACTGTCAATGAACCGTACGTGAACCGTTCTTGAATTGAACGATAGACGAGTTAGACGACTTAATGCGCAGGCGCAATTTCTGTACCGTTCTGTAACTGAAATAAGTTGGAACGCTTTCTGTACTCCCCATGATCATAATTTAGAGTTGTTGTAGGTTAGCTATTTTATCATTTATAGATTTAATACGTGTTCCGTTTTCTTATAGAATTTACCGATCACTTTCTGTCAATTGTAATCAAAAATAACTTTCAAAACGGAACGCCTTCGTTACTTCATAAACCTAACCTATTTGTGTTTTTTGAGTTGTTAAGAGTAGAGGTTAGAACTTTATTATTATTGTAGTTGTGTTGAGGGTGTTCTGTGGACGAATCCGACCGGGGCGTGCATAATGAATTACGAAGAAGCAAATATGTTTATATCCGCCAAACAAATAAAAAATAACAGCCCTCTTTCGACTTTCACATTTCATAAATAACCACAAAACACCAAGGTTATAAACAACTACAACCAGAAAACACCGAATAAATAGGAAAATAGGTAACAAATGTTTATCCCCACCACAAGTTACAGAACTTATTGTGGACGGGAGCTCGATTACTTCGGTAATTTCCGGTAACTTCGTGTATCGTTCCGTAACGTTACCGAAATGTTATCGAAACGAATTACGGAACGATTTCTGTTACTTCGGTAAGAAAACGGAACACGTATTAAGTTGACGTGTAAACAAACGGCGCAGGTCAGTACTAGAGATATGGTCTGTAGCCGAATTCGAACGGATGACCTGTTGAACCAGGTTATAAAATTCAAATTTTGAGTAAATTTTACAAATTTATTTATTTGATCAAGGGCCAGATTATTATGGTTTTAAGGCACTGTAAACACACCAGATTTTTCTATTGTCATCAAAAATTATTTTAATGTTCGATTTCTTATAATCTAACTTAACTTTTTATAACCTGGTTAAAATCGGTCCTTCGCTTGAATTCGGCTTATATCTCTGGACTCTGGTCACTACATTCGATTCATATCAAGGTTAAATGTTTAACCTTGATTCATACTTCAAAGCCTCAACTGTTTCGACTCGACTGTCAATAAACGATTTCCAAAGGGTAGTTAAGTACAGCGCTTGCGCCAACCGTTCTCTGCACGGTTTTTTTTAATTCAGTTGGAACGAACCTATATTGTCGATTCAGGCTGACCACGCATTTTTAGAACGTACCTACTACTCTTCGCGAATTCACAAACCAAAAATGAAGTGACCTAACCTAATTTTTATACGTTGTGTTATATTTTGTGGTAAAAACTTTTATTATTTTGTGATCTGAAAGAGCAAAGTGCAAGTCAACTCCTGAAAAATGGCAATGACTGTGCTTTAAAAGGAGTGCCGCGAAAATGTAAAAAGCAGTGCTGTGTGTTTGTGGTCCTTCCTTATTACCTTAGCTGCTGGCGACACAGACACCGGATTGACATTCTGATTGTGGACGAACGACGCCAAATTCCACCGGAGTTTGCTCTCTTCTTCGGGCCGCGGCGGAGTAGCGTTCCCGACGTTCTGCTCCTGCTGCTGTGGCGCCGAGGGTTGGACGACGGCCGCCGAGGGCGCTTTTTCGTCAGCCGAATCGTCGCTGCTGGAATCCGAATCGGATCCAGAGTCTGAACCTGAATCGCTCGACGAAGACGCAGCCGGCGACGGCGGTCGCGCTATGTGCTGGAGCTGCTGCTGTTCCATTTTTGCGTTGTGAATAGCCGGCGTCGAGGCGAGCGGCGACAGCATCCTGGAGGGGTGGATGGTTTTATTGCAAGGTTAAGGTAAGTGGTAAGTGGAGAAAAAATGAACTTTGAAAATTCGCCAATAGTTTTGGTCGAAGGTTGCGGATAAGTTTTGCGCGTCACTTTGAATTTCGGTATACACTGAATTTCTCTGACCACTCTGATCTGATATCAGAAGGTTTGTTTGAACAGCACAGTAGTTGCTGTGAGTCGATGTTAGAAATGCAGGGTGTTCCCAAATTAAACATCTTTAGGAAATCTACAGGGTGTCCCAAGATAAGTAAAACAAGAGGTGTGAAATAATTTTTGAGTTGAAATTTGACCATTTGTGCCTAGGTAAACTGCCCTTTCTGTGTAAGATAAGGAATATTTTATTAAGAAAAGTTCAGAATACAAAATTATGCAGGCGTACAAAGTTTGAGAAATCGCGGCTTACCTCAATTTTTGGTGAAAATTTTTAATTTTCAATAGGCACGTGCCTTTCCTGATCGAGACAATTTTATTAAGTATGTTGTTCAGAATAAAGATTTCCCGTATCTTGAGGAAAGGCGCCTTGATTTTCAATTAAATTTTATAATTTAGGAATTAAAAAAAACAAAAATTGCCAAGAAAAGGAAAATCAAAGTAGGCCGGTTAGTAGTCCCCAACTTTGTATTTGGGTATAATTTTTATTCTGCACAACTTTTCTTATAAAGTAACTTTTTCTTGTATCTTGCACAAAAAAGGCACTTTATACCTAGGCAGAAAAATAATTATATTTTATTAGACCTCAGTTTGGACTAATATTTGTTTAGTTGGTTAGTTTTGTTTAGTTTGTTAGTTTTCTCGTTAGTTTTTAATAGTTTGGAATGGAATAGCTTTTCCGATCGCGAAAATCAGTGAATATGACTTTTGGAGGTTATTATGCCTAGTGATTAATACTTACGGTAAGTGTTTTTAGCAAACTATTTTACTCCAAGGTACTAAAATTACACTTGACAAATTATAGGCCCTCATTTTAAAGAATTTCCCGGGAAATTAAACAGATAACAGGATTGTCACTAAATCTAATAGAAAGCCTGTTTTATCTTGAGGGGTCTGTCGTCTGTCACACGTGGACGATACCACAAGACCAAAGCTGGATTTATAGATTGATGTAATGTAACCATAACGCAACCGTAACGTAGTGTTAACGTAAAGAGCAGGATTTTCAATTTATAGATGCATTACGTTACGTTTGATGCATGCACTGATTTTTCATCTCCAGAAATCGAGCCAGAAATACAACTGTACCAAATTTCGATAATGTACCTAGTATAAAGCAGAAGTTACGGTCAATATTCAATTTTAAACAGTGAACCTGGACTGGATTTTTTATCTCCAGAAATACAACTGTACCAAATTTCGATAATGTACCCAGAATAAAGTAGAAGTTACGGTCAATATTCAATTTTAAACAGTGAACCTGGACGCCCTGTATCTAAGAAACTAAAGACAATGGACACATAGTCAATAAAACTCTGTATGCTCCAGAAGTTATGCCAGGTATTTCTGAAAAACCCTGTATATATATTTTTTTGATTTTTGTGTTTCAAGGGCAGTGAATTGGACTAAACTTGTTTGTAATAATATTTCATGTAGGTATGATTAAAAATTTTGAAAAATTAATGTGTTTTACTTAATGCTAACTCTTGCTTCTTGCCTAGTTAATATTGTCCTTAAAAAACACTTTGGTAACCTTTGCAACTTTAGGTAGGTAGGTACACAAAAATATAATATTCCTATTATACAGGGTGTTTCTAAATTATGGTGCCAACCTCAGACTAATGAATAAAGGGGACGAATTTGTTTACAAATTTAAGTGAATTGTTGACAGGCAGTTATTTATTACTATCCCCATGTTTACAAATATTGGTCCTTTACTGACCTGCCCCAAACATGTTGTCACGTTTAAGAGTAACAATAACTAGGAATATCATAAATAAAACCGGCAATTTCTTTAGTAGATGCATTGAACGTAAAATTGCCCCCACTTATAAAATTCAGGCGGAACAGTAAAATAAAACCACCTTTTCGTGTTCAAGAAAGATTATGTAGGTGTTTTATTATTGACAAAATGGTTATAGTAGAGAACACCCATTACTCTTCGCACTAATCGGCAACGTTGCGGCCGTTTGACGGACCAAAGTTAGCGCTTGCTCAAATTGTTTGTTTTCCATTTTGTTTGTTTTGGTGTGTGCTTCGGTATTTGCTTAGTTTTACCAGAGAACAAACGCTAAAATCGAGTTTTTCGTGTGATTCCAAGTTTAAAATATAAAAAAAGTGTATAAAGTGCAAGTGCCTTTCCTCTAAAGTGAAAAAAGAGAATATTTCATTCCATAGGTAGTATTTGTAAATACATTTATCTCTTTCATAGAGTGAGAAGGTTCAGCTTACTGTTTACATCTGTATAAAGATGCTATAATGCGGTGTCCCCTTTATTCATTAGTCTGAGGTGCCAACGTAATATGACAGATAGAAAATGTCATTTTGAACAAAATGTTTCTTATAAACATGTGTCCTAAAATGCATAATAAGAAAGTTACAGGGTGATAAAAGTACAGATTGAAGAACATATTTTGGCAATATCTTCTACAGAAGTTGTATTATTGTAAAACTTGGTGCAGTCCTGTAGTAACTGAAGTGGAATAATTTTGTGTAAAAACAATTTATTCCCATCGACCAGAGGCGGAGGGGCGGGGTAGAACAATGGGTTTTATACTCATAACTTTTTTGAGGTTATCTTTTTAGTCTCGCACTTCATCATTTTAGTGCATTTTTTTATTTTGCAACAAAAGGGTACTATTGTTTCATAACGATAAAACCAAGCGTTTGCGTTGAAATCCGCAAAATGTGCCCCAAAATACAGATGAATTGTACGTTCAAAATTAAGAAAAACTGCCCGATGGATATTGAGTAAAACATCACTGGTTTCCTTGAAATATGGATTCCAAAATGTTGTCGAGTTCAATCCGTTCCATTTTGAAAGCTAATAAGTTTTGGTAAATTGTTCATAGGAATTTTTTTCTCAGTGTAACGTTTGAAAGCGTTAGGTAAAAATTTTATGTTTCTAATGTTGAAGTTAACCGGTGTTTTGGGGCACGTTTTGTCAATTTTAACGCAAACGGTTCATTTTATCGTTATAAAACAAGAGTACACTTTTGTTGCAAGTAGATAACACGACATACCAAACAAAGCAAATTTTTAAGTAGCGCCGTTATTGAGATATAAATAAAAGAAACACTTTTGGGTCACCCTGTAGACCCAAATAACTTGGCAAAGAAAGCCCAAATCGAAAAGTTTTATATGAAAGGCCCCCTTTAAAACCACCTGCCGAACACCCCTTTAAAGTATTTACTATACATTCTGACTCACCCTGTATATACAGGGTGAGTTTTTTCGATGCCCACTATGGGGATCTCGGAAACTAGCACAGCTAGAACAAAGGTTAAATGGGGAGAGAATTGCAGTTTTGAATGCTCAATCTAATGCCCCTTTTGGATTTTTAAAAAAGTTCATGGCTCACTAGATATTTTGAAAAGATAATTTTTTGCTATTTCATCAGATCTCTGTAGCTCCGTTATTTCTGATTATACAGAAAAAATGTAGAGACAAAAATTGTAGATAAATTTGGGCTTAATAAGATAATCTTATCCAATTTTTTATGTTGTTTGTGATTTTTGAGATATGACATAAACTTGTGCTTTTTTAAATGTAAATCATAGTTCGCTGTGGCCTTATCAAATCGGCCATTTTTTGAGCTTTCCAAAAATATAATACTCGGCATAGTTATTACAAAAAAATAAAAGAGCTGTGGCTAATTTTCTGATTTTTTTTAAATTTTCACATAGTCAGCCATGGAATATTTTCATAATTACATTCTATTTTATAATTAGACATACTTCAAACTTTCTAATATTTTGTTTTTAGCTGGTAACAAAATGAAACAAAATAAAACAAAAATTAAAAAACTCAAATTCAAATTAATAATATTTTAAAAGGCCACCTTTTAAAATAAAAAAGGTGTTCAAACAATCCACCATTATTATTTATTAGAGAGCATCTGTCAATACTGGCAATTGCTTCTAAAACAGCTGCTCTTATTTCAACAATTGTCTCATATTTTATTTTGTACTGTTCCCCACAAAAAGAAATCCAAAACCGACAAATCGGGGGATCGGGGCTGCCAGGAAATATGTCTATTTATCCCTACCCAACTATTTGGATAAAGCTGATCTAGGTAATTTCTTACGGGCAAATAATTATGTGGTGGAGCTCCATCGTGATAATTTTTGTTTTATTTTGTTACATTTTGTTACCAGCTTAAAATAAAATATTGAAAGTTTGAAGTATGTCTTATTATAAAATAGAACTTACTTAATTATGAAAATATTCCATGGCTGACTATGTGAAAATTAAAAATAAATCAGAAAATTAGCCATAGCTGTTTTATTTTTTATAATAACTATGGAAAGCTCAAAAAATGGCCGATTTGATAAGGCCACAGCCAACTATGATTTACATTTAAAAAAGCACAAGTTTATGTCATATCTCAAAAATCACAAAACAACATAAAAAATTGGATTAGATTATCCTCGAGATTATCTTATTAAGCCCAAAATTATCTACAATTTTTGTCTCTACAGTTTTTCTGTATAATCAGAAATAACGGAGCTACAGAGATCTGATGAAATAACAAAAAAATCACTCTTTTCAAAATATCAAGTGAGCCATGAACTTTTTAAAAAATCCAAAAGGGGCATTAGATGATTAGATTGAGCATTCAAAACCCCATTTAACCTTTGTTCTAGCTCTGCTAGTTTCCGAGATCCCCATAGTGGGCATCGAAAAAAACTCACCCTGTATAAAAAGCAAAACATCATGTTGCAGCAATTTACGAAATCCAGTCCTCAGCGGTGAAAAAATTATTTGAATTGGACAGATATAAATTAGTGGAAGCTATACATAGAAGATTTAGGTAGGCTTCGCCATTGTTCGGATATATTTTCCACATTAAAGCACTTATAAATTATTATTTAAATAAGTATTTGAAAGAATGATTCAGGTATCTTGCTTACTCAGTGCTTCTAAATTCATTTTTTTTATTGTCTTGACAGAACTTATCAAAGGCATTGGGTAGGCAAAGAAATCATGGTTTAAAGTAATAAAAATCGATATTTAGACTTTTGATGAATGCGCTGGTATTAATTTTAATCTGTAAAACTTGAATAACCTATATTTTTTCCCAGACCTCCACCCGTGTTCATTTTTTGACACTATATTAAGTCGGTCCAGGACCAACACTTTATGATAGTGCCGGTCCAGGTCAAATTCAGCAGCTGGCAATTGCTGGCATCACGATATTTCAAAAAATGAACATGGCTGTAGGTGTGGGAATGGAATGGCGGGTATTCAAGTTTTATCCGAAAGTCATATTAGGCATTTTTTTCTTCAAAAACATTTACTCCTTTGGTTGTTTCACTATTAACTGAGACAATCTGTATATCATTCCCGCACGTGTTACTTTATTGATTTAGTCTCCATTCATTCTAGGTATAAATAAGGCCTCTTCGTAGCCATTTTCTATATACTAACTTTGCGGAACATTTTGTGATACTCAAAGTTACTTTTTGCTCAAATTAATGCGTACTCACAGGTATTAGTTTTGCAATAGGCACTCTTTTGGTTAGTTGTAACGAATGGTTGCAATTAAGTTGGGAATCAGGAACCTTTGGCACTTAAAAAATACTTCTTTGCTTAACTCCACACACCAAAACTTTGTTTTTTGCACTCGACGCGCGTTTCGCTAACGATGTTAGCATCATCATCATCAGGAGATGATTAAGTCTAATCTACTTATTCCTAATATATTCTATTTCCCAGTAGTTCACAGTATAAATAGAATAGGTTAGAAATAAGTAGATTATATCATCATCTCCTGTCCTCCTGGTGATGCTAATATGGTTAGCGAAATGCGCGTCGAGTGCAATAAAAAAGTTTTGGTGTGTGGAGTTACGCAAAAGAAGAATGGTTGCAAGTTTACGCGCATATTTTACAATCTCCTTGAATGATTTTAAAGTTAAAATAACAGTGTCATTCTTAGTGTCAGATTTTCATTCTGCTTTGATTAGTCTCTCGAAAATTTACTTGCAACCCTATAAGGCTCCCACATGGTTTTTTCTTTACCTAGATTTGGTAGGTAGTTGTTAGGCTCAATCATAATATTTTGGCGCAAAATATATGAAGTTGCTCTATGTACCATTATTAATGGGACACCCTGTATAATACCTAAGTAAAGCTATACATCTATACAAGGTATCTCAGTTGTAAATACCATAAATAAAACAACTGATGGTAGAAAATTTCATTTTAAGAAAAAGTTTATGTAAACATGGATCCGGAAATGCTTAAAAAAGATACAGGGTGTTAGTTAAGTTTTTTAAGGTTTTTTATTAATAAGTATCTCAGAAATAACAAATACAATATCAACTTGAAATTTGGTACGCAGTATAATACTGATATAAGTCCAATAAAATGACGCTACCGGCGTTTCATTGTCTTTACCAGTCTCGTTACCAGTGGTACGGGAAGTTAGAACACACCACATTTTCAGAAATAATTTCTACGCCCATGCGTTTTTACATAAACAATGTAGGTTGTCAATTTACTAAAATATGGGAGGAGAAAAAAATGTAATAAATATAGATAGGATACAAAATATTTTCAAAAAGTTTAGGTAGTTATATCAGGATGATATTATTTATTTATACTTTTTTCTAATGTTTTCGATCTGATTTTAATACTTATATATTTGTTTATATTGTTTTTTTTTATAATGGTGGGAATAGTATTATTTGTATATGGATATTTTGGATGAAATCCAGAATCCAGGGAAGGGGACGCGCCCCTCTCCGAACGCCCATGCCTCAACGGTTAGGCTCGGCCAAGATCAAGATGGCCGAAGGTCAAAAATAAACATTTTTAATAAACAGGAAGTACCATTTTAAATGGAAACAAATCGTCAGTGGCGTCAATTTGGGGGAAAGGGAGGCTCAGTTGTTGGAAAACATCTTGCGACAAATTTTAACGTAAATCTAAGGCCATGTTTTGTATTTAGCACCTTTAAAATCCCTGAAAACAAAAGGTAAATATCGGAAATAGAGATATTTTTTGGTTTTTATTATTTTTTTGCCCAATTTGTAGGAGGAATTTAAGAATCTAAATAAGTCTAATAATAGCTGAATTTCCCAAAATAATACGTGATTTGTGTAAGTATGCGATTTTTTATTAATATTTATTTTTAGGATTTAATTATTGTCTTCTACAAGTTTGGAGGTATGTTGCACCTGTTAAAAATAACTTTAAGAAATGTAAAAATTGAATATAAAATATATCTAACTAACAATTTTCAAGATATAATAATTCTCACCCTCACAATACTCGAAACTAGTACACCAGAAGCAACTAAATGCTCGTGCGGGGGACTATTATTTTCTGTTCGTTGCTATTTGCGGCTAGGGCCGACTTTTCCCGGTAGAACTAGGATATAATTATTCGTTCAAGTACTAGGGAAAACCCTAGACAACCGTAGTAATCCCAGTGGGTGTAGGACAATTAGTAAAGTACACTGATAAAGCTATTGAGCAGCAATACCGCGAATCTACAATAATTTGTACAGCGCGCTTGGCCATCAGCGGTGTTTTTCTATAAAGACGTGCGCACATCTGCCTCGACCTCGATTCGAACCAAGGTCGATCGAAAGCAGAAAAACATGCAGTAGCAACTGATTATCCTTTACCTGCTATGCCACTAAAACACCCCTATTGATTTATATTTACAGGTACAAAAATCCCTCCTTATTTATTAATTTACTTCCCCGACTAACATTTCTACAGGACCTTAAAGTTTGCATTTTTTTTTATTGTGGATTAAAAATCAAAATGCTTTGGAAATCTCTGAAATCGGGTGAACTTCATCGAAACGTCCCAAAAATCAAGAAAACAGAAAAAGAACACCATCCTGGCGTTTTATAATACATACTACTTAAATATGGCATATTTTATTTTAAAACGGTAGGATGGTGTTCGTTTTCCATTTTATTTGTTAGTGGGACATAATCTGGGATGTTTCGATTAAGTTTACTCGATTTTCAAACATTTTCAAAACATTCCTGATTTTTTATCGAAAATATAAAAAAATATATTTTTTCCAACTATAAGATGCTGTTGAAATTTTAATGGGCGGTGTAAATTAATAAAAGTTGGGATATTTGGGATTCATTTTTCAAAATATCGTGTCGAAAAAATACTTAAATACTTAATATGGCATATTATTTAAGCATTATTTTCAAAAATATTGCCGTTTTCTTTATTAATGCGGCATTTTTGGGCTGTTTTGAATAAATTTAACGGATTTTCAGATATTTCCAAAGCAATCCTGATTTTTAATTAAAAATAAAAAATCAATTTTCCCGACTTTAAGGTCCTGTAGAAATGTTAGTCGACGTAAATTAGTAAAACATTGGGGTTTCTGGGAGTGCTGAATAAAGCTAAGTAGCCAGATTTTCGATCAAAAATCCCTAATATCATTTTCCAAAATATCCCACGGAAAAAAATCATAGCAGGCCGTGGAATAGTGCTGCCACCATGACGAGATATGTCCCACAAGTGCATAAGGACACTTCTTACGCACACAGACAGAAAATTATCAAAATTGTGCAGTGTACGATAATAATTTTACAGGGGTGTTCCGGATCAGATCTGAACACCATGCATATCTCTACCAAATTTGAAAACAATCCCTGGTTAATTTCTAAGATACAGAGGGTGTTTCTGTTCAAAATGGGTCACCCGGTACTTGAATGGTATAGTGACTACAAGAAACTAAAGAGCTACAGAAATTATAGAAATCTCCTTCAAGAGAAAAGGTTTTCGTTGTTCGGGCGTTGATTCTGCAAAAATATTTTTTCTATTATTCTTTAAACTCACTTTAAGTTGGACATCGGTATTGACTGCTGTTTCTTTTGTTCATCGTCGCTCTCCTCCGACAAGTTGAGATCATCCCTCAGATCGCTGCAAAGCGAAATCGCGTTTAATAAATTTGAACTTGAACATACTTTTACATTGAAACTTACGTAGCAGCCGGCTGAGGAGCTATGAGCTGCTGCTGTTGCTGCCGTTCTCGTCCTGTAACAACAAATAATGTAATTAGACCTTTATTTTGATACAATTTAGATTATGTACCTAGTTAATATTAAATAATAACAACGAAAGCAACCATTAGACGAGAACAATAATCATCCTAACTACTTGTTGAAAATTGGGAAATAAAACTTGATGCCCTTTGGAAATTTTTTTCGGAGGAGGTGCAGGCCGCAAGACCGCCGCCCTGTGCTAGCCACCTGTTCGGCGAAACACCTGTAGCCAGGTGATCCGAAGACAACAAAATAAGAGGACAGAGGTGCACGTCTGCTGTCTTATTAAACGTTTGTAATGTAGCTGAAAAGAAGTACCGACTTCGGAGCGCCACCATCATTTTTTGCGGATTTTTTTATGACGCCACTGTTATTTTCTAAACACATACACATAAAAATAAGATTTTTTATTTTTTGCGATGCCACTGTCGTTTCTCACGGAACCCCTACAGGTTTTTTCTGTACATCTCCTACATCCTTCTACGCCCGCTTGTGCAGTATTGTTGGGCGACTACAACTGAAATAGAGGCCCGTTTTGTATCTAGTTATAAAAGGACAAAATATATAATGGTGCAATAATAGCGGACGATGGTTAACGACGAATATCTAATCTTTGTAGGTTCGGACTAACGAGGAAAAATTAGCGTTTATAATAGACCAGGAGGCAGGGGCAGATTTTTAGTTGTCAGAGGGCATGGCATTATCGAGGACATTATAAATTCTCACAATAGTAGGGTATGAATCAGTCATAGTATGAGTCATCGGGGGAATCATATGGAAAAGTGAGTCTTCATTTATTCGAAAACTATTCGTTTGATACGATTTTAGGCAGGTGGGCATGTGCTTTAAACTGAAGATGAAAATATGGTCACGTGAACTTGTATTTTAATAAATCATTTTTCCGCTTTTCTGAACAGGGCTGCCAATGATAAGTATGCAAGTTCTTGAAAAGATGGCGTACCGTTTGCATATGCCCAATCGCGTAGTTATTAAATAACATTCAATGTAAGCTGTACTTGGGCATACGCAAATGGTATGCCATCTTTTCTTTAGCAGTTTTATAACAGGAGCTTGCATACTTGTTCAGAAACGCGGAAAAATTATTTATTAAAACGCAAGTTCACTTGACCATAATAGCCCTTTAGGCCCACGCTGCCAGTATGCCTATGGTTTTCCAAGGAATTTTCAATTTTGAACTTTTGAACAATTTAGAACACAGCCTGCTCGACAGCCTGACTAAAACCATATAAAAACGCATGTTTCTGAATAAATGAATACTCCCTTTTCTATTTGAAGAACAAGAACCCAGGATGACTCATCTTAATGTCTCTGAAAACACATCCAAAAATCTGTTACTAACTCCCGGTCCATAAATAAGTAAATGGGGGTATACGGCTGTTTCAGGTTTGTTTCTGTCCAAGATATTTCTTTTCGCAGAATGGTAATAATTTTGCTGAACGGCACTGTTTAGATTTCATATTAACACTACAAAAAAATAATCATTTAACAATTAGGTATTATTATTTTACGTTATGTAGAATGTATTTATCTATTTATACAAATTGGAGCACTTTACGCGGCACCACTGATGATTTTGCGCTGCGATATTCATCGCAGGAGATATAATCTAAAAATAATCACATTTCAGCCGAAAAACATCTATGTTATCTCTGACAATATTTTATATTTAAATTCTAGAATCAAACTTATAAATTTATAGTAAGAAAAGTGCTTGCAACGCAACTTTGGGGTTTCAAACAATAATTTATCTACCGCATTCAATGTCTATCGCGCAAACAACTACATAATCTAGCAAATTTGCATTTTGTTTGTTAGGATATTATAAACGTCGTGGGAGTGCTACGAAATGTGGGCCACAACACGACAAAACTCAAATAATACTAGATCTAAAAGCATCAATTTGCTGAGAATGGCCGGGCTGTAGCCGAAGAGAGAAAAGTACGTTAACCCGATAGTAGTATTGCATGGTCATTCTCATTCAGGTCGAGGAGTTTACCTACTGTTTACCACAATTATGCTCACATTCGACTACGCAACGCTTTGAAAAGTGCCGGGCGTTTATATGGACTTTTCCGTTGGGTGTTTTATTGTTTATCACAATCTTACTGAGGTGACAAATTGGTCGTTGCGACACCGAAGACATCCGAGTAGGATAAAACAATGAAGGATGCGGTCAGCCGACAGCTGTGAGTCGATACCTTCCGATTCGAACGGGTTCTCACGAGCAATTAGATACATTTATCATCTCCTTCGTCGGAAAAACCTTTGGTTCAGTTTTGATGAGATACCCGTATCGTCAGTTTTTTGCTTTTTTTAGATTTCCATGCGAATGAGATTATGTGAAGAATACGATTTTGCACCGGGCGTCTTCATTTAATCGTTTATCTAGATAGAAGGTAGTAAAACCGAGAGTAAAACCTGACTGCATTTCCTCGTTGCCTTTTTCTTGAGCACGTAGACAAGCGTAATTCGGATTTCACTAGTTGCGGCTTAGTTTAAAGTTTGTTTTTTGTCACGCATTTCAAGCCAATGTTGACCTCAGACCCTGTTTGAAACCGGCAATAATCGGGGACGGGTTCCCCGAACTCTCGCCGAACTGTTTCTTATCCGAAAACATAAAAAGGGATTTATTTACTGCGAGTTTATGGAAGCAATTAAATCCAGTGTACCGCATTTACTGCTGCTAATTGCCTTTTGCGAACGGGCTTATAAATCTTCGGGAAGGCCCTTTCGGCCTTTTTGCCCCGAATTTCTCGGCAAGGTAGGAGTTCCCGAATAACTTTTGGCCAGATCCAGAAGTTGGCAAGAAGGGATAAGTTTTAAGCTATCTTCCTTCGGCGTTCAGCGTTTTCGTTTATAGGGATTAAGCGGAAAATGAAACGGCTTTGTCTGAAATATTGTTTATTGGAGAGCTTAGAGGGATTTAAACGGTAACAGAAATGCCATCAAGCCGTTTACTACGACTTGAAACACTCCACAATCGTTCGAACCAGTTAAAACACATTTTAAAGTTTGATCCTTGCGTACCTGTTACAGTAATTATTATTATCTGTAACTTTCTCATAACCTTCAGTTCGACACAATTTGCAGATGTTGTGGTGAAGTATTTTAAAATGAGGGTAAAAATGTTTTACCGGAGCTGCTAATTGCTATGCCAGTGTATTTGCACGAATCGCGGCAGTTCGAATTTTCCGTGCTCGAAACATTCGAGATTTTGTCCAGAATTGAACCCGAATACCGAACAAAATGGGACTAATTCGCTCGAGTTCGAGAGGCGTAAAAATCGGACGGTTGTTATTTGTCAAACGCGTTAATTTTAGAACGAGGTTGCTTATTACAAAAAAGATTTATGCCCGGTGCGTGTCGCGCGCCCCTTACCCGGGATATGAATGCCGAACGACTGCGCGAGGCTTCGGCCTCATCCCCCCGGATTTCGATAACCGCAAGCTACCCTCCTGAGGAAATGCGAAAGTGTAATAAAGCGGCAGGAGGAAAACGGCATAAAATCACCCTAAACGTCGCTTTTGTGGACGTAAAATGTTCACTTTTATGAGGCGTATGTGTTTTGACGTACCTAAACGCATACGGATCCGAAGAAAATGATTAATAAAAGACACCCCAGAAATATATTTCCTCCGAAGGGAGGATGTAAGCTTTAGACGAATACATGGGTATTGCAATAAGAGCGCGCAAGATTTGAATTTTAAGGCATTATCTTTTCCTAAGTTTTGACCCCAGACATCTGTATTTTGAGGAAATAGTTTGCAAATTGCATACGTAATACCTAGTGATAATAAAGTTTTTGTGATCTGAATTCGATGGTATGGATACGTAAGAAATGTGGTTCCAGCGGGGATGGTGCAACTTGTCACAGTACGTCCGAACCAACCGAAGAGATATTATTATTTCCTGGTCGCGCAATGTGACACCTTGTCTTCTTTTTCGGGAATTGCTAACGAGCCGGCAAGAGTTCCTGCGTTCTCGAACGACATGCCGTAGGTAAAGCTGACACCTATAGGAGGTACTCGACAATGAATCGCAATCACCACTTAAAATATGATGTTAAAACAAATAAAGCGTGCGTTTCCTGTTGGGTTGGGACACCGAAAACAGTGTGTGGCACCGTTCTTTGTTTACTTCCAGCTCTTGACGTCGCTGAATCACTTCCAGATGTTCGAGCAAGTCCCGCCGTGGTCTCCACCTTTATTATCAACCGCATACGGTACGTTCTTCTGACGCAACGCGCGTTAGCCCCGTAGTTATTCTTTCCCGAACTGACCTACAACCGAGAGGCGGCTGCGGCGGCGGCGGCGGCGCGGCGGCGAGGCGGCGTACGTGCGGTAACGCAGCTGCAGGTTGTCGCCGCCAAGTGCGGCAACGCCGGCCGGGAACGCTTTCCTACGGTACCGGACCCGGGGCCGGTGCGTTTCTTTGTTTCCGAAGCGCAACGCCGCCTTCCGCTCGCTCGCGGGGTTGATGACTCTCGGCGCCCAAAATTGCGTCACGGGAGGAGCGGAAAATTGGTGGCGGCGGGCGCGCAGCCTTGAGTTTCCGACATGACCGGGCGAAGCGCAGTTGCGCGATACGATCGATTACCAGTTTAATGGCAACTGGCTACGCGATTGATTGATTGAAGACAGAAAAGTTTACTTACTTGAAAGAAAGTGTTCATGCTTAAGGCAATCGACAGTTGAAAGATAATTCCTAGGAGAATTATTCGTATAGTTCCCGTTACCAAAAAACATTACATTCTTGTAATGATATGGTTGTTGGCAACTCCTTTGGACGATAATAATTATTCATTACCTTTGACAATCGGTGTCATAAAATAAAGTAAACCAACAGCCGTAGTTCACCCTGCCGTTTTAGCTTCTGTGCGTGTTTAAAAAAAAAACGACAGAAACAGGTCACTATAAACTGTCCTCAGTTGATTTCAATAATTCACGGTTCATTTATTTCAATGTGGACGAGCATATTCAATTTGCCAAATGAAAGCCAGCAAATATATTAATTAGTACTTCCTAGTGGTACCCAATTAGGAATAATTGCGAATACTATACTACCATTGCGATAAACATTTGACAACCGCTTTGAAAAACAGTTTTCGCTACTACCTATAAACACGATACAAAACTGACGCGTGCTTCATTACGATTTTCTTATGATTTCTTCCACAAACGCGCAGGGAGTAGGTAATAAATAATAGAAACTCCGACCTATCATTACATTTCACAAGACCGTAGTTTAATTTTACATTTCGCAACAGCGTTGTCTCGGCAATTAAGTGCACAAAAACGACGAATCGAAATCTGTCAACCTTCGTTAAAGTCGAAGTAAAAAAAAATCTGTACGTATCTACAGCATGAAACATAAACAAGACCGAGCGTTTAAACATCCATCCTAGGTATATGCGGAAGCTGCTTCCACATTCTTTACCCATATATCTCGTGTATCTGCGATTGCCCTGGTTGCTATCCACATAATTCATGCTGAACTTGGGGTAACTGACAGTCCACATGCCGGCGGCGTCCATTTCGACACTACCGCATCGCGGTTAACTGTGACAGGCGCGAAACAAAAGAAGTGCGCTCGGGCGATTTTCCGCGACAGCCGACCGGTAGGCGTCCACCATTACGTAAGCGACGAGCGGCACGTCGTATCCGTCCGTTCCGACGGCGGGTGCAGCGTGCGTTTGGCGCGCGGTTCGTCCCGCTCCTCGTCCCCTTGGCCCTTCGGTGTGTTTGCCCCCTCTTCGTCGTTCGAACGGGGCCGGCTTGAAGTACGGGCCTGCAGCGTCCGCTAATTTGCGTGGCGAGGTAGAGGTATTATTGTAATGTCATTATCATATATATTCCACGGCACCGGTGTTCGTTTGCATCCATTTAAAACATAACCGACATTTGATGCAAAACGAATGCATTTCGTACAAGAAGAGTGGGTGTGTTGTCCCTATCGCACGAGGGCGAAGGCAGAATGCTCATCGTTTGAGGGCGATTATAATATCGGCATCCTACTCGAGTGTGATTTTCCCGTGTAATAATAACTATTTTTATGCTGTGTACTTATTTCCAACATGAAACCAATGTAAACAGTAGGGTATTTTTCGCGAGATACAATATTTAAAACTGTTAGATGAGAACATTTTGGGAAGAAAAATAATATACCTAGGGGCTCTACATGATAGTTATAGTTTCATGGGGGCTTTGTGACGTATCGCGTGACGTCATTATTTGTAGTATCCACTACACTGTATTTTCAACACAGGTTCCGACGAAGTTTAAAAAAATTGTTAAAGGTTGACGAGTGTTGTTTTGTGATATTTGTCAAAAACATCCAATGCGTTTTAAGTTGTCTTAACTTTTTTACCGACTATCGGTTGTTTACAATAATTGGTAAAATTTTTTTAAAGAGTGGGGTTAATAAATACTATCAACTGTAAATTAAAAATAGTATCTTGTGAAAAATACCCTATGGGCGGGCCGCTTGCCTAGAATATTGCAGATCATGGTAACACGGGGATCGGTTTGTTTATCTTTTGTACTCCATGTCGGACTTAAATGTATAGTAGAAATCGATATTTTGAAAAATGGTTGAAACTTGACAGATCGCACGTTTTGGAATAAATAAATTAAGAGTCCTTGATTTTCTAACACGTCAACACGCGCGGAACATATATGAAATAATTCCTTCAGTTAACTAATTATCCATTCTATAGGTTGTAAGGTTCAAAGGAAACAGCAAATAGGACGGAAATTTAAGTAGAGTTTTTGTAACAGTCACTAAACTGTTAGATTGAAAGTACGTTTACCTCAGTATACATCTTTGCCGCAAGAGATCAAACCGTCGAACATCGGTTTTCGGGTTCGATAATAATATGGAATATTTGATCAAATAACGAACGTCTAAATTCTGTAAATTATCATACTTGGGTAGATACTGACCAGTTTCCGCCCGAGTTTACAAATTCTAAAATCGCCTTACAAGTAAAGTTTTGCAAGTAAGGTTTTGCAAATATTTTATATTTCTCCAAGATATCGAAAAAGTTCATGAGAGAAAGTTACACACCCTGCCGCAAAATTTCATAATAATTGGCCCACTTTAATATTTTACCATGTTTTAGCATTTTCAATCTTTTTGGTTCGTTTGTTCCTAAAGTACGAAAAAAAAGGACGAATAAAAATCAAACCAAATCCTTTCTTGAAAGTTGTTTTTTTTTTCTGTAGACTATGTTTCAGTGTACTGCGTCCTGTATCTTGACGTAAAACAAGGCCATGCTCGTAGATGTAAACGAAGAAATTGACATCTACGCATGCGCAGTGCTAATATGTCGAGGGCTAGCGTCAGCGACGGATGACGTCAAATTGGGAGATGAGCAGTATCGAGCATAGAAATCCTATTTAGACTAGAAAAAGGACGCTGTCAAAAGTAGCAAAATGTCAAAAATAAAATCCTGACAGCGGGCAGAACCCTACTTTCATTTCTAAGACATTCGTATGTGTGTTTCTGGCGAAACTTAATTTATAGTTACCAAAAGGGAGCTTCAATAAGGCCATATTTTTGTCTTTGATTCATAGCTGCCGAGGCCGAGACACGCAGGGAATATCTTGACACGGCGATGACAACCAGATGACAGTTCAAATTCACAGAACACTTAATGGTCTGAAGATATACCTGAAAATTTCTCAAATGCGCGAGCACGCGTGACAAGATTACTTTTTGAAAATAGTGCACCCCGTTTATCGTTTTTCAAGTTTAAACAGGATTTCTATGGTATCGAGTAGAGTGCACGGATACACAAATAACGGTATGCCAGCTAGGAGAACGAAAATTAAACTCTTCTTCGCATCTACGTCACTTCGACAAAAGCGCGGCCAACTTATAAAAAATAGTCCTGAATCCTGAAATTAGTCTCACTGACATACGTCAGTTATCAATTTTGCGTCAAGTTAAATCCAAAGATAGAATGTAGGCACCTTGAGACACTTTGGTGTTTATGTGGTTGCCTAGCTCACTATAAAACGAGTCAAATTTCCATTTAAAAATAAAAGCAGAGCATATAAAACAAATGCTCTGATAAAAGTAAGCCATGATTTTGTCGAATAAGCGTCACCGTTGACGTCACAGCACCTGCGCGCGGACATACCGTTTTCTGTGTATCGTGGGCGAGTGGGAAATCACTTTGACGCTATATTACCAAATTCTTTGAAGGGCTTATGACATTGCGCAATCATTAGGATTAACTTAAACGCATAAAATTATACGTTCCTTGAACAAAAAAATGTGATGATATTCTCAAACGTAGAGGTGGTCATATTTATATGTTTTGACATAAACCTCTTTAAATACCATATGTGAAAAATTTATGGATTTTTACTTTTTAAATCAACCTCGGATCATCTTCAGCCGCAACGATGTAACATGTAGTATCCTCACTGGCCCCTTACCACTTGACAAATATTATAAAGAAACGGAATTAAAAGTTAATTATAACAATAATTAATTTCCAACCTTGAAAACATTGTTGCAAAATTAGCACCAACGTGCAAAGTCAATGTGTTGTGATTGTTACTGCGATCCGGAAACATCATAACATCAACGAACAGTTACTTTAACACAGGGGCCTAAGAATACCTAACCCAAAGGGGGCACCGCTGCCCCTGCCTCAGTCTACTTGTACTAACCGGAGGGGGAGTCTTTTAGGCAGATTGCAGAAGGCGGGAATCATGGAGCCCAATACGAAGGGGTCCGATCACTTTTGTACTTAATCTAATTTGGGTGAAAGAATCGATTGAACGCCGCCCCGGTCGGCCTTAGATCCGTTGTTTTCTAATCGGCGTACGGTTTTAGACATTAGTCAACAACGTCAAGTAAATTATCAATCAACAGGTTTGGTTTCTATTCGTTCTAGGCGTCACGCATATTTTCAGGTTGCGCCCGTTGTAGTTTTGCAGCGATTCTCGAAACACATAAATGATGTATAAATAGTTGCTTAATAACGACCAATTGATTAGCAATTATTGTTTTATTAAAATATCAAGGTCGCGCGCGGAAGGAGCAGGTGTGGTACTCACGTTTGACGGCAGATGGAGGTGGCGTCGCTTCGGTGAACTGCAAAATAAAAGGAAAACCAATTGAATGCAATCGCTTAACGTTTCGGTTTGTTGTGATTGCCTACTACACAATTAGTAATAATTGTATGCCAGTTTTGTCATTGTGCAAAGTTGGCACGACAAGTCATATTGTTTCTTTTGAATCAATTATTTAAATTTCATTATCACGGCATACTAATTACAGATAAAAGAGTTAAGATCATATTGCGCTCACTATCACTATCACTACGGAACATTTTAAATAAAAAAATTTCCTGTACCAATAGTTTCGAAGTGTTTACACTAATAAAACAACTGTTCCCTTCTAGGTTATTCAATGAAGGTTGTTAATTTTGATCGCCGCTACAGCCTTGTTAGTCATTTAACCTTTTGCAGATATTATACTTGAAACGTATGACAATAACATTCGTTTTTTGCAACAATTCATATTATTAATTTCTAACTTTAGAACGCATCTTATCTAGGAGATAAAAATTGTTGTTCAACGAGTCGAGCTTTCACAAAACAGCAAAAAATCTCACCTTGGCTAGTAGCGGATTCGTCTGGTATTTGCTGTCTAGCTCTATCCTAGGGGTGGCGGCCATTGCAGACAGGGGAGTAGTTGGGACTATCATTTCCTGTGGAAGAAAAACGGGTTTCTTTTATTACATGTATGTTACGGGGTTTCTGGATGTAACATGTATATTTGCCGGGCCAAGGTCTATAATATATTATTTTATTTTTCTTAAACGAGGCTTATTCTTATTAGCACGGCGATAATCGATGTTTATTTCCTTGAACGGTTTTTACTAATTAATTTCGGGAATGATTATCACCTGATACTCATTCTTGTATCTAACACCCTGTTATAGGTAGCAAATGGAAGGTAATGTTTTAGGGCGTATTCCTGAAGGATTAATATATTTAAATTTCTCCCGTTTTTACTGTTTACTAGAGACTTCTGTGATATTGCAGGTAAAAGAAGCAATAAAAGCTTACCTGAATTGTCGGAAAGGTTAAGGAGGCAACGAGAAATTCGTGTCGAGTAATAAAAAACCAGTTTTGTATATCTATTTAAATATAGAATATTTTTAACGATAAGAGCTATAAGGTTACAACTAACAAACAGCAATAAAATATAATACCGTCCAGTTTCTTGGTTTCCAAAGTATTAAGTTTATTTAAATAAGTATTTCTGGGTCTTTCAGTTTTGCCCGTTATTATAAGTTGTTGCTATTTGCGTCTGAGCGTTCGCGCTGGAGGCGTTTTACTTTCACTCGGTTTCTGTGTAAAAAGTTCCTTGGTGCGAATAGCCTATCATTTCATCGCAAATTAATAGAGATTATAAAATTACAAGGAAGAGGATTCGGATTTGTCTGCGTCGTCTACCGAACCGGATGTATTTTTTTTTCAACGTCTACATAATGTAAATATCGAAACAACCCTACCGCCGTTCAGCAAGTCGTCAGGTCGGGTTACCTTGATTCAAAAAGAACGGCGATTACTCCATTTTGCGGACTTAATTTAAAAGAACCGGTTTTTTATGGTCTCGGTTATTCTGGCCGAATCATTTTTCTACTTTATGTTTATAGAGTGATTTTTATTATGTGCACACAGAGCGCGCGTTCTGTGCGAACGTAATAAAAGCGCTATGGGGAAAGCCTTTGCGGGTATATGTTACATTTTAACAGTATTAACGTTGATGGAAAAGCGAACGCTGTGAAAACTCTGTGTTAATGTTTTGATAAAAAAAATCCGTAAAGCGTTTTAAATATTTAATAGGCCTTTATATGAAACAAGTCAATTTGGAAAATGGGTAGGAATTAAATATGATAATATGATTTGATTCTGTCAGTCTCCAATGTTGTAGTGGGTCTATTCTATTCGGCAGATTTATTCTTGAAACTACACTATTCTTTATAAAGTCCAAGCTTTCGCTCTATATTTAGAAATTCATCAGGGCTAGACAAATTAAGAAAAATTTTAATTATATTTTATATAATCAAGTTGAATACTTATATTTATATAACAGTGAAGTAAAAATATAAAAATTATATGAAAATTATACGTGTACCAGTATATAGTTTCAGTATAAATTCATAAATATTTTTAAAAATATTTCAATGAAAAATAGAAATTATTTGGCACATTTGCTTAATTTATTATGTCTCTTTTTTATATATGGAATGCTAGACATGAAAGCTTAGATAACACAAACAGGTTGTAATCAACAGGTAACATAAATCCGTATACGTTATACAAATATCAATTAAACAATGAAATAATGTTAAAATTGTAGGCTACAAAAATAGCAGATGGCTTCAACATACAAATCTTAAATGTCTGTAATAACAACTATTCAAGATTTAAGCTCTGTAATAACAAATATTCAATTAATCTTATATTTTATTTTTGGATAAAAATTAAAACGCCTTTTGATGTAACCCTTTGTACATTGAAGCCATCTGCTATTTTCTAACTTATATCTTTAAGATGCTATTCCATTGTTTAATTGATATTTAATTTTGTATATCCTATAATTACATTACCTGTTGATTACAACCTGTTTGTGTCATCTAAGCTTTCGTGTCTAGTATACCATTTAAACAAAATAAACAACATAATAAACTAATCAAACATGCCAAATAATTTCTAATTTTTATTGAAATATTTAATATTTATGAAACTTAATTACACATTATGAAATATAATTCCAATTTTTCTTACTTTCTCTAGCCCTGATGAAGTTCTAAATACAAAACGAAAGCTTGGACTATATAGAATAGTGCGTAGTTTCAAGAATAAATCTGCTGAATGGACCCATTATTTTCATTTACGTAAATTGAGTAATACAGCAGTGAATCTTTTTACCTTAAGTATATTATTATATCAACAATTTACAAAAGCTGACCATTGACCAATCATCAATTGCGTACCGAAATATGATTTAAAAATATATCGATAACATGAAACACAACAGAAATTCTGTTGGCATTTAAAATCAATTAGACGTCGTCGGCAGTTAAGAATGTGGAAAAGTATTTTCTTCTGCGAAGGGCAATCGAATTGCTTCGACAGAGCAAAAATAAAGCCTTATCTTCCTGCTATAACATTTGCGATGTCACACCTGGACAACTGGCCAAAATTATCGTCTAGCGATAAAAATAATTTATGTTGATTTATAGGTGTGTTGATGGCACAATCGCCAACTAAGCGCAACTTCTATGAACATATCGCATTATGGTGCAAGTAGAATGGCGTTTTCTTGTAATTCCAAATATCGGAGACGAAAAGTTTCCGAAGATATCTACCTACTGCCAAGAGGGATTGCCGGTCGACTGTGCCATAATAATGAAATATACTTAATACACCAAGATTCCATCAGGAGCACTTGTGCGATGCTAAGAAACCAGAAAATTACAAAAGTACTTATTCCTCGCGAAACTGGGAAAGCCTAAACAAGATTTCTGAAAATCAGTTTAAAAAGACACCGTAGTTACCTATGTATCGCAAGCACATTTTACAAGAAAATCGAAAGCCTATAAGGAGAGGGATATACTTATAGAAACGTTTGGTTTTAAAAAAGGAGACTGACAACATAATTTCATTTTCTTGAGGAATCTTTAGTTGTCTGCTACACACGCAATTTAAATTTTCAAGGGTCATATAGTACCTACTGGTACTGGGACTGGGCTACATTTTTACGATATTTTCATAATAATGAAATAGTTTGCCTAAGCGCCTTTGACCCCTATATAGACCAGCCTGAGGTTTATCAAACAAATAAATCACGAAAAACCGAAAAAATAGAAGCAATAATCTGTTCGACGTCTTTACAACCCCACTGAAGTAGTTCCAGGGCTATGCATTTGCCAAAATACGTAAATTTTTTGGATCGCCGAACATAAATAAATAAATGAGAATGATGGCCGACCTGCTCAAAACAAACTGAAAATATTGTAGACTATCCGTGGTCTACACCTCATGACCTTTATTTCATTTTAGTTTTACAATAATTGTATACATCAAAATATTTCGGAAAAAATATTGGCTTAATTAAAATTGTTCAAATTAACGATAAAATTATTTGTGGCAGTGTCTAAATAGCCGAAAACAACAAGATAAAACCGCGTAAATACACTTTTGCGATCGAGTATGTCCGTGTTGCCAGGCGCGCTGATATTTTATGGCTTATTGACCAATCGCCTTGTTTCGCGGAACGTCATCGAACACGTGCTTTTATATACGCCAGGCGTAAGAATTGCTCGATTTTAGTATAAACTTAACATAAATGTGCCATATAATTTTTTGCCTGTATTGTAGTTGCTGATTTCACGAAAAATGAAAATTACTGCCTCGATTAGTTTGTCGAAGCAACTCAAAGGTGCGCGCCACTATAAAAACGGGAACGGCATCCTGCCATATCTGTCCCGGTCAAGCGTTAAGCCAAAATTTGCTCCTTCCTGGTCTTTTTAATCAAAGTGTAAAGCCCACCTAAAAATACACACATTTTTGTTTTTTTTTAAGTAAGGCGCCTATGAGTGGGCGGAGCACAAAAAAATAATGTTTATTTATTTGTAAAAATCATCTTCCAAAGACGTAGGTTTTTCAAATCAAAATAATAAAAACTCCTTATTAAGTATTACATTTTTATGATAGAAGTGAAAACAGACATAACTGAATTTTAACTCAATTAAACTAAAAAAAAAACCTGAATTTAAACCCATATAACCCACTGGGTTTTTCTTATAATAAAACCCGGGTTTTTTCCAACCCTGGACAAACCCGAGTGAACTCTTTGAATTCGCGCATGTAAGCAGTATGCAACTTTTATTACGCAATGGAGAATTTAGAACGTCATTGCCTTTTGGAAAAGTAAGAGATCCTAAGTATGAAATACCACACTTGTCGTAATTCCGTAAATCAAACAAAAATTCATTATTAGCCATCTGTTTTCCAGCACGTGAAGCTATACCCGTGAAATGTCTTATAATACGTCAGTCAACGCTGAGTGTTTCGTGGTGGCTAATACCACTGAAAGCCCCACCTAAATTGGTGCAAACGCTAATTTCCCCTTAAACACGAGCAACGCTAAAAAGTTTACCGTATTAGCATAGCATGGAAGAATCTACTATCCTCTATGGTATTAGGTTATTCCGAGGCGTGTCACTTGTGGTGTTAAGTTCCGCCTCGGTCTCCGATAAGGACCTTACCATTAATACCATTGCAATGCAGTAGAACGACTGGCACAGCTTGGGAGATAGAATGTTGTATGTGTGACGTTTCCACAATATGACGCCTGAGGACGGGTCATAGGCAGAAAGTATTTCGTAATAGATGGCTCTGACGCGACTGAGACTGACCGACAACAAAAGACGAACTCTTTTTAGAGTGCGAGCATGAACTTTTTTAAAATATCCTGGCGGGGAAGCTTAAAAAAATTAAATTAGAAATTTTCATTTTACCCTTTCCAAAGGATATGAAGGTCTTTTGCGCCCTTTGGGTGAGTGGACATCGATTTCATACTCCCAATGCCTTAATCAGTGAGAGATCGTAAGTAAGATTACATTTCACTTTATTAAATGGCCAATATTTGTCTGCAAACAGTAAGCCTTGGTGCGTTGCAATGGCTGATTGCAGTTACAATCAAGCAACCATTCCATCAAGAAATTTGTTCTCATACTAAATATAGAAAAGAAGGTACCTATACTAAAGTCAAATAACTCTGATGTAAACACGAGCACGTGTTGAGATATTCGCCGAATTTTACACGCATATTGAAAACAAGATAAAATCGCATAAATACACTTGCGATCGAGTATACCTCCCTGTTGCCAGGCCCGCTTCGAGTGGGGTGATATTTTGTGGCCTATTGATCACCTATTGCACGCCATCGAACACGTGTTTTTATTTACGCCAAGCGTCAGAGTTATTTGATTTTAGTATAACTCTAGTCGTTGAGTGAGGAATAATCACTCAACTAATCACGCTCTAGTTAAGATAGGCTAGTGAGATATTCGGCGGTCTGCCCTTACAGAGGCGCTACCTTTATTCGAATAGTTGCAGCGAAGATTCCGGGTGCCAGTTTTAACAACGCAACTTTGGGGGATTGCATTTGCCAATAACGGAATCCGACTGCAGGCCGTTGCCTTTCCTAAACCGGGGGAAGGGGGGGGGCGCCCAAAGGCCCGATTAATAAGACGGTAACGAGTACCGCGGAAGCCGGGTAGCGTGGAGGCAGCCGGGCAGAATTAGCAATTAAATAGGAGGGGAAATCTCGAGGAGCGCGGCTCGCACGGTGGATTAGGCTCGGAAAGGAGACGCCCGCGGTAATTAGCTGCGGTGCGCGCCGGGCGTCTGGCCCTCTGGGCCGCGGGCCACTTACTTTGAATATGTTGTCGACGTCGGCGAACGGGGTGGCAGACGGTTGCTGGAACTCCCTGCTCGGCCCGGCCTGTGCCAGCTGAAACAAAACGATTCGGAGTTAGAATTCGAGTGGGTCGTTATTGTAGGTGTTGCTCTCTCCCTTGTTTTACGAGCAGAAGAAATCAGGCGGAGGGTGTCACTGAAAACCGAGAATTACTAGAAAATTCAAGCATGGCAATCGATAAACGCCTTCCTAGAATGTTATAAGTATGAATATTATGTTGTTTAAACAAATTCGAAATATAAATAATTTAACTGTAATAAGTAGTAACAGTAAGCAGGGAGTTATACCATAATCTGTTTAAGCGATGGTTTTTTAAAAAATTAATGTCTGTCTAGAGTTTCTTGAGGTAATAGATAATTTCTTCATTATTCGGTATTTCATCCTTTTAACTTTACACAACGAAGTTAAAAGAAAACAGCTCAGGGATTTTCCTCATGTTCTACTAAGTGGGTTACTTCGCAACATTAAAGTTCATTTTACCTGTCTAGATGATAGGGCCTCTAGTCAACGTTATTCCTAGGGAAATGTCTGAAAACAAATTTTATTTTTGCGAAATTTCTTTCTTATCCCCTTCGTTCTCTTTAAGACGTAGATACGATTTGTACAAAACTCTTTAATAAGTATTTGCCCCCATGCTCTAAATATGTTTTACTCACAAATAATGCAGTGTAATAATAATTATTATTATTATTACACTGGAAATAATAATTATTTAATAATTATTTAATAATAATTATTATTATTACACTATTAGTTTTTACTCACAAATGCAGTGTAATAATAAATAATAATTATTATTACACTGCATTTGTGAGTAAAAAATATTTAGAGCATGGGGGCAAATACTTATTAAAGAGTTCTGTACAAATCGTATCTACGTCTTAAATTATTTTAGCTAATTACGTTCTGACAATTTTATGCCAACGATCAAGTCATTCGATAATTTTATAGGTCTCTTGTATGAAACATGTGAGCGTGTTTTAAAAGAAACTAAAATGACTATATATGGGTTACTACCGAACTTCATTTTGAGCTTGACGGAGATGGCTAGATAAGCATTACTTCCCATTCCACACGTACTTATTTTACGGCTAGCAAAACAGTAGACACTTTTCCCACGATTATCGAATAATGGCAATTTGTTTGTTATTGATAAACAACTGTAGTGTAGTGTTTCAAATGAAGTCTTCAGGTCAATTTTTCTTGACAGATGATTATTGTCATTAAACCTCTTGAAGAAGGGGGGGATGTCGTCAGAAAATGAAGACGTGAATTTGTGTGTAACGTTGTATATGCCAGAAAAATAACATAGGTACAACAAACATTTTTATTTGTGTGTAACGTTGTATATGCCAGAAAAATAACATAGGTACAACAAACATTTTTTGAATAACAAACTACGCATTATCAAACAATTGTTCCATTAACTAGTTAAGTATATTTAACTATTTTTCCTGTACAAATTGATATTAATTTTCTACTTCTGCAGCTCTATTGAGACAAATCTAATGTAGCCTGAAGGTTCCAACCTTAAAACACCCCTTCCGATGCTGCCTGCTTTCTGTTTATTCGAGTTTGCATACATGGAATCGATCCATTTGAATTATTTAAGGTTGAAATGTTGGAGAGCGAATTACTGCGACGGCATTTTCATTTCGTGCGCTCCTCGAACGTATTTACTTTTGCGTATTTACTTCAAAGCTTTGTAATGCCCCAAAATGGAATCCGGCTTATGAAATTCCTGTCTACCCTTCAATGAGCCACGAAAGAAGTTTTCGTTCCGGTTTTCAAAATAATTTAATACCCGACTGTACTGTATAATATTTCTGGGTACGAACGCAGAACAGTTATTATTTATAGCTTGAATTATCTCCGTATCGTTCGCAATAAAATAAGAGATTACAGCATAATGTAAACTCCAATATACAAAACTCCGCGACAATGATAATAGAGTGTTGTTGTTATTGACGAAACAACGGGTATGGCAATTGCATTAACATTTTTATGCACGTTTTAAATATAGACTATAAAGTCGCAGGTCTTGATCGGATTAACTTTATACTTTAAGACAATGGAAAATTAGCACTAAACAGTAAATTTGCTAGTAAAATGAAAGCTATTAGAGGCTAATATTGCAAGTGATTGGGGAAAACAGTAGGATAGATAAATCAATGCAATCTTGCTCATCCGTTACTTTCCTAAGACGCTCAAAGTGGCGATGGAAGCTGTAGCTGTCGTTATAAAAAAAATACTCAAAACAAATTGATTTATAGATGGTGCCCAGTTGTTTTGTGATACTTAGAATCGCTATCACGATATCTGCCTGTCCACAAAATTTAATGTGTAGTTCTTCAATGGCCACCGGTCTCCTTATCTCGCTATTATTTCCTCGTGCCCGACACGCCTATTTTCGGAAGGCCACAGCCGGGAATTTCGTCTTAAGCATTACCAGAAACAATCAGGTTAGGTTCGGCCAGTATGTTTGCTTCCTCAATATGCCAGTTGCGGCGTGAATTACAACCCCTCGGAGAGATATACTGCCCCTGGCTGGCGGATGCGCTCCAATTGGCCCCATCGATTTCACTTAATCGAAACGGAGCGGTCTATGATCCAGTAACTCTCCTCTTGTTAGCATTATCTATGGTTGAAATGCCCACAAAACGATAAATTGTGTCATAACACGAATCCTACGCACAATACAGTATAAACAAAACGTTAGTTCATTGGACTGATGTAGAATCTGGTGTATACATCAATACTAACAATGCCAAGAAGAGACTCAATATTTCATTAGTGTGTGGCATTCGTATGAGTGTTAAGTGTCTCATTCAATGATACAGTATCAAATTTTTATATCCAAACAATACCAGTAGTACCTATATTTTTATGTAGCGTAGCAGTAAGTGATGACTATAAAACGATAAGACACAGAAGGAAGACACTAGTAAATAGTGCGTGAGACACAGTGTTATGTGGTATTTGGAGTACAAAACTATGGGGATACATCAAAAATTAAATTTGACAATTTTGGAAATATAGTCCGCTATTGATAAACAGATTGTTGATTGTGGATTTGCTATTGAGTTCTAACATAGACAAAGCTACACACAGAATGTCAGAACCACTGTTAAAATTTCCAAGAAGCACACCAAATATTTTGCATAAAATTTTAAATAAAAACTAATACCTAAATTAAAGTACCTCTGCCTCAAGAATTTTGTAAGACATTAGACATTAGAATTTATGTCTCTTGATCTATGGTTCTATTTTACTTGGTTATCAACAGAAATTGACAGTTTACTTGAACAAAACTTGACTCAATGGTCACAGCAAATGTAATAACAAGGCTTTTGACAACACTTCATTGGATTCCTTGATGTTTCTGTTGAGTGTACGGTCAAAATAGCTATTTTATCAAGTTAAAAAAAGTGAAAGAAACATTGAATTGTTGAGACCACAAGATGTATTCTCGTGAATAAAAATAAAGGAAGAAATATTTAGCGTTTCCGTGCAGTCGTGGATGTTACTGCCAATTACACAGGACTTAATTGGCCGATTCTAACTAATGAAAGACTCTGGATTCTGATTAATCAATTGGGAGAAACAAATTAAGCGGACGCATTATGAAGTGCGGATCACAATTATTATTTTTAACGAGATGTAAAAAGCGGCGCTTTGTTATAAAACTACAAACGAAAATCTATAGGATGTAAAATTATGGCGGCTATAAAGGGATATTGTCAATTTTATGGACGAGTAAACTTTTATACTCCCATTGTTTTATAAAACTAATCGCATGGAAAAACAAACTGCAAAATTATACCTAGTTTCTGATTTAGCTCAAAGCGTTCTATTGTATGGTGGAATGCATAACTTATATCATTCATTTTATAGTCTCGGTAAAATTGTCCCAACTGGGATTTTTCACCTCTTCTATATAAAAGTTTACACTTCTCTACTTCTCAAATACAGATTTTTATTACTTAAACGTAAACACTCGAAATTTCCCTGATATTTTATACCGCGTAAACAGCTTTAGCAATCATTGTGTTTATATAAAACATCAAAATTTCACTGATATGCCTACTGAATAATAAAATATATAATGTAGACGAACGTATTACAAATCCATCGGTTTTCGGACCAGTTAAACAATTTGCATTTGTTGAATAAATACCTATAATTCAATGATCTGCCTGTTGACCTCACACCGGGAAGGCTATGCATTTTTTTAAACGAACCCAGTGTAATGTTGGTCAGGGATCATTTGAAACATTCTGAATGCGTTAGTTATTATATTTGGTGGTTCACAAAAAACGCGCTCGGCTGTTGTAGTGCAGTAAACAGTAATTTGTGGTAACCTGAAGACAAATTAGTTACATAATATGTGGTTACAAAAAAATCGATGACAGAAACGACTGTGGTATTTTATTAATTAATATTTAGCTAAAATTTCTGAGAAAACCACGTAATTATGTACAGTCGCGGACAGTTGGTATCGAACGACCTGAAGAGGTTTCTCGTGGCTATCGTTACAGGGCGCGCGGAGACGGCAACAGCGCGCGCCTTCGGCATCGGATGGTTCGAACGGGTGTCTTGTTCCGAGAATTCTTTGCAAGCGATTAAGCCGATGTCACCGAAAGGGTTAAAAAAAATTAAGGAATCAGTATTAAACTATTTATTAAAACAGTTCACAAGTATACAGTATGATTTTTTAAACTACCACCGCGATTTCCTCGCTTATTTTGCGCCCTACAAAAAAAACATGAGAAACAAAAAGGTGACAATTTTGGACAGCTAAGTGGCCCTGAAAAAGTAATCAACATCCATGGTCAACTTGTCGCGCAATATAAAAAAACCTCCAATTGAGCAAAATTATTAAATAGCCGTAACATACCTATTTATTTTAAGATACCGAAGAAAACTTTTATATTGAAAATTGATGGCACTGAGAAGCTTTATGCAACTGGGTGCTCAGATAGTTTCTGAAAATTACACAGGCTCTTCGGCTCTGTTGAGGCCATTGTTTTAGTTATTAAAGGCCATTGTTTTAGTTTATTAAAGTAGTTATTTGGCTCCCTACTGAAAAATCTTAAGAAACAAAAACGTGTAAATTTTAGATAGTTGGTTAATGTTAAAAAAAGAAGTCGGTATCCATGGCCAACTTTTCGCGCAATACCAAAAAAAACTTAAATCAACAAGAATCTGAAAACAATCAATTTATTTTGAAAGTCGAGGGAAAATTTTAATTGGAGATTAGCGGCAATTAGATCACGCAAGAACATTGACAAAAGAAAATTTTCATACAATTTGTACTAGTTTTCCCGCTAATTTGTTTAAAGTGTGAAGTCGAAATAGCAATTAAAAACATCAACAGTTATTCAAATTAAAGACAAATTTTCTCATATTAAAGATCTTGTTTGATCAAAAAAAAATTAAATAAATTGATAGTTTTGTTTTCACATTTTTGTCGACTTGAGTTTTTTTTTGTATTGCGTGAAAAGTTGGTTATGGATGCCGATTTATTTTTTAACATCACCTAGCCGTCTAAAATTGCCATATTTATTATGCTTATATAAGCTTACTTACATAAAAAAAATATATTTAATGCAGTGATAGGGCCAAAGCGAAAAATGTTTTTCAAATAAATCAAAGTGTGCCAATTGTTTCTAAAATTGGTAGTATGGAGTATCCTTTACTTTTGAACAACTTTTCCTAGCAACTTATTTCCACATAAGAAATGTTAGCAAAGTTTTTATCAAGAGTAACTTTTTGCGGTAAAATTAAAGATAAGAAAGTGTTCCTATTCAACACCTCTTCTGTGGACATACTGTATATACATAGTGTATTTGGAAATGAAAGGAAGGTTTATGGCTTATTATAAATATAAATGCAAATTCTTTATCAGAGGCTCGAGAGTCCGTCATAAAATACTACATAACTCGCCCGAATATTAATTTGCGTATTTATCCTCATCAGATTTTTAGCAAAAGAGCACGCCACTGAAATGGTCGAATTTTCCTTCTCAATCAATATTTATGGCCTCCTTTCATTTCCAAATACACTAAGTATAGTTGTCAGCGGTTTTAGACATTAAGTTAATAAATATTTTGCGTTGCAACAAAAATGTATTTTTATGTTATAATAAAAAAATATGTAGTAACACTAAAAATATATTTAGCTAATAACCCTAGAATTAAAAAAGTTAATTAAAAGGATTTTCATAAATTATTCTTTTCTTTGCAAAATAAGTATTTGTTCCAACATTTAGTTGTTAGGTCTCGTAGTCCTAAACATAAATGATTATAAAATAAAAGGGGTGTCCCTTTTATTTATTTTTTCTTATTTTTGAAGAAATTGGTCAGAAGTTTTAATAAATTGGTTTTCGTGGTGCTGCAATGCTCCATTGTTTCTCATAAAATGCCCTTCAACAGATAAATGAGATTAGGGGGTCACAGACATAAAATTACCCTTGTAACTTAATAGAGAGTTATTGCAGAAACTGTTTTTGGCATTAAGCAGTATTTAAGACGACCTTATTTGAATACTCTCATACGTTATTTATGATTCTGACAATAGTTATTGCAAGTCGTAATTTATGTATCCAAATTAAGGGCTTGTTTACGTTTACTTTATTGTTTTGTATTTCTACACTTTCACTAGAATATTATGTGCTTTTATAATTTTGCTCCGGAAAAAACTGGGAAAACAGCCAAATAACCACGGAACACCAAGGTGAAAGACTAATGAAAACAAACAAGGTGCAAACGCAAACAAGCAACGAACATTTTAGGTTAAGTCCTACTTTCACAGAACACTAGCGTTTTCTGACAAATCAGAATTTATTTTAAGAATTGTGACAAATAAGGTAAAAATAACGTATATTATGGTATACACAATAAACAAAAATAAAGGAAAATAACCTTATTATGGACGACCTTATGTCAAACTACGACTGCGCATGCTCAAATGTCAAAATAACGTCAAAAAAGAGCGCGAAGTTATTTATTTCTGCAATAACTCTCTATTATTTAAATTGCATACCTTTATCAATAACATCAGAAGACACACAGCAGGGACACGTGTCAAGCTTTACACACCTCCCTGGACCTCAATGTGATTACCTGGATAAAATAAAATAATTTCAGGTGATTGAGGACTTCCACAAGCTGGATATAATGATTACGAAGTTTTATTAGAACCACCGACACAGGAAGAATCCGAAAAAACTATAAACCCATTAAAATCTTTATGACTATAACATAATTAAATAAAGGCAAGAAATCAAATGCATTTTCCATTATTATATTATATGTATATTAATATTTAGTATACCCACCTTGGGATAGGATGACTTTCTGAACTCTCCTGCTCATCGAATCTATGAGTTGGCAGCAGAGATCATGGGTTACGACTTCATCCCACGTTTGTTGAATCTTCTGCCAAAGTGCCTCCCTATTTTCGGGTACGAAGTTCTCCATTGTCCGCGCCATTCTGCCCCACACATTCTCAATGGGATTCAAGTCAGGACTCTTCGCCGGCCATTGCAACTTTTCTACGTTGTTTTCGGTGAACCATTCGCGAACTATTCTTGCTGTATGCACAGGAGCGTTATCATGCTGGAAAACGAAGCCATCGGGATACATTTCCGTTGCAGTTGGTAACAATCCGCCTTCGAGTATCTCGCAATAGCGAGCTGCTGTGAAGCGGTCGTCGATTCTCCAACAAATGCCAGGTCCACGGTAGCTTATCCAGGCCCATATGTTGACGGAAAAATGCCCACTCCTTTTCCTGGGTGACACAAATCTTTCGTCATATCTTGAACTCACCGAAGGTCTATATACTCGCACTTTGCCATTGTAATGGCTTTGAAAGATCTTTTCGTCGCTAAATATTACCTTCTCCCAATAATGTGGCGGTAAACGCTGAAACTCTCTGCATATCTGCAACCTGACTTCCTTATTAGCCTCGGTCAGCTGAATTTTGTTGCTGGCCGTGCGAGATTTCAGATTGGCTGCATCTAATCTCCTTCGGGCAGTTCTAACACTTGCTGGAAATTGTGTTGCAGATACTGCTTCAACGGCGGATTTAAACGGATTTGCAAGGCAAAAATTAGCTAGTTGCTCATCTTGTTGGTCAGACGTAATTTTCACATTTCCTCCTCTATGTATGTTTTCCACGCTTCCGGTTTCGTCATATTTCTTCTTTATATTGAAAATGGTGCTTTTAGATACACCAAATTCTTCGGCCAGTCGGGAAATAGCCCAACCATTTTCTAGTTTGGCGATGATACGGTGCTTGACGGATTCACTCAAACGAGGCATAACGAACACTGTTAGTTACTCTCTCGAATTAGGATACTGACTAAATAATTTTAGCCCACCCACCTTAGTATTTATACAAAGGGCTAGGAGCAGGTATAATCGATATTTTCAAAATCTACATCCAATTCAATATTACAATTATTAAGTTAATCCCCTAAATTTAGTTATATTAAGTGCAGGTAGGTATAATTAATAAATACCTATTTAAAAAGATATAAATATCTATGCTAAAATATTTCAACTCAGGTAATCCGATAATCCATTAATTTTGTGCCATACATTTTCTAATTAATATTAAGAGCCCCCATATCTACTTTTAAACATATTATACAAATCCTTGAAATCTTTAATTTTTGAGATAATCGCTTGATCTGTTTTTTGTCCGAAAGGACTTCAAAAGCCGCTTATTTTAGCAATCCTGCCATTTTCAAATTGCAAATCCAGGGCCGGCTACGATTTTTTTTATTCCCCCGATTTTCACAAAAACCATTTAGCCATTTTTTTATTTAAAATCTGACACCACAGCGTCAATCAGGACAGTCGAAAACCCTTTATATACCAAATTTGAACAAAAAATATAGAGAGAGTTCTATTCTACAGGATGTCAAAATTGAGCAAAATAGGAAATTTAAAGAAACCTCTTCAGGCATCTCTGGCGAGTCAAGTCATAAAAATTCAGCATTTTCAGATGGGGCAGAGAAAAATACCCTGTATTGAATCTTTGCACACCAACACTTTGAGTGGTTCTGTTGACAATTAAACTATTTTGACGGGATTCCATGGCACACTTGACTCGCCAAATGCCTGTAAATTTCCTATTTTGCTGAACCTTGACATCCTGTAGAATAGATCTCTCTCTAAATTCTTTGTTCAAATTTGGTATATAAAGGGGTTTTAGGGGGATCCTGATTAACGCTGTATTGGTAGATTTTAAATAAAAAAACACTCAAAAATCGTAGTCGGACCTGGATTTGCCTTTTGAAAATGATAGGAAGGCTAAAAGAAGCGATTTTTGAAGGCCTTTCACACAAAGAATGTTCAGGGATTATCTCCAAAAATAAAGATTTTATTAATTTGCATATGTTTAAAAGTAGACACCCTGTATATTAAATTATTGTTTTTGAGAAATTCTTCGGAATTCTATTGTGGCTCAAATTGACTATGGATTTACCTAATTTCATATTCCTAATTAATACAGGGTGCTGGCAGCAAAGGAAGGAAACTCGAGAAAAAGCAACTTTTATTGTGGTGTTGATTCTAATCTCAGCCTTGATATTTATTATTTTTTTATTTCATTATCATAAATACTAGACGGTATAGTAACATGATAAAATAGTACGAAATATTAAATACCAACACTGGGGTTGGAATTATTACCAGCACAAAGTTGCATTTTCCTCGAATTTTGTTCCTTTGCTGTGAGAGGCTGGAGGCTGTAATTTGCATTTTATGGTTCTATTTTTAGTAGACCGGCCGGCTGCAGACTCCAGCGCGATGTTGCCGTCTCCGCGCGCCCTGTAACGATAGCCACGAGAAACCTCTTCAGGTCGTTCGATACCAACTGTCCGCGACTGTACAATTAATGTGCATACGTATTAACTAATTATTTACATAAATCAGAAAACATGAATACAACAGCAAAATTACTTTTAATAAATGCTAACAACAACACAACATTAACAACAATAGTTGACCCGTTGAGCCGAATTCGAACATGATAGAAAGCCTCAGTAGATGATAGAAAGTTCCCTGATCATCGACAACTCAATCTTTCTTTAAATTAAATAAGGAGCTGGCTAATGCAGCCAAAGATTATCGGAGTTCTATGAGATCAATCATTTAGATAGTAAGCTACGGCTTTTACGCGAAAATGTCCGTAGTGTGGTTGACGTACGCATCTGTAGTGGCCAGTTCAATAACAATAATAAATTCGAACATGATAGAAAGCCCCAGCAGATGATCGAAAGTTTCCCGATAATCATCGACACCTCAATTCAGTTCAGAATAAGTTCAGAAAGATGGGATAAGTGTAGTTGATGTACGAGCCAATTGTGGACAGTTCTGCAGAGCAATGAATTCCCCACAAGAACCTTTATTACCTGCTCATATGGGTTCCTGCCCAGAAGTCTGCCCTGCGAGGTCGGCGACAGCAGGAGGGGAGGTGGTCCCTTCGCCGGGAGGACGCCGTTCGCCCTGTGGCTGGCGATGCCGCTGCCATGTTTGACAGGTTGGCCGGGGTACCCGCCCCTGCCGCCGTACGGCGGCTTCCCCTCGGCCGGCTTCACGTAGCCGCCTCGTTGGTGATGCGGAGGAGGGTGTTGTTGCTGTTGCGGCGGTTTCTTGAATTCGTTGCCCGAGGCTGACCCGCCTCGGCCGTCCGGCGACGGTTGCAGTCTGGAAGGAAATGAAGTTAGGTCAGTTCAGATAATATGTCGATGGTAATGCTTAAACAGAGATGGGTACCACTACTTTCAGTTAGAGTTTTTAATTCTTGTCATTTTTTGGAATAAATCTTTGGGATAACACCCGACTCTACGACTCTATGAAAGGTCTCTAGTCGTAAAAGTAACCTACCTAATAGAAGCTGTTTTTTGTTTACATTGTCAACTTTTTGCAAAGTTCAGTTTGTCCGGCGAAGTTTCAATTTCGCAGAATTAGAGGATTAATAATTGATTAGGCATACACATTAATTTTTATTTATAGCTTCCACCACCTGAGATTCATACTTTTATTCAAAATACATTGAACGGGATATTATTATTTTGACGTGTATAACCGGACTCTAAAACATTTTGATACGCCTGGTGAGTTAGTTATTTATTAATGGGTAAATCACATAAATACTTCATTAGAAATTTATTTCATCTATGAATACAGCTTAGCAACAGCAACGAAATTGAAATAAATAAATAAGGAATGTCAAATAGCGAACTGACGTTATAAATTGTGTTAGCGTTATAATTTGTGACAGCGTGGAATTTGAAAATGATTTGCCATTTTGAATTAGGTATATACACTATAAAATACACCCAAGGAGTTATTTGGCACTGTTTGACCTCTACTATCGCATTAAAAAACAGCTACAAAGTATCATATAATAGTCGTTTATCTATTGTTAAAATAATTGCCTGGAACATCGAACTTTCCAAGAGTATAACTGATATTTATTATTTTGTAATCAATTGGCGAGACACCTACATTAAATGAACACAAGGCACCCTTAATCCTACCCTGTGCGATAAAGATCGATTTATTTTCTGTCGAACCCCCCATTAAAGAGCCCAGTCATGTTCCAATGACAACAGAGTTAGTTTCGAAGAAAAAGAAAGACCGCATCTGAAATTAACATTATATTAAAACGTGTATACCTGTGATGAATTATTTATGGAGACTGGAAATCGATAAATCAAACGCTCTTCATGAACGCAATAGACTGCAAAGCATACCAGCATCGATACAATATTGCAATTTCGCTTCTTGCTGAAATAGGGCTGAATGCAAATCAATCTGGAATTACTTCGGGCATAATTTTTGTTTGTTACCATTCCCTCGATTAACGATTTACGCCAGTTTATTTACACGAATTTATTGACCAGAATGTTTGGATAATCCCACGGATTCCTTCGTCCCAACTGTGGATCTCCAAAATAGTTCGACCGAGAGAAAGCGAGAACGGGCAGCGCACCAACATAATATCGGACAACTGTTGTTGCTAGGCAACCTGCGTAAACACTCTACGTCGCATATTGTAGAGTATTGTTTACTAAAATAGAGGTGCGCGTGTATTTGCTGCCATCCACACATTTGAAAACCGTGGCGCAGCCAGTCTCTATAATTAGATCCGTTTAGACTAAATGGATACCGGCATCGATGAGTTTCGATGTCGACTGGCTGTCTGACGCCATATTGTCCGTTTTATTTTAATTTTAAACTGGGTTAGGCGGCGTATGCATGCGACAGGCGTCGTACAAACCGTGGTAAACACTTTGTAGTAGCCATACGAAAGTGTACGTAAAGATTGATAAAAAATTCAACAACAAAGATTTGCTTATGATTTCTCGGCAGTCTATTATGTATACAACACACTGTTGTGAAGTCGAGTCAAAACTCGAAACTACACAACTATTACCAATTTTATTTTATTCTTTATCTCATATCGAATGCAAATATGTGGATAAAAAAAAACATTTGTATACAATAAAACCGAAGCTATTAAATGTTCGGCTAAATATATATTGGCTTATGATGTTTTCACCTTCACTGTTTGCATCAGGTTGGATTAAGTGAAAACACGGTGCAACAAATATTCCGATGTGAAAGCGAACCTCGTCCAGTTCTATCCGAAATCTAAAATGTATCCGTTCGCAGATGTTAAACGAAATTGAAAAGCCATTACAGTACACAAAATTATCTTAGGATATGGAAAGGAATGTATATTAAGATAATTTGTCAATAATTACTGACCTGCTGGACGAACAGGGCAAGCCATGGCGGTTGGAGGACGGCGGAGGGCCCCCGGGACTTGGGGGAACTCCATCCACTCCGATGAGGCCGGAGTCTTTTTGGTCCAGGAAGTGCCGCACTCGTTGAAAGTCTCCCAAATTTCTTTGGATTTGTTGTGTGACCGGATCCGTCGCCGATGACGGGTTCACCTGCAAAAAATTAAGTAAACAGCTTTTATAAGGTGCTAAACGAAATAAACTTGACGGCCAATTGCATGGAGTAGTTGACATTGGTGATGCTGGTATGGGAAGACACGAGACGTGTATGCTAGACTTATTTACAATCTTGTTTGATTCGCGCCTATGACGGTGAACAGTCAACATTTCTGTTATATTCGCTGCGGTGTCTGACTATAGGCGTAACTCGACGAAAACAAATCCAGCAGAGCAGAGGCCGAAATTACTACCGCCACGCGGGTCATCCAAACGACGCTGTATAAAAATCAATACCCGGTATTCGCGATATACCATGCCGCCCTGGGACAATGGGGTGGTCTGGACGAACCCTCGGATGCACACGACAGCTATTAGTGTGACGTCATCAAGACACAATTTTCCATTCCGGACGCCGTTTTCTATGGGCCGTTATTAAAAATTTAATTACCGTCCGAATTGATTTGCCGACTCTAGCGTTTGACCCGAGATCAATTGGTTCTTGCTTCTACCCTAAGGTTGAATGTAAATTATCTAGGGTAGCATCGTACAGGTCCATCGAGTGTATAACTTAAATAGTTATATTCCTGACTCAATGACTCGATAAAAGCAAATATTTCATAATTAATCAAATTTGTATTAACCAACTTTGTTAAGGCAAGATGATAATATTTTTGTGTGCATTATAGTGTCTAAGAAAAAGAAGGCTACGCGAGAAACCTTACGCCAGTTCACTATTGTTGCGGTGGGACACACATGACCTTATAATTTAACGATTACTATATTATAAGCCCAGACTAACGCATCCAACGTCAAAGTAATACCCCACTCAATTCTGAATAAAAGTAAGTTAGGCAACTATTGATGTTCAGCATGTAACGCGAACGCAACCTTGGGATTGCGGAAATGAGGTTCGACATAACAAATGGATTAATGCGCAGACTCCGTATTAAGACGTCAATGCCCCGTGGCTTATGGTGGCTGTCATCTTAATTTTAGCAGTTTAGTGAGCCCATGCCTCGATTTATAAAATGGTTTTCGCTTTACACAATACCCAAACGGCAAACGACAACGAAATTGGGGTTCATAAATAGATTAGGGGTTTTGAGTTCATCTCGCACCGGAATGCCAAACAGCGAACGGAAGCATCGCGAAAATGTATAAATCGAGCCACAACCCAATGACTTGCGACGGCGCGAAATTTTAAAACGATTTATTTGTACGCTTCCATAAGGGACGTCACGGGGGAATTGCGCAGAACAATCGGATTTTTCAGCATCTATTCAACACAATGTGCTTTCGTAACTCGGATAAATTGTGTACCAAGTATTAAGTGACGTAACACGTAATTTTATTATTTTATTTTTACAATAACTAGAGCAAAAAAATAATATAATCCTTCACAACAAAATACAATATAATTAATTTCAATATAGATATAGGGAGATTTATTTAGCTTTTTTCATTGGTTGCTTATTTTGGAAGAAAACATACACCTTTATTTATTTATTCGGTAAAGCTTTTGAGCAAGCTTCCTTGAAACTAAACGGTTTCCATTTAAGTGTTTTTAAAGCCCTGAAAAAAATTGTATTGCGAAATTTTTATGACAAATCAAAGTACAAAGTTTGCAATTGAATGTTGAATACTATAATCTAGCAAAGAAAAACATTTTGAGGGAGTTGTGCATCACGGTTCGCAATTTTTTTTGCTATTCTACACAGCTTTGCTCTGATATTCTCTTTAGGTCGACTATGGGCGCTTGAATTGGTTCCAGACGCAGACGTTCCTTCGCGTAACATCAAAGAAAAAAGTAATCCATGTCGGAGAATGTAGACATCCAATTGTCATCTTGCTCAATAATGCACTTGTTTATGCGCTTATGTGATATATTATGTAACCCCTTGTTTGTAATATACATTGCCCAGATCTATCTCTCCTAATATAGGACAGTAAGTATAATGATAGAAGTATTGGAATAATAGCAATGTTCTTCTTGTCCGAAATTGCCAAATTTAGTTATTAGAAAATTAATGGAAAAAAACAAGCTTTTCCTAACAGTCACAGTATTGTTGCAGTAGGACATAGATCTTTCTTAGTAGAAACTGGAATCGAATGATTACCAAATTTCTTTATGACGTATTTCTGCAACTGAAGAAAATAGTTAAAGGTTTCCACTGGAACAGCTTTAAAACAACAACCAATACGTCGAAGGCCCGGACTTATTTCTAATTATCCCTTGATCTTTTCAATTACTGCTAACATTTCCCCTGCTCCGTAACCCTCGGTAGCCCTCATACAACACCGCGTGACGTCACCGGCTAATACCGCTCATTGTGTTGCCGTTTATTTCGACCGAGTTGTTGTCCTCGCATATCTCGCGATTCCGGTTTCGCGAAAGGCGCTCCGGAATGGTCTAGTCGCTGGCGGTCGGTGCCCTTCCTTCGGGTCGAGGTTCGGTCGGTTGTCGACAGATGGCGGCGCGCCGCCTGCAGTATCGCGGACCGAATCGGTGGCATATATCGAGCAGGCGGATCGACCTCTTCTTGTCGGGATGTGGTTGCCACATGGGCGTAGGTATAGCGGGGTGGTGCCGCTAGAAACACATTGTATGCAGACGTTGCTCGTGCATCAAAAAGCGACACCAAAACCATTTGCTGTACGAATAGTGATGTGTCCAGATTTTATCTTGTAGTCTGGTCTGGTTAGATCGTCGAATCGAAGTAAACTGAATGTGTAAACCATTTCTTTCGATATGGAGGTTGTCGAAATAATGATACTAAGAAACTCTTCAAGAATTTTACTGAGAAGAGGACAAAATAATATCACAAAAATGCTTCGTAATGGCCATGAAGATTCAAAGAAAGACTATGTGGGCAGTAAAGTGGGGGTCACTTTGCACATTTGTTTGTAAATAGCACAGTCTGTAATTATTGCCTTCTTGTAAAGTTTTGGTCAATTAAGTTTCTACTAAAATAATATCTATTCATGAGCAACACTAATATCATCCCTCGTTTGATTATTGCGATAGTGAAAATAATTACTTAGATTAGCCGTTTCCTCTGGACTCTAATAGCATTTTGACCATATTTTACATAGTTTACTAAGATATGCAATATCAAGCAGCAAATAACAAGCGGTTAAAAAACCTTAGGATCTATATACCTACACATAATATTATTAACCATTTTAGGTAAAATCAAAAACTTAAAAATAAGGCAGCCACTTACAAAAAACGAACGGATTGTACTGCGCCCAGTTTCATGAATCCGTTTTTTACCACACGTTCCTACTTAGTATTCACAACGTTGGCGGATGTTAAAACTAGAAAGTTTTGGGTAAATATCAAAATTTTTATTCGTCGCTGCATTAAAAATGATATTAAATAAGTAGTTGTCGTTTGTCATTTCATTGCAGGCAATGTAGCTCGGTTATATTTTTTCAAGATCTATTTTACAAACAAATCATGTGTGGGTTATTATTAAAATATTTACTTTGTGCTGCAAAGAGATTATTCGACATGGAATATTTAACCTAATTGAGGTCAAGCAAGTGACATCACTGTTTGTATATTGTTCGTACATTAAAGTATTCCTAAATATCAAATTTAGGCAAAAAAAAACATTCGGAAAGCTTCTTACTGTTAAGGCTAATACTGCTGTATTCTTATTGCACTGTTGCTAAGAAATGCCGACGGGTATGTAGTGTTTTGGATAAGATATATAAACTTTTGTTTAGTAAAAACAATTACGAAATTTAAAAAAATACAATGTCACGCCCAAAAATATTATGTCCGATAATACCAGCCTTTCAAATTATGAAATTTTGCACGATTTTCCACTGTGTTTATTGTCCCACCGATTAGCTCTGTCTCCCACGCACGCCCCTGTTGACCCGTCAAAATTCCAATCTTATAAATAAATCTCATGAGTAACTCCGAAGGGAACGCTGTTGATTCAGTCGGCCAGATGAGTCTATTACGTCGACTAATTCGACTCCGCGATCCGTTCAAAGCCGCCCCAGTTTATTATTTACCACCCAATCATCGAATTAGCGATCAACGTCATCAGCGAGAAGTTTTTCACCGGTCTCTATTCGACTTCTATCTTAATTATTATGTGGTTAGAGAAAGACGGGAGATCGCTGATGGAGGCTACTTCAGTTTTATCCTGTATGTTGACCCTATTTGAGGAGTTTATACTTTGTGTACAAAAATACAAACTTAAAAATACATAGACCGTTCAGCGGAATTTTATTTTCGCAATTTTTAAGTATCATTATCAAGCTGAAGCAAATGCACTAAACGTTTCACACTTAGAAACGCTTAAAAATAATATACTTATTGTTCAGTGAAAGAAACTATTGCAGCACTTGGAATATCAAGTACAACTTCTTTGCAAAATTTTATATAAATTCAGCACTGGACATACAACATTTTTTTTAGGCTATAATAGTAGAAAGACAATAGCATAGCGGAAAAGCCTATATATTTTCATTTTGGACGATGAAAATGTCATGCCATGATTACAAAAAAACTTTACAAAACAGTATGATACCTTGAAGCAAGATAAACATTTTCTCAAATAATGTAAACTATACATTTCCTAGAATCGGACATTTATGTACGTCTATAATGTAATTTTATTCGTAAGAGCTAATTCATGTACTTGAGAAAGGTCTACTGACATATCTAAATTGGCTATATTTTATCTCGATTCTATTTTTATAAGCTTTTATTTAACTTCACCTGTTAGTATGTCTGTGTGTGTGTTAGTATGTGACGGTCAAATCTTGCAACTGAATTTTAAACCAGTTCCACCGATTGGGATGAAATTTTGCATACACTTTTGGTTCTGGTGACAATACAATCTAGTATATCTACTCAATGATGTAATTTTTTCAAATGACGTCTCACTAAGTCCAATATGGCGTCCGTTTCAAGATGGCGGATTATCTAATTTTGTAGAAAACGATAAGGTGAGTGACGTCATACTAAATCTAATATGGCGGCCGCCCCAAGATGGCGTATTACCTGTTTTTTCACGACCTCCTTGACATGAGTATCAAATGAAAGGGTTTGACGAGTAGAAAACGATACAGTGAGTGATGTCGTACTAAATTCAATATGGCGGATGCCCCGAGATTAAATTTCATTACCACCCTTGTGACATTGGCAACAAATACTAAAAAGGTAAACCGGAAGTGACGTTTTTTGTTTCAGCTAAGACGTCACGAGCCATTATCGCCGTGAGCACAAGCATGTGGTTGCTTCTGGGCCTCTAATTGGCAGTATTGTGAGGGAGAGAATTATTATGATTTTATTTTTGATGCGGCAATTTGCAACAATGTGGTAGATGGTAGATACTTTTATCACTGGAAAAAATATCTATCAGAAATTATAATTTTCCTGTTGGCCACTTTCGAAATATATCTTTAACTTTTTAATTTATGAAAAGTATCCGGTGATAATGGTACTTATTCAGTAATAACACATTGAGATTCATACCAATTCCTAGTCTATTCTTCTTGATGTTCTCACTTGAAAGTATTATTAGTAAATTAAATTGCTCTTTTATTGAAATAAATAATCTATAGACTAATAATATAAGAAATTTTGTTCGTATTTCATTACAGCTTGACATTTCAATGAGGCAACAACAGTGCTGGTTCCGTCTTCCGCACTAAGCTAACCTATAATAGAACTTCGAGCAAAAATTATATTATTAACTTATACTTGAAGGTCTACAAACAATTTGACTCAGGTAAATGGAATCCTCTTACCCTATTGAAACTGTAAAGAAGAAAACAAATACGTCCTAACGACACTCATTAAATGCAATGAAAAAGAGCACTAATTTGTTTTACATCCTTACGTAATGTCCGCAAATGACTGTCTTCTATAAGTCCGTTTATATCTGGAAGGGATTTTAACGACACCAATAAAGTAATAAATCGTAGGTATTCGATTCACTTAGTAGTAGAAATAAATCTTTCACGACGCGACGCCATAGTACCACAACAACGGTCGTGCAAATGACGTCTTTACAGATAATCAATTTTATCTCTAGGAAAAATATTGTTAATTACACACAGACAATTGACGACTGTAACGAGGGTACCCCCTACATTTTATTTATTGGGTAGGTATAATGATGACTAAACATTCAACCAAGCTAGATATTTAATGAAAGAAATCAAAACAAGTCCAGAATAGACAATGTTTATACTGTATAATTCGGATTTGTTAAATCACATTAAGCAATAGCAAAAGAACCATGTGAGTATCTACGAAAATGTTTGCAAGGTTCCAAAATTCGAGGTTCGGAAAAATTAAATAAACAATATTTACTTCATAACCTAACCTAGTGATCAAATTTCTCGTTCTAATGTCGTTCAAGCGCGAATTTGACCATAGTCACAAAAGTTTATATTTAGCCATACTTACTAGTGTTGTAAAATTTCCGGAAATATATTTTTTTGGAAATATTTGCGGAAACATTGGAAATATATATGGAACTATTGGAAACAAATTGAAAACAAAGAAATCGCAAAACTAAACATTAAATGAAAAACATTAAATGAAAAAATATCATCTACAAAACAGACCGCAAAATACATGAACACAAATAAAAGGTAAAGTATAAAAAATACAAAGAATAAAGCTAAATTTGTTAAAAAAACAATCATACACAAGAAACAAGTAGAGCAAGAGATCTTCATCGCCGTCATCATCACCTTCAATATTACTTGTATATTCAACATCAATGCCTCTTCACGCCAGTCAAACTCCTCTAAAACTCAACAGTGTCAGAAATAAAAATTGATCTATTGCCACTTTCTATTTATTTAACAAGTTTTCATTGTGGGACATACGTTGACTAGTTTAGCTGATCTGTCATTAGGTAGTATGCCTGTTCTCCCCGAGATCGAAATAGCCGTAATATACGTAGGTACTTTATCGGAAATTATGTTGATGTTGATTTGATGTTTATAGTGCATAAAATTATAAGATATATAAACCGTTGTTTTGAATCGTTTATATAACGAGTTTTAAATATTTTTTCAATATTTCCAATTTCCAAGACACGTTCGGAAATTTCCAATATTTTCATTTACCACACTAAACGATACCAATACAAACTGTCAATATAGGGTTAAAAATGGTGGCGAATTTATCTATTTTTCGTTCCCTGCGCCTTTTCGTGCGCAGTAAGGCCAAAACCGTTATAAGTTGACATACAGGTCCAATCTCTGTTAAAACGAATAATTGTCAATGTACCTACGTGTCGATACGAGCCTCTCGATGTAACGAATCGATTGATTCCTGACGTTTCCCGAGCAGGTTCGCGCTAAATATGCAGCGCATTTGGCGCTCGCGCCTTCATAATGGTGTTTATGGTGGAAAAACGGCCCCGGCTGGCAATCTTCCACTTAGCTCGAGAGAAAAAGCCATCGTGTCGCCGCCGCGCGCCGCTCCGGCCGAGAGCAGGAAGTGAATATTCAATAAGAGCGGTCACGACTTCGCGTGTCGCAGGCCGGCGCCGTGACGCGATCGTCCTACCATCCCGTCTCTGGAATACCGAGGCAATTTGACGATTGTTCTCGCGAATAAACGGTCGCCGAGAAACAGACGGTGTCCACGAAACAGGAAAAAAAAGACGATTCATTCATGATCGTTTTGTTTGGCATCGCCGCACTTTGCGCTTCCTGGTCGAAACTCCACGGCCTTCTTGTGGTCGAACATCGAACTAGAGTTACATGATCAAAACGCTATCTGTCTCTCTCTCTTTTGCCTTGAGTACGTGCACGTGATTTTTGAAGCAAAAGCTTGCAATATTAATAGTACACCGTGATTATAGTTTGAATTTTGTCGTTTGCTTAGATGGCGACAAGCTTGTGGCAGTTCAATTCACGAAACGCCAAACTGTCCTATTTTATTGACTGTCACTGGATTAACTAGTGAACACCATTGAAATGCATCTTATGCTCATGTATGTATGTTTTCGCATTTTAACATTCCATAACATTACAGTTTATTAGAAGACCTTATTATTTACTATCCCCGTTTTCATTAATTATGGAATATCATCAGATAAGATTTTGTGATGGATGTTAACCATAGACAAAATATAACTAACCAATAATAATAACAAATGACATTCTAATCATTTTGTTACGTGTCCCATTGTTCAAAATTATTACACTATATTTTTTAGAGTTAAAACATTAAAACGACACGTTTGCACTCACTTTGCATTTGCTATAGGTATAGGAAACAACAAGTAGATATAACTAATGTGCCGGATAGTGGGATCGTGTGTCAAAAAAATATTTTTTACGAATTTCAACCACTAGTACCTATATAAAAGATAAAGACGCAAATAACTACAATAATATTATATGACGTAGATGTAAATCTTGGTACATTTATAATCTACATTGTTATTATTCATTTAATAATAATTTATCCTATAGGTATCTCCTGAATATTTTAATTTATGTGTACACGTGGCAATCGCTTCAAATTTACAAACAGTAGATTGCTGTATTCCCCGATTTGCTAGTTATAATTTGTCTGGGGTGTCAACACTTTTTTGTTTGCACGGATATACGAATTAAATTCAAAATACTTTTTTATACACCCTTTTATCTGCTTATTTGACGTATTATACAAGTCCATCTTTTATCATATTATAATAACAGTCTATACATACTTGATTTCGAATCGACCATACGAAATTAAGGTACAGAATATCTTAGTTTCTGAAATTACAAACAGTTTAACATTCTTGACACGAATTCGTAATCCTCTCTTTAAAATTGCAAAATGTCCTCGAATTTTTACCAGCAATGTATTTCCTTTACAGCTTTTTATTGAATCTACTACTTGTAGACTGTAAAATAATGAAAAACTATTTCAAAATAAACCATGGACCTGGATACTGGAAAAGTGCGTTATGGACTTTATGAAACACAACTAATTTTCATCCCAAGCAGCGCTCTATACTTTCCAGCTTCAATCGTTTTGAATTTGTCCGAAGTTACAACTAGAGGTTTAACGTCATGGAAAAAAACAGGAAAAATTGAAAAAAAAAAACAAGGTTTTTTTCCGTTTTTTTCCGAAGCCCAAAAAATGGAAAAATTGGAAAATTTCAGATAAAATTCGAATAAAGAAAATAAACAAAGAAAGTTGAAGAAACACTCAAATTATATTTTTTGTATACCTACTTACCTACGTATTTTGCTCGAAAAAACCTAAAGGAGTATAAAAATAACATATTTTGATAGTAATGCTTTATTTAAAACAAATTATTTTTAACTTTTTATTGTACATATATTATATAAATTATTATTCTTGAAATCGGCTGTAAAGTGTCCCAAAATCGTCATTAAAAGCACAGAAATCGTACAATAATGGGCTACATTATTGTACGATTTTTTCAATAAGTAGGCCTTGGCGAGATGTAAACATCAAACGTCAGACGCGGAGAAATCGCCCGTCAAAAGTGACCAAATATTCAAAACCCGGCCGATAAAGGCCCATTTAACTTTTCGTACACATTGCGAAATTGTTTCCTATAGAAGCGCAATCCTTCAGTATACATATTTTAGTAAATTTGAATATCAATAGATTTGTTGTGTAGGTTGCACAAGAAGCAGCAGTTTGGTTTTTCTGTACAAAGATGCCGTGTCTTGTCTTACTTGACCTAGGTAGAGCTATCGTCAAAGTCAAGCAACGCCGCGCGTAGTCGGTTCATGGACGGGTGATCCCTTACTATTATTTTCTTGCCTAATAAAACATTTTTTTTTCGATTTAAAAAAAATAATATGTACCTCGGCACTGAAGTTCTTTTTATGACTCATAAAAAGTTGAACTTCAGTGCCTTGGTACATAAATAACTATTAAATAATAGTTATTTATGTACCAAGGCACAATAGTTATTTATGTACCAAGGCACTGAAGTTCAACTTTTTATGACTCATGTGGAGTTTAGTTGCTGAGGCCTCTGGCCGAGGCAAATAAACCACATGAGTCATAAAAAGAACTTCAGTGCCGAGGTACATGTTATATTTTTTTTGAAATCGGAAAGAAAAGTGTTTTATTAGGCAAGAAAATAATAATAAGGGATCACCCGTCCACGAACCGACTACGCGCAGCGTTGCTTGACTTTACCGATCGCTCTACCTAGGACAAGTATAATGATGTACGGCACCTTCTGACAGAAAAACCAAACTGCTGCTTCTTGTGCAGTCTACACAACAAATCTATTGATTTTCAAATTTACTAAAATATGTATACTTCTGACAGAAAAACCAAACTGCTGCTTCTTGTGCAGTCTGCACAACAAATCTATTGATTTTCAAATTTACTAAAATATGTATACTGAAGGATTGCGCTTCTATAGGAAACAATTTCGCAATGTGTACGAAAAGTTAAATGAGCCTTTATCTGCCGGGTTTTGAATATTTGGTCACTTTTGACGGGCGATTTCTCCGCGTCTGACGTTTGATGTTTACATCTCGCCAAGGCCTACTTATTGAAAAAATCGTACAATAATGGGCTACATTATTGTACGATTGCTGTGCTTTTTTATTGTGTATTATTAAAAAAATTGTTTTTTTCCGTTTTTTTCCAAATTTTCCGGGAAAAAAACCGGTTTTTTTCCGACGATCAATTTTTCCGGAAATTTTAAACCTCTAGTTTGATGTTTGATTCCAGCTGGTTCTCTATAAGTCTAAACATTGTTCGGCAATGCATGTAACTCTAGGTAACATTTATGCAGCTTACCTGATAGACACACGTTTAAACAGTCTGGATTGCAGATAGAGTTGTTACAGTACCGAAACTGGGCCACCTAGCGAATTTCCAATCGACTATTGCGTTCATATTTATACGTATTTGCAAGAAAATAAAATCGGCTGTAAATATAGTTCATTTATTTATTTATTTTCCTGGAGTGTAATATAAAATCCACAATATACCAAAAAGGCAATTATTATAATTACTACATAAATACATTAGACAATAAGCAACCTTGTAAGTCACTTTAAATTTAAATTGAAAAACAAAAAATGTCTCGTGCAGAAAGAAAACTCTATAAATCAAGCCCCTATATTTATAATATTATCCCCAAGAGCTGTTCTTTTTATTGGAATTGTCGTTTTTTTGTTTCGTTTCTATAGTGGAGTTTAAATTAAGGCCGTCACTTCAATTTGGCAGAATTATTTGTTTTTCATAGCTAATATAGGTTATAAAACTGTCACCATTCAGTTGGCACAAAGTGACCATTTTTAATTACAAACACCCAGTGAATATTTTGGCATATTGTATTATCGCATCGTACTCTGCGGCGACGGTTGAAAATACTGCGGCGACTAAAAATACTTTAATCGTCCCGAATATGGTCGGTTTTCAAACGCGATGGTCAACAATAAACAATAAATATATTGGTATAACATGCATTTCGGAGATCGTCTTATTTTTACGCCCGCCTACACGCGAATTTAGCTTTATGGCCCCACAAAATCGGCGCCTTTTCAACGTATCCTGGTATTATTACGCTTTTGAATTCTGGGTAGCCGCATTTTACGGAATACCTTTGCGTTTCCGGAAAAGAGAGTTCCCAGTAACTGAAACTAGCAAAATATCGAAAAGGCTTGCAGATTGAACGTTCGTAACCACCAGCTGATTGAAATAACCTGAAAATATTGTACCAGATATTTGAAATGATGATCTGGTTGATATTAATTTATTGCAACAGAAGAACAAAAAGGAAGTTCACATAACAATCAATAATGAATGGTTACCCTCCCCCCTCTATAATACCCTTCTAGTAGTTGTAGAAGACTCCGAAGACGCTATTCACTATACCGGGTGACCACAGGATGTGGCTCAGTTGAAATAAACACAATCTAGCCCATGGAACTCTTGATTTATTTACAGCTACAAAAATCCATCTTTTGTTAAAAAAGCAAACTCAAATTTTTTGACAAATTCGCTAAGCTCTTAAAATATGTTGAAAGTTGCAAAGCTTTTGGAAGGTTCCTGAAAGCGTCTGCTGACTATCACTTGAATATATTGAGTTCTTGTAAAATTTTCACAACAAATCAAGTAAACATTTGACCACTCATTGCAAATTTATATTTAATATAAATATATTTCTCCAGAAACACATTCAAATTGTCAAAACAATTTCAATTTAATTATATTTAAATTTATTTGTGTGTAGGTATGATCGTTGTTCATGAGGATATGTTGTGTGACCTTTTTAAATTCTGGTTATTATAACTACTTCGTTGATCTTGTACTTATTTAGATACTGTTTCTTCCATATTCAGTCGATGCGATTCTAAAAATGGTATTGTGTTTATGCTGCAACCTAACACTCAATAATTTAAACAAGATAAGAAATGAGGGAACTCACATACTAATTTAAAACACGAAAACACCGCAAGATAAAGTCGTTTAGCTTATCAAAATGTGTAAAATTAGTTATAAGTTGATAACGAAAATGCTAACATGTGCTTGTGGAATGTATTTTCTTAGAAAAAGTGGTCGATTTGTTCAGGAGCTTTTCTGGGAATCTCTGGTGGAGTCGTATAATCGATAATTTGGCAAAGTTTAGAGTACAGCCAGGTCGCGCTTATAACAAGTATAATCTTTTTTGAATTGATTCCTAACTGTTCATATTGAATTACTAAATGGTCTAAATTGTTGTGTATTGAATACAGGCATAATCCGTTTGTGGATACTTATGTTAATTCCGGAACGATCGAAAGCGATTTTATAACAAATAAATGCAAATCAGGCATTGTGTCTAGCGTGAGGGGAGGAGGTGCTTCGACGCGCTTCGTTTTCTTGTTAATTGTTGCCAGTTTTGCTGTGCGTGACCATTGTTTTTATTCAAATATCGGTAGAAAAGGATGGCGATATATTAAACTTGATCCGTTAATACAATGTTAAAAAGGAAACACAAAACAAATTTTATTCTCGTCGGCATAAAGCACGTTTTATATGCTTCGGGTTTACTACTGACTACTGACCTTCCCAACCAGTCTACGACCTATATTGCACCGATGTTTCTTTAGCGATGCCAACCTTCGGTCCCAACTTCTCACAGAATGTAAAAATGTTTAAACATATTAACTTGTACCACTGGAGGATCCCTGACAAAATTAACTTGAAGACTAATGAACAATTTACTAAATCATCGCGTATCGAACGGTATAATAATTGAGAGAAGAAATGTCCACATGAAGTAGCACTATGAAAGATTATATCTAACGTCCTCCTTTGTCAAACAAGCAGTGTAACACGACTCACTGACTCCTGCCGGACCCCCGGCTTTTTGTAGGACCGCTTTAAAGACCTCTGCCCAAACCGTTTATCGATTCATTCGGGTCCTCTGAGGAAGTGGTAGGGGTGGAGAGTAATAAACAACCCCCGGGCCGCGTGATTTACACCAACGGGGGCGCGTCAATATTTTATCAGCCCAGGAGCCTCCAAACGGACCTCAAAATGGCTTAGGGGGTAGGAATTGGGGGGGGGGGGGGTTGGTTATTAAGGGCACTAGGGTTGGATGTGGGAAAGTGGTGACAAACACGTGGGAAAAGTTTGTTTTTTATATAAGAAGTTTCCCACTACTTAAAAAGCTTCTTAAACTTGCTTTGGGCATTTCAAATTCACTAGGCTGGCTGCTTTAAATTCAAAACACTATATATATCCTCTTAAAAGTCAATAGTACATTAACTTTATCTTCAAAGATAAGGCGAGAAAAAATCGAGGACAAAAATATTGTTTACTATACTATAAATTTACAAATTTTCCTGGCACGCGGGACGCCAGTGGACGTTAAAGGTATAACGCATGTAAATAAAAACCAGCTTGTAGTTAATGAAGTTTTCAGAAGTTGGTAGCAGAGTGATATGCGCCAAAGGCAGTCTATTAAAAATCTATTAATCATGTTAAGCGTTAAATATCGACGCTAAGTAGCAAATAGAACGTTACTTCCAATTACATCATTATACCAACCGCTAGATATCACTTCAACTTTGCTGTGCGTACAACCGGTGCAAGAGCGTGATGCAATTCTGACCTCACCGTGGAGATTATTATCAACGCCGTAATCTTTTGTTCGAGCGCAAGAACGTTCAAGTAATACACAAGGTTGAAGATTTAGCAAAGGACTAATAATTCCGCGAATCATCTCGGCAGAAACCTGTTGCGAATACGTACTTCCTCGGGTAAGTTATAAAAAGTAAATTCTGAAGTCGTTACTTTCTCCGCCGATCGCTGTTATTACTCTTTAGATCGGCAGAGAGTAGGAGCGAGTGGCCACCACCTTTCATTTTCAAAGATTTGTTAATCACAAATAAAATTTAGTTTGGGAATGAACTATTCCAATATAATGTTGAAAGAAAATAGCAGAAGAAAACTATTATTATGGACAAATAAATTAAATGTGAGATTCTTTATAGAATAGTGTGAAATGGACAAAAACAACAAACAAGTCAGAAATCAATGACCTTGCAAGAATTGTAAAACTAGGTATATGAGTGCAAGAAGTCGAGAGAACGTTTGGGAAGTCCATATTAGATTAGATTTATCATCAGATTTATCTAAACTAATCTATAGAAAACCAAGTTATCCGAAATCAGTTTTGTCAATTTAACAGTGTACGGTTTGATTGTAAATAAAGATCAAAAATGAAAACTGTGATTGTTGGGCTTACTTATTTACGGCAGTCAATTGTCCAACCACTCACGGATTTCATTACTGCCATTTGAGACGAGGAATGTCAAAATTTGTTTTGCGCTTCCCGAAATGTAATTAATAGCGGCCTCGGAAGCGTTTTTACCATAATAGGAAAGCAAAGGCGGATATTTAAGTGGCGTACGGCCCGGCGTTGTTCTCCACGGAGAAAACTTTATTGGAGCAAATTATTGTGGAAAATCACGCGAGAGCCATAAACATGCTAAGGGAAAGGCAGAACCGAATATCTAAGTAGGCCGATAAATTCAGAAGATGCGTACAATTAACCAAGGTCGTCGGACGAAAGCCAAATTGATATAAAAAGAAATTGGTATGGTTTACAGGCATTATTTATCAATGACAATCATTAAGCGGCCTGGGTTGGTATTAAGAAAAAAATAATAGATTTGTGCAATATCACTTGCGAAGAGCTTCTTTTTTACTTTGAGCTGAAAATGATAAAAATAAGGAATAAGCACTGTCAAACAGAAAGGCTAAATGACTGGAACTGGTGTGCATAAAAGTGAAATTCTTGTAGAAACAGTGGATAGACGAAATGGATCGAATTCGGTACACAGAGGAATAAGTAATTCTGGTGACAGCCAGTGGAATCCTGGTGCTATTTAGGTGAAATTTAGGACAACTAGTTTAATCTTTATATTGAAAATGGTTCTGGAATTGTCGTTCGTTACGCTGTGTTTTGCAGTTATTATCATTATTATTATTGCCGCAAATGGCTACGAAGGCAAAATAATAGAAATTGCCCTCCTCCCCCGCACAAGCATTTGCAGTTGCTTCTGGGGTACTCCTAGTTCGGGAATTATTATTATTATTATTTTGCAGAATAAACGAACACTGGCGTGGCTCAGTTTTAGTATTATGCGGTGGTGTGTTGACCTTGAATAATGGGCAAATTTATTCTTGGCCAGATTTGATAGATTTATAGTTCTATTTTAAAGTATGTGACCATTGTACCCTTTACTGGATGTTTTCTTTAGTGATGTCTATTTGCCAAACTGCACGTTATAAAAATAATCAGAAAGCAAAACCTGAATCATTTTTATTGCTCTTAAGAGAACGCACGTAAATGTCAGGTATATGAATGTTACAATAAATATGGAAATACAGCGTGCAGAGCGAGTGAAACATAAAATAGGTAAGTCCATCGGTGTGTACGTGTCCGGCGTTCAACCGCAAATGGTTATTGGTTTTTACGTAAAAATTATAAAAGTTTTGCGCAACTGCAAATTATAACTATACAATAAAAAACCTGGGAACAAGTTATTCAATTTACACCATCTTTGCATAACGAACCGAGCTTGTTCCAATTAATTAAATTAGTGACCAACAATGGTTTAAAAAATTCAGCGACTGGTCTGAGAGTACCATAAATGCACGTTTAAGCGCATATAAGTAGCGGGGAACGACTTCATCAACTTATTAAAATTTTTCAGTAAATTAACTTTTTGCTCAAGGTGAGTCGGTGCCCGTTGCAAAATGCAAATCGAAGAATAAAAGCGCTAGACGCTGCTCGGTTGCGAGGAAGGCGATTATGGGACGGTAGGTACATCTGAATGCCAAATTAGATGTTGAATTTTATATGCGGGCAAAGGAAAAGCGCGCAATTATGAAAAATACTGCGATAATTTAGCGCTCCCAATGCAACTTCTAATTGCCGGAGAACACCTAACTGAGTGCAATAATTTCCAAGTACTTATTCTAGAATTAAGCAAATACCTATCTGGGCGCCCTATCCTATTACCCGCAAATATCGTGTACACAGTAATTTAATTCGTAGGGACTCGCTAATGTTTCATTTGGCTATATTTGTGGGTGCACGGTAGATCAAGGCGTGATGTATCGATGCTAACTTCATTGAATTTCTGTTAGAAATGTGCGTTTAAAACTCCTCAACAGTTCAGTGTAAACGAACAAAAAAACCTGCACAACCGATTGGACCGGCTCCATGAGAAACTAAGTAGGTAATTGCCCGATAGTGAAAGCCAACCCGATTGTGTGTCAGCATCATTTCGCATTGTTGGAGGTAATGATCTCGATCTTTGTAAATTCCCGATAACTTTACCCAACTAAAAAGCCGAAAAATGATTAGATAAAAGGAAACCTACAAGTAAATAGCCACCTGTAATTTTAGAACACTTAATATATAGGTACAGGATGATTTTTTAGAACTACCACCGCGATTTTCTCGCTTATTTTGAGCCCTACAAAAAATGTATGAGATAAACATAAAACATTCCACGGCTATTAATAGTTTTGCTCAATTTGAGTTTTTTTTATATTGCCCGAAAGTTGGCCATGGATGACGATTTCTTTTTCAGCACCACTTAGCTGTCCAAAATTGCCACATTATTTTTCTTCAGTTTTTTTTGTAGGGCGCAAAATAATCCAGAAAAACGCGGTGGTAGTCCTAAAAAAATCATCCTGTATATCTTGCTCGGTGGCACAATCATGATAATATTAGCACAGAATAAATAGCTTTCGTTAGTCTGTGATATTAGGTACCTATACGAGAAAATTGTAAACAACGCGCGTAAAGATAAATTTATAATGTATTTCGTAGAGAGTACGAAAACTTTATCGTGACGTGCCATCAGTCACATCAAAATACTTGTAGGTAGTTATTTACATTTAAGGCACCAGAAATTTTCCGTAGGGTGGAGGTTATATTTATATTCGAAAAAGGGTCACTTCTGCTACGTCTACTTCTCTGTTCTTGTGCCACCGAATATTTAACTACTCTGTGCTAGATGGCGCCTAAGGAGGTTCCACTTAATTTAATCGCACTCACCCGTATGGGCTCCCTGAATAGGAAGCCGCCGCCACCGGCGCTGTCCTGCTCGGCCACCTGTGATGACATCTGGATGCGAGCCTGACGGTCACGCTCCCGGAGCCGGTCTCTCTCCACGCTGAAACAGACAGAAAATTGTGGTTAACAATGTAGGTACAAACGTTTCATGGAAAGGTTTGCATATATGAGAATGATTTCCTGTAGGTTCGTGGATGGGGGAAAATCTTGTCTTGATTATTTACAAGTGAGGTACCGCCTCAGAAGATTCTGTCACCAAGTGTCGCTAGGCACCCCGTAAATACATATTCTTATAAACAGTTGATTCCCATACAACAATTTCCCATTTTCCTCCCTCGTCTACTTTCCATTGGGACATCTTGCATATTATGAGCAGAAAAATACCCCTAGAGACCGGCCGAGTCCCGGCATTCAACAAGTGCCATTGTCTGGATATCTTTTAATCCGGGGGCTTCTTTTTTGTGGATTAGGGCTCGTGCTTTTCCGACCGCTTTATGAAGTGCACGAGAGGCGAAAACCGAACAACAAAACATGCCAGGAAGGACGCCGTGAATACCGGAGAAAATATGAAAATGCGAGTGTGCGAGGTATAAGTGCGAAGCAACGCGGTGTTGTGATATTTCCTCCGAGCGACTGTAACCGAGTGTAAAATGAAGAAAGCTTTCTCTCCGATAGCTCGGCCAGTGGACTAGATGCACTGAATTAAGTGTACACGATGTTACATCAATAACAAACATGGCATAAAATGGCTTAGAGGCACAGTAGTCGACTCGGTAACACACGTTTAGTTTGTTTCCTATTATTGTCGCCTATCTGGTTCAACTACCAGGCGGCTATATCGTCAGAAGCAAAATATAGATATGACCATGAAACGTAACGAACCTAGAATGTACGAAAAACTCCCCAGTACTCCGATCTCACTTATGATTAATTTTCTAAGAACGTAAGAATTTCATTGCGATGCTTCGGATAAATAATGGGCGGACCATTCCATTGTCGCAGTCTCATTAAAAAGAGTATCAACAGTACCAACACTTGTTAACAATAAATTTCAAATAAAGATAGGTACTGATATCCATATTTTCTTCCTCCAAGGATAAGTTGTCATTAGGTTGAGTTGAGGTTGCACTCAAAGTGTCAAGAAGTTCATTTGTTGGCTAGCTTTTCAATTGCCACGTCTTAAGGTTTATAGGGGCCGCAGAGGCGACGTTCGCAGCCGCGAACTATTTTAGACTGCATGTTTTTCCGTCTTCGATCGACCTTGGTTCGATTCGAGGTAGGGTCAGAGCAACATGTCTTTAGAAAAACACCTCTGATGGCCAAGAGCGCTGGGTGAAATATAGATTCACGGGTACTGCTCCTTAATAGTTTTATGTGTGTGGTTTACAACTGCTCTGCACTGACGGAGTTACTACGGTTTTCTAGGGTTTTATCATTATTATTATGTGTTCTGTGATTCTTCAATTTCTTATTGACCCGATTAATAGCTGTACCAGCCTCTCCTTTAGATGACCTGCTTTGACGGTACTTAACTTGCATATTACCCAGGGGGAAGTCACTTTCCAAGATGAAGAGGAGCCCTGCCCTGGACGTCAGATGCGTCCTAGTTCACTTGGAGGAAAGGAAATGATTTAACAACTGTAAAATGTTTGTTTGCTAATATTAATTTCAGATTGATCACATTGATCACATTTATAACGTAGACATTCAAAATTGAAGGTTTTGTAATTTATAGATGATCTTATCTATAAATCTATCGTCATTTAAGGAAAACTATTATTTTGTAGGTAATATCAACAATGTTTCTTCCAAGAACAATAATATTTAGGTATCATTTTTTACATGAACGCTTAAAAAACAGTTGAATTCTCACGACCTTGGACCTCGCCACGAACCTTGACAAGTTTTAAAAAAGCAAATCGAAGAAACTTAAAGGAATGGGAATAAATCAGCATTCCGACTTTTCCTGAAACCGGTGGCCACTTTAGAAAATTCGTCTCTAACTTAATTCCGTGGCACCAAGTCATTATCTAAAAACATGATAAGTACAGTAAGTTCCGCGTTATAATGGCATTTTACAACAATATTATTCTGAATGATCGCTAATCGTTACAAACTGGAAGGATTCATGATCTAACCTAGATTCCTCCTGGAACGTGCGACTTATCTCCGGGGTCAATTACGCACACAAGTGTTTTTACGTAAAGATAATGTCACCGGCACTGTTTCGCTCTGGTGTAGATAAATTTAAAACCGTTTATGTTGTTGGCGCTTGACATTTTCGCCAGGTCCGGTCCTCCCGACATACATCTCGCGCGAAACCCGATCAATTACGCTAGGTTCACTCAGGTCAAGGATCCGCCAGATAAACCGGGAGGCGATACCGAACCGAACAAAGCGTTTTGTACATTCAAAGCAGATGCAAAACGGCTACACTTGACCCGGCTGCGGGGGGCGCGGCGCGGCGGGGAAACCACTGACACATTTCGAAGGATTGGATAGAGTGGAAACCAGGAAAATACGAGGATCGCGGCGGCCGGTCGGCGGACGCGCTGGGTCCGACTCCGAATAACATTCGGCGTGTGTCACAGAGTGCTGGCGTGTGACGCGGGCGCGCTTCTACGTCACGGTGTGCCAGCCAGCCGGTGGAACAGAGACGGAGATACCTCCGCGACACCCGAGCGTAGAAATATTGGTCCTAGAGGTCGCCGCAAAAGTGCGGCTATCTTGATTAATCGAGCTGGCGAAAATCGTAGTAAAATAAATGCGAGAATGCAATGTTGATCTGATCGGCAGCTTGTTTCCCCACTCGCCTTTTATGGTCCTAATCACACGTAACCACACATTTTAAAACCATCGTTGGTCGCGTTATTTACGTTTCACTTTGCGTTTGACAGTTGTGTTGGGAGTTCTGACGTAGCTACTTCACAATATCTACCGCGAGCTCCAGTCTGTGCCAACTTTAACTTATTCCACTTACTGCTTACTCCTTTTCGCCGGTTAAGTTTAGGTCGACTTACCAGCCACCATGGATCTTGCTCTGGAGTGTCCGTTTCGGGAGAGGGAAAAGTGAGAGTTTTCATTGTTCATACAACATACAATAAACGCTGCCGGTTGTTTCTGCAACAAACCACAACAAACATAACCTCTAAAGCAAAAATCACGGCATGCGACTTTTGAATAAAGAACCCATCCCTTTATTCAAAGCATGGATATATCGTAACCGATAACCGTTTTTTTATAACGGGAGAGATCGCGCCAGAGTGAGATGCCCTAATATATGAACGTGTTGGGTCACTCTCGGAGTCACGCTAGCGTGTTTTTTGATAAATTATGAACTTACTCTCGTGTTCTAACCTTTACGTCCAAAATGTTCTGATGGGTCCTATTTTAGATTTCTTCCTTTTTGCAAATTGACCTATCCTTCGATTCGACTGCACCGTATCGATGTTGCTCAACAGTGTGAACCTCGTCCATCTGTATGCATTATTCCTTTTTTGGCCAGTGATTCCTTGCTCCCTTATATTTTTTTATTTATGTACATTTTCATGTCCCCATTTCTTCATTACCACTCCCGCGTTACAAATAATAGCTAATGGTAATTGCTCGTAAGGTGAAGGGATTGTGTTCCTCAGTACCAAATGATTTCAATACAATGACCTGTATATGTTTGATTTTCATAAATTGCCGAATACTGCTCTCATAGCGACTAACCAGCCCAATAAAGAACAGAGGTTTGTTTTCTTTTTCTTTGTTTTTGCAATCTCAAAATCGTCTAATAAGCACACTGGCGCTGGCACACTGAAGAGTTGAGCTTAAACTGTGAGTTATCTTACGAGCCCTCTCATAGTTTTTTTTTAATTCTTTGTCTTTTTTATTTCTTTTGGTGGTGATAAAGCTCTTCCAGAACTCTCAACCGGAGTTCACAAATTTCAGAATCGTCTTATAAGTTAGATTTTGTAAGAATTTTATTATTGCCTCCTGGAGACACCAGAAATCGAACTAGGCCTGCGAACTTACCAGAACACCCGATTGCTGCTATTTGTCCACTTGATCCACTGTCTCATTTATTCAATTATTTATGAAACTATTTTCGTTGAAAAGTTGTATGAGGCCAATTACATTATTCAACAAATTATACCACCTTGCGTACAAATTTCTAGCAACGCATTACTTATTTTAAATTAGTGTGGAAACCAATCAACAAAATTTCAATCGTGCCGAACTTTTTGACCACACCGTACCGCTCATATTGTGCTACGCTCTTCTCTCTCGTTGACTCGCAATCGAAAATAAAATTAACTGCGCGTAAAAATCTCCAAAGTAAATAGCTGGCGCGGAAAGTTTGAGTACAATCCCGAATTTCTATAGAGACAATTAGCGTGTTTTCGCATTTATTTTCGTGAATTACCTGTGCCCGAATTCAAAACTAGGCGCCATTGCTATAATGGCAAGGTCACGAGAAAGTGGCGGCTAAATTTAAAAGGCATCCATGCAATTCTGTTTCGCGTTCTGTAAAAGTTACGGTTGGTTTTTGCGAAAATTGCGCACGAATTAAGAGGGTACTGAACTGTCATTTCCAAGGGGAATAATAATTGTATTGTATTTGGGTTATCACCGCACCCGAATTTAACTAAAGATAGATAAAGTATTTATTTAATTGATTAAACGATTTCAGTTTCTGTGTACGCGACAACTCAAAATGCATATCACGGATTAAATGCTTCAAAAAATAAACGACTTAAAGAAAATGAGTCCGTAAATATATATATATATATACTATACCTAGTTTTCCTTCATTAATCGTCAAAAGTTTAATTCATTCCTCCGTGATGACGTAAAAAGTCTACGTACCGCCATTGTTGTTTCTTGTCGGCCACAAATTTCGGGAAAAGGCGGAGATAAATCCAGTTGATAAATCACTTTTTAATCACCAGGGTTATTCAATATAAAAACCGGAGGAGGCGAGAGGAACGCCGCCACACGAATGATCAAATCATAAATATGCTCGAATAAAAAGTTTAGATTGTAAGGTCTCCTTAGGCCCTCCATAAAATCTCAATTCAAAAGCTGTTTACTTCGTCTTATGCATTTATGAGCAGGTAAAGGTTACACAAATGACTTTATTATTGACGATGAAAACAACTAAACTTCTCGATTGTCATTGGGAACGGCAACGAAACAATTTGACGTGCTATATTAAAGTTTTAAAAATGCCATCGGAACTTTTCGAACTATAGACAATAAATACAAGTAGTTTCAAAGTAGAACTACTTCAACGTGGAAAGTGTAAGAATGTGTCTCTCTCTCTGTATTATACTATTCTTTATAGTATATTTTCTGTTGTATGCTATTATTTTAATTGTGAAATACACACTATCCGGGGCAATAATTCTATTAATTTTCCACAAAATGAAACATTCCCTTGTTCTACAGATGACTTAAATCAGCCGCAACCAGAAATCTACTTGGAAACGCCAATAAATGATAAATTATTCCCTTTCAAATTATAATATAGGCTGGCTTTTATGTGGGCATTTTTGCCGCTATTATTTTTCCTGAAAAATTATAGGCTCCCTTTTTTTTCAGGTAAGAGCTTGTCGTTTTCCTCATCTACCTGAAGAGAACCGTAGCTTTGTTGTGGCCCCAATAGACATACATAGTATTGGGCATTACACAATTTTGTAATTAACACGATTCATCTAAAGCCGCTCTGTATCGATCACAAGCGAGCTCACAAATTGCGGTTGTATTAAATTAATTAGTATGCCAGTTTTCAGGGATGTTATGCCATGAAAAGATTAGAGAATAAACAGGATTTTAGGTTATTAGCGTCAAAGAACCACCAACGCGAGGGTTAATTTTTGTAATTATTGTAAAGCTATCTGTTGGGAGAGCACTGTTTGTAAAATAATAGTAGTTTCATTAAACCTTGACATTTTTGAGCGGTTCCAAAGCGGTACTTCAGTATTACTTAAACAGATGATTTCGTGAGTAAAGAAACAACAGTAGACAGTAGGTAATCGGAATTGGTGAATACTCTGTGCAAAGCATAATTAGGAATAGGATTATCCCAAGGACTGTCTTTTTAATTGGTTAAAAACCTAGATAAACGTCTCTCGTCCATACAAGCGCTGACTGACTTATTTATAACACTTCTCATGGTTAAAGGTAGTTATAGCTTCATGTCCTGGAAAACAGATTGCATTGCATTGTATTTTGTCTCCGGAAAGCGCATGGTGAGCTACAAGAGTTCAGACGGGACAGCCATGAGCAGTTTTGTTAAAGTCAGTCAACGATATAAGCCTCTACTGTGTTTAAATTAGTTAACGATACTGGAAGATCCATAAGTACTATTACTGCACTAATACAGGGCTGAGGGAGGGCACCAGCAAAGCAAATGATGCACGTGCGACGTTCTTCATATTCATAGGGAAACGGCGGCGTGGCGGAAAACATGTTTAATTCATTCGGTATTTTCATCTTTTAACAGTTCACAACTCGAGACACAAAATAATGCAAACGAGGAGCACTTCGGAAGGCTCCCGAAAACGGATGCCACACTATTGCGTTGCTCATAGAAGATAAATATTTGAATTTATTCTGGTTTCGCTCGGTTTCAGAACAATTCGATACAATTTAAGGGCTTAGATAACTCTAACGAAAATGAACTTTTGACGTTGGATCATTTTTCAAGGTTTCAAACTTCACTAGCTCTACTTATATTACGGCATATTTTTAGTATCTGTATTGAAGTTTTTTTGTGCAACTTCCTCTAAAGTGGGTATAAAATTATAGGCATAAAACTTTCTTCTCGAGCATAACATATGATTAAAAGAATTTTCGTGTGAGTGGATACAATAAACCCAGTTAAACCTACAATGGGTTCCGTCTTTCGACGCACGTATTTTCCCAAGGCTCGCTATACCATTTACAGCGGCCAGAATTAATTTTGCTAACCTTTCCACTGTAAAAAATGACGGTCTTTTAACAGCGGACCAGTGGCGTTCTGGTCTGTCTCTTTGAGATCATTATATTAATATATTGCGGCCAATCACCATTATCACTAATATCAAAATTACAAGCAATACGCGACGGCGATCACTTAATTTCCCATATTAAGGCTTCTACAAACTCAATTGCAATCCCTCTGACGCTGCCTGCATTATTAATTTACTGCTGTGATTATCGTGGTAATTACTGCTACGACCGCCTGGCGGCATAGCGACCGAAAATTAGGCTGCTGAGACGGGATCGTCCAGGTGCCAAGAATTTCCAATAAGTGGTCTTAAAGTTATGCGGATCAAGCTCTGCGAAGAGAGTTCATCTACAGTCTTCCACTCGTCAAAATAACCACGAGGCAGAGGAAAAGAAGGCATAAAAACGCTTGAATGTAGTCTCAAATTGTGTACAGACATACTTAGGCGCAGACAATAACAACTGGGTCCTATAAGATTCCAACGCTTTAGAAATCACTATGGAATAACAATCTGCTTATTTTGGTCTTCCTCGTTGCATACTCTTATAACATTTGACTATGTAATGTTTTTCCTCGTCCACTCATTTTACCAACAATGCATTTTTTTGCGATGTGCCTTCTTTAATAACCCTTCGCGAACACCCGTGCATTGGATCTTCAAATACTTGCGAATTTAATTTTACAACTTTGCAGTGGACCAAACAAATGTTGTGTCGCTGTTTTGATGCTCCGAAATGGACAGTACCTACTTGACTTTCTGTTTACTTTCCGGATTAATGGAAATGTTATAGAAATAAACGTAACCCCACACAAACAGCAGTGTGGATGGGAATAAATTATTTTCCCGTTGAATGTTTTGCAACCTTCGTATTTTCTTGTCCGCGTTCTTTCAGTTGGTGATCAGTACTTATTAATTTCGCTCATTATTAGCTATATATTTTCCTTGATATGTTTTATAAACAAAAAATACCAATATCTTTAACGGCATATTCTGTATATTCTAAATATTTTGTGCAAAATCTTTCTTTTCGGAGGAGCCCGTCGACGGCAGGTGCCAGTCGATGCAAGTCCGATGTGGACATCTGGTGGCTCAGTTCTGGAAGCCACATGTGCGGAGCGGGGTGCTTTTCAATGATTTAATTTCTTCTCTTTCTTCTACCAGTGCCATGGTCCCTGGTTAATAACCAGCCGTCTCGGTTATATATTTTTTTGTGGTCTGGCCGACGCGTGGCAAGTGGTTTTTTGTTTTGTGTCTCGGCCTCAGGCCCTTTATGCAGTACAGACGGTTTGTTGGGGCTACCAGTGACCGGATATTATAAATATTAAAACGTTGTGGCTCTAGAAAAAGATCTCCTCATAATTATACATCTCTTGATGAGGTATTAGATGTTATTCATGGTTCTTTGTTCGTGCTTGAGTACATTTGTTTCGCAAGATTTAAATTCAAAGGAAAGCAAGCAAATCGTAGAAAACAAAGCTACGCAAGCTTATTTAAAAACAAGTCATGCGTAAAAATGTAGTAGGTGTATTGGTATTTACAGTTAGTTCCTCCAGTAAATTAAATCGCAGTTTGCTGCCAGTGGCATCGTAATTAATTATGTGTTAATGAGGCAGTGAACAGTTTAGGTGCCTTTTAGTCCCCCGTTGTTCGTTTCTTAGTTCCTATACTAACAAATTTCACTTTGATATTCTAGTCATATTTATCGTTCCAAAAATTATTTTAAACCGATATTACTGTCACCTGACCTAAATAGATATTTATGTAAAAGCCGTACTTTTTAAATAAATATTGTTGCGACAATTGTAATGAATTTCCCATATCAAAGTAATTACTTCCTAATTTTGTTCATGGGGTTTTCTGATCGAGACTGCAAATATACTGTTGACGGAATTCCTTTTGTGTGCTCTTTGTCTTTTGGAGTGCTTCTCCATGATGCATTGTACGCATATGTCAATTTATATGCCAATAATTGCAGTAATATTTCACTGTCCGTATCTTGATCTCGTTAAAATATTCATTCTTTAATGAACGCATTAGTCTCAAAACTTTCTGATTGAGTTCAGAGATATTTAACAAGCTTCTTTCAGCGGCGAATTCTTCCGTAACGTATTGTTCCCCAAGCATGTTGTAAAACGTAATTTATGATAAAACCATGGTTGTTGACCTTTCGGTTTATTGGGCGCGTATTTTTAACTGCACTAAATAAGCGGTTGCACAGTATTTACATTTTCTCGCTACAAAGTAGCATAGGTCCGTTGAAAACTTTTTAATTGGGCAGGAATCTCACTATTCTACCTAAGCTGCGGCGCATAGTACGGAGCTTGGAAAACGAGCAGCTTAATTCTACAATTTGGCACAGGGCATATAGGCGCATAAATTACATTTAAATCTGCATGTTCGCACTGAACCAATTGCTTAGTAAAAGATGAAATTTAATGGTGTTGTATGCAAAATGGTAGATTTTGCACATATCAATTAAATTCTGTTTGGATATCTCCTGCGCGTCCAGAGTTCGACATGTGAAATGATGACGTTGTTTGTCGAAAATAGTTACAAGGGATAGAATTTGATGGCATTTGATTTTAATTTTTCAGGTCGGCAATCCGAAGGGTGAGCATCTTTGCAGAGGATACTTCCTACAAAGACGTATACACCTCTTCTATATAGGTCCCATTCATCTTCAGGTTTCTTAATAATGGTATCTCCATTCGCCCCATCATATAGGTGGCATTGATAACCATTTCCGAATTAGCCGGTATGGTAATCTCTTCATAAGCAATGACAGCTAGGCTAATTAGTGTTTCCAGACGCGTCATCAGAATTTTTTGGTTTTCGCCCTCAACATCATCTCATGAATTTCTATATTGAATCCCTGCATGTTCACGCATGACATCCAGTCCCAATATGACATCTTAGTATAGAAGGCTTCATGCTCTCCTAAAATAACCAGAATTTTATGCTAAGGTAATATCTTGAAAACCTTCTATACCTACTGGGGCTATCCATAACAACTTTGAGATCACGCATCACCTAAGTGAAGGAAACTGCCCAGGGGGCTTTTGAACACGACGTCTCTGTGACAAACTGCACAAACGTACCTAAATTTTCGTGTCGTTTTCTCTCATTAGCAATCCTTGACGGTGCGCGCACACTTTCGGCGAGTGCGATTAGAAATAGATCGGAATGCATTTAAAAATAAAACGAGAAGGGCTGGCCGTAAGTGGGCTGAGATTGTTATTTGTGTACCGGAAGCAACGGGCCGAATATGATAGGAAGTGGCGGCGTTGCAGCCGTGGCGGCAGCGTGGCAGCCGTCGCGGCAACGCCGCCGTGTAGCAAATTGGTGCGCGCAGATAAGCGTCGACATTGTTTCATAATGTGGGTGCGATATGAGTAATTGGATACCTCGTGTATCGGTTTCGTACAACACGGGTTTGCGTAGTTTTAAACTTATGTTTTCAAAGGACAATTCTTGATAGTTGTTCTCCTTTATTCTTCCATTCGTTGCGCTTGCTAACTCTTTTTTAGCTGCAAACCTTCTGTTCAATATTGTTAATTGTTACAACTACTAACGATAAAGACATAATTTACTTCTGTTAGACGTATACATGCCCAAGGTGTTAACATATTGAAGGGACCTATTCAGCTTATCGCTTTCCTAACAATTCTGTGTTTAGGCTAGAAATAGTAAAATAAACCAGATACATCTCAAGGGTTTTGGGAATGCTAAAGTAGGTATAAGAGGTTAGAGGGGAGTCGAGTTCGGGCTCTCGAAACGACTAGTTGACTAACTCGGCTTTTATATTTGTATTTCTTGCATATACATTAATATAATATTTTATATAGTATTATAGTTTCATTTCTGGCCCACAAATTGTCAGAAGTGGGATAAATAGTAGATCGCGTAAACGGTCGCGTGTGCGTGTTGTTTTGTGCCCACTGGATTTATCATTCTGCTGAAATGGCCAATAGAGGAGTTGCACGGTTCTTCGATTGTCCAGCCTCAACTTCATGCGCAGTGGAAAACACCAGCCAACGTTCAACCACTCCGCCGATGACAATTGAGCAGCAACTGGGGCTGCTGCAACAGGAGGTAGTTTTGTTAAAACGTTGTTCGGAGGTCAGTAAAAACCAAACGTTCTCTTGGGAAAATATTCCCGATTTTAATCCTGGCAAAAGTGACATCTCCATTAACAAGTGGATTAGGCTGGTGGACGAAAAAGCATATTTCTCAAGATGGGATGACGTAACGACCACCCATTTTGTAGTGTCAAAGTTAATAGGCCGTGCGCGTGAATGGTATTTAGGTGGCGAGGTGGCGCATAAAAGTTGGACTCAATTAAAAGCCGCCCTTCGTTGCACTTTTGATGTTGACTCTCAAAATACCGGTTTATTGTTCCTCGACGCTGCTCTATATTGTTCAGATGAAAATAAAAATTTCGTGCAGTATTTTACTGAAAAACTGTCAAAATTAAATCGTCTTAACTGGGAAATTCCCGAAAAAGAACGAATTAATATTATAGTGCATGGGATTAAAAATAAAGATATTAAGCAAATGGCTCTTGCCAATAATTATAAAAGTGTGGAAGATTTGTTGACCTACTTAAGAGGGTGCGACTTAAGTATGCCAGGCCAACGTTCCCTGGACGGTTCTCGTCAGGGTAATTTTTCTAAAATTAATGCTTCTCAAATGCGTTGTTTCACATGTAATGAAACGGGACACCGTACTTTCAATTGTCCCACAAAACGTTTTCCCGAACAAAAATTTTCGAAGCCAGGAAAAAGTTGCAATTTTTGTAAAAGAGTAGGGCATTACGAAAAATATTGTCGCATTAAGAAACGCGAATCAAACAAATCTTCCAGGCAATGACAATTAATACCGCATCATATTTTTATAATTTCCAAACATTTTGTAAACCTATATTTTAAGGACGTAATTATAAGGGGTACGAAAGTAAGAGGTCTAATAGACACAGGTAGTGAATGCTCTCTTTTGCGAAGGTCAACGGCCAGTCAAGTAGGTCTTCCTATAATAAACACCACCCGCCCTAGGTTTTTAAAATGTTTTTCAGGAGAAATTTATGAAGGTCGGCAACTAAGTGTGTGCGAGATATCTATAGATTCCGTGAATGCCGTAGTAGGGCTCATTGTTGTACCTGATTCAATGTGTCCAGCCGAAATATTAGTCGGTAATAACTTTATGTCTCAACCACAGGTGATGTTTTATAAGAATGGCTCTGAAATTAAATTCAATACCTGCTCTGGGATATCTTTTGTAAATAGTGTGCAGAAATTGGTACCCTTGACGAAAGATAATATAATTTGCAAGGCGGAACAAATAACCGAGATTCTTGAACTCTTAAATAGATATAGAAAATGTGTTGCGCTCAACTTAGGTGAAATGGGCAAAACTAATCTCGTTGAAATGAAAATTGAAGTAACTAGCTCAAATCCAGTTTGTTATAATCCATATAGATTACCGGAAAATCATCGACAGCAATTAAAAGACATGATATCGGAATTACTGGCCAATATTATTATTCGAGAATCAAATTCTCCATATGCGAGTCCCATTATTCTTGTACCAAAGTCTAATGGTACGCTAAGACTTTGCGTTGATTATAGAAAATTAAATGCGATCACTGTTAAACAAAAGTTTCCGTTACCGCTAATAGACGATCAAATAGATAAGCTAGCAACATTTAAGTATTTTACATTACTAGATTTATATTCAGGATATCATCAAATACCTATGGCAACCGATTCAATACACAAAACAGCATTTATAACCCCGGAGGGTCATTATGAATATTTGCGTATGAGCTTCGGATTATGTAATGCCCCGTTTGTTTTTCAAAAGTTGATGAATAAAATGATAAATGAACTTGAAGAGGGGACGGCTTTTCCTTATCTTGATGACATTCTAATCCCGTCTAAAACATATACAGAGGGTATTAGCAAATTAAAGAGCGTCCTTGAAATACTATCGAAATATGGACTAACTATTCAACCTACAAAATGTCAATTTTTACTAACTAAAATTAATTACCTTGGTCGGGAAATCTCGGAAAAAGGCGTGTCACCAAGTCGCTTAAAAGTAGAGGCCATAATCAAATTAAAACCTCCGACAAACAAAAAAGAATTAAGACAATTTTGTGGTTTAGCCAATTATTTTCGAAAATTTATTTTCAACTATGCTTTTATAATACAACCTATTACCAAACTTCTTAAAAAAAAATGCATTATGGGCATGGTCAAGTGAACAGCAAGAAGCTTTTGAGTTAATTAAAAGTCTTTTAGCTGACGGACCAGTACTGAAAATATTCGATCCCAAACTATCAATCCAGCTACATTGTGACGCTAGTAGTATTGGTGTCGCAGGAATTTTAATGCAAAAACATACAGATAAATGGCACCCTGTATCATTTTTCAGCAAACAATGCACTTATGAGCAAAGCAGATACCATTCTTATGAATTAGAAACTATGGCTATAGTATTTTCTCTTAGACACTTTCGAGTATATCTGCTTGGACAACAATTCACCATTTTCACTGATTGTGCAGCAGTACGAGCAACAGCAGTGAAAAAAGATTTGGTACCTCGAATAGCGCGTTGGTGGCTCGAAATCCAAGATTTCACATTTGATATACAGTATAGAGCGGGATGCAAAATGAACCATGTCGACTATCTTAGCCGACATCCCATTCCCGATAACAAGTTAGTAGCAAACATAATTAATCTGACAGAATCAGAGTGGATAACCGCTGTACAAAGCCAGGACGAAAAAATTAATAACATAATGCAAATTTTACAAACTACAAAAAGTTCCGCCAATAAAAATTATTTTCTAAATTACACTATTAAAAATAATATTTTATATCGCAAAATAAACAACACTTTAAAGTGGGTCGCCCCAACATCTTGTAGGTGGTTGATATGTCGATTAAATCATGACGACGCCGGTCACTTTAGCTATGATAAAACTCTAGAAAGAATTCGAAGAAATTATTGGTTTTCTAAAATGTCACATTTTGTAAAAAAATATGTGGCATCGTGCTTAAACTGTTTATATATGAAAGGGGCCTCGGGTCGTAAACCAGGCTTTCTTCACCCAATTCCTAAAGCTACAATACCCTTCGAAACTATTCATATTGACCACTTGGGTCCATTTGTTAAATCATCACATAAAAACAGTCATATAATTGTTATAGTAGATGCTTTCAGCAAATTTGTGTTTTTAGAATCTGTAAAAAGTACAGGAGTTAAGTATGTCATAAAAGCTTTAGAAAATTTAATTTTTCTTTTTGGACCGCCCAACAGAATTATTTCCGATAGAGGGTCTGCCTTCACTTCCGCAAAAATGTCTGCCTTTTGTACAACATATGGAATAAAACACATAAAAAACGCAGTGGCCACACCCCGAGCTAATGGCCAATGCGAACGATATAATTCTACTATTCTAAACTCTTTGCGATGCTACAGCGTTAATGACAGTGATGAAGAAAAGTGGGACTCGCACATCAAATTAATTCAATTTAGCATAAACTCATGTGTCAATAAAACCACAGGAAAATCGGCTTATGAAGTACTAATGGGCATAAATCCAAGACCGATTGCCGATGCAAAAATTTTAGCCGTTATTGGTAGTAGCTTAGCCCGTGAAAATTTGGAAAATTTAAGAGCTCAAGTATCTCAAAATATTCAAATTAGTCAACAGAGAGCTAAAGAACATTTTGACGTTAAGCGCAAAACGCCTAAAAAGTTTCAGGTTAATGACCTTGTCATGGTACGGAAAACAGATTCGGGGTCGGGTGGTGGACCACAAAAATTGGTACCTAAATTTAAGGGACCTTTCAAGGTCACAAAGGTACTTGAAAACGACCGATATATCGTTCAGGATCTTCGTGGTTCCAAAGTGTCTATCTCTATAGTAGCAGTAGACAGTTTGAAACCCTGGGTCGTATTGAATGATCAGGAGAGCCAACCGATTAATTGTAACGCAGTTTATATATAAGTTTACATATAAGTTTACATATTATTATTTCTATTATACAAGTAAGTAGGCATTTACTAATATAGTCTAGGCCTAAGAGGAGTAAGAGTAGATATTTACCTGGTTTGAATTTACTAAATACGTATGGCAAAAACGAAAACTATATTATTTGACCTGTAATAAAATGAAATCCATGTCTGGCAGAAAATATTTTATTTGTGTCTATATACTCGCATATATACATATATTTTGATTATTGCATATAGTCTGTATAATAAACATGAAAAAGCTCGGTTATAGGGAAGCATACTATATATAACAAATACCTATGAATCGAATGTTCACACTGTGTGCGTGGATACCTAGAAATTTCCAAGAAACAAAATTGGCTTGGTTATTTTTAGAAGCTCAACCTATGTCGCAAGGTTGAATGCCTTAAATGATAGATGTCCCCACGTCTATGCAGCTTAAGAGATGATGATGTCCTGAATAATGGTTTTGTTTGTGGAATTCCTGATTCAGTTGAAGTCTCGGTTGAAGCCTTTTTCTTTTTGTTAGGGGGAAAAGGAAAAGGGGGGGGGGAAGAGGGGTAAATAGAGAAAGGGGTTAATAAAATTCTTATAGGTTTCATTCTGTGATTTTGGCTGTTTTGGGATTTCCATAGATAATTCTATACACATTCAGATGCTTAGTCAATGAGAATTAGTGCGCTAATTCGCTATTATTAGAGAGGCGACAAAAGAAAGTGAACTGACTAAATGCCCGATGGTCGGATGCCTATCACACAATGATAAATATGCCCATTAGTAGGATGCCTATCACACAATGATAAATATGCCCATTAGTAGTCGAAGTTATTGGTTGACATTTTATGAAGTTGAACTAGCAAAGTATAAATATATATGCGAAATAATGGAAGCCATTAATGCTGAGGTGTTAATTGATGTATCAAAATCAGAACAGATTATAGAATGTAAAGGCCAGACATGAAGCTGAACAGAGGTTCAAAGATTTGTTACTTTAGGTATGTTCTTCACTGACAGGCAGCTTCTCTACACCTTGGGACACCTGCAGCGGATATTCATTCCCATGACACACTCCTGCAGCCAGGGCTGCCATGACCACAGCATTTTGAGGGTTCGAGGACGAACCTTTGTCAGGATGGACGAACTGTTAGACGTATACATGCCCAAGGTGTTAACATATTGAAGGGACCTATTCAGCTTATCGCTTTCCTAACAATTCTGTGTTTAGGCTAGAAATAGTAAAATAAACCAGATACATCTCAAGGGTTTTGGGAATGCTAAAGTAGGTATAAGAGGTTAGAGGGGAGTCGAGTTCGGGCTCTCGAAACGACTAGTTGACTAACTCGGCTTTTATATTTGTATTTCTTGCATATACATTAATATAATATTTTATATAGTATTATAGTTTCATTTCTGGCCCACACTTCAATAGAATAGAAATTATTTGCCTGTAAATCAATTCAAGGTAGTGCTCCCAAAAGCCCCCAATCGTATTTCTAGGCCAACTAATTCCCAAACAGACCCCTACAGATCTTATTCATTGTTCCCCTATCGATTTTCGTGAGAGAAAGAAACCTTTCAGACACTCCATTTTCGTTTTTATAATAGGTAGGTCTCTGGTTTCGCGCACCTGCCTTTCATTCGGTACTTTGAAGTAGATACTAAGAGCGTAGGTATGATGGGCGCCCAGCTTGCATCGGAAATGGTTATAGATTACATATTTAATAATAATAATATGGTTTTTACACTTTCAGCACTGCATAGGTACTTAATATTAAATAATAATTAATACATTGCAAATAAACGAGTTAGCGTACAAAAGTGCATACTTGTACGCAGAAAAAATATTATTTCGCTTATTAAATATTTTGGGCTGTTACAGTAAAACTTATTATAATATTTAAACCGCAAAAAGCTAAAAAACGATTTCGGCTGATTGAGATTCGTTCGATATCACGGGTAATACGCCATTACTGTGAATTAATGGCTGTATTTCGTTTCAACTTTTATTCCCAGAAAAGAGAAATTGGTAACGTTAATTTGATCTTTGCAGAATATTTATTATACTGTATAGGGAGCTTTTAAGTAAATTTAATACTCTCCCTGTACTATTACAACTGTTATAACAAAGTAACATAGTAATATTATGTAAATATGGAATAGAAACTCTGTCAGGTTTAATATATTTCCAAAATATATGCAAACTGTGTTGTGCTTTATCATGTGGGTTATACTATCGCTGTTACCTCGTTTTTTGATTGTATTTTAATAATGCCATAAAAGTAGATATACAGGGTGATTCAGGAGGAAATGTCAATATTTTAGGTACGTATTCGGGGACCCAAAATAAACATAAAAGTTCCTATAAACATGGGTCCTATTCCCGGCCGTTACCGAAATACAGGGGTAAACAACATTCAATTTAAGGTTTTTATTACATTATTTATAACAGGTAGGCTAGGTTTTATAGTTTTCAAAAATGCCACCGTTTACTTCTAAACATAAGTCAGCTCTCTGGTGAATAGCTCGGGTCGCTCTATGAATGGATACGGGCCTGTTTCTTATAGTTGCTGCTGCATTTATTATTCGATCGAGTAATGCATCTCTAGTGTTTACTTGAATATACCAATGATTTAAACCACCCCCAAAGACAATAATCCAGAGGATTAAGGTCTACTATTGCTAAGCAACAGGAATTTCCGCCTGAATCACCCAAAACCTAGCCTACCTGTTATAAATAATGTAATAAAAACCTTAAATTGAATGTTGTTTACCCCTGTATTTCGGTAACGGCCGGGAATAGGACCCATGTTTATAGGAACTTTTATGTTTATTTTGGGTCCCCGAATACGTACCTAAAATATTGACATTTCCTCCTGAATCACCCTGTATAGATACCTACATTATCTATCGTAGATTGTAGATATAGCGTTTTTACAGATCCCTAATTGATTAACTGAGAGGCACAACTTATCCAGTACGCAAATTTATGTAGAATAATTTCACGTCATAGTGTATTTAATAATAAATTATTTTCAGAATAAGAGGTTGCCTATTTGATTCCTTTTTTAAACATGCTTATTACATATATAATTATTTTGTACACGTGTGGTTACGATATATTTCTGGTTGTACGATTATCATACCACAATAATCTATTATTAAAAATACCTTGAACGCAAACACGTCCCATTTGTTTCTTCAACAAAGCCCGTCAACAGTTAAGAGCCGATAAACATCAAAGGAAGCTTCTTGAAAATTCCCCAGCCGAGCGACACTATAAAAGGCGACCTGTAGACAACGTCATGTAAACACCGAATAAAACAACCAACGTTCCTAACCTAAAACACCTCGGCTCGATCCATTTTAACTCCTCCGGTGGTCGCCCCGTCGAAACATTCAGGGCACACATTGGACTTTGCAAAAAACACTGCAACTCGCGGAAAACCAGGGAAAACCGAACCGCCGCCGTCGCCGGGCTTCCATGTCAATGCCCATCAAGATAAAAACTGAACGAAACGGCTTGCGGGGTGAGAAGGACTGCGATCAACAGGGCAGAGAGAAGGAGGGTAGAACGGGGGCTTACGATGGCGTTACCCGACCGGAATTTCAGTGGACTATTAGAAGCGTGCCGGGAGTTCAAGTGGGGTATTTGCTAACCGGCGTTTGGAGTCCTAAAATGGCGAAGTTTTATCCGGCGCGTTCCACGCTATTTCTGTCGCTGCAACTTTCTTTGTGGATTCTTTAATGACAATGACAATAATAATAATAGTATGGTTTTTTTGTAGAATAACATAAAATTACAATACATTATAGAGTAGACAGCACGGAGAAGACCAGAATACAGAAAGTTCATCTCGTGAAATATGTCAAATGGAACCCAACTTTAAACGGTAATTAATCCATTGTAGGTCACTGTGGATCTTCTTTCTCAGTTTTAAATTAATCTCTAATAAATGAAGTATATCTGAACGATCTTATCGAGCGTGTGAAAAATTACGTAAAAGTTGGGCTCTATTTGGCACATTTGACAAGATGGACTCTCTCTATTCTGGTCTTCTCTGTGGTAGACCGTGAATAATAATATATCACTAGATGATTTTTCTTCTCGACAATCTGTGTGATATGCTTATATTATTATCGAACGATACGATATGTAGCAATTTTCGCGTAATGTCATCCATCTCTTAAGATTACACACCCTGGTTGTGCCTATTTCTCCTAGTTTCACCAAGTTGCTTTGTCACGGAAAATGTCCGCTATAACAGGAGATAACAATCGTGTAATTGCTATTTAAAAAGCAAGTCATAAGATAGGTGTTATTAGGTACATCACAATATAGTGGTTTACTGCAAAATATGCCCTTTAAGTAGAGGCAAAACAACTCTTATCTAACACATATTATATATTTACTTTTACTAATCTAACTTTTACTTTACTTTTACTAATCTAACTGATGTTGCTTCATTTGATGGTGACATTTGGGCGGTAGCTTTGCGTTGACAACAAAGAGATTATTTCCGTGACTTTCGTCCTCGCCGAACTTTTGCCGTTCTTAATAATTGTGGAGTAGGCAATCCTCGACGTTTCAATTATTTTTCTCGGCCGTAACAATCTCTCTCTCTCCAAAAGATGCGGCTGGTAAGTAACGGAACTGTGGATGAAAGGGAGAGAAACTCCATCACACGCCTTGACGGTTTTTTTGTTCGTTCCCGTGCTCCAGAAAGGGCCAAAAATCCCTCTTTAATTTGTATAAGGTCCACGGTTGAGTTCTCGATCAAATTTCAGATAAAGCGGGCACCTTATTTAAAAGACTGCTGTAGCCAGATTATAAGTAAAAACTTTTAATTTCAATTAAAACTTCGAGATTTATGGCTCGCTCCACGGTCTCGGGATAACTTCCAGGAGTTTTTGCCGACTAATTAGAACAAAATGACGTCTCGGTCTTTATTTAATTAAACAAAACCAAATTATTACGGATTGCTTGTTTTTTCTTATACGACGATCAAACCAAATACTCAGAATTGCAGTGGTATCATCACTCCTCGTTACTGTTTCTAACTCGTGCCAGATATAGGAAAATACTGCAACCACTTTTCTGTTAGTTATAATTTTGGAGAGATTGATATTTTCTACATGCGCTCTCGGTGTTCTAGACGACCAGACGGAACTATATGCAAATTGAAGCTGGTCAAGGCTTATTATCATCATTGGTTAAATACATCACCCGAAAAATGGCGCATCTAGCGCCAAGAAATGCCACAGCATTGTTTCATTCTGCCCATCCTGCAATCCCTTTAGGTATGAGTGGAAATTACCGAAAATCGAAAGGTGTTATCCATTATTTATTTTTATAAGAACAGTTTTGCTATGTGTTGAATAATATCCTCTTATAGCTGGAATTTCCGTATATCTGAACGAGGGAAAACCCCGAGCGGATGGCTTTTGACAGGCTGACTTATTTATGCGACTTCGCCACAATACGCCGTAGGTATGCGTGCTTCACATTATTACATCGTACACCTACTAAAACATTTACTGGTGCTGGGAAATAAGTAGGCAGTAACGGGATAATTGTTTATTTTAAATATTCGGCAGTGAAAACGACCATCGACGTGCAAGGTCTCTGTTCTGACGTAGACGCGCGGCAGCGCCGATCAAGTTGTGGTGTTGTTTAGGTACATATCCTTGGCCTCGTTGGGAAGTAAAGTCAAATTCAGATTATTCTTTAATCAAGACAAGACAAAGAGGAAGTAAATAATAGAAAGCATATGTAAATAATAGTAGAATATATGTGGTGTGTGAGTGGTGATGGCAGAGAAACCCTACCGGAGGCGACAGATATCGGCGGCCGTTCGTTGCCTTACCGGGGTGGTCTCTTCATTGGCGATCGGTCGGTGCGCCGTGGTAATCCATGTCGCGCGACCACTTGTTGTTTAAACAAATTTGACGTTTCGCGGACGGGCCGCCGTTCGGCATGTCGGGCGCGCGGCGCTCTCGCACACTAGTCGCGGCCGTCCGGCCCACGGTTAAAGATTTCACTTCGCGGTCGCGGCGGCGCGCGGCGCAGCCGGCGTCGACCGTCTTCCCCTCCGCGAGTCGATAGTGGACGGCACCCGGAGGTTCGGTCGGCGGTCGATGGCGCCACCGGTCGGGGCCGCCGCGGCGAGCCACAGGTTGCGCCGTCGACGCGCCCGTCCGCGCCTCTGAAGTCTATGGGGTACGGGCCGTGACGTCTGAAAAGCGAATTCAACGGGAAAATTCAAGAATTATCTCTTTCTAGCTTTTTTATATACCTACAGGGCATCAAATGCTCCAGGTTAGAAATAAGTTCTAATTAATGAACAATAAATATTTTGTAGGAAAAAAATAGAGACAGCTGAACAAACAATACGGCATTCTGGAGCACAAAAATGTTTAGGTTGCGAATCGTCCATGTGGAGAAGTGCCACGAAAGTGTACGGCCATCGTAATTGCTTACTGATTATGGTCAAGTTTCGATTAAAGCATTATGAGCACGCTAGACATGAACTATTTCCCATTCAAACAACAAACGTAAACATTAAACAGTGTATCGATAGGCCCACTTCGGATGCACTTGCAGTGGTTGCATCTAAAAACGTACATGCCGCTTGCTGTTAAGCTATATATTAGCTATGCGATTGTTATTTTGATTTTCACACTATATTTAAAGACCCGACCATGAGTCATAATTTCATTGTTGTTTGCGAACAGGAGTGGCGCTAGTGTACGAAAAAATGGCGACTTATTATAGGTTATCTTCTTCTTCACTTCCTTTTATGGCCTCTGCTCTGAGAGCAATTCAGCCACTGTGGAGCCTACGCCACCTCTTCGTTGTGACGGATATATCCAGCTTTTGCTGTGTCCGCCCAACTTGGAAATTTCAAATCTTCCACGTAACTCTTCATAGGGGCAGCCATTACCAGCCTCTGCTGCGTCCGCCAACTTGAACCAATTTGCTACTTTCCTTTCTCAATCATTTCCTTCCCAAATTACTGTTTCCATCTGGAAGTTTCTCATATTTTTTCAACGTTACAACACTCATTGCCATAAACCATCATCAGTTATATCACAGATTTTACCGTTCATCTATGCTCTTTAAGTCAAATTGTTCAATCGTTCTACCTCTGTTTGTTCACCTTCATTCTTCAGCCCTATTTACAAAGTTATTTCAATCCTTTCATTCACAAGCCTACGGTATCCATGTGGATCCTTCTCATCTCTTAACCTTTGCAAATCCGTTAAAATCTACTGCATCTCATCATCTTTACGGAAACAACCCTCATTAAAACACACGCACCACACTACTAAACATTTTTTTTTGTAAAACAAGACTATTCATGGCCCTCTTGGACCGAATTATTTAAAATAAATTGAACCTGCACTCACGGGGGTGGCCACCAGCGGATGGAGAGAACATTTTAATGTTTGTGCAATGAAATAACGGAACTTTGTGAAGTTTTCTGGTGCATCGCAGTTTTGTTTTATGTTTGTGCTTTTACTTTGTTTTCAATACCTGTGTTGTCCCTTTTGATACGCCACTGGTATCAAGCTGAAGGCCAGCTGGTGAGAGCGGCACCGTCGCGAGATGTTGCCAGTGCAAAGGGTCCACCTTTGGTTTTGTTTAAGAGTGGGGGAATGTTCTAACCTTATTATAAACTAACCTTGGTTATAAGGGGGGTATTCTGTGGTTATAGATATGTCAGTTTCTGATGTTTAGAATGTCCCATATTTTAAATATCCAATATCCGTTACCGAATTGTCTTTGCGGTCAGTATTTCGGTCAGTTTTTCATATTACATTACTACAGTTTTTATGCACATGAACATGCACATGAAGAATATCCTATGCACAGACCATTACATGAATTGCAGAAGTAAACACTATTTTGGAATCACGGGATGATCTGTTCAACCAGTTGAAGAAGCGAGAATTCTACATATTATATGTTGGAACAGTATTTTGTAACGTAACCAAGAATGAAAACAGAAAACTTTGTTTAAAGCTCCTAATGCGAACCAACCACTATATACGGAATTCAACTAGCCATGGACTTCATTTCAAACCAAAAGTACTAAAATACTTCTGCTTGCCTTTTAGGCTTGCTTTTCTTATAAAAATCTATGGAAATATGCCATGTGGGATTCACGGTATTGCTCCTTAATAGCTTTATCTGTGTGATTCAGTAATTAGTAATTGTCCTGCACTTGCTGGGATTACTACGGTTTTCTAGGGTTTTCCGTAGTATTTGAGCGAATGCTATCCTAGTTCTGTTGGGAAAAGTCGGCCCTAGCCGCAAATCGCAACGAGAAATAATAGTAATTGCCCCCCTCCTCCGCCCAAACATTTAATTGCTTCTGGGGTACTCCTAGTTTGTGTTGTGAGGGTGAGAATTATTATTATTGACTTGTCATATTAAAGGGGCAACAAACAAGCATTTTATTTTGGATATTAAATTAGTAGTAACAGACATTTGCGTATTTTTATTTTGTAAGATTCTGCAACAATGGTGATTTTATCATTCAACCATCCTGTCAATATTTTCGCCATGTGGCGCCAGGGGCGATCGCTTGAAACAGCGCTATCCACAAGTCTTTAATATAGTATTGGTCCAGGGTTAAGTTAGCTTGAGACCACCTTCTCGCAGAGGGGTGAAAAGTACATCATGTGAAGAAGAAATAATAGTCAATTTTCTCAATGTGGAGGGTCGTAATAATTAGTTTAAATACATGTGAAGCCAACATAAGCTAATTGAATCGTATTAAGTAGATATATTTGAAATATTTCCTTAACTCTAGGTCTCCGTTCATATGTAATCTAAAGTTGAACTAATTTCATGCGGCAATATGTTCGGAATTTACTTTTTGGTAGTGTCTGTTGCGGTGAAATGAAGGAATGTACATATACTTCTGTAATCAATATTTGTTATTGTCCATAGTTGAATCATCATGGCGGAATCAAGTCGATCCTGTCGGCTCGGAAATCAGACGACCTTGGCGATCCTCTTATCCTGTCTGCAACCATAATTTCGACATCTTGTTATTGTTATGATAATGATAAGGTAATTTTCATATACCTACTAAACGAGTAGCGAGTCTGAGTCCTTTTGGCGCGGAAACAAAAATTACCAGTAATATAATGGGGCTTTTTTGTTTTAATTTGTAAGAAATAAGATAATTATAAAAGTTGGGCTTAATCAGCTTTCCAATTGAAAATTGGATATAACAACAGCCCCAATAAAATCATATTAAAGGCTACAATATAGAAGTTATGTATTTATATTCTTTCCAAAATGCAAGGCTTTCAAGAATGAACATATTCCATAAGCAGGAAGGGATTAATATTGTGCTTTTAGTGATTTCCGCATGCTTATGTTTATTTTTGTCTTAACATTCAGCGACACTGACATCAGTTGAGATATTTAACTCTTATTCCTTAAAATATTCTTTAGTCACGTATATACATATTAAATGTACCACTCTTTGTACCCGTATAACGAACTTCAAAAATTCTGTATTACTATTATATTTATTAGAAAAAGATCGCCGTTACGCCACTGCCACAAGCTGTTAAACGACTTCTGCATTATCGAAGACAAAATTTACATAAATATCAGGCCCGTAAATTACAATAAAATCTGGTTCTCTGATTCTCCATCGAATTTCCTCCGAAATGTATTCGTTCGTATCAACAAAAAACGGTGCGATTAGTGATTAGCGCACTTTTGTGCATTTGTTGAAAAAAAGATGCATCGCCCACTCTCGGCGATGGAAGCGAGGCGGAAACCATACTAGTATATCGACGGCGATAGGTATATGGTGTCATTTCGTTTTATTACAGACACTGCTCGCCGCCAGGCCAGGCCTGCTTCGTCGCTTTCTGAATCGGCGCGTGGGGCGGGCGGAGAGGGGGGACCAGACGAACAGATTCAATCCGATGGTGCCCCCTGTCGGCGACGACCACAAACCAACGCGGGCACGTATACCGCGAATGATTCGGTCGGATACGTCCCAATTTCTAATTATGCTAAACACATCCTAGCATGCGGCGGTTTTAGCCCGAAATTAATAGTTTTCCATGCACGGGATGCCATCCGCAATGGCAAACGTGTCGGCGATATTACGAATTTTGACGTAGCTTACGCTTTTGTTGCTCAATGGTTGGGCAATCCGCTCTGAAATTGCCGTGAACGGCCAAGAGTTTGTTGGACGGCTTCGGGTATATCGATGTAATGGGTCGGAGAGATTTATAAATAACTTAAGGCGATTAGATACAAGTTTTAAGATGTTTAGCGAAAAATGTAAAATGTGAAACTTTACGATTCATGAATCGTATTGCCAATTTACTTTTACTGAAGATACGATTCCTAAATGAATCTCCACTGATAGGTATATAATGTTTGGTTTTAGAAAATGTTTCCCCTACACTTCCAGATTTGTGTTTTCGAATAAGAAAACAGGTATTTTAGTCCGTATTATAATTACTTCAACAATATTGTTGTGGTTCGTTTATCTCGGTTTCCTGCCCACATTGTTCGATCGCGGAGCAAAGTAGCATTATAATGTGATTAAGTTAAAACAAAAGGGTCGAAAAGGCGTTAATAGTCGGTGTAATCAATGACTAAAATAAATTGTACAACATCACCTATACGATACGAGGCGTTACATGAAAAGTATGTTTACACATAAATAATTAATAACTCTCTGACCACCGTTACATTATTCCATTTAAAAATATGGAAACGCATGCACTTCGAAGCAATACCGCGTCGCTAAAAGACCAGGCGATAGTGATAATATTATAATTGGGTATATTATTTTTATCACAACGCCTGCTTATTTTATAATAACCAGCAGATAATGCCCATAATGTAATATTCTCCGACAGCCAGCAACCTTGGCAACATGTATTCTTGTTTGTATTAGTCTGATCTACCTAGGAATAAATTAGTGGAAGACACAACATCCCTGGAAAATATATACCTAGAGACAAATCAAAGTTCCAAATCCGGCTCAACACTTCATTCCAAATTTCAAACTCTGGCAACGTCTCGAAGATCGTACAAACGGGCACCTCCAGACCACGTGACTCGCACCATGAAAGCTCGATGTTTATTATCGACCCCAACAATAAATTCAAATATATCATTTAATTAAACCCAGTTCCAAATTCATATATCGTTCAAATATTTTGAGCTCCCCGTTCCAAGCCCGTGGACGACCTTAGCGTAGGCCCGGGGCCCACAGGGCGCGTGACGTCACGTCCGTTCTGCCGGAGTGACGTACGGCGCGTGGCGCGTGACGTCAGCGGTTTATCAACCTCCGCATTATTTGCAAAAGGCGTCATTGTTCTCTCATGGCGGGGAATCTCATTTTGCCGAGCATTGTGGCCCAATAATAATTCTCCTCTCAGAATCGAGAGTTATTAGGAGTTTGTAAAGGTTGTGGAATACTGTAGCAGCTCACGTCTTGAAAATCGAAATCGTAATAATGGTTACTATTGGATGCTTGTTCGAGTCCTTTCTTATAGATATCGATGACGCTAAAACGCAGTTGTAACTATATAACTCTTCTAGCTCGTAGGTAGGTACTTCTTTCATACCAAAAGGCGTATTTCGTCAGGTTTCGGACAATAAATATGTCATGTGAAAAAGTATAGGTACCTACATTTTATCAAAATTCGTTCATTAGTTATAGAATTAGGGATATGTTATGACAAGAATTAAGGGGGCAGACACAATGAGAAAGGTAGACACAGATAAGGAACATGCACACAATATTTGTTTTGACATGGAACGGAAATATGCAGAAAAAGCTTGACCATAAATGATATCCCTATGTAGTGAGTTTTTGTAGTGAGAAAGCAATATCTAAAGATAAGAGACTAATGGAAGTAGACCAGAAGTAGACAAGAAGACGATCCCATGGTAGCGTGGTATACACAATACAGAAAGAATCAGAGACCTCGACAGGTCATTTTTCTTAGGTACGCAAGTTAATTCTCTCAATGCTACTATCTTCTTCGGTAAGGATCAAGGATGTAGTTAGTAAATAATATAAACAGAGTTCTTGCTGAGTTCATTGAAAATCATGCATTTTTTACTTTTTGTCGTATTTTGCGTTTTACCACAAATAACAACCGCGCAAAACACTACCTATATAATAACCACCAAATACGGATACAAACACAATGTTTTGTCTTTATCCGACGTTAGTTGAGCTTCTCTGATTCGCCGATTACCATTTAAATACCGATGGTGGCAATTCTGTTTAAACGTCGCGAAAACCATACATAAATTGTCAGTTGGTATGAACTAAATTACCAACATGCCAATAATTCTGAAGTCGGCTTATTCGGCAGGACGAGTATAGTTTACATTGTGACATAGAGGATCCTTTTAGAAAAATACTTTGCAATAAAATATGTACCTTAGATATACCTAAGTTAATAAAAACGATTTGTTGAAATCTAAAATCTTTTGAGGGATCTATAACTATCGAATGATTTCATTACTTTAAATTCCTAAGTATTTTACTTAGAGGCATTTTAAAAACCATCTGTGAAACGATCAAGAGATATTTCAAGTTTTAGGAAGACCAGAAATTTGTTTAGATCTAATATATCATCTTTTGGTTTTATATCCTCAAAAATACCTAATCAACCACGCACTATCACTGTTTAGATTAGAGGATCTGTTTGAAAATGTTGCCATTAAAATCTAATTATTATCATCGACTCGGCATTTATTTGAGTAAACCACGTTGCAGAAACGCAACCTGAAAGCCCTGAAAAATCCGAAAAACTTTCAACTACGAAACTTACTAACTTTAACCTACTCTGGTCTGTGAAACTGACATGCCACAATCATGAGTGCGCCATCTATTAGGCGGTGGCTAATACACCGATGTCATTGGGGTTGCACATTTTGAAATTAGAGGTTAGACAGGCCCATTGGCCAGTAGTCACGTGGCGGTAGCAATTTTTTTGGCGCAATTTAAAAATCTTGAGAAAACGTGTACACATTTTCTGCGATCTGCGGAAACTGGCGAAAAGTTCTGGTACTTGTTTCAAGGGTTATAACACTTGCCCTTTGTAGAATCAAGACTCACAACACCTCGCATTTTCCTTTTTAGTGTGCCTCCCCCACTATGTGGTTAAATTTTTTTACGTCATGAGTGAATCACCCTTTATACTAATACTTAAAATTCGTAAAATATTTATTTTCCTAGACGATCGCACTATCCGGCAACGCCGCGGCCGCTGTACGGTCAACTGTTTGATATACACATGTGCACACAATAAATATATTGTTTATATTGTTTCTTAGTGAGTTCAAACGGGTTGTTTTAACTCTAAAAAGTCGAACAATGGGACACGAAAGGTGTCTGGCATGTAAGAAAAACGGAATCATCCCGCGCACATAAACAAATGTTTGTTTTGATTTGGTATTGTGTTATGTTCAATGATTGATTACAACGACATTTGTTATTATTGGTCTAGTTGTATTTTGTCTGAGACTATCTCCGTCAGCGAAATATTTTTATTATCGGCTTACCCGCGCTTAACCTTTCCACTTTACGCCGAATCCCCAATATCTCATTCGTCGGTCCTACCTCTACCGCCCACCACTCGCACTTTATCGCCCCCGCAAATCTGGGTTAAGAGGCGCCCCCATTTCTTTTTTTTTTTGGGGGGGGGGAGGGGGAGGGAGGACGCTGCGCCCACGGCGTCGGTGTGCCCCTTCGTCTCCCTCGAGGCCGTTACCCTTCGACAAGCTAGATTCAACTAGAGTAATAGAGTAATTCGTATTTATTTTTTACTTTTGTCCTTTTTGATTATTTGAACAGATTTTAGTCAATTCGCAATGTACAACTAAACTACCCCTATCTTATTTCTAGAATCTTCTAGAAAAATATTATAGACGTGATACAAATTAATAAAGACATCCCCACCGGCATTTTTATTATGTTGGCTAGACAGTCGCATCCCATGCCTTAATTTTTGGCCTATGAATCTTCTCTTAGTTGCTTTTTATTACTTACTTTTGACCTTAATCCACAGAGATCTCAAATCTAAAATTCAATTCCGCAGTGGCCAAAAATTTTATTAAGAAAATCCTCATGTGGCGTTAACAATACAAACAGTTTAAATTAATATGATTGCGTAAATGTTGGACTTTATTTGGGCTTTCTGCGCTCTTCGGTATGACAAGGACAAGTATTGAATGATTGGGAGCGTCTGGATGCTTTCCGTATCATGTTGCCTTCGTATCAGTTCTTTCGAGTCTATACTTCTCGATATCTTCAATAGATTCGTGTGGTTTGAGATGGTCATAATTGTCTTTCTAGAAATGTTATCGACTAATCTATGAATAAGTCGTTGGTCTTCCAGTACTGTACGGTCCCAGCACATCTTGTAGTTGCGGTTTTCAAGAATAGGCTCCGGTGTGCAGGTGTAATATGATGAAACTGGCTCCACAAGCAGAAGTTTCTCCACCAGTCTCCGTTGATGAAAACAACAGAATTATCTCTAAAGTTTGGCACCAGTATCTACATGATTACGATTGATACAACCTGATCTGGTTTGGTCACTAGGAAACCTTTTGTTTCGGAGAACACTCATCCCGAGGTCAGTTAACTTATTATTATTATTATAGTCATGAACCATGGTATTACTGCGGTTTGATAATTTTTGATGAAAGCCTCCTTTAAAGTGTGGAGCTTACATTTCAAGGTCGATACTTTCATTTTGATAATTTTCTGGGTTATGTTCTTCATCCCACTAATATTAACCAAGAGGATTCTCGATACACAATGAAAGTAATGTAAATATACTGCAATTCGAATTCTTACGTGGAGATTTTAGAATGCCATTGACCTCTACATACACCAAACGCCTAGAATTGATCTAATATGCTAATATTGTAAACCCCATGAAAGAAAGAAGACACCAATCACCAATAAGACAATAGCGAAAACACCCCATCAAAATACCAAGGGGTGGCTCTTTGACTTTGACAAATAATATCGCCAAATGAATGGGCCAATTACGCAGACATAAAGTTGAAATTGAGAACATGCTCAAATAATAATCGTTTTACGATCCAGTTGTTGGTCGTTTTTATTTTCTTCAGGTGGTTGGTATTATTAGGGTTCCTTTTGGTTGAGGTCGGTGTCTTGAGCCTACTATGATATACACAGCTCAGAATGTCGGGTTAATGACTCCTTTTATTAATTTACCTGTCCATGGAGACTGGAGACTTCCACATTTATTAAGTGTTGTATGTCTAGAAAACCGAGTCATACAAATTAAACTACGAAAATTTATAAACCCGGGCGAAAATTACTAAAGTATTACGCATTAATTCAATAAGTCATTTTTATCAGCAGACTACTTCCAGGTTGCACAGCACATTCTTTGGCACAAAACACTAACTACTTCTTGGTCGATGGTTGCGAAAAAAAGGCTATAAATGAATGTCACCGCTGAATAACTGATTTCTCAAGCTTCTGTAACTCTGATCAAAATATCCACTATTTTTAAACCTAAAACCAAAACGATAGTACATTATTATACAGGGTGATCCATCCAAGAATAACTCTCCCCCAAATTCTTTATATTTTCATATTTTTTACCCAAAAAATGTATTCTTATGGACTTTTCCCTTTTCCCTAAATTTTTTTAAATTTTCCAAATCTGCTGCGAAAAACATAAAATAAAAGACTTACAGGGGTTAGGTGTGTTTTATTATAATAACATCCTGTATATTTTTACTTTTTTGAAATCTATGCTTCTTCCCGATTATAACGATATAAATATGGCATATTTTCTCCAACCGTTTGAGAGATATGAGCGATTAAATTTTAGAAATTTTCATATCGAGAATAGTTGTAGCCATGAAAAAACAACCTTACGATTCATCATTATCAAAAAGTTTTTTTTTAGCAGAAAAACTTTTTGATAATGACTTTCTTTTTAAAATATTCACACATAATAACACCCAGTATATTTTTGTCTCAATAAATAACCATTTCTTATCTTTCTTCTTTCGAGTAATGATGAGCCATCTTAAAATTTTGTTATTTGCCAATAAGAGAAAATAAACATAAATAAAATACCTACCTAACTAACCGTTGGTAAGAAATGTCAAAGATCACCTATTTGTTTTCTATATCTAATCGGATCTATATTGAACAATAACGTTAATCAACAATAATATTAATCTGGTAACAAATTTTACACACGTAGTAATTTTTTAAGGCTACTTTTCAATGGCTACTCCTATTTTCAATATGGAAACATGTGAAATATTTATATCGTTGTAATCAGGCAGAAGCTTAAAAGCGGTTTCAATATATAGGATGTGAGAACGGGGATTTTAAGTCTATCCAAGTTACAGCGGCAGTAGATATAAACAAAGTCACATGACCGCCTTGCGATCGATTACCAGGGTCGGATTAATATGAGATTCCAAGTGGCTTGTAATTCTTTTAAAATTTCTCAAATTTGTATTTCTACCTTTTGTGGATCTTTATAAATTTCCTTAAATTAAGTAGCAAAATAAATTTTCACAATATACTGCTCGCGATCCGATCTAAAATATGCAGGAAACTCGACTGAGGGAAGAGCCGGCCCTGCATTCTGCTCGCCGCGTAAACACTTGACATAATAACGGCCAGATCAATAAGAGAATAGATCACGTGGTGGCCAATGTTTTGATCCACTGCCTCTGTAACTTGGATAGACTTTAGTTACCACTTTGTTGTGGGATCACTGCTATCATAATTTATTGCTCCAAGGCCATTTTTGACATTTGTCAAATCTGCCAAACTCTTGACCGATAAATAATTAATGCAATTATTATTAATATTAGCAGAAAAACTGCTCTAATGAAGTTAAAAAAAGCGAATGCAAAGAAAAAGACGTGGAAACATAATAATGCCAATAATCGTCGTTGTTGACTAGTATGTATACACTTATGTGTATAAAAGGAAACATAAGAAAACATAAGAGGAATTAATCAAATGGCGAGATTTAGCCATGTGCTTATTCTTACATTTATCCTTGAGCTACTACTATTACTATTTAACTTACACTAAACTTTTGACATGCTTACTGTACCTATCTTAAAAAGAAAAATAAACAAAAAACCTGCAGCATGAATTTGGTACCTTCTGAACTCTCCGGCGTTCCACACCAGTTAGAAAAGGCCCAAACACGAAGTCACAATAGTCATAAAAAGAGAGAACAAGGGATTCCGCCAGTATAAGTTTCAAGTTTTCGAAAGTATTTCCTCGTTAGCATTTACTGGCTTCAAGGTACAATACGATTTTTTGATTAGCAAGTTTACTTGCCTTCTAAATTTTAACTTATTATCTATTACATTACCAAGAAACTTGACAGCACTTTTTATTGGGATCTCTGTATCACAATCCTCATAGATTGTTTAACGCCATAAACACATTTTCTACCAAAGATGACCACTTCTGACTTTAAAGGATTAAGTTTCAAATTATAATTACTCATGCATGCTCTTAGACTTATCTGAATAAGTATCATCTGCATAAGCCTGTATCGAACAATTCTTAATATTCTTAAGAATATTTGATGTGTATATCGGAAAGAGTAGGGGTCCCAGAATAGATCCTTGAGGAACCCCAAAGCATCCAGGTTTCAGAGCAGGTAAACTGCACATACAACCTTCTGAAACCTATTTACCAAATAAGAATTTATGAACTGCCAGGCTTCAGTAGAGAGGCCATAGTGCCATATCTTACGACACATGAGCTGGTGGTTTATGGTATCGAACGCCTAAGAGAAATCCAAGAGAACAAGGACCGATAATTCACCCCTATCAATAGCCTTGAGTATCGAGTCCAAAAGATTACACAAGTATGCCGCCGTCGAAAAGCCTCTCCTGAAAGCAGACTGAAATACAGGTAACAAACTAGGCTGATTAACATGCCCTTGTTCATATAAAACACCAAGACTTTAGTAAAAATAGGAAGTAGACTGATTGGTCGAAGATCACTAAGGCTTTGTGGGACATTTACTTTAGGAGATGAATAGACCAAAGGAGGTTTTCCGTATGTCTGGAAAGTAGCACCGTTCTATGCATATATCAATAATGTGCATCAACAAGAGTAACGCAGCATCACTAGGGAAATATTCTCACAGCCAAATGCATTCGATTTTATACTAGGTACCTATTTAAGGCTTTCTGTATATCAGAGCCTTTAGCCAATTTGAAATAAAATGTCTCTGTGCTCCTGATTAATAGAATCGTAGTGAGCAATCATTCTATTAACAATTACCATCCTGAAACATAGAAGCAAAATAGTTGTAATTTTGTCAGCATCTACAGGGAGTCTACCAAATCGAGTTTTTAAAATTCCCTGACTTTTCCAGGTTTTCCCTGACCAAAAAGCAAAAAATTCCCTGACTAATACCTACCGAGATAAATATGCGAATTTAAATAAAATGGAAGAGTCAACAGATCCCCTAAGATGATATTACTCTGAACGATCGTGCTTACTAACAAAAAAATTCAAAAGCGGACTATCAGTTTCAGTGATGTCATCTGACATTAATTAAATAAATGTGCAAATTATGTCCTATTATGTTTTCGAAAAAAGTTATAAAGTGGCTTGGAATTTCAACTTTTTGGCAGAAACTTGCTAACGAGGTTAATAAAGTACAGTATAAATTGACACCCCCCCTTAACTTGCTAGTGTCTGAGGTTAGAAAAAAAAGTTTTGTTACAAAAGTTTTAGATACCTACTAATACAACGTTTTTTTGTGACGCTATTGGATCTTATACAGTGTGTTCTAGAAAGCCGTGGCAAATATAACTTTTGTTTTTTTAAATGGAACGCCTTGTATATTTTCTATGCATTTTTCCGATTCCAATGAAGCATTATGTTATATTTTCGGTCCAACCGTTCGTTCAGAACAGCCTTTTTTGTGAGGGATTATTCCTTGTATCATAGGTTGCCAAATTATAGTAACAATTATGAGCGTGAAAACAGCCACCAGTTTCTGGCCACCGGTTTCTCGCGGGCGCCGTCCCGCGCTATGCCGCCGATAAAGTCGTGGTCTCTTATCCACCGCACGATTTCCTCATTCTGAGTGCGCAACTGGTGCCAAGAAATAACAAAATAGTTTTATTGCAAAGTATAGACAAAAATTGTACTGATTATGACCGCCCGAATAACATCTTGTAACAAATAGAAGGGATAAACAAAATAAAATGGCAACTAAAAAAAGGAAAGTGGTGGCTGGGCTGAACTGTACGAGCTGCAATCGATTTTTTTGTCTAAAACTCATCCGCTGTGATCCCTAATGTTCCCCTATAAGTCCCAGAATTTGTTGCTCACGATTAACCCCAAAACAACCCCTAATAGAAAAAATACATAAGTGGTGGCTGGGCTGAACTGTAAGAGCTGCGATCGATTTTTTTGTCTAAATCTCATCCACTGTGATCCCTAATGTTCCCCTATAAGTCCCAGAATTTGTTGCTCTCGATTAACCCCAAAACAACCCCTAATATAAAAAAATACATAAGTGGTGGCTGGGCTGAACTGTACGAGCTGCGATCGATTTTTTTGAATAAATCTCATCCACTGTGATCCCTAATGTTCCCCTATAAGTCCCAGAATTTGTTGCTCTCGATTAACCCCAAAACAACCCCTAATATAAAAAAATACATAAGTGGTGGCTGGGCTGAACTGTACGAGCTGCGATCGATTTTTTTGAATAAATCTCATCCACTGTGACCCCTAATGTTCCCCTATAAGTCCCAGAATTTGTTGCTCTCGATTAACCCCAAAACAACCCCTAATAGAAAAAATACATAAGTGGTGGCTGGGCTGAACTGTACGAGCTGCGATCGATTTTTTTGTCTAAAACTCACCCGCTGTGATCCCTAATGTCCCCCTATAATTCCCAGAATTTGTTGCTCTCGATTAACCCCAAAACAACCCCTAATATAAAAAATACATAAGTGGTGGCTGGGCTGAACTGTACGAGCTGCGATCGATTTTTTTGAATAAATCTAATCCACTGTGAAGCCTAATGTTCCCCTATAAGTCCCAGAATTTGTTGCTCTCGATTAACCCCAAAACAACCCCTAATAGAAAAAATACATAAGTGGTGGCTGGGCTGAACTGTACGAGCTGCGATCGATTTTTTTGTCTAAATCTCATCCACTGTGATCCCTAATGTTCCCCTATAAATCCAAGAATTTGTTGCTCTCGATTAACCCCAAAACAGCCCCTAATAGAGAAAATATATAAGTGGTGGCTGGGCTGTACCGTATGACTTGCGATCGATTTTTTCCTGAAATCTCGTCTACAGGGATCCCTAATATCCCCCTAATAGGCCCAGGATTTGTTGCTCTCAATTAACATTTTTCCCCTCAAAACAAAAAACGTTTTTTAAATATACATTGTTGGAAAGGTTGTTGAAAAAGTTAAATAACTGAAACTTGGATGAGATGAGATACAAGACTTTATTTTGCCTGTCGCTGAATTTGCTTGAATAATTTTAAAAAATCATGTACTTCAGAAAGTAGCTCCCATTGCCCCATTAACTTTGCCAAACTTGAAAAAAAAAAATATGCGCGATAGTGCAAAAGTTACGGTTACTTTATTACCCTACTGTATATTATGCCTTTTGGGAAACTATTGTAATCCTCTTTATTATTTTGGGAATTTCACGAGCGTGTGCTATGGTTATTTTTATAATAACTCTTGCACAGTTCACATTGTCCGTTTGACAACGTCGAGCATTTTTCGTGCAACATTCTTTGGCAATAATTGCACTTCAAGGCTAATTCGGGTTCGACTTCGAAGCCGCATATTAAACATATATCTTGTTGGGATATATCTGCAGATTCTAATAACCCTTTTTGCAAATCAACACGAAACGTATCCATATCTTGCATTTTAGTGAGAGGTTCCCCATTTAAAATCTGCTTTGCGAAGTACGTTACGTATACCCCACAATTGTAACCGTCGCGTTGTGATATGTGTGGCGGTGTTTGTAGTATCCACCCACTCGAATCGGATACGTCCATGGTGAAAAGTCTCCATTTATCTAAAAATTTGCACCACTTTTTAAGCAAGTCACTGCCTCTGTTAAAATCTCTTTTTATAGGATTTATAAATCCAAAACTTTTTTCGGAAAAATTTATTACCGCCAAGGTCCAATGATCCCTTTCACGTACGGTAGCGATAATTATCGGCATTATCCAAATTTTATCTAGTGTGATGTTAGGGAGATCCTCAAAAAAAGATGGATCTAAAAGATCTCCATATTCGAATATTGCTAAAGTTTTTGACGTAGGGATTAACTCTGCTTTGGAATGACACATCACAATTGAATATAGGCAGTAGTCGACGGCACAGTCGGTTAGCCATTTTTTATGAAACAAAGATTCAAAATGTTCAAATTTCAATATTGTCGAAAACGGCGTCGTGAATTTAGCTACGACGTAGTTGCCATATGAGTTATTTTTGGCATAATACCCGATATTGCTAACGAGGCCATTATCGAAAAATTCAAGTGGACGAAAACCGTCTGCGGCTGTTACAAAAATATTTCTTACTAAATCTTCGTTATGGTTATCATCGCGTTGGACCCCTACACTATCCCAATGCCTTCTGGTGATAAAAGGTTCTGGAACTACAAGTTGAGGTAACAAATAGAACATGTAAAACTCATTCAAATGATGAAACATTTCTGATTCCCAGAACATATCATCTTTATATATTTTTTCTATTTTCATGCCCGCCCATGTCCAAATTACGAAATCACACCATTGGCGATCAGTGATATGAAGAATTCCTTGTATTTGATAAAAATAAGTGCTATTTTTCAGCAAATTGCCAGATTCGTCCAAATGTTTCAGCAACCTTCGTCGACTTGCTTCATTCGGATTGATAAATCGAACGTTATAAGGACATTTAACCTCAACAACGCCTACGTCACCTACCAAGCCGTCGGGGGAACCACCTAGATAAGAATATTTGGAATCAATTACAAGACCTACTTTTGTAATTTGACGTTTCGTTTTATTTTCGTAATCACGCAGTGCTTCGGCCTCGTACTTGATACCATGTTTCATTGCTTCGGTTTGTACTGTATTGTTACTTAGTAACATTTTCACCATATTAATTTTGGCAGTCTCGCTTCGGCATTTGCAGATCCGCCCGAAATTAGACGAGGTTATTCGTTTTCGCCTTTCCATAAACCATAAATTTGAATTTCTTTGGCCTTTAGTGTCATCGCTTAAAGCATACCTGTCAATGACTTTCAATTGATCTAAGAACCGTTCGCACTTGGTTTGTAAATTATTGTTAACCAACATCAGGTTCCGTGCCCCAGTTAAAAGTTCGATATCGTCTAATTCCATGTTGTCGTCGACTTGTCTCAAACGCAACTTATTTTTTTCCGTATCCATACTCGCCAATTTTCTTCTTAAAGCTAGTCCTTCGAAATTACTAGTTTTAGTTGGCAATTTTTTCCTCCAGGTTTCCTCTGCACTCATATCATTTATAAACGGTGGATCGTCGCGCGTTGCGCGAATAGCGCGAACAAATGTTCTATTTCGTGACGTTAGTGCATTTTTAGGGATATTTAGCAGAGTCTCTCTGTATATAGAAATAACTCTCTTCCGAAGCATTCGTATCACCCTGCTACATTTTTGGTTTTCTTTGCCATCTAATATATAATATTTTACGAGCTTAAACCATGCTTCAGCATTGGCGTTGCTATGCCTACGGAAGTCTTGTGGGGTTTTTTCGAAGAGAATTCCTCCCCAAAGCGGCAAGAATGGTATGTATTTTCTCAAAACTACCTTTAAGAAAAATTGTTTGTTGTAGTAGTGGTTTGTTATGTCTGAAGAATCGGGCAAACGTAATAAAATGTCTTCTAATACGTTCACAAAATATTGGTAATAGGGACTATTTACGTATGTAGCTTCACTCGTGGTTCTGACATGTGGGACTTCATGTTTGTCGAAATTGCAGTCGATGTCTTTTTGTGGTATACTACCACAGCAAATTTTTAGAAGCTCTGTCAAACTTGTGTCGGTGTCGTCCGTACGAACCTTGCTGCATAATAAGGTAGCAAAATTACTAAACCAAGTTTTAAATAAGTCAACGTTAGTAATATTGAAACTAGCAGCGAGGATTTCCTTCAGAAATATTTGCTTTTGAGGATTATCTTCGTATTGATCTACGTCTTTTGACATTATCTTAAAAAAATGACCGCAACAAATTGAAATGAGGGTTATTCCATTTAGACATTCAAAATCTTTATAAATCGTATATTTAAAAGTACGTTCTAAGTACTCTAATAAATCCATTCTATTCAGGGCATCCAATACGGCATTGATAAGGGCATAACTGAAATCAGTTACCACTCTACAGAATAGAGGATCCCGTTTTTTAAGTTGCCTACGGAAGTCTTGTGGGGTTTTTTCGAAGAGAATTCCTCCCCAAAGCGGCAAGAATGGTATGTATTTTCTCAAAACTACCTTTAAGAAAAATTGTTTGTTGTAGTAGTGGTTTGTTATGTCTGAAGAATCGGGCAAACGTAATAAAATGTCTTCTAATACGTTCACAAAATATTGGTAATAGGGACTATTTACGTATGTAGCTTCACTCGTGGTTCTGACATGTGGGACTTCATGTTTGTCGAAATTGCAGTCGATGTCTTTTTGTGGTATACTACCACAGCAAATTTTTAGAAGCTCTGTCAAACTTGTGTCGGTGTCGTCCGTACGAACCTTGCTGCATAATAAGGTAGCAAAATTACTAAACCAAGTTTTAAATAAGTCAACGTTAGTAATATTGAAACTAGCAGCGAGGATTTCCTTCAGAAATATTTGCTTTTGAGGATTATCTTCGTATTGATCTACGTCTTTTGACATTATCTTAAAAAAATGACCGCAACAAATTGAAATGAGGGTTATTCCATTTAGACATTCAAAATCTTTATAAATCGTATATTTAAAAGTACGTTCTAAGTACTCTAATAAATCCATTCTATTCAGGGCATCCAATACGGCATTGATAAGGGCATAACTGAAATCAGTTACCACTCTACAGAATAGAGGATCCCGTTTTTTAATGCTGTGATAAAATCCCCGAAAGCTTTTTAGCCACAAAGAAATCGATAAAGAATCGTGTTGGGAACTTATCATTTCCAATATTGGAACGATTCTGGTTCCGGTGTTCACCACTCCAGCATAGTAAAAAATACGGGTTTTCACTGACATTGGTTTCCGAACTACAGACCCTGTGGCATCAAGATGTAAGACAGGTAAGTCATTGTTAATCGAAGATAAAGTCTCGACAATTTGAACCTGCTCCTCACTAAATATATAGACGTGAAAAGGTTGTCCTACTCGTTGCACCTTACGCTCGAAATCCGGCAAAGTCCCGTATAGTGTTAAAACCCAAACTCGGAATTTCTGCGCGAGACTTGGTATTCGGATTCTCCTGGAGATTACGAACAACTTTGCTTCTTGAGATTTTCTCGAATTTCGTCGTTTTTTTTTACTTTTTCTTAATACCACCTGGCAGAACCTGCCAGAAACCCGGCCACAAATTCTACTGCGAAATTTTCGCTGTTCTGTAAATTTTAGCGGGCTTCTTTTATTTCCTGTTGAGCCATAAGAAACCTTTTTTTATTTGGGTTAAGTTAGCTTTAGCGTTAAGTTTTTTTAATACAAAGACGTTTTCTTGTTTTTGTGCTTATTATTGTGCCATTGATTAGACTGTATTTAACCGATTAATTTTTGCCAGTGTTGTAAATTGTATTCCGATATGGCAGGAAAGCCCCCAAGAATCAATAGTAAAAAGCTAGCCGATTATTTCAATAGAGACTATCCCTTTTTGGCATATCCCGAATTAAAACGTCTAAAAGGTGGCGAAGAGCCAATTAGTGGTGCATCTTATCTGATCTTTGGTAACGACAAGAAGTCGTCAAGATTTGCTATTATCAACTCTATTAAGCGTGACAGTAGAGGATTTTCAAGCTTCTTGAAAAGACCTGGTAAAAAGTCTCTCAGTGTCAATATCATACAAAATGTAATGATAAGAGAGGCAGATTACAGCGAGAAAGTTCCGGTTGAATTTGAGCAAACTGATATCGATAAAGATGATCAAATTGAAATTCACGACTCTAGTGAGAATTTTTTTTCTAAAAACTCTCCACGGAATGATTTGTCCTCGGAAAGTTTCAACTGCGCCAATCTATCAACGGCAAATAGGCCATCCACCAGTGACGATTCAATACCAAGTGCTTTAGCTAATCTGAGTAAACACTGTACAACTGCCGAGGAGTTACTCCCAAAAAACAGCAAAAACGAACGATCGAGTACTTGGAAATCACAATACGGTAAATGCAATACATTTGAGGGACGATTTAGAATTTCGACAGAAGAATTTAGCGCTATTTGTTGTGGGAATAAATTAATTCCAAAATGTTGGACTTTCCTGATCGAGAAAAAAATTTCTGCTTACGTAAACAACGCGTGCGTCTTAAATTTCAAGACATACAAATATGCAAAACGAGAAGATCATATAAATGTATATGCATATTGTGCCCACAATAATTGTAAAAAATTTAAAATTAAAATAAATAACGTGTCCTTAAATAACTCAGATCATACAGTCGACGTATATAGCACATCTTTAAACTTTAACCATGTAAAACCCCTAACAAGATATTTAAAGGGAGTTTCCCGAGATATAGCAAAGAAAACGCTAAAGTACGTGAAACCTTCGGTTATGCGCGAAAAACTTGTGAACGAGGCTAAACCTGGCATTATTGAGCACGGCAATCTGCAATCTATTAAATCAGATAACGTAATAAGAAAGGTTCGTTCTGAAAAATTGGGACAATTTGACAGAGACAAGGATGATATTTATGATATGCTATTAATGCAGAGACTTAATACAAATTACGTTAAGAGAGTAGGACAACCTTTTCACGTCTATATATTTAGTGAGGAGCAGGTTCAAATTGTCGAGACTTTATCTTCGATTAACAATGACTTACCTGTCTTACATCTTGATGCCACAGGGTCTGTAGTTCGGAAACCAATGTCAGTGAAAACCCGTATTTTTTACTATGCTGGAGTGGTGAACACCGGAACCAGAATCGTTCCAATATTGGAAATGATAAGTTCCCAACACGATTCTTTATCGATTTCTTTGTGGCTAAAAAGCTTTCGGGGATTTTATCACAGCATTAAAAAACGGGATCCTCTATTCTGTAGAGTGGTAACTGATTTCAGTTATGCCCTTATCAATGCCGTATTGGATGCCCTGAATAGAATGGATTTATTAGAGTACTTAGAACGTACTTTTAAATATACGATTTATAAAGATTTTGAATGTCTAAATGGAATAACCCTCATTTCAATTTGTTGCGGTCATTTTTTTAAGATAATGTCAAAAGACGTAGATCAATACGAAGATAATCCTCAAAAGCAAATATTTCTGAAGGAAATCCTCGCTGCTAGTTTCAATATTACTAACGTTGACTTATTTAAAACTTGGTTTAGTAATTTTGCTACCTTATTATGCAGCAAGGTTCGTACGGACGACACCGACACAAGTTTGACAGAGCTTCTAAAAATTTGCTGTGGTAGTATACCACAAAAAGACATCGACTGCAATTTCGACAAACATGAAGTCCCACATGTCAGAACCACGAGTGAAGCTACATACGTAAATAGTCCCTATTACCAATATTTTGTGAACGTATTAGAAGACATTTTATTACGTTTGCCCGATTCTTCAGACATAACAAACCACTACTACAACAAACAATTTTTCTTAAAGGTAGTTTTGAGAAAATACATACCATTCTTGCCGCTTTGGGGAGGAATTCTCTTCGAAAAAACCCCACAAGACTTCCGTAGGCAACTTAAAAAACGGGATCCTCTATTCTGTAGAGTGGTAACTGATTTCAGTTATGCCCTTATCAATGCCGTATTGGATGCCCTGAATAGAATGGATTTATTAGAGTACTTAGAACGTACTTTTAAATATACGATTTATAAAGATTTTGAATGTCTAAATGGAATAACCCTCATTTCAATTTGTTGCGGTCATTTTTTTAAGATAATGTCAAAAGACGTAGATCAATACGAAGATAATCCTCAAAAGCAAATATTTCTGAAGGAAATCCTCGCTGCTAGTTTCAATATTACTAACGTTGACTTATTTAAAACTTGGTTTAGTAATTTTGCTACCTTATTATGCAGCAAGGTTCGTACGGACGACACCGACACAATTTTAGCGGGCTTCTTTTATTTCCTGTTGAGCCATAAGAAACCTTTTTTTATTTGGGTTAAGTTAGCTTTAGCGTTAAGTTTTTTTAATACAAAGACGTTTTCTTGTTTTTGTGCTTATTATTGTGCCATTGATTAGACTGTATTTAACCGATTAATTTTTGCCAGTGTTGTAAATTGTATTCCGATATGGCAGAAAAGCAAATATTTCTGAAGGAAATCCTCGCTGCTAGTTTCAATATTACTAACGTTGACTTATTTAAAACTTGGTTTAGTAATTTTGCTACCTTATTATGCAGCAAGGTTCGTACGGACGACACCGACACAAGTTTGACAGAGCTTCTAAAAATTTGCTGTGGTAGTATACCACAAAAAGACATCGACTGCAATTTCGACAAACATGAAGTCCCACATGTCAGAACCACGAGTGAAGCTACATACGTAAATAGTCCCTATTACCAATATTTTGTGAACGTATTAGAAGACATTTTATTACGTTTGCCCGATTCTTCAGACATAACAAACCACTACTACAACAAACAATTTTTCTTAAAGGTAGTTTTGAGAAAATACATACCATTCTTGCCGCTTTGGGGAGGAATTCTCTTAGAAAAAACCCCACAAGACTTCCGTAGGCATAGCAACGCCAATGCTGAAGCATGGTTTAAGCTCGTAAAATATTATATATTAGATGGCAAAGAAAACCAAAAATGTAGCAGGGTGATACGAATGCTTCGGAAGAGAGTTATTTCTATATACAGAGAGACTCTGCTAAATATCCCTAAAAATGCACTAACGTCACGAAATAGAACATTTGTTCGCGCTATTCGCGCAACGCGCGACGATCCACCGTTTATAAATGATATGAGTGCAGAGGAAACCTGGAGGAAAAAATTGCCAACTAAAACTAGTAATTTCGAAGGACTAGATTTAAGAAGAAAATTGGCGAGTATGGATACGGAAAAAAATAAGTTGCGTTTGAGACAAGTCGACGACAACATGGAATTAGACGATATCGAACTTTTAACTGGGGCACGGAACCTGATGTTGGTTAACAATAATTTACAAACCAAGTGCGAACGGTTCTTAGATCAATTGAAAGTCATTGACAGGTATGCTTTAAGCGATGACACTAAAGGCCAAAGAAATTCAAATTTATGGTTTATGGAAAGGCGAAAACGAATAACCTCGTCTAATTTCGGGCGGATCTGCAAATGCCGAAGCGAGACTGCCAAAATTAATATGGTGAAAATGTTACTAAGTAACAATACAGTACAAACCGAAGCAATGAAACATGGTATCAAGTACGAGGCCGAAGCACTGCGTGATTACGAAAATAAAACGAAACGTCAAATTACAAAAGTAGGTCTTGTAATTGATTCCAAATATTCTTATCTAGGTGGTTCCCCCGACGGCTTGGTAGGTGACGTAGGCGTTGTTGAGGTTAAATGTCCTTATAACAAGTGGATTAGATTTATTCAAAAAAATCGATCGCAGCTCGTACAGTTCAGCCCAGCCACCACTTATGTATTTTTTTATATTAGGGGTTGTTTTGGGGTTAATCGAGAGCAACAAATTCTGGGAATTATAGGGGGACATTAGGGATCACAGCGGGTGAGTTTTAGACAAAAAAATCGATCGCAGCTCGTACAGTTCAGCCCAGCCACCACTTATGTATTTTTTCTATTAGGGGTTGTTTTGGGGTTAATCGAGAGCAACAAATTCTGGGACTTATAGGGGAACATTAGGGGTCACAGTGGATGAGATTTATTCAAAAAAATCGATCGCAGCTCGTACAGTTCAGCCCAGCCACCACTTATGTATTTTTTTATATTAGGGGTTGTTTTGGGGTTAATCGAGAGCAACAAATTCTGGGACTTATAGGGGAACATTAGGGATCACAGTGGATGAGATTTATTCAAAAAAATCGATCGCAGCTCGTACAGTTCAGCCCAGCCACCACTTATGTATTTTTTTATATTAGGGGTTGTTTTGGGGTTAATCGAGAGCAACAAATTCTGGGACTTATAGGGGAACATTAGGGATCACAGTGGATGAGATTTAGACAAAAAAATCGATCGCAGCTCGTACAGTTCAGCCCAGCCACCACTTATGTATTTTTTTATATTAGGGGTTGTTTTGGGGTTAATCGAGAGCAACAAATTCTGGGAATTATAGGGGGACATTAGGGATCACAGCGGGTGAGTTTTAGACAAAAAAATCGATCGCAGCTCGTACAGTTCAGCCCAGCCACCACTTATGTATTTTTTCTATTAGGGGTTGTTTTGGGGTTAATCGAGAGCAACAAATTCTGGGACTTATAGGGGAACATTAGGGGTCACAGTGGATGAGATTTATTCAAAAAAATCGATCGCAGCTCGTACAGTTCAGCCCAGCCACCACTTATGTATTTTTTTATATTAGGGGTTGTTTTGGGGTTAATCGAGAGCAACAAATTCTGGGACTTATAGGGGAACATTAGGGATCACAGTGGATGAGATTTAGACAAAAAAATCGATCGCAGCTCTTACAGTTCAGCCCAGCCACCACTTATGTATTTTATCTATTAGGGGTTGTCTTGGGGTTAATCGAGAGCAACAAATTCTGGGATTTATAGGGGAACATTAGGGATCACAGTGGATGAGATTTAGACAAAAAAATCGATCGCAGCTCGTACAGTTCAGCCCAGCCACCACTTATGTATTTTTTCTATTAGGGGCTGTTTTGGGGTTAATCGAGAGCAACAAATTCTGGGACTTATAGGGGCACATTAGGGATCACAGTGGATGAGATTTATTCAAAAAAATCGGTCGCAGCTCGTACAGTTCAGCCCAGCCACCACTTATGTATTTTTTCTATTAGGGGTTGTTTTGGGGTTAATCGAGAGCAACAAATTCTGGGACTTATAGGGGAACATTAGGGATCACAGTGGATGAGATTTAGACAAAAAAATCGATCGCAGCTCTTACAGTTCAGCCCAGCCACCACTTATGTATTTTATCTATTAGGGGTTGTCTTGGGGTTAATCGAGAGCAACAAATTCTGGGATTTATAGGGGAACATTAGGGATCACAGTGGATGAGATTTAGACAAAAAAATCGATCGCAGCTCGTACAGTTCAGCCCAGCCACCACTTATGTATTTTTTCTATTAGGGGTTGTTTTGGGGTTAATCGAGAGCAACAAATTCTGGGATTTATAGGGGAACATTAGGGATCACAGTGGATGAGATTTAGACAAAAAAATCGATCGCAGCTCGTACAGTTCAGCCCAGCCACCACTTATGTATTTTTTCTATTAGGGGTTGTTTTGGGGTTAATCGAGAGCAACAAATTCTGGGACTTATAGGGGAACATTAGGCTTCACAGTGGATTAGATTTATTCAAAAAAATCGATCGCAGCTCGTACAGTTCAGCCCAGCCACCACTTATGTATTTTTTTATATTAGGGGTTGTTTTGGGGTTAATCGAGAGCAACAAATTCTGGGACTTATAGGGGAACATTAGGCTTCACAGTGGATTAGATTTATTCAAAAAAATCGATCGCAGCTAGTACAGTTCAGCCCAGCCACCACTTATGTATTTTTTTATATTAGGGGTTGTTTTGGGGTTAATCGAGAGCAACAAATTCTGGGACTTATAGGGGAACATTAGGCTTCACAGTGGATTAGATTTATTCAAAAAAATCGATCGCAGCTCGTACAGTTCAGCCCAGCCACCACTTATGCATTTTTTTATATTAGGGGTTGTTTTGGGGTTAATCGAGAGCAACAAATTCTGGGACTTATAGGGGAACATTAGGGATCACAGTGGATGAGATTTAGACAAAAAAATCGATCGCAGCTCTTACAGTTCAGCCCAGCCACCACTTATGTATTTTTTCTATTAGGGGTTGTTTTGGGGTTAATCGTGAGCAACAAATTCTGGGACTTATAGGGAAACATTAGGGATCACAGTGGATGAGATTTAGACAAAAAAATCGATCGCAGCTCGTACAGTTCAGCCCAGCCACCACTTATGTATTTTTTCTATTAGGGGTTGTTTTGGGGTTAATCGAGAGCAACAAATTCCGGGATTTATAGGGGGACATTAGGGATCACAGTGGATGAGATTTATTCAAAAGAATCGATCGCAGCTCGTACAGTTCAGCCCAGCCACCACCTATGTATTTTATCTATTAGGGGCTGTTTTGGGGTTAATCGAGAGCAACAAATTCTGGGACTTATAGGGGCACATTAGGGATCACAGTGGATGAGATTTATTCAAAAAAATCGGTCGCAGCTCGTACAGTTCAGCCCAGCCACCACTTATGTATTTTTTCTATTAGGGGTTGTTTTGGGGTTAATCGAGAGCAACAAATTCTGGGACTTATAGGGGAACATTAGGGATCACAGTGGATGAGATTTAGACAAAAAAATCGATCGCAGCTCGTACAGTTCAGCCCAGCCACCACTTATGTATTTTTTCTATTAGGGGTTGTTTTGGGGTTAATCGAGAGCAACAAATTCTGGGACTTATAGGGGAACATTAGGCTTCACAGTGGATTAGATTTATTCAAAAAAATCGATCGCAGCTCGTACAGTTCAGCCCAGCCACCACTTATGTATTTTTTTATATTAGGGGTTGTTTTGGGGTTAATCGAGAGCAACAAATTCTGGGACTTATAGGGGAACATTAGGCTTCACAGTGGATTAGATTTATTCAAAAAAATCGATCGCAGCTCGTACAGTTCAGCCCAGCCACCACTTATGTATTTTTTCTATTAGGGGTTGTTTTGGGGTTAATCGAGAGCAACAAATTCTGGGACTTATAGGGGAACATTAGGGATCACAGTGGATGAGATTTAGACAAAAAAATCGATCGCAGCTCGTACAGTTCAGCCCAGCCACCACTTATGTATTTTTTTATATTAGGGGTTGTTTTGGGGTTAATCGAGAGCAACAAATTCTGGGACTTATAGGGGAACATTAGGCTTCACAGTGGATTAGATTTATTCAAAAAAATCGATCGCAGCTCGTACAGTTCAGCCCAGCCACCACTTATGTATTTTTTTATATTAGGGGTTGTTTTGGGGTTAATCGAGAGCAACAAATTCTGGGACTTATAGGGGAACATTAGGGATCACAGTGGATGAGATTTAGACAAAAAAATCGATCGCAGCTCGTACAGTTCAGCCCAGCCACCACTTATGTATTTTTTCTATTAGGGGTTGTTTTGGGGTTAATCGAGAGCAACAAATTCTGGGACTTATAGGGGAACATTAGGGATCACAGTGGATGAGATTTAGACAAAAAAATCGATCGCAGCTCGTACAGTTCAGCCCAGCCACCACTTATGTATTTTTTTATATTAGGGGTTGTTTTGGGGTTAATCGAGAGAAACAAATTCTGGGACTTATAGGGGAACATTAGGGATCACAGTGGATGAGATTTATTCAAAAAAATCGATCGCAGCTCGTACAGTTCAGCCCAGCCACCACTTATGTATTTTTTTATATTAGGGGTTGTTTTGGGGTTAATCGAGAGCAACAAATTCTGGGACTTATAGGGGAACATTAGGGATCACAGTGGATGAGATTTAGACAAAAAAATCGATCGCAGCTCTTACAGTTCAGCCCAGCCACCACTTATGTATTTTTTCTATTAGGGGTTGTTTTGGGGTTAATCGTGAGCAACAAATTCTGGGACTTATAGGGGAACATTAGGGATCACAGCGGATGAGTTTTAGACAAAAAAATCGATTGCAGCTCGTACAGTTCAGCCCAGCCACCACTTTCCTTTTTTTAGTTGCCATTTTATTTTGTTTATCCCTTCTATTTGTTACAAGATGTTATTCGGGCGGTCATAATCAGTACAATTTTTGTCTATACTTTGCAATAAAACTATTTTGTTATTTCTTGGCACCAGTTGCGCACTCAGAATGAGGAAATCGTGCGGTGGATAAGAGACCACGACTTTATCGGCGGCATAGCGCGGGACGGCGCCCGCGAGAAACCGGTGGCCAGAAACTGGTGGCTGTTTTCACGCTCATACAATTATTGACAGTTTGCAAGTATATTCACGCTTTGGAAAACAAAATGAGAGGAATGAGAAATTTTAAATAGTAAGTGACATAGTTAATAAACTTCGTTGGATTTATTGTTCGAATTTAATTTTTATTGAAAACGACAATAACATTTAGAAAAATTATATACGTATGAATTTATTGATATTTGCTACTAAGTTTCTGTTTATTGGGGCAACAATAAAATTGCTGTGTTCAGTATTTAATATGTGGATTTCTTCCCGAATTCTACCTTTCAGTGTTTCTACATTTTTCGGTCTGTCATAATAAATTCTGTTTTTTAAATAACCCCACAAAAACATAAAAATATATCCTTTTTCTAAATGTCATTGTCGTTTTCAATAAAAATTAAATTAAAAACAATAAATTTGACGAAGTTTATTACCTATGTTACTATTTAAAATTTCTTATTTCTCTCAATTTCCCTCCTTCATTTTCCCTGAAATCTTAAAAGAGCCCATTTTGTTTTCCAAAGCATGAATATACTTGAAAACTGTCAGCTATTACTATAATTTGGCATTTGTCTTTCATGGCAGCCTATGACCCAAGGAGTAATCCCTCAAAAAAAGGCTTAGTTCTGAACGAACGGTTGGAGCGAACATATAACAAAAATATACAAGATGTTCCATTTAAAGAAACATAAGTTATGTCTGCCACGGCTTTCTAGAACACACTGTATAAGGTCCAATAGTGTCACAAAAAACTTTGTATTAGTATCTATAACTTTTGTAAAAAAAACTTTTTTTCTAACCGCAAAAACTAGCAAGTTAAGAGAGGCCACCCTATAAAAAATAAAGATACAAGATTTATTGTAAAAATATAAAATCACGTATAAAACAAACAAATATCTTTTACACATTCTCCAAAATAAAAAAAAACATATGAAAAATAAACACCTTCAAAACAAAAATAAATAGCTTCGTAAAATCTTATTTAGTTAGATTATCTTTGGAGTATAGTAGAAGCACAGGGATCACATTTAAATAAAACACATAATGTGATCTCTGTGGAGTAGAATCAAAATGAATGATATAATTTTGATTAGTTTTTGTAAGAATTAAAGATTTCCTATTTTTATATCTATTAAACCACAAATTTCCAGGTTATTTGATAGATTTCCCTGACTTTTCCCTGATTTCCCTGACCAAACATAATTCCCTGACATTTCCAGGTTTTCCAGGTTGGTAGACACCCTGATCTAACAGGGAATCAGGAATAGAAACTTCTTTACTGTGTTTCACATCATTTTGTCTCTAAATGTCGACTCAATATGTATTTTTTTGTGTCTTATATTCGCAAGGGTGTAATTGCGTAATTCTTTATACATGTATGAGTCATTAACATTTTTATATGTTTTGTACCTTTTCAAATAAATTTATACCTAATTGAATTGAAGTTTACCCCACTAACATCTCAAAACCATCTTCATGAACTAAGAATCGTCTAGTTAGGAAGGTTGGCGGTTGATTTTAGAACAAAATATATACACAAGAGCATATACTGACAATATATTTTCTACGTTAGATAAGTATTTTTTACTGAACACTAAAATTTTTACAAAGAATAGTTGAAATGAAATATACTGAAAAAATCCAGCCACAATTTTCTTCAAAGACTATTCAGATTTGGAGTTTCTATATGCTAATAAGATTGTAGCTGATAAAAAATTATCATCTTTCTCCATTTTTCATTACAATTGCTCTTCTTTTGCATATTTAGAATTCATTTATTAACATTAATTCGAAATACCAAATCTTTATATTTGAATTCTTCGGCACATGTAATATGTCGGTGCCAACGTAAAATTTTTACAAACCTTATAAGGTGTCCACAAAATATTATTGCTGTCAACCTAACAAAAGAAATTTTCCTGGAAGTTCTCACATCCTATCGAGATCACTTTTAGATTTCAAAAAAGGAAAATTATACAGGATATGACATATGAAAATATAAAGAAATAAGGGGGGTTGTTGCTTTTGGATGGATCACCCTGTACAACTGGGGCCAGATAATTTCGGGACGTACTCTTTCCATTGTAAATTTTACTTTTCCTCGCGTTTAAATTAACTGTAATAATTGTTACAAAAAGAGTGAAAACGTTTAATTTGGTACAAGTTTTCAAATTTAATTCATCATTTGCCTTTAAACTCTTTAAGTGAGAAAAGTGTTGGAAGAGAGGGGGTCGGAAAAATGGAAAAAGCACTGTTCATCACATTAAAAAGTATAAAGAGTTGCCCAGTATTTGAATTGAAAGTGGAGCACTGCTAATGTCTTAAGAACAGAATCATAAAATTAAGAAAAAAATGTGTGCATTAATTTATAGGTATTGTATCGTTGACTGACGTATTTTATAAGATTTTTCACGGCATAGCTTCATGTCCTGGAAAACATATATCTTTGAAGACCAGCAATCTATTTAACAATGATTGTATTTTGTTTCCGAAAAGCGTATGTTTGGCGGTCTTTATTAATAATGTCAGTCAACGCTTAAATCTTCAGAGTTCATTTACAAAAATGATGACATTTTTGCTGCCGCAGAAAATCCCACAAGACCACCGTTCACAATAGTATATTGTATAACTAGCACGAAATGGCATTCACTTAACACGAGTATGACAGTTTGTGGCACGAGCCGCAGGCGAGTGCTGCAAATTAGAGTTGAAATTTTGGCTTTTTTGTTTTTATATATTTTTTTGAACGTGAAAAATAGGTATTAAATTTAAAATAAACATTCTTATCTATACGTTATTACGGTTAGTGATCCAATAATTTATCATGTAGGTGTACTGGTTGGATAGGGATCAAAAATTACGAAGGAAACTAGTTTATTCTTTTGTCGACGTTTCGGTTATATTTTTAACCATCTTCAAGGCTCTACAATATTAAAACATCAGTAAGTACAATAACGAAAGCGTAAACTGACAATAGTAACAATGAAAAAAACCACAAAAATCAACACAAGATGCTTGCCAACAATAATCGAATAAGAATATATATGTATATAATGACAGGAAAAGTAAATAAAAATATATTATATATTTTACTCACCAGAATTCACGTCTCCTGAGTTTAAAAATCGTTTCATGGTAAAATCCGATTGTCTAAATGTTTGTGGTTTTTATTTTGATTTTTAAACTCAGGAGACGTGAATTCTGGTGAGTAAAATATATATAATAATTTTTTTTACTTTTCCTGTCATTATATACATATCACATTCGCACCAGAGCGGGAAATATAGTCGCATTTATTCTCCATGACCTCTACTACTTCACTCAAATTTGCATATACCAGACCCGTGCACAATGATATTCCCGCACTGTTTGCTGTGGCAACCCGTGCACAATAACATTCCCTCACCGGTTGTCAAAAACCGTGTACAATAAAGTACATTTCCCAATTAAAAACGAACATATATATAATACCAGGGACTCTTTAAAGTAAGGGGACCCAGCATTATACTTTCCAAAGTGAGGCCTATTCTTTCCTCATTCTAATGGTCTCAGTGATGCCAAGTATGCCATTTTATTGGAGAATCTATGAATATAACAGGTGCTTTGATTGTTAGTAAAAATTAATAATGGTTTCCATGATTTCTAAAAATTAGACTTGACAATGTTGTGTCTACAAGTGCATAGAATATGGCCACTGTCAAATGAAACAAATTTACCTATTTTATAGTTGAAATCGATTTCCAGCAATTATTTCCAGGAATTTAAGTAATAAGTATGTAAGTCGGTACTGCCGATTTTGCTTATTTAAGAATTTGTCGCTATTGCACCTTGTTACCAGGTTCCTCAATCCATTTGTAATATGTATATCTACTTGAACTTTCTTCCCTTGTTGAATGTATCTACCCAAAGAACTTTCACAGATTTCGGGATGGACTAATAAGATTAGGTCTAGTAGTTCTAATGATGGTAGTTTTTCTCGGTGTTCATTATAAAATTTTTGTAATTTTATTTCTCTCCCAAGGTACCTCACAAACTTAAAATAAACTTGTAGTTGTAGATAAAAACTCTTTAAAAACAGACCTGACTGAAACTACCTGCTTAATAATTTAAAATTTTTGAAATAAGATTTGTTTTGAACTATCTTCTTATACATAATGCCCACGTAATGGGAATTGTAGGATTACTAAAGCTGATACAGGAAAAATCTGGTTGCAATTATTGGGACTACTACAGGCGGCCGCATTACCTTTAATTGACACATCTGAGTATCTGGAGTTAGAAACGTTAAAAATTGTGCATTATGATGGGAAATATTTTGCCTCCTTTAGAATCTATGGCACTGGCATGTCACATAAAACCTGATGGCAGTTGGACCAATGAATAAAGAACCCCAGGAAGGAGCCAAAGCTCTATGGACATTATAAAATACGTGAGACGGAAATCGTCCTGTATGGAGACTCAATTTTGACAAAATATTGTTATATTTGACAGTTGTCAAGGTGGTTTGTGCTATTAGATGTTTGTGTAGTTCTTCGATAAGTACTTTTTGAAGATATATATGGTTAGCTGTGCAGTCTGCGGCTATTCCGTGACTACCAGAACAAAATGTTTGGGGGATAACATTCCATCGGTAAGTAAAGCCCAAATTTGCTCCTTCCTGGGGTTCTTTATTCATAGAGTTGGACACTGACATATAACCTTGTATTAGCCCCCTTGTGGTCTCCTTGGAGTCAACAGAAAACAAACTTCCCCTCAAGGCTTCCTTTTCCTATGTGATAGGGTAGTGTGACATGCTGGGTCCCCTTATTTTAAAGAGGCCCTGTATAATGCAATGAGGCAGTCAACGAAATGGACGCGCGCACTGTCAAGGCCGTCTACCGCTGTCAGTGTCATTTGTCTCATTTGTCATTATCGCCCGCATCGGTTTTGTCGGCCTTCCCAGCCTCCCGGCGAAGTTTTAGATGCAATCTCGTTGGGCACGAAAAACGAATCGATGGCACGCCGGCGACGGGCACTCAAGTGGTATGTCGCCCGGTTGTTTCGACAACCTCCAGCCTCTTGAGATCAACGTCTCAATCGGCCGGGTTTTGGCCCCGAACCATATCGCGCGCCGCCGATCTGAGCGAAGAAGTCGGAAGGTAAGAACATTTTTTACAAGTCGTAAAAATAGGAGCGCAGACTGCAGTTAAAGGAAAAGGTAAAAATAAGCGTCTGATCGTATAAGGGTGAGTGTAGGCCGTAGGGATATTTATGGAGGCTTAAGTGGGGGTTAAAAGAGAAGACTAAAAATAGGCTGCTAATGAATTGTTGATGGGTACCGCATAATTGGTTTATTTTTGAAGCAGAATTTATTGTTTTCCTCGCTATCCGAGAAATATTTTCAAAAAATTGTTGCCGATTGCACTTTAAGCCCGATTTATAAACTTTGACGTTTGACGTTGCCGTTGACGTTCGAAAGTTGGACATCCAAGATTTGATAGTATTTATAAACTCAAATTCCGTTGCCGTTTGCCGTTTGACGTTCCGTCGGGGATAACCAACTTTTATCTTTTGCCGTTGCAGCTCCGGCCAATGAAGTGCCTCTTTAAGGGTCACGTGGGAGTTCACATGGTTTCCCAGTGTATCAGCTGATCATCTGTATTGATTTTGTGTAATATTTTAATATTAATTATCCAAAATAACGCTACATGAAATAGTAAACAGAATGGATTCAGAGTTGCTAAATCAGAATATTATAAAATCGAACGACTTCGCTCCGATGACAATGATTGTTGTCGTTATGGTTTATCTTTCTGGCGTTGATACCACGCAGGCGTACAGAAAATTCTAAACCGAACGGAAAAAGTTTATAAACGACTTTGGAAACAGAGCTGCGGCAAAGTCAAACGGAAACGTCGAACTTCAAACAGCAACGTCAAACGTAAAAGTTTATAAATCCGGCTTTAATCTACGCATTTCTTGCTGCATACTTTTTTTATTCTCTGTTGTTTCTTAACCTGGGTTTATACTTATAAGTAGATTGTCTAGAGTAGGTAATACCTAAGTAATAGAATTTACCATCACAACTTTGCAAAAAAATTAAGATATTTTCCCCTTAAACATAGTTGTTAACTAAAGAGGGATGTTTTTGTGGCATAAAACTCATGGCTTACTAGATATTTAAAAAAAAACGAAATTTTGCCGATTTATTCTAATCCATCTAGCTTCGTTGTTCTGATTTTAGATAAAAAGGGTAAATACAAAAGTTAGGGGGAATTGTGTCCCCAATGCGGTTGTCATGTCCTACTTCCCGTGAAAGGTGTGATTTTCGAGATATGACAGAAAATTGTGTTTTTTTTAATGGAAACAATAGTTGACTATGGTCTCTAAAAATCAGACATTTTTAGAGCTTTCCAACGATATAATACTCAATATGGTTATTCGGAAAAATAACGGAAATAACTATGGTTTCCATTTAAAAAAAGTTTGTGTCATATATCGAAAATGACACTGTCTGGAAAGTAGGACATGATAACCGCATTAGGGACACAATTCCCTACGATTTTGGTATTTACACTTTTTGTCTAAAATCAGAAACAACGAAGCTAGACGGATTAGAATAAATCGTCAAAATTTCGTTTTTTTTTTAAATATCTAGTAAGCCATGACTTTTTCAGAAATCCACAAGGTGCATTAAATTGGGCCTACAAAACTACAATTCTTGCCCCATTTAACTTTCCTTCTATCTCCGCTAGCTTCCGAGATCCCCATACTGATCATAAAAAAAACTCACCCTGTCTAGTGAGTAGCAGTGAGATGTAAGAGACCTTGGCGTCTTCTACAACTATAGTTAGAGTTATAGAGGGAGGGTAACCAGAAACATCCCTCTTTATTTATAATTATAGGTACAAAAATCCATCCTTGATAGTGTTTAAGGATTTCTTTTCCAAGACACAGAACGTTGAAATTTATATGTTTCTTTTATTTACCTACGTATATAAAGTGATATAAAACATGAAATTAATATAAACTTGTAGAATTAACCTGGACTGGATTAATTAAATGCATAATCGGTACTTTAAATTTAATAAATGGTAAACTAAGCGGGTTCAAAATAAATCACTTAGTATTAATTTAAATTGTGCCTTAATAAACATATAATACATTCAAATCTACTTTGTAAAATTTTCATTAAATGTGCTTTTTACGTCGCCGGACAATATCTAATTTAATGGGATATTATGACGAGTAATAACAGTGAAAGACAATCCTTTTTTTATGAAAGCCTGTAATTTCGTACAGGCTTTAAACTTTGTTAGTTTCAGGTACTTCAAATTCAGGTAGTTAAACTACTATAATCATAATCGTAATGTATTCAGTCGCTGCCACGATAAGTTTTTAGTTTCCTAAAGTTCGGTTGTTATCATCTAATAAGTTATTTAAAATACCTCCAGTTAAGTATACCGCAAGAAAAAATAAAATTGTGTCATTCTTCTGATTAAAACTGAATAGGCATTAGTTGATATCGAGGTTGGTATTTATTAGGGTTCCTTTATTGGAAGAGTTAATGCAATCAATGTCTAGAACGGCCTAATTCGTCTGAAAGAATAATATGCATAGCATCTGCCCTTTGATGACTTTTTGGCAACTTTCTTCTTGCATTGCTTCTTTACAATTTAAACAAGCCACTTCAATTCCGAAATGTGTGTAACTTGTTTCGATAGAATTTTTTAATTTGCAGATTGTTTGGTTAAGTTGACATACCGAATTATTCTCCGTACAAATTTCAATGACATCTGTCAAAAAAATGCATTTGTGTTTTTGCAAAATAAAATAGCAAAAATAAAGAAAAAGACCAAGAAAAAATTATCACCAGTTGATTTCCTCAATATTTTTTGCTCATAATAGGTTACTTCGATTTTTTTTGCATTCATTTAAACTGTTTGGCCTTGAAAACTTGGAAAATTGTCGCCTCTGTGGCACAATTCTTTAACGCAAAAATTAAATTTTAAATTAAAATAGTTTATTTTTGGCTCACCCACTAAATAGTCTGAAACAAAAGGATATCTGCCTCCATAGGTGTACGCTTGGCGAAACTTTTGAATTAATACAATTTATTTGTAATAACCACAGAATTTCTGTGGTAATAACTAACACATTATTCAGGACCAGAAATATCTACGCCTATGACTTACTACCCATGTAGGTCTAATCCGATGATTTTATTACTCTCTTCCATAAAATGATAAAGAAGCAGTTGGCTAAAAAGTATGTTAAATCATGTAAAATTAAACTTTATCATACAAAAAACATATCTTTAAGATTAGGTAAATGCAATTATTAACGGATGCTTTTGGTTTTAACGGAATGTTTAGTAGGCATTCAAATGTGTCTTAACAGGACAACCACCCGCCACCCGCCCCATCCTCCATTCTGCAATTTGCATTTTCGCATATCGAGAATATTACCATATCCTTTGTGCGACAATCTCTTGTATGGCTACCGTTCTGAAAATATAAAAGCCGAAAGGCACTCTCTCGCCGATCTCAAGCGATATTTATTGAAAGATATTAGCAAACATCACAAACCACTTAATCTAGGAATGGAAAACTCGAGTCACCGCCCGTAAATAAGTCATAACTTAACTGCAGCGCGAGCACACACCGCAACTTGCCATGTTTCATTTTCCGTTTTTTTTTTGTTTTTGAATTCCGTACGTAAAGTGGTATCATACCAAGGCACTTTTTTCACAAATAAATAAAAAAATAATAGAACTGGAACAACAAAGTCAGGCCTATATTATTGATTCAAACCTAAGTTAGCTCGTATGTCAAATCCATTATTACGAGTATCACGTACCAATAATAAAGTCAGGTTAGCATCACCACCGTAATATCAGGAGAAAGCACTTGAGAAGATTTGTCTCTCATTCTCATCGTTTGTCTGGTTAACACCAAATGCCAGGAAAAGATAGAATAATTGATCTCCGCACGTTAGTAAGTTGACTTTGCTTTTATAAAATCTGCGGGATCTCTAAGTGGACACGAAAAGGTTTTGGTGGATTTTATGCTGGTGGAATTCGCAGTTCTGTGCGGTTGGCCCCGATGATGTTGGTGAAACTTTCACGGCGAGCGGCGCGCGGCCGACCAATCCGAGTCTCGTGTTTTCTACAAAACGCTCGGCGGGCAACCTTGCTAGGAATTCGCCCATGCGCTCGCCTTCGGTGCAACCGGATATCGCTGCTTGCCCGCCTGCGTTTCCATAATAATCATAACAGCCGGGTAAATCCGTTTGGATCCGCGCTTTTTTTTTCGCTGACTCTGCCTGGGATTCTTCAACCTGCGACTACGCAAGTGGTTCAGTTAAACCAAACACTGTCTTTGGGCCTAACTCACTTCTTCCAAACGAATCTGAACGAAGTTTTTTTCCAATATCTTGCCATCGGTAATATAACTAGATCTGCCAACACCTATCGCGTGATCTCTAGGACAACGCAATTCTACTATAGTCTCATGCACTGCACTGAACTAAAAGTTCCATATTGTTGACAATAAGGCCGACCCCACATAAGCATTGGTTACAGGCTGCCCTCATTATAAATTCAAGAGACTACCTGGCTCCGACAAAAAGCTTTGCCATTTGTTCAATGTATTTATCTGCGTTCTTCCTTGGGCGCACCCCGTAATCTCCAAATAGCAATAGGCAATAAAATGCTAATAAAGGAAATTATAAGCCATAGGCGGAGGGTCGGTTGCAAAATGGTTTGTTTGGATTAACATTAATATTGCACAGTAGTTTAATTGACCTTCTGAAATTAGTCATCCAGGGTTCGTCAGTGACTTGGAGGTGGTTCATAAGTACGTGGGTTGTTTACTTTAATTTTCTTCCGACGTACACTGAATGTGTTTTAGACAAAAGGTCCATCTTGTAGTAGATGCATGGCAGTTGGCGTTGGCAGTACCCCCAGAGAACGTTACACTTTTACTTGTTGATATTTATTTATCGTGTGTAAAATCACTAGTACCGGAAATTTTATCGATACATTTTTCAAAAGTGCTATTTTTGCTAGAAAAGCTTTTGAATGTTTGAGAATAAATTTGTGAAGAAAAATTTCGGCCACCTGTGATTTTTGTTGAGAATATTTCACGAATACGATTTCTTTATTACTTTCTTGTATATCTATATATACAAAGCGATTTATTTGAACGAGTTAACTATGTTAAATAATCGCGAAAGTGACAGCTTCGACTGGTTGTCCGAACATAAACCAAGACGCTTAGATGTCCAAGGCAGGAGTTTTTCACCTTTTTAACACCGGTTTAGTTTGTGTTTAAACAGGGATCTGATATAAACAGTTTAGCATTTTGTAAATTTTACAGGGTGGCCCATTTTGTTTTCGGTTCATCATGTAAACAGTTTATTAACTGTGCGATTTGACCTCATTTTTTAAAATGTAGAGCTCGATAAGTTGCATTTCTTGAGCAAAATTACGTCTTTCATATAAAATCCAAGGCCTACTAAGCCAGTTTCTAGGAGCAAAATATGCATGTCACTGGATTTCAGCACCCCTCAAAACGAGCCTGTACCAAATTTTACTAACAAATAATAACGATTTTGCAGCAGCAGAAAAATTAAAAATGCCATTAGGTACAGGGTGTCCTAGGTAACGTGATATACCCGATTTTCTTGGTAATTATAAAAATAAATCGATGTCTTAAAAACTAAACTTGTGTAGAATTTTCGGAAAAATTCGAATATGATGTCAAACTTAATATACAGGGTATTGTTAAAATATTATCTCAAAAAATACCCTTTTCAAAAAAATTGTGAAGTTGGATTTTAACATGGAGATTTGTCAATTCCTGACCAGTGTCGAAACGCACATGATATTGGGTTGGAATTACTTATTTCGTGCCAGTTACAAACTAGCAACAGAATATTATCTCCGCGAACAAAGCTACTGTTTCTGTAAAAAAAATGATAATATTTATTATTTTATCAAATTGCAGGGCTTTTCCCCTAAGTTGGTAGCAATGCACACACGCTCCGCTGCAGCGTTGACTGTTAATACATCAGTCAACGACTGTAGATTGAGTTTTGACAGATCAAAGATCATCTGTGACATGACAATGACCTCTGCCAAACCCATAAACCAGTGTTATGTGGTCAAAATTAACCTTTAGGTCGTGTGGGTCAGACACAGAATTAGAGAGGGAAGAATGGAGAATAAATGTTAAATTGCATACTTAGTTCGGCCATCCATTTCCAGACAGCTCACCGACGGGCATGGTACATGAGCATTTCATTTTGCTTTCAGATAAATGACATTTGCTGTTCAGGACAGGAGTAAGGAATTTCGAAGAGGTATATTATAATGACTCTACACCATACGTTCCAAAATGGATATTAGGTTTATTGGCTTAGATAATGTTATTATTCACAATATTTTTATAGATATTACTATTAGAGATGTAATATTAAATTCACTTGAATGAAATCGACTTCATTATATTAAATACTCAGAATTTTCGCTGAGTCCGGGCCTGTATCATTCTGAAGTAACACCGGAGCTGTCAAATGCTACAGAAGACATCCGGACCAGGCCCTTTTCCATTCTCTCCCCTCTAATTCTGTGAGGTCAAACCACCTAACCTATATATTTTGTGGGTCAGACCACATGTTTGGTTTTTTGTGTGTTTGTATGTTATTTACTCGATATATATTCTGTGCTGGAAATGGAATTCGCCACGGAATTCCCGACGAAGCCAGCGAACGATCGACAATTGAGAAGCATGAGCACTTCGCACAAGAAGATCGGCCAATACACAAGCCTGGTCGAATTAACAACTATTTTGTTACTCTGCCTAGAATCAGAAAGAATATTTAACAATCTTTCGAGGCACTACCAGGCTGTGCACTGTATCCAGTGCCAGTGTCTATTGAAAACAAAAACTTTAAAACTGAACATCAACTCTACAAAAGGAAAATCAACACGAGGGCTCCCATACTGGCAACTAGGAGTAATTGCCCGAAGTAGCTGAAGATACCGACTAATTTCTGCCCTCAAAAGTCATAATACTTTTATTTAATGATTCCGTTATTCTAGGTTGGGTTCTTTCTGTCGGGCCACCTCGAAACATTAGCAAAACACCTACACTCTATTCAATCAAAATGCAAGTTGGGCGTAAACATTTACACGATGGAAACACGTGAACAATTCTGAGGACTAATACGGGGCAGGGCCGCATTAAGGACGATCTCTATGAATTTTATAATATAAAATATTAACATAATATGCCCCAGTATTAAGAACTTTAAAAACAAACTTTTATGGCACACCTAGTCATTCACTTACCGGCAAATTTCTACTATTAACACAAATCGTAGCTCCAACAATTAATAGACAGCGAAAGAATTATATCGGAAAAAATTAAAAGTCCACTTGCAACTCAATACACCTCTGTAATAAATAACGACTCGCTGAAGTCGCCCGCCGGGAAAAACTTCATTGCCAATTAGCCAATAGCAAGCCGATCACGTGCTAGCCATGCAACAACTTTTGTTTATCTTTCACTTGCGTTTAGTTTGAATAGAGTATACGAAGGAAGCAGATGCGATTTGAAGAATATTAATTATATCACTTTGCTGTTAACCTACTACGTAACTGACATTAGACTGAGTAAATTTTCTAAGAATCCTATGTTATATTGCCTACTAATAGAACGGTTTGGATTGATTTTGGACAAAATCGCTCTACGCCGAGAGGGTGCAAAGAGGCGAATTTGAAGCTAGCAAGTAGTGATATATCGTTTTCTGTGTTTTGGGATGCAAGGAATTGAATTTGGCATTATTTTGTAAAAAAACAAAGTAAACGGGCATGGTTATGAGGGGAGGAAAGTCTAAAAAAGTTAAAATATGTTGGTATAATTATAGCATTTGTGTGCACTGTTGAAGTTTACTCTGAAATAATAGATTTAAGTATAGCGATTCAATTGGCAGCGGTTTTTTGAATTTCTGCTCTCATCCAATTTTAAACAATATCATTATCATTACGTTAACATGGTATATATAATAAGTTTTTTTAGGTACAGCCTACGACTTAAACGTGTATGAATGTAATTTTCAATTCAACCTAATCGTTAAACTTCGGTTGACGACCTAACCTACCTATATCTTCGATCTGGTCATATAAGCGAGAAGTAGATATAGATATACTTAAGTTTCTCCTAGCTTTTCTGCCGTAGCTTTCCAGAAAAAAATAGAGGACGTTGGGACTGTATAATGCAATTATTTAGCCTTGATAAAATATTTTGCTATCAAAGTAAAAACTTGGGGCCGAGGTAGCGACGTTTGTAGCGTCGCAAAATCTTTACACTTTGCATGTTTTTATGCCTTCGATCGACCTTGGTTCGATTCGAGGTCGGGGCAGAGTGTATGCAAATGTCTTTAGCAAAACACCGCTGATGGCCAAGAGCGCTGGGTAGATTCACGATTCACGGTACTGTGCTCCTTAACAGCCCTATCTGTGTGGTTTACTTATTGCCCTACATTCACCGGGACTACTACGGTTTTCAATAAGGTTTTCCGTAGAACTTGAGCGAATGCTGTCCTAGTTCTACCAGGAAAAAGTCGGCACTAGCCGCAAATGGCAATGAAGCCTAATAATATTAATTGCCACCCCTCCCTCGGAGAAGCATGTGGTTGCGTCTGGGGTACCATAGATTAAACGTGCCATTGATAGTCAGAAGCATTGTTGAGACCGTCCGCAAAAACTCCTGCGCTACACCAACTTTCAAACTTTAATTTTGGAGCGATAATAAATTAAAACAGATAAATAATTGTAATGTCTTACAATCCTTAGGACTCGGTAGTAAGTTCAGGTATAGGTATTTTAATTTACTTTAGTTTAGTTGATTCTAACAGTCAATGTGTAGCTTTGTTTATGGGGGCATTTTCCTAGTTTGAAGTATTGTGGGGGTGATAATTATTATTAAGAGAGTGTCTATTTTGTTTAGAAACAGTCAAACGAGGAAAAAAAGAAACATTCTGCTTTATGGGTAGTAAATAGAAGCAGATGGTAGTAAATAGAGAAGAATCTTTCATAAAAAAACGAAAATTGGCATGCGGCGCTTGGAGTCGCGACGCGCTTTGATATTATTTTTCCACGAGCATACCCATATTTTTCCACTTTTAGATAGTCCGTTTTATTCTCTACAACTATTGCTTAAGTCGCCGACATGCGCATTTCTTCTTGTGTTATGTTATTATGTCCAAAACTTTGGAGGTAATGTCTTGGTGTGGGCTGCTGCGAAGAGGCTTGTTCAAAAGTTCAGTAAAAGCGCCACGAATAAAATTACAAAGAAAACTATTTTTAAAGAAAGCTTGCGAAGAGCTGTCGCCGCCGGTACGCGCATCCTTACGGCATTAAGTTTATTATTAGCCGGCCAGTGCCGGTGTGTTGGTATTTGTATTTGGTGACCCACATTCTTGCTCATTCCGACTGCTACACGGACTGGATCTCAAAAGTTCAAAGTTAAAGTTCGCCGGAATTATTACAGACGAGTTTTTTTGCAAAATCATTATTTCGATAAGTGGTGTGGTAATCAATGATATGCCAAATCAACCCAAAATATCCTCTTCTCTTGTATAAGCTAATAAGAAGACGTCGGGCAATGTCTGATTATATAATATAGCCTCTATTTGTCAGTAACATTTGATTTACTATACTATATGTCCCCAAAAAATCGAAGTAGGCTGTAGGAATTGAACGAGGCAATTTTTTATAGTATGTCCATGAAAGTTCATCGTTTGGGAAGTATTGGTTTGGCATTGCGCGAAAACCTGGCCTACTGCGATTTTTTAAAGAGGTGTGTTTTTCGAGAAACTATATTAATTATTTTTTAATCGAAAAAATAACACCGTATTCGGCATCCCCCAAAATAGTTATGTAGCAATTTTGATGGAAAACTGTCCATTCTTTATTTTTCGTACTATGAATCTAGGGTGCTTTGAAATCAAAAACAAATGACGCTCCGAGTATAAATTAATATCCAGTTAGACTTTTGCCATGCTAAATAAATCAACAAAAAATTAAATTTTATTTGCTAAATGTGTTTTTTAGTAAATAAGTTTTCTAGTCTTCTCTTACTCTTTTATTGTTTGTCATATCCAACTCACAAATCAAAATTTCAATTCCTGAGGCATTTTCTATAAGATGCATATTATTCTCTAATTCTATAGTGTCATTTTTTTTAATAAAAAATGTCTCGAAAAACGCGCCCCTTTAAAAAATAGCAGAAGGCCAGGCTTTCGCGATAATATCAAACCAATATTACCGACTTCTTATTTAAAATAAAAGATATAGAGAAAATAATGCCTTTAAATGGTTGGTATCAGCAATGATATTTTGGAAATTTTGAGGAAAAAAGTGAAAAAGAATTGTTCATAAATTTACTGAGAAGAAAAAGAGAGAGAGAGAAAAGAAGATATGGAAAAGAAAAATGTAACATATATATTTTGCTTTTAAATTTAGAGTAAATTATAAAAGATTTTCTGTAAAAAAATTATTCTATGACGTAAGCTAGGTAAGATAGATGCCATGTAATAATTGATAAATAAAGTGTATTAAAAAAAATTAGCGAATGTCAATAAGAAGAGTAGGTTCGAGGTCACACGTGCCAGATTAATTTTCACCTCCGATGTAGAAGCTGTAATTAAAATGGCATAGCAAGTTGCTCCGGTCAAACTGCAAATACTAAACTAGTATGAGAGTAAGAGTAAAATTGGAGAGTAAGATTTGTTTCTTGAATCGTTACTAAAATTAATATAAAACGAGCATGTCCTTTTGGGTGGCTGCCGCAGGATTTAGTAGACATTAATGGGACGAGGATAAGAATCCTACATTTTGCAGCCAACGTACCGTGAAACTAGCAGTGATACACATAAAATCCAATCTCCTCTAACTGTACTTTTAGCTTCCTCCGAAAATCGCTGCGAGTTCGCTCGAAAAACATTATACAACCTTAATTCTTCGCGTCTAAATTACTTTCATATATTCCTCGTTCAGCTCTGATTAGCCAAACGAATTTTATAAGGACATTTGCCTCTGATAGGCAGGTAGTAGTAGTCATAATCGTTTAATATATCAAACCCGGAAGGACAAAATTAGGTTTTATTCAATACGCGAAACGAATATATATTAGGTCCACGATTAACCCTGTTCAAATCGGGACCATAATTAGGACTTCCTATATGACTTGAAAACACATGTTTATAGTTGCTGCTCTCAGGTCGAATTTGAACACACTGAACAGTCAGCAAAATTATCATAAGATCCTTAATTCATTTTGCATAGAATATGACTTGAACTTGGGACTTTACTATCTATAGAACATTTGCCGAGAAAAACTGGCACGGCAACGTCCTTTGTTCTTTTGTCTGATAAGTCTACGTATTTGTTAAGATAGGTTTACTTGATAGATACAGAAGAAACACGTTGCAAGTTACGAATTTGAAAAGGTAGGAACTCGCAAAGCAGATTAATAATTATTGCGTACGTGTCAGAAGTCAAGTTTGTCTCTGGAGCTTAGCCGTTGTTGTGTGTGGCTCCTAACTTTCACCATGAAATAGGTATATTTATAACATCTATCGAAATCCAGATAACAATTCGTGTCCTTGCCATAACATTCATTTATGCGTGAGTGGCCAAATAAACGGCAACACTTTGAAAAGTCCGTTGTTTGGTTATTTATAATATAACCAACAAACCAACCATTCTTTAATTTCTAATTGGCGGTCGAAAGGTGATTTGCGCCTTGTCGAATTCTCCTCAAAACGCGTATTTCCTGAGCGGATTATAGGAAATTATGTTTCTTTTAAGGCATTAGTTGTGCCTGGAAGTTAGGAAGACTTATAACCACCAAGGTTGGGATGTTTGTTTCAAAATTAATAAGTTAAGCTTATTGGGGCTATAAGCTGCTCCAGTTCGAAATTTGCCCCAATGAGTTCAAGTTTAGAGAAATTATTTCTTACTAACTGGTATCTACATTAAGACTACTTTTAACGGGACATTTCTTTATCCCAATCTAAATGCTTCAGCTCTATAATACTCTTTCCAGCTTACATTACATATTCCTACACCCCTTGTTGTTTTTATCACACTCAGAAGCATAGCTAGAACACCTATTACTTCGTTATTATTCCCGCTGACTGCTCTTCCTGGCTCATATACAGGGTGATTAAACCAGGCTGTTGTGGGATTGACGCATTGACATGGAAACATGGACCTGTTCACTCAGTTCTTGCGAACTGTGTCTTGCCTTTATTCAAAGTCGGTTGCCTTGCCCTTACTGTTCCGTGTTGTATTGTCCCAGAAGATTGGAACACATTTCCATTTTCTGTAGTACTTGTAGGATCTCAGAAAACATTATCTGTCAAGAGTTCAAATATAAGTTCTTGGTACGGTCTGTAATATGCCTAGTTCCACGATAGAAGGTGTATTATTAAGTTTGTTGTGTACCACATCATGCCGTTAACTATCATATTTCTTTTAAGTTAAAATAAAAGTAAAAACTATCAACGCAAAGAGTTTTCAAGACCAGCAGTGTTGATGCGGTAGGAAAATATTTTAACAGGTCCCTCTTCAACTCCATTGTTGTTATGTGATGCCCTCCTGTTACTAACTTCGCGTGTTTAATCATAATCAAAAACAACATTTACTTGTTTATTTGGGATAACAGATAATTATATTTTCTAACGTAGTTACATCGGTATTTCAAACAGTGGGAACTTGTGGACACACCCTTCCCACATGTCTCCCCTTAAAAATAATTATTACAGCAACGGGTTCATTGAAAAATATCTAGACCGGTCAACCTATCCAACTGGCCTCAAAATTATCGGTCGACCTTGACGCCCAAATTCCGGTCGGCACAAAATTAATAATGCCGACGTCACGGAAGGTTCCGAAAGTCGAACCAAAGATGGCGCCGCTGCTCGGAGCCGGTGTACAGGGACCTGCCAGGCGAACGGCGTTGCTCTTTGAAAATCGCCACTGTGTCTTTTCTGAGTTGCGAAACGCCTGCTCAACATGGTAGTTTTGTTATGCACAGCGTTTATTGCAAACACTTTCACCCGGCCAAAGCAGGATTTCTAATCTTGACTCCCGCGCTCTCGAGGTTGCCGTTCTCTTTAGTCCGACCAGGCGGCTTCATTCAGATCTTGAGACCGTTGGCACATCATAATTGCATCCCTTTGACTTTAGAAAACTCTGGATGGTAGCTGTTATAGCAAACTATGTGGCAGAAGTGTATCTAGACGTAGGCTATAGATGCGTTGAATGGTGTAGCCATTTTTATGGTACTCACCAAGGTCACATAATATCCTCCGGGCAACTTTTCAAAAGTAGGTTTAAATGTGAAATTAAAAATTCTCAATGTTAATTTTACAAATAGAAAGGAGAGTTCGTAGCTTGTATTCTGATACGACCGTATTAAAATTTGTAATGGTTAAAGATTCGCCCACAAATCATTATTTCGATCGGAAATTTCCTTATTTTATTTATATGGCACACTTGCGGAATTTTCCCAATATTTTTCCAAAATTGAATTAAACATTTACTATAAGACATACAGGCACAATATTTTTATTGCCAAAATAAGAAAACATTCATGGGTGTAGTAATTTTATAATTTATACTATTAATTTTTTCCCTTTAAATTTACGCTATATACTTATCTAAATCACAGAAAATGGTCATCTGCAAGAAAAGGATCCTTAATTACAGCAGACCAATGGCCAAGTTTTAAGTTTATTATTTCTTGAATATTGAATACTGAGGTGATCAACAACTTGATAAGATTCTCGATTATATTATAGAATATTCATTAGTACTCCTATTCAATAATGTATAAACTTTATTTCTAATTTCAGTGTTTTTTTTATACTATAGGGTGTCCCAAAATTACATCGGCAACGCTTGACACGTGATAAAAAATATGATTTTAATAACTTTTTTCCCTATAAACATGGCCCGGAAACGAAATAATAATCGAATGAAGATGATAAAATTTACTTCGCTTCTTTGAAGGTCGAAAAGTTTCCATAGACAAAGCTACACATAGACTGTCAGAACCTCAGGCTCAGGTGAGCAGAAAATTCGTGCTCTGGCCGATTCCGCTATTACCAACAACATAATATTATTAAATAATATTTACATCATATATAATTTAAAATGGGCACTTTGTGCCAACTTAGAAAGAATACAAAATTTATCGGCCAAAATTGACTTAAAGTTACTAAAATTCCTCCACACTCAATTTTAAATATAAGAAATCGGATGTAATGGAGGCTAGAAAAGGGATGGAAATGGATTCATAATATCTCAGTTTGACAACAGTTTATAATAACCAAACCGGATTTTAGCATAATATGACAACTAATTGAAACCTTAAATTTCTGAATTATGAGAATAATACGGATTTTTTCGCGAGTTCACATTGCACTAGCGGGAACCCAAATTGACAGCACGCTTCCTTTTCGCGAAAATACGGGGGTGGCATGAAGTAAACAACCTACGTCATTATTTTGACACCGGGTCGTTATGGAGAGGAGACCACAATTCCTTCATAAACGTGAACAAGTGAAAATAATTTGTAACAGTAACCTTAAAATTGTTGCCGGTTGTTCCAGATACAAAGAAAAATTTTGCCATTAATGAATAGAAGTCTTATTGGGAAATGCTAAAAATTAAAAAAACAAATGCAACAAGAACCATTGTAATGGGAGCCATAAAGTGGCCATTTAAAATCACATCAGAACAGAGCATTGGAATTTGGGGTATTGTAAGATTAAGAATTATTGTAATAATTATTATTATTATAAGAAAAATTGAGCCGTGAGTTTTGTGTTGACAATAAGGTTCCTTGACTGACTGAAAGAAATAAAAATACCGCCCGATTACAAAACTGGTTATCAGCCGACAGATGGTACCGGAGTGTATTTTATTTCCTGTTTCCTGTTTTTCTCGGCTTTCTATGACTATAGGAAAACCTCACTTGTCCGATAAAAATACCACTGAATATCGGACTCGGGCCAATAAATCCAAAAACAGTGGCTAAATTGTGTTTCTACAACTACAACTGCCTACCTTTAATTTAGGAAAATAGTAAGGTCTATAACTAACTTTGGCTCATAAATTGGCGTAATGAAATCTTAAGAACAGAGGTTTTATATTTACATTTTTTGAAGAAAAATTTGTATAAATTACAAAGAAAGTCACTTACGAAAAGATAAACAATTTACACATGGTGCACCCATGTCTGTTACCCCACTGCGGCTGACAACACAGTTTAAAAAAGAAAAAACACCGATATGTTTTCGTTGTGCTATCAATTGTTTGTCGTGACACTTTATTTAGCGTTATTGAGAATCAAGTTCAACAATCCAACGAAAACAATTATAATCATATCGCATGATAAAAATTAAACAAACAATATTTAACAACTGTATTATACCTAATTTTACACGTAAATTGTTGAAATAATTAAAAATAAATATTTATATGTGACCGACTGCTAAACACGTGCATCTTTCAAATAAGAGACATCGTCGAGTGAATGGGTAAAACAAACGGCTATAAAGAAATATAAACGAAGAAAGAATTACATTCCTTAACAATAATTTTCCGTAATTTTTGAAAGCCATTGTTCATCTTTTCAAAATTCTTCTTCACTCAATCACTCAGTGATATAATATGCACGTGCATCTAAACAATACTTGCTCGAACCGAATGAGTACCCCAGCAAACGCTAGGAATATGCTACTTTTATTTTCCCCTTGATATACTCGATTATCTTGTAATCAATGTGCAACTTTCACATTCCATTTACTTAGTTCGACGATAACAATTATTATTTAACTGTAGTCCCCGTGCGCTCGCATTTAATAATTCAACCAGTTCTCAAGCTGCAATCAGAACATTTCAGCTTGTCGAAAGGGTGACCGATACCAATTATTATCAAAGCGTGGCGTAGCTTCCGTGCCATTTTTTTCTTATCGAGAGCCCCAAAAGCATCCGTCATGTGTCTGCGTTTTAAGTTGTAATGTAAGCAAAAACTTTCACATTTCAAATAGTTGTAAATAAGATCTTACGCGCACAACTACCTATGACTCCATCATTAAATAATTATTACAAGCTATAATGTACAAATACTTTAAAACGGAATCAATATCAAAAAGGTACTTATTTCAGGTAACACAGTAACTAATCGGTACCGTGAAAAAGCTCGTCTAGGCGTCATTTACCAGTTTATTTCCCTTTGTCGCATTGAAATTAACAATGATCATGAACCATTCTGTTTCTGTTCGCATCGAGTGTGCGAAATTCTCGCCGACAACCTTCAAATTTCGCAATTTGGCCCACATAATCCTCCACTCACCTACTTCCATCAGTACCTTGTCAGTACCACATCGCATGTCAGCCACTTTCGAATATTCGCAAAATATAAAAAAATATATATATACGCACCAGTAGACCTGATAGGGTGTATGTATGCTAATAATCGTATCCCATTATGTAAACAAACACAACTACTGTCACTACTGATGCAACTTGTGAATGAATTATAACAATTTCTCCGAGGAAATCACTTTATTTTTGTCCATTCATTTAATCTCATGTTTTTAGGAGACATATGACCGCTACAACTTCAAAAGGTGGTATAACCCAGCAAACACCAGTATTTTTGGTGGTCATCCCAGAGAAATAATAAACATAAAAATAGAAGAAGCACAAGAGACACAACACCACAAGTGTTAGTTGCGAATGTGGACAATATTTGTGTGTTTTTATGACACTTTTGTACTTATACAATATTTTTATATGTGCTTATAAGCAGAAGGCCATCAAAAACTTTTATTTGAAAGGACGCCGCACAAATTATACGTAATTTGGGTTCCGTGAAACTTTCCTTCATATTAATATGTTGTTTCCAATAGTCTAAGGTAACTTTTTTACCCGTGCATCAAAGCTCGCAAACTACAGGGTCAGACAGAAATAAGGAGTCGAAAATGGAAAATGTCCTGGTGTTGTATAATTAGAACCTGGATGTTTCAATTATTGTATTGTAAAAAAATGAATAATACATGGTGGGATAGAATTCTCACATCATTTAAAATTAATATTACTTATACCAGTTGTTCAAAAAATAAAATAATAACATTAATTGGTAGAAGAGTGAACTGCCTTTATCTGTAAAGATACAGAAAAAAATATTGCCGAAAGTTATTTACAAATAAACATAAATCAGCATAAGTACTTAATTTATTTGCATATATCAGTTTGGGGATACACAACATAGTAGGCGCTGACAGTGACATTTAAGTTTAAAACATTTTTTTTAAAATGCTTTACAATTTGTATTAATTTCATTACAAATAAATCAAAGTAGGCGGATTTGTGCCAAAATTTGACTTTTCCTAATAACTTTTTTCCATATCTTTACAAAATAAAGGCAATTTTGTATTTCTATTTTGTGAACACCCAATATAAATAATGTTAATTTTTTAAACGCCAATCTTGTTTTGTTTAGAATTTTAACATGTAAACAAGCCAAAATAGGTAAGATGTTAGCGACAAACATTGGAATGTTATGCTACATCTATACCTGTTTGTTTATCTGAGGTTTTCATATAACGCTTAGTTCAGCATAATACGAGTAGGTGATTTACCCCTATAATGCATAGTTCTTAATTGGTTTGCTCGAAACTACTGTTTCTTTTTTATTTTAACGATAACTCTTCGAGGTATATTCATCTTTTAGTGTCCATATAATCTGAAAGATAATATTTCCTTCTCACTTTATCTACTAGTAGTTTATCTCTAGCAGCCAATTCTGCCGATATAAATATGTCTTCTTGGTTGTAAACTGCTTGTATATTTTTTTGTTGTTGCGATAGTTTTTACTAAGTACATATTTTTTTTTGTTATATCTTATTTTCAATATATTGTTGAATATTTAAAGATTTTTTTTGTGTCGACAATTTCATTAAAAAAGTCATATAATCGAAAATAATTATTCCACCTTATTTTCAAACTTTAAACCGCATTAGTAGGTATCTCTTGTCAACTTCTTCAGTTAGGTAGTATTTTAGACGTTATCAAGTATTGACATTTGCTTCTCACTTCTCCAGCTGATTCTTGCTGTCAACATCATTATTCAAATATGGTTCTGTTTTCACGTTTCGCAATATTACTATTACTGTCTCTATCCTAGACATATTCACGCATTAATTTGCTGTTTGCTGAAAATGTATAAGAATAATTATTACTCTACTCTATTCGAAACTCATTTGTCAGAATCACCGATTTATTTTGTTTGCAGTACTAATGATATGTGACTTTTTCGAGTTGGTCTGAAGACATCGGATGTACATACATACAGTAGGTACTATCATAAAGCCTCTTCTCAATATTTACTGGTTGCTTTACCTTTATTTTTATATTCATTTTAAACAATAATTTCCATCCACAAGATACAGTCCGGGAACTTATCCAATCTATTATACCTTCTTTTTCCGACTGCATAAGAGCTACCTAACTCCGAAATTCGTTGCTGAGAGAACTCTTTCCAGTACTGGGCAACATGAAGGTTTGTTTTAAAAAAAAGATATAAAGATTTCCTTCTTGCTATACATTGTAGGGATAGACTCTGGAGGCAATATTTTGATATTTTTGGAAGACGGCCTTTTATGTTTTTGTATTGTTACTTAATAACCGTGGTCCGGTTGTGTACAGCATCGAATTGATAAGTACAATGGAAGTCGCACAGGTACCACTTTCATTGTTGTTAGGGGCAGCCAACTCTAGAGAGAGATAGGTTTCAAATGGCAATAAGTAAGACAAGGACGCCTAATGAACGTGTCAGCTGATTCAGGCAAAGGAGGTATATAGGGATGTTGCATATTAATGGGCGAATTTAATGGGCATGTTCCGTAATTCTCTTTATTGTATGATCTGTATTCCGAAATTCGGGGCTTGTTTGTAAGAATGAGAATTTTTCTATATAACCTCAATTATGTAAATATTGCACAGAAAAAAGTAGTGAATTGATTAAAAAAATACCTACATGGCAATTTTATGTACCTGGAAGTAAATTGAGACAAATAAAATACAAATTATAAAATAAAAGTTTATTTTAAAATAAAGGCCACAAAATATCTAGGATAAGGTATACATTTTCAACTTTAATTACTTATCTTAATTGATTTATTAATTTTAAAATTCAATTTAATAGGAAACGCATGTAAGACAGGTAGCTTTTACATATTTTTATATATATTTTATATTATTTAGGCATCTAACAAAAAGAATTACAAATAATTACCTTATTAAAGGGACCAGAACCTCAAGATTAATTCCATCTTTGACTACGAAGAGCTAGGTTCATTAGCACAATATTTTGCCAGTTTTTCCCTTGATAGTTTATATCATGACTTGGAAAATAAAAAACCGTAGTAATTACTAGAGTTCCTCTATCCACGAACCCTAGTAATTACATAATTTTTAAGTTTGCGCTGCCCAAAATTCTCTATGAAATTGCTATCAATAAATTGTTGACTACAAATGCAAGTAAATACTTGTAGACAGTACAAAATTTTTCCTTTTTATTGCTGCAATCCACTTGTCTCTAATATCACCTTATCTCTTGGAAAACTGCAAAGTTATTTTAGCAAAGATTTGTAAGACTTACGAATGAAGAGAAACCCCACTATTCTTATTCTTTCTGCCCCGTTTGGTACATCCAAATACACAACAAGAGTTGACCCTCTTTTTTGTAATTTACAACTTAAACAGAAAGAATATAGCCACATAGCTAAATTAAATTTTCTCTCCGATCTAAAAATATAATATTAAACCAAACACCAACTAAGAAAACTCAACGCCGTTTTATACGAAACTGCCACCACCACACGAACTCAAATCAAATATAAATAATACAATAATTATAGGTACTCCTATTCGTATTGGGACTTGGGACAGAAGGAAAATTAAAATGACGTTTGACAACGGAACTCGTTTGAAGCACAGGACACAAAAATAGAAAGTTAGGACAAACACCTCTTTTGTGTTATGTGGTTTTTGCCGGAATCAGCTGATTTATTTACTATTTCACTTACTCAAGTTTGGCTGCCAGTTTCTCTCTCTACATCTGCTTGTCATTTCAATGGTGTACAGAATTAAACACAACATTTTCGGTCATAGTCTTCTCAAAAACGACTTCACGTTATGATGTTGCGTTTCCCCCAAACCTAAATGAATATCTAATAACATACATATTTTATTTCTCCCAGTTCGCTACAGATTTTAAATAAAAATGAATTTATTTAATGTGAGTCCGACCGACTCAACATGCCACAACCGGTGCTATTAAAAAAAAAACAACAAATATATTCAGATTTGCCTCATACCTTTGTCTATTCTTCTGCGCAAAATGATTGCGCACAAATTTGTAGTTTTTTGGAAGACCATGTCCAAAATTATCGTGTTTTCACGTTCGTTTTCACGCCAGCTGACATTTCTGGTAGCCTTTAGTGACACTACTGGTCCAGGTTAGAGAAACATAGAAGCGTTGGCTGATGTATTAATAAAGCCTGCTCATAGCTGTCATGTTTGACAGTTCTATGCCTCACCATATGATTTCCGGAGACAAAATACAATGGAAAACACATTGTTGGCCATCAGCACCATCTATATTCCAGAATATTAAGCTATTAGTCGTGAGAAGTCTTATAAAAACGTCAGTCAACGATAGAAGCGTAGAAAACGCTGAGCGAACCCCTTTTCAAGTTTATTGATAGGCTAGAATATACAGGGTAAACTAATGCCGCACCCTCCATTTATATCTACATTTGAAGGAGATTATAATTAACGTACCTATTATCCTTAATGTAATGGTTTATATCTAATTAAAAAAAACGAAATTATATGAGTGGTTTTAGGCAATTGTTAGATTTTTTTGGAAAAGCAAGATTTTGTTAAAAAAACTGAGACGACCTGTGTGAAACTGACGCTCTCTAGCGGTTATAAGAAGTTTGGTCACGTTAGATTATGCACAGCCATTTCCATTCAATACGGACCAAATATGAAAGAAATCGGTCGATCCGTTCAAAATGTATACCCGAAATTTAGGGCCACATTTAATGGCTTGTATCTCCTTTGTACAAAACGACAAACACAGGTCACATAATTTTTTGCCCAGTTTAAGAAACTCTATAGTAGGATATTTTTGGATCACCCTGATGTTATTGAAAACAATATTTTGAGCTTTTATTATTTTGTTTTGTCTACAATAATAAAAGTCAGTCAATCAGTACAGCCTCCCTGATCCTTTCCAAGGCAACCAAAGATACGGTACTGATTGACCCAATATTATGTTTGAAACAAAAAACGACAGTCTGATAACGCAGGTGTACACAGCAATTCACCTGATTTGCAAATAACCACTAACTACCCATATTTCTTAGGTTCATTTTTTAATATTGTGATAAGACAAAATGTTTCCGAACTATCCAACCGATCTCCGGTCATCTCGAGCACGTATCCGCGAATTGGGCTAACTGGTACCTCCTACTGCACAGACACTGGGCATTCATCTAATCTAGACAGAGGGGGGCGCATCCACTGCCCCTGCGAGGACCTCATATCCCTTAGATCGTGATCTGCCACTTCCTATCCCGCTGGACATTAAATAAATTTGCGGCATTGTCATTTTGTGTTTACCACGTTATTTTGCTCCTGTAGACAGGGCAAGCATCGACTGGGTTCGCTTGCCTCTCATTTGCCTAGATTCTCTTGCTCAACTGATTCTGGTACCCATGCTTAATCAAGGTTAAGTTTTTAACCTTCCCTGCACAAGCATTCTGTTGCTTCTAGGCTACTCCTAGTTTGGAGTATTGTGAGGGTGAGAATTATTATTTTTATTATTATTCTTGTAGCAGGAGTTCACTACGTTATTTTGCTCGTGCAAACAGAACAAGCAATGACTGGTATCTGCTTGATCATGGTATCTGCATAATCATGGTTTAGTTTTGAGTCTTGTACAGGGTTGTGCTTTTGACCTAAGGCAAATGTACTAGAATTGTTCACAAAATTGTACTAAATTGTAATAAATTGTAATAGATCCGAATTCAGGTCAAATTCTACCTACCGTTTTTTATTGCAACAGTTTCTGGTCATATAATATAGCTTTATTTAACAAAAATAAAACGTTCAATTTCTAAAAAAATATAAATTTTATCGTACAAAAACAAAAAACAACAAAAAACCATACCAGTAGTAGTACGAGTAGCAGGTAACTATATACGAGTAAATATTTTACAGTTAAAAATAAATAAACTTAAAATAACAGTAAAAAGTTATGCGGTGCTTTTCATCGGACTGATCCAAATAACTGATCTACTGCTTAAGGTCGCAATCACAAGCGATTCTAAGTGATCCTAGGTGACACAGGAATCAGGATCAGTAGTTCAGTTCAATGAAAAGCACCTATAATGTCGGAAATCGACATTGTAATAGATTATTGGGATTTTTGCTGTTGTAGTAATAGCGTAATAGCAACTGGTAAATTGTAATAGATCTAGTACAATTGTAATAGCAAGCACAACCCTGGTCTTGTACATTATTTTGGAGGTAGGTACTTCTTCCTTGAGAATTATTTTTAGAATCGCGTATTGACGTTTCCTGTTCAATTGCCCATAAAGAATTTCGCTGACAGTTGTTGTACTTTTTCACTTTGTTTTTGAAAGTTTACGTCGTTCTTTTGCGCACGTAAACAGAGCAAGCACCGACTGGTACCGCTTGCCTCTCACTGAGATCGATTCTATTGACCAGCTGATTCTTGTAGGGTTACTTCAGCGTGGTTCGGTTTTGTATTGTACGCTCTATATATCAGAGTATAATACTGCTGATTCTTTTTCGATGTACTTTAGGGGATCGGTCTTGTCACTAATTATTTGTTAAGCTAGAATATATATGTCATTCATTATATCAAACGGTGTTTTTGAACTTCTATTGTTATATTTTGTTTACAATAGGTACCTACTAATTTGCAATCGCTACTGCATCTCTGATCCTTTCCAATGCGTTCAAAGATACGATACTGATCGAACCGATATGTTTGAACAAAAAATGACAATAGAAGCCTGACAACGCAGTTGTACTCGGCAATCCACCTTGCCTGCAAATATATGCCTAGCTTAATTTTTATGTGTTGATGCCGAAGATGTTTCCGCACTGTCCGCCCGATCTTCTGTCATCCCGAGCACGCATCCGCGAATCGGGCCAGCTGGTACTGCCGCACAGACACTGGACACTCACCTAGACAGATTCCCCTTGAGCAGCGGGTTCCGGTCGAAGCGGTACCCGCCGACCATCGTGGCAACGGCCGGTGTCGGGTCGGGGGCGCATCCACCGCCCCTGCGAGGTCGTCGTGTCACTCGCGAAAGCGTGCGGTACCACCGCGAGCGGGTACTACGGCCGGGCGGGCAACAAGCGGCGGCGGCGGGCTCGCGACCGTTCGACGCGCGGCGGTCGGCAGGCAATCACCCACTTTCGGGGCCCCGGCTCTTCGGCGACGGCGGCCGCGCCGCCGGGAGGTGGTACTGGAGCGGGCGGGCGCCGCGCGCGCCTACCAGGACGGCAGAAAGGCGAGGTGGTGTCCGGGCGAGATTCGCCAGGTGAGATCACGGCGGTACCCAAAGGACGGGACAGCCGGTGCTATGAAGGCTTTTGAATGCCTTCAGCGAAATGATTGATTACAGGTGTTCGCTTTCTGAAAATTGCTCGAGTGGCGAGGAACATAGCCGAGAACATTTTGTAGACTTCGAACAAAAATGTTCACTACCATCACTGCTACCACAGACCTATATAGCGAAGCTATATAGGTCTGTGCTGCTACTGTCTACTTATAAATTATAATTTTTATAACATACGCACGCGGGCACGCGCTCCAAGAACCGAGGTTGTGGGCTTTATGTTTACTTTCCGCTAATAACAAATTTCAGCAACAAAAAATTAAGTAAAGTGTTATCCTTAACTTTTTGCCGTCCAAAAGATAACATCGCATTCTGAAGAAAATCAAAATAATTAGCTTTCATGTGTTTCAAGGTGTCTTTAGTGGAAATGGGGTGAGTTCGAATAATTAAAGTCGTTTTCTAAAGTTCAGTTTGTTAAAAAAAGTTAAGAATGAGGGGAGGTATTATAGGGTTTGTTCCAACAATTCTGATTTTTTAGACATTTTAAAATGCTTAGAATTGAAAACTAAAAAAAATGATATCCCCAGGGTTATCTAACGGACTCTTTGTCTTTTTCACTAAGCTAAAGTTAGCAAATTTGTATGATTAATTAGTGAGAACATATTCCATACTTGTAGTATGTAGTAAAGTCCAATTTTTCATTAACGTAAGAACCAGATATAGTAGCGGGGCGTTGACAACGTTATTATTATACCATAACACAAATACTAATTAAAATTATTACAATTTGGAAGTACACATTTTGGGAAATATTATTGATAAATATTTATAGCAAGAATTCATTAAAAAAATGTTGGTGATCATACCATACAATCTTCACAATACATTTCTTTTTTACCTATTGCCATTAGGTATTAATAATTCTCTCAGTTCAAAGAAATATTAAAGCAAATTACCCATCGATTATTTCATTTTATTTGAATATTAATGTATACATTCTATGGTCGGGATAGTAGATACCTTGACTGAAATATTTGGTATAAGAGAGAACGATTGTGAAGCTTCTTTGGATCTTCCTGAAAGATCCCGCGTGTTCGCCTCGTCTCAGTCACATCGTCGTGCCCTGAGGATGTCCCGTGTAATCGTGGACGAAAGCTTGGCTTAAACAGCTCCTTTGACGCAGGATGTACCCGAAACAACCAAAGAAGCATCGCATTCGGCCTGCGAAGGTCTCTAATCCAATGTTAGTTTATAGGACATTCGACGGCTTGGAAGGGAAGGGAGGGTGAGAGAGGCAAGGGAGCGGAAGGCCGAATTTAAGTTGGTAGCCTTTACACGTGAACTGGCAATTTAGTAATTCCCTAAACATTTGACTCTTCCTGACATAGGCGCACACAGACTTGTTTGGCATGTTCTTTGTTTATGGCATATATTTATATTGTTTTGGCTGTTTTAGGTTATTTATTTATTTTAATGTTTGTGTAATGAAATAACAAACTTTGTGGAGTACGTTGGTGCATCGCATTTTTGTGTTATGGTTGTGTTTTTACTTTGTTTTCGGTTTGCAATACCTGTGTTGTCCCGGTCGAGCGTTAAGCCCAAAAATATGCTCCTTCCCGGGGTTCTCTATTCAAAGTATAAAGCCAGGCTCAGACGAATGGTGTAATTGGCCAATATTTTAATATAGCGTCGGTCCAGATTCGACGAATTAAATATGGCGTTTGCACAGTCATATATTCATTTTCCCATGTTTTCGCAAAGTTTAATCTGAAATTTCTGGACTATTCGTCCCACAAACGCGGTCACTTCCTCTGCCCCCTCGGACGTTTTCCTACATGAATGGCACTATTTTCTCCTTGAAACTCCGTGTGTCCTTAATAATTTTCGTCGTCTGCTCTCTCACGCGGTGGCCCTATAAACCTCGACCCAAATTGACTTCGCCCGTCCTTTGTTCCTTGTTTGCCTTAGTATTAAGGTTCTTTTCGATGTTCATTACTTAACGTTCTAATAGATTTATTCTTTTTTTGTCATCGATCTGTTATATTGTCTGTGATATTTCTCGAAGTGAAATAAGAAGCCCCAGAAATATGAAGTAGGGAGAAGATGAAAATAAAAAAAATCCCTTTTGCTGCCTACATTCTGACGGCCACTGTATACCCAATTATTCGAACACCCATGCATTGGGTCTTCAAACACTTGGGCAATTGTTCGTTTTTTTTGTATCCCCGTTTTGGTACTTCGAGGTGGACAATATTTGCAATTATTATAGTGTCCGGATCGAAGAAAAAAAGTGCAATAACACCAAGCAAACAGTGTGGCTGGAAATTAATATACTTTTTGTGTTAAAAGTTTGGCAATGTCATATGCCAATTAACTTTTTATTATAAAAAAAAACCGTAAGTAGGTTTTAAAATCAGAAGTGCAGTAGGTATTCCTCAATAGGAACGCTGGATAATCTGCATATCAATTGTTATTGATTTAACTCGTTTAAGGCCAGTCGACAAGTGACAAGGGCTTCTAGGTTGAAATAAATGGGGGGAAAACTGCAATACAGTTTATTATCTTTATTTGGATGTGTCGAACACTATACTAAATTTGCACGGTCTATCGATTCCGGATTTGGCCGCCATATTGGAAAATTCCATATAAAATTAATATTTTTATGGATTTTTTTAAATAACTCGGTCTGAGTGCACCATACAGGAAACTTCCAAATAACCGAAAATAAAGCCAATTAAATTCTCTACAAAAAAGGTTTTATTCATTTATTTTGTAAACTTACCAGTTCCGAAGTTATATAGCACTTAACATCTAAGGCATATACAGGTTGTTCCGTTAATAATGGTCCATAGAGCAACCGCATCTATTTCGGGCCAAAATATGACGATTGAGGCCAATATGCCTTACTCCCAAACTAACCAAGCTGCTGAACTGAAATTTGGCACTGCTGCGTTTTTGGCGATGGAGAATAAGTTGAGGATGTAAATTTCTACGTATCTAACAGCCACTTGCGCTGTTTTTGGATCGTACTATTACTCATAACTTCTTTGAGGTTTTCTTTGTGGTCCTGCAGGTCCATCATTTTAGTGCATATTTTCGTTCTGCAACAAAAAGGTACTCTTGGTTCATAACGATAAAATCACCCTTTGCCTTGAAATTTGCAAAATATGCCCCAAAACACATGTCCCTATGAACAATGTGCCAAAAATGTTTCTTTTTCAAAATGGAACGGATTAAAACTTGGCAAAATTGGGACACTCTGTTTCAAGAAAACGAATGGAGTTTTGACCATTGCCCATTTGGCATTTTTTATTAATTTTGAATGTACAGTTGATCTGTAACATTTGAAAGCGGTGGCTGAAAATGGTTTGTTTTGAATGTTGGAGTTAACAGGTGTTTCGCCTGGGCACATTTTGCCAACTTCATCGCAAACGGTTGCTTTTATCGTTATGAAACAAGAGCACCTTTTTGTTGCAGAAGAAATGATGCACTAAAATGATGGACCTGCAACAGCAAAAAGATAACTCAAAAAAGTTACGAGTAAAAGCTTGATCCAAAATCACCGCAAGTGGCACCCTCTGTGAGATACGTAGGAATTCACATCCTTAATTATTCTCCATCGCCAAAAATACAGCAGTGCCATGTTTCACTTCAGCAGCTTGATTATTTTGGAAAATGTAGCCATAATTTAATTTCAAAAAATGAACTTCAACGTAGCTCTTAAACAAACAACATTAAATTATTAACGGAACACCCTTTATATGCGTTAGATGTTAAGTGCTATAACTTACCGGTAAGTTTACAATACTGGCGGCAATAAGGCGCCCGCAGAGCCCGCGGTGCGGGGGGGGCAGCTCCGGAAAGGGCCCCTAAAAACTGATCTATCCACTAATAGTAATTTTTGCAAAATATTAAAATATTAACGCTATTAGGCTGAAAATCGGTGTCGACCAAACGACTTAGAAGATTTTTATTTCAGGAAACAATTAGCAGATTGTGAGGAAATTATTAAAACACCCCGAAAAACACGAAAAAACTGCAATTTTTTGTCAAATTTTGTTCGTTTATTGGAAGTGCCTTTAATTTCTCTTTTAAACTTGTATAGAGGTAATTTGTACGAAAAATATTCACTTATATTGTTGAGTACTTTTGTACACTCTGTTACTGCGAATTAAGATTTGTGGTTTTTTGTTTAACCTATTATGTGCCATGTTTTTTATCTTCCCTGCATATGTTGACCAATTTTTACGGCTTTTGCCGGCCGGTTGTGTGTTTGTAGCAGATAGCGTCAATTAACTTTATTTAGATCATTTTTTCTGGAACTAATTATTTATACTTAAAATTCAACACTAGTAAAAGAGCTATTTTTTAAAATCAAATTTTCGATTTATTTTTCTTCCAAGTTACGGACCATTTGGAGATTAGGGGGTTTAGTATGCCGTCCGTCCCTGCGTTGGTAGCTCCGTTTTAGCTTAAAAATTATTATTATTATTAGGACAAATAGCGGAATTTTCAATTTTTATACAACCAATACATCAATTTTGCGACGTCACGTGATGTTTTTTTACTAAGCACCAGACAGATTTTAGCAATGGTTAAGATTTTATATTTTTTAAGGGAATTAGTAGATAAGGGTATTTTGGAAAATATTTTATAATATAAATATCAAGATAAATTTATTATTATGTAATATTAAATCATGTCCCATTTATAAACTAAAATGTGAGACATTAGACATGCCCAGTTTTTGTTAAGATACGCTACAATACCAAACTGGACGCTTATAATACTCGCTATAATACAGAACATTTCCCAGGTAGGTAGAAAAACTTAAAATACAATTTATATATCCGAGCTTTTTTCTTATTATTTGGCATCTTAGCCAAAATGGTCTACAAAATAAACGAATAAAACCTTTTTTGTAGGGAATTTAATTGGCTTTGTTTTCGGTTATTCGAAATTTTTCTGTGCGGTGCACCCAGACCGAGTTATTTTAAAAAATCCATAAAAATATAATTTTTATAGGGAATTTTCCAATATGGCGGCCAAATGCGGGATCGATAGACCTTGGAAATTTAGTATAATAGTGTTCAACACATCCAAACAAAGATAAAAACTGTATTGCAGCTTTCTCTCATTTATTTCCACCTAGGTCTATTAAGAACGAGGCACTGACTGGCCTATTTTGGAACTGCCTCGACTTGAGGTCAAGCCAGGCAAATTCTCAAAAAATCGCAATCCAACCTCAAAAACCGTTTGTGTCTTACACTCACATATTATTAGTTTTGCTTAATTTGAGTTTTTTTATATATTGCGCAACAAGTTTTCCATGGATGCCGATTTCATTTTCAGCGTCACCTTGCTGTCAAAAATTGCCACGTTTTTGTTTCCTACTTTTTTCCGCGGGGCGCAAAATAAGCGAGAAAATCGCGGCGGTGGTCCTAAAAGAATCATCCTGTATGTGACCAACAAGCCCATGGTATCAATTTTTTGTGGCAGTTTGTTTGCACCATTATCGAAAATCCCCATGCATCGATTGCCGCACGCGTGGTGGTCGGATGCGCCCTAATCATCCGGGCGGCATCCAGTCACGCCTGATAACTGTGATCGATAAGCCGTCGAGCAGCGCGCGGCGGCCGGTGAACAAAGCCTCATTTCCCTGGATGTTCCCGCCCGTTTTGGCGCCGTTTTAAACCGTTAACTTCCCCACGAAAGGGCCCGGATATATGGGCTTAGCGATGTCCTTATTTTCGGTACAATCCGCGCGCTCTGTGGAACATATAATATTGTAAAGCTTTCGGGGCTGTCGTATAATTTGCCGAACTCAATTTGTGCTTTTTCTGTGGGTTGTCACGTATAAGACCCTAATAATTGGCAAACGTTTGACCTTCTCTGAACATTATTTTGTCGCACTCATCCAGTTGGATTCTTAAGACACTTCTGTGTCGGTTTTGTTCGCGATACTCGTGCTGGGTTAAATGTCCTCCGTTTTTACAAGCTTTTATTTAACTTGCAATGTATGGTGAACTATGTATGTTCAGGTCAAATCTTGCAAGCTGAATTAGAACCACTTCCTGACATCCGATTGAGCTGAAATTTTGCATACACCTTTAGTTCCGGTGACAATACAATGTACAATACTCAATATTGTAATACTTTCAAAATGGCCGTCGCCACAAGATGGCGGATAATGTATTTTTGTCAACCCCCTTAATATGGGTATCAAATAAAAGGGCTTGAAGAATAGAAAACGATAGAGTTAGTGACAACACACTAAATTCAATATGGCCGCCCCTCTGGCGGATAACGTATTTTTTTGTCAAACCCCTTAATATGGGTATCAATAGAAAGGGCTTGAAAGTTAGTGACATCACACTAAATTCAATATGGCGGATTACATTTTATTTTCCCTTAATATGGGCATTAAATGAAAGGGCTTGAAGAGTAGAACTAAAAAGTTGAAAATAAAATTACTAGTAAAAAAATATTTTTAAAAGCAAGATTTTATTTAAATTCTCTGAAAAGAAGAAAATAAACTTTATAATAAATCAAACCAAGGCAAACCCATAATTTTGTTACATTATACAACTGTATATGATATAAAAGCTTGTCGCGAGAATATATATCTTGAAAGTAATTTTAAGTGGAAAATGTATTTTTCTATAAAAGAAATTTACACCCGAGAATCTTGCGACCATATAATATATATCTTGACAAAAGTAATTATAAGTAGAAATTGTATTTTTCTATAAAAGAAATTTACACACGAAAATCTCGCGACAAGCTTTTATATCATATACAGTTGTATAATGTAACAAAATTATGGGTTTGCCTTGGTTTGATTTATTATAAAGTTTATTTTCTTCTCTCCAGAGCATTTAAATAAAAGCTTGTTTTTAAAAATATTTTTTTACTATTAATTTTATTATTTTTCTAGACCAGCATATGTATGAGAAATATTAATAAAATAGACATTCTCAGAATACTTATCACAGGATGTTATTTTTTAACATAATTTATTATTATCATTTATTATCTAACCGAGATATTGATTCCATTTTTATCTGAATCATTTTCTCCCTTTTAGTATCGTATTGGAGAAATAAAAATATGGATAAATATGTCAGTAGGTATAATTCATTGTTATTAACATGTAACAGGTATGACACACCCCAATCCAGATATATTAAAATTGAAATGAGATTGAAAATTAATTTGAATATTTAGCTTCTATTTCATTCAAAGTTACGTTTCAATTTCGTTTTCAACAATAAATTCAAGTCATCAGGTATAGTATAAATGAACTCACTTGGAACACAGTGATATACGGGGCGCGATCTATTTCATAGCATTTACCACGCTCTTCTCCAGGTAAAAATACCAGACTTCTCAGCAGAAATCACCCGTATAAAATTCAAATGTTTTTATGTGGTGGACGTCGACCTAGTCAAGGAGGCAGCCAATAAGAAAGCGAACGTAGCGATTTGATTGGTCGGCGTTTCCGAGATCCGCATGGAGCAGGCGTCGACGTGGGCCAGTTAGGCCAGTATATTCAGTGCCGTGCACGGAAATAAGAATTGCGCTTTATTTTACGGAGTTTGGTTTTGAGTACAAATTTTTGTGTGGTGTTGTTTTGTGTGTATCAAAATTATTGGTTTGCTTTGGTTTGAATTTTTTCAAAGTTTATCTTATTATTTTTTAGAGCATTTAAATTTTGTATATTATTAAGGGCCGCATTCCGCCTATGACTCGGTCTTGTTTTACAAAGCAAACGCCGCCCAAGCGTTTTTATGCCGTTCCAAGTGAGTTTCATTTATACTATAATAGTTTGCCAGAATAAAATAATATAATAGTTACTTATTATTATTTTATTTTTATACCCAACTAAATAAAAAAAGAAACGTTACTTTCCGAGTGATCATTAATTTACACATACAAACGATAAAGGATAATATCAAAAACTAGTGCTTGATTAATTTTATAAAGAATATACCCAGCTGAGGCCCTATTCCTATTAAAATTTTAATTAGTCTATTACTAATTCTCTAAATTAATGCGGAATTTTAAAGATGTTCCAGAAGCTTTTGGAGCCTAAAAAATATTGGTTTTGCGGACTTTTGTTGCCTGGTAACTGGTATATCTTTTATTTAAATAAATTGTTTCTCAAGTACCTAGGTACTTTTTGTTTTCTTTTCCATTTTTTTGTCTTAATACAGCTTACCACCTTAGTACCGGTAGTCAATAATAGTACATATTTTAATATATTATTTTTTTATAATTGTCTACATTTTGTGCATGCTAATTTCCAGAAAACAAACAAAATATAATAGGACATAGGTAGCTGGTAGCTATGTCTAGTCATTAATTTTGATTCCTACTATTATTTAACTTGCGCATTGTATACAGTGTGACCCATTTGTTTTGGGGTCAGTCTGTAAAAAGTGTATCAATCGTGCGATTTGGCTGATTTTTTTTTTAAATTGTAGAGCTCGATGAACTGCACGTTTTGAACAAAAATTGCCTGGTTCGCATAAAATCCAAAGCCTACTATGACCGTTTTTATGAGCAAAATTTTAAGAAACCATATTAGCGTTTTTTTTTGAAAAAATCTGTGTGCGCCAATGGATTGAGCACCCCTCGAAATGGGTATGTACAAAATTTCATCAAAATATTTCAAGTAATAACGATTTTGTAGAAAAATTAAAAATGCAGCCAAGGTACGTCTTTATTTTCAAAAATTCAAAGTTGGCCATGGAAAATAATTGAATTGTTTACTTTTATTAAGTGTCAAACTGTCTAAATTGAGTTCAGAAATTGTTTGTGCTCAATACAATTAATTATCATAATTATGGAATATTTAAGCATAAGAGACAAAATAGAAATTGTTCGACTCGTGGGCGACAACGAGCGCTCGGCAGCAGAAGCTGCGGCCGAATTTAACAATAGACACCCAGGTAGATCAGTGAGTCGAAGTACTGTACAACGTATAAACAATATTTTTGATGAAACTGGATCGATTTCTAAAAATTTATTAAAAACTAGGCAAAATGGACGCCGTGGACTTGTTGAAAATAACAATCAAATTCTGCAATACTTTAGTGACAATCCTCGAAATAGTGTTCGAACGGCTAGTTTAGACCTTCATATACCCAGAGAGAGTATAAGGAGATGTTTGAGACAAAACAAAATAAAACCGTTTAAGCCAAAATTTTTGCACACCCTGGAACCAGGAGATGAGGAGAGAAGATTAGAATTTTGCTATTGGCTGCAAGGTGAATATCTCCATAATGGCAACTTTTTAAATGAAATTTTATTCACCGACGAAGCCACGTTTACTACAAATGGTGTAGTATCAAGTCGAAACTACCGTCACTGGTCAGCTGAAAATCCAGAGTTTATAATAAATGCAAGGAGACAATATTCACAAAAAATTAACGTTTGGTGTGGAATACTACGCGACAGAATAATTGGCCCATTTTTCTTTGAAGGGAATTTGAATGCGGCTGGCTTCTTGAATTTTCTAGAAATTGAATTTAGAAATGCTTTAGATGAGTTACCATTAAGATACCGTTTAAATTTAAAGTTACAGTTAGATGGCAGTCCTATTCATAATGCTCGTTTAATCAGAAACTGGCTAGATAATAATTTTGAAAACTGTTGGATAGGGCGAAATAGTCCTTTCTGTGAGTGGCCACCGAGATCTCCGGACTTAACTCCTTTAGATTTTTTTCTTTGGGGTACACTTAAGCAAAATGTTTATAAGTCAAGACCCCATAATTTACAAGAACTGCAAGCTAGGATAAACCGTAGTTGTGAGGAAATTACTCCACAGCAAATACGAAATGTAATTTTGAATGTACGCAAGGAGGCTTGGTAGAAGTAGAAGTTACAAAAATTTTATAATTTTAATTGTTTTTATGTTTTGTGTTTATAAGCATAAGGTTGTATTATTACAATTCAATTATTTTCCATGGCCAACTTTGAATTTTTGAAAATAAAGACGTACCTTGGCTGCATTTTTAATTTTTCTACAAAATCGTTATTACTTGAAATATTTTGATGAAATTTTGTACATACCCATTTCGAGGGGTGCTTAATCCATTGGCGCACACAGATTTTTTCAAAAAAAAACGCTAATATGGTTTCTTAAAATTTTGCTCATAAAAACGGTCATAGTAGGCTTTGGATTTTATGCGAACCAGGCAATTTTTGTTCAAAATGTGCAGTTCATCGAGCTCTACAATTTAAAAAAAAAAATCAGCCAAATCGCACGATTGATACACTTTTTACAGACTGACCCCAAAACAAATGGGTCACACTGTATGTATTTATTTATTAAATAACATTTAAAAATAATAATAGCAGTAACTTGATACTGTGAATGGTTTAATATTTTATTAAATTAATATAGGTACTACCTACTCGTAAAATATGAAAGTCAAATTCTAAATAGTGATTAAGAACATTGGAAATGTTATACTTAGTTGTGACCCGTAAATCAGGTTCAGGTCAGAAACTGGCTGTGTGCCAGGTCCAGTAAACTATTATACATAAAACTCTAAATTAATTGGGAATATTATTTTAGGTTCAAGGTGTTCATTCAGCTCAAATCTTCCATACAAAAATCAACCTCCTTTGAAGGAATTTATAAATAATAAAAATAATTGAAAATTTATTGGAAATTCCGGTGACCTCAATTTTACAAATAATGGGAGAAAGAATAACATGTATAGGATTTTTATTATATTGTGGCAATAATAGTAATTTAAAAATATTTTTTTATGCATGATTATCGGATAAACTATGATTACCTACTGATTATTTTCTAAAACTTTTAATTAAAATGTTTGTTTTATCCTCAGACAATTATTTAAATCTATAATTATTAAACATACAAAATATATACGTTATATTGGCGACTCTAATACATTTTTAATTAAAGTTTGTCGATATTCATCGTATTCATTCAACATAGACGATAACATAAAAAAATAAGTTCGATCTGATACGCATTACGAGACCAGAGGAACTGGTTGTAATTCGCTTAAAATGCGAAATAAATTCAAATAAATTTTTGAATTCCTGGCAGCTCATGCCATTTAAAACTTTTCGTTCTCATATGGAACAGTTTTGCTATGCCACAGGTCAATTGATTGGTGATGTGATAGAAAAAATATCAAAAACTTACTAGATTAACATAAGATTGCTCGTTCTGGAATATTGTTCACTTGACCTTTCTCTCCTGGCGGCAATGCAGAAGATTATTACCTCCCCCGCATGCGCACCCACTATTCTAAGCCGTTGAGTCCTTCATTCAACGTCTAAGCTTACTATAATGTTTAGCGTACAATCGAATATAAACTTACCCATCAAAGTCGAAGTACGGCAATTCCATTTGCCCGGCTATTCCATGTTTGTTTTCCCCGCTGCAATATAAAACGAGCACTAAATAATATATATTCTTTTCAGTTGTCCTCATGTAATGTTTATAATAAACACGAGATAAGCGCCACACAGAAATACGGGCGGAAAAACGTCGCAAGTTTTGTAGAAAGAGAACACGAAATCAATAAAGTGAAAAATACCTTGATCCAAAAGAAACTTAGCGGGGCTCTCACAAAGTAACGACATAATATTATTATGTTGCTTTGGCCCGTACGATTTGACCCTGACTTTTCGTGTAGGTAAATTTGTTTACCAAAAATTATGTCTATGAAAACTAAACAGGCTTCTGGTAACGTTATAAAATGTTACAGTGTCCGCTTTGTTGCTGACAAGCAACATTAAAATGTATCAGGTTCAGATAAGACAATAGCGTAATGTCTGTTCCATATTATTATATTATTATTTATGGAAAATGGAGTCTAATTGCCTAATGAAGACCCTGAATTTTAAACCTAAAGAACGATGGTTTTATTTTACTCCATAAAGTTAATTACGGCACACCAATTATAATAAAGACGAGTCTTTGCCAAGTGGCTGGAATTCTTGTTGAATTTACAAACCACCAGCCGGATATAAGTAGTCTTTTTGCCCTAAAATACTGTTCTAGATTTTCCCAACTTTCCAACTCTTGATGCTGCTCGCTTTTGGAAGTTGTGTGCGGGTGTATTAGGAAAGTTTCAGGGCCTGCTAGCTGTCTCGCTTCCTGCAGTTCTGTGTATTACGTTCGACGCCGACAGTTGTTTGAGAAAGGTACAAAATAAAAATTAAATGAGGGTCCCCAAAAAAATTACCGCGGGGACAAGAATTATTGAGGCAACATGCAACTAAAGCAGTGTTCATCCCGTCGTTTAGGTCTAAACTATCACAAAGTCGTCGTAAATAGTAGGTAGCGAGGTAAAAAATACACGTAGCCGCCATTTTGTTGTTGCTGTTTTCTTCATTATAACATCAATTAATATTATCGGCTAGATATAGAACAATAATTATTAATAATCGCTATCAGTATGGGAGATATGGAAATTGAAATTTAGTTACAATTTTAAACACTACACTGTATGTTAAAAATTATCAAAGGATGTTTTTAGTGGCATGTCAGGTAAAGGATATCAATTGAAAAAAATGCACTCCAGCCGGGACTTGAACCCGGGACTCCCACTGTGGCCGTAGGCACTTTAACCAACTAAGCTACCGGAGATACGGGTTCCATCGGCTAGGTGTTATTTATTCCAATTGATATATAGTTAGTAGCGGTGAGATGTTGAAGACTACGGCGCCTTCTACAGCTACTAGAAGGGGTTAGAGGGTGTAGGGTAACCATTCATGATTGTTGGTTATGTGAACTTCCTATTTGTTCATCAACCCACAAAATTCGACATATAGCGACTTAATGTATCGAACGTCGAAATTCTAACCTACAATGTCAAACCACCCCCACGTACCCCTTAAAGAAAAAAAACGATAACTTTCATGGTACGATTTTTAGCTAATGATTCCAGATGCTCAAATTCGTGCTTTAAAAAAAATGTTGGGCGAAAACTACCCCCAGCACCCCTTTAGGAAAAAATGATAACTTCATTGTCGGATCCTCACCAATTTTAGCAAGGAACGTTCCTAATGATTCCAGATGCGCGAATTCGTAGTTGAAAAAATTTGTTGTGCGAAAACTAACCCCACTACCTCTTAAAGAAAAAAAGATAACTTTCATGGTACGATTCCCGCCGTTTTTAGCAAGGACGTTCCCAATGATGCCAGACAATGCACAAATCTGTGCTTTAAAAAAGTTGTTGGTCGAAAACTACCCCCAGCACCCCTTTAAAAAAATATAACTTCATTTTCGGATCCTGGCCGATTTTAGCAAGTACGTTCTAAATGATTCTCGATCCACGAATTCGCGGTTGAAAAAATTTCTTGTTCGAAAACTACTCTCAGCACCTCTTTAAGAAAAATGATAACTTGATTGTCGGATCCTCGCCAATTTTAGCAAGGACGTTCCTATAATGATTCTAGATGCCCGAATTAAGATGCGCGAATTCGTGGTTGAAAAAATTTGTTGTGCAAAAACTACCCCCCACTACCCCTTAAGGAAAAAAAGGAAAATTTCGTGGTACGATTCCCACCGTTTTTAGCAAGGACGTTCCTAATGATTCCAGATGCACAAATTTGTACTTTAAAAACATTGTTGGGCGAAAACTACCCCCAGCACCCCTTTAAAAAAATTATAACTTCATTGTTGAATCCTGGCCGATTTTAGCAAGTATACGTTCTTAATGACTCTAGATTCATGAATTCGCGATTGAAAAAAATTCTTGTACGAAAACTACGCCACTACCCCTTAAAGAAAAAAAGATAACTTTCATGGTACGATTCCCACCGTTTTTAGCAAGGACGTTCCCAATGATGCCAGATAATGCATAAATCTGTACTTTAAAAAAGTTGTTGGTCGAAAACTACCCCCGACAATAATCAAATTAAAAATAAACTTTCGGGGGTGAGAAGGGGTAGTTATTACCCCGCAAATGTTTTCAACCACGTGTTCGTGAAATAAGAAATATAGTGATTGCATTTTCAAAAAACGACAATAATCAAATCGAAAACAACGTCTCGGGGGTGGGAAGGGGTAGTTTTTGCTCTGCAAATGTTTTCAACCACGCATTCGTGCAATAAGGAATATAGTGATTGCATTTTCAAAAAACGACAATAATCAAATTAAAAACAAACTTCCGGAAGTGGGAAGGGGTAGTTTTTGCCCCGTAAATGTTTTCAACCACGGATTCGTGAAATAAGGGATATAGGGAATGTCTTTTCAAAAAACGACAATATCAAATTAAAAACAAACTTTCTGGGGTGGGAAGGGGTAGTTTTTGCTCCGTAAATGTTTTCAACCACGCATTCGTGAAATAAGGTATATATATATATATATTGAATGCCTTTTCAAAAAAAGAAAATAATCAAATCAAAAACAATCTTTTGGGGTGGGAAGGGGTAGTTTTTCCCCGCAAATGTTTTCAACCACCGATTCCTGAAATAAGGTATAGAGTACATGCCCTTTAAAAAAACGACTAAATAATCGTCTCAAAAACAATCTCTGGTGGAGGGGGTAGTTCTTTTCCTGACAAATTTTTTCAACCACTAATTCGTGAATCTGGAATCATTTGGAACGTCCTTGCTAAAACGGTGAAGATCGAACTAAGAACAATGGAATTATCATTTTTTTCACGGGGTGCATGGGGTAGCTTTTGTGCGATGATTTTTTTCTACCACGGATTCGTGAAATAAGAGTTATAGTGGCTACGCTTTCAGAAAACTACGATAGTCGGACCAAAAGCAATCTATCCGAGGGTTGGAAGGGATAATTTTTGCCTGTAAATTTTTCTACCACGGGTTCATGCATCTGGAATCATTTGCAACGTCGTTGCTAAAAACGGCGCAGATAATCGGACCAAGAATAATGTAGTTATTATTTTTTTGCTTGAGCGACTGGGCCGCTTTAATTTTTAGCGCCATCTTCTGCTTTTATCCAATATTGCTTCAAATATTGCTCTAGTATCCTTATATGACTCTGACACACATTGGCTAACTAGGGATTCCATAAACAAGGCTATTCGTTGACTGATATTAAAGACTGCTCACGGCTGTCACGTCTGACACATTTTTGGCTCGCCATGCGCTTTCCGGAGATAAGATACAATGCAGAATATATTGTTAGCCATCAGAGCCATCTGTTTTCCAGGACATGAAGCTATAGCCGTGAGAAGTCTTTATAAATACGTCAGTCAATGCTATTAGGCATTCTCATATTGAAATGACAGAAAAACATTGACATACTAGTATGTCTATGTAGAAAAACCATAGTTTTATTAAAGGCGAGTTCGAGTTGGCGCTCAGAGTGGTGGAAAGACGTGTTATACAGGGTGATTAATTGGGAATGGGAAATCCCGAAACTGGGGGTAGGGGAGACCAAAATATTTCGATTGAGTCCAACATTGCTTAAACAAATGTTGTTTGTTTGAGAGATACAGTGCGTTCAAGTTCTTATTTTTAAATTGAATTATGGCTACATCTCCCAAAATAATCAAGCTGCTGAACTGAAATTTGGCACTGCTATGTTTTTGGGGATGGAGAATAAGCTGGAAATGTCAATTTCTACGTATCTCACAGAGGGCGCCACTTGCGCGGTTTTTGGATCGTGCTTTTACTCGTAACTTTTGTGAGGTTATCTTTTTGGCCCTGCAGGTTTGTCATTTTAGCGCACCTTTTCATTCTGCAACAAAAAGGTACTCTTGTTCCATAACGCCCAAATCAACCGTTTGCGTTGAAATTGCCAAAACGTGCCCCAAAACACCTGTTGACTTCAAGATTCGAAAAATAAAATATTCAGCTATTACTTTCAAATGTTACAGATCAACTGTACATTGAAAATGAAGAAAAAAGTGCCGAATGAACATTGGTCGAAACACATTTGTTTTCTTGAAATAGGGTGTCCAATGTTTGTCGAGTTTCAATCTGTTCCATTTTGAAAGTGAACATTTTTTGGGACATTGTTCATATGGGTTTTTTTCTCGCTTTAAATGGTACAGTCGTTGTGCAATATTTGAAAGCAGTAGGTGAATATTTTATTTTTCGAATCTTGAAGTTAACAGGTGTTTCGGGGCACGTTTTGGCAATTTCAACGCAAACGGTTTATTTGGGCGTTATGGAACAAGAGTACCTTTTTGTTGCAGAATGAAAAGGTGCGCTAAAATGACAAACCTGCAGGACCAAAAAGATAACCTCACAAAAGTTACGAGTAAAAGCACGACCCAAAAACCGCGCAAGTGGAGCGAGATACGTAGAAATTGACATTTTCAGCTTATTCTCCATCCCCAAAAACATAGCAGTGCCAAATTTCAGGTCAGCAGCTTGATTATTTTGGTAGATATAGCCATAATTCAATTTAAAAATAAGAACTTGAACGCACTGTATCTCTCAAACAAACAACATTTGTTTAAGCAATGTTGGACTCAATCGCAATATTTTGATCTCCCCTACCCCCAGTTTCGGGATTTCCCATTCCCAATGAAACCCTGTATATGGCAACGCTTTGTTGTCCATGCTTGGCTTGGAGTGCATGAACTCAAATAAATGCTCCTTATTAGATAGGTATTGGTATTAGGTACCTATAGACTCCGTTCAAAATCTCATGAGCTTGTGACCTTGTCTGAGCAATTTACCAAAATGACGGTAATGTATAGGCATCACTAGCAAGACTAAAAATATCCGAGATATGCTTGTGCACATAAATAAGAAAGGCATATCATCAAAGTCTACAGAATACTATTCTCTGGACGCTGATATTATGTCGAATATTATTTTAATATTCTTGCTAGTAATGCCTCGCGATTATCGTTGCTATGGTAAATTGTTCAGTCAGGGTCACAGCTCATAAGATTTTGAACGGAGTCTATCCAGGTATGCCCGAGATCATGCCTCGTAAACTAAAAAATAATAATAAAACTATTTATTTTTAAAATGAACCATTTATTGCTAAATTTCTTTTGCAAACTATTAATTACTTTGAACACGGACGACCACTAGAACTAGGCTGGGTTTTCTTGTACAATAATATTGATATAAAAATCATCAAACTTGGTATTTTTCAGAAAAAATAATAAATATACCTATATCTAATCAATAATTTGTAAAGCCTTCCCTACAGACCTGTAATTTGGTTACCTGCGCTACTGATCCATCTAATTATAATAATGTAACCGTGTTTTTATCTAAATAATATTGTGATATAAGATATAATATCAGTACTTAAGTACAAAGTAAGTACCTATGTACAGTGTCCGTCGGAAAGTAGGCCCCATAAGGGATTTTTTTAAAATTTTACATTTATCAGAAATTTTTATTCTTGATAAAAGTTTGTGCATTCCTGCAAACTCAAAACGCAGTTTTCAAAATTTGAATAGGTACCTCATTTCGTATACGGAGGAAAAAGGCTCCAAGAATCACCCTTTTTGTTTTTTAGAGAAAACATGTATTATGGAAACGTTGTTAGAATTAAAAGCTAAGCTCAAAAATGAAGTTTCAAGTTTCTATTCCATAAAACACCTTTTCGAATTTTTTTATGATTTACACCGTTCCGTATACAAGATAAAACCACTTTATTTAATTGCCAGTTCCGTTTCAGAGAGGAATTATCATTTATACACGTGAGTACCATAAAATATAATATTTGTTTGAACAGTAGTTATGGCTCCTGCAAAAGAAAAAGAAAAAAATACTAGGTATTTTTTTGGTGCAAATCTTGTTAAACAAATTCTAATTTTTATGGCACTCGCGTTTATAAATGATAAATCCTTTCTGAAATGGAAGTGGCATATTAAATAAAGTTGTTTTATTTTCTATAAGTAGGGGGTAAATCATAAAAATGCTGAAAAGGTATTTTATGGAATAGAAACTTGAAACTTCATTTTTACCTTTTAATTCTAAACAAGTTTTCATAATACATGTTTTCTCTAAAATTAAAAATAATAAGGGTGCTTTGAAAACTGCGTTTTGAGTTTGCAGCAATCGAGGCAGCAATGCACAAACTCAAAAAAGTTGAACATATTGTAAAATAATAGAAGCGTCCAGGCTACACTTTTGGAAGTTTCAACTTTTTCTTTATAATCTATATTGTTCTATATTATGATTAGAACTGCGCACGCGTCGTTTTCTCAAATTACCAAAATTAGGATAAGAAATACAAAATTATTTGCAACATAAAAGCTATAATGTTAACTACAATCACCAGATGAACTTCACCAAGCGAAAACTCTATTTAGCAGTAAAAAAGTTCGTATGGATTCAAATTGCGCATGTGCAAATAATTTTTAAAAAGCAAGCTGCCTGAACGTATTTATTTTATTTCTTTAAAGTAAAACATAAAGCAAAAGCATAAAGATAAAGTTGCTGCATGAACTTCGCTTAAAATTTCTTGAAAAATATAAAATAAAAAAACCATATGGTGCGTACTTTCTGCCAGTCACTGTATTATGCGTCAAATCCTGTGAGAAAAATAAAACCGAATATTTATACAACCATGAACCATATAGGTACCCTCCCCCAAACCAAACCTAAGTTCTGGTTACGCCACTGCACTGATCGATCGAGAATAAAAATCAAAATCAATACAAATCGTTACTATTCCACTGCCTTTATTTTTACGTAAACAACATTGTCAATACAGCCGTGCCCACAATCATACTAACCTGTTGTCTTTGCGAATCGTCTCGAACAGATTTTATCATCCGGTATTATTGCTGGCCACAAAAAGCCCACACAAGGCATGGGAACACCGTACGCCCTGGATCCGTTCCGTCGCGCACGATCCTTCGCTCTCGTTCGCGCACCGACAAACGAATAAAGGTGGAATTTTTTCCTCCAAAAGCCAACCCTGATGTCTGGATCGGGATGGCGAACCAGGCGAACCGCGATGCGAAAAACACGCGGCCGCGACACGGAATGAGGAGTGGGCGGGGGAACGGAGAGCAGCGGCGCGCGCCACCGACGGCACGAGGTGCGCGAACACGGAAATCCGACGGCGGCGAAAATTGTATTATCGATTGGCGTGGGCGGGTTTGAGTGGTTTTTCTAGGTAATCCAAGCCGAGAAACAAGGGGGTGGGTAAGTAACGTTTATCGCGCTTATAGGTTGATTTATGGGGGATTTATTGTTGCAAGGGAACTATGTAATAATGCTAATGGGGCCGAATTGCAAAGAATACAATTCCGAATAATATATATTACCATCATAATGTAGGTTATAGAACACAAACATTCTTTTTACCTAATTATAGCCAAACTATGATATTATTACCTATACCTATAGGTATATAGATTATAAATTGATACCACCAATCTCGATCCCTGCGTCACAATGGCCAACAATGCAATTTCCATTGTCGACCATTGTGACGCAGGGACCATTATTCGTGATATTCACCATACAGGATGATTTTTTACAACTACCATTTTCTTGCTCATTTTGCGCCCTACAAAAAAAGTAAGAAACAGAAATGTGGCAATTTTGGGCAGCTTATACAGTGTAGTCATTTAAGTGTGCAACATATGGGACTCTTTTTTTGTTAATTGCACAACCAAAATACAGACATTGCTGAAAGTTATTGCATGTTCAATGATCATATTAGGTGCACTTAGAATGGTTGCAATTTAAACAGCATACAGGGTAGGTCAAAAAATATAAAAATTGTACAAGAGTAAAGTACCCCTTATTTAAAAAAATTCAGCAAAAGGTTATTAAGAAAAGTTGTTTAGAATTAAAAGCTATGCCTAAATACCAAAACATAGCCTCCTAAGAAAAAAAAATTGTCGTCAATTAATTTCCAGTTTCTAATAAACATTTAAAATAAAAATTTTGCACCTTAAATGAGAGTTTTTTAATATACACATTATCACTACTAATGTTTTACCTTGTTCAGAAGAATTTTTGCGAAATTTTAAAGTTTTGTTTAATATCGTTGCAACAAACATCAAGTTTGTGATTGCTTAAAAAATTAAAAATCTAAGGTAATTTTACAAATATGCTTGAATTCGAACAAAGTTACGCGAAATTGATTTAATTTTGATTGATTTATGAAATTGTTTACGGTGACTATTAAAACAAAAAATTTGTTTAGATTATTAATGTTTTTCAAAAATATATTTTTTTTCTTAGGAGGATTTTTTTGAAATAAGGGTACCTACTTTACTCTTGTAAAATTTTTATATTTTATGACCTACTCTGTATGCTGTTTGACTTGGCAACCATTCTAAGTGCGCGTAATATGATTATCGAACATGCACCAACTTTCGGGAATATTTGTATTTTCGTTGTGCAATTAATAAAAAAAATCCCCTATGTTGCACACTTAAATGACCACACTGTATAGTGGTTCTGCAAAAGGAAATAATAAAAACTCAAATTGAGGAAAACAATTAATACCTAGATAGATGTAGCAGAGATAGAGCAAAACATTCGTATTGAAAATTGATGGCACTAAGAAGCTTTATGCAACTGGGTGCTCAGATAGTTTAAGAAAATTGCACAGGGTCATCGGCTCTCTTGAAACTATGGAATTTTTTGTTTATTTTTTATTAAGCGATTTTCTCGCAGTGTAATCAATTTCCAATATAAAAGTTTTTCTATATCTCTTAAAATAAACATTCCACGGCTATTAATAGTTTTGCTCAATTTGAGTTTTTTTTATATTGCGTTGTATGGATGCCCATTTCTTTTTCAGCACTACTTAACTGTCCAAAATTGACACATTTTTGTTCCTTACGTTTTTTGTAGGGCGCAAAATAAGCGAGAAAATCGCTGTATATATATACCTACATCTTTCATATTTAGTGCAGGCCGATATAGGATTTGTACAGATAGAGGCCATATAAAGTTGCCCGATAAATTTAAAAAAAGATAAGTGTAGCCCGGTAAAGTTAAGAACTTAAAACGCACTTGAGTAGTAAAAGTCCTAAGTATCATGCACCCCATCCCCTCTTAGGTAACCCTAGAATCTTCGCTACGTTGCCGAATTGCAGCCCGGCATTGCCATTGGCGCAATCTCATATTACATTTTCTATCAATTATTTCCATATAATATGATAGTATAAGTAAAATGGCAATTTATTTACTTACGCCCATGGGCGGATTTCCACCCTTTCTTACTTTCCTCACCGCAGACGCACTCTTTCAGTTGATGTAGTCTCCGGAAATGATTAAATGCATAATGCAATATAAATAATGCCAATGGCCAATGGAACACTACTTCCATATCACTTTTTTAAATTCATTTTGTAATAGTAATTACAATATCCCATACAAACCTTACTTATATATACTTATATACTTAATAGAGAAACCGGATTTTTATTATTCCCTTTATATCAATTTTTAATCACTTAGTTTCTGCAAAATAATGGAAAAAAATGAATTCCTCGACACAAAAGAAAAACAATATGTTTGCGACATATCACGTGCAATTTTCAAATTCGCCTCGTTGCATCCCATTCAACCACCCCATTCTTATAATATTGAAATTTCTCTCTACTAACAATTATTATTATTATTATTACTAATTTCGTTCTGTTTGTACTGTATCACGAAAAACATAACGATGAACGTTTTAGACCGGGAGATAGTGATAGATTTTTGGACGTGATTTTACTTACTTGGTATACCTTTATTCGAAAAATATCCGTTTTGATTTGATTTTAGTCAGACTGCCATGTGTTTTATTAATAAAGTTCAAAAAAGAAAATTCCTCGGAAAACCATAGGCATGCCGTTAGCGTGGGTCGAAAGGGCTATTATTGTCACGTGAACTTGTATTTTAATAATTAATTTTTCCACTTTTCTGAACAGGCTGCCAATGATAAGTATGTAAGTTCTTGTCATAAAACTGCTGAAGAGAAGATGGCATACCGTTTGCGCATGTCCAAGTACACTTTACATCGAATAAATCGTTTAAATGATTAAATAACATTCAATTTAAACTGTACCTACTTGGACATGCGCAAACGGTATGCCATCCTTTTTTCAGCAGCTTCATAACAAGAACTTGCGTACTTCTCATTGTCAGTCTGTCCAGAAACGTGGAAAAATTAATTATTAAAATACAAGTTCGCGTGGCAATAATAGCCCTTTGGGCCAACGCTAGTTTTCCGAGGAATCTTCTATTTTGAACTTCATTATAAAACACATGATAGCCTGACTAAAATCATATCAAAATTGTTCAGTCAGAGTCACAGCTCATAAGATTTTGAATGGAGTCTACCCAGGTATAGTCCAAAGCACAAAAGAAAACGTTTCTAAAGAATGCGGGTAGCGTTGCGAGATTTCCTATACGAGTAGTCGTTATTTATTGGCGAATACAAGTTTTATCATATTGAAGCCGAATTTCTGAACTCTGTTATACCGAAAAAATAAACCTCGCATCACGGGATCACTTACCCATCTTTGTTTATCATTTATTTTTAACGCGGTGTGATAAAACACCTATTATATATTTTTCAACATCGTCGCGTCTACCATCGCCTTTGAAATACGGCAACACAGCACTTCTGCGAAGGAGTCGGCTGACAAAACCAGTTAGCCAACGCGTTTTGTGCCTGTTTCTATAGTACGTAAAGTTAACTGCGTATTTGGGCTACCATACAGACCTCATTTTTTAGGCCGCTGGCAAGTTTTTTCCGCCGGCTCAGAGAGCTCAGTGGCGTTTCGTGTGTTTGGGAGTTAACGTGTGCAAAATGAGTAAACAGGGAAGAACGTTGCATTCTCAAGCACGAGAAATAATTGCCAATGTTATAAGGGTTTGCCTTCCTCCATAATCTAAGGCATCACCGTTAAGAATAATATTAACAATAAATTAAATAACAATTATATGAAAATTAAGTCAGTGAGTTACACAAAATTGAGCTACGCCCCTGAACTGCGACTAATTCTATAATATTTGCGAGTTCTTCCCCTTTACGTCGCACGCATTCTGCCGTAAGGAGGACTATATGCCCGAGATCATGCCTCCTTAATTAAAAAATAATAATAAAACTATTTATTTTTAAAATGAACCATTTATTGCTAAATTTCTTTTGCAAACTATTAATTACTTTGAACATGGACATTCCACTAGAACTAGGCTGGGTTTTATTGTCCATTAATATTGATATAAAAATCAACAAACTTGGCATTTTTTAGAAAAAAGAATAAATATATACCCAATCAATAATTTGTAAAGCCTTCTCTACAGACCTGTAATTCATATAACATATAATTATAATAATGTAACCGTGTTTTTATCTAAATAACTTGTCATTGGCAGTCTGTTCAGAAACGTGGAAAAATTAATTATAAAAATAAAAGTTCACATGGCAATAATAGCCCTTTGGGCCCATGCTAACGGTATGCCTATGGTTTCCGAGGAATCTTCTATTTTGAACTTCATTATAAAACACTTGGTAGCCTGACTAAAATCATATCAAAACGCATATTTTTCAAATAAATGAAAACTCAGTCTTTCATATGAAGAACCCAGGATGACTTTCTGTTTCATACCTTATTATTGTGAGAATATAGGCAACATAATGCCCTTTGAAAGGCATACTGAGTAAAAACGCGTCCAAAAATGTCACTATCTTCCGATCTATTTGCATCCTCCTATTTCCACCTCTTTCCAAGGAGCGATTTCCCAATGGAAAAATAGTTATTTATGTACCAAGGCACTGAAGTTCAACTTTTTATGACTCATGTGGAGTTTAGTTGCTGAGGCCTCTGGCCGAGGCAAATAAACCACATGAGTCATAAAAAGAACTTCAGTGCCGAGGTACATATTATATATTTTTTTGAAATCGAAAAAAAAAAGTTTATTAGGCAAGAAAATAATAATAAGGGATCACCCGTCCACGAACCGACTACGCGCGACGTTGCTTGACTTTACCGATCGCTCTACCTAGGATTCGGATTCGGATTCGAACAATTTTTATTTACACATACATAGGGCAAAGGGCTTTTTCTGTTTTAACTATATTTTAATGTAATTTCATATTGTTGAAATCCAGTTTATGATATATGACATTTTAGGCTAGAAATGAAAAGCCTATATTTTTTTATACGTTTGGTAGAGATTTTTAGTTCAAATTTTGCTTAAAGTGGCCGGAACTGGTAGGTACCTCTACCCTGCTAAGTAGACTGGTACCTAGATCTCATATTATTATGTGATTGTGACCGATATCCATCGTATATTCACAAGTAAGACAAGGACGGGAGTTGTGAGATAGGGCCGAACATTCGCTGAACAAACTTTAGGTACCTCAGCGTCAGGATAAGGTTAACCTATCTTAAAAATATGCTCTACAATAATTTATCGAATACTGGCTTAATGCCGGATAATCAGGAGAACAGAGAGCTCCTAGCTCTGTTCCACGCACCAATATCAAACGTCCACGATGCCAAAATTCCATTGCAGCGGTTATTAGTGCGTAGAGCAAGAATTAAAAAAATATATATTTTATTTAATACGGGCCCAATTTAAGTTAAAAACGGCGCATTTAAAAAATAACTTTTATATTATATGACCTTACTTTTGCCTCATGCCTTTCTCTATTCCTCTGCGCAAAATGATCGCGGACAAATTTGTTGTGTTTCGTAAAAATATGTAGGTTATAGTTATTTCTTACCTCCCCTTAACTTTTTAGTTTTTGACCTAGAAAAAATGTTGAATAAGAAAGTTGTAGATAGGAACATGTACTTTTTAACCATTATGTGAGAATTTATGCAGGGCGTTTAGTTTAGTTTGCAACAGCAAACTAAACTTTTTTTTAATGGAACACCGCGTATATCATAGATCTTGAGGTGATGAAAAAGGGCTTTTCAAAGAATATAATATTTGGTATATTACTCGTCAGTTTTTAAATATTATTTTTCGGTAGGATTCTTAGTTGGCCATGAAACAAAATAATGTGTCCTTGACTGTCGGATAATGCTTATTGTTGGCTATTTTTTTGTTTGTCACATCGATGTCATAGAATTGAACAAAATTTTCATTCAATAATAATTGTTTTAAATTGAACGAAATTTGTTTTCTAAGTCAACAAGTTTGGAATATGGGTAAATGCAGCCATATCATAGATAAAGGATTTATCGCCATATTTTAAGAGCGAATGCTCATATTGCTTCCTCATTTGTGATATTTTCTTATACCTATACCCGCATACCCGCTAAAGGTTCATTTTGGAAAAAATTGCCTCAAAAGTGCAAAAGTCAAAGTTTCAAGGTCGAATATCTTCCAAACAGCTGGACCAAATTTCTAACAATATCATACAGTGTGTCTAAAAATCTAAGTAGACTGCGGGAATTGAACGGGACAATTTTTATAGACATGTCCCTGAATGTTCATTATTTGTGAAGTAGTGAAGGGGTGCGTTTTTCGAAAAACCATATTAGGCATTTTTATTTAAAGTCTCACCACAGCGTTAATTCTTTAAAGACATCTGGCAGTCAAATGTGCCATAGAATCCACTCAAAACAATTATTGGATGGTCAACAGTCAACACTCAAAGTGTTCAAAGATTCAATACAAAAATATACAGAGTATTTTGCGCCATCTCAAAATGTTAATAAACAAGAGTAAATTATTTATTTTGTTACAAAATGCCAAGCAACAAATAAAAACAATTTAAATTATTGGACCTTTCTCAACAAAGTCACTGTCTAAGATGATACATTTTCTGTGAGTCTCCTGTTGTGGCACACCATCAACCCTTCCTTACTCATATCTTACTATCTGGCAGGCTTCTATATTTTTTAGACTTAGTTCGTTTATAGTGTCTGGAGCGGTTTTGATATACCTACTCGATTTTGACCCGTTAAAGTTTCAAAAAAAATTCAGCATTATGAGTTGGTAGAGAGAACACCTTGTATCTTTTTTATTGGATTTTTGCACATCAGCACTGTGAGCGGTCCTGTTGATCATTCAACTGTTCCGAAGTAATTCGCACATGAGCTCACTTGAGTCGCCAGATAGTACTCCTAATTCGTTATTTTGCCCAACTTTTGATACCCTGCAGAATGGAACTCCCTGTATATTTTTTTGTTCAAATTTGGTATATGGGGGTTGCCGCATGTCCCGATTAATTCTGTGGTGTCAGATTTTAATTAAAAATGCCTATATGTTTTTTCGAAAAACGCATCCCTTTGAAAGATAGCAGAAGGCTTTCCTGAAATGCCAAACCAATACTTTGCAGACGATGAACTTTTAGGGACATATCTATAAAAAAATGTCCAATTCCAGCAGCCTACTTAGATTTTTAGGGGCGTTAACACGAAAAACGAGACGCACTGTATATCGTTAGGATCGCAAAAACACGTAGATTTCAAAAATAGAAAATATTCAGGATGTTCTATTTAAAAAATATAGTTATATCTATATCTCTGTTACTCAATGTTCAGTTGTTGCTCCAAGTCTCTAGGTACCCTACAACTGTTCTATTTAACATTTTTTTAGGTCAAAGAATAAACAGTTAAGAGGGAAATAAATAGGAACGCCCTGTACACATGTTTCCGTTTCCGCTCCGTCCAATAGTGAAACCTCTTGACATTTCTAGGAACCCTTACTAATTCATTGGTCCAGGTTCGAGGTTCGGGAAACGTAGTTCAGATATTATACTTACCTATAGACAGTAAACGCTTTGGGACCGCGTCCTTAAAACATTCGAAGGCTTGCATAGCATAAACCATAACCCTGGTTTTCTGCCTCATTCCAATGATATCAAAACTTATGATAAGTGATCTTTAGTTAAGTCAACAGCCCTCACACTGTCACTGCCTGTGAATGTGTGACCGGAATCCTACACTATAAGTAAGTACCTATACATCAGAAGCAGAGAATCCTCTCAACCTGCTAACCAATCTGAGCCTCCTCATCTTCTAGGGCAATCGCATAGCATAGCCTGAAACCATGATCATATTATATAAAAAAATATACATTGCACCGTATAGTTTATCTGTATACAGGGTGTTCCTTAATAACATGCTAATACTTAAGGGGGTTATTCTTGGGCCCATTTTAAGAAAAAAACTTCATATGAACGTAAGTCGTAAACGTCCTAACTTTTGAGATACAGGGCGTTAAAGTTAATTTTTTTAAATTGAATTTTGGCTACATCTCCCGAAATAATCAAGTTGCTGAACTGAAATTTGGCACTGCTATGTTTTTGGGGATGGAGAATAAGCTGAAAATGTCAATTTCACCGTATCTCACAGAGGGCGCCACTTGCGCTGGTTTTGGATCACGCTTTTACGCGTAACTTTTTTGAGGTTATCTTTTTGGTCCTGCAGGTCCATCATTTTAGTGCATCTTTTCATTCTGCAATAAAAAGGTACTCTTGTTTCATAACGATTAAATCAACCGTTTGCTTTGAAATTGCCAAAACGTGCCCCAAAACACCTGTTGATTCCAATATTCGAAACATAAAATTATCACCTACTGCTTTCAAATGTTACAGATCAACTGTACATTCAAAATGATGAAAAAAATGCCAAATGGGCATTGGTCAAAACATCATTGATTTTCTTGAAATAGAGTGTCCAAATTTTGTCAAATTCAATCCTTTCCATTTTGAAAGTGAATAATTTTTGGTACGTTGTTCATAGGGATTTTTTTCTCAGTTTAAATGGTACAGTTGATCTGTAACACTTGAAGGTGGTAGGTAAAAATTTTATGTTTCGAATATTGGAATCAACAGGTGTTTTGGGGCACGTTTTGGTAATTTCAACGCAAACGGTTGATTTAATCGTTATGAAACAAGAGTACCTTTTTCTTGCAGAATGAAAAGAGGCACTAAAATGATGGACCTGCAGGACCAAAAAGATAACCTCAAAAAAGTTACGCGTAAAAGCGTGATCAAAAAACAGCGCAAATGGCGCCCTCAGTGAGATACGGTGAAATTTCACATTTTCAGCTTATTCTCCATCCCCAAAAACGTAGCAGTGCCAAATTTCAGTTCAGCAGCTTGATTATTTCGGGAGATGTAGCCAAAATTCAATTAAAAAAAATGCACTTTAACGCCCTGTATCTCAAAAGTTAGGACGTTTACGACATACGTTCATATGAAGTTTTTTTCTTAAAATGGGCCCAAGAATAACCCCCTTAAGTATTAGCATGTTATTAAGGAACACCCTGTATAGTTAGTAGGCACCTACCATCATCATTGCCTCTCACTTAAATGCATGCCCTAGTACAGGTGTCCGATTTTACGGCTTTGCACCAGCCACTGATATCTTATATTGGGTTGCCCCGTAACGAATGTGATGACAGGATCTTTGTCCTTTAGGCCCTGTGATGATAGGAGCTTTGTCCATTAGGCACCTAGGAGTATTTTGACCAAGCTTTTGTGAAATATTAGTTTAAGAGTCCGGATAAATTAGGTACCTATTTGTGCTGTATTAGCAGCTCCGTTCAGCAAATCACTCATGAGTCTACTCCACTCTGTGTTGGTTGATACTGAATTTAAATGGTAAATGCTGGTGGTATTTTATACTTGCATAATATTTTAATCTTTTCGCAAACGTGGTGCAGAAAAACATTAATTGGGGAGTGGATGAATGAAAATCATTTGATAATATTGGTAATATTTTAATTAGAAAGTTCCGTTCTGTTTTTGTCTTTGTAGGGTCCTTTTTATTCTGGAAGCCTTAGAAAAGAATGACTAAGATAGTTAAATGTAACCAAATAAAACTCCTAAGTCCACACATACTAACAGGTTTCCCCTTTCCATTGGAGATTTTTAAATATGCTTTTGTAGTCTCCTAATAGAAACTCCAGAAATGCATAAACTGAATAAAATAATACCTTCAACAAAGTAAAGGTAAGAAAATCCACAGAATTTGACGCGAAGAATACTTGTGATATAAACTCTATTGAATATTTTAAGATACTTCAAAAATAAAACTTGTAGAAATTTCTGGGGAATCCTAATTTGCTCCCAGAACCGTTGTGTCTCTTTGATTATTGAAGATATTGAGATATCGTATCGTGGTTAGGTTAGATATGTAATTAACTCCATAAGTAAGACTCAAAGTATTTTAAATAAAGTAACTTTCCAATAAACTTACCCATACAAGCTTGGTTTTATGCTAACCCATGTCGTTATAACGTAAATATTCAATAGTCTACATATTTTTTAAAACAACACCCTGTGACTTTTAATAAGGTTTTAAAAATATAGTTTTTACGAAAAAGTGCAGGTAATTAGTAAAGTAAACCACCCGCAGTACTATGTCCCTGAAATATTTCACACTCTTTTATTGATCTCGTAATTTTCACATCTACTATACAGGGTGTCTCAAAATTAATGCACCATAGAGCAACTGCATATATTTTGGGCCCAAATATTACGATTGAGCTTAACAACTACGGGTCAAATCTCAATAGTTACTAAGATACAGGGCATTTAATTTCATTTTTTGAAATTGAATTATGGCTACATCTCCCAAAATAATCAAACTGCTGAACTGAAATTTGGCACTGTTATGTTTTTGAGGATGGAGAATAATATGAAGATGTCAATTTCTACGTATCTCACTGTTGCACTGTTTTTGGATCGTGCTTTTACTCGTAACTTTTTGAGTTTATCTTTTTGGTCTTGCAGGACCATCATTCTAGTGCATCTTTTCGTTCTGCAACAAAGAGGTACTCTTGTTTCATAACGATAAAATCAACCGTTTGCGTTGAAATCGGCAAAATGTGCCCCAAAACACCTGTTGACTTCATTCGAAACATAAAGTTTTCCCTACCGCTTTCAAATGTTACAGATCAACTGTACATTCAAAATGAAGAAAAAATAAATAGGGATTGGTTAAAACTCTATTGGGTTAATTTTTGGTACATTGTTCATAGGGATTTTTTTTTCACTTTAAATGGTACAGTTATTTGATCTGTAACATTTGAAACGGGTTGGTGAAAATTTTATGTTTCGAATGTTGGAGTTAACAGGTGTTTTGGGGAACGTTTTGCCAATTTCAACGCAAACGGTTGATTTTATCGTTATGAAACAAGAGTACCTCTTCGTTGCAGAACGAAAAGATGCACACGAATGGTGGTCCTGCAAGACCAAAAAGATAACCTCAAAAAAGTTACGAGTAAAAACACTATCCAAAAACAGCGCAAGTGGCGCCCTCTGTGAGATACTTAGAAATTGACATATTCAGATTATTCTCCATCCCCGAAAACATAACAGTGCCAAATTTCAGTTCAGCAGTTTGAATATTTTGGGAGATGTAGCCATAATTCAATTTCAAAAAATGAAATTAAACGCCCTGTATCTCAGTAACTATTGAGATTTGACCGTTAAGTTCAATAGTAATATTTTGCTCCAAAATATATGCAGTTGCTCTATGGTGCATTAATATTGAGGTATGAATTTGTATTTTCCTGGCAAATTTCACAAACAAAAAAATTTACTTACCATTTTTACGTCTCTGCTAGATAACACAACAATTGACGGCACTAGAGAATCGGTTCGAAGATATCTAGTTAAATAAATCAACACAATTTATAGAATATAACACATATTTTTATTATTAAACTTTATTCCTTTCAATCATCTTGAATATACCGATCAATTCATTAAAATGCCAAATTACAATAATTATAAAAACGGATGTCAGTATGCTAAAATCTATATAATATAATGCGTGATATATTAACCAAAACTATACAAAACACAAATGAATCATTGATCTGAAAGCTTCAACTTTCTGTGTTTTTTTAAATTATATATAATTTTGAATTAATCAAACAAATTACAATAATTGCACTAAGGATAACGTGCTCTCAAATTATCTCTACATTCACTAGTGTCTGGTCCGCATGTACACACAGGACACATCGTGGCCATCATAACCCAGCCTCCTGGCATGTTTGTATATTTCATTGGCTGTCGAAGCCATCATCAAAGGCTGCTTTAAATCATCAGACATATTCAGCACCAGCTTCATATCCTTCTGCATATGCTGAATGGCTTGCTCCACCTTCCCGAATTGTTTGTTAACAATCATTTCAGCTTTGTGTGATAAATACGGACTCGCCAAACTTGTCATGTTGAATATGTTCAACACATCTTTAGATGAAATTCCACAACGATCGGCAAGGGCCAGTCCCTCGGCCAACCCGACCAACGATATCCCTCTCATCATCTGTAGAATCAAGTAAACCTTGGTCGCATACTCGACATCTCCCAAGAAAAATGCAGTTTTTCCCATGGCTTTAAAGCAGGACTGACAGTCGAGGAACAGAGATCGATCCCCACCAGCTAGGATGACGAGACTACCTTCCTCGGCTTCCTGTTTGCTTCCCTGGAATTGGGCTTCCAGATATCTACCACCACGGGCAGTGATCATTTCGCAATTGTCTTTGGAGGTTTTGGGATCGATGCCGGTCATCTCAACGTAACCCTTGTTCACCAGAGAGACTCCGTCGTCGGTCAAAGGGCCTATTATGCCACAGTTGCCGAAGATGTTCTGAAAATTAAATAATTATGATACTGTTACTGAATTTAGTCTTTGGTCTCTGCACTTGATCAGTTGTCATAATGTTCTTATGAATGAAGAGTGCGATGAGGTTATGAATTAACGAGCAATTTAGGTACAAGGAAATTCCAATGTGACAGGTCTGATATTTTCTTCGAAAAATGGCATTAGTTCATACAGTCGCGAATTGTGAATCGCGAAAAGAATTCTGATTGGTTAATTTGAATTGACAATATTCCCGGGTTCAAAAGTTTCAATTTAAAACAAAATTTGAAATCTGGGGGGAGGCGGGAAAATTGACTTTGGTTAAAGTTTTGTGAATTTCATAAGTATCAAGCGCGAATTTGACGTTGGCGCATGCGCGAAGACTCTTTCCCTCCAATTATTGGGGCTGTTTGTTTATGTCAGGGATATATTTGGTATATTCAAAATTCCCTAATGAATATGAAGTAAGTGCAGCTTTTGCGATTTTATTGTACAAATATTAGCTACCGCAATTCGTGACAGAATGAACTTAGCGGTAAATTAGAACACATTGGCCGCGCTTAATGTGTCCTCAGTTTTATAAAGCGCTAAATAGCGCTTTCTCCCGTAAATGGAATGCTTTGATGCGCCACGGTGTACATTGAACGGCAAACAAACTGCTGACATTTGACTCATTGGACATAATATTCTAACCTAAACATTCAGAAGTCGGAGAATCGAGAATTAAAAGAATATATTAATTATATGAGGAAATAAATTGTTAACAATGGAAAAGACTTTTCTGGAAAAGGCTTTTCTATTGGAAAGGTATGGTTCTGATCAAGCGGGAATCTTGCCCGCTATTAAAACGAGAAAGAAACAAAGGGAGATAACTATGTTATACTGTCAGCTTTGACAAAACAGCCAACATTGCGGTTATGTCGATGTCGTGCACAAAAGTGCTTTGCCATGCCCTTGGTTATTAGTGGTCATCATAAAAGACAGCGCGGACTGGCCCTTCTCTATTGTCGCGTGAATAAGCCTTTCAACCGCGGTTTTTGTGTTTTATATTTTTAAAATAACTGCTTGAAAAAAAAAAATATCTTCATCTTTAAAATGCCTTTAAAGTTATTGGACTTTTTTCACTTTTGTTTTTTTATATCATAATTTTCATATTTTTGAGCGCACTGTTTTCATTTGTGGATTCAATTGTCTTCGTAATCAGGCATTTATCTCACATATTTACTACGATTATAGCTAAAACAAGCTGAAAAGTCGAAAATTACTGAAAAATCGCAAAACAATCATAACCCCTAAAGTAAAAAAAGGATGATATACCTGGGAGTGATTCGGATTCCCCGAGCGGTGCTCTACCTCTGCGCCACCTCTTGACACTCTTTTTTGGGACACCCTATATATTTTTTCTTCTGATTAAGTGTAAGTTTGTTAGAAAAATATTGATACTTAAGTTATGCACTAGATGATTTTTCATGCTGGATTCCTCAAAGTTGTGTGATAGTAATGTCATATCATCAGCAAATTCAGAGTGAACGAAACTTAAATAACTGGAAATATCATTAGTATACATCAGAAAAGGGTCGAGAACACTACCATGCGGAATTCCGTCGTCAACTCCCAACTGCTCAGACCGGACCTCAATGAGAGAAAATATTGTTTACGATTTTCTAAATATGATTTTAATAAATAATGGCAATTTGGATGCCATATGACAGTATCTTCTCTAATAGCAGCACACAATCAAAAGCTTTGGTCAGGTCTCCAAACAGAACCATTAACCTTTGATTGTCGTTCAAACTTTTATAAATTTTACATAGTACGGAACATAGTGCTGTGATCGTAGATCTTCCGCAACGGAAATCATGTTGAGTATCATATACAAGATTATTAAATTCTAAAAAAAACTTGTAATTTACTTAATTAAATCTTTCTCAGCAATTTTTGAAAACATAAAAGTTAAATAGGGCGATAATTACAAATATCTTTAGGGTCGTCTTTTTTAAACAAATGTTTATTAACTTATCGGGAGCAGTTAACTGACTAGCACATAGTTTTATAATGGATGAAGAAAAATTATCTGGTCCACTAGAATTAATTTTTTTCAATTATTTAAGATGTCAATAACTTCACTTTCCTTAACTTTATATAGTTTTTGTCTGCCGAAAAAATTAGTTTAATTGGATTTAAAGTATCATTGTGTGTTTTGCAATTGTTTACGAATTTCGATAAATTGAATTAATTTGCAATGAAAGTTCGGTTTATGTAATCAATATTATTTTTACAAATACTTTAATTTTATTATTATTTTGATTTTTTATTGTTGAGTTTACGACTCTCCATGCAGTTTTTGATTTATTGTTTGAGTAATAAATTTTGAATTTATTATAAAATTCTGTTGTAATTATTCTCCGTTTCGCCTGATAATACAGTTTCTTCAAATTTCGTGCAGAAGTTCTTAATCCGGATGTGTTAGCCATTGTTTATTACTACGGAAATTCTTGTTTCTTTTTAATAAGTGTAAAACTATAGTGTTATTCGAAAGGAACTGATAACGCAGATGAGGTTCTAGGGCCATAAAATGATCCTAAACCCCACGCGACGTAATTTTCTTTTATTTTCAATGTGTAAAATAGAAAAATTATCTTTAAAAATATGGTTGTCTAACAAATGAGTAGGTTAGTATGCTGAATTTTTAACGATAATTTATCATTATTGTTATCTTAATTCATAGCAGTTTTAATACAAGCAATTATTAAAACCCTGATTTATTACCTATTATTATAATTATAATATAGTAGAATGGCTTTAATTTCATATTTTACACTAAGAAATCGAACCAGTTTTGCAAAAACCATTTTTCTGAATAAGAGAAAAACTAGTTTTAAATGTGCACGATGTACTGTACTCTAGCAATGTTCGCGGCATAGTTGTGACATGTTCGAATATGACTGGAGTTGGAGAGGCAACCATTTATAGATTTCGGAAAGAAAGAAGGACCGCCTGTGAACTTAATTAAGCTAAGAAAAAACCAGAGAAGATGCCAACGCAATTCGACAGCGATGCTAAGTATAAGAAGGATAGTTCACAAGTTTTATTTAAAAAAAAGCTACCGACATTATATAAAATCTACAAGCTGTGAATGAAGTCAACCGACTTGCCTGTAGTGAGTAGAACCAATTACGGACAGTCCTTAAGGACATGAATTTTCGCTGGGAGAAACAGAACCGAAAGTCTATTCTGATAGGTAATCCCGAAATAATCTTTTGGAGAAGGGAATACCTAAGGGCGATAAGATTGTGAAATGAGGGAGGAAACATTTACTTGGATGAAACTTGGTTAAACGAGGGACATACTGTTTAAAAAGTATGGAAAGACAAAAATATTTAAAGTTCGGCAAGTTTTTATGGAAGGGTGGTCAAGAGGTATAAAAAAATTACCATGAGGAAATTATGGCCGATGGATTTGAAGAATAGTTCAAATGACAGAGCGGATACCAAATAATTCCATACTTGTAATGGATAATGCAAGTTATCATGGAGTACTCACCTATCTTTTCCTGGCTTCTGACGACCTAGAATTATAGATACTTATTCCCGATTAGGTATGACTCATTCTGTCGATTGTGATATTATGGAAAAGGTCGTGGAAAAAATTATCATGAGGAAATTATGGCCGATGTATTTGAAGAATATTTCAAATGACAAAACGGATACCAAATAATTCCATACTTGTAATGGATAATGCAAGTTATCATGAAGTACTACTCACCTATCTTTTCCTGGCTTCTGGCGACCAAGAATTATTATAGATACCTATTCCCGATTAGGTATGACTCATTCTGTCGATTGCGACATTTCCTACCACTGTAGCCTGTATGTACTTGCAGGATGCAGTGGTTATTAAACGGACATTGTTGCCTACCCCAAATTGTAATGTTTTGTTTAGTCAAGACAGAGATGGCAGTCGACCATAGACAGCACTGTTTCGGGACGGTGATCCCTCATCAGTATGGGTCATCCGAGTGTCATACAGAACGTAGTAGGCAATGAGTCTAACAATGAATGGAACTAAGTAATCAATCAATTACCTAAGCAATCAATTGATCACGGAGATAGCACACCCAAAGGTGCGGGACAAAGTCACTGGTCTGGATCGGCAGACTGACGCCACAATTACAGAGTTTTACAGAATTACATTTTGCAAGTGACTAACACTGACCTAATTTTACTTGCAACAAATTAAATACCCGACCCTACGCCTATGGGCTTACAATTTCCTTTATTAGCATTTTATTTCCTACTGTGATTTGGAGATTACAGGGTGCGCCCAAGAAAGAAGGCAGGCAAATACATTGAATAAATGGCAAAGCCTTTTGTCGGACCCAGGTAGTATCTTGAATTTATAATGAGGGCAGCCTGCTATCAATTCCTTTCGAATACACAATATTATAGGAATGCTCAAGAATGCCAATAAATATTATATTAGTTTTTCATTACCATCACCAAAATTGTTATAAAGTTGATCCCATGTTTCCAAATTTAGAGTTATTTTTAATGTGCCTTTATTTTTTATTGAAAATTATCTTGAAAAAATAAATTTGGTTTTTGTTAGGAAATTTATATGGGCATTCAATATTTTGATAAGTGTGATTAGATATACCGCTTTCTTTAACAATCTGGTTGATTACAATGTCCTTAAAAATTGTACAAACGTAATAATCTATAGCTGATGAAGAATTCCCCCATACATCAAGAACGGGGTTTAAATTAAATGAGTTAATTAATATCCAGCATCACAGATCTATCTATCTATCACTATTATCTTGCAGAAAATTAATATTTAATTGTGATATTTCTGTTAATGTAAAAAAATCAATCGAATTTTTAACCAGTATAAGAAGTCCTATATGGGCATTCAATATTTTGATAAGTGTGATTAGATATACCGTTTTCTTTAACAATCTGGTTGATTACAATGTCCTTAAAATTTGTACAAACGTAATAATCTATAGCTGATGAAGAATTCCCCCATACATCAAGAACGGGGTTTAAATTAAATGAGTTAATTAATATCCAGCATCACAGATCTATCTATCTATCACTATTATCTTGCAGAAAATTAATATTTAATTGTGATATTTCTGTTAATGTAAAAAAAATCAATTGAATTTTTAACCAGTATAAGAAGTCCTCCGTGTTTATTTATGTTCCTGTTATAATAACTTCCTATGGTATGGTGTAGCCATTAACCTCGAGACTAGCAATCTCGTTATCATGGCACCAAACTTTCGGATATACATAAAATAACATCACTTGGTCCAAAAAAGTTTAAATTAATTTGATCAAGAAATATATCCTTTATCTACTCAAATCTCTAAAGTCGCCTCCAATAAATTTCAAAAATAGTCCGATTTTGTCGATGAGACAAAAAAGTTATACCTATAGTATCCTACATTAACTTCCACTCAAATACTTAGATACCTACCTAATCATACTTTAAAATAATAAAAAAGCATTTACCTTAAGATACTTAGGGAAAAAGCCTTTAAATTTATGCAAACTGAAAAGTATTCTCCTTCCAAATACGAGAACATTAATACGATATGCTTAACATATTGTATAACCATTGAGTAAAGGATATATATTTATATAGGGTTAAATATATATCCTTTACTCAATGGTATAATATTGTACCTATAAAAATTATTTAACAAATACATTGCATGCAATGTATTGCTAATTTTCTAGGACGGGCTACTTTATTCCAAAAAAATACTAGTTACCTAACACAGTCGAAGGAAGCATTTCATTTTTCAAGAACTACTACAATATTAATAAAAAAATTAACATCTCGAGAATGTTTTACATTATTATGCAGTATTCTCAACTAGTTTTTCAGATTAAGTTTATAGCAGAACTACTACCCCGTTTAAACGTAAATATTACCCTCATAAAATATGTGACTACTGATTTTTATATGAAACTGTGTTTCATTTTCTACTATTTCGATTTTAAAATAATATAATGTACACTTTGATACGCCTGTTTTTTAACAGAAGTAAAAAATATTAGGAGGGTACCATTTCAATATAGCGGCTATGCCCAAACCTCATCATAATAACCTTGTCGTGTCCCTCTTTTCATTAAGCATAACCTCACTTTATGGTGAAACTTCGAAATTTGAATATTAGTGATAAGGCCAAAGAAGATTATAAAAATATTAAGTATTAACAAAACTGCAGTAGCCACAAAATATAAAGTAGTAGCCAAAAATGGACAGAAAATTCCATAACTGACCGACTGACCAATGCCTGTTTGATGATACACAAATATTTGTAATGAGATATTTAACCGATAACAACTTATTACTTGTCGTTGAAGCTTATCACTGAAAGTTTTCTCCCCAAAATAAATACAACAGAAACGTGGCTTACAAATTATAATAACAATAATGTTTTTTAAATTCAGAACACTTTGATTTTGACGATCTATTGTTGATTTGCTTGAAGTTGTACAGAACCTGTACACTAGTACTAGTATCATTAATAAAATATTGGTTCAGTAAGGCGACCCAGCATTATACTTTCCAAAGTGAGGCCTATTCTTTCCTCATTATTATGGTATCAGTAATGCCAAGTATGCCATTTTATTGGAGAATCTATGAATATAACAGGTACTTTGATTGTTAGCAAAAATTAATAACGATTTCCAGGATTTCTAAAAATTAGACTTGACAATGTTGTGTATACAAGTGCAGAATGTGGCAACTGTCAAATGCAAGAAATTTATTTTATAGTTGAAATTGATTTTCAGCAATTATTTCCACGAATTTAAGTAATAAGTATGGTAAGTCAGTAGTGCCGATTTTGCTTAAAAAATGTGTCGCTATTGCACATTGTTACCAGGTTCCTCAATCCATTAGTAATATGTATATAAATTTTTGTAATTTTATTTCTCTCCCAAGGTACCTCACAAACTTAAAATAAACTTGTAGTCGTAGATAAAAACTCTTTAAAAAAAGTACTGACTGAAGCTACCTGCTTAATAATTTAAAATTTTCGAAATACGATTTTTGTTTTGAACAACCTACTTATACGTAATGCCCACGTAATGGGAATTGTAGGATTACTAAAGATGATACAGGAAAAATCTGGTTGCAATTATTGGGACTACTACAGGCGGCCGCATTACCTTTAATTGACACATCTGAGTATCTGGAAATTAGAAAAGTTAAAAATTGTGAATTATGATGGGAAATATTTTGCCTCCTTTAGAGTCTATGGCACTGGCATGTCACATAAAACCTGATGGCAGTTGGACACTGACATATAACATGACCTTGTATCAGCCCCCTTGTGGTCTCCTTGGAGTCAACAGAAAACAAACTTCCCCTCAAGGCTTCACTTTTCCTATGTGATAGACTGTGACATGCTGGGTCCCCTTATTTTAAAGAGTCCCTGAGTTCAACTGATATATTTCTAATTTTGATCCTTTGGGTCTCAACAGGGACTCTTTAAAGTAAGGGGACCCAGCATTATACTTTCCAAAGTGAGGCCGTTTCTTTCCTCATTCTAATGGTCTCAATGATGCCAAGTATGCCATTTTATTGGAGAATCTATGGATATAACAGGTACTTTGATTGTTAGTAAAAATTAATAGGATTTCTAAAAATTATTGACAATGTTCTGCCAACAATTTATTTTATATTTGAATTTGGTTTCCTGCAATTATTTTCAGGAAATTAAGTAATATAAATATGGTAAGTCAGTGCCGATTTTGCTTATTTGAGAATTTGTCGCTATTGCACCTTGTTACCAGGTTCCTCAAACCATTTGTAATATTATGTAGGTATAATAGGTACGTACTTGAACTTCCCTTGTTGAATGTATCTACCCAAAGAACTTTCACAGATTAATATTAATAATTTAAAATTTAGGAAATACGATTTGTTTTGAACTACCTATACTTATACGTAATGCCCACGTAATGGGAATTGTAGGATTACTAAAGGTGATACAGGAAAAATCGGGTTGCAATTATTGGGACTACTACAGGCGGCCGCATTACCTTTAATTGACTATCTGGAAGTTAGAAAACTTAAAAATTGTGAATTGTGATGGGAAATATTTTGCCTACTTTGGAATCTATGGCACTGGCATGTTACATAAAACCTGATGGCAGTTGACCTGACATATAACATAACCTTGTACCAGCCCACTTATGTGGTTCTCCTTGGAGATATACAGAAAACAAGGCTTCACTTTTCCTATGTGATAGACTGTGACATGCTGGGTCCCCTTATTTTAAAGTCCCCCATTAAGCATTCGCCGCCTCTAAATCTGGTCTATTAAAATTAGGTATGTATGGTCTTCACCATTAATATTTTTTATACCAATCTTTAAAATACCTATACCTTTAATTTATTAAAAAAAAACTCTTCAGGGGGATAACAAATTAATAATGACAACTTATTTTTAAATAAAAATGGCATATTAGCGTTGACTGACATATTTACAAGACTTCTCACGGCTATGGCTTCATGTCCCGGAAAACAGATGGCGCTGATAGCTAACAATATATTTTGTATTGTATTTTGTGTCCGGAAAGCGCATGGTGAGCCAAAAATGTGTCAGAGTTGACAACCGTGAGCAGTCTTTATTAATACGTCAGTCAATGATATTAGATTATAAAACAGTCACCAAATGCCGCAAATTTCGGCAGTGAAAAGAGGGAACATTAAACTCACCTCCCGACCCGTGTTAATACCGGTTCTAAATGTCAATGATTAATGACGTCACGAAGGGCACGTCATGCATTATAACCGGAGCCCCGTGATCGACGAAAGTACATACCGGTAATAACCGGTCCATCGCGTGAAATCTGTTATATTTATTGAATTCGGACAATACCTAAATACTGACATGAAACATGAAAGGTTAAATATTATAACCATTGTGATGCAGGGAGAGCCAATTATTATTACCCATGCTTTATTGCGATTTGAGTATAATGATAGCTTGTAAAACCCTTATTGTAGCTTGTAAAAAAGCAACCTAAAATTGAGTTTCCAATATGTCGGAGGACCCTCTTATGTGAGAGTTTTAATCTCCACCTTTCTTCTGTACCCCGGCTTGTATAGGGTATTACCGTTGAGTGAGGGAATAATTTACTCAATGGTATTACCCTTATTTATGGATACTCTAGTTAGCCATTGTCTAACACTAACATAAGGACATGACAGAAATATAGTAGATACAGGGGACAGATTTTGCAAAAAATAAAGTTGGCCAGCTGTTTTTTTGGTAGATTTTAATAGTAGAAAATTAGTAGACAATGACTGAGCCACTTTAATTTTTGGCGCCATCTGTTGCTTGTATCTAATATGCTCTCGTATCCTTATGACTCTGTCACACATTGGCTAACTAGGGATTCCATAAACAAGGGTATTACGAAACACATGTATCAAAAATGACCAATATTATACCTGTTTTCCGAGATTCTTTTTTGTAACCTCGAACATTGGACTTTGAAATAACTTTTAATCAAAGTGGATTTTTAAATTAAGCCCTGGGAATTGATAATAATACGTACCACACTTGGTTTTTGAGCTTTGAGGAAAAGATAAGAAAGCAAGTGACACCAACCATCGAATTTACCTATTAAAGTCTAAAATCATCAACTAAGTGGTAACATCAACTTTGTCCAAAATGCACTTAGTGAAAATTATCTTGTGACTATCTGAATCAGTTTGATTTGAATATATTGTACTAAAAGTAGGTTTTATGTAATCATAAATTCCATGGAAGTGGCAAAAGTATTGGCAATGAGAAACCGAACAGATTTGTAGGTATTTGTTTGGTCAATAACTGACATGTTATCCTTTCATTTATTTACTGAAGAAGTTCACACTTTGTAAATTATCGTTTAAAACCTATAAAAATGGCAAATATCATAAAGGTCATTGAAGCTCGCGTAGCGGCAAGTGTTTTGCTCCTGGTTTTTCTGGGCGGGTATAACAATAAACATTCATGTCGTTGTCAAGGCTGAAGACGGCTCTCAAGTGACGACAAAATATCGACTCTAGTTTCAGCACTTTTGATCAAAGAGTAGAGTTAGAAAAATATCGTGTGCAACTCCAAACTTAACGTAGTGATATTTAAATTTAATTGGGTATGACGTATGACAACTACAGTACTATTTTTGTATGTCAATTTTTTTACAGTTTGTCACTACCAGGGACAATAATTATTCTTCAAATTTGTTTTTCGGTTGCAGTAATACTAACACTATTGTGAACCACGACCAAATGTCGAGTAGAAGTAGAAGGGTGAAGTCATTAAATTTGGTTCGTACGCCAGAATGGCAAGTGCGACAGTGTCAAAAATTTTCACCACAAACTGTTACAGGCAAGGTCAAGCATTAAAGATAGATACACGTAACCGGTTGTGCAAAACTACATATTATAAAGACGCCTACTGTGGTTAATATCCAAAGTAAATATATGATCTATTTAGTACTATTTTTATTCGTAAAACAACAAATAGTCAAATATATTCCGGGAAATCTAGAGGGAAGATCGTTTACAAAATTCAAAATTCATGTCCAGATAAACCATCTCCAAAAATAAAATCCATATATTAATATCGCACGATAAGATGTACTAATGTGGAGACATATGCACACAAATAATAAGTTTTAAAACTCGTATTTTTATTTTTATGCAATAAAAATTATAGGAAAATTTTCTTACCTGGGTTACGGCGCGAGGATCCGTTACGCAGCTGAAAATTATGTCGGAATTTTTCACTACATCGCAGGGAGCTATGTAGAAGTTGACCATTCCTTCGTGAGATTCGTCGGCGAATTTTTTGATCGGTTCGTACTAAACAAAAAACAAATTATCAAGAACAATAATCTTTAGTCTGCAGAGTAAAATTTGTTTAGGCTAAATATTCTGTGATAGATGCAAACGACATGAGATAACCAGTATCAATTTAATTGGTATTACATTACAAATTTTCCTCTATTAAGCACCTAACCAAGAATTCCAATAGCTCATTAAATCAATCAGATTAACAACTAATTTTCCGCATACGGCAACATGTTCCAAGAAGCCATATATTGGATAATCCCACCAAATTAAGAACTATTAAAAAAAGCGTTTTCCTAAAACCGTCAACAAAAGTAGACATTAAAACTATTGATGCACAAATTACGCGACTTTTTCGTTTTGCGCAAAATAGGTAGTTTGCGCGATATAATTACAGGCGCTTGACGCGGGGAAAAGAAATGTTATCAAGTCATAGAACTGACAGCCACCTCGAGGGTAAATAAGTAGTCGCGTAGTTTTTTTGTATATGCTTAAAACGTTTGTCTAAAAAGTAAGCAATACGTGGGAAAAGCGCACCTTAACGATTTGCCGTATTTTAACATAAATTACTATTATGCCGCCCACCGCGATAAATAAAACCATAACTGTAGAAATACTAACTGCCTATTATAATATACATTATATACATACTATAATAGGTACATATACCATAAAGATGCACCTTTATTACATGTCGCCCTATAGAGCAAAAAGGGGTCTAGAGACAAAATATCCATTTTTGAGACATCCGCCGTAGCAACATTCTCGAACCTTGACAAACGTTGGGTACAAAGGTGACAGGTGCCACGCAGATAATTGAAGAATTAGCCGAGGGGATAAGCGTCAACATTTAAATAAAAATGAGGGCAAAAAGCGTCGACTGACGTATTAATAAGACTTCTCACGGCTATAGCTTCATATTCTGAAAAGTAGATGGCGTCTATGGTCAACAATGTATTTTGCATTGTATTTTGTCTCCGGGGAGCGCATGGTGAGCCAGAGAACTGTCAAACATGACAGCCGTGAGCAGTCTTTATTAATACGTCAGTCAACGCAAAAAGGCTCCAAGTATAGGCGGTTGGCTCCTTGTTGCCGTAATGTTCTCTTAAAATTTGAGTTTATGTTCCGGTTTAAGAATTAATTTCAAGTTTTCTTTAATTAAATATTTTTTTATAACATCGAAAACTGTGTTTTTCGTTTTAAAATATTTATCTTAAAACCGTTGTACTTAGTATTTTAAAATAGGCATTTTGTCTAAAGAAAATAGCATAAAGGGGTCACAAGTGATTTTTTTTCAAAAATATAGTATTCTTTAAACCTAATATGTCAAAATATAGCTCTTCGAACACTATTTATTTGTACATAAACTCATGTAGACAGGAAAAGTAACAAATAAGTAATGGATATTAAATAATATTCTTAAAATTGCCGTTTTCTTGCTCTCCTGAACAATTTTCTTTTTGGCGCTTGACCCCTTTTTACTCTACAGCGGCGACGTATTATCTACTACAGATTCTTCTATGGTATTATTCATATTTCAAAGGAAACCTCTAAAAACGCAATGTGGGACGTGACTTATATGTTGCCAAATTTCTAACAGTTCTGATGTCATTCCACGCCCTACGATTTTATATGCCCATATCGATGTTCAGCGTCTGCTTGGCGATACATTTTTATCTCTACATTATCTACAATATTCTATCTGAATAACTTGAATTTGCACATAATAGATTGCCGCGAACTTTACTGTATAGCCCTCGCTTCCGCATTTAATATAATATATGTTATCAGTTATTGCGGACTCGTGATAAAAACAGTAGATATTAGCAAAATAAATATTTATATCGTTGGAGCCAGCCATATTTTTAAATTACTTGATTAAATTATAAGAATACTGATAACTTTGGGTTACGTATTGAAACAAGATTAGTAAATAATGTTGTACCCCAATGATTTTCGTAATTTTAAATCAAGCATGATCTATTAATACGGAAGCACTGACACCACCCACAATCCCATAAACACCATATTTTAAAGCTACTACGTGACCAACTGCGTTCTTTAAATTTATATGATCGCATCGGTTTAAAAAAACCTAACGCTTAAGCTTAAACAGGATACCTAGTACTTCCGACTTCGTCAATCGCAACCTAAATAGGTACTTCTTAATTTGTGAACAGAGTGAGGAGTACCTACGTAACCTTTAACCTTATTAGCGTGGCCATAGAAAATTTATGAATTGATTCCGAAGATACACCATTGCCATTAATATTACTGCCACTGCGACCTTTTTCCTTGGAGGAAAATGACCTTCCGCCAGCTCAGAGCGCCGCTCTCTCGAAAAAAGGCCAGCGCTTCCTGTTGCTCCGAAGATGCAAGCAGGCATAGGTATTTAGCAAAAATTAAAAATTATTATTGTCGGTAATAACGGACCGTCGTAGAACGCCATGGCGGCAAGGCGACCGCCCCTCGAGTTTGGCCTGATGGACTCGGCCGAACGTAATCTTGGGCTCGAGAGCGATGGTACGGCGTTGCCCGACCCTCGGTTTTGTCAGTTAAGAGACATATTATTATTGAGATTTAGAGTTAATTCCTGTTATTAAATAAGGGCGCACAATCGCTACAATTATTATGAAATTAGAACGTAGCAAAATAATGACGCATCTTCGCAAATTTCATCCCCATTCCTGTGGAGACCTTTGAATTTGTGATTGGGCACTAGGTATTTTACTGGTTAATTTGCGCTTTTCTTCTAGGATGTTCTTTTAAACATTGCTGTTAACATTGTTTTTATTACCTTTATTAAGCACAAGCTGTTATTTATACTGAATCCTTATTCTTTTAGTCAAAATACCTATATTCTAAAGAAATAAATATTGTGCACTTTATTTGATTTTAAGTTCATCTAGGTATAGGACATTTTTTTATTACAAAATTTCAGTTGCTATATGACGAGCATGTTCGTTATTTCTTATTCAGGATCTATTTTTTATATACGAGTATGTACAAACTGTCTCCACTGAGTTACATCCAGTTGTGATCCAGTTTACACAGTAAGTAATTTGAGACCAGTAGAGCAGTGGTACCTATTACTCCACCACTCGACCTAGGTAGGTATCAAGAGCCAAATACCTACCTATTGATATCAATAATGAAGATAATAATTATTGCAAAAAGTGACGATCGGAAATCTACTAATAATTGCAAAAAGTTACTATCGGAAATCTACTAATTAATTATTGCTTTAAGCCACTTACGATTAGATAAAAACGTATGTATAACTAATTTCTTTAAAATGCCGCCAAAATTATAATATGTATAGGTACCTAACTACTGGTTCCAATGCACCTAATCTGTTAAATGCCAATTGGAGTTGGAAAATAAAACATCCTTGTATTTATGTAAGTCATAAACAGGTAATCATTTTGTAGAAACGCACGTAGGCAGTTACAAAATCGACGGATCTTGCCTAGCTTTTCCTTTCATCATAATATATACCTACCTTTTCTAATCTAGATTGATACAGTCTGACAAGCAATCTCGCTCCATGACCATAATGTGTTTTTCGACAAATATAAATATCTAGTTGGTGAAAAGTCTTTAGCTCTTTGTAAATTCTGATTTGTTGTCGGAAATAATAACAGTGCTAGAAGACGCAATAGCCACCGACTCGCCCTCTTTCCCTCTCTCTTCAAGAAACGAGGCAACGCCGCGCGGGAAACAGCTGTTGTAGCCGCCTCTGCCATTAACGCGTTTCGGAAAGCGGCTACGGTCGTCACCCAACGATCCCGAATCGGTACGGCGCTAGCCAGCCACGAGGTTCCGGCGCTTTTCCCTCTAAAATCCGACTCCGCGACGTCGATCGCCGTGTGTCGTGGCCGCCAGCTTTGAGTTTTCCCCGCGATAGCTCCGAGGTCGCCAGCCTAAAATCGATCGGCAGTGTTTTCACGTTATCGAGACATCGCGCCGTGTGATCTATGTTGTAAAGAATGACTGGTTAGTATTTCGATTAAAAATAAGCAAAAGCGGTTTTGTAGTGTTTTTTGACAAGTTTGAAGGTTGGGACTAGATATTGACACGGAAACGGTAGGTGGGAGGAAGTTGGTTTACCTTTTCGAGGATTTTTTGTGGCTGTTATACCTACTACACTAAGAAAAAATCGAAAGTCTTAGTTTTCTCGAGAATTTATTATTGTAGGTAACCATAAATTCCAGATTGAGCAAGTAAAACTATTTTCGAAACTGATCGGTAGAAATCGCAGTGTTTATATTTCGTTTAATTGGACTCAATTCACGCCAAATTTTAATTAGGCGCATTAGTATTTATTTATTTCTAAAACAAAAAGGCGGTTACAGTATCTTACAGCTAATTTAGCTTCGATTTTTGTTTCCAAACACAATTGCGTCATCCGGAATATTGCTAAAGGCTGGGGCTTTTCTTTTCTCGATATTTTTATTGTGCGTTTGTATTGTTTAATGTTTTATTATCAACCTGTAGGAATTAAATACAAGGATAAAGTTCAGCGGGGCCTATTAGAGTTATTTATTTTTACTGTAGTATAAAAATACGCCATGTTCGAAAATATCAGTAAACATGAAAAACGTAAACATTACGCCGATTTTTAAAATTGAACTGTGCCCGATAATAATTTTATTATTGTTATTCCTTATCAGAAATATGTCTTTGGTTGTTTTCTTTTGGCTTATTCTGTGTAATGTAAATTAAGTTGCCCGAGATAAGAAAATGCAAAATATACAAACTAGCCTAGATATAACAGATTTTAATAGTACATAATTAGCCACATTTTTGCGAGCAGGTTTTAGGTAGGTTTTGTAAAGCTGTTTTAAACTCTTATTTATTCAAAGTGAAAAATGCCGAAAATACTTACAGAATACAATTCACACGATGCTACAAAACAATTCGCAAAGAACAAAACTACACAAAATCTGCTCTACAAGGTTTTGAGGGTGTTTTGGTGGTGTTAACTTTATGATGACGTCAACGTTGCCTCCCCTCTGATAAAGGCCTCGCGAAAGCAATAAGTTTTGGATAAACCTAAAAAAAGATTTTATATTTTAAACCAAAGTTAATAAGTAAACAAGGCACTTCACGTGCATGTGGTCACACGATAGCTCAGCAAAAAAAACAAAGCCAGCTCGATAATTATTTCAATAAACAAATATGGAACTTTTTTGGTCTGTCGTTGTGACTTAAGGCTTAGACGAGGAATAAATTCGGTTAAACTTAGCAACATCCCACGTTATGTGCAGAAAATATCACACGCAGTATGCAAAAATTTGTATACTGCAAATAAACATCCAGTGTAATAATATTCATAATGCCCCTTTTAACTTTTAGCTATAAAAAAACCAAAGCTTTTTTTCTTATCCACAACGGTGATTAACCAAGGCATAAAATCGTTAAAAACAAAGACAAAGTATCCAGTCAAAACCTGTTATTTTAAAAATTTCAAAACAATGTCACATTGTGTATTAAGGCCCGATAATTAATTTTTGCTTGTAATTCGACCTCCCTAGTTTCAGGTTTCGTCTGAGAGTGACGAGACGTGGACGATGCCTTTTAAAAAATGGAAACACCGAACCGGCTGACACCTGCCGGTAGCCGCACAGGATGGGTCTTAATCCTCATCATCGCCGTTGTGTCCGGTCATACCCGTCATGGCGACTTGTCCTTAGAAAAATTACCCGGCTGCCAACAGTTGAAAGTGCAAAATTTACAATGCAGCAACAGAACAATCAACGGTTTGATTATTCCCGCGGTAGTTACGCACGTAGAGTTAATAAATGTCACTGGAGAACCCCTGGACGCAAGAAACGTCCACCACTTAACGTGGACTGACAGCGGCATGAGCAATATTAAAAACGCTATTTTAAATCCTCAAAACCTCAAAACTCTTGACGTCCACGGAAATAGGATCAGCGTTTTAGAACAACTCCAGTTCCAGAACTACACAAGTCTTGCCCAGATGAACCTTTCCTATAATCAAATCTACGATCTTCCTAGAAATGTTTTCATGAATCAAAAATTGAAGAAGTTGTGCCTGTCTCATAACTTGATAATTGCGATACCGTTCCAAGTTTTCGCTCCTATGGAACACATGATCGAATTAGATTTATCGTTCAACTCGATCGTCGCTATCCTCGACCACTTCTTCAAGTTCAATAGATATATCGAGACCCTTCTATTGAATAACAACAATATCACAAAATTAACTTCGAACGCGTTGGCGGACCTTACTGAACTGCGCCACCTCGATATTTCATACAACGCCCTGGAATCAGTCTCAAAAGGTTTGTTTGACTCGCTCAACAAACTCGAGTACTTAAATCTCGGAAACAACCCATTACAGAACCTGGCGAGTGGCACTTTTAGGGGCCTCGGCAACCTCAAAACGTTAGACTTGAGCGGCAACCACATAACATACTTAACCTTTGGATTGCTTCACTTCAGTCCAAGATTGCTATCTTTGCGGCTCGACAACACTCACATCGAGAAGCTGCACAACACCGAGCTTCTGGGCGTTCCGAAACTCGCATACCTTTCGGTACGAGACAACAAGAAACTTGACGTGATTGAAGATTACGTTTTCGCCGATATTGTGAATCTACAAGAGTTGGACATAAGCGGAAACATTCTTACTTTCCTACCGGCGACAGTAGCGAATTTAACGCATTTAAGAAAGTTGAACATCTCTAATAACCAGTGGGCATGCGACTGTAGAATGTATTGGTTTGCCGCTTGGGCCCAATCTAAAAAACAATCAAATGTCACGATGTCGGAGTTAACATGCGGACCTTTTACGTATCCTAACGACATGCTGCCGATTCTTAGCCACTTGAACTGCACACCGCCAAGACTGGACTCTAAAACTCCAACAAAACAATATCGGTTGAAGTCTGACGCTCTGCTTGAATGCAAATATGCTGCCTATCCACCGCCGTCCATCACATGGATTACCCCGAAAAGAGAAGTGTTTCACTGGAATCCGGATCGAAATCTACCCGACATCTTTCGTAAACACCCACACGCGCATGATGCGAAACTGACGCCACTGAGAATTATTCCACCCAGAATTCAAGTTTTGGACAATGGAACTTTGTGGATAAAAAATGTTACTAGAGATGATTGTGGAAGATACTATTGTTATGCTAGCAATCCAGTTGCCAACACAACAGAAGATGTTTTATTGCACATTGATCCTGCCGATTGGAACGAAATTAAGATTATAAGTTTGATAGTTGGCACGCAGTGTGCGGCAGGCTTTCTAGGATTGACTTTATTGGTACAGTTTCTCAGATACATCCTGAACAAGTAAGTCAAATTTCCTAGATTGTCTTATGGAAAATTTAATTAATTTTTATTTTCAGATTCGGCGTATTGAACAATTTCTGCAGCTTTTGCAAGCGCGATAAACTATCTCCACGTACTCGGCAAATCTACGCTATGTTGGACAATGTTGAACAATACAAATCGCAGCAGTTGGAAAGACTTAGGGAAAACTACACACAACAGGTAATGATTATTATTGTTAAACACAGGTAATTTTAACTAGTAAACTGTTTTTCAGGTGAATAGAATTAAGGACAATTGCACTCAACAAATGGAATGGATCCAAAATAGCTACCAGAGTCAAACTAAACACTTGAAAGAATTCAAAGATGTCGGCACTCAACACTTAACGACGCTTCGCGGACAATACTGCGATCAGGTAAAAAGATAAATCCCAAATCTTAAACCAAATATCTAACAATCGTTCTTCTAATTTTAGGTCAAAAAGGTTCGTGACTATTCAACCAACCAGTTAAATTGGGTGAGAGAAAACTACATCTTCCAGAGAAACAAGATAAGAAAGTTCAGCGCGCACAAAGTACTGCAACTGCGAGAAACTTGCAAATACCAACAGCAAACCTTGAACAAAGTTCTGGAAAACTTGCCAAGCCTCTACTTTGAAAACTGCCGCGCTGGAACGTGTGGCAGAGCCGAATCTCTTGTCTTTGATCCAAATGACGCGGAAAGCGTAGATTTTTATGTAAAATCTAAGATGGAAAAATTAGCAAATCTACAAAAAATCGATGCTGACGTCACTCAAAGCAAGTTATCTTTGTATTATACTCCAACAGAGAGATCATTAGGACATCTATCTCCTAGTGATCCTTTGGCAGGAATATATATAAACTACATTGAGGGAGAGGGGGAACCTTTCAATCTGAATTTACCTTCAACTTCACGAATGTTCTTGGAGAACGAAAAAAGGAAAAGTATAACCATTCCCTTGTCCGACAGCTGTGAGAATCTCATACAAATAGGGGATGGCTTAAAAGCTAAAATTCAACCCAGCACTAGCCTGCAGGATCTTCCAGGAAAACCCGAATATGATCCGGAAAAAGCCTTGCCAAAAGAAATATCGTGTGAGACTTCTCTTTGAAATGCTTGATTATGCTGAAAAAATTGTGCTGTGATAACTTAGGTACGATCTATCACAGTGTAGAGTCAGCTCCATTAGTGCCAATCTTTTAGCAGCGGTTTGAAACTCGATCATATTCACCACACCAATACAACTCACAAGACTGGACAAGTTTCAAAGAACGACAATAGGTGATGGGGGGACGAACGCTAGACTCAGCATACCGAAGGTGACAGATGATTTGGGAAAATGGAGAAAACTAGTCAACACGACAATGCAAAGACTGAGGACTCTCCGGTTTACGTTGTGTAGTTTGTTGATTTCAGTGCGAGTGACTATTCATCCAGTGTTAATTTGTTGTTACCTTTGCATAGCAATGAGTTTAAGGATGCCCTTGAAATTTCGAGTTTTAATTATTATCTATTATGCTTCCCAGTTCCATCAAAATGGCGAATTCGAGTATTTCCTTTGTTAAGCATTATTTCATTAATTTCAAAGAACGAAATTTCAGTGTATTCATAGGATTGTATAAAATAATATTAAGTTGGTGTCATTCAGGTGTTATGAGCTCTAGGTGTAAAAAAATAATGATCAGTCCACAGATAAAGTGATTTCTACACTGGTATAGGACACTTTCATTTGTAATTCTAAGAAGGGTATCTACCAAAATATGAAGGAAAATGTACGACTATTTTTATTATTAATAATATTTCTCTGTTAACTATATTGTGATCTTTCCTTTATAATGTTAAAAGTCTAGCAGAGTATGCTAAAATAGATGTTGAAATTAGAACAGTTGCATTTTTAAAATCTAAATATTATGTCAGCCCAAATATATTTTATAATTTTATTTATATAGTATATTATAAATACTTAAATACGTAACCCAAGCCCACCAGTATTAAAAAAATAATATTACTCCAACATAATAATGTTGCATTTCACACATACTACTAACCCAAGTGTTTTTGGTGTATATTTTTAAAATTATGAGGGTTTCAAAAAACAAAAGTACCCCAAACACTGCATTATATTGCGCACATTTGGACAAAAAAATCTGCAAAATCTGATGTATCGCTTGCAAGAACAATGTACCTAAAATGTATTTGTTCTTCTCAAATATAAAAGTATCATATTTACGTAAGTACACTGTTATTGAAAATGATCAGATTTGGCCGATTTTTTGTCAAAATATGTGCAAAATAATGTAATATTTTGAAAAACCTCTTGGATTGGTAGTGTGGTGTATAAACATACCACCTTAAACCAGTGAATTTTTGAAAATGCTCTAATATTATTACATAATTCAGTGCGCCACTTTTAAAACTATGTACTGTAAAGTCCAGCCAAAAAATATGGTGGGAATTCATAGGTGTTTTTCAATGGATCTCTTAAAGACAGGATATGTTAAGTGCAAAAATGTTCGCCCTCATAAATTTCCAAATTTAAAGCGAGAAAATGGTATTAAATGTGTTACATAAATAATTTATTACACAACATCTATCTATAGCGTAATTTTGCAAATAATGCATCAGCTGCTTGAAATGTCACATTATTATAAATTATATAATTTATTTGAAACCTCACAGTCGTTCCACTACCAACAAATGAATTTTCTGGAATTTGATAGAAAAAAGCAATTTGAGACTTACCTTTTTCGGAGATCTGCTGTAAATGTTGACTTTGTGACCAGCTGTGATGAGGTTCATCACGATCCCGGAACCAATAGATCCCAAACCGATAAATCCAAAATTTAATGTGGAGGGAGTGATATCTTTGGTCTTCAACAGTTCTGAGTAGTTTTGGAATTCTACTGTGGGGGATTCCTATATAAAAGAAAATCGATTTTCAGTAAATTTTTAACAATAGGTACTTCATCACAATAACGCATATTTGGACAAAAACTGTTAGTGCTGAAAATGTGAAACTATAGGGATTTTTTATCAGAAATCTGACAATGTAGCTTTATTCGTCACTCCCTGAAACACTAATCCCAAGTTTTATTAATTTACTTTGCCAACTAACATTTCTACAAAAATGTCCCACTAATAAATAAAACAGTAAAATAACATCATCCTACCGTTTTAAAATAATACTTAAATATGGCATATTTTGTATTATTTTAAAACGGAAGGATGGTGTTTGTTTTCTGTTTTCTTTATTTGGGATATTTTTGGAAAGTTTCGATTAAGTTTGTTCGATTTTCAAATATTTCCAAAGTATTCCTGATTTTTAATTGAAAAATTAAAAAATCAATTTTCCCAACTTTAAGGTCCTGTAGAAATTGTTAGCCAACGACATAAATTAATAAAACTTTGAATATTGGAGTTTCGGCGGTGCTGATTTCCGATAAAAAGAAATGGTGCTGCCACCATAACAATATGTCCCACAAGTGCATAACAATTTTCCAGGGGTGTTCCGGACTAAATCTGAACACCCTGTATATGACTATAGTTATTAGCACTCTACCGTGAAAGTTGAAGTCTTATAAAATTACAACAAATATTATTTTCTAATTTTATAAGGTACAATTGCAATAAAAACGCTTTTTCTATACCAAGTTTCCCAAGCTTAAACACCAACATTCTTAGACCCCATCAATCTTTGTTACTGATAGACATAATAATTATATTCTTGTATGCACTCAAAAATTGTTTTGAGTGGAGGAGAGGTAAACCATTACGGACATGGACCTGAACAAAATGCCCAGGTCAAACTTAGTGAGAATCTCCCTCCCGTCCGAGCTTCCCCATATGGAGAACCTCTCCTCGATTTAGGGACAGGGCGAGTCTAGTTGAACTCCTAGATAGCGGGCAGAGGGAGAGAACACGATTTTGATGTTGGGGGGGATTGATGTTGTTTTAAGAAGACTACGACTTGGGTTTTGCCATTGGTTTATGACTCGTAAGTTGGTCAACAGCAGATTGGAGATTTGTGTATGCATACTGATTGGGATGGGCCGAAGAGGTTAGGGCAGTGTCAATGGCATATACGTAAAGTGAGGTGTGGGAAATGTGAAATGATGCTAATGAATATGTTATAAAGAATGGGGACAAGTATGGAACCTTGGCGAAAGGTGAGTCCCAAGCCAGACTTGAAATTTGCAATCTGATAGAAATGAGATGACTGATGACTTAGATAATTTTATAGTGATTTTGAAAGAGAAGTTTCTAGATGAAGTTGGGGTGCCCTACCAAAAGCTTTCACAACATCTACCATTGAAGAAAATTATGTCTTCCACCAATCTTACCGTTTGGTGTTCTGCAGAGTGAGGACTTCAAAAACTCAATTTCTCAGGAAGGAGACTGTCATTTTTAGACTAAGCTCATCGTGGAGGAGAGAATTACCATTTCCAAGATTTTGTCAAAAGAAGGTAGAATAACTTCATCGCGATGGTCCTGAGGAAAAGAATATGACTTCATTTTGGGATTTGTTCTGACGATAGCATGTTTCCAAATAGTTGGAAAGTAGTGTCAGACTGGCCTTATTTGTCCCCGTTGACCACAGTTTTAATTTAACACCCACACCTCTCTCCTAAGAAAAGATAAAATATATCAAGTAATGTGGGCCATAACAAAAACCAAAAGTTATATATTTTTACAATGTGAAATGTTACTGCTGAACTTTTGATGAATGGAGAAAAATCACGGGTTTAGGGCAAAATAGCATAATATAACAACTTTGCACTATATTTGTAAAAATCCAAGCTTTCATTCTTGTTTAAAAACATCGTCAGGGCTGTAGCTGAAGATAATAAGGAAATTAATCATATACAATAAAAAAAACGGATATTATATTATCATTTTGGCGTAAAGCCATGATTTTTCCAAATTTAATATATTTTTCAATGTTTTATTAAAATATGATTTAATCCAACACAAACAAGGAAATACAAAATAAACAAAAAAATTTACGGTATGGCACACATTTCCACTCGACCCCTATGGATCTCAGGGATTAATCTGTGGATTAAATTTGTTTCAAGAACAGGTAGTTTAAATGTTGTAAAGAAAATTTTTGGATTTTAAAAAGTATTTAAGCATTTCCGGGCGGTTCCGGGCGGTCCTCTGGGCCACTAAACACAGGAAACAACCAAACAATGTGCATATTCCAGGTTATTACAGATTGAAAGTTCATTATTCATTTTGCTGCTTTAAAGTTCAACGATGATAACATTTTTATTGACTTTGAGAAGAGGGACAGACAGGGATGGGATGCCCAGTAATTTGGTTTGCCAATCACGTCCACCCAACACTGAAACTAAGCATGGCAGAGACAATAATTAAGAATATTTTGGAGTTTGACTTTGAACCTGTGAGGGAGAGGTTTAATGATTTTATTGGAGATATTGTCAAAACCTGGAGCATTTCGGGAGTTCAGAGTGGAGCTCTTCGTTGCTGCAAGAACGACAAACTTTGCACTTTTTTACCTTGAATTATCGTCAAAGTCAATAAGTGTTTCAAAAGTAAGAATATTGTTGTTCCTTGATCTTTCACAAAATAAGTTCGGTAGAGAAAATGTCTAGGCTGTAATGCTGTAATTTTTATTGCCAACCATACAAAAAAATCAGCACTTATTGTTAGTAATGTTAAGGTCTTGTCAGTAGACCAAGTAAAACTAAACTAATCCAAATGTTACCAGTGTTATGGATAAATAATATTTAATTTCAAAATATTTGGTATTTGACTGATTATGATATTCTAGTTTTAGTTTTTTTTGTCACTTCTTAAGCAGCTGTTTAAATTTCCAGAACTCCGATACGTCGTTCACATAATTATAAAGACTGTCGTTCTGGAAAGAGTAGATTTAATGAAAAATGAAAGCAATGTTTAATGCCCATTGTGATGAAAATTGAATAGATAAAATTTTGGTATCATTTATTCCACAAATGCTAGCTTATATATTGTAGAATATAAGGTTTATTTTTTTTTTTGGAACATCAAAATGAAACCGCGCATGAAGTTCTGCTGAAACAGAACTATGAGTATAGTCGGCCCAGTTTATAAAAAAATTAAATTTACAAAAGTTATGAATTAATTGCAATATTTTTTGAAGAGGTGACCCCCACACATTCCTAAAGCTGACTTTTTTGTTGTTGAATAGGGTTTTAATGTTATCTAATGAATATTAAAATAAACATCAATAATTATTTATATAATTGTCACATATTTTCAAATTTTGCTAAAATCAGGGTTGTCAGCAACATGGAAAACCTGGAAGTGTAGGACTTCTCAGAATTGAGTCTAAAACTCAGATTTTTTTTACTATGTATCTAATTTATTGGTGCCTCCAGGGTGGACATCTGATTCATTATATTTTTTTAGCCAGCCAGTGGCGCAAAAAAGGTTAACCCCCCCTCCCAGACTGACGACCGCGAATAAGAAATGTACATGAAATTAACCCCATTCCCGACTACAATGAGACAGATTTAGCAACACCGCCTGGGTAATAAATATGTATACAGGGTGATTAAGTCGTGTTGTAAAAATTTTTAACCACACAGTGGGGGAGGTCTGTTAAAAACTAAAATGTGAACGATTTTTTCCTCGAAGTTTAAAACGTGGGGCAAATGAACCCTAGTACCCGGGTCACTCAATGCTTCTGCTTCAATGTAAACTGTTAAGGTTGACACTTAAAAACTATGTACCATTTTTTTGTGGATGGTGAAACTGAAAAAATAATAAATAACTACCTCTCAACAGCCTTATTGGTGTATTCAGTCTTGATTCTACAAAGGGCAGGTGTTTAACACTTCAACTTAAGAAAATGTTGTGTTCCCATCATCATCACCAGCATTTGCTTGAGGTCTTTTTGCGAATTTCCACGCACACATTTGTATCGCAAATTTTAAATTGCACGAGTATATTGCTACTGGCAACGCGTAACGACGCCTATTACAATCCATATTTTGCATGTTTTTGTTTATTGTTTTTCAACAAAACAGCCCGACAGTGGTAATTATGACACGATTGTTTAGTTTAGAGACTGGCCGGCCACTGAGCGGTGGCGGCGTTAGCTGTCAGAGACTTGGCCCATGAAACACCGCCGGATAGATGGCTCCACTCATCTCGGAAAGTAGGTGGATGGTTTTTGCGAATAGTTCAACCGCAGCTAATTCATAAGTAAAATTACTTCAAGGTATTGTTAAAAATGTAGTCACAATTCGTTTCGTTGATGTGAACTAACTGCGGTGTAATAACTATCCCAAAACAACAGCGATGGTCAGATGGTGGCTGTAGCATGTGGTAGGAAAGAACAATACCGATTGCGGCACTCTAGCCACTGTGACGACTCGGTCTTATCAATATCTTGAGTGTGTGGACCGTGGCGTGTTATCGATTGATGGTTTACTTCTAAGGTTGAAATCATCAAAAATGTCAGAAAAACGTCATGTTTTGACTCTGAAATAGAAAATTTATGTAGTGGAAGTTTATAATACGGAAAGACTAATAGATTTGTCAAAGCATTTCAATATATGAAAGACAATGTATATGGACATGAATATATGAATGAATCACAATTTTCCCATGAGCAGACACTTCCATATTAGACGGACACTCGTTGTACGATATAAACCAGGACCACTCTGAGATGGCTAATTTTCCAATATTCCTAGTATAAAAAAGTTTCTTTGCACCACAGCACCATCTATATGTGAACTGACGGGAACAGTTAGTATTAAGATATGAAGATGAAGTCATCTAGCATGCGTAGTTTGCAGAATTAGAATATCCCCTTTCTTTGCAAAAATATTGAGTAGGGCTGAGATCATGGACGCCACTCCATATGGGAAGGGGAAGGGGGTGGTCACCCCCCTCCCCGGATATTTGGACGAAAGTAATTTCTAAGGGTTCATATTGAAAATGTCCTAAATGCAGAATATATACAACTTTGAATATGAAGTAGAAAAAAAATATACTTATTATTGTCAAGTAGCTACCTACTTTTCCACGAGACCTGGCCTGGCCGACACATGAGACCAGGGCTGAAGATGGTTTGGAGGTTTACCTCCTGCATCGAGAAAAAAGAGGAAGAAACAACATAACGTTGTGATTTTGTGATTTCGCCTTATTTAAACTGTTTTTTATACATACATGCCTGCTTTAAAAAACAATGATTTTTATGGGCTCATACCAAGACAAATTTCTATTGGTGACACTGGTTCTATAGAAAAAAAGGGGTAGATACTTCTTGGGTACAAATGATTATAGGCCCATAATTAACAAAGAAAAAATTACCACCTGTTGATTTTTGTTAATGGGAAACTTGCACAAAAAATAAATTTAAAAAATATTACTTTCAAACGTAAATTATTGCCATTAAATGAATCACTGTTCACAAAAAAAACTATTTTTTTTTAATTTTTATGTAATAAATGAAAGCATCATTCAAATCATTCTTGTAACGCGCCCTCCTTGGTTGTGACGTCAGGCAGTTCGTTGGTGGTGGCACCTCTGGTGGGCGGCAGCACCATGTATAAACTAATATGGGCGGTACATGTATAAAAATTACAGCACCTCGCAACGCTTTGTTTAGAAAGAGTAACGAGAACGTCCTATCCTTGTCTATCCGTCTTATTATAGTCTATCTCAGTCTTGATATTGTTGATAATGTTTCAAAAGAATGTGCTTGTTGAATGTGTGTTGTTTAACGCCCATGTTGCCTCGGGTCTTAAAGCTATCTCCGCGGCCAAAAAGAGCTTACGCAATGTATTACATTTTTCCTGCTACCCACAATTTCAAATTAGGTAGGTAGGTACTTTGAATTTAAATACTCTATGGAGTAGATTGTGAATAATAATCTTAATAACAACCAATTATTACTAAAAATGATAATCAGTGATAAATACGAGTACAAGAGGTAGAATGCAGTGATAATAAAAAAAACTTCTTGTGGGATTGAACCCGGGACCTACGAATTACTAGTCCCGTGGCTTCACCATTCAGTTAAATAAGTCCTTGTTAAATTTGGACTTTTAGGCAGTTCTTATTTTTGACCTACATCAGATTAGATACCATCTTGTGCTGATAGTGAAAATTTAATTATGTTTGCTGATGATAACAGTTGTATGGCTACTGGCAAGAATATCACTGAGGCCTTAAAACTGGCCCAAGACATGATGTTACGGTTTACTACTTGGTTTCAAACAAATGGATTGTTCTTGAATGTGAGTAAGACAGTTTTTATGAATTTCGGTACTAGAGTAGAAAATAATAGTACATCCTACTTAATAAGAGCATCTCATAAATCCGTTGTGCAAGTTGAAGATACCAAATTTCTGGGCATACATATAAACTGCCAATTAAAGTGGAATGCACATGTCGATGACTTACGTGGAAGACTGTCATCAGTCTCATACGCCATCTTTAGATTATCAAACCTCTGCAACAGGCAAATACTCATGCAAACTTTTACTCCCGCGTTAAGTATGGTCTAATTTTCTGGGGATTGAGTGCGGAGTCTGGTAGAGTGTTCTGTATTCAAAAGAAAATAGTGAGAACTATAGCAAATGCAGGCTTTAGAGCTACATGCAGACCAATTTTTAAGGATCTTCATCTACTGTCTGTACCATGTATTTATCTTTTTGAGGTATTAAAGTATGTCAGGATTAATATTATAAACTTTATCCCTAATAATGTCTATCATACGTACAATACTAGATTCGGTGAAACTCTCAGGGTGCCTTTACATAACTTATCTTTAAGTGAACATAATGTCTTCTATGCAGGGGTGAAGATATATAATAAACTTCCAAAATCCATTACAAACATTCCAAATCTTAAAACATATAAGAATGCTCTGATTAAATTTTTGTCAGAGAACTGTTTTTACTCTGTGGGTGAATTCTTAAATAGTTAGTTAATCCTGTGTTTACTTGTTACAATTACTATCTTCTTAGGTACATGTTGCCTCAGAAATTTGTTCTCAGGTCTCATCAAAACATCTCTAATTTGTAAATTGACGTAACCTATACTCATTGTATTAATTTACTTGTAAGGTCTATTGGTTGAATAAATTATTATTATTATTATTATTATTATCCCTGTAAAGTCTATCCAAGTTACAGCGGCAGTAGATATAATCAAAGTCACATGACCGCATTGCGATCGATTACCAGGGTCTGACTAATATGAGATTCCCAGTGGCTTGTAATTCTGAACTAATTCTTTTAGAAATTCCAAAAATTGCGTTTTTACCTTTTATGGATCTTTATAAAATAATTCATGGATCTTTATAAAATAAATTTACAGGATATACTGCTCGCGATCCGATCTAAAATATGCAGGAAACTCGACTGAGGGAAGAGCCGGCCCTGCATTCTGCTCGCCGCGTAAACACTTGACATTTTATGACGGCCAGACCAATAAAAGAATAAGTCACGAGGTGGCCAATGTTTTGATCCGCCTCTGTAACTTGGATAGACTTTAGAAATGGGTCGCCGAACTGTTGACCTGCCTGCGACATAATTTTTAAACAAGAAAATTCCGTTTCCATTTTTTTAATTTGTGACTCCACCAAGACAAAGGTTAGCTAAGCCCCCCCCCTGAAAAGTGCCCTAGCGGTGCCCATCACTGGATAGAAAACAAACAAACATTCAGCCAAGCTAGAGTCGACATTCCTAACGTTTGGCGCCCTCTGGTCAAGCAGACAGGGGGAAACCACGGCAATCCACTGGCGCCAACACGGATTAGTGATTACAGTTTGTTCGGCCCTACGTCACAACTACCGTCCTTGTCTGGCTCGTGAATACACGACCGATATCCGTCATATAGTCACGAGTAAGACAAGGACGGGAGTTGTGACGTAGTGCCGAACATTCGCTGAACAAACTAATTATTATGCAAATACTCTGTATATAAACCTAAACCTCTTTCTTGTACTTCTCATTTTCACTCGAAAACGATCAGAGATTTGTACTGATCGAAATGTCGTGTTTAGAAACAAATCAAAACAATGGAAGTCCAACCACAGATTTTTACTCTAAAATTGTTTCAAAATTTTAAAATATTTACTATATGCTTGGAAATCATTTGCTTTTAACTCCTTGCATGAATCCATAAAGAGTACCTGTGAAAAAGAGCCGTGAAATCTTCCATAATCAAAGGATACAATCCACATTGCAAAGCAGAGTTGTCAGAACTGAAATTGGGAATGACCCAGTCACTATTACTATGGTACAAGGCTGTCTCCGAGGGGGAATCCTATCGCGTCTACTGTGGTCAAGGGTTGTTGACCAAAGAAGCCACAAGGTGGGACTTAATGTTGTCAGGTAATCAAAAGTACCTGACAACATTATTAAACCAATAAAACTCAAATCAGGAAACCTTATTGGTCACCTGAAAATACGGACATTATCATCCAACTTCAATCCTTAACCCTTTCTGGACCGGAACTGACTATAAACACAAGTAGGGAGGCATAAGAAAGGACTGGAACCGAACGGACACACCTTGACTCGGGATACTTTGGAACGCCTACTTTGCATTAGTCGTGCCCAAAATTAATGTTATTAGCTGAGTTTCTAGTACATTTGCATGTGGGCGCATGCATAAAAATGATTTATATTGAGAAAAGATATGTTGTTATGTGATGGCTGTTTTGCAATTATAGACTGGAACTGTACATACACGCATGCATTTCCCTCTGCAGTCCACTGGGCATGGATTTAGGATTTGTGGGAAATATTTATATTTACAATTTATTATTGTACACTTAAGTAGTCAGGTAAATTTACGAAACATACAGGGTAATATGAAGCTTTGGCCCATTTTGTTTTAATTTTATCGCCTAATGTATAATAGTCTTCTAAACATTCAGCCCACATAAGTTCAATGACAAAAAATATATTACTCATTGTTTCTTACATGATAATTAAAACTTTGGGATTTTTAAAAATGAGATTAAAAGCTCTAGAGTAAAGGTAAAAGGGTGCACATTTTTTAATTTTATTTTTAGATGTTTCATAAAATGAATTATTAAAGCTATCCGATAGCACAGTACACAGTAGCCAGACTCTCAGATATTTTCAGACTCCCCGCTTCGACTCAGTTTACTTTCAAGTCGTGAGGGCTCTGTTGTAACCAATTGTTTTGCTGTGTCAGATCGTCTCGGACAGAGCCATACCCATCCCTATTTTAGTAGCACAATCTCCTTTCCTTATCTTGTCAGCAGATAGTTTCGTAATTTATTTTTCTTGAAATCGGCCGTGAAGTGTCTCAAAATCGTCATTAAAAGCTCAGAAATCGGCACTGAAGTAGCCCATTATTGTATGATTTTTTCAATAAGTAGGCCTTGGCAAGATGTAAACATCAAACGTCAGACGCGCAGCCATCGCCCGTCAAACAAAAGTAACCAAATATAATAACTTTTCGTACACATTGCGAAATTACTACCTATAGCAGTGCAATCTTTTAGTATAAATATTTTAGTAGGTTTGAATATCAATCTATTTTTCATGGAGGCTGCACAACAGGCAGCACTTTGGAGTTTCTGTTGGGAAGCGCCGTGCCTCGTCATACATGACCTTGGTAGAGCGAGCGTCAAAGTCAAGCAACGCCGCGCGCAGCCAGTTTGTCGTTTCATGGACGGGTGATCCATTATGATTATTATTTGCCTAATAAAACATTTTCTTTCCGATTTAAAAAAATATAATATGTACCTCGGCACTAAAGTTCTTTTTATGACTCGTGTGGTTTATTTGCCCCGGCCAGAGGTCTCGGCAACTAAATTCCACAAGAGTCATAAAAAGTTGAACTTCAGTGCCTTGGTACATAAATAACTATTTCTTGAAATCCGCAGTGAAGTGTCCCAAAATCGTCATTAAAAGCTCAGAAATCAATAAGTAGGCCTTGGTGAGATGTAAACATCAAACGTCAGACGCGGAGCCATTGCCCGTCAAAAGTGACCAAATATTCAAAACCCGGCCAATAAAGGCCCATTTAACTATTCGTACACATTGCTAAATTGTTACCTAAAGCAGCGCAATCTATCAGTATAAATATTTTAGTAGGTTTGAATATCGATAGATTTGTTATGGAGGCTGCACAACAAGCAGCAGTTTGGTTTTTCTGTTCGAAGGTGCCGTGTCTTATCATACTTGACCTAGGTAGAGCGATCGTCAAAGTCAAGCAACACCGCGCTTAGTCGGTTCATGGACGGGTGATCCCTTATTATTATTTTTCACTTAATAGAACATTTTTTTTTCCGATTTAAAAAAATATATAATAGAGGGACCGGCAGAAAGTTGGACACAAAAATTTAATATTTTTAAACTCTGATTTCGATTAATTTAAATTTCTAGCTGCTAATCGAACAAAATTAAAGTTTAGTAGCAAATTCATGTGTTATCCGATGATAAGTTGTGCTTGCAATATTTTGTTTTTTTGTAATACACAGGGTGGTCGAAACAACTTTTGTAACTTTTTACCGTATTTTAAAAAAAATAAGGGTACTTTACTCTTGAGTATTTTGAAATTTTTTAATCTACCTCGTATCCAAAAAGAGATATTTAAATTTTGAGTATCGGCACGTTGTTTAGGCATTTAGGGCAAAATGCGGCAAAGTCGGCAGTCGTGGGGGAGTCGAATTATTGTAAAGCAGTCCAGGAAATTTAGTTGCAATGGAGCGCTTTTTGCGTAGCCACATTTTATATAGAACAACAATTCTGTGGTGACACCGCGCCGTTTTAACGAGCCCCCTAGGATCCTTGACTTGTCACCTCTTGATTATTTTTTGTGGGGTTACCGCAAAAGTAAGATGTATGAAAATAAGCCAGCTGATACAAATCAATTAAATGAAAATATCGAGGGGCAAATAAGATTGATTTCAGCAGAAATATGTGCACGAGTTATCATCTTCGTTCTCGATTTGAAAAGAGCGTACAATGCAACGGACATTATTTAGACAATATTGTTTTCGGTACCAGTGGCGGCTTGTTCTAAAGGGCACAAGGGCACGTACCCCACTTAATCACCACGATAAATGGAAAGAAATAAAGAACTTAGCATGTCGTTCAGTGCATTATTCTATTTTTACATAGAATTTATAACGATGGTATCAAACTTTCCTTCCGCGGGCGCCAGGCATGCACTACTAACGCTCAAAACAGACAAAATTATCTTCCAACAACCCGCAATGTACCTATTTAGGGTATGGTTCGGCTGACTCATCATTTGATGAGAAACTTTTAATTAAGAAGAAAGGAAGGCCTATTCCCAATCTTCAAATAAACTACACTTCCACAAGTAAAACCCGAACTTACAATAGAGTATTCAACAGGAATATCTATGAAAAATACGAGTGGATGTGCGGATGATCAGTTGCAAATAAACTATTTTGTTTTATGTGCTTAATTTTTAATTTTTTTTTTTTTATGATTTAAAACACATCGCAGAGAGGGCAAAGAAACACGAAAATTCCGTTTCTCACATGAATGCATGCATGGATTTTAGTGTTCTAGGCAAAGTGGACATACGTGAACAGTTAGACAGTGCTTATTTGCGACATAAAATTAAGTCCAACGAAGATGTGGGGAAAAAATGGTCATATTTTGCGCCGGTTAATTATTTATTATTTATTTATATTTTATTAAATAAAATTTTGCGGAGCCTTTGAATTGGCGTTACGAGGCCATGATGAGACATTGACGTCGGAAAATCCAGGTGTCTCAAAAACTATTCAAAACGAAGTATTAGATGCAATGTTGCAAATTTACAAGCAGGAAATATTAAAAGAAATTCAATCCGCATATTTTATTACTTTGGAGGCCGATGAAACTATGGACACCTCTAATCATCAGCAAATGGTTGTTATTATTCAATACGTGTTTAATGGACAAATTTGTGAAAGCTTTTGGTCTTTTTTTAAGCCGGGTGGACATAAAGCTGATGTACTAGCAGAAACATTGCTGAGTGAATTGCAAACTATTTTAACTTTTTCTGTATCTGATGACAATAAATCGAGCAATAAATATAAATTATTCGCTCAAAGTTATGACGGGGCATCCGTAATGAGTGGTAAGACAAATGGGGTCCAAGCAATTATCAAAAGAACATTTCCACATGCACATTATATTCATTGTTACGCACATCAATTTAATTATTGAACGAGCGGCACAGTGCAATAGAAAAGTAAAAATTTTCTTTGCAAATTTGCAGTAATTTTCAAGCTTCTTTTCTCCGACAGCAAATTATTCGAATTAGAAATTCTACTGACGACGATAACAATGAAGAACACAATAATGAAGAACCTGGTAGGAAAAGACAGAAAACGACAGCTGGAGATAACAGAGCTGTTATTGCAAAGGAAGTATGTGACACAATTTTAAGCCAAATTTTAGACCGATTTGATTTTAAGGGTCACTTAAGTGCAGTAAAATTATTTGATTCTCAACATTTCTCAACATTTTAAAACGTATAGACATACATTTCCCCAAAAACATCTTGATGAAACTGTAAAATTTTATCCTATGTTGGACAGTGTAAAATTAAAAAGTGAACTATCAGCAATTTATGAACGCGATGACATGTGTGACGTAAGTGGTATTTTGACACTTTTAGTGTTCATAACAGACAACAATTTAAACAAAGTTTTGACAGAAACATACAAACTGTTGGATATTATTTGTACAACGCCCATGTCGACAGCCGAATGTGAACGATGTTTTTCAACCCTCAAACGCATAAAAACTTTTTTGAGAAGCACAATGTCAGAAGATCGAATGAACGCATTGGCAGTCCTATCAATAGAAAAGAAGTTCATTCAGTCTATCCCGGATTTTGACAACAAAGTCATTGACGTATTTTCCAGCATGAAAAATAAGGGAATGGATTTTATGTACAAAAAATAATAGGTAAGATTTTTCTTGTGCCCACCCTATTTCAGAACTCGCGAGCCGCCACTGTTCGGTACATAAATTTCCGTTGACTTTACATTTTTTTTCATATATAAATGAACACGCAAACTGTAGGTATTTTATTTACGCAAACATCATATTGCCGATACCCTTTTTGGGCACCTTGTATAAGCTCTTTTAAACCTATATCGGAAAACTGTATTGCAGTATGCAATTTATTACTTTACAGGGGGAAAACACCACTCCTCAAAATACTTCCAAGCAATCCAACATGATTGCATGATTATTTAAATTTTCAGAGCAACTTAAAAATAACTTGATTTTCATGAAAAAAATCGCAGTTTTTTTGAGAAAATCAACACATTACAATAGTTTTTCCAGTAACGGCTACAAAATTCCATATTCTAAGATTATAATGTTTGTTATGCAACCCTGAATAGCCCCGCTATTAAAAAAAAAAACTTTTGCCTGAACCAGAAGTTTTTTTTTATTATTTTCTAACTTCGACTCTTCATACTATAAAAATATAATATTAGGGCATATTGTGTGTAAACAAAAAATTGTGACAAAAAATGAAATACGGCCCTGACACCCCTGATTTGTCAGTTGGTATAAATTAAATTATCAATATGTCATTTCTGAGGTCAGCAAGGGGAGTATATGGGTAGTTTTTGTGAAATTTCTTCTACTGAAGGTTACTTTCTGGGGCAATTTGAAAAAAATTGAAGCTTCAGAACTTATTTTATACTTCTGCCTTAGCAATTCGTCTCGTGATGTGTTTCAATTGGTTTAGAAGATATTAAAAAATTCACACCAGGGCAGTGGCGTAGCTACAGGGTGGGCCTGGGGAGGGGGGACAAGGCCCCACGGCGCCAAGGAAGAATATTCAAAGCAAAAACTGAAAATTATATATCTAGTAATATATAATATAATTTTCTTGAAATCGGCAGTGAAGTGTCCCAAAATCGTCATTAAAAGCTCAGAAACCGGCACTGAAGTAGCCCATTATTGTACGATTTTTTCAATAAGTAGGCCTTGGCGAGATATTAACATCAAACGTCAGACGCGGAGCCATCGCCCGTCAAAAGTGACCAAATATTCAAAACACAAAAGGCCCATTTAACTTTTCGTACACATTGCGAAATTGTTACCTATAGCAGAGCAATCTTTCAGTATAAATATTATCAATAGATTTGTTATGGAGGCTGCACAACAAGCAGCAGTTTGGTTTGTCTGTTCGAAGGCACCGTGTCTTATCATACTTGACCTAGGTAGAGCGATCGTCAAAGTCAAAAAACGCCGCACACAGTTGGTTCATGGACGGGTGATCCCTTATGATTATTTTCTTGCCTAAAACATTTTTTTCCGATTTAAAAAAAAATATAATATGTACCTCGGCACTGAAGTTCTTTTTATGACTCATGTGGTTTATTTGCCTCGGCCAGAGGCCTCGGCAACTAAATTCCACATGAGTCATAAAAAGTTGAACTTCAGTGCCTTAGTACATAAATAACTATTATTTTTCTGTATTAATACTTAACATGGAGAAAGGCAAAAAGGAGTTGAGTGGTTGAGAAAATTGAAAAAGAAAAAAAGAACAAGAAGATAAAAGGGGAAAGTTTCCTAAAATTACTAGCTTCTTTTCGATTACAATAGGTCTGGGTGAAATTTATTTTTGGTGTTATCAAATAAATAACTATTTATCAATTTATCTCAAGTACTTTTTAGTGCATGCAGGAGTTATCTTTAAATTAAATGAAAAAGCTCTTCAAATTTCTTGTGACCTTTTAAAAGACAATGAAAAGCCTTCAGATGAAGAAAATTTTATTTGCTAAGTGGTTATTCATTAATGTTAGATTCCTGTTACTGTAAGCCTTGCTGGTTATTTGGCAATAGGAGTAGTTAATTTCTTAAACTAACTGGAGTGAATGGTACTTCTGACTGGAAACATATAGGTGCGAAAATTATTAAACATGAAGAGAGCAGTGTACACAACGCTTGTATAGTTTATGATGCCTGGAAACAAAGTTAGAATTTAATAAACCAAAATTTCGATGGGGTTTATAAGGATTATAATTTTTGGCGGCAGATGTTACGAAGGATTTTAGATGTTATTTTAACATTATCATTATGTAATTTATCATTTGAAGGCGTTTTTTTATCAATTCTATTGTCTCGATATGATAATGTTCTTCAAAAGTTATTAGAACAGCCTTTGGGTTCAATAAAACATGTAAGTCCTCTTGTGCAAAATGATTTTATTAACATGTTGGGAGTCGATGTTGAAACTAAATATTTTGACTAAATATGTAGCGGGATTTTTTTCTTCGTAATGTTAGACACCACACAAGATATTTCTAAAATAGTGCAGTTAAACGTAATATTCTGGTACCGTAGCGCGGTGTTACTTTGCAACTTATTGGTCACTTTACAGACAGGCATGTTCCCTCTAAAAATTAAATTTTGATGAAATATGGCAAAGTTGCAATAAATCAACTGAGCATTCGTCAAGGCCACATGATGGCTGGAGCTTTACAATAAGGGAACAATTTTTAGTCTGTGAGACAACGTGGTGGCCGCTTGTAGTGGCGCGGAATTTTGGCCGTTTCAACAACAGGTATGTGCTAAGGGCACCTGCCTTAATTTGGTAACTGTTTTGACATTGTTTGGCTATATACAACATAAGGTGGTTTATGAAGACTGTGTATTCACAATTTTAAATAAATGTAATATTCCCTTAGAAAGTTATGTTGTTTTTTGTACTTTAGGGTTACTTTACACATAAGTTTGGATTTATAAAGTTGGTAAATATCTCGGTAAATATGAACTTTTTGTTTCAGTTTACAATATGGGCCGCGTATATATAAAAGGAAACTGGGCAACAAAGTGAAGACGATATTATTAAACATTTAAAACCTCAAAATGTGAAGAGATATATTCATTCCAACTAATAGACACGACAAAGTACAATTTCTAAGACTGAATATTACTTATTTATACTTTTTTCCTTTTTAGAACGTCTTTTTTGAGTTTTCTATATTGATATCTTATGTCTTACAAGAATTAAACTTTTACATTTGTTAAAATTTGCAGTTTTTTTTTATTAAATAAATGTTTCGGGTCGACACACTTTTTAAAATTTACAAAATGTGTAAAGTCTCCATTCATACAGTCCTACTTTGAATTTTATCCATTTTTATACCACTGTGTAATTTGACACCGCAGTTAGGTGACTTTACACAAAAATTTAAAAAAATAAAACTCGTAACCATCACATTTGTCTGACAATTTAAATGCTTGCAGTTGTAGCCAAGTATCAGAAATATCACATACATTAGCCTCCAATTTATTAGCTTATTTTTACAGGTAATTTTAGTGACAAATGTGTCAAAACTGTTGTAAAGTAACACCGCGCTACGGTATGTTGTTCGAAAGAAAAATGAAAATAATGCAATAATTCATGTTGAATGTAAAGAATCTTTTATAGGGTTTTATCCTGTTCATCATAGGAGTGCGAAAGGTTTAAAAAAATTATATTGTGAATTTATTTCAACAAAAAATTCTAACGTTTCAACACTTCAGAGGACAGGGATATGACAGTGCTGTGTTATGAAAGGTCCAAGATAAAATTGTTGGAAAAAAACACACCCATTCATCTCCTGTACAGCACACAATATAGATTTAGTCAGTAACGATGCTGTAGATGCACGGACACACATAAGGCAGACGGGGATCGGAGAGCAGAGCGGAGATGATAGCGGAGCTTTCAAAACAACAATACTATCGTGTCTACACATACCGCGGAGAGGGGAGCGGAGAGTAGGCATGTTTGCTCGCTGGTAGAGGAGCATTCAATTAAGTTTGATATTTTCCGGCGTATTGGCACGTATTTAACAATGGGAATTACTTCAAGATTGTCCATTAAGTGAAATTACGTTAAAAAGGTTAAATCCGACAAGATGTTCACCAAGGAACGATTCTCTAGAATATCTAAGATTTAATTTTATAAATGATAAATGTCATAAAATCGCTCAATTACATTAAAAACCAAGAATAAAGATGAACAATCTAAAGCAATTGGGCCGAAGAAAAAATTGGACAACTTTAAATTTTTGATCCTTTTAGTTTTATTGTCTACGATCCATAATTATTGTTTATACCGTCCATGTTTCTAAATCACTTCAAAATAAAATAACTAATATTCCCGAGGCATCTACTTTATTTAAGAATGTTTATTTAGAGGTCTGTAAGCTTTGTAATAATCATGAAGAAATTAAATCAGAGGCTTTAGAGCTTTCAAAAATTTGGGGAGTAGTAACAACTTTCACAGAAAAGCGCATTAAAGCGAAAAAAAAATTTCGATGAAACCAGTAACTATATAAAATTATAAAAAAATTACCTTTAATAGTATTCTAGATATCACTTCTTCGCAATTAAAAAATAGGCTTCTAAGTTTAGAAAACATCGTGGCTAAATTTAAATTTTTTGAACCTCCTCATTTAGTGTGCGTAAGTGATTGTGAGCTTCACAAGCCAGCCACAATACTACAAGAAAAATATGCTAATTATTTCGCTTATTTTTCAACTTTATGTATACTATAGTGTTTAATTATTGTTATTAAGTATTGTTTTTATTTGGAAAATAATAGTTATTTATTATCTATTATGTATTTTATTATAGTTACTTATTATATATATTTTTTGAAATCGGAAAGAAAATGTATACATGAACCGACTGCACGCGGCCTTGCTTGATTTTGACGATTGCTCTACCTAGGTCAAGTATGATGAGACACGGCACTTTCTGACAGAAAATCCACACTGCTGCCTGTTGTGCAGCCTCCATGTAAAATAGATTAATATTCAAACCTACTAAAACATTTATACTGAAAGATTGCACTGCTATAGGTAACAATTTCGCAATGTGTACGAAAATTTAAATGGGATTTATTGGCCGGGTTTTGAATATTTGGTCACTTTTGACGACCGATGGCTCCGTGTCTGACATTTGATGTTTACATCTCGCCAAGGCCTACTTATTTAAAAAAAAATGTACAATAATGGGCTTTTATTGACGATTTTGAGACATTTCACTGCCGATTTCAAGAAAATTATTATTATTTAACTGAAAAATTTGAGGGGAGATATTAAATTTCCACTCTGCATTTAGAGCAAGTTTAATAAATTTAGATACACTTATTGAAGTGATTCTTTTATATTTCTGTAAACATCAAACCACTGTCTCAAATTTTCCCGATGTGTTCACTGCACTCAATTTTTTCATAGATCTCGAGAAAACCGAACAGTAGTTACGCTAAAATTTACGTTAAGTATTTTTCTAACCTTACATTATGCCGGAAAGAAAAGAATATGTATTTATAGGTTATTTTTGCATTTTTTTTACTAAAGTGGAAGAAAATGATCTGGAAGTGGCTGTCTTGGGCGGTGTAGATGATAATGACTTGGAGCATGTAATGTTACTACAAATCTTAAATCATGGTGAAGGGGTACCTGGGAATAGGGCACCACTATATGGATCTTTTGATTCAGATAACATAAGCGAAGCAGATGCCTTTCTTAATTTTAGATGTTACAAAGATGATATTCCTAGATTGAAGAATGGTTTGGGAATACCAGACTTTATAAAAAAAGGTAAATATGAACTTCTTGTTCAGTATCCCAAACACTGTAATTACCAATGACTGTAAACAAAAGTCAAACCTTCACCAAACACGGGTATTTTGTGGTGAAAATCGACTATTCGTCCTCTGGTGTAAATTTTATAAACTATTCTTTAAAGTGAAATTGCGTTGCGCTAAAGCTCCTTAAAAGCCCCGTATTTTACGTCACCCAGTAACCTAAATACCACAACGTTATTATTTTCTTCTACTGCTCAGATGTCAAATAGCATTACCGTATTTCACATTTAGCAAGCCCGAGAACTCCCTATCAAGTATAGAAAATTAATTTTCCCAAAAAAATAATTTTCATCAAATAATAGATCAATTTGCATTGATTAAAAATAAAAGAAAGACCCTTTAATGTTTTATTAAGTTTACAGATTTTTAGTTTACGTTTATAGGTTTATATTCAAATGCGTTATGGATTAGATATTTTATATTTCTGTAAATAAAAAATATACGTTTAATGTTATTTTATATTAGTCTTTGATTAATTTAGATATTTATTACCCAAAATATAGATTTATTTTAGGTGCCAGCCGATAGAATTGCCCCCGGTGCTAATATTTCTAGCTACACCACTGCACCAAAGCACAATAGAGTTGCAAAATTTTTAATAGTTACGTATTGAAATGAACACAAGGCAAAAGTTACTTAGGTACAGAAATGCCATGAATCTTTTATTTTCCCTACTATTTCGCGTCTTTTTCGATGGAATTTGAGGATCCAAAAAATTTTGACGCAAAAAAATAATAGAGAATAGAATCACGGTGCAGTTGTTAATATACGGAGTGTTGTTAAAAAATTATCTCAAATTAAGCACTTTTATATCATATAAACATAGATCCTAAAGACTTCATTTCTGAGATGCAGGGTATTGTATTTCTCTCCTTAAAATTGAATTATGGCAATATCTTCCAAAATAATCAAGCTACTGAACTGAAATATGGCACTGCTTACACGCAGAGAACACCACTTGCGCTATTTTCATTTTTTTGATCATACTTTTACTCATAACTTTTTTAAGGTTATCTTTTTAATCTTGCATCATTTTAGTGCATCTTTTCATTTGCAACAAAAGTGTACTTTTGTTTCATAACGATAAAATTAACTGTTTGGGTTGAAATTGCCAAAACGTGCCCCAAAACACTTGTTAACTCAAACATTCGAAACCTAAAATATTCACCTACCACTTTCAAATTTTACAGAACTGAGAAAAATTCTCTATGAACAATGAACCAAAACTGTTTGTTTTTATATTTCTTTATCGTTCACAAACGCTGTCATAGATTTGCACTAACTGCTTAAAGCATGAGGACCAATTTGTAATAAGTAACACATATTAAAATCAACTTACAGGTAGGTCTAATACTGGTGGCGTTCTTAATAATTTGTCTCCGATATCGTTAACAGACAAGGGCACACCATTTTCCTCACTCCTTAGTGGTGGTGACATTGACGCTTTTCCTTTCTTACTCAATGAAGATCTCATGTCCGAGCTCTTTCTCTTTAAAGGTGCCTACAAAAGTTACCAAAATAACTTTCGGGTTTGATTAAAATATACAACTTACCTTAGCAGGTTTTACTGGTAGTGATATAAGCTTCTCAAACTGATCGTTTTCATTTTCTATGTCCTCTCTTTCAGACTCTTCATCGTTATTTGTACTTTGCAGGTTGGGCCCCTTTGCAAACAAACAAATGTAATTATTAATCACAATAATTTACCTTAATAAAATAGTCAAATGATAGCTACCCTCCAATTTACAAGATCACAGACTTTTAATCTACAATAATTAGCTTTTGGATATCAGTAGCTTCAATTTTAATGTTGTTGTCAACATTCTGCTACTAAGTCTTATTCTCTCGTTTTTGAGGTGTCAAAAAATTTCATATTTTAAATTTTGAATGGATGACAAACGTGACTTTGAATATTGAAAATATCGATCAAAATTATGACAACAGGGAAAATTGGGGCACACCTGTCATCCAAAATGTCGCGGGATATTTAAATATTATTACAGTTTTTTGCTCAATAAAAAATTGTATGGTACCTACATTAAATTACTGAATATGTTTTTCCTTTTTAATCATACAAATTACCTAATTTCGAGCTATTTAGAAAAATCTTGAGCGCTTTCAATTTTTTTCTGGGCAAACAGTGCCTTGCATAAAAATTTCTGATAACACCACAGTCTTATTATATTATTGTGTAGGGTGTGCCTAGTCAATTGACTGCGTGAGAAATCGACCAATTTTGACCTGATATTATTTTGACTTGATCAAAATTAATCAAGATCTTTAAAACTTGTGCCTGTGTGCACAGCTGCAATTGGAGCACGCCAATGCACAAACTATTGGCCGCAAAGCAATCACTTGCAATCCGATTGGTGTATCTGTCTTTGTTTTATAAAGGGTCTACCAATAAGAATGATGTAACTTCAAATTGCTATAAAATTCAAAAAAATTGATAATGATTTATTTTTTATTTTGTAGTACATTACATATCATTATGTTTCGAATAAGACGTCATTGAAATGGTCAAATCGGCTGCGACGGCAGACGTGTAGACGACGAACCCAATTTTCAACAACTTTTTTCAACAAGTTCGGTTGAATTTCGCGAATAACTCGGGTGATGTGGACTTTAAGTGGTCGTTGGTTTGAGGATTGTTAGTGTACACCAATGACTTTACATATCCCCAGAGAAAAAAGTCCAGGGGCGTGAGATCCCACAACCGTGGTGGCCAATTGATAGGACCATGTCGCGAAATTATTCGCTCCTCAAAATGTTCTCCGCAAACCATGGTCGGCAGGCTTGGGTTCATGGGTTAGACCATCTTATATGGATGTAGGCCCAAATCTTTCTTCAAAATGCGCCACATTGACATCGGCGAAAGGCCCAATGGCTGAGAACGGCGCAGAACGGATACATTAGCATTTGCGTTCCCGCTTTCCCTTACAGCAGCGATATTTTCAGCACTCCCGGCAGTTCTTTATCTTGTCAGTGGCTTACTATCCAGGAGAGTGTAATCCCGTTCGAACTTGGCAATAGTGCGCCTGATAGCGAGCTCAGAAGGCCATCCACGTTGGCCAAAATCTTCTCGAAGTGTACGATAACAAGCTTTAACCGATCGCGCATTTTCGTAGTACCTCTGTACAATAACTAGACGTTGCTATCTGTGATTAAACAATTTTCGCAACAGAGTAATGTTTGGCGAATGAAATTATTGCATAATAGAATATATTTTGCATTATTATTAATATTATTATTAATACTCCCTCTATATACTGCTGAAGGTTTGGTAAAAGCGCTTATACAGGGTGATTTGTAAATAATATCTCTTTATATCCCAGTTTCACATTGGAAAAGGGAAAACTTACTTTTGGAGCCATCATCATAACAAAAAATAGCTGCTCATTACCCACATATCTTTTTGGTTAAGTTAAAACAAAGGTACAAACATCAAACTAGAAAAATAATTTCCAAAAAAGTACATATACAGGGACCGGCAGAAAGTTGGACACAAAAATTTAATATTTTTAAACTCTGATTTCGATTAATTTAAATTTCTAGCTGCTAATCGAACAAAATTAAAGTTTAGTAGCAAATTCATGTGTTATCCGATGATAAGTTGCGCTTGCAGTTTTTTGTTTTTTCGTAATACACAGAGTGGTCGAAAAAAATACAAAAAAAGTTAAATTTATTTTTTTTACTAGGTGGCTGTGACTTTAAATCTGACATCCACCTTTGATTCCAAACAACTTTTGTAAGTAACTTTTTACCGTATTTGAAAAAAATAAGGATACTTTACTCTTGAGTTATTTTGACATTTTTGAATCTACCTCGTATCCAAAAAGAGATATTTAAATTTTGATATGTGCATTTTGAGTTTGAAATGATATGCACCAACTTTTATCAAGAATAAAATTTTCTGAGAAATTCATAATAAAAAAGTTTTCCATTTATGTGCAACTTTCTGCCAGTCACTGTATTACGAATATTTCGAGCTCAGGGAGAACAGGCTTTCTAATGACAGAGCAGCTAAACTACTCTATGTCCCACAACGAAAACATTTAAAAATTAATAGAAAGTGGCAATAGATCAATTTTTATTTCTAACATTGTTGAAGATTTAGAGGAAGTTGACTAGCATAAAGAAGGCATTGAAGGTGATGATGACAGCGATGAAGATATGCCTCTTGACTTGTTGTGTATGATTGTTTTTTTAACAAATTTGACTTTATTCTTTGTTTTTTTTTTATATATTTAACCTTTTATTCATGTTCAATGTATATTGCGTTCTATTTTTTAGATGATATTTTTTTATTAAATGTTTAGTTTATTTTACAGTTATTTAGTTTTTAATTTGTTTTCAACATTTACATATATTGTTTCCGGAAAATTTTCCAAAAAATGTATTTCCAGAAATTTTACAACACTACTCAAGCAGTTTGGAATAGAGAAAAAAAAATCTGCAAGTTTCAATTTCCTGTATACTTAATGTCTATCCAGTAAAATAACCGCACTTTGTTTGAGTTCATTGGTGCAACACCCTGTATTGAAAATAGGACAGGTGTGAACACATATTACATACTTTCTTTGTTCAAAATGGGGCCTTGTTCACTCAATCGAATTTCGATATTTCTTACTACTAGAATGAAATTAATCACATAACTCTTTAATAAAATCCCCCTCAGCATTTTTCTCGTCAATACCTAATTTTGTTATTAACTAAAAAAATATATAAAAAATTTAAACTGCGCGCCTTCATTTGGAGCAATGAAATTGCGTTTGCCCCCTTGCCGGTTATATTAGTAATCGAAGCCCTAAAAATTCGATTTCCGTTCTAATCTCAGACGTGCACATTGAATCGAAATCGATTCTCTAGAGAGAGACAGTTGTATAAACAGTTGTCCGAACTCGACCGTACAGACGCAGGTAGTTGTTTTGTGGGTCGTGTGTCGTGTCTATATCAATCTGTCATGTCATTCTGACATTCTTTAATGTAAACTGAGCTAATAAAACTAAATGTTTTTTCTGAAAACCTGCAAAAGTTAAAGTGTATGCCGTATGCTGATTTGAAATCAAATTTAATTGGTCTTGTAATAAGGATGGCTCTAGGCACTTATTTAGCATTATCAGTATTATTACCTCCCCGAAGAACTGGAAAAAGTGATCCCGTAATTGAGAGAAAGGAGAAAGGAATATTTTGGTCATCCGGAAAACCTTTTGATAGCCATTTTAGGAGATGATAGAAAACACATTCGAGAGTTAGCTTTAAGAATGATTGCAAAATGAAGAAGATCAACGGCAAAAACCAACGATGTCAGCATATATTGAGTTGATAAATTAAATTTTGATTGTCAAGATTATGTCTAGTTGTTATAAACCAGATTTATTTAGGTTTGGACAACTGACAAGTTGGTGACCATTCTGCATGTAACTTTTAACTCAAAAAAGGGAAACACGTGGTGATTGTGGTATATTATTAAATTAATTTATATTGATGTTATTTTTTTATTTCTTTTTATGGCTTCTGCTATTTTCGAGCAATCTAACCACTATGGGGCGACATACGGTGCCCAAGCGTGGGGAACCTTGAAAGACCCACCCACTGGTGCGCCGCCACGCCGCCCCCTGATATTGAGGTCATGTGTTGGTTATGCCTATTTGGCTTTTGCCACAAAATATAAGTTAGGTTAATTTTCTTCTTCTTCAGTCTTCATAAATCTCAAATAGAAAGATATCGATATTGCCGTAAATCGTGTCAACGTTGCAAAATAGTGGCCAATCAGCTTTTTGGGCCCGTGACGTGACAGGCCCAAGAAATTTGAATTTCAAAAACGTTTTTAGGGCATTTCCCGGTCGAAAAAAAAATCGGAAAAAAATATTTTCGTGTTTTATTTACTATTAAGATTCATAATCAAAAATAAAAAAAAGTGTGAAACAGGCCCATTGAGGGGACTATTATTTACCAAACACTGTATAAGATATTATTGTTTGTAGGTATCCTAGCTAGTTTTTATGCTGTTTAGATGATATATGTACAGTATTTTGGTTCCGTATTTAAACCTATTGGTTCAGTTGCATCTATGTTTTAGAAATTTTCTATGGAGGCTTCATGTACTAATGTACTTTTTATCATTGGTAGATATCTATTTGTTTGAGGCAAAAATTCATCTAAAGTGTTTTGTATAGGTCTGGAAAAATAAAATTAAAAATTTCTCTATGTATCACTATTACAAGAGAGAAGTGAGCATGATGATTTCCTTTACATGGGTATAAAATCTGATCTATATCACTGCATCGGCATGCAGAGCTGGGCAGATCTATTTAAAAAAGATCATTTTAATGATCTAAGATAGCGATCTTGATCTTAGATCTTTTTTGTTTCACTAAAGAACGATCTTTTTTAAAAAGATCGTTTCAAAAAGATCTGATCTTTGATCTTAATTTGACGATCTTAGATCATTTTAAAGTTCTAAGATCGTTTAAAAGATCTAAGATCGTTTTAAAGATCTAAGATCGTTTTAGAGACCTCAGAGTTTTTGTTTTTATATCTACATATTTGTAAAATATGTTCTCATTTTGACCTCAATTGTTGTAAGTAGTTCGTTTTTGAAACGTTTCTGTGATTTTTTTATACAAAATAATGTAGGTAGAAAGGTAGGTATATATATATATTTTAATCTACATATTATTTCTAAAATATATGTATTACGAATTCAGTTACTTACGATAATAACGAGCGTTCATTTACAGCAGTTTACCTCAGGAGATCTCTAGGTCTCAGCTAAAGTGCAAATTGTCAGAATTCGCGAAAAATGGCAAATAATATAAACAAACTGACGTACATTTTACCTACAACTACAAGAACCCATTTTGAGGTCAAATTTAAATGAATGCTTTATGTTAATTTGTATTTTATTTTCAATTATCTATTTCTCAAAATTCCGAATTTTATAACTTAAGTTATAAAATTGTAAATTGCATAAATAATCGGTGAACAAGAAAAGTCTAATTCTCCTTAGGTATATCAACTGATTGATTATGTAACCAGTTCGGTTAGAGTAGTAACTTTACGTAACTAGTTACGTAAAATTTTTTTTTTACACAACTAGTTACGTAAAACTGGACGTATCATCACTTGCTCAGGTTTTGAAAGATGTCACTTTCTACTATGTAAATTAGGAAAAGTATTTATAGACATCTATATCTATTACTATATAATATCATGAATTTTGTTAAAAAATCTTAGATCATTTAGAAGATCTTAGATCGTTTAGAAGATCTTAGATCGTTTAGAAGATCTTAGATCGTTTAGAAGATCTTAGGTTGTTTAGAAGATCTTAGATTGTTTAGAAGATCTTAGATCGTTTAGAAGATCTTAGATCGTTCAAAAGATCTTAGATTGATTGATCTTTTTAAATAGATCATTTTTAGACGATCTTTGATCTAAGATCATTTTTGAATGAAAAAATTTATTTTTAAACGATCTTAGATCTTTTTTTGAAAAACGATCTGATCTATAATCTAGATCTTTTTTGGCGCGATCTTTCCCAGCTCTGTCGGCATGCTGGTTACCTCATTCAAAGTCTTGTCATTGACTATTTTCATAATCTATTATATGTACAGTGTATTCACCGATGGAGTTGACAAGAGGAACACATTGTATTATGAAAAGCCTTTCTTTATAAAAAATTCTGCTTGTTGATTGTAAGATTACCAAATAAAAATATTAGGTCAGATGTACAGGGTGTTAATAAACTAAGAAAACATGAACATGTTTCAAGAGAGAAGTACCATTATTTATTATTTTAGACAAAATATATTTATAAAAGAAAGTTCTTTATAATCCAAAATAAAGCCCAAAAATCTTGTTTTGTTTTTTTTTAGTTGAATTTCTGAAAATCAATGAAGAAATGTGTAGAGGTTGGAGGGTACCTACAATATTTTTTCCACAATAATACAAATTGTTAATTCATTTTTATTGTTTAACAAGATAAACAACCGTTGCGGGAAGTAATAATAGGCGCATCTGACGCGGAGATTTCGAGCCAAATTTCTGCATCGAGATGTAGATATTTCGGTTCAAGTCAATTGCTTTAGACCTAATCAACGAGAAATCACTCCAGGTCCTCATAAAGCAACTGACCGGGATCTATCTGCATTGAGATTCCGGACTCGCTACAATACATGGAGGTAGCGCTTCTTATTATTCCTTCAGTCAGCAATTCAACTTAACAAAATAAAAACATAAAATTCAAAATTCAGGTTCAAAATGTCGGATTTAAAATGTTTAAAAGGTTTAAAATATTGTATTAAGGCTTTATTATGGATTATAAACAACTTTTTTTTATAACCATTGCAGCAAATTTATTACATGATTGTGATGGTTGGATGTAAGTTAGTGACATTAGTGTTAGTGACATTAGTGTTAGTTCATACTTCTTGGATGTATGTACATACATCTTAAAGGATAATAATTGTTGTTATTTGAAACATTTTCACGTTTTCTTAAATATGTTAACACTGTACATCTGATCTAAGATTTTCATATGGTAATCTCATTTTCCTGACAAGCAGAATTTTTGTTATAATGACTTTTCATCGGAAAAACAATACTTAAACTGAACCGTGGACACACTACATAGGTACATCTGACTTTTTCAACTGCACCGTTAACTGTGTTACATAAGTTATTTCCAATTGGATTTCACAACTAAAAAATTCCAAATAGATGATTTTTATTACATTCTTTCAGCAGCATCACCAATTGGATTAGTAGTAGGTAGTAGAGTAGTATTAGGTATGGAGAACGTAGTTTGAATATTGCTTTTGTTTAAACCAGGTGTTTTGGTTGAACAAGTACTAGTTACTTATTCGTAAGTACAACACAACAAATTTACATCATGCTAAACTTGAACACTGAGCTGAGAACATAGCAACATTAAGGTCCTTTTTCAACAGAATCAAAACTACCTAAGAACCATTAGTCTTGGCCAAAACCTTACCTCGACCATCTTAGAAAAGTCCTCGATTTCTTTGCACGCCTTATGAAACCTGACAGAGTTTCCTTTCGACATAAATCTATCTTTGTTCTCCTTGTACGGGTATATCAACTTGTCTTCGATCCATGCGCTAAAACCACCTATATTCAAAAACCTGGGCCGTTCGAAGAGCTACAACTACTTACTTATCATTGGTCCCGAAGAAGCATACCCATAGGAATACCTTATTATTAGACTTGGGCTTGGATTTTTCATTGTTGAGGCTCGGCTTTACAATCTAAAACCAAGCAAAATAAACAAACCCGCCTCATAGGTTATGTGCCTGTGGCGCACGCGTGCGCGCGCAAGGCGCATAACGGACCGCTTCGAAAGTTGGCAGCCGACGGAAACTCGAAAACACTCACCCGCGCAGGCCAAGGCGGGTACTTGCCCAATTTCGCCCTAAAAATTAACAATTTATTTTAACCTCTGTCCTAACTAATTTTTAAATTATTGATAAAATAACACTTACCAGACGAGATCGCCAATATTTATTCCAGAAGACATAACTACAACCTTCCTTCACGGTGTTCCTGCTCAAACTGCCCAAATATTTTCCTTCATGACAGACGCCGAGCGCAAATGCGTGCGCTTGGGGGAGGGGATGATTACGCATGCGCTGTGCACGTTTATGTCAATTCCACAAAACACATTCAAGAGTAACTCACAGAAAGTAGTGTGTTCGGAGAGCAGTATCGAATCGATTTAAGGTTTAGGTTTAATCAAGTGTGAACAGTGAATCCAACAGATCATTGAATAAGGAACTTAGATACAATTAAAGAAAGGAGAATGGAAAAGGCCATAGAGGGAGCGCCTTTGATATTACATTTCTAATAGTTAATATGTAATATCTATAAAAATATTAAGCGTATTTTTGCCAGCAAAACCCTACAAAATCTGTTTAGGTTTATCCGTTGATTTTCCTCCATAGACGGGCTTTCGCGAGGGGGATTATATCAGAGGGGAGGCAAACATAGACATATAAAAAAACAAGAAAACTTATTAGGAAAATAGTGACGTATTTTTGAGACCAAAATGATACTTTTGTTTTACTGTAAACATGTGCCCTAAAATACACCCCCTCCGACCAAAAAAATTGACCCCTCTAATCCCCCCCCCCAAAAAAATTCTGATACAGAAAAGTAATAAAACACACCAACAAAACAGCTGCGTGCGAATTTTCAAGAAATTCGATGCACAACTGGTTGCCACCTTTTCAACATGGTTAACCCGGAGGTTTCAATTGTAGATGGGTAAATGCCGGATAAGAACCAAAGACATTTAGGTTACGACGTCATTGGTAAGAACGGTTTTGGTCACAGAATACGCCATTGAATATAAGAAATACGCCCCCTATAGGCTCAATGCTAAACTAGTCTATGGACACAGACCTATATAGCTTCGCTATACAGGGTGTATCTTTGATAGGTACAGAAATTTTAACCACGTAATCGGGGACGTTCATAAAACCGAAAAATGAAAAAAAAATTTTTTTTATCGATGTTTACAAAATGGGGCAAATCAATCTTTATCCGTGCTCAATGCACGCCGTTGGATCGTCACTAGAAGCGCTTAGAGGGGAGGTCTAACCTCTCCCTAGGAGATGGATGGGAATAACGTTAGATTAGGAAGGGGAATACCGCGACGTTGCCGCATGTCAGAGTGGAATAAATCTGCTTGCAGAATTAGGTACCTAGGTACCTTTGAAAATTACTGCTGGTAGGTATCCACGTTTTTTTTATGATGTCGGTTGCTGTGACGAACTGTTTATTGCTTTCTTCACAGGCGCACACAATGATTTAAGAAACACGTCAGTTTTTATCACTTTACTGTTATTTTAAGTCCCTAGGTCTGTGCTATGGGCCATGCCAACAATGAACAACAACAAAGAACAAGGCTAGCACCGTTCACATGGTTACGATGGCCTATATATAATATTATATTAATTCGCATAGTCCCGTCGGGGCGTTGGCATCTTAAATCCTCCATCAGCCGCGTATAGTATCAGCGCATATAAAACAACCAGCAGTTAACTCCCATGGCGGGAAAATTCTGCGCACCTGTTCGCGCAACCGCTATTTGGGAATAGATTCTGAGAGATATTACTGTGCCGTGGAATGTGTTTTTTGTAAATTGTGCTAGTATCTTTAAATAAAGAATCCCAGGAAGAAGTCAAAGCTGCTTGTGCTTACCACACACTATATACTTTACTGATACTATGTATTTCTGAATTGATTTTTACGACTACACCTCTGACTTCTATTCCCCCAATATGGCTCAAGGTCATTGAATTTGCCGATGATTTCTCAACAGTAAGTATACAGATGGTTGTTTTATATGCGCTGATTCTGATAGTATCAGAGAACATCCTTGTTCTTCTCCGACAGTATTCTGTGTTCTGTGTCTTGCTCTTAGAAAAGGTGGGGAGAAGGGAGGAGCCGAGTGAAAGTGGAAGGGGAGGAGACAGGAGGAATTGTAGAATAAAACTTGTTTCAAAAAATTATAAAAATATATACAGGGTGGCCCATTTGAAATGGAAGCACTCCCGTAATTTTTTTATTTTTCATTCGATTTTAGCCGGTTTTTTTCTGAAGATAGGGTTCAAAAAAATCTTTTTTACTTTGGTGCGAAATTTCAGCTCTTAATCTCAATTTTCGAGGCCTGCTACAATTTTAGTAGTAGAAAATGAAAAATCACTTAGCGATTTTTTATTTAAAAACTGACTCAGGGCACCCCAAAATCCCCAACATACCAAATTTGAACAAAAAATATACAGGGAGTTCCATTCTACAGGGCTCAAAAATGAGCAAAATGGGAATTTTAAAGGCATCTGGCGAGTCAAAGTGTGTTGTGGAATCTCCTCAAAACAGTTGAATGATCAACAGGACTACTCAAAGTGTTGGTGCAAAGATTCGATAGGAAAATGTATTTTTCTTTGGGTCATCTCAAAATGCTGAATTTAATATGAAACTTTATAAGTCAAAAAATGTTCTGGAATTATTGAAAAAATATTAATAAAGGCACGAATAGTAAATTATTTCTTTACAAAATGCCAACCAACAAATAAAAAACATTTTTATTTTTTGGGCCTTTATCACTAAAGTCGCTGTCCAAGATCATACATTTTCTATGCGTTTCCTGTTGTTGGACTTCAGCCACCTTAACTCATATCACAGACCTATATAGTATATAGGTCTGTGCTCATATGGACTTACTGACTGGCAGGCTTCTCTATTTTTAGACTTAGTTCGTTATAGTCTCTGGGGCGGTGTTGATATACTCAATTTTTGACCCGTATAAATTTGCAAAAAATGCAGTATTTTGAGATGGCACAGAGAAAGACACCTGTATATTTTTCTATGAGATCTTGAGTGGTCCTGTTGACAATTCAACTATTTTCGACTTTTTACTCATGCATAATGAATTTTGTGTTCCGGGTTCCGTATTGCATTTCAGCAAAATTCACGCAGTTGAGTATTGTCGAAACTGGTTAAAGGTTAAAGTCTCGGCAATTTCGTAAACTCCAGGAAAAGCATTAATTTTTTTACCCCGGAGAAATTGGCTTAAAACTAAAAACAATTTTTTTTTATTCAAAATAATTTGAATATTCCGGTGCGGCATCAAACACTAAAAACCGAAATATCTCGAAAACGGCTTACTTTATGTGTTATGTTCGAGAAAAATAAAATTTACTGTCAACAACCAGTTGTGCGTCATAAAGATATTCCCCCTCCAAGTAAATTTTCCTACATCGCAAAAATGGATGTTTGTGGAAAGCCGTTTTAACTCGTATTTATTATATTAACCTTCTACAATGCTACAAAACAGTCCACAAAGAACAAAACAAGACCTCCCCTCTGCATTGGAGAAGAAAACATCTTCAGCATCAAGTGCTGCTGTTGCCAGTCATTTACGTGCAAGAACCATTTCTCATAGCAATATCCCAACATTAAGTGAAGAAAAACCAGTAACTTGGATAAACCTGGTAAAAGGTTAAAAGAATAGGTAGAAATAGAAAAATATTAGTTGAACATGGATTGGTCTGTTCAATTACTAGGTATGACAATTTGTCAGTTCTAGAAAAATAAAGATTTAAAAAATAGTTGTTTGTACAAGAGTAGGTTATGTTGTCCATTAAGAGGAAGAGTGTTGAGTATAAGCACAGACCTATATAGCTTCGCTTGTGGTATAAGTGAATCAGGCTGCTGCTAAAATTTTGGAAAATAGCTTTAGTTCATATGGTGTAACAATATTAGGTGGCAAGTTGAAAGTTTTAGTGTTTCACATCTAAAAGCTGGTGCACACCTAATTGAAAATAGTAAGCAATAAAAAAATTAGTAGGTAATTCATACTAAATTTTATTATCATACATACAACATACATGAAGTTTGAAATTCATTACAAAAATTAATAACTTAACTGAAACCTGACAGATCCACGCACACATGCAATAATAGTACCAATTTTGAACAAATAATAATGTCGCTTATAAATTAACTACAAGGTATATTTTTTTACTATATTATCTGTCATGAATAAGTGGAAGTTCTGACAACTTGGTTGAAAGCATTTTCAGTATTATCAAAATTTGAAGACCCAAGGAATGATTAGGTATAAATAATTTGATATTTCTCTTTCTGTTCTAAATATACCAACAAGTTTGGACTTGATTCTTTACGTTTATTTAATTATTCCAAAATTTGTTTTTAAATTTCGACACTGAATTGTCAACCTAGTTGTTTTAACAATTTACTTGGCTTATGGCAACCTTATTCATGATCATGACCATTTGTGATGTATATACAGGGTGTTCCTTAATAACATGCTAATACTTAAGGGGGTTATTCTTGGGCCCATTTTAAGAAAAAAACTTCATATGAACGTAAGTCGTAAACGTCCTAACTTTTGAGATACAGGGCGTTAAAGTTAATTTTTTTAAATTGAATTTTGGCTACATCTCCCGAAATAATCAAGTTGCTGAACTGAAATTTGGCACTGCTATGTTTTTGGGGATGGAGAATAAGCTGAAAATGTCAATTTCACCGTATCTCACAGAGGGCGCCACTTGCGCTGGTTTTGGATCACGCTTTTACGCGTAACTTTTTTGAGGTTATCTTTTTGGTCCTGCAGGTCCATCATTTTAGTGCCTGTTTTCATTCTGCAAGAAAAAGGTACTCTTGTTTCATAACGATTAAATCAACCGTTTGCGTTGAAATTACCAAAACGTGCCCCAAAACACCTGTTGATTCCAATATTCGAAACATAAAATTATCACCTACTGCTTTCAAATGTTACAGATCAACTGTACATTCAAAATGATGAAAAAAATGCCAAATGGGCATTGGTCAAAACATCATTGATTTTCTTGAAATAGAGTGTCCAAATTTTGTCAAATTCAATCCTTTCCATTTTGAAAGTGAATAATTTTTGGTACGTTGTTCATAGGGATTTTTTTCTCAGTTTAAATGGTACAGTTGATCTGTAACACTTGAAGGTGGTAGGTAAAAATTTTATGTTTCGAATATTGGAATCAACAGGTGTTTTGGGGCACGTTTTGGTAATTTCAACGCAAACGGTTGATTTAATCGTTATGAAACAAGAGTACCTTTTTCTTGCAGAATGAAAAGAGGCACTAAAATGATGGACCTGCAGGACCAAAAAGATAACCTCAAAAAAGTTACGCGTAAAAGCGTGATCAAAAAACAGCGCAAGTGGCGCCCTCAGTGAGATACGGTGAAATTTCACATTTTCAGCTTATTCTCCATCCCCAAAAACGTAGCAGTGCCAAATTTCAGTTCAGCAGCTTGATTATTTCGGGAGATGTAGCCAAAATTCAATTAAAAAAAATGCACTTTAACGCCCTGTATCTCAAAAGTTAGGACGTTTACGACATACGTTCATATGAAGTTTTTTTCTTAAAATGGGCCCAAGAATAACCCCCTTAAGTATTAGCATATTATTAAGGAACACCCTGTATATGAAGACTACTGATAAATCGATATTAATAAATTATTAAATTAGCAATGAACACTTTAGATATTATTAGTACTTATATGCTCCCTTATTTTACTATTTCTGTAGTAGATATATACAAAATAATTGCTAAACTAGAGTGTAGCCAGTAAATAAGATGGGAAGGAAAATTTAGAATAAGTACATTTGGAGGTAGTATAATAGAGTATTTTATTTTTTTATATTTGATATATATAAAAAAAGTTCTATGAGAAGTAACACTGAATATTTTTTGAAATAGACAAATTTTAATTGTATTCTTGGAAAATCTGCTTTTAGCAATAAATAAAAAATTGGAAGATGGTACATGGTTACAATAGTTATTGACCATGACTTATATTTGGCAATATTTTGTATCCTTTGAAAATCATTTGCTATGGAAGTTACATCGACTATTAATAGTTGTGTGATCACACAAGTATCAAAAATAACAATGTTTACAGCTAAGTTCATACGGTCGTGAATTGAGAATTGCCGCAGCGAATATTTGCATAAAATCGCAAAGGTTGCACCTCGCACCTATTTCATATACCCGCGACTTATTTGTTAGAAACTCTAGGGAATTATAAATATACCAAATATACCCTTAACGTCTAAACATAAACAAACAGCCATAACATAACCTAAAAAAAAAAGAATCAGAGGGAAATCAGAGTTTTGCGCACATGTTGACATCAATTTCTCGCCAAAACTTGAACCAATATCAATTTTTCCATCCCACAAATTTAAAATTAGCGTATTCGCTAGAAATTGAAACTTTCCTTCCTGGATATATTGTCAGTTCAAAATTAATCAACCTCAATCTACAACACGCGACTGTATGAACTATGCTTAAGAGCCAGAGTGTACCAGGTTTTTATCACTAAATAAAGTTCAACGCCAGTGGCATACTGGAGAATCATGGCTCCATGGCTCCCCTCCACCTTTTTTGGGACTATTGTCCATAGAATTCAGTGAAAGAAATATATTATCCTGTTATATATTGTATTCTACTAGGTAAAGAGTGCAAATTTGCGGATCCGAAAATCTGAAAGTCCTAACAAAAATCTGGGACACCCTGCAGGAAGAATAGAAAAACAATCAAATTCGAATTGAGTGTATAATTGCTTTGTAGAGAAAGTAAACAAGTTGATGTGTTTCAAAGTTGTCAAAATAAGATAAATATAACAGTGTTTTTATTGCCAGGGCATAAAATTACTTCTTGATAAATTATCTCCATCAGTCCTGTCAGTGGTTAATTTCCATGCCCCACACAAATAAACATCCATACATTTTCATTGGCAATATAATACTTAAGTAGTGTGACCCACTTAAAACCGGAACACCCCCATAACATTTGTAATTATACTAAAATTATTTTAAGAAGTCCTTACTGGGACTGTCAATTGGTAATTTCGATATCCTAAGTTGGCATCAATGCAGCAAAAAATGCAACCGGGTCATAAGTTCAGGTCAGTAACTAGCCCATTTGCACTAATAACACGAAAAGTAACTCGAACAAGAACAACACAGATGATGGTAAAACTCACGAAACGTAGAAAACCCGCGAATATTTTCATTGCCGAATGTTTGAACCAGTTTGAACGATCTGGAAAACCTTCACTGTCACTTTGACACACCGAAGCTAAATTTCCCTGAGTCCGCCCATAGACGCTGCCAAAAGCAGCTAATTATTAAGAAATACCAAAATGAAAAGTGTTTCCATGACGTTTGAAATTATTATTAAAATGAGTTGTAGTCATAGTTATTGTTATTTATAGCAGTATAATCGTGATTGCAATTGGGTTTTTATTTTATTATGCTCTTTTTTTCGTATCACTTGGGTAACTTTTAACATCATAAATCAATGAGTGACGTCATTAACTGGTTGAGACACATATACCAATGTTATACCCATGGTTAACAGAAAATTCCTAGGGATTTTGTGAAGAATGTCATCTGACAAAATCGGGACTTCTTACAGTAATCGGGGTATATCTCCGATCCGGATCGGCATTTATTCACAATTTATTTAAAAAACCAAAGCCTACTACGTCATATTTTTGGCGCGAAAAATTAGACAAATCATATTACCGATTTTTTTTGGGCATCCCTTAAAACGAGTTTGTACCAAATTTTGTTAAAAAATATCAAGAAACCAATGAAAATAATCCACTTAACTACCTATTTTACCTGCCTACTGGCTTAAATCAAGTTGCATGGGGATTGAAAACAATAATTGAAACTGTAACTTGCTTTACTTCAAATAGGTATAGGTACCTGAATACAAAAAACCTGAAGTGAAATTTTAATTGTTTTCTATTAATCCACCATTTATTTAGATAAATTTTTCATACCCCATAATTTTTACATTAGGGTTTTTGTATTTAGGTATACCTATTGAGATATTACTATTACTTATAATAAAGTAAGTTACACGTTTAATTATTGTTTTTAATTCACATGCAACTTGCTTTAAGCGAGTAGGCTGGAAAAATAGGTAGTTAAATCGCGATTTTTATTTGTTTCTAGAATTTTATTGTTTCATATTTTTTAACAAAATTGGGGACAAACCCGTTTTAAGGGATGCCCAATCTAGTGGCAGACAAAATTTTTATAAAAAATAATATGATTTCTCTAATTTTGGCGCCAAGCATATGTCGTAGTAAGCCGTTTTTTTTTAATAAATTGTGCCGTTTTGCCCTAAAGTGATACCCTATTGTTAAAAAAACGATCCGAATCGGACGACAATAATTACAAATTTTATGTTGTTTTATGTTATAGGGTGTTCCAATTTTAGGTGGGTCACACTGTATATTGTACACTGGTGAAATCCTTTACCTCATAAATTTGGCTAACAATAATTTTTGTAAACAATGGAAGCTTTTTCAGTCCATAATCAACTTTGGACACAGGAAAACTTAACCCTTAATTATACACATCTAGTAGAACCGCATTTATTTAACCTTCATAATATTTAATATGCTAATCATTTTATTATGATATACCCTCATTTTCCCTTATACACAAACCCCTTTATAAAAATATTTACAACTTAGTATGACCCCCAATTTTCTCTTGCACGTTTCAAAATATATCTAAAGTATGTTCCAGTACGTGAATAGTTTAATTATTTTCAAAAGACATTTTGCATGCTGTTTCATACCTAAGATGGAACACGCATGTTATTTGTTTCGAAAACTGTGCAAATCAAATTAAATACGACAAAAATTAACAATAAATAGAAAGCAAGTCTCAATTAGAGTAAAATAACAACAGTTCTAACCTGGAAGCCTACGATCAAATCTCTAAATTAGTACGGCTCAAATCCAATGGATATAAAACAAACAGACACCTGCCGGATATGTAACTTTTGCTGCAAAAACATTTTTGTTTTATAACTCGTTAAAATCTCAATAACTCTCAACAAAACTAGCGGGAAACAGCCCGGTTTTGCCGGTTCTCTGTTGCGTACCCTTATACCATCCGTCGTCGCGTTTTTTGTGCACGTAAATGATGTCGTTAACCTGTAATTCTAACTCGTATTCGCTGTTTGGTGGATATGGGGCAATGCATCGGAAACGCTCCCTGACGGTTTGGACTCCCGTTTTCTTGTTTCCGGCATCGAGCGAGCTCGACTTACGGTGGCGGTGGATGTCCGGACTGGAACCCGAGCTGCCTGTCGGGTTTTCTGCACTTCTAGAAATTTTTAGGCGTCAGGTAGAAGTTAGAGCTATGAAAATGGGATACGTCTAGCTAATAGTTTTTTCTGTCCAGCACCATGCAGGCGAAAAGAATAAATGAAGGACGTTCCAACCCATTACTTACTTAATAAGAAACCTTAAAACTATTAAAAATTATGAAACTTAAACATTTATGTCATATTATGTTTTTGTGAAATGGACAAACATACAGTGTGTCCCAATTTGATACTGGACACCTCAGAACTATATGAAGGACAAGAAAAACAAATGGTCTCTATTTTTTTATTGGTAGTCCCAAGGGAGAGTATCTCATAGGCGGTGGTATTTCCATTTTTCCATTTTCTAATTTGTCCTAATGAGGTCGGCGCACTTGCGCCCTGTTCCCCGAATAATTTTAAACAATAATCAAGAAAAAACAAAGAGACGACGGTACATGGAGGGATGGCTACCTCCTATATGAGTTTTTGCGTGTGCTTTTTACATTATGTTAAAATCTAAAGAATAACATGTAGGTAATTTTTTAATAAGGGTCATTGTTATTGTCATACGTTATCTATATCGATAAAGTGTCTAGGTCTCTTATGGGGTAATCTGGGGTTAAGTTCGTAAGTACAAACGTCTGTCAGTAGTCGGTTAGGATGGTTTGGAATAATAAGTTCGTAAATTTTGCGTCCGTGGGTCCTAATATATTCGCGTATTGTAGGTATATTGAGGTCATTGTGTATGGTTTTATTTGTCACGTACCATTCCGCTCCCACCGCCATGCGAAGGCATTTGTTTTGTATTATTTGGATCTTTTTAATTTGTGTTTGAGCCGCAAAACACCAGGCGGTGCTAGCGTACAAGAGGGCGGGTCTAATTACCTGAGTATAAATTAAAATTTTACTCTGGACATTGAGTTTAGAGTTGCTGGCCAAGAGAGGATATAATTTGGACATGGCTGCTTTAGCTTTCCTTATTCGGGAATTGATATGCGGAAGCCAAGTTAAACGTTTATCTAGGGTTATGCCTAGGTATACCGCTTCATTACTCCAATCTAGGGCAGTCTGATTAATAGTAACACGCTCTAAATGTGGTATGTCCCGTTTTTTGGTAATAAGAATGGCCTGAGTTTTCCTCTCATTGACCTTAATTTTCCATTTAATAAAGTATTCCGAGATTGAGTTCACTGCTCATTGCAGGAAAGATTTAACAAACCCAAGACTTTTGTCTACAGCTACAATCGCAGTATCGTCCGCATAAAGAAAAACCTGCGTATTCGGGTACGACGTCAAATCGCTAATATAAACTGAGTACAGAATTGGGCCTAAGACCGAGCCCTGCGATACGCCTGCTTGAATTTCACGAAAATCGGAATTTTTGTTATCAATTTTTACACAAAATTTTCTGCCTGTGATAAAACCCTTAACAAAGCGGACAATGGGGACTGAGAAACCCCCCTGGAGCATCTTGTAGATCAGTCCCCAATGCCACACCTTGTCAAAGGCTTTTGCTATGTCTAGCAAAATCAGACCGGCGCTCTTTCTATTTTGTAAATTTGAGGTAATGTTCTCCACCAATCTGCAGGCTTGCAGCTCAGTGCTGTGCATTGCTCTAAAACCGAACTGTTCCCCTTGTAAAATCTCCAGATTATCCGCTTCCGCAGTTAATCTCGACAGTACAACTTTTTCGACTATTTTAGAAATCGTGGGCAACAAACTAATAGGCCTGTAGTCGCTAGGTGCACTAGAACCGCCTTTCTTAGGGATAGTGACTATTTGCGATTTCTTCCATTCCTTTGGGAAATACTGAGTCCTGAGGATAGCATTACATAAATTTAAGATAGCCACCCTGTATTTTTTCGGAAGAAATTTAATTGCCTTGTTGGTGATTCCATCCAAGCCGGGAGCTTTTCTGGCCGTCAAAAATTTAATTATGTTATTTACTTCCTCAGGACTACAGAGTGGTATGTGTGCTTGCGGGGCACCTTCTAAAATTCTTTCCGATGTACCAATGACGTCGGCCTCCCAGGCCGGGTCGTCCCTGGGATTTTGATTTACTGAAAACTGTGAGACGTACTCATCAGCAAATGCCTCTGCTTTCTCTTCCGCAGTATAAAGTAGTCCGTTTTGCCCTTGTATTGGTGGCATGGGTGTTTTCACACCACCTCTTAATTTTTTTATAATTTTCCAGAAAGAAGATTCTGTCGATGTTAGAGTCTCTAAATTTCGTTGCCAGTTATCATTTTTGTGTTCTGAAATTCTGTCTTTTACTAGTCTTGTCAGTCGGTTGTATTCAACGTTATGTCCTGTTCGTTGAGCCATTTTTTTGGCTCTTCTCTTTTGTGCAATGAGATCTTTGATCTCTTGAGGTAGTCTAGTCGAAAAGTACGTAGTGGTTGTTGTTGTGGTCGATTCAGTAAGCGCGTTTTTAATTAAATTTTGAATAGTATCAGTATAGTTGTCTATGTCAAGTGCGTCTGTTATGTGTCGTAGCGGAGGAGCATTGAGCAAGAGTATTGTCTTGTAGATCTCCCAGTTTACAGCAAATCTGTCGACGTATTGGTTTACACCATTACCACATATTAAATTTCCAAAGGTAAGAATAACCGGGTTATGGTCACTGTCCATATCGGCGGTCGTGTACACCTCGGAGTTGCAGTCGAAATTGTGGGTAACGAACAAATCTAAAACACCCGGGGCACCATAACCAGCTTGGGGGTATCTGGTAGGTTCGGCAGGGGCAATTACCTGCAAATTGTTGGAGGACATATTATTATACCTTTCAAGCAGCCTACCATATCTATTACCTGGTGGCGGAGACCAGGTATAATGTTTAGCATTAAAGTCGCCATCGGCAACTATAGGGCAGGTAACGGTATTGTCAAAAATCACATTCAACTCATTTACGTCAAGTAAATTATTTGGTGGTACATATACAGAGTATAGAATGTAATTTTTGCCATCTACCATTTTTACTCGGACAGAGACGAATTCCGTACTCATATTCACATCAGCAGACTTGTACGTAGTAAACGAAAGGGATCTGTGCACGGCGATAAGCACGCCTCCTTTTCTTCCGTTAAGCCTGTCCCTACGGACGATACTATAATTCTGTAACTTAAAAGTAATGTGCGGTTTGAGAAAAGTTTCCTGCAACGCAAGAACATGAACTTCATTCTCTTCTAGAAAATTTAGCAACTCGTTTCTCTTGTTTAGAACGCCGTTCGCGTTCCAAGTAACGAACTTTAATTTATCCGGTAACGACCCGACCCTGTTAATGTGCGCCATCACCGTTACCTATCATTTGAATAAATTTTTGAAGCGCCGGCAAAAGTTCTCGCATTACCGAAGATAAAGATGGTTCACGAGCAATGTCCATTAATTGTTGGTTTGGAACCTGTTTAGTCACCGCGGCAGCATACGTCAAATTTTGATTGGTACGAATATTATTCAGAGGATTATTATTATTATTAGAATTTCGACTCGAACTAGAAGAATTTTGTAATTTTGGAAAATATTTACATTGACTAAAATTGGCTGGATGTTCTTCGCCGCAATTAGCGCATTTGCAGGGCGCTTCGTACGCTTTCCTGCAATTAAAGGTGTTGTGGCTTTGGGCACACTTCAAACATTTTGATGCCGCATGGCAGTATGTCTGGGTGTGCCCAAACTTTTGGCATCTGTGACATTGAGTCACCTTCGGACGCGTCCTCTTGGGTTCGAAGGTGACCCAGTTGTCACAGATTTCTACCTCGTTAAAGATTTCTTTCGACTCCTGGGTCTTGGGTAAAATTATTAGTAAATTATCCAGGGGTGCCTGGTTTCTCCCCTTTAACCTAATTACACTTTTAATTTCATAACCTTTATCTAAAAGATCTTTTTTGGCGACATCGGTGCTAAATTCCGCAGGGAAATTTCTCACGAAGACATGCAATGACTTCTCGTCAGGGGTAGGGTAAGAATGGTACTCAATTTTGTAAAGGGTAAAAAATTTTTGAATTGCCCTGTAGTCATCCGTGCTACTGGGGACAATTTTAATCCCATTTGGGGTATTTATAGCGCGATCATAAAGAATTTTCTTGGATTTAAAGGTTTTGGAAATATCTAGCCATTTTTCTTTATTTCTTAAAACTATCGGGGTTATGGGTTTTTTCTTGTTTATTCCGTTTTCATCGTTGACGTCATTAGAGTCTGATAAATCTATTACGTCATCGTCCATTGCGTCAGTTTTGTCATTTTTGTTAATGATTATATTATTATCACTACTATTCTTATCTAATGTTGAGCTAGATGCTTCTTTTAATATATTTGGTTTTTTTGTTTTTTCTAATTCTTTTCCTATCTCGTTATTATTTTTTTGAAATATGATTATTTTTTGAATATTTTTCTTTTTCTTTTTATCTGCTTTTTTCTTTATTATGCTTACACTATTTACAGTATTTACTGATTTCATTGAACAATTGTCATCAGATTGCTCCGAGGTTAAAGATTTTGATCTCTTTTTCTTTACCATTTTCTTTGGTATAGAAAAACCGTCTGTATCTGTTGTAATTCGATTTTTATTATTTTTTGAGGGTGAGTTAAATATTTCAGTATTAATTAATTTTCTTTTACGTTTTTCTAGAGATTCAGAGGACATATTCTCCTTGATGAAATTGGACATTTCGGCTAACTGCGCAGATAATTTTGCGACTTCGTTAGTTAGATTAATTATGGTCTGATCTTTGACCTTTAGTTCTTCTTTGAGTGTGTTTATTAATACAATGAATTGTTGTTGTTGTTCAACGAGTTTTTTGAAATAGGAGTCGTTGTCTATGTCAGAGTCTGCCGCCTCCATGGCAGGAAACTCCGACATAGACATGCCACAGATATGTTTTCTACGAACTAAATATAACTAAAATAATGGTAAAATAATAAAAAATTAGCACACGCAAAAAAAAATCGAAATTGAAATTTAAAACTTATACCGTCTCACTCTCACAAAATCCTAGCGGGGAAACAGGGAATGTCTCTGAGTTGGGGGAGGGGGGGCAGGAGCACGTCTAAATGTCTTTGGTAGGGGGTATCTGGAAGGTCTGGGGGGCCGCTAGCAGCAAGCAGCACTGGTCTACGTCCTAGCTGCGGCCACACAGGCAGGAACGGGTGTTGAATTCCACAGGGGGCTACATCAGGGACTTGGGGAACGGGTCATTCGGCAGAAATGCTTCTAAATTGGTTTAGTATTCCTCAAAAGGAACCTGGTCTACGTCCTAGCTGCGGCCACACCGGCAGGAACGGGGGTTGAAGTCCACAGGGGGCTACATCAGGGACTTGGGGAACGGGTCATTCGGCAGAAATGCTTCTAAATTGGTTTATTATTCCTCAAAAGGAACCTGGTCTACGTCCTAGCTGCGACCACACCGGCAGGAACGGGGGTTGAAGTCCACAGGGGGCTACATCAGGGACTTGGGGAACGGGTCATTCGGCAGAAATGCTTCTAAATTGGTTTGTTATTCCTCAAAAGGAACCTGGTCTACGTCCTAGCTGCGGCCACACCGGCAGGAACGGGGGTTGAAGTCCACAGGGGGCTACATCAGGGACTTGGGGAACGGGTCATTCGGCAGAAATGCTTCTAAATTGGTTTATTATTCCTCAAAAGGAACCTGGTCTACGTCCTAGCTGCGGCCACACCGGCAGGAACGGGGGTTGAAGTCCACAGGGGGCTACATCAGGGACTTGGGGAACGGGTCATTCGGCAGAAATGCTTCTAAATTGGTTTATTATTCCTCAAAAGGAACCTGGTCTACGTCCTAGCTGCGGCCACACCGGCAGGAACGGGGGTTGAAGTCCACAGGGGGCTACATCAGGGACTTGGGGAACGGGTCATTCGGCAGAAATGCTTCTAAATTGGTTTATTATTCCTCAAAAGGAACCTGGTCTACGTCCTAGCTGCGACCACACCGGCAGGAACGGGGGTTGAAGTCCACAGGGGGCTACATCAGGGACTTGGGGAACGGGTCATTCGGCAGAAATGCTTCTAAATTGGTTTATTATTCCTCAAAAGGAACCTGGTCTACGTCCTAGCTGCGACCACACCGGCAGGAACGGGGGTTGAAGTCCACAGGGGGCTATATCAGGGACTTGGGGAACGGGTCATTCGGCAGAAATGCTTCTAAATTGGTTTATTATTCCTCAAAAGGAACCTGGTCTACGTCCTAGCTGCGGCCACACCGGCAGGAACGGGGGTTGAAGTCCACAGGGGGCTACATCAGGGACTTGGGGAACGGGTCATTCGGCAGAAATGCTTCTAAATTGGTTTATTATTCCTCAAAAGGAACCTGGTCTACGTCCTAGCTGCGGCCACACCGGCAGGAACGGGGGTTGAAGTCCACAGGGGGCTACATCAGGGACTTGGGGAACGGGTCATTCGGCAGAAATGCTTCTAAATTGGTTTATTATTCCTCAAAAGGAACCTGGTCTACGTCCTAGCTGCGGCCACACCGGCAGGAACGGGGGTTGAAGTCCACAGGGGGCTACATCAGGGACTTGGGGAACGGGTCATTCGGCAGAAATGCTTCTAAATTGGTTTATTATTCCTCAAAAGGAACCTGGTCTACGTCCTAGCTGCGACCACACCGGCAGGAACGGGGGTTGAAGTCCACAGGGGGCTACATCAGGGACTTGGGGAACGGGTCATTCGGCAGAAATGCTTCTAAATTGGTTTATTATTCCTCAAAAGGAACCTGGTCTACGTCCTAGCTGCGGCCACACCGGCAGGAACGGGGGTTGAAGTCCACAGGGGGCTACATCAGGGACTTGGGGAACGGGTCATTCGGCAGAAATGCTTCTAAATTGGTTTAGTATTCCTCAAAAGGAACGTTTTTTGTTGCGAGCAAAATTTTACGATGCTACGTCTGTCAAAGTTATTACGGTCGGTGGTATTTGCATGGGGTAATTATTTCATGGCCTGCTATGACTTTTTAAAATAGCAAATTTTCAAGAAACCCTATTAGGGATTTTTTTACGACAAAATGTTATTGAGAAAACTTGTTCAGAATGAAAAACTGAGTAGAACTGCAAAATTTCAAAAGTCTAGGCCTACTTTGATTTTTAGCTTTTTCGGCTTTTTCTCTCATTTTTTTTCTTAGAAATGTGTCCTTTCTGGAGCTTTCACGTCAAAATATTATTAAGGAAACTAGATCATTGTGAAAAAAAAATTTTTTGACGTGAAAGGTTCATAAATGACTTTCCTAAGAAAAAAGTGGGAGATAAATCTAAAAATCAAAGTAGGCCTAGCCTTTTGAAATTTTGCGAATCAACTCAGTTTTTCTTTCTGAACAATTAAAATCATAGCAGGCCATAAAATAATTACCCCATCAAAATATACCACCGCCTATGGGATAATCTCCCTTGGTACTACCGATAAAAAAATAGAGACCATTTGTTTTCCTTGCCCTTCATATATTTCTGAGGTGTCCAGTATCAAATTGGGACACACTGTATATGTCATGTTATGTTTTTGTGAATTGAACAAACATATATTGTAATGTTAGTTATTCCTTCTAACTTTTTGCTCTGAAAACATAAAAAAAAATCAAAAATATTTAATCATAAATTTAATAATTATTATAAGTAAAATATATAATTAGGAAAAAGTTGGGACAACACAAAAAATTAATTCAAAAAATATAGATTCCAAACCTGTAATTTTTTTAAATTAATATTTTTTGATTTTGACAAAATTTTGGACTTAGGGTTCTGAATCGATTCTGAAGAACTTTTTCTAGTAAATTATTTTGAAAAAAAAAATGCCTAATATGACTTTCGAATTTTTAGCCTCGATTGTGGCATCGCAGGTGGCTTCGACTTTGGAGTAGGCAACTAATTTTTTGGAAATAAGTAGGCAACAATGCCATCTACCTTTGGTAAAAATTTCGTTCTGGTCACTCTGTATATGACAGATATATTATATCATTGGACTAGCAATTTTATGTAGGTTTCAAATATCCAATAATATACGGGGAGATCCAATAAAAAACATGTTTTGTCTATAACTGACAAATTCGACTTCCAATTGTTTTTCTGATCAGTGCATTGAGATCGCAAGGAAATTTCCCTGTATATTTTTCACTAAGTGTTTGTGGTACCATGTTCATTTGAAATTTTTGGCATAAAATGGCATTTCCTATCACCAAATAATAATAATAATAATATAGCTGTTAAGACAAAGTACTACGAGGTGCAACAAAATTATATTAGTCATGCAACATCATGCAAACACGATAATTAACAATAATAAATTCAATATATTTACCTACAAAGCAAAAGTAGATAGAAGCTGACACAATTATGTTTATTTAAAAAATATATTAAAATAAAATATATTTCCAATTATCTCTTATACATTGAGATATCTATGTCAAACTATAGATATCATTTGAGTAAGGAAGAACAAAAAGTATCATTCACCAAGTAATGGTAACTTTGTCAATCCGGAAAGTAAGAAATTGTAACTGACAATTTTGTTCCTTCCCATTTTCGCATTAATAAATGGTATGTTAAAATACAACTTCAAAAATATGCAATCAGATTAAGATTAATCAGAAAGTTCTAATGTAAACCCATTTCTTTTTATTTTTCTAGTTAAGAAATAGCGTGACATCATGGATATACAAAATTGAATTTTATATTTAATTTTTGAACTTTTTTCTATCACAAATAAATCGAAAAAATATGTTTGGGCTTTATTTTCAACATACTTTATGATGCACTTGTAAAAGAAAAGTATGAAAAAGGTCCATTGGACCAACCTGCATAGGGTTTTAAAAAGGAATAAACTTTAAAATTACAAATTCATAAACAATAAGAGACAAAATTAATTTCCCAGCTAAATCGTTAACAGAACAATTTTAATGGGAAAAGGAGGATATGAAGCAAACCTCCCCTAATATTAAAATACAGGTATTTTTAATTGAAATGGTGTATTTTTGACAAGTGTCAGTAAGGAGAATTCTGTTGCAAAGCCACTATGAAATGATTAACGTTACGTCAAAACAAGTTTAACCGTGTCAAGCCATACAATAACAATTATAGTCAATAAACGAAAACTTGGGCCCACAAATCTCATTTAATCTGGACCTGTGTGCAAAAAGGAAGAACGCCCAAAATAAGATGGCGGTAACTTATGGACAACCCTGTATATTTAATAATTTCAATGTATTTTTTAGCATTTTGTTTATAGCCCTGTTTAGAGTCGGCAAATTGCTGACATTTTTGTTGCACGCAATGTTTGTTGCAAAGGTGGTATCTGTGTACAGTTGGCAATTTATCTAATGCAATTCTATTTTTTGGTGAATACTGCCAACCAAATATTTAGTAAATGAAATATTTGAAGTTTTTGCAGTGTGTAGACTGTATACGTAGTGTTTCGGATTATATTAATTTTACCAAAGATTCTAATAATAACATATGGTTCGTACAACACAAATTCCGTTGCACGTCATCAATAACAATTAATGACGAAAATTGTGTTACCAACGTTTTATATGAAAACATATGTGATTTTGTGTGTTGATACTTGAATTTGGCCTAGTATTATGTTGGTACCGCTGTTAAAGGTACGGGCGACGTTGCCAAATTTCAACCGCCAGAGCCCGAGTTATAAGTTATAACCTCGTGGACGCGCACGTGAACGTTTCCACGTGTTTTGCATTGGAATAAACAATTCCGAAAGCTTGGCAATTAACCAATAGTTTTCTTTAAAGACCAACTTGACTGCAAACCCACTAAAAGTTCAATCTTTTATCATATAAAATACATTTTATGCTTGTAGTTTAAAAATATGGTGAATGCGACGGTTATTGTTTATATCTTTATTTATCACGATACGGCAACGCTGCGTCCCTATGACGAGTCTTTTCCAATGCCGTATACGATGACGTGCATCGGAATTTGTTTTGTACAAACCATAGAAAGATCCTAATAGTAACATAGAAAATGAAGTTTTATGTAGTGTTTTTTACTACTAAGGTTGTTAGCACAAAAATCGCTAAAATAATACTAGAATTGCCATTGCAATTGCAATAAAAATGGGAGCTACTTTTTGCAATGCAATGCAATGCAATGCGCGTGTGCGCACAACAAAAATGTCAGCAATTTTTATTGCCGGCAATAAAAATTACCGAATCTAAACAGGGCTTTAGAAAGAGAAAAGGTTTGGTTTTGGTTTGGTTCAATATTCCAATATATCAAACAACTACCTACTGCTATTGCCATGCAAGGAATTACACTGAATTTTCGATACGTCGATTTACGTCGACCCCAACCACCCAAGCCCGACGACAAGTCTACAACCGAAAGGGCGATCCGACCGGAGCACCCCCTCCCGCACACACCTTGCCACGAGCCCGTGGCTGAGCACCGACGGGCGCTCCTTGTGCTTGGAGCGCTGCGACGCCGTCCCGAACATCCGGTGCTGCTGCGTCTGGCCGTCGCCGCCCGTCTGCACCTGCAGCAGCTGGCTGGGGCACGAGCCCGACCTACACGCCGACAAAAAGACACGTACGCATGCGGAACACGGGCAGAATGCCGGGGTGACCCATGCGGGGGCGGCACTCGGTAAGGTATGGTCGGTTACGGGGAGGCGAATGAAATGTACAGTTTGGGTGCTGAAGTGGTCGTTTCTTGTTTTGTTTTTACCGAGATTTTGATACTCGCCATTGGTTAGCAGTATCTACGGTTCCTGTATATTGGGAAAGTTAATACAGCACTTTGGAATATCAGTATCTTTTCTGTTTCTAGTTGTGTTTTTTTTATGACAGATGTTAAAACTGAATCTTGGTACATTCATTATGCAAAAAAAAAAACAATGAATACAAATATTCAATGAGCTTATGCCAACGATATTTTAATAATTTAAGAATTGGTCATTTACCTTTTTTTTGAAAACTACTGGAACATTTTAGGAAACGAGGTTCTTTCACATGCTGAAAGACAGCTCAGAAAATACTAAAGGGTTAAAGGTAGCAAAGAACAAAATGCTCTGGAAAGTACACGACTTTGCTGTAGCAAAGTCAGGTGCAAATGGGGGTTATTTGAGAGATGCTGCCTTTGATGTAAGGGACCAAAATTTGAATTCATTAATTAATTAAATTCTAATTCTTAATTTTCGCTGGCTAGCAAATTTGGCAACATTATCAGTCCAATTTTTTTGTCTATATCTCTAATCCCTGTTCAGGATTTTAGTACAGAACAGTGGCGGATCTACGGGGGGGGGGGGCTACAGGGGCTATAGCCCCCCCCCCCCCCCCCATGGCCTAATACCGTAAGGTAGGGACTCAAAAAATATGTCTGGCAAAGGCAATACTGTTGATACGGCTCTTGAGTAAGTGGGTGGGCTTGCACGGAAATAAACTCAATAAGCAATAAGCATGAATAAAATGAATAAAAAATGTGTTTCCTATATTTTATTACAAAATTTCGGAAATAGAAGCCGAGGGGCTTCAAGGGAGGCCTTGACTCCAGCCTAGATCCGCCACTGGTACAGAACTATCTTACAATAACAAGGTTGACAATAGAGATGCACAACATAGGCACAAAAGAGCACAAACGGCAACATTCCCTTGAAAATGCTGAATATATGCCACATTGACAAGATTGATAATGCTTTGTGCATTTTCAGAATTTTGAGACATTTACTGGCATTCATTTGCTCTAGGTCACAGTAATATAACCTAAGAGTGTTGATTCATGTATTATTAAAGACTGCCTGATTTAATAAAAATGCAAAATCTAGAGATGAGTTTCCGCTCGACACATTGTTTGCTCCCTGGAAACATTTATAATGTATCCTGAATGTACCGGGCGCAATGCCTTTTATTGCTATTTTGAATTTTGAAATATTGGGAATTCAAATTAAGATCGCAGCGCCAAGTGGCCAATAGTTGAACTAATAATAATAATAATTATTATTATTCTCACCCTCACAATACTCCAAACTAGGAGTACCCCAGAACCCAGAAGCAACCACATGCTTGTGCGAACTAACCTCGATGACATTGTTTCATAACCTCACTTTTTCGGTGGGCAATTTTTAACAATTTATTTAGTTTTCTTGTGTATTTTGTAATTGTTTTGTGTGTTTATTGTTTATATGTTGTTATTTTATAATTGTATACAATATTTGTTGTTGTTAATTTTGTTGAGATACGTTCATAAATCCAACAGTGTTTATAGGTTGTTTCTAGGGCAGGTTAATACTCAATTTTTGTAATTCTTTGTATCTTCGGGAATTTTTAGAATAAAAATGGCTCGTATAACCCAAATTAGCCTTGTAAATTGTGGCAGTATTAACTCTAGATCAGTAGTTGAAGAGGAGAAAGTGTTTGCTTCAGGGCACATTATTTTGCATGGCATAACCGAATGGGATACCTACCTATTTTATTAAACTCTTGCCTTTTGCCTACACACAAGTGCTTTGCAGTCAGATTTCCATCAGACAATTAGTGACTTAAAGATTCGCACTGCTAAAATTCTGCAAAAAATGCATTGTTCATGCAAGGCAGGAGCTGGAGGGCGTTGCAAGCATATTTCGGCTTTTCTAATACTATTAATGACCAGATGTATAAGATTTTCGAGAAAAAGACATTATATCGTGCCATGTCCATTGAAAAATACTTGTTTGTTTTGTGGCTGTTGTGTGTTTTTTGTTTTTAGAAAAAAAATTCTCTGAGTTTACTCTCTTATCCCATTATTAGTCTCAAGTCTCAACATATACTTTTTCTGCGTTTTTCCTAGGAAACGCATATAGCTTAACTTTCTCTCAGTGTTATTTTTGGCCTAGGAATTGCACTGGCGCATACAATAACCATTATTAGAAGCCATGTTCCCTAGCTTGGTCTTCTTTGTACTATCCAGGTAAAACCTACTCGATTTCTTATCACATAGATATTGAATTTAATAACAATATACAAAGATATAACACAGCTTAACAAAAAGTAACAATACAAATGTGATAAAAATGGTTAAATTCACGGCCAGCAAATGTAAACACATGGGCTAGGAAAAAATGAATGTCATCAAGACTATGATTTGGCCACCAGGTGGCGTATCGCTTAGCTTGAATTCCCAATAGTCTTAATTTGTGCTGCTATTAACATTGCACCCTGGAATATGCATCATTTGTAAATATTATGTTTATTTTAGCCAAAAATTAATTTTGAATCAATTCTAAATTTTATCGCTCTTTTCCAATATGACGTCAAAAAAGCGTATATCGAATTATGGTATTGTGTGAATCGGGCTTTCAGGTACTTTTCATTTTTATGATTATTTTCCCAGATCTGTTAATGGGGACATTGCCAGATCAAGTTATTCGAGGCAATAATAGATTACACTCTAGTTCTGATAAAACCACAAAATTATTAATAAAGAAACCATTGAAACACTACAATATTCAAATTTGGCATTGTGTTTGTCAATCACAATGTGTAATAAAGATCTAGCAACTTGAACAAAATAAAGTTAGAAATTAATGTTTATTCTATTAGGTCTGTTTCTGCAGAACTTCAAACTGTTTGAAATTAGTTTGAAACTGTCCGGAGCATGCGCGGTTTAGTTTTTGGAACGTCAAAATGAAACTGCGCATGCTCCTGATAGTCGCAAACTGGTTTGAAATTCTGCAGAAACAGACACCTATTATTAAATCCGGCAATGCTGCGATTCTCTCTTTTGACATGTTTATGTTAACCTAACCCTTAATATTTTGTGTGCAAAGTAACTCTTTTAACCTCTAACCTCGATTTATGTAATATTTCCAAGTTTTATTTGAGCGTCTTTGAGAGTTTTTTGGTCGTTAGATTTGCGATAAAACGTGTTCTAATCTATCTGCACCTAAAGAGAAAATATAGTGAACAGAAGTATTGTGGCATATTATTGCAAGAACAATAATTTTGTAAATACTAGTACAACAATCTGTGTCCACTGTAGCGGATGAAAGGCATCTTTTTGTTTTCTTGTAGTACGATGGCAGTAAGCAAAACTATAACATATTACTGTTACTGTTGTAAAGATCATTTTTATGTAAAGGCAATAATGTGCTAAGTCATAAAATATAGGAGGACCATTAATGAAAACTTTACAATACTGTTGTTAAGTTGATATAGGTAAATAATATTGCTTTAAGTTAGGGTTCAGATAAGCAGAAAACCAAATCTTGTATCATTCCTGTTTGTAATATTATATTATTTCTGTTTATAAAGTAACAGCAGCAAGTTTTTGATAAGATAAGATTGTTTTTCCCACAGCACAACAATAAACGTTCGGCAAAATTCGGAAAACATTTATTAGGTAAAAACCGATTAGTGTTCCTGAAGGAAAGTTTAAAAAATTTCAATTTCCAATTTATTAATTCCCAGAGCAAATTTTTGAAAAACTAATGATATATGTAGCCATATTTATTAGTAATTCATTTGGAAATTCCATTACATGCAACTTCCCTATGCACATTTGCACATACATGGTGGTACTTACAAATCGGTGAGGTCAGAGGCATATTTAAACAGGTGGTGAAACCTTATTTTAAAAACCAAATTATGGAAAAAACGATGTTACTTTTGCAGTTTTAAATAGCTCAATGGCATTCTGAAAAAAAGTACCCTATTAAAAGTTATTGACATTCCAAAACCCTGTACATTTCCTATTGCCTACACCATATATAAATTTAAGCTTATAGAAGTTGTCAAGTCAATCAACTCGCAGAATGCGATAATGGCTTCAACAACAAGATCAATATGTTCAGATCTAGTTAAAATTATTATTAAATTGATTCTGCAGATCCTCCCTCAACACAAGTTGGTTATATCACAGGCCTATATAGCTTCGCTACAGACAGTGCCTGGGGCCTGGGGACCCAATTGTTTGAACTGGCACCAATAGAGGGCGCCGCATGTGGGAAATTCCAATAAAAATATAATCGGCTGGCCTGGCGACAATAATTCGGTGGCCTTGAAAGCACATATCCCATAAAAAACGCTGCAACGTTGTCGATGCAAGAACATGTGAATAGAAGGAATAGCATTTATACGAGTAGTAATAATAAGGCAGCCACAATTTGAAATTATTAGAATTATTCCAGATGCACCAATCCGCGATCCGCGATTGGAGAAAATTTCCTGCCAAAAACTACTCCCTGCATCTCTTTGGCGAAACAACTTCATACCTCCACTAGGGCGTTCAAAAAGTCTCAGAAATAAAAAAACTGCGGGAAAAAACTACCCCTTCCCATCCCCGAAGTTGTTTTTGGTCAGATCCTCGCCATTTTTAGCAAGGACGTTTAAAATTATTCCGGACCCAGACACACCCAATCCGCGGTTGAAAAAATTTGCCGGACAAAACTACCCCCTGCATCCCTTTAGGAAAAAAAAAAGATAACTCCATTGTTTATGGTCCGATTTTCGTCGTTTTCAGAAGGATGTTAAAAAAAGTCAGTCTGAGAAATAAAAAAAACTGCCGGAAAAAAACTACCCCTTCCCACCCCCGAAGTTGTTTTTGATCGGAACCTCGCCATTTTCAGCAAGGACGTTTAAAATTATTCCAGAAGCACCAATCCACGGTTGAAAAAAATTGCCGGACAAAACTAACCCCTGCATCCCTTTAGGGAAAAAAAATGATAACTCCATTGTTTATGGTCCGATTTTCGTCGTTTTCACAAGGATGTTAAAAAAAGTCAGTCTGAGAAATAAAAAAAACTGCCGGAAAAAAAACTACCCCTTCCCACCCCCGAAGTTGTTTTTGATCGGCACCTCGCCATTTCTAGCAAGGACGTTCAAAATTATTCCAGAAGCACCAATCCGCGGTTGAAAAAAAAATTGCCGGACAAAACTACCCCCTGCATCCCTTAAGGGAAAAAAATGATAACTCCATTGTTTATGGTCCGATTTTCGTCGTTTTCACAAGGATGTTAAAAAAAGTCAGTCTGAGAAATAAAAAAAAATGCCGGAAGAAAAAACTACCCCTTCGCACCCCCGAAGTTGTTTTTGATCGGAACCTCGCCATTTTTAGCAAGGACGTTCAAAATTATTCTAGAAGCACCAATCCGCGGTTGAAAAAAATTGCCGGACAAAACTACCCCCTGCATCCCTTTAGGAAAAAAAATGATAACTCCATTGTTTATGGTCCGATTTTCGTCGTTTTCACAAGGAAGTTAAAAAAAGTCAGTCTGAGAAATAAAAAAACTGCCGGAAAAAAAAACTACCCCTTCCCACCCCCGAAGTTGTTTTTGATCGGCACCTCGCCATTTTTAGCAAGGACGTTCAAAATTATTCCAGAAGCACCAATCCGCGGTTGAAAAAAAAAATTGCCGGACAAAACTACCCCCTGCATCCCTTAAGGGAAAAAAATGATAACTCCATTGTTTATGGGTAAGGCAGAGTTTATTAATAACAGTGAGCACACAAAGTTGTGGGATGAACTCATAAAATCCAAGGACATAATTATTGAAGAACTTAAGGAAAAAGAAGTTTTACTTAAAAAGACAATCAGTCTATTAGAAGAAAAACTTTACTCAGAAAAAACAAACAAAGAAGAAAAAACTCGAGAATCTACCAGCAAAAAAACAAAGGACCAAAATAAAAATATAAACACGCGGACGACAACTGATGCTACACAGTGGACCAAACAAAACCAAACCTCTGAATTAACAATCAAACAATCAGCAGTTATGAACAAAGTAATCAATCTAACTAATGAACCCCCAATGGATACTACATCTCAACCAACAAAACATCACAACGCACGAAAAAATGAATTACTTAGTCAAACGAAGACCTCAAGTCAAGTAAATCCTGCAAATAAAAGAAATACCTACAATAGAAATAGCTCGATGAGGATAATCGGTACCAGTAGTGCTGCAAGTGAAAATGGTTTCGAGGGTAAAGAGAAAATGGTATGGCTTTACATCTTCAGGGTCAAGAATCATGTCACTTCTGACATGATACAAGGATACATTAAGAAGAAACCTGGATTTGTGGATACTGAGGTTACAGTTAGGGAACTACCTGGGAAGAGTTCTGAAAACCTCAAATCTTTCTGCATCTCCGCACCTTTCGAACAGAAGGACGCGATGTACCAATCCGACTTCTGGCCACGTGGTGTGGGTGTGAAGCGTTTTAGTTTCATCCGATACAGAGAACTGAACAGAGATGCTGATTTTTTATAATAGACTTTAGAACCAGACAAAACCGTGAAGGTGTAGGCAACTTACCTCAGAAAAACAATCTTAGAGTTCTCGCGCTAAACTCACAGTGCCTGAATCCCGGAAAAGCATCTATACTTGAGTCATACATGATTGACAAGGATTATGATTTCCTATGTATTTCTGAGCACTGGATGACTGATTGTGATCACTTAAGGGCTATAAACATGGGTGGTTTTTCTCTGATTAGCGCCTTTTGTAGGTCTACCTATATCCATGGTGGCTGTGCTGTCTTTGCAAACACCAAACACTCTTGTAAATCACTTAACCTTGAGACTTTCTCAATTGAGAGACACTTTGAGATCTCAGGTGCATGTTTCGACAAGTCACAAATAATAAGTGTCTATAGGTCACCATCACCTCATGGCAATTTTGATATTTTCTGCGAGGGGCTGGCCCAGGTATTAAGTAACTTAAATTACAGACAAAACATAATATTCGCTGGCGACTTTAATGTACATTTTGGTACAAATGAGTATGAGGCAATTGCAGTAGAAGGTATTTTTAACTCATTTGGTTTGTCACGCACTATCTTTGACACCACTAGAAAAGCTTCCTGTCTGGATAATATTTTCTCTAATATTGATACCAATAACTATAAAGCAGAAGTAATAGATTTTTCCATCTCTGACCACAAACCTCTGTCTTTCGAGCTCCAGTCTGAGTCTGTGCCTGTTGAGAAGACAAACATAATTTATCGGCCTATAACCGATCAGGGTTTAATGGCTTTGTATGATTTATTTGATGGCTACGATTGGGAGTTCTTGAATGATATAACAGTTAGTCCTATTACGCAGTTTGATAAGTTTATAAGCATTCTACAGAACGCTTGTGATATAGCATTTCCCGAAAAGAGCAAAACTGTCAATATTAATTCTGACAACTCATTTAAGATACATTGGTTCACTGATGAAATACGACAAAACAGGGAGAGTCTTAAGCTCTTAACAACTATTCATCATCGTAATTCTGAAATAGTGAGTAGTGGTGCATTGAGGAAATATAGGCGTTTTTATAGGTCTCAAGTACATAAAGCTAAGAAAAACGCAAATGACATGCATATATCCAATTCTAGAAACAAAAATAAGGCAGTGTGGGATGTTATCAGGAATAACAATCCTAGGTCAAAGGAACAATCGTCGCCATCTCTTTCTGCCCAAGATTTTAATACACACTTTGCTACTATTGCTGATACTGTTAGACAGACTCTACCTAATAATGTCAGAGATCCACTCACCTACCTCCATGGAATTGATGGAGCCGTTTCAAGTGCGGGCTTGACCTTTTCTTTTGATTCTGTTAGTATTAACGATGTAAGAAATGCTATGGCTGGGCTCAGTAATAGCCCTAGCAGGGATGTGTATAATTTCAACATTAAAATTGTGAAAGCGTTAAAAAACTTAATTGTCTCTCCTCTGTGCAGATTGATTAATCAATGCATTGCTGGAAATGTTTTCCCTGACTGTCTTAAGATTGCTAGGGTTGTGCCCATCTTCAAAAAGGGGAATGTCTGCGAAGTTAACAATTATCGCCCAATCTCGATTGTGCCCATTTTTGGTAAAATCTTTGAGCATCTATTGAACACACAACTGGTAAAGTATTTTGAGAATAACAACCTCTTTGCTCCAAACCAGTTTGGTTTCCGAACAGGAAAGTCGACTTCGAGGGCTGTTCTAAGTTTGGTACAGCAGGTTCAGCGATCATATGATGACAATAAGTTTGTACGGGTATGCTTTTACGACCTGACTAAGGCCTTTGATTGTATTGACCATCAACTCTTGATTGAAAAACTGACCAGGTATAGCTTTAGCAGAGACAGTTCTCACTTGATTGGATCCTATCTTGGGGGTAGAAAGCAATATGTCTCGGCCAATGGTAGTAAGTCTGAATTGGTAGGTTTAAAATATGGAGTTCCCCAGGGCTCTATCCTGGGCCCAACACTGTTTTTAATTTACATAAATGATATCACATTTATAGATAACCTCAATCTCGTCTTGTATGCAGATGACACAATTTCCATAAACATATCGGATGCTCCCAATACTGTCAACCAAAACGTTGATGATTCTGGCTTTCGTATTGAGCAGTGGTTTCTTTCAAATCGCCTCTGCATGAATGCTGGTAAAACACAAATTCTAGATTTTTCCTTGAAACCTGCAATCACTAACTTCAGCCCTGTTAGCTTTCTTGGATTGTATCTGGACAGCAGATTGTCGTGGGAAGAGCAAGTTAATCAACTTATTAAGAGGCTGAATAGAAACATGTACCTGATTCGTAATCTCCTAAACAATGTCTCAACCAAAGTACTTATGGACACCTACTATGGACATTTTCATTCTCACATAATGTATGGCATACTGCTGTGGGGCCATTGCCCACATGCCACAAGAGCGTTTGGTGTGCAAAGAAGATGTATCAGATTGATGGCGGGTATTGCATTTCGTGAACCTTGTAGAGACAAGTTTATCTCTTTTGGTATTCTTACTCTACCTAGTGTGTTCATACTCGAATGCCTTCTCTACCTAAAAAGCAACATTGATGACTTCAAAACAAACTCACATTTTCATCATTATAACACTAGAGGAGGTGAACACCTGTGCATTCAATACCACAGGGTCAATAAAGCTAGAAGTGGTCATAATTATCATGCCATTAAATTCTATAATGTGCTCCCCGAAGTTGTCAAAGAGCTACCCACAAAATTATTTAAATCTAAACTGAAAAGTTACTTAAAGTCTAAAGCTTTCTTTAGCATGGATGAATTCCTTGTTGCAGACTTCAGTGATTTGTCGTTGTCAGTCATGGCAGGCTAAAATGTGATGTGTGAGGCATCTGTATGTTGGTCTCCTTTTAATGTGTAATCTCCACTAGTTTATATCCTATTCATTTTTTTTTGTTGGATCATATTTATATAATTAACTAGGTTTTAGTGTGTATGTGTCATTTACTGCTTTTATCTTATTTTATTCTCATTATTTTATGAATCTGACTTGTGAAAATACTACTATGTATGTATGGCATCAATAAATTATAATAATAATAATAATATGGTCCGATTTTCGTCGTTTTCACAAGGATGTTAAAAAAAGTCAGTCTGAGAAATAAAAAAAAACTGCCGGAAGAAAAAACTACCCCTTCCCACCCCCGAAGTTGTTTTTGGTCGGATCCTCGCTATTCTTAGCAAGGTCGTTCAGAATGACTCCAGAACCACCAATCCGCGGTTGAAAAAAATTGCCGGAAAAACTACCCCCTGTATCCCTTTAGGAAAAAAAAAAGATAAATCCACTGTTTCTGGTCCGATTTTCGCCGTTTTCACAAGGATGTTAAAAAAAGTCAGTCTCAGAAATAAAAAAAACTGCCGGAAAAAAGCTACCCCTTTCCACCCCCGAAGTTGTTTTTGATCGGAACCTCGCCATTTTTAGCAAGGACATTTAAAATTATTCCAGAAGCACCAATCCACGGTTGAAAAAAATTGCCGGACAAAACTAACCCCTGCATCCCTTTAGGGAAAAAAAATGATAACTCCATTGTTTATGGTCCGATTTTTGCCGTTTTCACAAGGATGTTAAAAAAAGTCAGTCTCAGAAATAAAAAAAACTGCCGGAAAATAACTACCCCTTCCCACCCCCGAAGTTGTTTTTGGTTGGATCCTCGCCATTCTTAGCAAGTACGTTCAAAATGATTCCAGAAGCACCAATCCACGGTTGAAAAAATTTGCCGGAGAAAAATACCCCCTGCATTTCTTTAGGAAAAAAAATTATAACTCCATTGTTTCTGGTTCGATTTTCGCCGTTTTCAAAACTACGTTCAAAAAGTCTCAGAATTAAAAGAACTGCCATTTAGCGTTTTTTTTTCTTATTTAAAATCTGCCACAACTATTGCTTTAATCAGGACAAATCAAAACCCTCATATACCAAATTTGTACAAAAATATACAGGGAGTTCCATGCTACAGGGTGTCAAAGTTAAACAAAATAGGAATTTTAAGCACAACTGGTGAATCAAGTGCGGGCCAAGGAGCTTAAATTCTCAATATGGCGGACTTCAGAGAAAAATCTGAAAAATGCATAACATACAGGGTGTCACAGAGCCAGTAATTCAAACGAATCCTGTGGAAAGGGGACTCTATTTAGGGATATTCGAAGTTTGACTGTTGAGAAGTTATTTCAACTTTTATGATTTTCGTAAAACGAAACTTCGTTAAGACTCTTGGGGGTGGGGAGGGTTAGTTTTTTGTCTGAAAATTTGTTTTTGAATTCTGAGACTTTATAATATCCTTGTGAAAAGGCGACAATCGGACCAGAAAAAATGCAGTAATGATATTTCTTCGTAAAGAGGTGCAGGGGGTAGTTTTGTCCGGCAAATTTTTTCAATCGCGAATTGGTGCGTTTGGGATTACTTATTTGGTACGTCCTTGCTAAAAATGGCGAGGATTCGACCAAAAACAATTTCGGGGGTGGGAAGGGGTAGTTTTTTGTCAGGCAGTTTTTTATGCTTCTGAGACTCTTTTGAACGTTCTTGTGAAAACGGCGAAAATCGGACCAGAAATAATGGAGGTATCAATTTTTTCCCTAAAGGGATGCAGGGGGTAGTTGTGTCAGGAAAATTTTTTCAACCGCGGATTGGTGCGTCTGGGTAAATTTTGAACGTTCTGGCTGAAAATGGCGAGGATTCGACCAAAAACAACTTCGGCGGTGGGAAGGGGTAGTTTTTTGTCAGGCAGTTCTTTATGCTTCTGAGACTCTTTTGAACGTCCTTGTGAAAACGGCGAAAATCAGACCAGAAACAATGGAGTTATCAATTTTTTTCCTTAAAGGGATGCGGGGGGTAGTTGTGTCAGGAAAATTTTTTCAACCGCGGATTGGTGCGTCTGGGTAAATTTTGAACGTTCTGGCTGAAAATGGCGAGGATTCGATCAAAAACAACTTCGGGGGTGGGAAGGGGTAGTTTTTTGTCAGGCAGTTTTTTATGCTTCTGAGACTCTTTTGAACGTCCTTGTGAAAACGGTGAAAATCCAATGGATTTATCTTTTTTTTCCTAAAGGGATGCAGGGGGTAGTTTTGTAGGGCAATTTTTTTCAACCACTGATTGGTGTTTCTGGAGTCATTCTGAACGACCTTGCTAAGAATAGCGAGGATCCGACCAAAAACAACTTCGGGGGTGGGAAGGGGTAGTTTTTTTTTCGGCAGTTTTTTTTATTTCTCATACTGACTTTTTTAACATCCTTGTGAAAATGACGAAAATCGGACCATAAGCAATGGAGTTATCATTTTTTTTCCTAAAGGGATGCAGGGGGTAGTTTTGTCCGGCAATTTTTTTCAACCGCGGATTGTTGCTTCTGGAATAATTTTGAAAGTCCTTGCTAAAAATGGCGAGGTTCCGATCAAAAACAACTTCGGGGGTGGGAAGGGGTAGTTTTTTTTTCCGGCAGTTTTTTTATTTCTCAGACCGACTTTTTTTTAACATCCTTGTGAAAACGCCGAAAATCGGACCATAAACAATGGAGTTATCATTTTTTTCCTTAAAGGGATGCAGGGGGTAGTTGTGCCAGGAAATTTTTTTCAACCGCGGATTGGTGCGTCTGGGTAAATTTTGAACGTTCTGGCTGAAAATGGCGAGGATTCGACCAAAAACAACTTCGGGGGTGGGAAGGGGTAGTTTTTTGTCAGGCAGTTTTTTATGCTTCTGAGACTCTTTTGAACGTCTTTGTGAAAACGGTGAAAATCCAATGGATTTATCTTCTTTGTCCTAAAGGGATGCAGGGGGTAGTTTTGTCCGGCAATTTTTTTCAACCACTGATTGGTGTTTCTGGAGTCATTCTGAACGACCTTGCTAAGAATAGCGAGGATCCGACCAAAAACAACTTCGGGGGTGGGAAAAGGTAGTTTTTTTTTTCGGCAGTTGTTTTTTATTTCTCAGACTGACTTTTTTTAACATCCTTGTGAAAACGACGAAAATCGGACCATAAACAATGGAGTTATCATTTTTTTTTCCTAAAGGGATGCAGGGGGTAGTTTTGTCCGGCAATTTTTTTCAACCGCGGATTGTTGCTTCTGGAATAATTTTGAAAGTCCTTGCTAAAAATGGCGAGGTTCCGATCAAAAACAACTTCGGGGGTGGGAAGGGGTAGTTTTTTTCCGGCAGTTTTTTATTTCTCAGACTGACTTTTTTGAACATCCTTGTGAAAACGGCGAAAATCGGACCATAAACAATGGAGTTATCATTTTTTTTCCTAACGGGATGCAGGGGGTAGTTTTGTCCGGCAATTTTTTTCAACCACGGATTGGTGCTTCTGGAATAATTTTGAACGCCCTTGCTAAAAATGGCGAGGTTCCGATCAAAAACGACTTCGGGGGTGGGAAGGGGTAGTTTTTTTCCGGCAGTTTTTTTTATTTCTGAGACTGACTTTTTTTAACATCCTTGTGAAAACGGCGAAAATCGGACCATAAACAATGGAGTTATCATTTTTTTTTCCTAACGGGATGCAGGGGGTAGTTTTGTCCGGCAATTTTTTTCAACCGCGGATTGGTGTTTCTGGAGTCATTCTGAACGACCTTGCTAAGAATAGCGAGGATCCGACCAAAAACAACTTTTTTCAACCGCGGATTGGTGCTTCTGGAATAATTTTGAACGTCCTTGCTAGAAATGGCGAGGTTCCGATCAAAAACAACTTCGGGGGTGGGAAGGGGTAGTTTTTTTCCGGCAGTTTTTTTATTTCCGAGACTGACTTTTTTTAACATCCTTGTGAAAACGGCGAAGATCGGACCAGAAACAATGGATTTATATTTTTTTTCCTAAAGGGATGCAGGGGGTAGTTGTGCCAGGAAATTTTTTTCAACCGCGGATTGGTGCGTTTGGGTAAATTTTGAACGTTCTGGCTGAAAATGGCGAGGATTCGACCAAAAACACAACTTCGGGGGTGGGAAGGGGTAGTTTTTTGTCAGGCAGTTTTTTATGCTTCTGAGACTCTTTTGAACGTTCTTGTGAAAACGGCGAAAATCGGACCAGAAACAATGGAGTTATCAATTTTTTTCCCTAAAGGGATGCAGGGGGTAGTTTTGTCAGGTAAATTTTTTCAACCGCGGATTGGTGCGTCTGGGTAAACTTCGAACGTTCTGGCTGAAAATGGCGAGGATCCGACCAAAAACATTTCGGGGGTGGGAAGGGGTAGTTTTTTGTCAGGCAATTTTTTTACTTCTGAGATTTTCAGGGTGTAGTTTTCCCGGCAATTTTAAGTAAGTATATGTACATCAATATGAATCTCAAAAATCCTTACCTACCAATTTCATCTTCCTTGCCTCTTTCTGTGAACATATTATTTATATCACAGATGTATATAGCTTAGCTAAGCTATATAGGTCTGTGTTTATATACATAATACATCTGCTTGTATGCAGATGTATTTTTATCCCTAAAATGGGCAGGATAGGCGACATTTGGCAACGACGAGTGGAAAGATGTAGAACTCAGCGACCTCTATGGGACGGTAGTGGAAATATTTGTACGAATTCCCACAAAGGATGCCAACTCCAGGGACTTGGCGTCCTTTTGGGTTCGCCTAAAAATATACGGCGAGGCACTGTCTGTAGCGAAGCTAAATAGGTCTGTGGTTATATGAATGGTTTAAAAGTTAGGAGCCGAGGATTTTGTACGAAAATAGACCTTCACTGCATTAATTGTACTAATTCAGGAACCCTAGTACTATCGAGAGTCCCCGGACCCATCAAGAGGACTCGGGTAATAATTCAGAAAAATCTGTAGACAATACAACATCAAAACGATATCCCACTAAAATTTGATTAAAAGCATTGAGTGAAGGAATGTGGTAAAAGGTACAACCTCTTGCTGCCAGCAATCAGTGTTGGTCCAACAACAATCTTCTTTTCATTATTCTTGGACCAGCTTAAATTATTGTTAGCATGGAGATTTGATACCTGCTCTATTTCTTTACTCAATGCAAGGTTACTAAAAGGGAAGGTTCAGGGACCCTTTAAAGAGTCCCTGGGAAGGTTATTACATAAAGTGACATTACAGGCATGGGGGTGTGGAAGGGGCAAATGGATGAGGAGCAGTTAAGTTGGTAATAATCTTGGTCCAGTCAATATATTTTTAGTAACGGAAAACGAAGCTATTATAAATGGGATGAAAATAGCTCCAAGTCACAGTCCGACAGCCTTTTATAGCCTTCAAAATATTTTTTTGGCATAACTAAAAATATCATAAAAATAGTAGCATTCTTTTGAACTGATTTTAGTGATTTATCTGATAGGGAACATGACTACACAGCTTTATGCAGGTTTATGCAGTTTTAATGGAACAAAATAAGAGTTGGGAAGAATTTTGAATTATTTACTTTACGTGGCAAAAGAACTTTAAGTCAAATAGTCCATTCAGATAAATCACTTAAATCAGTACAAAAGAGTAAGGGTGAAGGCTTATTCTTATTCGAAAGAATAAGGCTGAAGGTTTATTCATATTCTTCGTACTGATTTAAGTATTTATTTGGATGGGCTATTTGACCTAAAATTCCGTTGCCACAAAAGGGAAGTAACTGAGGCAACTCTTATTTTATTGCATTTTTAATATCACTAAAATCAGTTCTAAAAATACTGCTATTATTGTCTGAACAATTTGAGGATTTCTAATCTCTTAAAGACGGAATCAAAACTTCATTGAAGACTGCCTGTATCCATAGAAATTAATATCCAACTATGTAGTTCGAAAAAAGTAGGTGCATTTCAAAGGTTTATAAAAAAGGGTATTTTAATTTTTTAATTCGTGGAAACTAATGACATTATTTATTTATAGCCCCGCAGTTAACTTTTTTTAACTTTTGAATTCAGAATAAGAGATAATGACACATTTTTATTTTTCACCTAGTAACCAACAACTATTTCACTGCAAAGCTTGCACTTCAAACACTCCAAAGTGACATTATACTGTGTTCGTGTTAAAAACAATGATATTAATAAGCGAATAGTTAGACTCAAAACACAAAAACGTAAAAAAAAAATAAAATAAGCTTAAGCATACCTAACATGTACTGGGTGTCCAGGCGACGCTGTTTTCGCCGTTGCTATGGTTACATCTTCGAAAACGGGATTGTCCATGGAGTATGACGACGGTGGGGGAGACTTGGACCTTTTCATGCTGGCTAGACGTCTCATTAGGCTGACTGTGCCTTTCTCCTTGCGATCCTTTGACTGAGAGTACAAAAATATTATACAATACAAAACAATAACGTTTATTCAATACAAAATATTATTGTACAATATGCTATCTTTACATTATAATATAAACGTCGTTGAGAACTGGAGTGCTGAAAATAAATTAGTGAAGGGGTAAATGTGATTATTAGTAGGTTATGGTGATTGCTACAACATTAAGACGTGGTATGTTGTGTTGTGAAAGTATAGTGAAAAGTGAAAACAAATTAGTGAAGTGGTAAATGTGAATATTACTAAATTGTGGCGAGTGCTTCTGTACTGGGTGAGTCTTGATATTATTATTCTTTATGCGGGATGATAGGACTACAGGCGAACACCCGCTTAAAAAAAGTAACGCGCCGCTTCTATACCCCATGCAGGAATTTGCAAATTTTTACAGATTTTCAAGGAATTATCTAATGGTATGGCAACGCTGTAGTAGGAAGCCATGGCTTCAATGAAGGTACCTTGCGACCAATGGCTCTAAAATTCGGAAAAAATTTTAAGGCCATAATTTTTTTTTTCTGCACAATGAAAAAAAATACTTTCATGGGCATGCTTTTGGGGTCGGAACCTACCACCACTTAAAATTGTACTAATCAAAGTTACACCCTGTATAATTCAATACGAGTCCAAGCCGGGAATATATTTATCTTATACGTGAGTCTTATTGTCTTATCTGTGTTATTTTTATGTTGAGTTAATTTATTTTTATTACCTATACAGGGTGATTCAGTTCCGGTGCTCAACATGGGGATCTCGGAAACCGTAACAGATACAAAGTCAGTCATATGGGGGCAAAGTTGTGCCTTTGGGCACCTAACAATATGCCCTAGACAGTTAAAATATTTTGATGGGTTGCTGAGATATTTAACCAAAACCGAATTTTTGAAAATGTCACTACAAAAGGTAATAAATGTCCAATAAATTATTATATTATTATAATTAGTGAATGTTTGATAAGCATGGCTAACTTTTTACCCATTTGCTTTAGTTATCTAGATGTTACTTGTCTTTGATACCACAATGAAAATTTCCCCTTACACTTTCAAATTCTAAAAGGATTTTTTTACACCAATGTCTGCAAGATCAGCCAAAAAATAATAATATAGAAGCTTCGAACCAGGAGTACGCTGTATTTCGATTCTCACTAAACATACAACATATAAAAATCACACAATCTAATACACCAAAGAAACTTGTTAACAGCCACATGCGCAAGCGTTAGGAAGCCGACAACCACCAGCACACGCCCATGAACCCCACAACGACTACGACCGCCACTGCGCCCACCTTGTCGGCTGCCTTGGCCGCCTGCTCCCGTCTTGCCGACTCTTGCCAGCCGGCGGCCGCCGCCGCCGCCGCCGTCGGGCTCGCGGCCCTCGGCGGCAACTCGGGGGGGTCGCACGAGGGGACGCGCGGCGCCGACTTGCCGCCGCGCGTGAAACTTACTGGGAACCTGGCATCGCCGGCCGCCTGCGTCTCCGACGAGGACGAGGGGGTCGGGTTGGGGGCGCCGCGCGCCACCGTCACGTAGTTACCCGGGAAGACGCCGCACTTCTGCGTGCGGTTCGAGGTTCCCTTGTACCAGCCGTCTTGGCATCTGGAAAGCAAGGGTTCGCGACTAAATCATCGCAGCGGTCACTGTGTGTGACACTCGTTGTTATTCACTTTAACAGAGGTTGGTCAGAAATATAGTTATTATGTTTTAATACAAGGTGGAATAAAATTAGGACGTCAGAATGTATTAAAGTGGCAAATTCATTATAAATCTGTATATAGGATGATTTTTTTAGGTCTACCACCGCGATTTTCTCGCTCATTTTGCGGCCTGCAAAAAAAACGTAGGAAACAAAAATGTGGCAATTTTGGACAGCTAAGTGGTGCTGCAAAAGAAATCGGCATCCATGTCAAACTTGTCACGCAATATTAAAAAAAAAACTCAAATTGAGCAAAACTATTAATGGCCGTGGAATGTTTATTTTAAGAGACAGATAAAAACTTTTATATTGAAAATTGATGGCACTAAGAAGCTTTATGCAAAAGGCTATTCAGATAGTTTCAGAAAATTACACAGGGTCCTCGGCTCTCTTGAGGCTATGATTTTTTTTGTTTATTTCTTATTAAGCGATTTTCTCGCTTATTTTGGGCCGCACAGAAAATATGTAAGAAAACAAAATATGGCAATTTTGGTCAGCGACGCGACATTAAAAAAGGAATGGGCCTCCATACCCAACTTTTCGCGGTGTACTAAAAAAACCTAAAATCGACAAAAATTTGCATGGTCTCAAGAGAGCCGAGGACCCTGTGTAATTTGCTGAAACTATCTAAGCACCTGGGTGGATAAAGCTTCTCAGCGCCATCAATTTTCAATATAAAAGTTTTCCTCTGTCTCTTAAAATAAACATTCCACGGCCATTAATAGTTTTGCTCAATTTGAGGTTTTTTTAATATTGCGCGACAAGTTGGCCATGGATGCCGATTTCTTTTGCAGCACCACTTAGCTGTCCAAAATTGCCACATTTTTGTTTCTTACGTTTTTTTGTAGGCCGCAAAATGAGCGAGAAAATCGCGGTGGTAGACCTAAAAAAATCATCCTGTATACCCTGAGAACAAGGAGAAATTGAAAAAAAATCAAAGATTCGTCAAACACGAACTTTGTAGACAATATCGTAGATTGTACTATAAGCTGAGATAACAGAGGAAAATGGAAGCTGAAGAGGGCCGCTATTTCTTCCATTAATCTGATAATATCTTCTGTAGAGATCGCTGATCAAGAACAACAGGAAAAAAGACAGATTAAGAGCTAATTAAGCTCTTAAATATACCAAACGGGCCAGTAAAAGCGGTTTCAATAGGATGTGAGAACGGGATTTTATCTAGTTACAACTTTGTTGTAGGATCACTGCTATCATAATTTATTGCTCCAAGCACAGAAAATATAGTTCCACAACAGAAAGCTCCTTAATACCTGTCAAATGGACTACAGACTCCAAATCAAGCAGATTGCATTTCTTATGAAATGATATTTTCCCAAAATATAATCTTCCCAATTCGTGGATTAGCCAACATTTAATAGTGGACCTCAATATCAATGCATTTGGAAAATATTAAGCTTCAAAGTTGGGAGTCCATTTGACAGCCGTCCTTAAGGAACTCTCTGTTCTGAATATATTTTCTGTGCTCCAAGGACATTTTTGATATTTGTCAAATCCGCCACACTCTTGACCAATAATTATTGCAATTATTATTAATAGCAGAAAAACTGTTCCAATGATGAAGTTAAAAAAGCGAATGCAAAGAAAAAGACGTGGAAACATTTAAATAACACGTATAATTGAGTTAAAGTTTACTTTACTAACATCTCAAATCTTCATGAACTGAGAAGCATCTAAGGAACTTTGGCAGTTCATTTTAGAAAAAAATACCTATACAAGTGCATATACAGAAAAAATATTTTTTCTACATTAAGTAGCTACTTACTGAACACTAAAATTTTTACAAAGAATAGTTGAAATAAATCCTTTATACAGAAAGAAACACAGCCACCATTTTTTTCAAAGACTATCCAGACATGGAGATAATAAATGCTAATATTATTATTATAGCTGACAAAAACGTGTATTCTCTTTCCCAATTTTTCATTACAATTGCTCTTCTTTTACAGTTTTTAGAATTAATATTAGTAACAATTCGAAATACAAAAGGTGGGTTTATGCAAGACAATTTAACGTAATTTAATATTAACATAACGTAACATATGAATTTAGTATACCGTTTATGCGAAAATATTAATTACGATAAAAGTAGACACAATGTAGTATAATTTTTTTTGTCATTTCTAGTTTCACCAAAACAAACATATGATTTCTAAACGGAATATTATACAATTACATTTTTGAATACTGTGCAATTTTAAGAAACTCATGATTTTTGAACCATTAGCTTCGCAATAATATCAAGTTCTATTCAAAAATCATAAGTAAATGCCACACCGAAAAATTGACATGGCAAAAAGTGGTTTATTTCATATAAGTTAATTTAAAAATTTTATATGGACATTGTTCAAGGAACATAGAATATTTACAATGATTTTCTATGTTGCCAATAAAAATATATGGTTGTTTATTTTGAGTCAGTTTTCTGGAATCATTATCATCTCTCTTAACAAGTATTTGAATAAGGATTAAGATGTTAGATTATAGATAATCTGATATTAAGATTGGGAACTTCCAAATTTAAATTATATATTTGCAAAAAAGAAAAAGTATTTTGACAACGAACAGACTATAGAACACTCTTAAAGAGACAACAAATTCAGGTGTTGTCAATGTTTCAAATCTATTCGTTTATTTATCAGAGAACTGCAGGTATCGGAACTTTGAGAGAAAAGAATATCCAGTATTCGTGTCATTTCACTTTTATGCTATTACCTGAAAAAAAATGGGGCTTTGGCCCACATATTACAGTTGTATCTAGTCTGAACAGTGATCACTTACCTCTCTGTCACCATATAAATTCCGCCTTTTCTCAATTCCAACTCATCCGGTTTCTGAGGCTTATAAGAGTACAATGCAATGTAAGCAGCCGGAAGCTGCATGTCGGCTACTGCCAAAGAATGTCCCCCGTTTCTAGGCCTTTTAGAATTTTGCCCGCTGATGGTTTGGATGTCACTTCCCAAAATCTCGGCGGAATGCCTATGTGTACTCGATGTCGCTGGCGGTGGGTTCAAGCTAGAGAAACTGTGTCTCTTTTCTTTACCGTGGCGGCTTTCAGATGATCTGGGCGATCTTTGGGGTGTATTACATTTTGTTGGATTTGCTATGACATCGGGCTTACTGAAAAGTCAATAGAAACACTCCTGGATGTTAAGATGTTGAAGTAGCATTTGCCCAATTGACATGCAAAAACTGATAACTTAGGGCCGCAGAAAAAAAATGGAAGAATTATACAAAATGTCAAAAATAGACAAATTCGTCTGAACTAGAGTTCCTGGATTGGCAGAGTTAGGACAATAATGTCACTTTTTAACAGAAAAAAATAATCACATCAATTTTGTGGACGAAAAATAATTTGGGATAGATTCCATGGGTGCAACAAGCTTCTGACCACAGGAATATCTATATGTATTAAAGTTGGCTCGTGATACACGCGCACCATCCATGAGGTGAGAAATATACTAAACAAATGGCGGGTTATTTGAAAAGCTCTTCCTATTCATTTAAATAATATTATTGCTGTTTCTAAATCGTACTTGATGGCAAAATCCACAGATTATTAATTATTATATGAAAAAGTGAAAGTATAATGAAGGCCACAATGGGGAACTTGAACAATTTTTTTTTAGTTCTTTAATATATTTGCCTATCTATAGAAAGAGCACATACCAAATATTAGTCCTCAAACCGCAATATTTAATTTGCAATAAATGATTAAAGTTGTGACCTCGAGCTATTCATTTGAAACGATACGTAAAGCACGGGAATGGTCGTGACGTCAAATATCTCGATCGATCAGAAGGCAGTGACAGGAATGACAGCTACACAGAATTAGAGAAGATGAGAATGGAAATTGAACGTTAAAATAAACAGTTCGGCGCCCCATTTCCAGAGGGCTCTGATGTAGGTCTCGGTACGTGGGATTTCATTTGCTGTCAGAACCTTGCTGCTCAGGACAAAAAATTAGTACGCTTACGCATCTCGCAATGTAAATAACTATTTAATTCAGCACACACTTTTCAAACATTATCAACAATATCAAGACGGACAGACAAGGATAGGACGTTCTCGTTTGGACTTTCTAAACAAAGCTTGCGTGGTACTGTAGTTTGTTTACATGTGCCGCCCATATTAGTTGATACATATGGTGCCGCCGGCCACCAGAGGCGCCACCACCAACGAGATAGTTGACGTCACAACCAAGGAGGGCGCGTTTCAAGAATGATTTGAATTATGCAGTTTTTAATTGCTTATATTTATTACATAAAAATAAAAAATGAGTTTTTTTGTGAACTGTGGTTCATTTAATGGCACTAAATTACGTTTGAAAGTAATGTTTTTCTAATTTAATTTTTGTGCAAGTTCCCCATTAAACTGTAAGTTTTGCCAAATAATACGACTTAGTAATAAAATTGAAGATTAAAATGCAAATTTGTTAAAATTAATGTATTAAATTTATAAGGTAATCTAGAACACATCCGAACAATGTCTTCTAATGTAGGTAACCTCTGCTCTAGTTTCTGTCCAGTTCCAATAATTTTATCAACTATTGAAGACTGCATGGTCTGCATAAATTACTACTACTTTTTGGATACAATCCAAAATAGGTACATAGTTTATTGATGGTTGTGGTTATTCACTAGGATTTGGAGCTAATTGTTAATCTAAAATACGGGGTAAAATATTATCTTATTATATTTTGCAGATAGTTAATTTTCAATATCCAGCATTTTATTATATAGGAAATCTTCTTTGCTCTTTTCTCTAGTAGTTTTTGTAATAATAATTTTGCAGAAAATTTTGTGAGTTTCTTCACTTCTTGCTAGTATGTGCACTAAACGCGCTAAACCATATTATTTTCGCCATACCAAGTATTTGGTTATTTCATTATTTGTAATAATCGGGCAGCTGCAACTAATGCTTGAAAACTAATGTGCAATATTTTACATTTTTCTTTTGAATTATTTTAAAGTTGAAATAACACCCCGTCCATCATTTTTCTGTAATTGATATAAACAATAACCTAATTACAAAAAAACCTCTAATTGACATACAGTTTCTATGGAAATCTAAAATTTTTGCGGGGCAAAAGATATAAAATAATCTAACTATCTCTATAATGCCCAAAATCGGCGAATAATGGAACTAATGAGTTTATTGTCCCAACTCTCCCTTATCTAGGAACCCTGGCCTGAAACACAAATGCTGAATTTTTCCACCTCATCAAATACAAATTAAATATTCTAGAATATGTATGAAAGACAAAAAATGTATTTGAAATATGAATTTATTAATCCGCTTTTGAAAACATCAAAAAGTAATATTTTAAATAACTTGTTAATTATATTACTGCGAATATATCATTCTAAAATTACGTATTTTTTAAAAATACAAAAATGGTGTGGTCTATTTAGATGAATATTGGCAAAGATAATCTATCTGCAATAAGATGTCCAGACCAATTATTGAACACTATATGAAATAGTTTTATTAATCAAAAGTACTTCTCATTTATTTACGAAGAAAAAAGTGTAAAATGGACATTGGTCAAAATAAAATTGTTTTTTTTAAATAGGGTGTTCAAATTTTGCCGAGTTTCAATACGTTCCATTTTGAATGCGAAAAATTTTTGGTACATTGTTCATAGGGATTTTTTTTTCTCACTTTACATGGTACAGTTGACTTGCCAATTACAATGCCAACAGTTGATTTTTATCGTTATAAAACAAAAGTACCTTTTTGTTGCACTAAAATAATGGACCTGCAAGACTAAAAAGGTAACCTCAAAAAATTTACGAGTAAAAGCACGATCCAAAACAGCGCAAGTGGCGCCCTCTGTGAGATACTTAGCAATTTACATCTTCAACTTATTCTCCATCTTCAAAAACACAACAGTGCCAAAATTCAGTTCAGCAGGTATATAAATCAGCAAGTATTATATATGGGATAATCACGGTTGTGTATCATTTTTTGGATGGGGGACAAGGTCGGCCAGACAATTTTTTTTTGTAGAACAAACGGTTTTCAGCATTCTTTATTAAATAACTTCTAGATTTAACTAATAAACCAATTGTTATGATACAAAATTTTAAAATCACCTGATTGACATGTTTCACGCCTGCTCGCTACCTTAGCAACTATTATCGAGGATTCTTGAAAAGAGAAAAGTTATAAAGACTCGTCAAAATGAAGCTATTTACAAAAATTCAGCCCGGTATGATACATAATGGAAAAAAAACCCTCGGCTGAAGCACTATTAGTCGCAGATTCTAGTGACAGGTTTCTTAAAATTCAGGGGCTTCAGAAATCATCATAAATTCTGAAGGTCACTGAAATTAGGGCGGCTTTAAAAATAGAAACTAATTTTTTACATTAAACTTGAACGCCCTGTTTGGAAACAAAGGTCTTCCAGACCCATGTTTATATAGGAAAAAGAAAATCTATGACCATCAATTAAGAAACACTCTGTAGGTAGCCTAAAGAAAAAAAAAAAACATATATTTCATCAAACACCCCAGAAACCCCAATAGCAAAAAGCAGAACTCACGGAGCCCTCTGCGGAGGCTGCTGCCCCCCTCGGACGGCCGGCGGCGAAGCCGGAGAGCTCGGCGCCGTGCTGGAACCCGACGAGGCACTGCTGGAGGCGTTCGGCGTGGTCGAACTGCCAGAGCTGCTGCCATTGGAAGATGCCGGATCGGCGGCCCCTGAAGCGGGCAGACGCGGGGAGGCACGACGCACCGTTCGGGAGTGATCGGTGGGGATCAGCGGAGCCCCGTCATCGGCTGTGGGCGTTGGAGGAGCTGTGCGAGAGGGGCCCGGCTGCGCACTGAAACAACGTCGGATTTGTACAGATTGAGTAATTTCTAGTATAAAAACGAGGTACACACGCGGCCTCATAAATCGTTCCACTAGGCATGAGAAATAAGCCAGAAATCAAGAATTTTGGGTAAGTGCGGCAACCACAGAAAATATACGCTACGCGGACAGAAGTTCCACACAATGTAATTATTTGGCAGCCCGAAAGGAAGCCGGCTCTCAAAAGCCGGCTTCCCCTGGCATTCAGCAGTGTCTATAGAAGAAATCTTCCATAGTTCTGCCTTCACGGCCTTGGTACTTTATTTACTCAATACCAGGCGGCAGCACGCTAGGGAAAAGAATCGGAAGGCGGCGTTGCCGGATTGTGCAATTAGTCAGTGGTTTCACCGAACTATAAAAATATAGAGAAGATCCCTAATAAAATGAGCTTGCCCATTTAGAATTCAAGGTTAACAGTGAGGCTGTCAGCAGTAACTATAGAATTCTTCCCTCGAGAGATTTATTTTTATCGTCGTTTTTAGAAATGACATCCAATATTTTACGAATCCGTGGCTGAAAAAATTACGGCGCAAAAACACCCCTCAAGGAAAAAAAAATTATAACGACATTGTTGTTGGTCCGATTATCTGCCCCGTTTTTAGTAACGACGTTGCAAATTATTCCAGATGCTTGAACCCGTGGTAGAAAAAATTTACAGGCAAAAATCCCTTCCAACCCTCAGATAGATTTGCTTTTGGTCCGACTATCGTAGTTTTTGGAAAGCGTAGCCACTATAACTCTTATTTCACGAATCCGTGGTAGAAAAAAATTTACAAGACAAAAACTACCCCATGCGCCCTCTGAAAAAATTGATAATTCCATTGTTCTTAGTTCGATCTTCACCGTTTTAGCAAGGACGTTACAAATGATACCAAATTCACGAATTAGTGGTTGAAAAAAATTGTTAGGAAAAAACTACACCCTCCCCCAGATATTGCTTTTGAGACGATTATAGGTATTTAGTCGTTTTTTGAAAGGGCATTTATTATTTACTATAACCGTATTTCACCAATAGGTGGTTGAAAACATTTGCGGGCAAAAACTACCCCTTCCCACCCCCGGAAGTTCGTTTTTAATTTGATTATTGTCGTTTTTTGAAAATGCAATCACTATATTCCTTATTTCACGAATGCGTGGTTGAAAACATTTGCGGGGCAAAAACTACCCCTTCCCACCCCCGAAAGTTTGTTTTTAATTTTATTATTGTCTTTTTTGAAAACCCATTCACTACATCCCTTATTTCACGAATCTGGGGGTTGAAAACATTTACGGGGCAAAAACTACCCATTCCAACCCCCGGAATTTCGTTTATAATTTGATTATTGCCGTTTTTTGAAAACACATTCACTACATCCCTTATTTCACGAATCTGGGGTTGAAAACATTTACGGGGCAAAAACTACCCCTTCCCACCCCCGGAAGTTCGTTTTTAATTTGATTATTGCCGTTTTATGAAAATGCAATCACTATATTCCTTATTTCACGAATCCGTGGTTGAAAACATTTTCGGGGCAAAAACTACCCCTTACCACGCCAGAAAGTTTGTTTTTAATTTGATTATTGTCGTTTTTTGAGAACACATTCACTACATCCTTTATTTCACGAATCCGTGGTTGAAAACATTTGCGGGGCAAAAACTACCCCTTCCCACCCCCGGAAGTTCGTTTTTAATTTGATTATTGCCGTTTTTTGAAAATGCAATCACTATATCCCTTATTTCACGAATCCGTGGTTGAAAATATTTGGGGGCAAAAACTACCCCTTTCCACCCCCGAAAGTTTGTTTTTAATTTTATTATTGTAGTTTTTTGAAAACACATTCACTACATCCCTTATTTCACGAATCTGGGGTTGAAAACATTTACGGGGCAAGAACTACCCCTTCCCACCCCCGGAAGTTCGTTTTTAATTTGATTATTGCCGTTTTATGAAAATGCAATCACAATATTCCTTATTTCACGAATCCGTGGTTGAAAACATTTGCGGGGCAAAAACTACCCCTTCCCACCCCCGGAAGTTCGTTTTTAATTTGATTATTGCCGTTTTTTGAAAATGCAATCACTATATGCCTTATTTCACGAATCCGTGGTTGAAAACATTTGGGGGTAAAAACTACCCCTTTCCACCCCCGAAAGTTTGTTTTTAATTTTATTATTGTCGTTTTTTGAAAACACATTCACTACATCCCTTATTTCACGAATCTGGGGTTGAAAACATTTACGGGGCAAAAACTACCCCTTCCCACTCCCGGAAGTTCGTTTTTAATTTGATTATTGCCGTTTTATGAAAATGCAATCACTATATTCCTTATTTCACGAATCCGTGGTTGAAAACATTTTCGGGGCAAAAACTACCCCTTACCACGTCAGAAAGTTTGTTTTTAATTTGATTATTGTCGTTTTTTTGAGAACACATTCACTACATCCTTTATTTCACGAATCCGTGGTTGAAAACATTTGCGGGGCAAAAACTACCCCTTCCCACCCCCGGAAGTTCGTTTTTAATTTGATTATTGCCGTTTTTTGAAGGGGTGCTGGGGGTAGTTTTCGACCAACAAATTTTTTAACCACGAATTGGAATCATTGCAAACATCCTTGCTAAAATTGGCGAGGATCCGTCAATGAAGTTATCATTTTTGTTCTTAAAGGGGTGCTGGGGGTAGTTTTCGCCCAAGAATTTTTGTCAAGCGCGAATTCGTGAATCTAGAGTCATTTAGAACGTACTTTCTAAAATCGACCCATAATCAAGTTATAATTTTTTTAAAGAGGTGCTGGGGGTAATTTTCGCCCAACAGTTTTTTAAAGTACAAATTTGTGCATCTGGAATCATTAGGAACATCCTTGCTAAAAACGGTGGGAATCGTACCATGAAAGTTTCGTTTTTTTCTTTAAGGGGTAGTGGGGGTGGTTTTTGCCCAAGAAAATTTTTTCAACCACGAATTCGCGCATCTAGAATCATTATAGGACCGTCCTTGCTAAAATTGGCAAGGATTCGACAATGAAGTTATCATTTTTGTTCTTAAAGGGCTGCTGAGGGTAGTTTTCGAAAAAGAATGTTTTCAAACGCAAATTCGTGAATCTAGAATTATTTAGAACGTACTTGCTAAAATTAGCCAAGATTCGATAATTAACTTATAATTGCTTTGGTGCTGGGGGTAGTTTTCGGCCAACAATTTTTTTAAAGCACAAATAATTTGTGCATCTGTAATCATTAGGTACGTCCTTGCCAAAAACTGTGGGAATTTACCATGGAAGTTATATATTTTTTCTTTAAGGGGTAGTGGGGGTAGTTTTCGCCCAACAAATTTTTTGAACCACAAATTCGCGCATCTATCATCATTATCGGAACATCCTTGGTAAAATTGGCGAGGAGCCGACAATGAAGTTATCGTTTTTGTTCTTAAAGGGGTGCTGAGGGTAGTTTTCGAACAAGAAATTTTTTCAACCGCGAATTCGTGAATCTAGAGTCATTAAGAACGTACCTACTTGCTAAAATCGGCCAGGATCCGACAATGAAGTTATAATTTTTTTAAAGGGGTGCTTGGGGTAGTTTTCGACCAACAAGTTTTTTAAAGTACAAATTTGTACATTATCTGGAATCATTAGGAACGTCCTTGCTAAAACGGTGGGAATCGTACCATGAAAGTTATATTTTTTTCTTTAATACGGGGTAGTGGGGGTAGTTTTCGCACAACACATTTTTTCAACTACGAATTCGCGCATCTGGAATCATTAGGAACGTTCCTTGCTAAAATTGGAGAGGATTCGACAATGAATCATTTTTGTTCTTAAAGGGGCGTTGAGGGTAGTTTTCGCACAAGAAATTTTTTCAGCCACGATTTAGTGCATCTGGAATCATTACGAACGTCCTTGCTAAAATCAGCGAGGATCCGACAATAAAGTTATCATTTTTTTTCCTAAAGGGGTGCTGGGGTAGTTTATTCGCCCAACAATTTTTTTAAAGCACGAATTTGAGCATCTGGGATCGTTAGCTAAAAATCGTGGTGGTAGTCGGGGTAACTTTCGCCCAACAAATTTTTTCAACCACGAATTCGTGCATTTGGAATGATTGACAAATGACAATGATTTACCGTATACTAAGTGTATAATTATTAGTAAATAAGATACGAATAAACTATATTATTTGTAACATCTTAATATATTTTAATCGGATAATTAATATTGGCTCTGAAGCACTCTGTATAGCTTGGTATACGTCATACGGATTCTACAAAGACGAAGCAAATAATAAAATAGCTATGCTCCCACTAGGTTATATTTCGTATAGTTCAAGGCCTCTGCCCGTCTGCCCGGAAATAGATTTTGATGACTGAAAGCCGCCGCCAGCATAGGCGCGTTTATGAAACCTTTATTCCTAAACCACCGGCAACACGGTTAGGCTCTTCAGCTGACTGCTGGCGCCTCTAGCGGTGACTTTTATCGGAGGGTATTTTACGGTTTTAAAAATAGAACGATTCTGCATCCGAGCGCCATCTGTTAGGCCAAGGCAAAACCAACTTTCAGTGTGCTATACATATTTTACGAGCCCAATGCTACTGGCACTTCTGTCCGCGTAGCGTATATTTTCTGTGGCGGCAACGTTGCGCCAATTCCACGGCTTCTCAAATCAACAACTTCCCCTACATTCCCTCGTACCGACCCGCTCCTCCCCGTAGAAAATAAAAATTGCGTTAACTGACGTATTATTAACACGCCAGTCAACGAAAATAGGTTAATAAATCGCTGCATTACCATTATAATAAAGTTGATTTAAAGTTTTACAGTTTCTTGGCGTTTTGAGATTCACGTAACGTGAAATTACGCGGATTTCTTTGATTGTCAAAGTGGTATTAGTTAAATAAGGTATAATATCTAAGTATTATTGGGTTATTATAGAAGAATCTCGTAGTGGTTTATTACACTTCTTTATCTTAACAGCGAACCAAATATTTGGTTTATTTCAATTTTTAAAGCTTCCCTGGAGTCTTCGGGTGAGGTTCTGATGCTTCCCGGGCCCCCGAAAAATCGAGAAATGAGAAAAAACAAGCAATTCACAATAGTGGTTTCAGAGGATTTTCCGTCGGTTTCGTGGATTCTACAGCCGTCCCGTTTCTCGAAAGTGGTTAATCGTGAATCGGGAATTTCTCTTAGATATCGGATTTTCGAGGTTCTTTTTGGTACCAAGTACGACACCCAATTAGGAGATTTACCACCTTCTTCGATTTTTAGAATGGCTCTATTCGAGGTTGTCGAAAGACTTTTGCGAAAAAAGCCGCCAATGTCCGTGGGCAGGGTTATAAGATTTTCCACTATTTTTCAGGCAATCTAAGGCCAACCTAACAGCGCCGAATTTACTGTTTTTTGCACTGTAACTGGCAATGTAACGTAAGGTAATGTCGCGTAATAAGATTTGCCATCACTTACGCTTTTAAGGTTATCGCTAGCTTTCAAACCGCGAGAGAGGGGAGGGGTAATTGCAACGTTGTCAGTTGAATGCCTTTCCTCCGCACGTATTGGAACGATTTCAAGGGCCACGCATGTACCTATTATAGTTAAAAAATAAAGCTAAAATCAACATACTTAAAAATATATTTATTCATAGAAAGAAAAGCTTAAATCGTTTTGGATACAATAATAACTTACTCAGACAAAAGCAAAAATAATTACTGATATTTAGAATACATGCGTATCATTTATTTAGTCGAGCATTTTCTGCCAGGGTTTGCAAGTTTCGACGAAGTCGCGACGCGAATGATCGGAATTTTCCCATCAAGACTTGTCTTTTGACGAAACAAGGCATAAACAGTTAGAAAATATGCATGTTAATAAAAACTAGCCAAAATTATTTAAAAAATCATGATTTTTTAAATCCTTTAATTTTTTAAAGAAATTATTATTTTTATCAACCCTGGTTGAAGCTGTCAGAATCTGTTACAAACTGTTCGTTGAAACAACTATTTTGCTAAGTCATCTTATGATAATATATAATTCTTAAAATCTCCGACTCAATTTTTTAAAGTTATTACATATACACCACCATTTTTTGATGAATTGCTATTTAAGGGAGTAGAGCAAGTCGAGATAATATTAGTTTTTTCAAATGATGAAGTGTTTTGAACTTTAATCATAAAAAAGAACTATTGCCAGCTTTCCTCTATATGAAATAAAATCAAATAATATGCTTTATTGTCAAAAGTATGACTTGACGACATAAATGGATAAGTGCTATAAAAAGAGCATATTGCAAATTAAAGTCTGATTATGAACAAATTTTATTACAAATGAATAAATTTTTGTGCATGTTGTTTAATTTTCAAATAATTTTGTCCACTGCTTATAGGAAAACTTGCCAAATTGGAAGATTAGTTGCACCCTGATTGGGTTTCTTTAACACTCATCCTCTTTACAATAGAAACGTTCTAAAATAAATCACAACTTTGCAAATTAATGTAATACTGCTACTACTAATAATGTTTTCCTATAGATGCCATTTTGGGCTCATCCAGCTGTTTTGTTGGACTGTCTTACTGTAAGACAACTCTGTGCAAAATCATAGACATAAGATTTAGTTGTTGCCAAATACCCTATTGGGAAATAAATAAGTTTAAAAAATATAATTTCCTGCTCTTGTAGGATTCTGACTCAATTTACTAAGGAGTTTCTCATATTATTTAAACTGTTGGGAACAAATGAGGTCCTTTTTTTGAAACCATTTCACAGATGCAATCCGGATTGCCCGATACCTACTGGCGATACCCACCACCCAAATTTGAAATTAAAATTATTACCTTTCTCCATGATCAGATAACACAAGTATGGCAAAAATAGTGAATTAGTTAATATATTTGATCATAAAAATATGTACCAAGTACAGAGTACAGTACAAAAGTATAAATTTAATCAGAAATATAAAATTAAGTATTATAGCCATACTTTATTAGTAACACGATGGGAAAAATAGTCAATGCCCTGAAAATAAATAATTTACTTATGCTTACTTTGACGAAAGCTTCATAAGGGACCGGGCCAAGCTGTTCAACTCGACAAATGCCAATGGAAAAATTCCAATCCTTCCTTCCAGTTTTCCTTCTGCCCAATTTTCATCCACTCTGCGAATAACATTGATAATGTCGCCTTTATTAAAGACGAGACAGCCTTCTTCTTCATCATTTGTCATGCGAAAATCATAGAGGGCTTTGCACTGCGGTATGTGGCTCGGCTGGGGAGTAATGACATGAACATAACTGAGAGGGAACACCCCTTGTTTGCCTCCGCATTCGCCTTGATACCAGTGGTTGTCGATTTTTTTACGGAGGATGATAATGTCGCCGCGTTTGAAGCTTAAATCACTGAAAAAATAATAATTTAATTTTTGACTATTTCAAAATAACCAGATTAACATATATTAACGTTTTTTTTACAAAGTATATGGTACCTATTCTATCATAGAACTTTATACACACATGTAATAGGGGCTCTTTTTTCTGTAAAAGTTAGCTGATGCTTTGGACAGTCCATAGATGTGAATAACAGCGGTAGCAGTAACTCAGAAGAGATCTATAACTTGCAAGCAAATAATAGTACCTAGTAAATAGCATTATTCTCCTCCTCCTCCTCCTCCTCTATGTTAAATACTAATAATAACTTTGAAGAATATGTTAGTACCTATATTAAACAATCAGTGGCGTAGCTCCAAATTTTTGGCCCTCCCGCCAAAATTAAATTTGGGGCCCCTCAAATTAGAAAATAAAAAAACAAACATGAAGGTGAAACTATCACAAACTTGTATTTCTTAGTAAATAAAAAGAAGAAGAAACAAAAACCATTTAGTGATTTTTTTATTTACAATCTGATCAACAACACCCTAAAACCCACATATACCAAATTTGAACAAAAAATATACAGAGAGTTCCATTCTGCAGGGTATAAAATTTTAGGAAAAATAATAATTTTAAAGACATCTGCCAAGTCAAGTGTGCCATGGAATCCCCTTAAAACAGTCGAATGGTCAAGAGGACCACTCATAGTGTTGGTGTGCAAAGGTACAATACAAAATATACAGGCTGTTCTTAACTATGCCATCTCAAAGTGCTGAATTTTTGGAACTTTATAAGGGTCAAAAATCGAGTATATCAAAACCGCTCCACATACTATAAACGAACTAAATCTAAAAAATACAGAAGCCTGCCAGTCAGTAAGTCCATATCAGTTAAGATGGCTGGTGTGCCACAACAGGAAATGCACAGAAAATGTATCGTCTTAGATAGTGACTTTGTTGAGAAAGGTCCAATAATTTAAATTGCTTTTATTTGTCGGTTGGCATGTTGTTCAGAAATAAATTACTTTTGTGTTTATTAATATTTTTTTCAATGATTTCAGAGCACTTTTGACCCGTGTAAAATTTCATAAAAATTCAACATTGTGAGATGGCCCAGGGAAGAATAACCTGCACATTTTTGTATTGAGTCTTTGCACACCAACACCTAGAGTGCTCCTGTTAATTATTCAACTGTTTTTAGGGGATTCCATATCACACTTGACTCGCCAGAATTTTGAGACGTCCGCGTCCGAGGCTGAAAAACTCGAGACCCGGACTCAAGCTCGAGATCACAAGTATAAATCGAGATGATGAATCGAATCGCTAAATGCAAAATTTGCGATATTGAGATCTCGAAACTTGAATGATGCTTATTTGTATTCTGATAATCATTCGATTCCCAAAGTATTCGAATGCAAGGTATTCCATTCTGAAAATCATCCGATTCTCCCTTTACTATTAGTAACAACAATTTCTCGAATAGATTTTTATTGATTTTTTTTATTTATTTTATTTTTTTATTTTGAAGAAGCAACAGTTACAGGAAGGATCAAAAATATAATATCAAACCAGAACAGAACACGTATATGCCCGGTCAAGGGGAGGCCGTCGAGGTTTCGAGGGGACCCGGCTCCGCCGGGGCCCCTTGACGGCAGGGCCCCCCCCGCGACCGCTGGGCTTCGCGGTATGGTAACTACGCCACTGTAAACAATATTTGTTGTTATATTGTGCCCCATTAGTTCTTAAAGGTGCAATATGAGACATAATAATAAGAACAAATAATATATTATAACATCTCAGACAAATATTATTTGTCTGAGTATAACATTTTATTTTTATATTTTATATTTATAAAAATATTCATTTTTCCTATTTTTCTTACCAAAAGGCAATTAAGGAATCTGATAAAATAGATATCAAGGACATGGATTTAGTTAATCTCATCTATTATAAGTTCCATTTTTAATTAAAAATTTATTGTAGTAAGTAGTAAGTTCCATTCATGATTAAAAAAGTATTGTACTTAGATAGGTACCTAGGTACTATACTTATTGGAAGTGGCTATTTATACGTCCGACATATATAAAAGTCGGTATATGTCTTGCGCTCTCATTGGTGAACATAACCTTATTTCTACCGTCCGATGGATGATAATCGGCTTGTTTACTAAGTCGATTGGATGATGTCCTCAGAAAAATAATCCTTGGTTACTTCTCTGAGATGATGTCCGAGATTATTCAGACCTATCTTGTCTCATATTTTATATTGCATATGCCCTCCTTTTTCGGCGATGGGCGCTGCGGTATGAAAAATAAAGTGGTAATTATTTCCAATGGTGTAACCCACCCCCGATTTTCTTGAAATTTTGTCGGGGTAGCCAATGGTGCGAATCCCCCTTTCTTTTTCCATACGGCAGCGCCTATCCCCCAAAAAGGAGGGCATACGCTCCTTATTGCAAATATGCTTGAGAAAAATGCACTTCCGACGGCTTCCGAGATATCTAAATAAGTATAGTTCGGACGTGTACGGAGTTAAATGTACGTCCAAAGAAGTCACGTGTCTCAACTCGCTAATAAGAGAGCAAGACGTATACCGACTTTTTATATATGTTGGACGTATAAATAGCCATTGCCTTACTTATTTCCTAATACTGAGATTGCATTCAAATACATGGTAAAGTAAAATAAGTACTTTAATCTAGATCTTTTGCCACTTTATTAGGAATGTACGTAGAATTTCCAGGTAGGTATGTAAATAACAGTAAACAGACCTGAAATTTCCAAGGTAGTTGCAACACATGTAACATGTGAAACTGGGATTCTCAACATGCAAAGAGCTAAGATGATTAACAAAGACAATTCATTGTCTTTCTTACCCAGCTTCTTTTGACGTAAAATCATACAGAGCCTTGGCATAAGGTTGATGTGAGACAAGTTGCGAAGAATGTTTGTTATTTATCCTATGTTCTGGTGTGCTTTGCTGTTGGTAAGCAGGCATGCTGTGGAGCACCGCCAGAGGAGTCTGTTGCAGAGGGCTCTTATTAGGCCTCTGTAACTTTTTCGGACAAGCATTTCTTATCCCTTCCAATATCCTCATGAGCAAAACATTAGGCGGTAGTTCATCCACTTTTACGGTCACCAAGACACGACATTCTGGACATCTCAGCTCCTTGTGTTTCTGAACAATCTCTTCTAAACACTTCCTGCAGAAGGTGTGCTGGCACGGGAGAACTTTGCTGGAGGTATCCAACCGTTCCAAGCACACCGAACACTCCAAAAGGTCGTTCAACGTCCCTTCGTCCATCGCGCCCGCACACAAAGACTATCAACAATCAGCGATTTTATCTTAAACACGTAAAGAGGTAATATCAATTTTTAGACGGCTAAAAATACATGTTCTAGAAGCGGCAGCATTTGGTTCGAGCGGAATAAAACACATATTAACGACTTGTACCACTTCCGGTTGATACAAAAAAGGGCATCAGTCATCGCACTTTCAAAGCACTTCGCTTTATTTATTGGGCGCGGTGGCGAAGACGGGAACTTGGCCTGGCCGATTGATGCATTCCTTTCTTCAATTTCCTCGTCGTACAGGAATCAGATTATATCAAATTTGATTGTCAGTTGTTAGTTCTAATCTAACCTACATATTTTGTGGTTATAAGTAACCATTGAGGTAGTATGGGGGGGCACTATTTTGTCGCATATAGCAAACGGGTTCAGGGGGTGTGGCTAATCTGTGATTAATATGGCTGACACGCCAGGGTCTGATTAAACAGTATTCCTAGTAAATTTATAAAAAACCTACGAAAGAAAATATGGGGTTATTTTGAATCGAAGGAAGAAACACCCTGTAGGCAATCCTTAACAAATACATACCTAGAGTAGTTATAAAGGTAATATTTTTCTTTTCATAAAGTACCAAAGTGGATATTATAAATTATATTGATACGGCTCTGTCTATTGTTTACGTTACCTGTGAAATGTAATTCCTTTGAATTTCTTTTTGTCCACTTTAGAATTGCTACTGCAACAACGTACAGCACATGACTTATTTATTTCCAGAGGTCAATAGCTCGCAATAACAAGGAAAACTGCACCTTTAGCCACCTTTAATGCACTTTTAGCACAGAGTCAACAAATTGACGTTGTTCTGGTAACCTATGACGTAGGTGAACCCGTTTTGGGTCACGTGACACCTTCTCCCCTACAATACTACCTCAATGATAGTAACCTATATCCCAGAAAAGGATTCGTCCTTTTCTGGGCCTATATGCGACTGAATTTAAGATGCCAACGCCCCGACGGGACTATGCGAACTAATATCACCATAAATGCCTTCGGGTATGATGTGTCAAGCTCTGTGCTCTGTGTATTTGAGACTCCGTTTAGCTTTAGTGCCGTTCATACCTGAACGCTCTATAGGATCCAGTTATTATTTTTGTTTTATGTTTATGAACTATAACCTTCAATTTACGATGCAAATGCTATAATTGCAAATAGAAATGGAAAAAAGGGTTGATAGTGAAGTTATGGTAAGTTATATTTTTCGTTAATTAGCATTGACTCCGCAAGAGAATCAAGCGAAGGTCCATAAATCATCAAACTGACAATCGATGATTCTACTGCGCAACTCGGAGCGTCAGCGTCACGTTTAGTTTAATAAACGGCTGGTGCTCGAGGGGGCAAGAGGAGGAAAAAGGAGCAACTCTGGAGCATCAAGCTCAAGCATACCCGAAAGGATGAAATGGAAGTGGAGTACTCCTGAGTAGTTCTGGAGTGCTCTATAGCGACTCATGTGAACGATGCTAGCCTTGGTTCTACACTGGGTTGTTCTTTGTTGTTGTTGTTGTTCATTGTTGGCATGGCTGGGCATGCTCCAAGAGTTTAACGTTCTTGGGAATGGCCGCAGAAAAGGGTCCCTGGCCGCAGAGATCATCCTATATATATGATCTCTGTAGGCAAGGCCAAAGTTTACAGAATAAAATATATTCTGTAAACTTTGACATGGCCCATAGACTAGTTCAGCATTGAGCCTATAGGGGGCGTATTTCTTATATTCAATCGTATTTCCAGACTGAGGGCGACACCACAGAAATAGACGGAGGTGCACTCCTAAGTACCCCCAGTTAACCCCGAAAAAATCAGCTTGTTTTAAAGAAATTTTTTTCACCCTTATAAAGCACTTTAGCTAGTGGTGATCTTTTACCTATATCTCGTGAAGTATTGAAGTTAAAAAAAACTTCATAAGGGAAAGTTGTAGAGAATGCAATAATGTACACATAAGAAAAAAATTGCAAATAACTTATCAAAGATTCTTACCAAATTATGAAATAAAATTGTGATTACCTACCACCTACCTAAATTGGGAATCAGGAACCTTTGGCACTTAGAAAATACTTATTTTGCTTAATTCCACACACCAAAACTTTGTTTTTGCACTCGACGCGCGTTTCGCTAAACATGTTAGCATCATCACATGGTTAGCGAAACTCGCCTGCAAACACAAAGTTTTCGTGTGTGGAATTAAGTAAAAGAAGTATTACCTTCACCTACCTAGTTTATTTTACCATTTTATTTGGTATGGGCATAATCAAAAATCATGATTTAAAATAGTAAAAAAACGATATATTATACTTTTGATGAAGGCGCCGGTATTCATTTTAATCTGTAAAACTTGAATACCCTATATTCTTTCCCACACCTCCACCTATTTTCATTTTTTGATATATCGTGATGCCAGCTGATGACTTTGACTATCTTTATAACCTGAAATATGCTCTTGATTTACGTTGCTACAGAAACAATCCAAACATTTCTTCCCCAAAGGATGAAATATATATATATCTTATTCGCAAATTAAATTTTCGTTAACGTCAAAGTTAGGACAATATGGCGGCCGTTAAATTTGCCTGGAAATAGGATGCGCAGTAGGTCAAATCAAAGCGAGTTCTCCCCACTCCATTTCTCTGGAAGGAATCTATCAGAACCTCGTCTTCTGTGGCTAAATAAATGTGGGTATAAAGTGGTCGTGGTGTAGTAAATCACGAATCACGACTAAAATCATAGACACACCCAATATGGGCTTGTCTATGACTAAAATAAAAATACTAACTAGACTTTTAGTATCAGTAGAATCAATGACACATTTGGAGGAAATCAACGCAAAACGCCATCACGAAAGTTAGGTACTTGTAAAATTTAGAACCTAAAGCGTTGACTGACGTATTAATAAGCCTTCTCACGGCTATAGTTTCATGTCCTGGAAAGTAGATGGCGTCTATGGTCAACAATGTATTCTGCATTGTATTTTGTCTCCAGGAAGTGCATGGTGAGCCAGAGAACTGTCAAACATGACAGCCGCGAGCAGTCTTTATTAATACGTCATACGTCAGTCAGCGCCTAAAGATTATACTAGGTATTTTGTCTTGTAATTTAAGAAGAAACTTTTTGAAAAGCAATATTGAAAATTGTTTGTTTTTCTCAATTGAGTAAATAAATCATACTTTTTTAATTTAAATAAGTTTTCAATGTCTAAATTTCCTTTTGCATGGTTTATACAATTTTATCGTTGGTTCTAAAAGGGTAGTTTATGGACACATGTAATAATTTTATTTCGCAACTTTTTCAAAGGTTTTCTTGTTTCCAAACTTGCTGATTCATAAAGTGAATAAATATAAAATTCCACGGACCACAGGCAGATACCATATTTATCTACTCTATGGATCTGGATATGAAATTTCCTTCAAATAAAATTAAAAAAAAAGTAAAATAAAAACCAAGACAATTTGACGTATTGGACCTATTTATTGAAAAAAAAGTACAAATATAATATAATACATACCCATGCATTTTTAACATAAAAGTCTACACAACCCCAATTGTACTTCTCTAGAATATTTTGATCAGGCAACAAATACATGCATAGATACAGGGTATATATTTATTTAGCCAGTATATAGGCATGTCCTCCACCCCACTTTTTGTTTATAGATATATTATTTATTCTTTCGACTGTCTGAATAATTCCAACATTTAAGATTCAAAAGTTTTAAGATTTTGACAGTTTCCACTCTCAAAGCTTGCAAAAACAAATTTTGATAAATCTCTAAAACAAGTGTCGCATTATAAATGTAAATTAAAATACAAATACTAATTAAGTGTAAAACTATATAACATAACGAACCCTTTTCCCCACTTAATTTTGTTAGTGCAGACTGTGCAGACTATAAAAAATACCTTTACAAAAATTGGTACAAACTTTAAAAATTTATCAAATCAAAATAAAAAAAGAGAACAAATTGATACATACGGTGATGTGTCGCAAACCTCATATACAAATACCAATTTATTAACCACCTATAAAACTTATAATATAAAATTCCTAAACAGTAAAATTACTGTTGGGGAGTTTGAGCTTGTACGGTTGGTGGTGCCAGTTTTGAGGTGAAATTCACGATGAACAACAAGGCAGATTTTAAAATCGAGGGGGTTCTTGGTGAGTTTGCGGTTGTCTCAAGAAGCATCCTAAGTTCGTAGAACATGTTCCTCGTATATGGGTTCCGTCTTGACGCATACCTCTGTGTCAAAAATTGATAATAGATGAAGGGTGCCAGTAAACTTGCTCTTCCCCTATAAAATATTTACATTGTTGTAGATAAAATAAATTAATATATTTTGTATTATTATAATTTAGTATTTTTCATTTTAATAATAATTTTGTTACTTACAAGAAAATGAGAAGGACTGTGTAGGGCATTAATACAATTTCAGTAAATGCAACGAGTCTCAAAATATTTAGAGACTGAAATTCTACTAATGAAATAAGAAGTCTCGCCCCCCACCATGAATTTTGTCCAAGGGTCTAAAATACAGTCATTTAGTATAAAATAAAAGAATATTGTTATAAACTTACATCTAGGAGGGTTAACGAATAGCTAGCAGCGTGGAGTATGGCAAACAGAACCACTGGTATCAAAGCCACTAAAAAATGTATCTTAAGGAAAACAATATAATGTTTGGCAAGGCAAATTATAAATACTACTGATGCTAACGTATGTCGATTGGTGGAGAGAAATAAAATGCATTACATTCATAAAAAAACACATCTGTAGTATTATTCTATTTATCATTTGACTTTCCAGAATTAAAATTTCTCATTATTTTATTATTCACTATTTTATTTTGCTAAAAAATATAGGTATTTAGCTATTGTCATTAGGTATTCATAATGAAATGTCAAAGAAATCCGGATAAATGCCTAAATTCAGCGCTGGGGCCATGAATGCATTTCTGATCGTGATAGCTTCTTTTTCTATGCAATGGTACAAAAAGATATGACTTTACCACAAATAGGTCCATGGATGGACTCTGCGATGAATTTAGGAATTCGCCATTCTGTTTAAAATAGAAATATCAAATAATAAGCCTGGACAAACAGCAATAATATGACAGCTTATTATCGAGCTTAAAGTATTTAATATGAAAAAGGATACATGTTACTGGTGGCACATAGAAGAAAATAGTAGAATAAAACAAATAATGGCAACTGTCTTCCATCAACAGCTCAGCTAGGAACTGCCGAGTTAGCCGAACACGACCTAATCTTTGATGTAGTCTTAAGGCGCTGATTGCCGCATTTGCTATGAGAACTTTATAATAAGCATTTTGAGCACTCCTGAAAAAGTAATAGGTACCTACATTACAAGAATACATTTAACATTTTTAGGTCGCTTGTATTAGCAAAGGGTAGCAGCAGCCAATAAAGCCGGCTCATTGATTTTAATTATTAGGTGCCTACTTTACCCTTTACCAGAGCCTTTACCCAATTGCTTTTTTGTTGTGTGTTGTATTTTTTTTTTACAAATTTAACTAGGTAATAATATCTTGTCCAAGGTTTCTCTCAAAAATAAAACTAAATTGTTCAACTTTATGTATTGGAACTTTAAACTTGTGACGGGGATAATATAATGCTATCAGCATAGGAAACCTATTAATTACAATTAGGTACTGTAAAAAGTTGCTTATGAGCTATATCACAATAATTACTTTAATAAGGGAGTTATAACACAAAACTTTAATGGTATAAGCAACTCACCCAAATACTGGAATAAAGTATACCAATGTGAGGAAAATAACTGTCATACGAATGGCCCAAAGGGCACAGTCGATTTTATGTGTCGTCGCATGGTTTATTAAAGCATCGAAGTTCAGACTTCTCCGACTTCCTTGAGGGGATGAACTCTCTGTACCTTGTTGATCACTCATTTTTTTGTTGACAATTAATTAATTTTTATATCTATCACTGGCCCCCTTTTTGTCCACTTTCTATTTGACGATTCACGTTTCTCTATTCGTACCTTCAATCTTTGTATTAAAAAGTATGAATTCAATATTTTAAATCACTGTTCAAAATCTTAGATTAATTGCGTTTCGTACTCAGGTTTACACTTTTATAAAAAATTAAACACGGCAAATTAAAAAATTGGCCTTCACGACTTCACTTTTCACTTGCCGATCCTGTAATAACCCAGAACGCCAGAACCCAGATAACTCCTCTAATTGATGACACTTGACATACATTAACACGATCACAAAACACAACAGACACGCATGACGTTGCGATTTTCAACCAGAGATATGGAGGAAGAGAATGTGTTTGACCTACTGGGCATCCGATTTTTCGGTTACACAGAGGGCGCTTAGATCGCCGCCATTTTAACCCAGTCTTGACTTGTACCACAGAAAAGGGGAATATTCTGTGCTTGTACCAAGGTTACTAACCTTGGACTTGTACCACAGGATAAACAATACTGAACTGTGCTTGTACCATTAAGCATAAGCCACAGATTCCCCTATTCCCTATTCTATTCTGTGGTCGCGGCTCTGGCTCTGGCTGCGAGTTTGTGGCCGTGCGTGAACCCGTGGGCAAATGAAGAAATAAAAAAAAGATTATAAAGAAAAAGTTGAGTATTTTATATGGTTGAAACTTACCAACTTTTAAGCAGAGCATATCTACTAAGTAAAAGCGTTGAGGTTGAGGGATAAATTTATAATAGGTACAGGGTGGAAAAATCGGAAGAAGTGTGCTACGTGGAGACACGTTAACATAAAATCGTCATTCAAAAAATGAGATTGTAGTAAAAATTAAGGGGAATTCGAGGGTGCACCCTAATTTTGTATACGGGGGTCGGTAAAAAAGTTATCGCGAAAAAACATTTTTTGCAAAATAAAAAAAATATTTTTTTACCTACACATCCATTAGAGGACCTTTAAGTAGTATTCCCGAATATTCAGTTTTTTAATATAACTTCCGGTTATAGCGGAAATGAAAGTGGTTTTCTCTATTTTACAACTTAACACATTTCTCTTAACCATCACAGGATTCCTTTTTTAATTCTGAATCCAACGATATATAATTTGACCTATTTATCTCCAACCGTTTCCGAGGTATCCCTCGAATTCCCCTTAATTTTTACTACAACCTCATTTTTTGAATGACGATTTTATGTTAACCTGTCTCCACGTAGCACATTTTTTCCGCTTGGATGGGCCACCCTCTACAATAATAATTGCAATAATTATCCGTTATCAGTTTGGCGGGTCTGACCTGACAAGTAATAATATCGAAATCAAAATGAGCATAATATGCCTTCCTTTTTTCAGGGTTGGACGCTGCTATGTGAAAAAAGAAGGGGGCATTCGCTTCTTATGTGGTAGTCGACAACGATAGTGGCTGCTGTATGAAAAAAAAAAAAAGAAAAGAAAGGGGCATTCGCCTCTTAATTACGGGCTTAAATTTATTGTGGAAGTCGGTAGTGATGGGCGCTGCTGCATGAAAAAAGAAGAGGGTATTTGTCCCTTATTGCAGCAGTTGGCTGTCACAATATGGGGCGAATGCCCCTTCGTTTTACGGCAGCACCCATTATGGCCAACGGGCACAAAAGGGCGAATGGCCCCCTGTATAATGAAAACACCGTAACCAATATTTTCACGATTTTTCATTTCCGGCAAAATTGCGCTCTCCAACTATTTTACTTCAAAAGTCGTAGGTATCTGCACCATGTGAAAAGATATATCAATTTTTTGTTTGCTGTATATGCATTTTTTTTAGATTTATCTTGTAAAATTTGCCATGTAGTTTGCCGTATCTGTAGCATACCTATACGGCATTGTATATTTGCGAATTGTTAAAATTATTTGAAAATGTAGGTTTTCTGTTTATAGTGGAGTCAACGTAGACGAAAAATGGTGTTAATTAGGAATTAATTAGGGAAGTCATGGATTTGAATAAAACTTTTTGAAACACCTTCAAACATACTTTTAGTTAAAAGTCCGCAGGTTGAAAAAGTGCGCTTTTTATTTTAAAAATAAAAAAATCAAAAATCGATCTTTCACCGAAATTTTTCAAAAATCGTCTACAATTAATTGTATTAGAATCATTATTTTTCAATGAAAATGTATATTTTTATGTTTTTTGAGATGCTGATTATGAATATGAAGTACAAAAAAATGAAAAATAAAATGACGCCTAGTAAAAATGAAGTTGAATGCAAGAATAATCGAATTTTAAATTTTAATTTTTTTTTTAGATAATCTCATCCATACGACAGGTAAGGTAAGTAAATTAGAAATACGTTTAAGGGAATAAAAAGTGAAAATCTAGCTATTTACGAAAAGCTTAAGCAGATTTTTATTTATGTATTTCATGGCATGCTTGACCACGAAAATCTTTGAAAACAAATACCTACCTTCTTCTTTCAAATAACATGTTAATAATTATTCTTTTGGCAATAACTCCGAAACTAATGAAGATATCAAAATACCAAAGTATTTTTTGTTGTAAATGTAATCTACTTTTCGATTATAACAGAATAAATGTCATTGAATTTAAAATTTCGGAGAAAATTGTAATAAAAGGGAAATTTTTCGAATTGCGCCCTCTTGCGGTGACCACGAAATTCGAAATGATCTTACTGGACAATCATTTGATAGAAGAAGGAAATCTCTCTTCAACAAGCCCAAATTCAACCAATCCGGTTAAACCAAACCGGAGTTAGCAGCATTTTTTCAAGTCAATGTTTATCCGCCCGTCTCACCTCTATTTGAAGATCAAGAGCAAAAAATCCTTAACGAAAATTGTTCAGTATTTGCTGAAGAGTGCAATAAAATTATTTTTGATATTTATTATAAGATATTTTTTTGAGAAAACTCATTTTTCAAATTTACTGTTGCGAATACGTCCCCTAGCGGCCGACCTACAAACTTAAATATAATTTCCAGCGATTTTTCGTGAGAATATTACTTAAGAAGATTTTTCCCCAAAGCTCCAGGACTATTAATTCCTGAGATATGGTACCTCTTCGCCCTTAATAAAACACCCTGTATATAGCTTGGATTTTCGGGGGGGGGGGATATATATTTTAGGCTGTGCCATTCGTCCCCACGTCAATACAAGCTGTGCTCCAAGCATCGAATTGATCTACTTGTCATTTCAATGGCTCCAAGGGAACAGAATGACATCTGCCGACTAACACGCCTCACAAACACACGCACATACATACACACATACAAACGCATGTTCTCAGTGGATCGAAAATGGGGACTATAGTAGTAGTATACAAACATGTATGAAGTATTTACGAGAAAGAAAGTGCAAATTATTATATTTATTATTGAATTCGTATTATTGTATGAAAGCTGAGAACACATGAAAAGAGTTTTTTTTTTCAAAAGCTGATAATCACGAGCGGAAATTATGTAGAAAAAATGTTTTGACTAGGAAATCGGAAGTTTAAAACGTGTACTTTCACTTAGGATTGGTCTCATCCCAGTAAGAAACCTCCTTCAGCTTGATTCTTGGATTTAAAAATAAGAAAAATTGAGTTCTGCATTTTGGGAAATTAATTATAACGCGGTTTACTGCAAAAATAAACGAGAAAAAAGAGAAATACATTAAAATAACTTATGCTGTCAAAAAGCAAACGTTTTAAGCTTCAAAAAAGTTACCTATTGAGTTTCAATATCTAATTTTATGCGGATACTATGAGCGTTTGAAATAAATAATAAATATACGATAGCAAGAATTTATGAAAAATCTCTATGTTCAAAGTGAAGAAAAAAACAAACGAGGTTTGCTATCGTAATCTTATGTTGCTCATTCAAAACTACATACATTTAGTAGAAACATTCTGTAATATTGCTCAAAAATATTACAAATTGACCATGTAACGTCAATTATTGTGAAAATGCATGAAATTTTGATCAAGGTCAACTTTACAATAATATGACAGGCGTATCCCTTCATGGAAATTAATGCTACAAGATTTTTTTAATTGCTTTACGGTGTCACTTTCCAATAAACTTTGTTGCATAGGAATTAGTTGTGTGTGTAAAAAGTTATTACTGTTTAACTGTCTCGCGCTCCACGCGCCGCTCTCAATTTCGGCTGCTTCTTAAATACGATGAAGCATGAAAACGTATGATTTAAAAAAAATTCTTATTCATTACTTAATTATTTTACAAAAAATATGTAAATGCATTTTTTTTGAGAAATTGCCTGCTCTTTCGAATGGTCTTACTTACTTACTTACTGCGGACTCTTCGGATTTTGTTTCAAGACATCAAAACGAACAGATTCCAACAAAATCTAAAACTCCCGGAATTTCTTCGAAGTTATTTTCCTAGTTGACTCCACTATTACCTGTGTTTTGTTTGTAGATTAACATCTCACAGATACGGTAATTCAATTTACCACTTTGAGTAATAAAATTGCCGTATAAGGTCCGAACAACTATCGCTGCCGACTGCCACAATACTGGGCGACAATCCCCTTCTTCTTTCATAAGACTGTGCCCATCGCTGCCACAATAAGAAATGGTAGAGCCTATCACTGCCAACTGCCGCAATATATTGCGAATATCTCCTTATTTTTTCCTATGCAGTGCCGCATTGGCCACCTGTGTCGGCTGCCATAATAGGGAACAATGTCTATTTTTTTCATACAGCAACGCCCATTGTTGCCACCTGCTGCAATAAGGGGCGAATTCCTTTTTATTTTTCGTTCAGCATCGTCCCTCTCAGGAAAATGGAGGGCATATGCTCCTTATTGTGGCAGTCGGCCACAATGTTTTATGGGGTTAATACTGTGATAAGACTATTTTACTTATATGTCCAGCTTGTCCTACAGACTTCAAACCAAGATACCTACTTTATATACTGCACTAGTATTTTGTGCGTTAAAAGTAAGTAAGTTTATTTAGTTTCAGAAGACATTACAACATAAAGAAATTACAATGCAATGTATGAAACGGGTCACACTTTATAAGAAAGACAGTACAAAATAAAGATGCCATAGACATCCCATTATAATACGAACACATTTACATATTAAAAAATTAAAAATATAAAAATTCAAAAATTTAAAAATATAAAAATTCAAAAATTTAAAAACTCATTCACAGAATATGGTTCTACTCTAGTCACGTTTAGTTATGGACTACCAGTACTACCAAAAATTTTTAATCCACTTTTTTCACTTATCAGTTAATTACTCTAATAAAACAGTAGCACTAAGTCTCTCTCTCGTAAGGATTCTCAAACGGTCTCATTATCATTAACGCCAAAGTTGTTGGTACTTTAAATAAAACTATAGATGCTGAAATAGCAACTTTTCTTTCCTTCACACATTGACACTTATAAGATAGGAATTGATTTTTCCCCCATTAATATCAGTTATCAGCTACTTGCTCTGGTAAAAATGAAACAACACAACTGGGGATAAATTGATTTATTTAGACTATTATATCCATCAATTACACATAGGATAAAAAATAACCATTTATATTCCAAATATTTATTAACCTGTAGCACTAAAAATCTATTTCCGACAAAGTGACCAAGAACCAAAAATTAGTACACCATTCTGCAAAAATATTTATTTCCAACATGAGATAAATCACAAACCTTCAAAAAAACGCTGTGACAAACAAAAATAATTCAAACGACCATCGTCCGTGATGTAAAAATCAATAGGCAACATAATAAATAATCTTAAGATTTATAATACAACGATACAATATGTACAAAATTATATACAATTCTCGGCATGAGTCACATTATAGAGCACAAACCCGACAACTCGGAGCCTCTGTCGATCGGCGGCATCCGTTTCAGCTTAACGTTCTGCAGCCCAGGTTTGAGGTTAAGGATTTCGGGTTCTTCCCCGGGAGGATATGGTTGGGTGGGGTCGATTTGCGCTGCCGGCACACTGGCAGTTTCACTAGCCGTTTCTTTTTCTTTGTGCGATACCGAAGGCAACTGCTTGCTTATGGTAATTTTTATTTTGTTAGCACTCACACTGGGGACACTAAGTGGCGCATTTACACTACCGTCCAGCTCCATGTTGCCATCGAGAGTCGTCACTTGTCCCGGTGGCGGCGCCTCTGCTGGCAACTGTTCTATTGCCTGCATTTCTATGTCGGATTCGTCCAAAATTGAAACACTTGCCAGGTTTTCAGTGGATTTCGAGGTCCTTAACACATCTGTATGAGAATAAATTTTATTATTTCAACGTGTTTTCATTTAACTGCTGAAATAGCTTACCTGTATCCATTGGTTCAGTCTTGATTCTTATTTGCCCGACTTTGTCGAGCCTGACCATTCCTTCACCAACATCCACAAAACCATCATCATCTACATGTTTTTCTTTCTTAATTTTCATAGGTGGTGGCTCAATCGAACTCTTATCATCAAGCCCTGAAAATAAAAAAATATATAAAAGAGAATTCATTTAAAACATCTAAAAATTAACAGACCTTCTTCATCATCGTCATCATCGACTACGATCTTAACAGGAGCAACCTCGTTCAGAATGACATCATCGTCATCATCCTCTTCTTCCGATGGGGCCTGCTGTTCTTCGGCCATTTCACTTTCCGGCTTAGATTCGTCATCGTCCAATGACACAATTTCCGGTTGCCCTTCATCATCGTCGTCGAGGATTATTTCTAAACCAGGAATCATTTTGGAGTTCTCCGGTTCTTCCATCTTACTCTCATCTAGAGTTAGCTCAGATACCGATTGCTACAATCACAAAAGGAACGTTAAGAAAATGTACACAAAATATATATTACGTTTGTAGCCTTACCAGGTGGTCCTCATAACAAACGGGATGATATGTCCGGTCATCAATTTTAATGGAATTTCTCAAATGCCATTCTTCCTTTTCTTCATTGAAGAATTGGTCGAATTTGTCATTGCACACAACGCAAGATTCATCCGTTCTGTTTGGATCGGCCGGAACGCTAGGCACCTCCGTGTTGTCCTCTGCTTCTTCCGCGATGCCTTCGGCTTGCTGTTGCTGATCGAAGTAGTTCTTTTCTGTAGCGGAACAAATTTTTCAAAGGTTTTCAACGGTTTTCTAAATCTCACATTATCAGAAAGTTTAATCATAAAGAAAAATTGCATGAATATTCATGATGAATTTTTTTTTATTTTTTTATATTAATTTGCCCTTGAAGTGACTCATGAAGAAATTGCCCTTGTAAAACAGGCTATTTTTTCTCTCTCGAAAACCATTAGATTGACAGAGAAAAATACAAAGAATGGAAAAGTTTTTCAATAAATTCAGCGCTTCACTATGCATATCTTTAATGAAAAAATTGTACCTCATTGAAATAGTATTAAATAAAATTAAAAAACCAAAAGGGGTTGCTAATTTCCCTCTTTGTAATTCTTAGGGAGGATTGGAAGAATGATTGTAGGAAACCATTCTGTCGGAATAGATTATGCAATCTGAGTTCAATTTTTAATATATTTTCTCAATTTCATTCAATTACTTATTTGATATTGTTTATATTTTGCTTTTTATGTAATAACATGTTGAATAAACTTATTATTTTCGGAAATTTATTTGTGGCGTAAACAGATCCATCTAATTTTTAATTGGGTTTTTGGCCACCAAGCTGATTAAAAGACAACTTTTTCAAGTTGCCTGGAAAATTTTTAATAGTAAATGAATGAAACTTTGAACAATTAACTAAAAAAAAATAACGTCAATAAATCTGTTTTCTGAGCTTTCGGAGAATAAATCTTCCTCCTTTCTCAAAGATCATGTCATGTAAAAGTGAAATGACGATTGAAGTTTCGTTGATTTACTGTTAAGAATTTATGAATTTTCCAGGCAACTTCAAAAAGCTGTCTTTTAAGCAGTTTGGTGGTGAAAAATCCAATTAAAAATTTAATTAAACTTATTATTATATAAAAACTCCATTTTAACCAAAGTTTTAGGTTTAAGGATACACGATAATATGAAACCTCCTGCATTTACTGCACATAGTTAGGAAACTCCATACACATTTAGTCCAAAATCGCGACAGATATAAAAAAGAAAAGAACTTTTTTAATTACAATTAAGTTCTAGATAACAAATTTGCGAGAAAAAAGCTTAACACAATCAGTTTATGCATAACTGAACATTTCTAAAATGTTCCGAAAAACTTCCCCTAAGAAATTATGCGAGCACCGAATAAAGACAGTAATTCGTCCCTCTTTTCACGTATGGGCGTATCTGATTTTTACTTATTTTACAGGAAGAGGAAAAAACAAAATTGGTTAACCTATTAAATACTCTCACATGTCACTTCCACGATAGAATCAAATAATATTTTTATAGTGATACGACAAAATATTTCTTATAATATTTATAAAATATTATAAAACAGATTTTTAGAAATATTACTATAATGCTTTATAAATGTTGCAAAATTTTCAAGTACTTTGGAATTATTTTTAAATATTTATAAAATATTTTGTCGGAATATTAATATAATGTGAGAAAAAATATTTTAGCAAAACATTTTCGTCATGTATTATATAAATATTGTAATATTTTCTGAATCTTTGGAAACATTTAAAAATATTTTTCAAATAATTTGTGTTGTATACCACCGGCGTTTGTGTTTGTATAACATTTTAACTGCACAACCTTTACGTATTTTAGAAAAATATCCACGCCTCTGAAACTTCCTCGAAATACAACAAATGCGCTGGTTTATAGGTTAGAATCATATGTTTCTTGGTTCCTTTGCGCGCATTTGCTGCAAGTTACGCCCACAAAATTCCCCTTCAAGTTGTCACTTAATTTCACACGAACGGGCGTATCTGACTTACGCCTATTCGTGAGAAATATTTTGTGGGTGTTCGCATTTACGCCGTCAGGTGATGTTGTGACTATGCCCCACCTATAAGTTTTACAGATACGCCACTTTGTGAAATCAAAGCCATCCCCAAGAGGGACTTTTAAGTGGCGTAACTCAAATTCGCATTTTTTGTTAGTTACGCCCTTACGTGACAAGAGGGATGGTATATACAAGGTCAGCAAGACTTCTAGGATCAAAACATTAGTTAAATAAATTTGAAAATTAAAATAACTACGTACTTATTTTCATTATTATGACTAGTCAAAAAAAAAAGTATGGAACTGGCATTTGATGGCTATTCTTTCATTACGACACTTGCCTACGACTTGGGTCGTAATTTTCACACTCGTCTAATTTATGGCGCGTGTATTTTTGTTAAAAACAAAAACACCCTGAATATTTTGCTGGTAAAATATATGCAATCATCTTCGGGCTGCGAAATAAATACAACTGGTTTTAATTAATTAAAAAAGGCTTAAAAAATTCGTGTTAGATAAATGCTTCTACAGCATTCAAGACTAATTTGGTGCCTAGATTGAGGTTTAAATTGTTTTTTTATCATATACTATTTTTTATATACAGTGTGGCCATTTTAGTTTTTTTTATTAATTGCACAACCAAAATACAAATATTGCCGAAAGTTGGTGCATGTTCGATAATCATATTAGGTGCCCTTAGAATGGTTGCAAGTTAAACAGCATACAGGGTAAGTCGAAAAATATAGAAATTACACAAGAGTGAAGTACCCTTATTTCAAAAAATTCAGGAAAAGGTTATTAAGAAAAGTTGTTTAGAATTAAAAGCTATGCCTAAATACCAAAACATAGCCTCCTAAGAAAAAAAATATTTTTCGTCGATGAATTTCCACAGTTTGTTATTAAACATTTAAAATAAAAATTTTGCACCTTAAATGAGAGTTTTTTAATAGACACATTATCATTACTCATGTTTTACCTTGTTCATAAGAATTTTTGCGAAATTTTAAAGTTGTGTTTAATATAGTTGCAACAAACATCAAGTTTGTGATTCCCTAAAAAACTAAAAATCTAAGTTAATTTTACAAATATGCTTGAATTTGAACAAACTTATGAGAAATTAATTTGATTTTGATTAATTTATGAAAGTGTTCAGGGGGAATATTAAAAAATATATATTTTTAGAAAATTATTAATGTTTTTCAAAAAAATATATTTTTCTTCTTAGGAGGCCATGTTTTGGTATTTAGGCATAACTTTTAATTCTAAACAACTTTTATATTTTTTGACCGACCCTGTATGCTGTTTGACTTGCAACCATTCTAAGGGCACCTAATATGATTATCGAACATGCACCAACTTTCGGCAATATTTGTATTTTGGTTGTGCAATTAATAAAAAAAATTCCCATATGTTGCACACTAAAATGGCCACACTGTATACAGTGTTCTTCAAAAAGATCGCATCAAAATCAACTTAAAAAGAAGCAAATTTTTGGCTATGATTTAATTGTAATACTTTGTTCCTCGTCTCCGGTTTCGGGATTTCCGTTTCCCAATGAATTCTCCTGTATATCCAATGCACTGAAAATTTTAGACCAACGGAAACTTGTAGACACGAAGGGGAAGTGAAACTTTCAAAGACAATTTGTCAACAAGCCCAACTACAAAAATTTGATTTGCTCTTAGCACAGAATAAATAGCTTTGCAACAGAAGCCTCCTTACGGACATGTGTCAAAAATAAGCGAGTCTCCATTTCAATTTACAGAAAGACAAACGGTATTTTAAGATTAAATTTGGTTCTAATACAATCTCTTTGCTATGTAGATTAACATAAAATCAAATAAAATGCACCATTATTCATGTCTTTAGAAGATATTTCGCTAAAAAGCGAGTCTCCTTTTGACACATGTCGCTAAGGAATTGTCTGTATTACTCGTTAGTCTGTGCTCTTAGTTTTGTTTATAACTTACCCCTCTCTTCCAAGTCCTCGATCTCCTCGTAATTCTTCCAATCGGCCAGGGAGTAATACCACCTCCTGCTCGCGGCCACCCTAATATTCTTCTTCCCCTTCCTGTTCTGCCTGAAGTGCCAGTCCAGGTGCTGGCTGTACTGCATGCTGGCCTCGGGCGGGAACCTCAACCCGCAGCTGCTGCACGGATTGCCCGTGTACAGCGCCACGTACAGGGCCCCCTGCCTGATCCTCAGCGTCTCCGGCCGCAGGAAGTTTATCGGCCTCAGGTTTTCGATGATGTTCTTCTTGGTCTTCGCCACGACGGGCGGGGCCCCGTTTTGCGCCTTGGCAACGGGCCTCGGCTCGTGAGGCTTGGGCAGCGGCGGTTGCTGCGCCGTTTTGACGAAGCCGGTGGCGACGAGTTTTTGGAACAACTCGTTGACGTTCAGGGGCGGCGGCGGGACGGATTGGTTCGGGGCGGGATCGTCCTTGGAGTCGGAGGTTGGGTTGGCGTTTTCGATCTGGTAACCGGCGATGGATTGTGACGACGCGGGGGATATGGTCGACGAGAAGACGTTGGAGAGCACATCTAAATTATCTAGAAATAGCAGGTGAATGTAAATATTTGGGGATGAATTAAAATTTTACATTATGAAATAGTTACATTTTTTTTCGATGCACAGGGTGTTTCCTAAACATGCAGCACAAATTAAGGGGATATTCCTTGGATCGAAATAAGAAAAAAAGTTCCTATAAACTAAAATACAATTTTTTTGTTCTTTTATTATTTTATATTTTACTTCGTTTTGGAGAAAAAATATAAAATTCCAAGCAATCAGCCCCATGGACACACCCCGGGAATTTCTAGATCAACTCTAATACGTCCCCAGAAAGTTATTAAGAAGCTGTAAAAATGTTAATGGAATCAGTTAAAGCATTTCTAAAATAATAAAAACAATTTTTTTTACAAAACTGTAACACCCTGTATTTAGAAAATGAATCTATTCTAGGCATGTATGTTTATAGGAACTTTTTTCTTGTTTTAACCCAAGAAATATCCCCTTAAATTATTGTAGCACGTATATATGAAGTTTGTGTGTTGCAGAGATGACAACACGTCGGAAAATTGGATATACTTTTGCAAGCAATAACAATTACTTGTCTAGAACAAATTAACAAGATGTAGCAGTTATTTGTTTAAGTAGGCAGAAAAGTAACTGATATTTTGCCGTGCCTTCTGTTTTATAGCCAATGATATGAATCTAGCCAAGGTTAACTAGCATACAACTTGATATCCAAGAGGGCGCTTAAGTAGCCTTTGCTTTGAAACATGTCACTGCACAGTGGGACATGATATAATAACAAAAGCCGCTTGACACAGGCCGCTTTACAGCTGGCAATTTTTATTGCCGGCAAAAAAAATTGCCGCAATTTTTATTGCGCGCATGCCCACAATGTTATTCTTTAAGTAAATATTTTGCTAACAAATGACAAGTAAATTTATTGAATTTACAATGAGGCAAAGAGGAATGTTAGTTTTGTGTTTTATGGGTAAACCATGTAAGTGTGGAGGTTTTGAATGATGCGTAGTTGAGAGTGTCCTTTGTCTTTGTGTCATTTGTTCACGGTATTTATAGTGTTTTGTATATTTTAGTTTATATTAAAGTTTTATCACACACAGTTTTCTCTAAAATAAACAGTTGCATTTCCCGTATCTGTTGGTAATATTTTAATTATTTTATGTTATATCTGATTTAAGTGATCTAATTGCTCATTTTTCTTCCTTTGAATTATTTGACCTTGGTTTAAAATCTTCTAAAGCTTATAAAATTATTTTTGACCCGACTAAATTCTAGATCATGTAATGCCTGAGCTGTTTCCTATACCTATGCTACTATGTAAAGCCTAGAAATTTTTTATCAACAGAAAAATTTAACCCATTTGCCAAAACTAACTTTTCTGAAATTGGAAGTTCTCTGTTAGATAAATTAATTACTGTTCGGTTGACGAAATCATTGTCTATTTGATTCAGTTCCTCACTATGCCTTTCTTCAACTAATTTGTCCATCTGTGGCGAAAAACCCAATTAAAAATTAAATGAATGGATCTTATTGGTCGTAGAAAAAAATAGTGTATGCAACTCACATTTTTATGTGAAAAAATGGAAATTGAATTAATATACTTACTGAAGTTGGATTGCAAGATATTCTGTAAGAAAGTAGGCGAGTTCGACCTATTATCCGGCGACTCGCCACCAGCCGGCTGCCTCATCCTGTTCGGAATCGGCAGGGCCGGCTCATTGGGATCCACATGCTCCGGCATCCCCTCCCGGCTGTTGTCGTCGTGCGGCGGACTGCCAAGCACCTCGCCTTCCATATCACGGATGCGCACGTATCCCGGCCGCACGCCCCTCGGCAATACTGAAAACCTGATAAAGTGCTTTTTATCGTGGATCATGAAAGGTTTGGGGAGACCACCAAATTCCACTGCAAACGGTACATCATTTATTAACACAGTTTTCAATGCATCTACAAATTTGAGGGTGCACGTCTCGCCGTCGACGATAAACTTTTGCGTTTTAGCATCGAGGAATACCGACACGATCTTCGCGTTGATTATTAAGGTTATTTTACCGGCCACAAGGTCCGTCCGCTTGGTTTCGCCGATTTTCACTTGCGGAACCGGTCCGTCTAACTGCACCGACACTTTAACACCGTCCAGTTCTGCCGTGATGCTGGCGCCGCCGAAGAAACACTCGTACGGTTCTCCGTCGATGAAAATTTCTCGGCTGGGGGCGCCTAACCTCACTTTGTGCGGCACTCCGCTTATCAAACATTCCTTGTACGGATCGTTGAATGACAAATAGTACGCCTCGTTATTGTTGAAAACAACTCTTCTACTTCCACTTTGGAATGAAATCTCTCGCGGGTCGTCCCAATTTAAAAACACCACAGCCGTCTCACCGTAATACCTAATGTCCCTAGGAATTCCATCAATGGCAATGGTCTTCATTTCGTCTTGATGCACCCCACCATTTTGAGGTTGATCCGAATTAATATCGGGACTTTTTGAGGCATCCTCGTCGATGGGACTATCAATATACTCCGGCTGGGGATAGTGTGGTACATTCATAGGCATACCTCCCCGCTTCGGGCCCCACGGTCGGATTGGAGGTCTAGGATGTGGCATCATTGGCTGACCTCTTCCCCTGCCTCTCCACGTTGGGGGTCCTCTCCAAGCTGTAACCATGTCTCTTCTTCCTCTGGGATAATACCCCATTTGTTTAGGGACATTATCTTCATTGTGATGTATACTTTGCACTGGAAGTCTGTCATCTTTGTCATTGAAATTAGGATCCTCTTCAGGATCTGGCAATTCATCGTCGCTTATCGGTTGCAGAGAAATATCCAAGTCAATGCTTTCCCGGTCCTTTTTCTTTGCTTCAATAAGCTTGTCTTTCTCAAGGGTCATGATAATTTTGTTTAGAAGGTGTGTTTGTTGTTCCTTTGTCAAGTCTCCCGACTTTATTTTCTTTTCAACATCTGGAGAAATCAAAATTGAGCTTCTGCCGTCAGCAGATGGTGTTCCTTTAGATACACGTAGGTCTTGGTCTTCTCTACCCTTTAGTTTCTTTCTATGGACTAAAACAAAATGTTTACATGTAATAATGAATGCAAAATTAGACATAATCAAAATAACTTACATGATTTGGACATGATTTTGTCCCTATTGGTGGCATTAGCAAGTTTAGCTCGAATAGCATCCAAGCTGCTCGGTTTCTTAGGTGAATCTATTATTTCTGATAACTTTGTATCACTAGATGAAATGATCGGTGGTGGTGGAGTTGGTGGCCTATCAGATTTGACTGGGATTTTCCTTAGATCTGTATCTTCATTTCCAAACAGCCTAAAATAAAATCAGAATAAAGAAAAATTAAATTACGTTCCTTGCAAAAAACGTACGCATCTAACATTTCCGTTTTGCTTTTCTTTGCCAAACTCTGCTCTGCAGCCTCTGTAGAAGATCTCTTCTTGCTGATAACCCCAGGGATTTGCCGCAAATCCACGTCCATGCCTTTTCCGGTAGGAATATTAATAGCCACCCCTTATTGAAAAAAAATATATATTATAGATATAAATATACACTTTATTAAATTAATATTATGGGTAAAATGCAAATGAATTAGGGATATCAAAATTGTTACCTGCTAAATCACTGGGCGATGGAGCAGGCTTCTCGGGAGGTGCCAATGATCGCAAGTCTTCATCTTGTGGTGCTTGCTCGGGACTAGGGCTGGCGGTGCGTCTGATGTAATTACGACTTTTAGAACCTTTAGAGCTTTTAAACCCAGTTGGACTACTAGATTTTAGAATTTTGCTATTGCTTTCCTTTGGGTTAGAATCATCATTAATTGATTTTTCCCTCTTTTTATTTTTAGTGGGAGATTTTAACAGCCTATCGGACTTTTTGGGAGAGTCAATTAAACTAGAAGTAGAGCTAGACTTTGAAGTTGAAGCAGATTTGTCAGAATCATTGGAGAACTTTAAACGAGATAAACCTTTAGGAGACCTTTGGAGATCGCTTTCAGTTTTGCTAGGTGACTGTTGGCGGGATTTCAGGAATGTTTTAGGTTTGTCGGATTCTGAATCTTTATTAGCTAAACGGGGATCTCGCTTTACATGCATTTTATTAGTTACATTTTTGTTATTTTCTAAAATTGATGCTTTTTGTGATATTGGAACAGAAGAAGAGTTATTTGTTTGGGTACTGCCGACTAGAGGTTGTTTCGGTTGACGCAACAACCTGGGGTCCCGACTGGGTCTGACGGCAGTGATCAGGGATCCGCCAACGGGATTTATCCTCGGAGCACTGACGGTGGTCGTTTGGAGCCTCTGGTTCATTATCGCGGAGCCCTGAAAGTGCCGGTTAACGTACTTTGGTGTGGTGCGTTGTGGAGTCAAAAATTGGTCGCTTTCTCCAGAAATGAGAAACAAACACTGCAGAATTTTCCTAGGAAGACACTTTTGCACGTACTCACCTTTTTTTTTATAAGCTTTCCTTAAAGTACCTGACAAACTTAATGGTAGATTTAACAGCTCCCATTTATTCAATCTCGACAGAAATTATGTGAAGCGACTTGTGTCTACTTGTTAATAGTTTCAAGTTCCCCAAAACTATTTAGAGTACCTAACGAGAGTAAAACCACGATGCAGTGAAGGACGGGTGTATTGCTTGGAAACTGTTACCATGCCAACCTGATGCCCCAACAGTCGGCACTTCTAAAGTTCTTAAATCGAACACATTAGCTGAACAATGACCACAGTGACGCCTTTTATTACACTGACGGAAAACACCATGTGTAAGAAAAGTAGTGACGGAAAAATAATACGATACTTTTCAATTTTCCCATCAAAATGGTATATTATACTCATATATATTTAGTTTTTTTTGTTTTTTAAGATAATTTTTAATCATAAGTACAAGGGCATTATTTAGAGATTGCTTTAAATTTTGGCCCAAGAAAAAATTATAATTATGAAAGTTGTAGGATATTTCCTTGTGATCCAGTACACTTATCAGAAAAACAATAATTATTGAAAGTCACATTTTTCAGATAAAGACCAAACTTATGTTTTTTAAATGGAATACTCTGTATATTATTGGATATTTTTGAATCAACATAAAATTGTGATTTATGTGTCTTAATACCTATCCACCCCCATAAAATTTTTATTTATAGGCCGATTTTCAATTTTTTTTTTGTTAAATAGAAAAAGGAAAAGGTATCAGAGGCACATACTAGATCTTTTAAAAATCTTAGTCAAGGCCTACCGCAACCTGGAGTTTGGGTCAAAAAATATAAAAATACTATTAGCAGCTTTTTTAGACTGGTCTCAAAGTGTACAAATTTTTTTGGAGATTGGACTACAGGGTGTTAAAATAAATTGAAATTCAAATCTGAAAAATCGCAATAAAATTTCCAAGAAAATGCAAAAATACCAATACAGTTTCCAACAAAATGTGGACACTATAATAAAATTAAAATAATAATTATTGTTTCTTACTACTTAATGAGATTTCTTTCAGTTTTTGCATAGACCTGCCTACAGCAGTTTTTTAACTGTAAAAATAACGGATAAACACCCTGTATTCAGTGCAATCTATTTAACCTTAACAAAATTGGTATACTTGGGTCTGAGACCGTGCTGAAGTATTGAATTCACTACCGGCTACAGCTATATTTATGATATATATATTTTTATATCAAGATTGCTATGAAAAGCATCCCTCTAAAAAACAAGAAGTAACTGTACTATTTATATGTATATGTAGTATATAATATGTAGTTTGAATCAAGTTTCTTACGGATGAATCCTGCAGCAGCGAAACTTCTCGTTCCAAGCTTTCGTCCTCGATTGCATGGGACATCCTCAAGGCTCACATTGAGACTGCGTCGTACCCTGAGGAATGTCTCGTGCAATCGAAGACGAAAGCTTGGAACGAGAAGTTTCGCTGATGCAGGATTCATTCAGAAGAAACTCTGATTCATCATACTCTGAATGGGGAAGTTTCCAGTCAAAATTAATACATAGTTTGTTGAAAATGTACATCTTGTTCATTGAACAAAATTGAGGTATTATAATAGCACAAATCCGGCCCGCCATGGTTTATTTTGATTTCATTGTAAAATTTACATTTTACAAGATGGCACTGTACTAATGTAGCTTTGCCATGTCCTGCACTTCTTTATTTTCCACAAGATGTCATTACTATACACATGGTCGCGAGTAGTCGTAACAACACGTAACGCACAGCAGGTGCATCGTCTGTCTCTGCTGCAATGAAAAAATCCTTGAAACTTGCCCGTAAGTACGAAGTACCAACCGAAATGGCAAACAGAGCGGAGGCCACCCCCGCACCATAGATAACTCACTCGACGGCTAGCCCCACGAAAATTTGCGCGTAATTCATAACTACAGTATGTTGATAATAATATGATGAGCTAGCTAGATCTTGGCCCTTACTGGAGGAGTCAGTGTAGCTCTTAGGCTAAAAAGTTTTAGATAATTAAAATTGTTAGTGCCTAAAGTGTTTCTTTGTTTTTTGAGGGATGCAAAGAAGTGATATCCAATAATATAAGTACAAGGTATTCCATTAAAAAAAAGGTTTACTCAAAGAAATTATCTCTCTACAACAATAAATTCTACGAAAAAGGTTTTTTTACCAAAATCAAAAATATTCAGAAACAAAAGATATGGCACATTTAAGAAACATACACACAAAAAAACGACACGTATTTCCCAAACGTATCGAGATATCAGGATGAGCTTTGCACATAGACTGTCGAGAAACATCGTTGAAATTTCCTTGAGGCACAGTAAATATTTTGCTTAAAATTTTATAATATTAAAACTAATAACTAAATTAAAATATCTATAACACTTCAATTTAGTATTGAGTCCTAGGAATTGTAAGACATTACAATTTATCTGTTTTAATTTGTTTTCATTTTTAACACGTTGACCGCCGTAATAGAAAATATTTCTTAAGTGTCTGGGGCCAGATATTTTTTTTGTGTATAGATGTCCGAGATGTTATAAATAAGACATAAAATGTCGACATTGTTTACTTTCTGAGCCTTTGTTTTGAGTGTCATGCACGTGTGCATCGCGTGGCCTGTAGAGCAAAATATTTATGTTGAAGCCATGCGATGCACACATATATTTTCAAAAATATATATTCAAACAACAAATAATATATGTTGAATTTATTTTTGACGCATATGAAATATTTCAATAAAAAGGCCAACAATCATTAAATATGCATTAGTATTATCGCTAAATATGATACTAATATAACACCATTTCAATTCAGTTTAGAGCTGGGCCAATACAAATGTTTTGTCTTCCAGGCCATTCCCGTCGATCGCCCATAAGACTATTATCATAGCGCGAAGCAACTGTGAGCAACATGGCTTGACGTAAAATTATATATGCGAATCACATGTGAGTTGCGCGGCCCATCTAGCAAGGAGCCATGCGAGTCACACGTGCTTCGCATGGCGGTCAACGTGTTAATTAACGTTTCAAAGTTGGCGTGCCAGGATATTTTGTGAACGGTCTCAACAATGCTTCTAACTATCTATGTGTCGTTTAATCTATGGTTTGCAGTATTCAACCTTTCTCGTCACCTTCCTTCGACACTTTCCTGGACACCTCATCAGCTACTTTTTGTCTATCACTTCAGGAAACCTAGGAGAAACCCCCCACAAGCATCAAATTTGGGGCACCCTGTACATAAGATTCATGTAGCTTGTTGTTGCTAATTCACTTCACAAAATCTGCATTTTCAATTTTTTCCTTTTCAAGAATTAAGTGGTAATCCTGCGTTATTAAATTTGTAGAGAATTTTTTAGCCAATATCTGGTATGATTTTATAATTTACTGTTGCTTTTGTTGCTAGAAATATCAACGCAAATTATCAGCGCACAATATGAAACAAAAAATACGAAAAAAAAGCACAAATTGCAGTATTACCATTTAATTCAACAAAAAAAAAACAGGTTTAGGGAGGCACCCATTAAGCGTTTTCTGCACCATCTCTATATGTATATCATATACACAAAATTTTATAAAATGTTTTGATATGCATCGACCCCGACTTGGGCTTTTAAAATTATATTCGAGATATTTTGACTGTTTCCAAATTCCGATCATTTATAATTTTTTTTTAAACCGGCACCATTTTATAAGTTTTAAATTGATATATTAATTATTTTTTTGATCACATCAATCAAAAAAGAAGTATAGGAGAAAATTATTTTTATTAAATAAATCACAATTTCAAATTTAGAAAACGTTAATTTGTTGATATATTATTTATGTTTTTGATCACATCAATAAAGAAGTAAGAGAAAATTATTTTTACTAAATAAATAACAATTTCAAATTTAGAAAACGTTAATTTGTAGAATTTGAACGCAAAATTTGGACAAAAACAATTCATTTATAAATGCTTTAAGAGGGGGTTGCCGACAGCGAAAGTGACGTTAGATTTCGCATTTTTTTAATTTGTATAGCATAAAATCTAATAACATTTTACCTGGCAAAAATTTAGTACAAACATCTCTGTCTTCATTTTAATCATAAGACGTTAAAAGCAGCGTTTTGTTTTATAGGTTATGAAAACCTTGGGAAAAATAATAATTCCAGTGAATATGCTTTTAAGATCTTATGATTAGAATGAAGACAGAGATGTTTGTACTAAATTTTTTCCAGGTAAAATGTTATTAGATTTTATGCTATACAACTTAAAAATATACGAAATCTAACGTCACTTTCGCTGTCGGCAACCCCCTCTTAAACAAACTATTTATTATTTCCTGATTACGTTTTTGCACTAATTTCAAATTATTCTACCTTGCACATATTTTATTTAAAAATACTACAAAACTGTGAAGTAAAACATGTTCCCTTTGCTTTTGCTATAAAACAGTAATACACACAGGGTGTCCTGTTAATAATGGTACAAAAATATTACAATTGAGCTTAACAACTACCGGTCAGATCTTAATGCCTACTGAGATACAATAACAGGTTTTCTTTTAATAATATTTTGTGTGTATTAAATATAAAAAAATGAAAATATCATGACACCATAACAGATACATTCGAAATTAAAGCCGCCTTTGACTTTACACAGAGCTGGACTACCTGTTTTCTTAACTTAGCATCACTAATTACCAATATCGCTGGTTTTTCGACCACGTGGATACTTCACCATTTTGTGTCCACCTATGCCAGTAATAAGCCAGTAATACACTATACTTGCTTCAAATAGCTTTATTAGTTTCAGAGATATTAAAAAATATCTATCTTTTAACACCCTGTAACTTCCCCTTTTAACACCCTGTAACTGCCCCAAGACATTAAGTTTATATGAGAAAGTGGCAATATTTCTATTGATACCCAAAGTTTGTCAATTTAAAACTAAAACACCCTTTATTTGGTCAGGGAAAACCGGGAAAATTTGGGAATTCCAAATTAGAAAAAGATAACCTCAAAAATTTATGAGTAAAAGCACGATCCAAAAAAAGCGCAAAAATTGACATCTTCATCACATTCTCCATTCCCAAAAACATAACAGACAAATTTAAGTTCAACAGCTTGATTATTTTGGGAGATGTAGCCATAACTTAATTTCAATAAATGATCTTCAATTTTTCAGTAACCATTGAGATTTGACCCGTAGTTGTACAGCTCAATCGTAATATTTTGGCACAAAATGTATGTGTTTGATCACATCAATTACTTACTCTATGTGCCATTAAAAGGGACATCCTGTATTACAGGGTGTGCCAGTTTGTTTAGGACAATCTTTCACAAGTGATAGAAAATGGAAGGTGGCTTGCTCCTATAAACATAGGTAGTACAGGGTGTCCAGATTTGGTTGTAAATGCGGTGTATCTCGGTTATTTTTAGAGAGCTCCTATAAACATAGGTAGTACAGGGTGTCCAGATTTGGTTGGAAATGCGGGGTATCTTGGTTATTTTTAGAGATAGGGAGTTGCGGTTTTCGCGAACCGTTGCTACTCTTTTGTGAAACGAAAGATACCGCAAACAGATTTTTCATAGCCACCTTCGTTTTTAAGATAGAGGGCGAAATTGAAAATTTGCGCTTTTGTGGCATACCTTTTATATTGGGAACGGTTAATGATATTGAAATGGCAAAAACTGTGTCTTATAGACATTTTCACTTAGAATTCAGTGCCACATTCAGTTTTTTACTAAAATTGATAGTGTTCGATATATGGACCAAAGTTAGGTTTTTTAAAACGGAAATGGAAAAACCTAAGTTTGGTCCATATATCAAACACTAGCAATTTTAGTAAAAAACTGAATACGGCACTGAATTCTATGTGAAAATATCTATAAGATACAGTTTCTGCCATTTCAATATCATTAACCGTTCCCAAGATACGAGGTATATGCCCCAAAAGCGCAAATTTTCAATTTCGCCCTGTATCTTAAAAACGAAGGTGGCTATGAAAAATCTGTTTTCGGTATCTTTCTTTTCACAAAAAAGTAGCAATGGTTCGCGAAAACCGCAACTCCCTATCTCTAAAAATAACCAAGATACCCCCCATTTACAACCAAATCTGGACACCCTGTACAGGTCTCCAATACTGAGATACAAGGCATTAACAAATGTTTCGAAAAAAAAAAGTTTTAATTTCTAAACTGATAAAGATATTTAAACTAAATTTGGCACACAAGATATGGACGGACATAACAATGTGATTATGTAAAGTTTCTAAATTAACCAGTGGCGAAGATACGGGTAATCGTAATCAGTACCACTAATTAGATAAAAAAAAATTAGTACAGTCCTGAACAAAATTAAAATAAATATCGTTTTTAGACAGAGAATTCAATTTGGAATAATAAAGTGCCTCTTGGCATTTTTTCGTATCTGTCACCATTCCCCCGCAATTTTTGCAACAAAATGATTAGTAAAATAATTTTACTTAAAAGGTTGACCAAAAATGGGAAAATGTTTTTGTAAAAAATTTAGCAATTTTTCTAGTGTCCTAGGCATATACAAGGATTAACCTTCAGATTTATCTAAATTATTTAATAATATGTTGTGGCGTCATTCTCACCCTTTTAATATTTTTACTTTTTACATTTAGCGCTAATTAAATGTAAAAATATTAAAGGTATTATTAATACATTTAGTGTCGACTAAATGTAAAAATATTAAAGGTGTGAGAATGAGACATTATTAGATTTAGATAAATTGAATCTCATAATTAATCCCAGGCTTGTGTATGTGTACTCCATTGGAAAAACTTTTACAATTATTTTTTACAAAAAGCGAGTAATTTGCATTGCAAAAACATTTTCCCATTTTTGGTCAAACTTTTAGTCAAAATTATTTTACTAATAATTTTATAGCAAAAATCAATGCAAAAAATTGCGGTGAAAAGGTGACAGATATGAAAAATGCCAAGAGAGGTACCTTTGCTCAAAATTGAATTGTATGTCTAAAAAAATTATATATTTTCTATCCTGTTCCAAATTAATTTTTTTGTCTAATCAGTGGTACCGATTACACGTATCTCTGCCACTGGTTAATCAAGGAACTTGGTATTACACATTGTTATGTCCTTCCATACACACATCTTGTGTGCCAAATTTGGTTTGAATATCTTTAACAGTTTATAAATTTAAAAACAATTTTTTTCAAAATCTTTATCTATGTCTCAGAAATGAGGAAGTTTATGCAGTTTTATATGGCCTGTGAAAATTCTAAACAAACCGGAACACCCTGTATATTCTCAGACTTCAAGACCAAAGGATTTTAATTTTTAATAGTAAAAACCAATGTTTTGCCTTCAATGGTGAAATATTGAAGACTAACCTATTGTTGATTTTTAATATTAAAAATTAAAATCCTTCAATCATCTGGTCTTATTCGGGAGAAAAAAGTATTCATTTAGGTATAAAACAGACTGACATAAATTCGTTGGTCATTTACAAGTTTTTCGGGTTGAGTTCCTTTTATACTTGTATGTTTTTCTAGAGGAAAAATAGAGGAATACATTCAAAAGCATGCAGACATTTTTGAATGTCCATAAATGTTTATGTTTGGACATGATTAAATGACTGGCAACATTACAACAATTATTTATGTTGCTTTCAAAGCTGCTGTCTAACCATGTAAAACTAACGTCAAAAGACAATTTCACTTCAGAGTGGGGACAATTTGAAAAGGTCAGTTGCCATTACTTAAAATTTTGGGCCAGTAATTTACATTTCTTTACAAGTTTAATGTTGACCGGTTAAGTTGAACATTTAACCAGAAAACTTAGTGAAGTTTTCTGGTTAAATGTTAAATGACTAGTGAGTCATGACGACCATGAGAGGTTAACTGCCAACAAAAGTGGCAGTTAGCCATAACATGCGACATTAACCCTCATGGGCCAATAATTTAGAAACCTACACTTCACGATCTGTTTGGCATATAAAATTAAAACCATGTGAACCCCCCTCCTTCCCTACATCGTGCGCAAACCAACTATTCAAGTTTTAATTTAAGCAAAAATTCGGCAGAAGCTTAATTAATTAATTTTTCTTGAAATCGGCATTAAAATGTCCCAAAATCGTCATTAAAAGCACAGAAATCGTACAATAATGTAGCCCATTATTGTACGATTTTTTCAATAAGTAGGCCTTGGCGAGATGTAAACATCAAACGTCAGACGCGGAGAAATCGCCCGTCAAAAGTGACCAAATATTCAAAACCCGGCCGATAAAGGCTCATTTAACTTTTCGTACACATTGCGAAATTGTTTCCTATAGAAGCGCAATCCTTCAGTATACATATTTTAGTAGATTTGAATATCAATAGAATTGTTGTATAGGCTGCACAAGAAGCAACAGTTTGGTTTTTCTGTCAGAAGGTGCCGTACGTCATTATACTTGTCCTAGGTAGAGCGATCGGGAAAGTCAAGCAACGCCGCGCGTAGTCGGTTCGTGGACGGGTGATCCCTTATTATTATTCTCTTGCCTAATAAAACATTTTTTTTCCGATTTCAAGAAAAATATAATATGTACCTCGGCACTGAAGTTCTTTTTATGGTTTATTTGCCTCGGCCAGAGGCCTCAGCAACTAAACTCCACATGAGTCATAAAAAGTTGAACTTCAGTGCCTTGGTACATAAATAACTATTTATTTTCCACTTTTCCTACCTAACCTTAAACTTGAGAGCCACAAGATAACAATTGTATCTTGTATCAAGTTTAATCAATTATCGAGGCAGCTTGTATTTTTGAACTATACTACTAAAAAGTTTTAAACATGAGATAAAAATAAGACTACACAATGTTTTGTAACTAGTCTTTATTTTCTTAAGTTCAGTGTTACAGTTATTACATAATGCAAAATGCACAAACTTACCTACCGGCCTTCAAAAACCAACCTTGGGCTTAAAACTGCTCGATCCAAAATAACAATTCAAAATAAGCAAATGTATAAAATTTGATTATTTATGGCATTATAAATGAAATAACACCTAAATGTTGTTTCTGGAGCCGACAAGTGATTATGACCAATTTTGAACTCATGATAGGAAATTATGAAATTTAAATAAAACTCATCACTTACAATTCCTGTGGGTTTTCCTTTTAATCCGGCCGATGTAACCAGTTGTTTTGCTACTTCTGGCTTCAAGAGGATGTTCTAAAAAAAAAGGATATTGTGAGAACACTAAGAGAGGAGTTTCGAAAGTGTAACTTACAGGTTTTGTAACTACAGGAGTATTGGTTGTCTTTAGTTGCTCCTGAAGCTTAACCTGTGTCTGCAGAACTTCCAACTCCAGCTTCTTTTGTTGCAACTCCAACAATTCCCTTTGCTTCTGTAAAAGTTTCTCCTGCATTAACAATGTATCCTTATCGATACCAGGAATAGCTGCAGTTGACAAGCTTTGTGGTGCTTCTGTAGTCGCAAGTGGTTTGGATGCAGTAGTTGCCTAAAAAAAGTTTTCTTAAAAACTGTCACTATATTTGAGTTTTATATCCTTACGGTTGGTTTAAGAAACTTGGGGTTGAAGTGTATGCTATTTGAAGGAGCTTGCGCTGTAACTGGCCAGGCTGGGTCCAACAAACTAATTTGTACATCAATGGCATACAATTTCTTTTGTGGGAAAACTTCATTCCACGTTTGACGAAGTTTAAACATTTCCGCTCTAGTTTTCTCATCCACCTTCAACAATTATTACATTAATTTGTTTGTAAGAAAATTTAATATTGCATATTTACTTGTTTGAACACACTGCAAAACGTTGAAACTATATTCTGTGCAAAAAGCTGACTGTATGTCCTCCCAACATTCTTCACAATGCAGTCCACAAGGTAGAGTATTGGCAACTTGACATCTATATCCACCTACGCAGAATGTATACACATAAATATGATATTTAGTCTAAACAGCTGCAATGCTTAAAATGATGGTTTTCGTTTACCTAGATGTAGCGAACTCCCTTTTGTGTGATACCGCTCACTATGGCACTGAACACGAACCATTTTAATTTTTTCTTCTAATAAATATCTTTTATTAATTGAATATATATTTTTAAACTAGTTTCACTATGTAATTATGCTGAATTGCACAGATATTCATATTGATAATAATTATGAAGTTATGGTTGTGTAGTGTAATCAGTAATTACTATTAATATTTCTATAATATTTCAGTACTTTAATTGGCAAAATATAAAATAAAAAACATTACTACTCAGGTACATATTTATATCACAAACCCAGAATTCTCATTGCAAAATGCAAAAAATTTACACTTATCCTAAGTTTAGTAACATACTGAAAAAAATTGTTAGATACACTGTTCAGCTGAATACAACTACCATTGGGAAAATTTTTTGAAGTGTAATTTCGTTCCATATTGACGGCCAAAGGCAGTATCTCGAATGTTAACTTTTTTATGGTTTTAGATTTATAAATAAAGATACAGTGATACATTAAGAGTAGCTAGCTCCAATGAAAACTCATTAAAATATCTAGAATAGCCAAATTACAGGTTGCAACACTAAAAATGGATACCTCATACATGAAGTGAGTCACCATTGTTTTCTCCCATTAAAACATCACAGTAAGTAACGCTCTTGCATTTTTCCCTCTTGTAAGATAATACTTCACTATTTTGATGATTTTTTATACTGTAATAGGTAGGCGCTGCTTAAGTAATACTGAAATTATAAAATCAAGTTAAGTTTACTTAATATTACCTTAGATTTATAATCAGAAAATCGAGTTTTTATATTATTGTATTATTATATTGTTTTGAATGAAACATTGTAGTAGTGGTCAAACAAAATCAACAACAGGAAACAGGAACATACTTAAGTCAAATAAAGCTAGTCGTGTTAACCAAAATGGTGTACCTGAACTTGGTCAACCAGAATTATCAATTATAAATTGCTTATTATGTGAATTGAACCAAAATCGACAAAATAATGTAGGTACCAAATAATAGATGCAGTTGGAACCAGTCAAGCAAAAGATATGAAAGAGAATGATCTAAGTCTAAGCGAACCAATTAAACCCATGGAAACAACAAACCAAGATGAAAATAACTTTTAAATAATTGAAACATGTTACCTTCCTGATATTGACAAAATGTATTATTATGACTTATTTCTAGACTGGCCAAGCCAATATATTCAAAAATATCAAAACAACTTATAATGATAGAGACTAAAGCGATGCCTTATTTCATGATGCGAATGTGGATATGAAAAGATTAGTAGTATTTGCAAAGGCAAAATAAATAGGAGGGCATTGATCTGGGCGAATGATTTTGAACTGTAGAGTTTCCTGGTACATCACAGCAACAGCTGCGATGATGGACAGTGACAACAGTGACAGTTTGATTCACAATATTTAGTGTAACATATTATACATGCATTGCCCAGTGCCCGGTGCCCACCGCCACTACCTGTCGACTCTCGCTTCCTTGCCGAGGCCCCCACTCCCCACTTCAAGCAACAAACACCACATTGAACCAAAAATATATTTCCAATTAGGAAATCAGTCTTTTGAGAGGTATTATTCTGGACATATCGTGTGCGCAATAAAATCAAAATACCGGACAGTAGTAAAATATGGTGCATAACAAAAAGCTATAATATGTTTTCCAAATAAGTTTATCTAACAATGCTCTTGACGAAAATACTCGCAAGTACCAAATAAATGCCGTTCCTGGCATGCTGCGCTGGAACGGCTGCGCGCAAAGAAAAGGTTGAGACACCTGGTTTGAGATGAAATACCTAGTAGTTTAGAATATAGTTTGAAAATAAATCATCAAAAGTTTCCCGTGCAGAAAAATGTACCTAAATACGCATGTCGTTACCACGTGGCAAAATGTATGTCTTTATCAAACTTCCCATCGTTATTCACGTTATATTTATGCCGACAAAGATCACCGAGCCTGGTCCACCATACTTGCTCCTTTTTATCCTTCTTGTAGGTGAAGAAGGCACGCGGCGCAGGCTGATGCTTCTATAATGTGCTCGATAATGTGCAATTTGAACAGCCCATAAATGCACAACAAACCATATTAAATATTATGTGTTTTGATCTAAAGCCCACAAAAAACGACTTATGCAATTACTAACTAACCTTCGAAGGATTTCTGTCGCCCGATGACTCTTACAATCCAAAGCATCAAATATTTGTGTGAGCTTTTCTTGTTATAAGTTATAGTATCATGGGCTTGGGGAATGGTCTGTTAAAAATTGGGTGCTTAAAAATTAAGATGGGTCCGCTGAAAGAAGACAATGAGTCTTACACAGAGAATATAAGTCAGTATATGAAAAATGGCGAGAACTGTCTTTCTATTAGAAAATTACCTCAATAGTTACACCTAGAAAAGAGTGGCCTAGAAAGAGTGGCAGCTTCATTGAATTTTACAATGTTATTACTTGGTTAATTAATCTACCTAATTAAACTGAACAAACCCCATAAAATCATTAAGTTGGTAATGAATTTATATTGTTTTGTGGCCCCAGAATGAAATGCATCAGGTACGCATTTGAGAAATCGGGATCAGTGCTAGGGAAATCCGGATCAGTGCTAGGGTGACTATCTCTACCTAAACTCTGTTCAACGAATGTTCATGCCTATGTCACAACAATGGTCTTTGTCTTACTCATGAATATACAATATACGTTTAATTCATCTATCTTGAAAATAATTTGACTGTACCCACACGAAAAGTATCTATTTTATTTAGTTCTTATTGTAATGTTAAATAATAATCACACAAAACAGTTTTTTTGTAAATACTATACGGGGGACCTGGATTTTATCAATTTACTTTTCAACAGTTAAGATAACTTAGGTGCCTAGGATAATTATTATTGCCTACTTAAATTGTCAATATGGCGGACTCCAGGGATCTGTGATGTAATTTGTGAAGAGAAAATCACCTAGAGATAAAGATGATAAAACGAGATGGCACAATATTTTCATATGGCTACACCACATAAAACTGAAAATCGGTTTTGTTTAACACGCAACTCCATTTGGGTGAAACGTACATATTTTCCAAAAATGTCACGTTAAAAGCCACACCCAAATGGAGTGTGGCAGTGTACATGCTACTATAGGAACGAAGAGTTATTTACCAAGCGATTACGCAAGAGAAGCAAAAAGAAAAATCCATAGGTGCTTAGTAACAATGTAAGTGCAATCATAAACCATTCATAAATTATGAATCAATTCACCCAGGTAAAGTAAATTCCGATCCCTTAGTTATCAATACAAATAAGAGCTCTATGATTTATAGATAATGGCAAAATTCAATACAAAACCAATTTTGACGATTAATTCACTTTCCCGAAGACCAAATTTAAAAAAAATAAATTTGTCTGGTATGAAATTTCCAAAGTTACATACCAGAGCAAGAAATGCAAATAAAAGAGATTTGACCCTCTTAATGAACTAAAGCAGATCATACCAAAAGATTTCTGGCCCTTCTATGAATCCCTTCAACGTTTATTATGTATAGGTACTTTACAGATGCGATGCTATAGTCCTCCTTATGGCAGAATGCGTGCGACGTAAGGGGGAAGAACTCGCAATTATTATAGAATTAGGCACAGTTCAGGGGCGTAGCTCAATTTTGTGTAACTCACCGACTTAATTTTCATACAATTGTTATTTAATTTATTGTTAATATTATTCTTAACGGTGATGCCTTAGACTATGGAGGAAGGCAAACCCTTATAACATTGGCAATTATTTCTCGTGCTTGAGAATGCAACGTTCTTCCCTGTTTACTCATTTTGCACACGTTAACTCCCGAACATACGAAACACCACTGAGCTCTCTGAGCCGGCGGAAAAACTTGCGAGCGGCCTAAAAAATGAGGTCTGTGTGGTAGACCAAATACGCAGTTAACTTTACGTACTATAGAAACAGGCACAAAACGCGTTGGCTAACTGCTTTTGTCAGCCGACTGCTTGTTATAAGTGTTGTGTTGTCGTATTTCAAAGGCGATGGTAGACGCGACGATGTTGAAAAAAATATAATAGGTGTTTTATCACACCGCGTTAAAAATAAATGATAAACAAAAATGGGTAAGTGGTCCCGTGATGCGACCTTTATTTTTTCGGTATAATAGAGTTCAGAAATTCGGCTTCAATATGATAAAACTTGTATTCGCCAATAAATAACGGCTACTCGTATAGGAAATCTCGCAACGCTGCCCGCATTCTTTAGAAACGTTTTCTTTCGTGCTTTGGACTATACATAGAATGTTTATTATTATTTCAAATATTTCATATTTTATTAATAAGAGTTATTAAATGCTTATTTTTTACTGTCTCTCTTTAATCTATTTATCAATTAACCAAATAACATCTTTTTGTTGTACCTAATACCAATACCCCTTCTAATGTATTACTTCGTAGAATTATTACTGTATAACTGCAGTACCTCCTATGCAAATTAATGATCAAGAAATTAAAATGTTGCGAAATAACAATAAAATCTACAGGTAACTATATTAACTGAAGTGGTAAGAGTGAAAAATTATACAAAGCTATCTACTTGTTTTGTCTCTACTGTACAGTTGCTGTTGCAAAAATTGCTGATGCGAGGAACTGCACTTTGGCCGTCAATATGATTTCTATGCAGAAATTAAAATGAAACTGATATTAAGCAGAAAATTTTGTAATGTATTGGTAGCATGTACGTGCCATGTACCTGTTTAAAAACAACTTTATCTGTAATATGTAAACATCACAATCATTGAGGGAAAGACCATATGTCATACTCCATTATATTGCCTCGAATTTCCATTTCCTTTTTTGTAAAAATAAATTGTCACATTTCAGGACGATTTTCTTAAGCTATATCACAAGAACATGTAGGGACTTCTACATGGTAAGCGCCCAGAATTGTGGTAGCCTATAATTCTACTTTAGTAACAAAATAGCTGAAATATTAACCTTTGCCAGATGTGCTTCAATCGCTTCCACAATAACTTTAGCATTTGGCAGATTCTCTTCGGCTAACATTGTGAGCACATTTATTAGCGGCTTGCTGTTGAAGGTGAGATCAGCCAGGCTGGATGTGTACTCCGCCTTGATTTCCTCCGGACTGGACATCTTCACTTTTAATTATTTACCCTAAATTCCCTAATATCACAGATAAACTTCCAATAATCCCCGCGGAACACTGAAAATAGGAAGAAGGCCACGATTGTAATGACGATATTTCTAGACAGACGTATGGTGTAACCGCCTGCAATCAGTACTCCTAAAGAATAAAGAATATCGACAATATTTACCTCAAGAGCCGCTATCCGAATCCATTTATCGTATCCTTGTACTGCGATACATTTTTTTTATATGCACTTTCCGGCAAACTATAAAATTATATTTTTCACTTTTTCTCCACTCCACGCCAAACTTTTCACGACGACGTAATGGCGTCAATGGCGACGGAATGACGGCGTCCGTCAAATATAAATTGGCCAATAGCGAATATGGCGACCACCAACCACAAAAAATATAAAGGTTTACCACCTGTCAATAGAGGGTTTGTTCCAGTTCGAACCGGTTCTCGACATTTCTAGAGCCCTTGGTTCTGGAGTTACTTTTCTGTATTCTGATTCGCTAGAACTGGTTCAGAACTATGTGTTGGAACAAAGGTCATATTCGATTGATTTCAAAAAGAAAACAACGGGATCAGGTGATCCTGAATACTTTCAAAATTTCGGGTATTCGCGAAGTTATGGTTTGAGCTAAATTCAACTCCATTATAGAGATCAGATTCGTGTTCAGGGACCTCGAAAATGTGGAGGTAGCCAAAATTTCAAGAAAATCGCGCGGTGCATACGGTATGTTCCATAATTACCATATGTTCTTCAGATAAGTGATTAACTATAAGCCATTATTATGCTGGAAGGAAATATTGCACTTTGATTTCTAAACAACCTCACAAGCCTACAATGTTCAAATTCATGTAATCTTAAGTCGACCAATGAAAACATGGAACCCTAAGTGGGATTTATCCTCTCGTGAAACCAAAGGTCTATCTATCTCATTCAAATTGAAGGTTTCTCTGATCTATCTAAGGACCTTTAGTGGAACCTATATATTTGTGGTTGGAGGGGTTGGGGGCAAGAACGTTAAACCAGACAGGATAGCTCAATCTGAATGGTGTAATGTTCGCGGCGCCCACCGAGTGCGTGACGTCACCGTTAGACGTCGTTAGATGAAAGTTACATCGAACGCCCGTTGTTTACCTTTGTTTTTCTAGTTTTCTATCGTATTTCTTTCGGTTTTACTTTATTATTGTGAGTTTTTTGAGTTTTACCTGTTATAAAGTGTGTCTGTGTGTTGTTTTTATTTGATTTTTGTGCCGTGTTTATTATTATTCAGAGACACTAAGTGCCTGATACTTGAATTTCTACAGAAGGGAAGGTGAGCATTTCTTGACATACGAAAGTACGAGGTTGATAATATACTATTTTTGGGTACTTTACAGAATAATCCTATTAACGAAAATATGCCGGGGACTAGGCCAGGGGGAACAAGGTGTGCCGTATATGGGTGTAATAACACTTAATTATGCTACAAAAGCCCAAACTGGGCAGAATATCATATTTCATGCTTTTCCAAAACCAAAGGACCTTTTCTCTAAAACTATACAAAGTGAGTGGATATCAAGGTGCAAAAGAAAAGGCAAATTCAACCCTAACACTAGCCATACATGTTCACAACATTTTGTAGACAATGACTACGAAAGAGATCTTCGAAATGAATTATTAAGGTAAGTAAAATTTTCTTTGCAAGCTAGCCATCTAAAAAGTGCAAGAATATAATATATATATTTTAATTTAAGGCTTACCTTTAAGAAAGCATTTAAAAAAACGCAGTTCCTACATTAAAAATACCTTCCACAAAAACTATTACTGCAACAACCTCGGCAACAACTAATACATCACGTTCTGATAGACTTACCGAATGACAAAGAAAGGAAGAAATAGAAAAATTATTTGTTGATTTGTCTGCAATAGAAGGTGGAGAAACTGCAAAATTAGAAGGCAGTTCTTCCCCAGCGACACTTACTGAAATTGGAATTCCCCGACAAGCAATTATTCAGGAATCAGATGAAGTTTTTAAAAAAGAAGTTAACATGCCTTTTGTAGTTAAAAAAGATTTTTGTAAATTAAGAACTGTTATTAGAATCAATTTTCGAAATTTAAAAGCATAATACTTCACAAAGAAATAGTTCTGTGGATCCTCTTTAAAAAAAAAGCGGAAATTAAACAAAATTATAAATTAGAATATTTATTATTTATGAATTATTATGAATAAATAAATGACTCTACCTATGTTTTCAACTGTGTTTTAATTTGCCTTGGAGCATTTTATTAGTGTTCTATTTTTTATTATTATTGATTCACCATCACATATTATAATATGAATATATCATAATCCAAAAATGCTCTTCAAAATCAAACTAATCAAAGGAGGCCCACAATTATTAACAGAATAATTCTGTATAATAGTATATTATAATCTGTGTGCCATACTAAAAACTATTTAAGGCAAAATTCGCACCTTCTGAAAACACATTTGCTGCAATAATGCGCTTTTTTCTCGTATTGGTTGGAGAAATTGTCATAAAAAATTCGTGTTCAAAAAACAAGAGTGAACTTTATTGATTTCTATTTGTTTACAATCCTTAAAAAATAAATCCGAAAAAGCAAAAGTATCTTTTTGTTTTTATGAACTTAAAAAAAAAAAGCACAAGTCGCTTTCTGAAGGCACCTGAAGGCGCGCGATTGGGTGTTTCGTGGTGCGAGTTTACGCAGTACGTCTAACTGTGACGTCATCACGTCGGGCGGCTCGGCGGACAGATTCGTGTGATTGAGCTATCCTGTCTGGTTTCACGTTCTTGGTTGGTGGGACTATTATCTGTTGCAAATTGGTACAAACTAAGGTCTATTCTCAGAGAACTAGAGGGGGAGTTCTCTGATTCCTCTATACAGAGCCTACTGGCTCTGCCTCTGCCCTCTATATACCTTGGGAACAAACCCCGGTCAACTGTTCAGATTTGTTTTCAATGTTGCCAGTTGCCATGTTCTATCCCGGTTTCGGTACATTTTCTTTAAGTCTGGTCATGGTCATATCATTGAATAAGGAATTCGTAACCTTAATCAATGGTCATATATTCTGGTACATAAAGCAGTGGCACTGGTGGCAGAGAACGAGGAAGGTGTTCTCTGCTGGTGGTCACACCTATATATTTTGTGGTGGTCACTGACTGGTCACGGTACACCAAGGTTAGTAAACTAACCTTGACGGTACACAAGGTGGCACAAGACAAGGCAAAAAAGTAGAAGTAGCCTGGGTGCATTGGAGGAATAATAAAAAATCTTTAAAAGAATAATAAAATTGGTAATGATGAACAGGCCATGAATGACAATAACCACCAATGAGAAAATGATAATATTGCATTAGTGGCGTTTCATATTATTAATGTGAATTTTTTTATACATATCAAAAAATGTACAAGAAACTTTCTATGATCCTATATGACTTTAACTACAGGTGTGTACCTATTTTATATTTACAGGTGTAGGCACTTATTAACTTTTAATACTTTATCAATTAGATAAGGGAGCTGTTCATGTTTTTCTTCCTTGAAGACAAGTGCACTATCATGACCTGCGAAGAGAAGAATAAATATTTTCCAACACAATAACACAATACAACTTGTAAAATAATGATACCCTGATTCATCAGGTTGATATATACAAAATTTTTCAATATTTACTGAATCAGATCCTAGAAAATTGGAAATGGATGACTATAAGTTTCTCTTTAAAGTTGTGCTAGTAGGAAATGCTGGAGTTGGTAAAACTTGTCTAGTACGAAGGTTTACTCAAGGGTTGTTTCCACCTGGACAAGGCGCAACAATCGGTGTCGATTTTATGATTAAAACCGTAGAAGTAGGAAATGAAAAAGTTAAGGTACGCCAGGTACATTATTAAATGTTATTAAGATACACATTAATGTAATGTCCTTTTAGCTGCAAATATGGGACACTGCAGGACAAGAAAGGTTTCGCTCTATCACACAAAGTTACTACAGATCAGCTCATGCCTTAATATTAGTTTACGATATTTCATGTCAACCAACATTTGATTGTCTACCTGATTGGTTAAGGGAAATTGAGGAGTATGCTAGTATTAAAGTATTGCGGGTGCTTGTTGGTATGTTTTTATTTGTTTAATAATATCTTTAGGATGAACCAATTTATTTTATTTTTTCATAGGAAACAAAATTGATAGAGATGACAGGGAAATACCTACCCATGTTGGAGAAGAGTTTGCAGAACGGCATAATATGTACTTTTTGGAAACGTCGGCAAAAGAATCTGACAATGTCGAGAGACTGTTTATGAAAATCGCCGAAGATTTGATGAAGGTATGTATGTTTTATTTTATTTATTATTTGTCACTTAAGTCGTTTTATAAATTGCAGCAAGCTAGAAATAGAGACCTTCCTAGATACGATTCAAATACTCAGAACATAAATGGCAGGACATCAACTATAAATGATTCTAACTGTTGTAGTAGATTTCAATAGCAATCTAATTATGATTTTTTACATTTTAATATTTTTGGAGTTTGCTTTAAGTATTAGCATTTTTCAATTTTTGATACTGCTTTTGCGTCTATCAAAATTCTTTGTCTACGGCCACAGAAGAATAATGCTCTTCTGAAGGTCTTGCTAAATATTAAAAGGTATACATAATCCTAGGTAACTACTCTTATCATAGTGATTGCACATGAGTGTATTTGGAGTGTATTTAATGGACAGGATTGAAAATGTCAAAATTTTCATAATGAAAGTTCAAGGAGAGTCTATAGGGAGAGTTTGCATTATTGTGCTCGATTAATTACTTAAAAAGTTAAAAGTAATTCTAGTACTTAATTTCCTGTACCTACCTAACATTCGTTAAAATTCTTAAGAGTATTGCACGCTTGTTACAGGCACGACACTTCAAACCGTTTGAAGCCAATTTGAAACCCTCAGGAGCATGCGCAGTTTTGTTTTCGGATCGTCAAAATGAAACTGCCCATGCTCCTGACAGTTTCAAATTGGTTTGAATTTCTGCCAAAACAAACCTATACTAAAATCGAGCAATCCGTACGCCTGGCGTAAATAAAACCACGTGTTCAATGATGTTCCGCGATTGGTCGGTAGGCTATAAAACTTCACCAGACTCGGCAACAGGGACGTGCTCGATCGCCAAAGGGTAGATATTCGGTTTTATCTTGTTGTTTTCAGCTATTTAGACACTGCCACAAGTAATTTTATCGATGTTTTGAACCATTTTAATTAAGCCAATAATTCTTGTCTGAAATATTTTGATGTACACAATTGTTAGACTAAAATTAAATAAAGGTCGTACCTCCGTGCGGCTATGGCGAATATTTCAACCCACATGCTCTTGTTTACGCCAGGCGTAAGAGTTGCTCGATTTTACTATAATATAATAACAGACCTATTACGTATATAGCTTAGCTATATATAGGCAGAACTTCCAACTATTTGAAATCAGTTGGAGACTCTCTGAAGCAATAATAATTGTGGTTTTATTTTTGGAATGTCAAAATGATACTGTGCGGTGTGCATGTTCCTGATAGTTTCAAACTGATTTCAAATGGTTTGAAGTTCTGCTGAAACACATCTTTAGTTATTGTTGTTTTTAAAATTTGACAAAATTTGAATTTTTTATGTTTTTTTTTATATACAAAAAACTGTTTGTGTACATATGGTTGGAGATAAAAGACCCAAATGTTAAAGATTTTACAGAATGAATATTTAGTGTCCCCATTATAATTTTAAAAGAAATGGCTTGTGGCATATGGGACAAAATGCTTTGGTAATTGGCAACACCAAACTAGTTTCCAATATCTAATGGAAATTGTGTATGTGTCTTTCAGTACCAGCTAGATGGCGTTGGATGGTAAATGCTCACCGCATTATACTAGTTCCTTTTCCACTAAGCCAACGTGTTTGGGTCTTTTCGGCTGAGGTGCGCTACGTCTGCCTGATGAGGGCCAACAAGCCCGAAACAGGTACCTGTCGTGGTCTGCACACCTCCGAAAGACACATACACAATTTCCATTAGATATTGGAAACTAGTTTGGTGTTGCCAATTACCAAAGCATTTTGTCCCATATGCCACAAGCCATTTCTTTTAAAGTTAAAGATTTTATTACGATTTATTTGAAGTTACTTAAGTATATTAGTGATATCAACTAAATTTTGTGCATTTTTTACATTTAAGCTTTATTATCACAGAAAATATACACTTGTGTTTATTATGTTTGAGAGGCTTTATTTTCATTCCAGTTTATAATTAATTTTGGAGGTTGTGTGTAGGCATAATTAAATTCATTATGGATCATCAGCTCCTTTTTAAGCATGTTGGTGTAGGGTGTAGGTTTCTTGTTATTTATTTGTTCTCGATGTATTAGCACTATTAGCCTTAAAAATAATAATAAGTTAAAGTTGTGTTAAAAATAAGGCCAAAGAGGATTGTATAACATAAATCGTAAAATAAATTAATAAAACTAAGATTTATCTTTAGATTTATGCTTTCTATATAATAACTAACAAGTACCGACCTCGGAGTGACCCCAACGCCTACGCTCCGTTCTCCCCCGCTTTTCCCAACTTCTAAATTGTTCTAAAAGCCAATCTGACAAATGTCAATATTCATAGATAGTATATAGATAGCATTGACTGAAGTATTAATAAGACTTCTCACGGCTATAGTTTCATGTCCTGGATGTATTTTGCATTGTATATTGTCTCCGGGAAGCGCATGGTGAGTCAGAAAACTGTCAAAAATGAAAGCCGTGAGCAGTTTATTAATACGTAACTCAACGATAAAAGAGCCGTCAAAGTAATCCATTTGCACCAAAAATCAAGCATCTTAAATTTTTTTAATATAATTGAGTTTGCAAGCAACCCAATTTTTATCGTTAAAAACAAAAAATTAAATGTTTTTAGAACAATTCTTTATAACCAAATTTCCAGTATTAAAAAAAAGAATATATATTTATTCACGATATACATGCTCGCTAAAAAGTTTGGTTTGTCATAGCATGTTTTCTCACTGCATACTATTCTTGAAAAGTACATTTTCAACGGATTTTTATGAATATTTTAAAAAATCTGTGGTTGTGAAAAATATGGTAGTTATGTAAAATGTATCTTGCAGAATCTAATTCTGTGATCTACATAATAATATGTCGGCAGAAGTGTATTATAGGATATCCCACGTTTTATTAATCAGGACTTTGACATATAGGTCCTATAAAGTTCTTCTGGAACAAAAAAGTACTTTTGTTTCATAACGATAAAATCAATAGTTTGCATTGAAATTGACAAAACGTGCCCCAAAACACTTGATGTTAACACATTCGAAACATAAAATTTTTGCCTACCGTTTTCAAATGCTACAACTATATTGTAAGTCAAAATTATGAAAAAAATGCCAAATGGACATTATTGGTCAAAACACCACTGGCTTTCTTAAAATAGGATGTACAAATTTGGTCAAATTCAATCCTTTCCATTTTGAAAGCGAATAATTTTTCTCCACGACCATTCGTGAATTAAAGTATTCTAAAATCATTTTTAATAGAACTTAAAAATTCTCACTCTAGAGCGAGATGATTTCTCGAGTGTTTTGCATGTACTATTTCCAGGATCTTAATATCATTTTTGTAATCTATTGCACATAAATAAACAATATAATAATAGGGATACTAATATTTCGTACTAATAATAAATCATTGCATTCTTTTATATATTTTCATTCCATAACAAGACAATGAATGAATAGGTGGGTAATCTGTGGAATGAATATACCTACGCTAATCGAACTAAACACCAAGAACGTTATCTGGTTTAACCCCAGAAAAGGACGAATCAGAAGTGGCACTTGCTTTCGGCGCCTTTGATGTCGCGGTTCCAATTTCCCCTCTCGCGCATAGGAAATGAACTCTCCGCCGTTGACATCTGCGCATTGGCCACGCCCACCGTAGTTTGGACAGAGTAGAACTTGCCCATTGCATGGCCAGGTCCGGGCTATAGAAAATTTTGTGTTCTATATAGCAAAATTAATTTTTAGAATAGTAAAGTTTTTTCTGGAATTAGATCTAGTTAAATTTGAATCTCCAGAAGTGATTTTAAGTAGGTATTTTACTGATGAAAAAAATATAAATATTAATATTTTACTAAAGAGAAAAATACATTTTATTTATTGTACATGGAAATTTCACAATATTTCCTCTTTATTATTTTATACTTACCTATATTAATTAGAAACAACTATGATTTAGGTTCAAGTGAACTATTCTACTTGGGTGGTTGAAATATTACAATATTTCAATCGACTTGCGTCAAAACTCATAGCTTGGCAATTAATTTGTTTTTTATATAGATCCATAACAATTATTATTTGCAAAATTGGTTGACCTTCGTATCACTGGTAGTAAAAAACGTTATTTATCAAAAATGTTTATTACTAAAATCTATAAAAAAATTCAAAAACAATAGCACATATAAAATATAATACCTATAAATACAAAAGATATTCTAAACTACTTACGTACATATTATGCACATGCACACTATACATTATCAACTTAGCCTAATTTTTAAAAATAATGACCCCTGGCAGCACTTGTAAATGTTGTAAATTTAGAAGTTTATAATTTTTATTAGTTTTATTAGAAACAATATCACGATTTAAAAATTTTAAAGAATAGATTCTAAATCTTACATAAAGGGATAATAAATAGGCATGATTAAAACTAGGGCATGGATGTTGATATGAAATGTTTTGCAGCTTATTTTTTAATTGCACACCAACATTTTCTTCTAAAGCAAATTTGGAAAGAGGGTACAAAAATTAACTTCGAGAGTTTTAATATAATTGACAAAATTATCAGGAGGTGAAAATAAATGTCCAAAGGTTTCGTTACCACTTGATTTGTATGCTTTAAAATAAGTAAACAAATCAGTATCCCCTAATGTATGACGTTTACAATATTTAATACAAACTTCACATGAATGTTGTTCCAAGCACTTTCTTAATAAATATCCACAAACATATGATATACTATTTGATTCATGTAGTTCGAAATCAATATAATCTGGTGCCACCACACTTAAATCAGAAAAAATAGATCTTGCATTTCCCACAACAACTTTGTTGTAAATTTGTGTATGTTCGGTGGTTACATATGACAATAATGAATCAAAATCCTCAATACAATTAGCCCCATCCGCGTGTTGGAAATAATTTAAACAAAATAATTTCTTGAAAGCCCTTTCGCATTGGATGGGGGTTGGATTCAAGCAATTTCCCCCTTGCTGCCTAATAGTGCCGAAAAAATTTTCGAGACAATCTTGATTTAAGCGTCGAGTGTATAAGGAACTAAACTCTAAACAATGAAATTTTTCCCAAAGACCTAAAAATGAATTTATTGTGATTTGCCACCCTTTCAAAAATTTAACTTTATTGGTAACCTCTATATTTTGTTTTAAAATTTTAATATTCTCAAAATATGTAAACATGTCCTTTAAAAAATCGACTTGGTAATCTGCTTCTTTGAAAGGTCTATTGTATTTCTTACTGCCTGATATTTTTGAGGAATTTAAGATATCAAATAACTTGAAAAAATAGTCCATTATCTTGCAGTGGAGTGAAGAATTAACAAATAAAAATAAAACTCTCGCAGTCAAACTCCACAATCACTGATTGTGGAGTTTGACTGCGAGAGTTTTATTTTTATTTGTTATCAAATAACTTATCAATTTTTTCTACAAATGACACTGTAGCGTTTGCCGAAGGAGGGAATTGTCCGAATTCAATAAAGGAATTAAGTGCCGCAGCTACCATTGCGCTGAAAACTTGGACGGCTAAACTAACCTTCAGTTTTTTAAAAGGACTCGAATTAATGTGTTCATCTGTAAATTTTGGACACAGCCGAAGAGCCAAAGGCTTGTTTTTGTTTATTATAAATTTGGTCAATATACGTTTTATTTGTACATCCTTCAGAGGTTTCGAATGTGTAACTGAAAAAATTATTTCGTGTTGATTTTAAGTGATGCGGCACATAAAAAATATAAAATATTTTTTCGCTATCGACATAAAAATGTGAAGAGTTTGGAGAGATACCAACTGATTTTGAAAATTGTACAAAATTTGATCCTTGATCAGACACTAACGCACTTACTAGTAATCCTACAGATTTAAGTTTGCTTCAAAAATAATAAATTTTAATTCCTCCCCTGAACAAGTATCAATAAAGAAATAAGCAACTGGTTGCTTCCACTTAGAAATATTGCTCTAGCCATAATAGCTAAAACATATTTAGCAGGAGCATATCTTTTTTCCTTCAATGTATTATGAAAGCCAACAATGGTATCGGAAGATCTATTGTAAAATAAAAAAAAATTAATGACATTTCGTCAATACAAAGAATGCACTGTTTTGAAGAACCCTCTAAATTTGTAGCTTTTGATTTAATAACCTCAAAAATGAAACTGTTAAGGCCTGCAGTTATATGCCATTTGCTAGTTATTCTTTGAAGAGTGCTTTTAGATGGCAAATAAAGTGGTTTCATTAAAAATCTATAAGCATTTGGGCTTAGAAAATAAATTGTTAAGGAAAATTGTTTCATATCTGACGAGTAACGATATCCCTGTGGATCTTTTTTGGAATTTTCTAAATAATGCCTTACAAATAGTAGCATTGAAGCAGACAGTTTTTTCTCACAAATGGCAAGAAATTGTTCGTCATTTATTTCAGTGTCGGCACTGTCGACAGCTTGCTCCAACTTCGGATGAAACTTTCTTTGGAGTTTTTTTATTTGTAACTTTAATGAATGCTTTCTCGGACTATGTGCACTCAAACTAAGAGTTTGTTGACTAGCATCTAAAAATAGAATTATTCAATAACAAAACAAGTAATACAAAAATTACAATATACACACACCCAAACTTATAATATGGAATCACTTAATATTTATTACAATTTATATTGTCGGGTTTTTCACATTTAACTGTTTTTGTTAGTAAACACTTTTGACTTTCCATGACATAATTTTTTTGACAAAAAAAAATTATCGCAAATAATGCGTGATGCCATATAAGTTTGGGTGTCTATACTATAATAACAGTTTGTGAATATAGATCATTACCTTTTGATGCAACTGAAAATTCGGTAATGCTGTGGAGATCGCCTATAGGTGACTGTGACAGATGGGGTGTACTTGGTTGATCCAAAAGTTGAGCGATCGAGACTGGTTGATCAAGTTCTCGTTGAGGTTCTAACAAAGTCAAATTGCTGCATACAGACACAGAAGGACTCTGTGAAGAAGCCTCATCGATATAACCTAGTAAAGAAATTAAATGCAGCAAAATTACAAGTATCAGCAAAAAATACATATTATTATCTAATAATGAAGGGGTAATTATGGAAATTAGTGTATGCACCGCCCGATTTTCTTGAAATTTTGGCTACCCCCCTATTTTCGAGGTCCCTGAACACGAATCTGACCTCGGTGTTTTGAGGTCGGACATAGTTTCCGAAAAAGTGGATTTTCAAATTTCCTTTTGACACCCCACTTTTTCACGATGATATTTGGTTATAATCGAGATGAATTTAGCTCAAACTGATCACCACCCTATTTTGCACCTTCTGCAACATCGAAACTTTACGAAAACAGCGGCCGGGCCGGACGTACCTAAACACGACATAAATCTTTCAAAATTTCGGTCTTTCCGCGGGTTTTCGCGAAGTTTCGATGTTGCAGAAGGATTATAACCATAAATATCGCCGTGAAAGTAGGGTGTCAAAAGGAAATTTGAAAATTCACTTTCTCGGAAACTATGTCCGACCTCAAAACACCGAGGTCAGATTCGTGTTCAGGGCCCTCGAAAATAGGGGGGTAGCCAAAATGTCAAGAAAATCGGGCGGTGCATACACTAATTTCCATAATTACCAATGAAGGTACTTACATGATGAGAACACAGTTGGTATTGCTGTTTTCTTTAGCCCAGACTTCGACTGGTTTGCAAACATACTATTTTCAAAGTGCATTGAACAAACTTTATAATTAATAAAAAGCTGTGTGGCAATAGTTAGGTAGGTATTATCAGTAGGAAGCCATTTGTGGGTTTTCTGGGGTAGGTAATACTCCAGTAAAAGTGGTAGTACGTAGGACATAAAATTTATAATAAGGATATAATATTGTGGTAACAAGGTAGGGACAAACTACACATAGGTACCTACCTGTTTTCATCAGCAGGTATTTTAAAAAACTTATCCCAACATTCCTCGTGTTGTTAGAACATCCACGAACACAGCAATATTGCGGGGCCATTTCGTCACAAAACCTAAGCACAAAGTGGGTTTTCTGGGGCACAATGCACTAGTGTAAATACAGCAACGAAGTATTCGAAGTAACAACACAAGCAGTCAAGTTGAGCTGAATACATATTGTACACCTTATCTGGTCCCTGTTTTGGCTACTTTTATCACAGTCATGATAATAATACTGGGCTTTTTTACTTAGAAATTGGCAATCGTTTTTCGTTTTATTGTTTACGTTTTATAAGGGGTTTAACCTCAATTGAACATGCTGACGCTGACGCTGTCCACATAACACCGCTGTCTGGCGTCTGGCGTTAGGTGGCGCGCCAGCCGTAGGCCACGAACGACGTTGCCGGACTTCGTCAGCTTTTATGCCTGACCATTTCCTTAAATTCATTTAGCTATTTTTATCGCCTTCAATTTAATATCAACCAAAATACTATCAAGGACTAACATTTTTATAAGTAAATTATCATCGATTTCATTTTATACTAAGTTAATTTGCATTAATTTGCATTATATTTTTGTTGGTTGCCTTGGTTACCGGCTCCCGACTGGACGATCTGGCAGTACCGCAAGAACGGAATCTGTGGCGTCGCGCCGCGCTGTTGTCAAGCATTCCGCTTTCATAATCAAGTCCCAGAAAACAGGGGTCAGGTTGTGGGTTTTCTGGGCTCAGATAAATAGAATAAATGGTTCGTAAAACATTATAATTTTACTACCGGCACACATTAGATAATATTAATTGCTTTCATATTTATTTTATTGGTATACCTACCCAAAATGAATAAACGATAGTGAAAAATATGTTGACATGCTTTAACCTTTCTAAGGATCTGGCGGCCTAGCAATACTCTCCGTCCCCACCACCTCATAAAAATACCCCTCTGCCCTCTTAAATTAGCCAAGTGCCACTTCTGATTCGTCCTTTTCTGGGGTTTAACGTTCTTGCTAAACACAACATAGAGTGCCATGGATTTCAAGACCGTCACCTCGCAGTGGGGGTGCGCGTCATAATAAGTATTTTCGCAGGGTTGGGTAACTACGTGTAGAAAACAGTTTTCGACATTACACGTCGAAAACCTACAGTGTGACCCATTTGTTTTGGGGTCAGTCTGTAAAAAGTGTATCAATCGTGCGATTTGACTGATTTTTTTTTTAAATTGTAGAGCTCGATGAACTGCACATTTTGAACAAAAATTGCCTGGTTCGCATAAAATCCAAAGCCTACTATGACCGTTTTTATGAGCAAAATTTTAAGAAACCATATTAGCGGTTTTTTTTGAAAAAATCTGTGTGCGCCAATGGATTGAGCACCCCTCGAAATGGGTATGTACAAAATTTCATCAAAATATTTCAAGTAAAAACGATTTTGTAGAAAAATTAAAAATGCAGCCAAGGTAGGGTAAGTGTACATAATTCCGACCGTGTCCATAAATCCGTCAGATTTCAACAATATTGCTTTAAATAAGAAAACTCAACCACAAAACAGTTTTAAAAGACATCTAGTGGCATCTTCCAGTATTAATGAAAATTCTGATATCGGTTCTCTACTTTACCGACTGGACCATCATTGTGGAATCTTAACCTGAAAATGCCAAGTCATTGAGCAAAAGCCAACGTGATTTTGTGAATTGTAAACGTTCTAAGGTAAGAGAAAAATGGATTGTTTTTGAACTAATGTAATTTAGGCTTTCAACTTGATTTTTGATTAAATTATATGTTGATCTCCTTTTATACATATGAAATATTATTAAAAAATGCGTGGCTTTCATAAAATTTACTAATTTTAATAAATATTGGCGGTGTCGAATTTAGGTTCAGAAATAAGTGTGTTGCTATAAATCCGACATCAGGTGTCGAATTTAGGAACAAAGCCAATGAATCTTTGAATAGATGCATTAAAAAAAAATGACGTAAGCAAAATATGACACTTAGTTGGCATTGATGCCTGAAATGGTGACAAGTGAAAGAGCTAAATTCGACAGTGTGTCTGATTTACATACCAAAAGTGTCGGATTTAGGGGCTTGTTCCGTATATATGTAAAATATACAGTGCTTTTATTAATAGTCCCCCCTGCTAACTTTTGAACCCCTTTTTAAAAATAAAAAAAATAGGCGGGGCCAATAACGGACAGTAAACTACATTTTCAAAATGTTTTTCTCTATACAGGATGTGCCAAAAATCTGTGAAGAACTGTGAACTACCATCCGTTATTGTCCACGCTTATTTTTTTATTTTTAAAAAGGGGTTCAAAAGTTAGCAGGGGGGGGGGGGTTATTAAGAAAAGCACTATATGTAAACATAAAGGCAAATAACATTAGAATATATTTTTTTAGGATGCCACCAACAAAATATTGTTCTTACTCTAAAGAAGACTTACAAAATGCCTTACGAGCAATAAAAAATGGCATGCCATGCGCGGTTGCCTCAAAATCATACCATGTTCCTAGAACAACTTTAATAGGAAAAATCAAAGGAACCTACCCTGAGGAGTGCAAAAGTGGAGTGTCAACTGTATTGACATCTCAAGAAGAAGATATTTTAGTCAACTGGATCTTAAATATGGCAAAAGTGGGTTTTCCCATCAACAAAGACCAATTGTTGGACAGCGTAACACTTCTTTGTAAAGAGTTGAAGCGACCCAATAAATTTAATTATGGACGTCCTGGGCGCCATTGGTATGAGGGTTTCCTCAAAAGACATAGCCAAATTTCTCAGAGGATGTCTGAAAACCTTACTGCTTCCCGCGCGGCTGTCACCGAAGCAAGCATAAAAAATTGGTTTGATGAAGTTCAAAATTATTTTATATCTTCGAATACATTTGTGAATGATCCGAATAGGATCTTCAATGCAGACGAATCCGCATTTTTTTTATCCCCTAAGGGCAATGCCGTTCTTGCAAAGAAAGGCAGTAAAACTGTTTATGAAAAATCTGGGAATGACAAAGAATGTCTTACTGTACTGATCACAGGTAAATTAGTAACATAATTTCGATTGTTCTAACTTACAAATTAATACAATATTTTAGGCAATGCAAACGGTGTTTTGGCGCCTCCGATGGTCATGTACCCATATGACAGAATTCCCAAACATATCGTTATGCGAGTTCCCAATGGTTGGGGGATTGGAAAATCCGATAGTGGCTGGATGACTTCCGAGTCATTTTTCGAATATATCTCGAATATTTTTTATCCTTGGATAGTATCTATGAACATTGAATTTCCCATATTGCTATACGTGGATGGACATAAATCTCACATTACTCTAAGTCTTAGCAGATTTTGTACCGAAAAACAAATTGTTCTAATTTGCTTACCCCCCAACACTACTCACATTCTCCAACCGTTAGATGTAGGATTATTTAGATCTTTGAAACAGAGTTGGAAAAAATGCATCAAAAGCTATAGGGTGGAAAATGGATTCAAAATATTAAATAGAGAAAATTTTGCTCCTGTTCTCAAAATGGCCCTTGAGGATGTTACCAATTTAAAAAATATATTCCAAAATTCATTCAGAGTTTGCGGCTTATACCCATTTGATAGGTCTAACGTGGATTATACGAAAATAGTGCAAAAGGTTCTAAATATCGAAGACATATCTAAAAACCCAGAAATAAAATTGGAAGTTGTGCAACATCTAAGATACATAGAAAACCACATTAAAAATACAACTCTCCAAAAGTTTTATTTTTTGAAAGGTGGTGAGTGGGACGGAGATATGGAGGATAAAAATTTATATGAAGTTTGGATAAGCATTTTCAATAAAACTGGACTTAGTTTTGAAAATGCAGCAACAAATGCTACATTAGTAGATAACGTGATAATTGAAGTGGAGGAGGGGATTGATTTAAAACAGGATTGGGAAGCGTTAATAGTGGAAACACCTGAAAATGAATTCGACCAAGAGATATTTCAAAACGAGAGAAAGATAAATATCATTCAAAATATTATGTTGACAGGGCCCAAGACCGATGAAATAAATGACCAAAGTACTGAAAAATACCTAAAAAGCAAAGAAGAAACAACCGGAGAAGAGCATGATGAAATTAAAGTTATAGAAGAAGAAACAGACCTTAAGAAAAAACAGACTGACAAAAGTACAGAAAAGATTCAAGAAAGCAAAAAAGAGGAAACCGGAGACGTACAAGGTGAAAATAAAGATACCAAAGGAAGCACCAAAAATATAGAAAAAGAGACTGACATAGTAAATGATGATATTAGCAGCACTGCAATTAAAAAGACCGAAGATGAAAAGATTAAAGCTAGAGGAAATGATACAGTTTTACAGGAAATTGAAAATAAGGAGATCGAAGAATTAAAGGATAAACAAAACAATGAAATTGGAGAAAATGTAGATAAAACAACCGTTGACAAAATAAAAGAGACCAAGAAAGTAGAGAATACTGAAGAAAAAACTGAAAACGCAAAGAAAGAAGTCCTCAAGAAAATTGGTAACATATCTCCAGACAGGACGAAAGTATATATTGAAAATAATTCCAGTTTGTTAGTACCATCACCTTTTAAAAAGGCATTGTTTTGGCCAGAACCAACTCCATCTAAAAAATTTCTAGGTAAAAAAAAGGAAAAAATACCCTCTGTAACAACTTCCGATGCTTGGAAAGAGTATTACTTAAAAAAAGAAGGAGAAAAAAATAAACAATTTGAGGAAAAGGAAAACAGAAAAAGACAAAGGGCTGAAAAAAGTATTATTTCAAGAAAGAGACCTAAAAAAACAAAACAACAAAATTCAAGTGAAAATGAAGAAGTGTTGCCTAATGTTAGCGAGAATGACGGTGAAATGTGTATTGAGAAAGTAAACGAAAAGAGAAATTTGAAAATTGGTGACTTTGTGATAGTAAACTATGAAAATAATTACTATCCGGGGAATGTGACTGGAATTGAGAAAGAAAAAATATTGATTAATACCATGACTAGAAGTGGATTTAATTGGAAGTGGCCAGATGAAAAAGATGAAATTTGGTACGAATCCATAGAAATTATGGAGGTGATACAACCACCTAAAAAAATTAACAAAAGAGGCTGCTTTCAAGTTGAGGAAATAACTAAATATGGTTCATTTGTCTAGACTTCCTATTTAAGTTAATTTTAAGTGTTTTGTTCTCATTTAATTTTCTTATTAAACAAGTTTTGTAAACTGAAAATCTTGTTTGATTTATGTACTTAATGTGTCGGATTTAAAAACACTGTCGAATTTATGTTCAACTCACTGTCGGAATTTTGGACAGAGAAAAAATTCAGGTGTCAGAATTATGTCCATTTGCAGGCCAATAAAAAACATATTTTTTTTTGTTGATGGCATGGTAGCATTATTTTTCTTTTCTAGAAACAACTTCAGAAATGAATAAACTTAACTATTATATAAAGTATCCTGCATTTTATACACGATTTTTATTTTATCATGGTGTTTTCTTTAGTTTGTTTTCTTACAGTGTCGGAATTATGTACACTTACCCTACGTCTTTATTTTCAAAAATTCAAAGTTGGCCATGGAAAATAATTGAATTGTAATAATACAACCTTATGCTTATAAACACAAAACATAAAAACAATTAAAATTATAAAATTTTTGTAACTTCTACCAAGCCTCCATTTTCTACAATGCATTTGTCGTTCCTCTTGCGTACATTCAAAATTACATTTCGTATTTGCTGTGGAGTAATTTCCTCACAACTACGGTTTATCCTAGCTTGCAGTTCTTGTAAATTTGGGGGGCCTTGACTTATAAACATTTTGCTTAAGTGTACCCCAAAGAAAAAAATCTAAAGGAGTTAAGTCCGGAGATCTCGGTGGCCACTCACAGAAAGGACTATTTCGCCCTATCCAACAGTTTTCAAAATTATTATCTAGCCAGTTTCTGATTAAACGAGCATTATGAATAGGACTGCCATCTAACTGTAACTTTAAATTTAAACGGTATCTTAATGGTAACTCATCTAAAGCATTTCTAAATTCAATTTCTAGAAAATTCAAGAAGCCAGCCGCATTCAAATTCCCTTCAAAGAAAAATGGGCCAATTATTCTGTCGCGTAGTATTCCACACCAAACGTTAATTTTTTGTGAATATTGTCTCCTTGCATTTATTATAAACTCTGGATTTTCAGCTGACCAGTGACGGCAGTTTTGACTTGATACTACACCATTTGTAGTAAACGTGGCTTCGTCGGTGAATAAAATTTCATTTAAAAAGTTGCCATTATGGAGATATTCACCTTGCAGCCAATAGCAAAATTCTAATCTTCTCTCCTCATCTCCTGGTTCCAGGGTGTGCAAAAATTTTGGCTTAAACGGTTTTATTTTGTTTTGTCTCAAACATCTCCTTATACTCTCTCTGGGTATATGAAGGTCTAAACTAGCCGTTCGAACACTATTTCGAGGATTGTCACTAAAGTATTGCAGAATTTGATTGTTATTTTCAACAAGTCCACGGCGTCCATTTTGCCTAGTTTTTAATAAATTTTTAGAAATCGATCCAGTTTCATCAAAAATATTGTTTATACGTTGTACAGTACTTCGACTCACTGATCTACCTGGGTGTCTATTGTTAAATTCGGCCGCAGCTTCTACTGCCGAGCGCTCGTTGTCGCCCACGAGTCGAACAATTTCTATTTTGTCTCTTATGCTTAAATATTCCATAATTATGATAATTAATTGTATTGAGCACAAACAATTTCTGAACTCAATTTAGACAGTTTGACACTTAATAAAAGTAAACAATTCAATTATTTTCCATGGCCAACTTTGAATTTTTGAAAATAAAGACGTACCTTGGCTGCATTTTTAATTTTTCTACAAAATCGTTATTACTTGAAATATTTTGATGAAATTTTGTACATACCCATTTCGAGGGGTGCTCAATCCATTGGCGCACACAGATTTTTAAAAAAAAAAAACGCTAATATGGTTTCTTAAAATTTTGCTCATAAAAACGGTCATAGTAGGCTTTGGATTTTATGCGAACCAGGCAATTTTTGTTCAAAATGTGCAGTTCATCGAGCTCTACAATTTAAAAAAAAAATCAGCCAAATCGCACGATTGATACACTTTTTACAGACTGACCCCAAAACAAATGGGTCACACTGTATGTAAAGTAGGCGCACTGAGAGATTGCGTCCGCGGGGAAGCGGGGAGCGCGGAGAACGATTTGTCACTATTGGCCGACTGCAACAGTGCAAAAAATGCACCGCACTTTCGTAGTCGCATTTAAAAATAGAACCAAGGCGAGGTTCAGAGGACTGATTATCCCTAGGCGTGCGCGTCGAAATTAATAATACTAAGAAGTTTTCAAAACTATAAATTTCGACGCGCACGCCTAGGGATCAGTCCTCTGAACCTCGCCTTGGTTCTATTTTTAATTGCGAATATGAAAGCGCGGTGCATTTTTTGCACTGTTGCAGTCGTCCAATAGCGACAATTCGTTCTCCGGGTTCCCCGCTTCTCCGCGGACGCAATCTCTCAGTGCGCCTACAATAAATTACATGCAAATGTAGAAAACTATGTAGAATATGTAGAAAACCTCCTATTGGTCAGTTGCCATCACATGGTACAACAGAAACATAACATAACCTAATAATTTTAGCATAATTTGGCTCTTGCATCTGTTATAAGATTGTTTCTGTGCTGTGATTATTATAATATAAAATGAGTGGAGGTCGATTTTATTATTGAGGATTCCAGACTGCTTAATTAGAACGAGTTTTTTCTAATTGGTCTTTTGTCCATTCTTCTCTTCGGAATAAATTAAGTGAAGAACGATCAAAAAAACTTCTTCACATTTATAAGATATTAAAAACCGTAGATAATAATAAATGTGAAGAATATTAAAATTTTTATATTAACAACTATTCTAGTATTCTGTTTGTGATTTAAAAAGTAAGTAAAAATAGATTTTTACGTTTATTTTGTAAATTTTTAGAGTTTGTTAATTTATTATATACAGTGTGGCCCGTTTGGAATGAAGACACCTTTGTAAAATTGTTATTTTCCTCCGATTTTAAAAAACTTTTTTTGTTAGATAGGTGTTTGAAAATACCGACACACCTTCCAACTGTTTTGAAAACCAAACACCTGGCTAACTGCGACATTTTTTATACCCCCAAAATTCAAGAAATCATAATTAGGCTTTTTTTATCAAAAAAATTTATTAAAAAAAGTTGTTTAGAATGAACCAAAAATCACAAATCCAAAGTTTTATCAAAATCAAAAAATAAAAAATTTCCGAAAAAAATAAATAAATAGAAGGTCCAAAAATCACAATAATCAATTTTTACGGTTAGCAAAGTTAATTTTTTAACTTCAAATTTCCATGGCACACTTTGCTATCCGTAGAAATTCATTAAAATGTGATTTTTGGGACCTTCAATTTATTTTTTCGGAAATTTTTTATTTTTTGAATTTGATAACACTTTGAATTTGGGACTTTTGGTTCATTCCAAACAACTTTTTTTAGTAAATTTTTTTGATAAAAAAAATGCCTAATATGATTTCTTGAATTTTGGCGGGGGTATAAAAAATGTCGCAGTTAGCCAGGTGTTTGGTTTTCAAAATAATTGGAAGGTATGTCGAATGTTATAATTCAGAGACATAGGTATCTACCAAAAAAAGGTTTTTCAAAATCAGAGCAAAAATAATAATTTTACAGAGGTGTCTCCATTCCAAAACAGGCCACACTGTATGCTAGAAGTATAAGTATTTATTTATTTTGAAATAAAAAAAGAATATAAACGTTTTTTTTTTCTACCGAGTTTTACACATGTATAATATGTAGAAAACCCACGAAGTAAATTACATGGTTTTCTACATGTAGAAAACCCTGGAATTTGATAATACTCCACCTGAAATTACATTCAAGAATGGTCGTGGAGAAAATAGTCTGTTACTCGGTTAGAATGAAAAAATTCGATACTCGTGGTTCCTCACGCTCGCTAACGCTCGCGTTCGGAATCTTCCGCTCGCATCGAATTTTTTCATTCTAATCTAACCTCAATCTACTATTATTTCTAGGGATTGTTATGGTACAGTCATGGCCTCCTACGATTTACGGCTCTCTTCGCGTGAAAGGACGCGAAGAGAGCCGTAAATCGTAGGAGGCCATGGGTACAGTCAATCTGTAACATTTGAAAGCAGTAGGTGAAAATTTTATGTTTCCAAATGTTGGAGTTAGCACTGTTAGCAGGTATGTTTTGGAGCACAGTTTTGGAGCCCGATTTGTCAATTTCGCAAACGGTTGATTTAATTGTTATGAAACAAGAGTACCTTTTTGTTGCAAAATAAAAAGATACTAAAAAGCATGGCCTCCTAATATTTACGGCTCCCTACGTTTCGAAAGGGAAACGAAGGGAGCCGTACTTTTTCGAAATTGACATTTTCAACTTATTCTATTAAAATTTTTAATCTCAATCTGTTGTGAGCTTAATCTTCATCCCCCAAAACACCGCAGTGCCAAATTTCAGTTCAGCAGCTTGATTATTTTGGGAGATATTGCCATACCTAATTCAATTTCAAAAAGAGAACTTTAGGGCCTATACAGGGTGTTCCTTAATAACATGCTAATACTTAAGGGGGTTATTTTTGGGCCCATTTTAAGGAAAAAAACTTCATATGAACGTATGTCGTAAACGTCCTAACTTTTGAGGTATAGGGCGTTAAAGTTCATTTTTTTAAATTGAATTTTGGCTACATCTCCCGAAATAATCAAGCTGCGGAACTGAAATTTGGCACTGCTATGTTTTTGGGGATGGAGAATAAGCTGAAAATGTCAATTTCACCGTATCTCACAGAGGGCGCCACTTGCGCTGTTTTTTGATCACGCTTTTACGCGTAACTTTTTGGAGGTTATCTTTTTGGTCCTGCAGGTCCATCATTTTAGTGCATCTTTTCATTCTGCAAGAAAAAGGTACTCTTGTTTCATAACGATTAAATCGACCGTTTGCGTTGAAATTACCAAAACGTGCCCCAAAACACCTGTTGATTCCAATATTCGAATATATGTATATTTACCGTGCGTCTACCGTTCTTGTGAGTAACCCACCTTATAACATTGAACTACGTAAAATTATTTTAAGAAGTCCTTACTGGGACTGTCAAATGGTAATTTCGCCATCCTAAGTTGGCATCAATGCAGCAAAAAATGCAACCGGGTCATAAGTCCAGGTCAGTAGCGAGCCCATTTGCACAATGAATAACTACTAATAACACGAACAAGAACAACACAGATAACGGTAAAACCCATGAAACGTACAATACCCGCGAATATTTTCACTGCCCAAAGTATGAACCCTTTTGAACGATCCGGAAAACCTTCACTGTCACTTTCACAACACCGAAACAACATTTGCTGAGTCCGCCCCATAGACGCTGGCGCAAGTGGCTGATTTTAGCAAAATACCAAAATGAAAGTGTTTCCATGACGTTTGAAATTATTGTTAAAATGAATTGTAGTCATAGTTATTTTTATTTGTAGCGGTATAATCGTGATTGCAATAGGGTTTTTTATTTTATTATGTTCTTTTTTCGTATCACTTGGGTAACTTTTCACATCATAAATCAACGAGTGACGTCATTAACTGGGTGAGACACATATACCATTGTTATACCGATCATTAACAGAAAATTCCTAGGGATTTTGTGGAGACTGTCATCTGACAAAATCGGGACTTCTTACAGTAATCGGGGTTATACCGTTGACTGAAGGTTTAAAAAGACCTCTCACGGATCCAGATAAAATGCCGAGCGCTTTTGGAGGCGAAGGACTATGGATATTCGAACTTTTTCCAATGATCGTAGTCATTCGCCTCCGCGCACCAACTCCATCTACTGGTGTATAGCGGTATTATTATTTATATTTAGCTCTCGTCCAGTTCTACTGTTTAGCACCATCTATTTTCGATAATTACAATGACTAACAAAATCGATAATTAGTGGTAGGTTTCGTACTCGACAATTTCGTATTCCAAAAGGCTCGTTTGTGTTCGGGGCGGGGCAAACAAGTCTAAAAATAGACACGGGGGAGAAGGGAGAAGGGGCCAGTGAAATAATTCTACGATTTGGCTTTTATAAAAATTAGGAATAGATTCAGGGTTGGGCGTATTTCAGTTTGATATTTGACGATTTTAACGGATTGGCAGATTTTTAAAATTCTCTTTTTTAGGATATAGTGATCTACATTATGTTGCTTCAATTTCTTACGTTGATTTGAAAAACAAAACATATGTCCAAAATGAAAACTTTGAGAAAAGTGAAAAAACTGATTGCCTTCCCTCTATTAGGGAGTATTTTTTAATGTACCTAGGCGTTTTTCTGGAAAAATGTTGAATACAGAAAGAGGTTGTTATTTATTTTTATTTTTTTAGCTTAAGTAACTAATAAAAATATATACTGTGTGTCCGGCGATTCAGTGCCCAAGGGGTGTAAACGATAAAAAAATTCGAATTGTAAGTTGACATTCTGTTTGGTGTTGCCCCAATAATTGGCCGAACCTATCAGCAAAGTCTAGAGAATACTAGCCTTTGCTATCAGTACACAGTGTATACAGGGTGTATTTTTGTCGAAAAAAAAACAAGGCCGGAGTAAACTGTACCCTCAATTTTAAAAGCTAGCTAGCTAGGACGTTAAAACGATATTATTGCTTATATCTGCCAAACTATGATACCACACCACTTAATCAGTGGCGGCTCGTAACTATTTAAACTTAAACAGGCGGGGCCAAATATCGGAAGACATTTAAAAATCAATGTGCCTAACTAAACCGGTGTAAAGTTAGTAGCCGATTTTCTGGCAGCAAAAAATTTTCCTCGCCCTTATTTCCACAAATTTATTTTGATAAAAATATAGTAGAAAGGGTAACTATTATTAAACCTTCTAAGCAGATTAAACTGGAGAATGAAGAAAAACATTCATCAAAAAATAAACGTTGAAATTTTTGGCTCCTAGAAAATTGGCTGCTAAGTGCTAAGTTCAGTTTTAAGTAGACACTTTTGTTGAATTTACGTGATCGCGTTTTTTATGTTCTGCCGTTTGATTTTTCTCTATAGTTAAATCAAGGTAACGGCCTGCCCTCTATAACTGTTTAATTTGCAGTTTTTGCTCAAATTACATTGACGAAAATGAATTTCTTAATAAAAAAAACTAACACTGTTTTATGAAATGCTACTTTTATTAGTGATATAAACAAAAATAGTAAAAGTAGGTAAATAAGGATTTTTTAAACTGTTGACTATGTATGTACCTACATGTAGGAATTGAGATTTTTTAAGTAGGTATTGACTGAACACGCCAGAAAGTAATTACCCATTTTCAGTCAGAATTACCTTTGAACATTTTTTGACAGAGAGGAATAAAATAAAATAGTTAAATGAGAAAACACATTTATTAAAAAAACACCTAAATACCAAATCCAGAAATATTGTCAACATAAATAAATTATATAAGTAAGAACATTTTAACGCATATACAATTATTATACAGGGTGTCCAACTTTAAAACTGTACAAATCCGTAAAATCTTCATTTTTAGAGATAAGAGCCTAAACTTTTTTTGTTTGAAAGGCCTTCAGAAACCGCTTCTTTTGACCTTCCTGCTATTATTAAAATGCAAATCCAGGGCCGGCTACCATTTTTTTATACCCCCAATTTTCTCGAAAACCATTTAGCGATTTTTTTATTTAAAATCTGACCCCACAGCGTCAATCAGAACACCCCAAAACCCCTATATACCAAATTTGAATAATAATTTTTTCAATGATTCTACAGCACTCATGACCCATATAAAGTTCCATAAAAATTCAGCATTTTGAGATGGCACAGATAAGAATATTCTGTATATTTTGTATTGGACCTTTGCACACCAATACCTTGAGTGGTCCTATAGACCATTGAACTGTTTTGAGGGGATTCCATGGCAATCTTGACTTGGCAGATACCTTTAAAAGTCCTATTTTGCTCAACTTTGACACCCTGCAGATTGGAACTCCCTGTATATTTTTTATTCAAATTTGGTGTATAGGGGTTTTTGGGTGTTCTGATTAATGCTGTGGGGTCAGATTTTAAATAAAAAAATCGCTAAATGGTTTTCGTGAAAATCGAGGGTATAAAAAAATCGCAGCCGGCCCTGGATTTGCATTTTGAAAATGACGGGACGGTCAAAAGAAGCGGTTTTTGAAGGCCTTTTAAACAAAAAAAAGTTTGGGCGATTGTCTCCGAAAATGAAGATTTTACGGATTTGTACAGTTTTAAAGTTGGACACACTGTATGTTATTTGTTTTGGCAATAATAATAGTCCCCCACTAGTCAATAGTTTCACAATGTGTAAAAAGAGTTTCAAGGCTAAAAAAAATTCGAAGTCTCGCCCGCAGCTCTAGGGTTTACTATAGATCCCAACGTACCCGTTGAAAATAAACACCATCTATGGAGCTGGAAATATAAAATTTTGTGTCTGTATTTTCTGCTCGTGTGTGGTTGATGTAATATACGATTTCTATTAAAGGGAAAAGGATGGAATGATACCCCTGTTTGTGTATGTTGTGTATTTGGGCGGGTCCTTTCCCCAAGTAAATTTCTGGTCGCGAAAGGGAGCAGTGAAAGGGGCAAATAATATTGTAATGAATCTCAAAAATCACAGTCCAAACTCGTTACCTTGGTTACCACCTTTATTGTTTAGCCTTCAAAAATCACAAATAAACTTGTCAGATTACTGTCACTGCCCAAGAATATTCTTTCAGCTCCAAAATTCACACAAAATCGCTTTCTAACCTTTCACTTTCTCCAGGCCCAATTCCCAGGTCTTAATGTCAAGTAAAACCCTGTCAAAAGTCAAAATCAAGATATTGCCAGACTCGAAATGTCCCATCTGTAATTCCCACCGAGCTAGCCCAGTATACCCCAGAAAACAGTGTGCTGTTTTCTAGACTTTGCTTTCGAGTCAGCGACACCGACTGTGAATAATTGTTACTTCCGCTAGCCGCAAGATGGCTCCGGCGAAAATGCCAGAAGATTTTCGATATCGATCCGCTTTAATTTCTGGTCCGGAATGTAGAGGGTGCCAGCGGGCTCCGGAGATGTTTTTAAATCGGCACGCTGTTCCATGGGCGTAGATTCTCTTTTTAAATCTTCACCCAACGGTTATACGTTTTGATATATTTCCTCAGACTAGTCTGAGTATATTTCAATTATGCCGTTGATTGAAGAAGGGGAAGATATCCTCCCTTAGGGTGGCATGCGAATATGATCCTTATGGTCTGTCTGTCACATTCCCACTTGTTACTAAATGTTTCTGTCTCGTTCTCTTACATTTCACCGACACGCGTCCGTTCGGTGGCGCCAAATTCCGAAACCACCATTCGAGTCGGTCGATGGAGAAAGGAATCTTCAATCAACGGTTCGGGCAAAAGGTCACTCCATCGACGACGGAAGAGCGCAGAAAACTACGCGGTCAGCGCACCGCCACCTATGGACAAGGCCATACAACTACTGTCGTCCGACGCGACGACGTCCAGCTGCTTTTGTTTTTGATCTGTATCTGTTCCTTGTTTACTTATTTTTATTTCCACTTATATTATCGTTACTGGGTAATCTGTGATTGTTATTACGTGTATTTGGTGGATACAGTAGTGTGCAGAGGACCAGTGGTGTTCTAGTCCGATAATTAGTGTGTGCCTATCAAAAACATTTCATGTTTGAGCCATCAGATAAAGGATACCTAAATACGGAGGTTAGGAAGTAAAAGTGTGTTTTGTTGTATACAGAGACTTGCCATCAAGGCAAGTCTCTCATTGTATGTATAATATCAAAATGGGTGTTTTCTTGTGTTTTCTCAGCCATGCCCGAGAAGTGTTGTGTCCCAAATTCGTCGATGAAGGAACGAATTAATCGACGCCCAAATTGCCTAACCTAACCGAGCCAAAAGTGTCCGTTTTTGCCTTTCCTAAGGATCCGGTTTTGAGCGCAAAATGGGTGCAGGCCATAAAAAGGGCTGACTTTGTAGTCAAGAAACATTCTAAGGTAAGTTACATGTTACATTTTTATATATTTTTCATAAAGCTTTGGGTTATTGTAGGTCTGTGAACAACACTTTTAACACAAGACATTGAAAGGGAGACTACGTGTGTTCGTCGATGGTCCTCAATCAACGGTGTGTTGTAGAATCGACTGGTGAAACTTTACGTGCACCCAGGGTTGCCACCCGTCCCGTATTTCAAGGGACAGTCCTGTATTTAAGTAAAGGAAGTGGCTATTTATACGTCCGACGGATACAAACGTCAGTATACGTCTTGCGCTCTCATTGGCGGGCTGAGTCACATGACTTCTTTGGACGTGCATTTAACTCCGTACACGTCCGAAGCCGAAGTAAACTAATATTTAGATACGTCGGAAGTGCATTTTTCTCAAGCATCTTTGCAATAAGGAGCGTATGCACTGCTCCTTTTTGGGGGATAGACGCTGCCGTATGAAAAAAGAAGTGGTAATAATTTCCAATGGTGTAACCCACCCCCGATTTTCTTGAAATTTTGGCTAGGTAGGTACCCCGTATTTTCGCCCGATGCGATGTTCGGCGTTGTAACCCACCCCCGATTTTCTTGAAATTGTGGCTACCCCTCGACATTCGGCGCGGTGCCGAATGTCGGGTGGATTACATCATTGTAAATAATAAAATAACCACTTCATTTTTCATTCCGCAGCGCCCATCGCAGAAAAAGTAGGGCATACGCAATACAAAATGAGACAAGATAAGGTCTGAATAATCTCGGACATCATCCAATCGACTTAGTAAACAAGCCGATTCATAATCCATCGAACGGTAGAAGTAAGGTTATGTGTCACGTGACTCAATCGACCAATGAGAGCGCAAGACGTATACTGATGTTTGTATCCGTCGGACGTATAAATAGCCACTTCCTTAAGTAAAATGTCCCGTGTCCCGGCAAACATTCATACGGGACGCTATAAATCCCGTATTTTCAAAATTTAAGGTGAAAAATTAAAAATGTTACATGCGAACGGCATTCACACAATCACCACCATCTAGAGTCCAAGCCGCGACTCACATGTGAACACAAAATTTACTAAATTATAGTCCTTCATGCCTTCAATATAACAAATTTTTGAGGTAATTATGGAACGTAGTATATGCACCGCCCAATTTTCTTGAAATTTTTTTGCTACCCCCCTATTTTCGAGGTCCCTGAACACGAATCTGACCTCAGTGTTTTGAGGTCGGACATAGTTTGATGAATTTTCAAATTTCCTTTTGACGCCCCACTTTTTCACGGTAAAATTTATCTGGATTATAACCACAAATGTCGCCGTGAAAAATGGGGTGTCGGGTGTCAAAAGGAAATTTGAAAATTCATTTTCTCGGAAACTACGTCCGGCCTCAAAAAACTGAGGTTAGATTCTTGGTCAGGGACCTCGAAAATAGGTGGGTAGCCAAAATTTCAAGAAAATTGGGCGGTGCATATACTACGTTCCATAATTACCTCAAAAATTTGTTATATTGCCTAGTGGGATAGTCGCTGGTTGAAGGCGAAAGGAAGCGAAGGAAGGGTCACATGTAGAGTAGTCACTGAAATGTTTATTCTCGTAATAATTTTTTTGTTGTGATATTTTTATTGTTGAATTGTCATTTATTAAATAACTTAAATTATTGCTCTATTAAAATATTTTTGTGTTCCACAAATTAGTTGCTAAGTTATGTTTGAAATTGTAGTAGTATTTTACCTGGACACAAAAAAACGACAAACTTTGCAGAAGTTTCAGTTATTATGTGTTTTTAAGATGCTAGTTGAACGTAAATAAAAATCGTTGGTATCGTACTGTCATGCTTGAAGATGTGCCTCAAAATGCATAGCTAATATTAATATTATCTATTATACAGTGAATAAAAAATGCGAAAGTGTGATTTTTCTTCTTCTTTTGGATAGGTGGCTGTGAATTCATATTTGACATTTTCTTGGGATTCCAAACAACTTTTCTTAGTGCTATACTGCTGTAGTTCTAAAAATAAGAGTACTTTACTCTTGAGGAATTTTCATATTTTTCAACCTTCCCTGTATACGAATAGAAATTTTAAAATTTTTACAGGTCGATTTTGAGTTTAAGCACAAGCACTAACTTTTATCAAGAATAATTTGTTTTGAGAAACTTCAAATAAAGAAAATTCCCATTTGTGTCCAACTTTCTGTCATTATTATTATTATCTCGAAAACAGGGCGGTATTGGAAAGTTATACCGTAAAATAGTCTTAAGACACTGTATACAGGGTGTAACTGAACTGATGGTCAAAAATGAAACCACGTATTCTTGGAGTCAAAATAAGGGCACTTCTTCATATATTTTTTTCTTCTACGGGCCTTAGTTTTTTTTTATACAGAGCATAGAAGTTTAGAGAAAAATACACGTATTTTTTAGTATCTCTAGAATTATACGAGATAGTTTCTTCAAACTTGGCGTGTCACATGATCGGATGAGCCGTCAAACTTAAGGTTGAAATGAAGCTTCTGAGGCTCACAGTTGCGGAGATACAGGGTGTTATTAGAATTTATTACTTCAGAAAAATGTTTAACAACAAGTATCTCTTAGTATTTTTTCATATTCGCAGCCGATGGAGGAAGGGAACAATGACGTATCTGTTCTCCAAAGTTCTACATCAACGCTTTGATACCTTTAATCCTTGTTTATAATAGGTATATAATCAAAGTTTATATCGTCGGTTCTCAAACAACGGAATATACTTATAATATTATCTTCATGTTTTGTTATTCGATTATCGTCGATCAATATCGTTTATTATACACAATATTTCATAAGCATAAGTATTAACACTGACATACCTAAGTATAAAAAATATTATGTCTAGCTAAATTTATATAGTTGTCATTCATACAGAAAATTTGGTTTAGACGTCGATGGAAGATTCAATCAACGGTTTACAGCATAAATAATATAACAAAACTTTAACGAAAAAATTAAAACCGACTTCAAAAATTTGCCCGTATGCACATTTCAACTAAAATTTTAGAAATATTTTTCTCTTTCTAAATTGAGTTACCTTTGGATTTGGTGACAGTCAAGGCAAAGAATTTACATCTATTTAGATATGAATACATCATATCCTACATACATCATAACCAGGGCCCCCATGGGAGACCCCTCTGGCAGGGCGCCAAACGTTGGTCCACCCTGTACTTAAAACTTATAGTTTTTTTTAAATGTTTGTTTCATACTTTACTTTTTGTAATATTTTTTATAAATTTTATATAACTGATCAACTTATTTTTTATATACAGGATGATTATTTTAGAACTATACCACCGCGATTTTCTCACTTATTTTGCGTCCTACAATAAAAAAATCGTGAAGAAACAAAAATGTGGCAATTTTGGACAGCTAAGTGGTGCTGCAAAAGAAATCGGCAGCCATAGCCAACTTGACGCGCAATATAAAAAATACTTACCTCAAATTGAGCAAAACAATTTAATAGCCCTAGCATATTTATTTTAAGAGATAGAGAAAAACTATTATATTGAAAATTGATGGCACTAAGAAGCTTTATGCAACTGGGTACTCAGATAGTTTCAGAAAATTACACAGGGTGTTCGGCTCTCTTGAGGCTATGCATTTTTTGTTTATTTCTTATTAAGCGATTTTCTCGGTTATTTTAGGCCGCACAGAAAATAGATAAGAAAATAAAATATGGCAATTTTGGCCAGCCAGGTGACGTTAAAAAAGAAATGGGCCTCCATGCCCAATTTTTCGCGCTGTGCTAAAAAAACTTCAAATCGACAAAAATGTTCATGCCCTCAAGAGAGCCGAAGACCCTATGTAATTTGTTAAAACCCAATTAAAAGTTACCACCTGGTACCAAATTTTGGAAAGATGGGCCTACCTACTTTGTTTTTCTCACTCTTTCCTTTTTCTAACGCGCTAAAGTGGCTTCTAAATACAAGGTATCGAAAAATTTTATGAGAAAAAGTTGTTTAGAATTAAAACTTATTGCCGTGTACCAAATTTTGAGACAATCAGCCTACTTAATTTTTTCATTTTTTCTTTAGCGCCTTAGAAAAAGAAGTGGGAAAACAAAGTAGGCCGATCTTTCCAAAATTTGGTACCCTGGGGTAATTTTAATTGGGAACAACTTTTCTTAATGATTTTTTTTTATCTTTAAAGGAAAAGGCACTTCACCTACAATGAAAATAAATAAATGGTCGCTGTCGACGCCATCTTGATTTTTCAAAAACGAAAATATGCTAAAAATTAGTTTCCAGTCATTAGTCAAGCAAATCAGAACCACAAACAATCAAATTTAAACGCGAAATTTTTTTTCTTTTACACATATTGGCTCACTTACCCTGGGCCACCCTGTATATTGTAAACAGCCAGTATTTGTTTTTTTTTTTAATTTATGTACCTGTGGCTTTGTGTTAAATTTTATTTTTGTTATATTAGTTGATCACAAATTCTTTTTTGTTTCCCTTGGGTGGTATTTATTGGTTAAAAGCATGAACTAGATCAATAATTCTAACAAAATCATAAGTTGATTAAACTACAAAACTTGACAGTTGCATATTATAGGTAAAAAATAGCTAGGTACAGGGGCGGATGGACTTTACCTAACCAGCCCGGGCATTTGTCTCCCAAGCGGCCCCTAAACATCTCATTTGGCTTTAGATTTTTCTTTTCTTAATTATTATCATAATAACAATTAAAAAACAAACAATGTAGATAATGTATTTTTTTAATAAAACAAAATATACATGTTTTATGAAAACATAAATAAAATCATAACTCTCGTAAAACAAATAAAACTTTTTTCTCTAAATATAAAGATATAAAAATAACAAAACATTCAGAAGGACCACACCGTTATTTTATTTTTATTGAATTCGAAATTCCGACTTTTAAAGTCGAAGGCCAACTTTGAAGTCAAAATTCCGACTTTATAAAGTCGAAATTCCCACTTTTAACTCGAAATTTCGACTTTGAAATTCGAAATCCGACTTTGAACTCGAAATTCCGACATTGAACTCGAAATTTCGACTTTATGAACTTCCAACTTTCAAAGCCGAAGTTCAAAGTCAAAATTTTGAGTTCAAAATCGGCATTTCGACTTCAAAGTCGGACTGCGACTTTAAAAGTCGAAATTTCGAGTTCAATAAAAATAAAACAATGGTGTGCCCCTTCTACGTTTCCGTAAAACACGTAAAGAAATAATAGAACAAAAAATAACAAAACAAAAATAATTAATTATGGCCAGTTGCACCGTCCTATCTTAAATTAACTACCTACTTACAACAATTATTGTAACAATGATTGCCTTTTGTTTTGTCAAGTAGTTAAGACGTCTTAAAATTTAAGATGCGAGCCTTCGAGCCTGCGGCGGCCCTCCGGGGCCCTTCGAATGACCGGCCCACCGGACATTTGCCCGGTGTCCCGGTGGTCCCATCCGCCCCTGGCTAGGTACCTAACTACTGTCCCGGTTTTCGTCAGCCCCAGGAGTTGGTCACCTTGTTGTATATGAATATTAGGTATAACCGTCGATGGAGGAAGGAATCAATCAACGTTATAACTCCATTATAAAAAGATTATTTTAAAAAGACTCGAGACATTTGTCATTAACAATTAATAACGTTACTCGCTACTTTAAAAAAACCGCCTCCATAGGCAAAGAGGGGAGCGGGGCCGCGGCCGGGCGACTCGAATCGAACGCTGGAATACAAAATCTAAAATATATCTTCCAGCCACAGAAAATATACATATTTTCTGTGCTTCCAGCCATCGATCGATGGCGATGACTCATTCGTACCAGCACAAAAAACGCAAACAACCAAGGTCAAATCAACAGATTTGGCAAGCCGTGAAGCGCGCCATCTGCCGAACAAAAGTTCGTCTTGGGAAGCCGCATTACAAGTGCGCAGTGCGCCATCTACCGGACAGAAGCCTCTCTTCCACCTCAACGCCGAGACGTAATCCGAGGATGGTGCAAGTGCGCCATCTACCGGACAACCGTGTCGGACTGGGAAGCCTCGTTTCCCCCACCGCGCCGAGAAGTATTCGACGGTGGCTCCATCTTCTTCCGAAGAGTATTGAGTCAGTCGGTATTTCGCATTAGGAAACTAATCTTTACCTTCCTCCATCGACGATTATGCCTTTATAATATTTGCTTTTTGACACAGCAAGTGATCACCACAAAATATATATGTACCTAGGTTGCTGTGTGTAACCTTTATAGTTTGTGGTTGTCACTATATTTTCACAACAAAGGTTTCCAAAAACCAAAAGCATGAAAATGAAAATATTTGAATAAAAAATAAAAATTTGGATATAATTATTTAAAGAACTTTCCAGGATTCTCAGTATTTAGCTTTTGTATTTTAATTGTAACCTAATGAAAGTGGAAATGGAAGACATGGACGACAGCACTATCTGTGATTCAATTGTAAGTAAAATTTTAACAAACAAAACGATATTAAGTGCACGTTTTTGCATATTTTGAGGCTTCCCTTTCGGAAGGATGTAGACTGCCAGTTCATATGAGGGGTACAAATGATTGGCGTAAGTACCAAAAATTTCAATATTTTCAATCTGTGAACTTAATATTTAATTCACAGCCCTCGCCGAGATTATTAGCATTAAGGACATGCAAGGGGCAAAATGCTATTACGTTCATTATGTAGACTGTAAGTATTTGAACCTATGAGGTTGTACTATACAACCTAATCGATTTGGACGCTCCCTTTTAAAATAACAATTTTATATTGTCTTTAAATAGTTAATAAAAGATTAGACGAATGGGTAACAGAAGAAGCTCTAGATACGCGAAAAGTACACTTTCCTCGCAAAGACGGTAGTTGCAACACAGGAGTTTCCACCCCTAAGAAGTACCTAAGTGGTAGTGGTGCAGTATCTAGACCCGCCAGTCCTGTAAATACTGCCGAGCTTGTTAACGGAAATGCAGTTTTGGCTGCTGCTTTACAAAAGAAAATAAACAGAAAGCGAAAAGGACCTTCATTAGAAAATGAAGATTCCCAGGATGCGCCCCCGACACCTCAACCTCCAGGTCCAAGGCAGTCTGGTAGTATGGTATCACATCATGATGACATCGTTACAAGGATGAAAAATATTGAAATGATAGAATTGGGGAGGCATAGGATAAAACCTTGGTATTTTGCACCTTACCCGCAGGTAATAGACAAGTGATTTCAAAAGCCAATCTAGTTCATAGTACAAGAGTGAAACTAGTTTTCTCATGTTTTAAGCATTGATGAGTAATCTGGAATTATGTCAAAAGTGATATCCATTAAATTTTTACATATTACTAAGACATGATGAAAACAACTGTTGCATGTAACAATTTGACGACTATTTACAACCTTCAAAGGCCTTTTTGACATAACATGATTATCTTTACCTTCCTTTAGTGGTGTAATCAGAATGTAAAATTGGAGGCTAAGTTATTTAATAATAATAATAATAATTCTCACCCTCACAGTACCCGAGAGTACCCTAAAAGCAAATTAATGCTTGTGCGGGGGGAGGGGTCAATTACTATTATTTTGTCTTCATTGCCATTTTCAGCTGGGACCAACTTGAAGACGTTTCATTCGCTCATGTATCTCCAAAAACCCAGCGCGGCCCACGGGGGCCACGAGTGCTACAGCTGTTTCCGAGGGAATAATAATATTCGAAAGACCATTAAGAGCGTTGAGCGAAAACATGTTGAAGACCTAAAGCTAAAGCAAATAGATAATAAAAATACGATCTATAATTTGGAGTCGATATATACTGATAATTATTTCAAAATAAAGATCGCACGGCAGATGTTTGGGGGGGGGGGACGTAGTTAGTCAGAAGCATTGTTGAAACTGCCCTCAAAAAATCCCGGATCACCAACTTTCAAACTTTAATTTTGGAACGAAAACAAAATAATACCCTTTCAAATGAGCTAGCTTCTCCAGCTAGTTGCAAATAAAATTCTACTGATAGAGGCAACCGAACATACTTTCGATGACGTTTTATTTCCAACCTTAAATTTTTCCAACTAAAACCTAGGACACCCTGTATAAATGCAGTGCAGGTCTAAATTTATGGACCTATCAGTTGATTTAAATAATATAAAATCATTCTAATAATAATTATTACCTACTGCACAATTATTTTGTTTTTGTGCCTTTCTGAGAAATATCTAAATACAATTTTTAAGGCAAATTACAATTGAAGACCTCCGTGCAAAAACCGGACAAGTCCATACTTTACAAGTTTTGGGAAAATGAAAAAGAAACTCCCGGACTTGTCTGGTTCTTGCACACATGAATGCGAGCGGCCAAGTCCTAAAGCTATATATCAACATTATTCTGCTTTAGATTTGGCTGATTCTTACACCAATCGATTGGCAATATTTTAATACATAAATGTAGTGGAAAAAGTCAATTTAACCATATTTATAAGTTTTGAGAAAATGAAAAAAAACTCCCGGACTTGTCTGGTTCTTGCACCCAAGAATGCGAGCGGCCAAGTCCTTAAGCTATATATCAACATTATCATGCTTTGGACTTGGCTGATTCTTGTACCAATCGATCGGCGATATTTTAATACATAAATGTAGTGGAAAAAGTCAATTTTACCCAAAAGTGGACTTGTCCGGTTTTTGCACCGAGGTCTTCAATTATTATACATTCTAAATTCCAAAATGACTCGGGTAATCCCTGCACCCACTCTAGTTTTCACCAATCAGAGGGCGGATTGCCAATAAATCGGCCTTTGATATTTTGTAAACCTAGTTTTATCATTAACCCTAACATTATGTTTATAATATGGGATATTCCGAGATAGACATTGTTAAATAATAAGGCTATACTAAAATTATCAATTTATTATAACCATTGTTAAGAAGTAATTTAAGTAGCTTATCTACCTAGTCTGTAGGTATCTCTGAAATGGGTTTTTGATGAGGTCGTTGAGGGCACATTTCAGAGACTTTATTTTGAAATATTTTTGTCTTAATTATTTACATGCTGGTATTATTTATGATTACGAAGCATGGTAAGTTGATTTGATTTAAATCTGAACTACAAAATATTATCTAAGCACTAATAACAAATAAGCAAGAATTTTATAAACAAAGAAACTCAAGCAACAGTAACCATATATGGATTTTCCAAGACTCTATCTAATTAATATGGGGAAAACCCTATAATAAATAACTTAATCATAAACTGGGTGAAGTAAATAATTCATCAAAATACAATCAAAATAATTTTTGACTACCTGTATTTTGTATATTAATATCCCAGGCAATAAATCCTTAGGCCAAAAAAATAATTTCTTTTGTTAGGGTCAAGGAATTATAAAAACATTGAATTTTCAAGATGGTCCTTATACAGGGTGTGTCTTAATCATGACCCCAAACGTAGTTCCGAAAATAGTTAATAAAGAAGTTGCAGTGTTAAAAGTAAACCACGATTGCAAAAACAACAAAATTTTCCCAATAAATTTCCTTGGCACTGAGGGTTGGGGCACCCCGAGGGATTTTTACTAACAAAAAGTGTTCTCGGCATTTTCGGAAAATTGATAACGTAAAAAAGTACTCTTGTTCAATATGCTCTGTTTACTGTGAAATTGACGATGCTAATTTTTGGGCACCTGACGAGAAAGATACTGAAAATTAAGAAGCCATGGATTATATTATAGCATGTAGGATATGTTATTTTGAGCACCAAAGCCTTGAACAGGGATACTTTCCATTCCAAAATTTACCAGCTATTGTATAGGACCATAATACCAAATTTCGTTTGAATTAGAATTTATTGTGATAATTTTAAATGGTGCTTTAACACACTTTACCTTTTTTATTAACCTTTTTTACAACCACGGTTATAGGAACTTTCTGGCCTAAACTGACATTTCTTATACTTGCTATCTTAGGCGAGGGAAGACAGGGGATATGTAAATCTGGCTTTAGACGGCTATTAAACGAGTGACACAAAATCGATCTGGTGACATTTTCAGTCCCAGACATTTGAGGTGAAATCTTCTTGGATTTTCATGATTTTTGTTATCAAAAGCCATCCAAAGACCCGTTTTCTAGTAGAAATATGATGCACTCCTGCCCTGCGCGTATGGCTGCAAAAGCTACGATGGGCGAAAGGAGCCTGGAATTACCTTCCATAGGTAGATATTCTATATTGCCTTCTTGCATGATTTTTATTTTGTTATATATCTCCTTTGTGAGTAATCAAAGTATGATTAAGGCTATAGTTCAAGCTACTTTTTTTTGTAATTTGAGGTCTGTCGAACTTTTAATTCAAGATTTTGGTTCGATTTTGTAACACAACAGTTCCTGATTTGATGTGTCCCCTCTCTCCCCTTGCTATAGTAATTTAGAAACTCCGTTTAGGAACAGCCTATAAATGATGTATTCTTTTTAGGAAATGGTAAACCTGCCTTGTATTTATATATGCGAATTTTGTCTGAAATACAGGAAAAGCCGAAAATGCTTAGAACATCACTTAATGAAATGTAACTTACGTCACCCGCCTGGTAATGAAATTTATAGGAAAGAAAATGTCTCGTTCTTCGAAATAGATGGTAGAAAAAATAAAGTTTATGCTCAGAATTTATGCCTTCTAGCGAAATTATTTCTGGATCATAAAACATTGTACTATGATACAGATCCATTTTTATTCTACGTCATGACTATTTTTGACAGTCGAGGATTTCACATAGTTGGATATTTTTCGAAAGAAAAGGAGTCTACGGAGGATTACAATGTCGCCTGTATTTTAACAATGCCACCATATCAAAGAAAAGGATATGGAAAATTACTTATAGAATTTAGTAAGTAATTGTCGTATTGTTTTTAGCTTTAAGAAAAGCTATTTTATTTTCAGGTTATGAGTTGTCAAAATTTGAAGGAAAAACAGGTTCTCCCGAAAAACCTCTTTCGGATTTAGGATTGTTATCATACAGAAGTTACTGGGCTCAAACTATTTTAGAAATATTGCTTTCTATAAAACCAGTGGGAGAAAATGAAAAACCACAAATAACTATTAAGTAAAGAAGCATAAAATATTGCGTTCTCTATACATTAATAACAGTACAATTTTCAGTGAAATTTGTGAACTGACGAGTATAAAAAAAGAAGATGTGATATCGACTTTGCAAAACTTGAATTTAATAAATTATTATAAAGGACAGTACATAATAACTTTGAGTAAAGATATCATACAAAGTCACTACAAAGCTATGGAGACTAGGACTATTAGGATTGATCCTAAATGCCTGCACTGGACGCCAAAAGATTGGGGAAAGCGGGCAAAGTGGTGAATTTTAATTCAGTATTAGATACTAAGAATAAAAACTAAAGACATACATCGTTGTTTAATTGTTCAGCTCCATAAATGAAAATAATATACACCAGTAATATAATTTTACAGTAAATAATATCAGTGGCAGTTATTTAATCCATTAGATCCAATTAACGGTTGCCATTGGTCTATTTTTAAACATAATCTTATTTTTTCATGACCCGTCAGCAAAAAACAAATTTGAAGGCTTTTTCAACTATACAATTTCAACTCAAAATCAATTGAATTGAAGATATAAGCTCCATGTTTAACTTATCAAATGTTTACACTATAAAAATTTAAGTGAGCTGTTAGATAACATAAAATGGGGACACAACAGTCATCCTCATAATGGCTTGTTTTAAATTAAATTATCACCAATATCAACGCTGGGATCCAGAGGCCAGAAGTTATCTAATAAAATTGTAAAGTCATTTTGTTAAATTGTTCTTTGTTAGTATTTGATTAGAAGTCAGGCCGACCAGTCTGACCACTGGCAGCTTCTCAAAATGGAGAACTACACATCGGATAGTAGTGACAGTGATTTTAACAATAAAGTGGTTGATTTTGCGTATCTCTTACTCGAACCTGATGTAGTTGACCACAATTTAAGTGAATACTTGGAAGATACAAAGAAATCATTCTTGGACATTGAAAGAGTAATATTGCACCACAACCAGTTAAGTCGGCTACCAGAAAACTTGGCAAAATTCTCAAACATTAGAGTGTTGGATGTGTCGAACAATGGATTAAAATCGCTGCCCAACATTTTACAGTATTGCCCTTTGGTTAGCCTCATCGTGAAGAACAATTTGTTGACGAACCACTCGTTACCGAAAGAATTTACCAACTGCAGCTCATTGAGAGAATTAAATTTGAGTGGAAATCGATTGGAGAAGTTTCCGGAACAAATTTTGGAGTTCGTGAACTTAAGATATTTGTACCTGGGCGGAAATGGCATGCAAAGTATTTCCAAGCATATTTGGAAGCTCAACCAGTAGGTATTTCTACACCATATTGACAATTCAATATCAATTTTTGATAGTTCATAGTTAGTACTGTTTACTTAGTACATTTCTAAAATGTATTAGATTTAAATCGGTTGGAAATTGAAAATATTGACAGAAATTGTGGAACCTGGACCGACTTTATATTAAAGACCATAGCGTGACGTCATATTTCATTGTTGTTTACGGACTGGAGTGGCGCTACTCTGGGAAAAAAATGGTGACTTATTATAGGTTATAGGAAATATTCTGTAGTTATAAGTATGTCAGTTTATGACGTTTAGAATGTTGTATATTTTAAAAATATCCAGCATTATTACCATTTACGTTCTTTTTACGGTAAATTCTCTTTTTGGTCAATATTTCATAGTTTTCTCATATTAACAGAGTTTTGATAGGTAGATTTGTTTGTGAAAACAAGAAATTTCTACGCGCATGAAGAAAATTGTATACACAGACCATTACATGTCATGAATTTCAGAAGAATAAACACTATTTTAGAATTATGGGATGATGATGTTCCACCAGTTGAAGAAGCGAGAATTCTAGATATATTTTGGAAGAGTATTTTGTAATATATAAAATCTAAAACGTTCTATACCTACTTACACCACTATCCATGGACTTCATTTCAAACCAAAAGGTACCAAAATACTCTTTCTTTTTAGACTCGTTTTTCATAAGAAAATGTATGGAAATATGCCATGTAAACTTGTCAAATTAAAAGGACATAACAAACAACCATTTTATTTTAGATATTAAATTCGTTGTATCAGACAAATTTGCATGTTTTTATTTTACAAAGACTCTGCAACAATAGTGTCTATCCTGTTGATTTTTTCGTTGTGTGGCGCTAGTGGCTATCGCTCGAAACAGAGCTATGCAGTGTTGGTCCAGGTGGAACAGCCACAAAACACTTATTACCATTGAGTAAAGGATCCTTTACTCAATGGTTAAGAATATCTTTTGTAAATATAGACCAGACAGATTCTAATCTTATCTTTAAACATGTTTCCTCTTAAGATACTTATTTTCAAAACACTATCAAGGTTCAAGGCAAGTGAATATTTGTTATTTTTCTGAATTTCTAATAATCCTAAACTCTAAATAAACAAGAAATGGGCTGTTTATTTTTCTTGCTTGTTATGCTAAGATTTTCCACTGAAAATAGTTAGGAAATGTGTTATAAAACCTTGAGGATGTTTCCAAATCATTTAATATTATTCCTTCTTGTTTTCCAGACTTCAAGTGGCATCTTTTGGAGGAAATAACCTGACCGAAGTGCCTGTATCTTTAGGACAATTGAAAAATTTGCATGCCCTCGTTTTATGTGACAATCAACTTGAATGTTTACCAGCAAGCATTGCCAACTTGCACAGCTTGAAATCTTTGCTATTGCATAAGAACCGATTAAGAACTTTGCCTCCAGAGATTGTTGCACTCAAACATCTAACAGAGGTAACAAAATAGTTTTGCATGTAAATTAAAGCTGATGTAAACATATTGTAGTTGAGCCTTCGAGATAATCCTTTAGTTGTGAGATTCGTCAGTGATATGACACACAATCCAGCTAGTTTGCTAGAACTGTCTGCCAGAAGTATAAAACTGCACAATTTAATAGTTCAGGTCGGAGATATTCCCAGAACATTGTTAGATTATCTACATTGTGCACATCGATGCGTCAATCCACACTGCAAAGGTAATAGTCAAGAATAATATGATACTTTTTTCTTGTAACTTATTTTCTTAAAAAATAACTATCAAAGAGAATAAGGTAATAAGTCAAAGTAATGGTTTGCTTACTTGGAGCGTTGACTGACGTATCAATAAGACTTCTCACGGCTATAGCTTCATATTCTGAAAAGTAGATGGCGCCTATGGTCAACAATGTATTTTGCATTGTATTTTGTCTCCGGGAAGCGCATGGTGAGCCAGAGAACTGTCAAACATGACAGCCGTGAGCAGTCTTCATTAGCTGTGTTCGGCATGTCCTCCATTTGCTCTTTTAACTCCGAAAACAATGGTTTCTATGGCAAACTATTATTGCTGGAGCAAAAAGAGCGAATGGAGGACCAATGTCGAACTCAGCTACTAATACATCAGTCAATGCTTGAAGGCTCTTTCCAGCAGGGTTGCCCCCTTCCTAGAAAACCGGGAATTGTCAGGGAATTTCAAAACATACCGCAATGAATTGAAAAAGTCAGGGAAAATCGCTATAATCCGCTGAAAGTCATGGAATTTGACTTGTCCATATTTTACATTTTTTCTGCTTTCAAATAGGTATTGGGTTTTTGCAATTTTGTTTCAGACTTAAAAGTCTGATGGCATAGAAATGATAGTGATTATATTATACATCTTTGATTATACAGATGTCTCTGGATAAGTGAACACAAAGGTGTAAAAATAAAAAAAATTCAAGTTAAAATTTGATCGTTTGCATTTGGAAATGACTTACTTGATTAGAAACTAATTTATGACACTATATATTTGGTCAGGGAAAACTGGGAAAAGTCGGTGGATTTAAAATTAGAAATGTGGTGGCAACCCTGTCCAGGGTCTGTAAGATGTGCACAGGCCTGATTCTAATTTCTAAAAAAAGATCTTGAGGGAAGTTGGAAACAAAAAACTAATCTAAAAATCACCTGTCAAAAGTTTGCCTTTTCGGGACTGTGGGCACCTGAGGATGCGGACAGCGCATGCGTGTATATACATTTACAATCCATAATAACAATGCATAATTGCAAAACAACAGATCTTTTCACAATATACACTGTGTCCCGGATAAGAATGAACAGCATGGGGATATTGCAAACGGTGAGAGATAGGGCAACGGTTAAATGGGGAAAAAGTTGCGCAATTTTGAGGTCAATAAAATGGCACAAACAGATTTTTAATACCTTTTTTGGTTTTTGAGTTATTTTGAAAAAAGTAAAATTTTGCATTTTCGATTTTATTTTTTTCTGAAGTTGCTATCACAGATAGAGAAAAAAGAAAAGCACTTTCTTATGTCACTTTTTAATGGGCCTTAAGATGGCGTTTTTAGATTTGTTGTACAACGTTTCGTTTTTGAGAAACCATCTTCAACTTAATTTTTTTAAATACGGACCTGGATTTTTTTTGTAGATTTTGAAAGCACTTTTCATTGCAAATACCATGATGTATGACAAGAAATATGTTTAAAATGTTTTGAGACACCTATACTGAAAATTCCTTTTTTCCATTAATTTTTTTTCTAATGCGGCCCTGTATTTAATAATAAGAAGTTTAAATATTAATCAGTATTGCCAACAATTTAACTTACAACTTATCTTTCATTGGAGAACTAAAAAAAGGACGGAACATATGATAATAAAAAATAAATAAAAATCCTCCACCTAGAAGGCTTTGAAACAACGAAACCAATCCCTTGTCATTTGTCATAACTCCCACTGTATCATTTAGTTAACAATTTATTTCATTACAAATGGAGGGTGCTTTTTCAAATGACGACAAATTTAACATGTCAGCATGTTATATCTTGTGTCACAGAAATAGTGTAGAGGCCGAACGAATGTATTTTTGCAATTAATAAATGGCAAAAGTTATTGATTACGTTGGCTTAAAGCTTTCTTCTCGCAATTAGGAAAAGCGAAGAATTTACTCCAAAACACAATGCGACACTGTTTGCTGTACAACAACAGAGGAAAACACTTTACCAGACGCAGGGCCGTAAAATTTAAAAATATTAAGTTTTCGAAGTAAAAATAAACTGTAAGTTAAATTGTTTATTAAATTAAATTAAATATTAAATTCAGGGCCGCATTAGAAAAAAATGAATGGAAAAAAAGGAATTTTCAGTATAATTGTCTCAAAACATTTTAAAAACATTTCGTGTCATACATCATGGTATTTGCAATGCAAAGTGCTTTCAAAATCTACAAAAAAAAAAACCATGTCCGTATTTAAAAAAATTAAATTGAAGATGGTTTCTCAAAAACGAAACGTTGTAGAACAAATCTAAATACGCCATCTTAAGGCCCGTTAAAAAGTGCCACAGGAAAGTGTTTTTCTTTTTTCTCTATCTGTGATAACAACTTCAGAAAAAAATAAAATCGAAAACGCAAAATTTTACTTTTTTCAAAATAACTCAAAAACCAAAAAAGGTATTAAAAATCTGTTTGTGCAATTTTATTGACCTCAAAATTGCGCAACTTTTTCCCCATTTAACCGTTGCCCTATCTCTCACCGTTTGCAATATCCCCATACTGTTCATTCTTATCCGGGACACAGTGTATATAATTTTTGTGCATGTGCCCACATGTAAATGTGCTCGAATTCGAATTTTATGATGTTACTAGAAAATAACTGCCAATAACATTAATTGTGGGCATGACCAATGCAAAGTAGGCGTACCAAAGTATCCCTAGTCAACACGAGTCTGTTTGATTCCAATCCTTTCTAACATACAGTAGCAATAGTAACAGAGAGGGGAAGTGTCCAAAATCCGCGAAAATTGACCCTACTAACATTAAATGTTTTCAGGGGTGTACTTTGACAACAGAGTGGAACACATAAAGTTTGTGGATTTCTGCGGCAAGTACCGGATCCCGCTCCTCCAGTACTTGTGCTCTTCCAAGTGTGCCAGTACGCCGCACGAGGCGGTCATGCGACCTTCCCGATCGTACCTGATGAAGAAGGTTTTGTTGGGTTGAAAATTTCTGTGTTTGGAGGAAATGGCTGTGATGTATCCGCAATGACCAGCACATCTGTCATTAAGGAGAATAATTTACACTGAATAGTCATCAACAGTTATTGATGTTAAATACTATTTATTAGAAAGTAGGGTAACGGGTCTCTAAAAGAGAAGAAATTTACCGACATAATTTATGTCACAATTTTTTTTAATCACCTTAATGACAGAAATTGCTAATAAAGAGAAAATAAAAATGGCATTTGCAATAGATAATATATTTGGTCTAAGTTGTTACAAGTATTTTTGTTCAGACTACTTGCTAAGTTTTAACCCTAAATTAAAGGATATTTAAGGCTTATAGTAGAGAGCAACTAAAATGTAATTATTTATACACAAGTAACATTGTTAGTGTATATACAAATGTACAAAAAGCAGAATCCGAATCGACCCATAAAATACAAAGTCGGATATTCTTTCCACAATGATTTGCTCACTTATCGTATGTTGATGCAAAACCGCACACTTACAAAGAAGTTGGAGGTTTTTGTAGTCTTTTGCAATGTTTGTAGGCCACATTAATTTGTACCATGCTATAAAAAGCACCCCATATTGGGACGACTTTTTTAATGCCAATATCAAAGAAACTACCAAAGTAGTACCTAAAGTTTGCCCAGCTACATTCCACAACCGGTCCTCATGAAATCAAACACGAGTTTCTTATACAAAAATTAACATCAGAACAAACATTTTTAGGTATCTTATACTTAGTTTTGAAGTAAACAGGCAGAAAGGTACACCTTTTGTTACGGCTTCAGTCCAAAACTACTGAATCTTCCCATACAATTTTTTTAATTTAAGAATTCGTCACGTGTTGACTTGGTTGGTCTTGCTAAAGCATGGAAAAAAGCAGAAAAAGTATGTTACGTGGAGACCAACATAAAATCTTTGCGAACTTGATTTTTCAGACATTTGGTTCCAATATAAGGCACTGACACGTAAGAGACCATGTTTTCTAGATGATGGAGCTTCTTTGGTAAATATTTCAGAAATGGTTGGAGACAAATAGATAAAATATTTATATCATTGGATTCAGAGTTAAAAAGGAACCATAGAGGTTAAACGAAATATGTAAGTTATAAATCACAGAAAATCACTTACCTTTCCACTAAAACCAGAAGTTATTTTGAAAAACTGAATATTCAGAAATACTAATTACAAAAATTTGATTTTATTTTGCAAAAAAATGGTGATAATTTTTACTGCAAATTAATTTTTTTAATGACGATTCCGTTAACCAATCTCCACGTAACACATTTTTCTGCTTGGATGAGCCTGGGCCACCCTGTACAAATAAAAAGTTGAACATGCTTTTTTGTGAATTCAGTCTAGTTAACACGTTGACCGCCGTAATAGAATATATTTCTTAACTGTCTGGGGCCAGATATTTTTTTTGTTTATAATGTCCGAGATGTTATAAATAAGAAATAAAATGTCCACGTTTGACATTATTTACTTTCTGAGCCTTTGTTCCGAGTGTGAGTGTGGCCTGTAGAGCAAAATATTTATGTTGAAGCCATGCGATGCACACATATATTTTCAAAAAAATATATTCAAACAAATAATATATTATGTTGAATTTATTTTTGACGCATAAAAAATATTTTAATAAAAAGGCCAAAAATCATTAAATATGCATTAGTATTATTACTAAATATGATACTAATATAACACCATTTCAATTCAGTTTAGAGCTGGGCCAATACAAATGTTTTGTCTTCCAGGCCATTCCCGTCGATCGCCCATAAGACTATTATTATAGCGCGAAGCACTTGTTGAGCAACGTGGCTTGACGTAAAATTATATATGCGAAACACATGTGAGTCGCGCGGCCCATCTAGCAAGGAGCCATGCGAGTCACACGTGCTGCGCATGGCGGTCAACGTGTTAAAAAAATTCCTGAAATCTTTATTGTAAAAAAAAACAGGTACAGTCATTTTAGAACTTATTCCCTAATTTAATTCCCCTGGGGATAATTTATGGACCGAGTGAAAGGGAAAAATCTCTGAAATAATATTCTAAAGAGGTACTCTCTCAAAAATGACCAGAAATTAATTAAAAACTACTAATTATTTGTGCACCAAATATCAATTTCAGATGAGCGAGTTCATGAGAACAGTCTTCAGAATTAGATGCACAAAAATACAAATTTTATTGTTTACTATTGTATTTTTGTTGATAATTAAAAAACGAAAATGCATCATGTGGGATTTGAACTTATGATTAAATTATTGACGCTTTCATAGGAATGTGCCTTTACCCGTTACTCAGAGAAATAACCAAGACTGAGAGCCGTTAGCACAGAATAGCCACATGTAGGCTATTCTGTGCCGTTAGGCTACATGCAATTCTGAAGACTGTTTTATTGAAGTCACTCATATCTGAAATTGACATTTGGTGCACAAATAATTAGTAGTTTTCAATAATTAATTTCTGGTCATTTGTGAGAGGGTACCTCTTTAGAATATTATTTCGGAGATTTTTTCCTTTCGATTGGGTCATAAATCATCCCCGGGGAATTAAATTAAAGTTTCACATTCATATAAATGTGATCTAGATTTACTGTACTACAAACTACGTGATTTTTTCATAGTTTCAAAACAGTTCTCAAAATAGGTGCTTGACGCAGAGAATAAACGTCACCATGTGATATAACTGTCCGCTACCCACGAGGGTAAATAATTATTAGTCCACCCAAATAATATTTTGATTACGCCTTCGGCCTCGGCAATATTTCAGAAGTTTACTAAACTTTGAAAATTATTTATTTATTTTACTACGACCGGTTGTATAAAAAATAGTCTATGCAATTCACATTTAATAGAGGCTCATGTCATAATTCTCATACTCATGTTTTATGAATGCAGTGAAATCTTGAATGGACAATGTTTCCAAAGCCCCCACATTTTTTAATTTCCCAAATTAGCCTAATCAAGTTATGTGACTGTATTTAGTGAAAAATTTGGACATCTCATTATTCCGACAGGTTCCTTTGCTTAATTTTCTTCGAACTCTTTTATAGTTTTGTAGTATAGCACAACTTCATATCAACAAATGTGGCCTACTCCCATAAAAAAAATCAGCACTATATTATAAATATCGGATCTACACAGATAGGACAATCATACTAGTTCTTCCACAAAGTTACACCTATTCATCGGTGTTATACATATTGTTTAGTTTAAAAAAATGACTAACTGCATATCACAGACTTGCAGATATACTATCATAATGTTGTAATATTATGAGTCAACGGTCTTGTCTGTGTATGCGAAAATTTCAATACCAGTTCCTAAAAAATCAGTTATTCTAGAGGCTAGAAGTTCTTATCTCGAGTGAGCTATCCCAGAGTTTCTTTTCACTAACAAGTTTGCAATATGGTTGTCAAATCTCGAAATGTTTTTTTACTGTAAACACAATGCCCTGTTACACATCTAGTTTCCTTAAAATGCCATTTAATTGAATTAAATAAAGATTTTTTAGTACGACTGAACTTTTATTTATTCAGCAGTAGTGTACGTCAGCAGAATCGATCATTGTCAAGTATTACAATGTGCTTCTTAAAAAAGTGCAGCACATTTAAAGCAATATTTGATTTTAACAAGACAATGAAAATAAATGCGGAGGTATCTGTCAATTATTTCTTTATTATCCGATAGAGCAACCTACTGCACTAAGAAGGGTTTGAATAAGATTGGTTGTTTCACAAGTTTGTGTACGTCTGAATGGCGTATTTAGTACTACAAAAACATTAAGAAGAAATATCTTAATAGTATTATTTACATTCACAATGCTTTTTAATTCGTATTTGGGATATATTTCGAAACCATTGTTTAAATAGTAAAGATTTGTAGCTAATTTCGAGGTCTCTACGCCTCCTCACAAATATGTGTTTTTGCTATAATCTGAAAAGAAAAATACAAAAAAATATTTGATATGTTATATTTGACTTTCTACTCTAGAGCATTTTATTTAAATCACAAAAAAATATACTTTAACAATTAAATAATGTCATTTTTATTAAACAAAAATATTATGTACAATCAATAAAATATGCATTAAATATTAAAACTACAAAATACAACTATAGGATTTAAGTGATCTGAAAAATTTACTAAGTAAATAAATGACATTCTTGGGCATTACAAGATCTTCTGAAATAAAAACAATCAATAACGCACCTCTAAAAGCATATATTTGAAAAGATAAGAAGCTAGTTTTAAGAGTCATCGACCTATCGAAACAAGTAAGAATATAAATTTTTAAGCCAAATATATCATTTAAGCGAGAGTAATGTACGAGTAGGCATACAATTTTTAGGATAGGAGCCGCTTGATTATTTAGTTTAATAAAAATTTTATATAAAATGCAAAAAGTTATTTTGTATATAACAGTGGCACCCAATCCTAATACTATGATTTTTTAAAATCATCATCAAAATTCAAACTGCCATCTCGCATTTTGTATAAAATTGTATATAACACTCTGTTAAAAGCTCTTAATTTAATAAGAAATTTTTGGCGAGGTGTTTGAATCATAAATTGAACAGCTGCCCAAGATTTTATACTACTAGTGTAGAAGTCGTGAAATTAAACATAATTCTTGCTTAACCGATTAATTAATGAATTTAATAACACACTTTTCGTACAATTAAACTGACTTCATTTGTATACAATCTGCGTATTTGTTCTATGAAATGAATCCAAATTCCCTACAAATGTGCAGAAGAACGGAACGTCTTCTAAATCCTATAATCGGAGGAGTGTCAATCGTGAAGTTCAATGAATCGCATTTAATGCATTGCACTCAGAAGCAATTTATATCAATTACCTAAATAGAGTTTTCTTTAATTACTCGATTTTAATCTCTTCCCTAAAGCGAAGCTAGAGTTACACAGGAGACTAATTTTATTTAATATTCTCTTCCCGTTCATTGTCTTTCCCAGACGTTTATCAGACCTTGTCGACTGGTGGCTTATTTCATTTACACACTTCGACCCTCATCACTGATCATAGTTCGTGTCACTTGTTAACCAGTTCCGCTAGACATAACCTCACCAATCCAAAGATACTAGATTACGAATATCAAATATGAACTTTTTCTCCGGGTTCGACAGGTTAGATTCAGCAGACTCCGAGGGGCCATCGGAAATAATATATATATATATGTTTAAAGATCATATACAACGCACGATTCGTCTCTATGCTTTGGAAAACCACTCGGACAAATTTCTAGGGCATTTATATCGAGACTAACAATACGAATATAACTATTTCACTGAAAAACCTGGTAGAGCTACAACAGATACAAGGCAGGAGAAACATAAATAAAATCGCCATTATATCCAAATTCAATAAAAATTACATTTCCTCAATTAAAATGTATTAAAAATTATACATTATAAAACACCTAATATACACAATCGTTACCTAGGTAAACAAAAAGACGAAAAAACATTTTGCTTTATGTACACACATTGCCACAAGGTGCGGCCTTTAAAATCCCCGATACCACATTTTTTAAATGACCATGTGGCGAAGACATCGCTGACGTCTGTCAAAAATTCCTGGAAAGCAAATACTTGTTTTATTGCAAGTAAAAAACTGTTTTTTTTTTAGTGTCCCCAAGATTCTCATTTTCATTTTTAAGAAATCTAAACTGGTATCATTGAGTAAAGGATATATTCTATTAGAATAATATCCTTTACTCACTGCCGGTATAATAAATGTTCTACTTTAGATTTGTACCAAATGATTCTGACAAAAAGCCTCTAAAGACTGCTAAATTTAGTAATTGGTGTAATGAGAGGCCAGAGTGAGTATAAAAATATAAACAATTAAAAAAAACAGACTACTTCAAAGAACACTAAAAGGAGGATGATATTTTTTCCACATTGGTAGACACTATGATAGGTATTATTTGGTCAGTTACCCAAAGCGATATAAATTAAAAATACACTCGAGCCGGCTCGTATACGATAAAAGTGAATTTAAACTTTACTTGTTTATAAATACCTATTTTTGGAATATTTTCTACTAATCTACCATTTTAGATATTCCACACAAATAAATGTACAAATGTACAATCATCAAGTTTGGTAGTTCCTTGTATATCTAGTGGGTTCAAAATTTGAGAATTGTTTAAACTATTATTAAAAACAGAGAGAATAAATACAAGAAACTCTCTGCAAATATTTCGAACAATTTCATAAAGTGATATAATATACCTATACGAGTAGCAGCCTTGCTGAAATTTTAACCTTCATTTCTATCTAGATGTCATACAATATGCTTTCCATATTTCCTGTCAAAACAAAGAAATACCACTAAGTATATTTTCCCAACACCAACTTTATATATGAATTTTTAATTTGATAAAATATTTGCAAAAAACTCATTTCAACTCAAAGTTAGGCGTAGTAGACATGACATATATTTTGTTTATTTTAGGCAAGGTTTCCATAAAGTTTACCCGCTGCCATTTGAATTTTCGTGGAATGAGGAGTGAATATTTTGATAATGTTGATAATTTTTGTGACTATTCCAAATTTATATGTATTATGTAAATGGATGCAAATATTGATACCAGCAAAACAAGCATTTTCATCATATACAAGGATATACAGAGTTCTGCAGGAAAAATAATAAGGCATCGTGAAATACAAAAAACAAATAATAACAAATAATAACCAATTGGAATTTAATATTTTGATATATCCTTCAAATATTAAGTTGCGATAGGCTGAAAATAAATATTTTAATTTTTTGTTTTACGGGGTTAGAATTTCAGCAATACTGTTTTTACATCTGCTAATATCTGGAATGAAATGTGGAATAGCATCAGAATAGTTCCTAGACAGCACAGAACGGAAATAATTTTTGGGAGCTACAGTTTTATTGCAGGTTTGGAAAGCTTTATTGGATTAGTATTTTCTTATGTCAGACAGAGCACTATTGCAAGAATAATATTCTGGCTCTAACGCAACTATTATTTTACAGTTTATTATTTTTCCACTACCACTCTCTATTTGACATAGGTAAATTCACACCCAAACATGAACTTTCCAAAGTTGCGCATGCGCCCGTTTGCTTTCGGACAAACGTCAACGACTCGCCCCCGCCAAACGGCCGACACGCCGCTGCTGTCAGATCGGCATGTGACTGAATTAACGTAATAAAAACAAAGGGCATTCGGATACAAAAAATGCCAGAGCTACAAACAATTAGTTCTGTACAATCGCACGTCCGGCGGCGGCGGCCCGTGCAGCGCCGTCGGCCCGGGCGTCACGCGTTCAAACCGCAGTCCTGCCGTACTTTACCTTGCGCCCGTTCCATGGCCGGCCCACTAGGCCGTGCCCGCGGCCGGCGCTTCGTTGGGGTCGGACGCGGCCGACGTCGTCGCCCCGTCCTGTGGGCTGCCGCTCTCCTGGCCGCCGCCGGTGCTGCCACCCGTGCGGGGCACCAGCACGCTGTTCAGCGACGGCTGGATGCTCAACTCTGGAAGTGACAAACGGGCGTCGACGCTTTTACGCTACGTATATATCAGGCCAGTCCCCAGATCGACATAATACATTTGGACAGCTTTATAAATATATCGATGGTGTTTTGCCAATAGTCACTTGTGTCAGCACGGTACATTAAATGAAAATCAATTTGGTTTCCAAAGTGGAATAAGCTATGTTTCAGCTAGTCAGTGGGATAAAAACTTCGCTAGAATCTAACAGGAAATGCCTTGTAGTCTATTTGGATTTGGCCAAGGCCTTTGACACGGTGCCTCATCGGAGTCTCTTGAACATTCTCGAAGGCTATGGAGTCAGAGGAACTGTGCTAAAGCTGTTTGAGAGTTATTTGACTGACAGGACTCAGTATTTAAAAATAAGAAATACATATAGCAATCCTCTACATATAAAGATTGGGGTACCGCAGGGCACAGTGCTGGGGCCACTTCTGTTTGTTGTGTATGTTAACTCTTTGTTAACATTGGATACAAAAGGCACTGTAGTGTCATATGCTGATGACACAGCAATTATGTTTAATGGTGAATTCTGGGAAATTGTAAGGGAAAAAGCAACTGTTGGTATGGGAAGGGTAAAGTATTGGCTGGATCATAGTAAATTATCTTTAAATATTAATAAAAGTTCATATATGGCATATTCTATCACAAATTGTAATAGACCAGACTATGACAAAATTTATATTGATGGCACAACAGAGTACATCAGGGAGACGAATTGTGTTAAATATTTAGGTATAACTGTGGACCCCATATCTTAGATGGGATAACCATATAAGGGAACTTACAAAAAAGCTTCATAAATTCATATACAAATTCTACCAATTACGGATGATTATGAACAGGAAATGTTTAATCATGGTATATAAACTATAGTGGAGTCTCTTATAAGATATGGAATAGTGATATGGGGTGGATTGCATGACAGCGCTCTCAGAGATTTGAATGTGATTCAAAATTACATAATGCATATAATATATTTCAAGAATAAAACAAGCTCCACGCAATTCCTGTATAATGAAGATGTACCAAATATCCGTTTTATGTATTTTTCAACAGTATGTGTCTTTTTTCATAAGAAAAAAGACAGTCACAAATATCGCGAACATTGTTATGGAACAAGATCCAGATTAGGTGGCAGACTATTGCTCCCTTTCTTTAAAAAGGAATCATCTCAAAGATTTGTCAATTATCTGGCACCCAAACTATATAATGAGCTGCTATTGAGCATAAGAAATATACAAAGAATAAAAACATTTACAAAGAAATGTCGAAGATATATTCATGAAAACTCTCACACCTTCCAAAGATTAATTTAATTTAGTGCCGTGTTCTGCTCGCTTGTGTGTTGTTGTAACTATCTGTGAAGATTGGTTTTTAGAATTAGAAAATTATATATGATCTTCCCACTGCACATACAGGTTTTGCAAACCTAGGTGCAGTCATAGTTAGTAGTAGAAAAGTACGACCCACTCTTTGTATTGTGTTTTGTGATTTGATTTATCATGAATAAATTATCAATTATCAATAGGACGAATAGGCCCAATTTGCGATTTTGACTTTTATATATAGTATTTCTAAAGTCACTTGGAACAGCATAAAAACCTTTGAATTTTATACGGGTGATTTCTGCTAATAAGTCTGGTATTTTTACCAGTAGCAGAGCATGGTAAATGCTATGAAATAGATCTCGCTCGTATATCACTGTGTTCCAAGTGAGTTTTTTTATATTTTACCAGGGTAACTCGGGAACAGGCGCTTCCGGCAATAAAATACGAGACAAAACACTTTTTTATCCATATTACACCGCCCCTGGTATTAGAAGTAAAAGGAGATGAATGAGACAGAGACGATAGATATTGTAGTAAAAACAAGTGACTGCATGCTCGCCTAATATAATATATCACAAATACTTGCATGGGCAAGTTCGACGGCCGGCCACTTGTACAGCGAAATGCGGTGGATAGGCGTGCGATAATTTCACAGATTTTAGGATATTCTTGCGTAAATAGTTGTAATCGATATGGTTTTTTAGAGACCTTTTGACAATATTATATGGAGCATTAACCTTTACGTTGTGTTTGAGGAAAACTTTAAAAAAACCTTAAAAGTGAAATATTATGTTGCTCGTAGAATATGTATATTTTTGAAAACTGCGTGACGCTTATGTCCTATATCCTTTTTTGTGACGCCAATTAGAGTTTTTGATGCTGTTTCAAGTGACTTTAAAAATACTATACCATAGGTACGGATTCTGTGGTCGTTTTGACAAAAGGCCAAACATATTAGTATGAAAATAAGAAAATAGTAGCAAAAAAACTAAATTTATTTAGGGCGAATGTGCAGTGCATGTTCATCCAAAGGCACGAATACTGAGTACTACTAAACGACAAAAGGGCGAACGTATATTGCTTTCGTATTGGAATTATAACCTCACTTTTTCATTTACGCGCCGGTATTGTAGCGAAGAGGTTCCTCCCAAATAAAAGTTAAAATATGTCAAATAGAACCGAAAGAAAATTAAATTTAGCGCGCATGGGTGATAAAGAAAGAATCAAAGTGTTAAGCAACATAAAATTGCCACCCATTGCATCAACAGTTGTGGAGAATTGAGAAGTTAAAGATGGTTCGGGCGGTTTGTAATTCCCACAAGTACAACTGAATAAAGTTCGGAACAAAGTGGGTGCTATTTGCTAGATCCAGCAAAAACGTCAAATTCGAGTTGTACAAAATGAAGAGGCTAGTAGTTTCATTACTATTATTTTTAAATAGAATTATTATCCCTGCGTAAAAATATTTTAAATAATGCATATACAGGGTTTTCGGTTAAGCCCGGCAACAAACTATAATATTAATCTTCTGAAACTAATTTGGGATATTGTTATGGTTGTTTCCGGGCCCAACTGCTTTTAAAATATGATGATAATCCACATCTTGAGGATCTCTTTCTCGCCAAAAATGCCACTTGCACTTTTTTATTTATTTTCGCCTTATTTTAAACACTTTTTTTTATTTATTCCACCGTTTATGGCGACTTGGGCCAATGAAGTTTATGTTTCAGCAAAAGGACTAATGTAGGGCGAATAGTCACTTCTTTATAAAGCTTATCGGGAGAAAGGGCCAATATCCCTAAAAATGCGTTTTTTAATGAAAGTTGTAGATTTTGGTATTTTTTTAGTGGTTTTCATTTACATAATGAATATTTCTAGGCCTAAATGCATTACTTACTAGTTTTCTCATATAGAACATTTCAAAACAGTTTTTCTTCATTTTCTCAAAACATCAAACATCGAACTTTTGGCAAAACACCATCGATATGTGATGGTACAATTATTATCTATGCCAACTCTGAATATGTCTGTGACAGTGAGGTTATAAAAATTAATAACACAAAGTTCTTGCGTGTAAAATTACAAACAAATAATGCCTCTTTGGCACTTCAGACTGCCGTCTGTTGATTCTACTGACTTCGTCGGTCACCTCAATGAATTTATATCTGGCAACTGTTTCCATAAGGGTGACGTGGAGGTATTTTGTGGGAAGCTAAAGATTAACTTATTGGATTCTAGTTCGAAAATCAACCAGCAACCAACTAGGATCTTTTTTTTTTCTCGCCATGGGAAGTTTTACTGCTGGTTGTTTTATATATGCTCTAAAATAGGTTCGGCGGCAGGACCGGACTAGGCGTTTGTTAACAAGACGCGATTTCTCGATTTCTCGACACTTTTTTCTCGTCTCGAGTAAGGCCAGATTTCCCGGGAATTCTCGCTTCGAGAAGTCTCGACCAGAAACCCTACGCGCAAGCTAGTAATTTTTAGTTCAACATGTTGGTGGGATTGTCAACAACCCTGGGTTATCTGGTTCTAAACTATAAATTTTGTCTTCTCGTGTTAATCGGTTTCGGCGTTTATCATGTGATTTTCGAGGTTTTATAGTTTTTTGTGAAATTATGCCTGAACTTTCTTCATTAAAAATATTTTGGCTTCATACTTACTTATTTTTTTGTGGATAAGCCAGTTATACTATTTAAAAACGTAAGCCAGCATTTTATTACCTATTTTTCTTTCTCTTCAGAGGTAACAGGAAAATATGAATTTATTTTGTATAGAACATGCATAAAAGTGGTAAATTATCGTATTTTGCCTCTAAATATCCACCTACCATTTTAATTTTTAAACACAATAAATGATAAAAATCACCATCAAAAAATTGCGTTGTCACCTCAGCTGCTTGAAAAATACAAACTGACAACTACAAAATTCAAAGTTAGGCTGACAACTGATGATACTGACAGACACACATATTAGCTTTGTTCGCGGAGCAGTTCGGAACCAGTTGTGAACTAGTAACTGTCGCTGTGATTGATTAATTCAAATTTTAGATTTTTTTTAAGCCAATCACCTTGATAGTTACTGGTTCAGAACTGTTCCAAACTGCTCCGCGAACAAAGCTATTATTATTAGAGGATAGACGCATGCGCTGATGACGCGTCGCTACCAATCTGAAGGTGCAACTATACGAAAATTCCTAGTTACCGCTTGATGACGTCAGTGTTGAAAAATTATGTTTTAAAATGCAATAACGGCTTTGTTGCAAACTATATTCGATTGAAACTTGAATTATAGGAAATAAAAATGTTTTTTTTTTGTTCTAAAAAAGAGATTTCCACTTTGATTTTAACTAAGTGCAACTACCCCATTGCTGTCGGAGATGTTATAGAAAATCTGCAAAACTTATTGTCGGATATCGGGACTTACCTTGCTCTGTGAAGTTGAAGAGCGGCGGCAGGTCGTTGCCGTTGGGGAGACGGGTGTTGGGCTCGCGCAGCTCATCGAAGAAGGGGTGCGCGCACGCCTGGAGGGGCGTGAAACGGGCCGACGGCGTGTACTCCAGCAGGCGGGCGACCAGCTCGATCGCCTCGGACGGCGTGCGCGCCCGGAATACCTGCAACAGCGAGGGGGCCTGTGCCTCTGAGCAGTCGACAGCGTTTCGATGGGTTTTTTGGTGCGGGCGAAATCGACAACAATGACATTTTGTGCGAAACTTAGTCCGAATTAGAGTAGCTGCATTGTGAGGGTGGCGGCGATGCCTGTCACTAGTGGCATATTTGCGGTTTTTGGCAGATTACAACCAGACATACAGGCATCGCCTCTACTTCATAGGCAGAATTTTTATTCAGTTCCTTGGTAACTTAATAAAGGCTTACAAACAAAATGTTCATGGCACAGAAATAGAGAGGAGAGAAGGGAGATGGCGATTTAAGAGGACGCCTTTTGGTGTTCCTAGGGTCATTTGTAAAAGAAAACGATACATGACAATACGCGTTTCATTTGCATTGTGGGACATGTGGACAGTGCACCTTCGCCCTACACTTACTAGATCAGCTGTTGTTTACGAGCCCGCCATTTTGAACAGGGCCAAACTCATACGAATATTGTATAAAATATCTGTTTTTATATTGTTGGACGAAATAATAAGTACATGCTTATAATACATAATAGAGCCTCAGTTGTTTTATTTGTAAATAATTTGAACATGTTTATAGGCTACAAATTTACTTAGTACCATCCTGCATTTCGCCTAGTGTGTTTGTCGCTCCACACTTGCCTTGACAGATAACTTTGGGTATGACATATTAATTGCTTTCTCCCCCCTCTATTTCTGTAGTTCGCCGGCACTACAATAATTTTATTTAATGTATTCACCAGAATTTAAATAACTATTCAGAAATAAAAATTAATAAAAGGGATGGAAACAATTATATTCCTTCTTTTTAGGTGGGGAATTCAAAATACAAATCAATATACTGGCTTTTTCATTTCAAAATTGTCGGCTCTGTGTTTAAAGGTTTAAGGATATTTTCTTAATACAGCTTCTACAAACATGGCAACTCAGCAGTATTTCAGCCAATGACTGCTCTAGGGAAGTGATGTCATGGCTCTAGCTAAAATTGCAATAATTAATTTCTTCAGGCATTTCCCAGCCGAAAAAATTGAAAGTTTTTTTGCCTACATTAAAAAATATATACAAATTCATAAAAAGGACCTGGTCCTCCCATTATCTTAGATCTTCTTTGTATATTTATTTGATATAATAATTATTATTAGGTGTCATTATTAGTAAGGACCACTTTGAATTACTTTGGGGGCCTATACAATGACGTTATGATTTTTAGGGAAATTTTACGATTTATAGAAATATGTCACTTATCGCCTCTACTCTCCTTAACTATACAGATACTCTAGTCTGAATGGGGAAGGATAAAAGATAACATGTACATCCATACAGTGAGCACGTAAAGGTTAGAATAAATTCGGTAAAATTTTGTACTGTGCGATTAAAAAAAACAACGCTTTGACACGTCCAACATAATTTTGAAAGGCGCATATTTTGACATATTTGTCGTTCTTGTGATATCATTACTAACCAAGCTACCACTATTTTTGATAGCGTCATTTAAAAGAACGCACTTTTCTTGTATCGGTACGCAAATAATAATAATAATATATTACATAAAAAAATTTCATAAATTTTAAATTTAACATAAATAATAATTATTAAGTTTTGAGACATTTCTTTATTAGACGACTGTACCTACATTGTAGTGCTTATTTTTTGCTCAGTTCCATTTTTAAGCAGGCTTAATTTGTAATCAAACATTACAACATTTTACTGAATTTATTCCAACCTTTACGTGGTCGCTACGTATAAAATCAAAATTCATCATTACTTCTAGATAAAGCTATTTCCATAGCTGCTTCTGTTTTATGTCGATGGCACTAATAATATTCAATATTTGGGTATTTTAAATATCTACCGCGTTATCTATTACCACCAATCTCACAAATATTATTTCCGAGGTTATATCGCGAGAATTGAAAATTTTGCCAAGTAAAATTTGCAGACGTTTTAATAAATTATTGTCACTTAATAATTGCTGGAAAAAAAAAAACACGAGACCCAAGATCAACTTTCAATAAATGCTAAAGTTTAACATGCTTGACGTGCCATGTAAACAAAGCCACCTAACAGAAACCTATTTTATTGCCTTTGTTAAATTAAATTCTCGTTTTTTTTTGTGGCAAATAACATGAGAAAATATTGAAGAAGCGTATGATAAACATCTTGGTATTAAATTGAATTTTACAACTATATTGAATTACACACAGAACAGAATATACTTAATAGTCTAATTTGAGCGACATTGTTCTAAGTCTAACTGTCACCAGAAAGCTAACCATGCAATATTCAGTGGCAAAACAGCTTTTAAATCATTGTTAAAATGCTGACGTTAATCCATTTTCAAATTATATAGCCATCTGGTTGGTCGGCATATCAATGTGATAAATATGAGTTAAAAATTGTATGTTATATAGCAACAAAAATGTGCTCACGATATTCATGATATGAAAATTATGAATTAAAATTATTGAATTGGCTTTAAGTGTGGACTACGATTACAGATTCTTTGTACAAGGTATCGAAGGTAGAGGTAAGGAACACCATCTTATATGGGTGTTCGGCTCAAAAACTGTCGTCTAAAAGCATTAAATAAGGATGGCGCTCGTGTTCTCCCGGGGTATGACCCGAACTTATCGGTTGTAGTAGGGATGGGTAATTCGTTCATTTTACTACGACCAAATCTATCGGTGACCGATTTTAAAAAATATCGAATCATTTCATTCGGTCTTAGTTCTTTCGATCGTTGGCCGTTCGAAGTGTGGACTGTGGAGTGTCGGTATAACCGTCTGCTTCACATCTCTAGCAGAGTGGAAAGTAGCAAAGTTTGGAGTGTAGATTTGGTACCCGGGGGCAACAGCAGCGCCATCTTAATTTAATGGTTTTGAGGGACAATTTTATAACACAGAGATGGTCCTCCTTACCTCTACCCTCCATAGTACAAGGGTAGAAGGGAATCATACAGGGTAACTAAAATTCCTGGACTTATTTCAATGGTGGATTCTATGTCACAAATTGACAACAAAAGTTCATATTAACATTTGTCCGAAAACGCTTCATTTTCGAGATACAGGGTGTTAAAAGGTAATGCAAAAATATGGATTATTTTAAATAGCATAGGCGTTTTTATTAACATTTGATATATGGCTGTTGGTTTTGGTTTTATTCAAATAGTTGCGCATGCCATAGATTTTGTACTAACAGGCACCGCACGCATGCACAGGGGTGTAGTGTCTTCACGGATCTTCACCGAAAACCCCTATGATTTCCCTAATTTTTGCAGATAGAAAAAAGTTTTATATAAAAGGTGCAAGGTAACTATCGGGCTTTAGAAAGGTAGACTTGTGGTTTACAGGGTGCGTCGTAAAAGTAGGACATAATATACTTTTTCTTTTTAATAATATACATCTTCCCACCAGTCTTTTTAAGTATACATCCTGGATAGACGAAAAATGATGGATATAGAATATTTATTGTCATTTTGTTGCCATTTTGATTTACTAAAGTAAGTAAGAGATAATCTAGCATAACTACAAAAATTCGACTTAATTTCATGGCTAACTGCGATCTCCGAAATGATTTTTTGTAAATTTAGGTCCATATAACTTGCTAAAGGGAAAAAGCAAATATCAACATGTTATATATCCTTGCAATCAGAAAAATTAGCTCTTTTCAACATGTTATATATCGTTGCAATCAGAAAAATTAGCTCTTTTAAAATATACAGGATGTTTATTATTAAAAACAAAAAAAATTATTTTGTCCCACATTTACGATACACCCTATATAAACCACAAGTTTACCTTTCTAAAGCCTGATACTTACCTTACAACTTTTATGTAAAACTTTTTTTTTTCTGCAAAAATTAGGGAAATAATAGGGGGGTCGAAGTTTTCGTGTGAAGACACTGTACTTGGTAATTTTCACCCAAATTTTTTTCAAAGTATATCAAATTTGGATCATGGTTATGATCGACCACCCAAAGCTTTACAAAAAAATGTATTCTTGATGCATGTTGTTAGAATTCGCCATTATCAGGGACTCTTTAATTATTTTAAAGGGTCCCTGGCCATTATTAACATAAATTGGAAAATGTCATAGTATACTATGTATCGCAAACAATTTCACATTATCACAGAAAATATATTCAGAACAGAAGGCTCCTTAAGAGGGGGTTGCCGACAGCGAAAGTGACGTTAGATTTTGTATTTTTTTAAGTTGTATAGCGTAAAATCTAATAACATTTTACCTGGGAAAAATTTAGTACAAACATCTCTGTCTTCATTCTAATCATAAGATATTACAAGCAGTGTTTTGTTTTATAGGTTATGAAAACCTTGGGAAAAATAATAATTCCAGTGCATATGCTTTTGAGGTCTTATGATTAAAATGAAGACAGAGATGTTTGTACTAAATTTTTACCAGGTAAAATGTTATTAGATTTTATGCTATACAACTTAAAAAAATACGAAATCTAACGTCACTTTCGCTGTCGGCAACCCCCTCTTAATGACAAGTGTCAAATGGCCTCCATCCGTTGACTGAAATATTTATAAGACTTCTCACGGCTATAGCTTAATATTCTAGAATATAGATGGCACTGATGGCCAACAATGAGTTTCCCATTGTATTTCAGCTCCGGAAATCATATAGTGAGGCATAGAGCTGTCAAACATGACAGCCGTGAGCAGTCTTTATTAATACGTCAGTCAACGCTCCAACTTTTAGACTATATTTTTTTTAGAAAAAATTAGGGGCACTAGTTTCAACATGTTTCTTCATAATATACAGGATGTTCCATTTAAGGAACATAAGATTGATGTTTGTACAGCTTTTACGGAACATCATGTATCAATAATTTCAACAAAGCCGTGGAGAAGCCTAATAAAAATCCTAAAACTTTTGTCTCTACGTGACTTTCTTCAACTCGAAAAATAAGGAAGTCAAGAAGAGGGTAAAATGTTAAATGTTGTGTGGACACCCTGTAAACTGCTGACAAAGTTAAAATCTAAATAGTTACGCAACGAACAAACATAATTTCCATTTTGATGCAGACTATTTTTTTGTCACTGTATATTATCCAAAGGAGAAAATTATAATTATAACTTATATAAATTCTACATTGGACATCCCTCGCATTTATCTATAAAAAATTAAAACAACACCCCTACCACATGAATGTGTATAACCATTGGGTGAAGGAATAATAGGGGCATTTACTCAATGGTATAACCTAAATACTTTCATAGTATGGGAGTGGAAGCAATTTCCTAGCTGGAATAATTGGTAACACTGTCTCCCGACCACAGAATTGACACATTGGTAATTTAGTTCCCGCCAATGACGTCAGAACCTATAGACAGGTTTGTTTTGATAAATGCTTGACCCCCAGAACTAATCACAATCTAAGCGCTCCATTAAATTATTCCGAAAATGTCGCGAGATTGTCAGAAATTGCCCCTTTTTGTCAAGCCGTAGCGAACTTATTTCGACTCTTTTTTTCACCCTTCAGGTGAGGTTCCGATGCTTCCGGCGCCCCCAAACAAGAAAAAACATGCGATATCTAAGTGTGATTCTGGAAGAACTATAACCGGGAATCACCAGGTGTATAGTTGGTTGATGGTTGACTTTCTGTCTTTGTTTGTAGCATGTTTTTAGAGTAGTATAGTCAAAATAAAGGGCATTTTAACAATGGGGCACCACGTCTATAGGTTCTGACGTCATTGGTTTCCGCCAACAGACAAATCAGGGATGCCAGGGCCATATTTCATTTATTGTCGCAATTTTTTGCTTAATGCAGAAATGTATTGCTACTTCTTCCAAAGTGCTTTGTCTGGGTGTCTAGACAGAAACAATACAAAAATAGATTGGCTTAGTTTTGATTGGACTTTTTATAGACGTCCGAAAATTCAGCTTTCCCAATACACCCTAATATGTCCCTGGTTTTTCCTGCCAATCCAGGCAATCTAGGAAGTTTAGCAAATGTCCTCACTATTCGACGAAATGACTATCGTTATTTTCTGTACTACCCCTACCTTCTTAAACAAAAAAATCACTCTAATAATGAGCACCCCGTCATAATCGAGCACGAGACTTCCATTTTGAGCGAGGAGGGGCCACTGGCAGAGAGAAGGGATTTATTGCACTTCCCGAATGCCAGCAACAGCTTTTGAAGACTAGGTATAGAGTAGGGTTTTAGAATATTATGTAATAGGTGACTCAGAGTCTGTCGAAAAATAAGATAATATTTTCATTGCCTTTTAACACAGTGTGTCTCGAAAACAAAGCGTTTTCAGACATATGTTAATATGATCTTCTTTTGTCAATTTGTGACAGAATCCACCATTAAAATATGGCCAAGCATTTTAGTTACACCCTGTATAATAGGGGATAAATTATTCAGAATACTATATGATTTTGGAATCGAGGAATTTGTTTCTATTAATTTGCATAAAACTTAAGTATTTTTAAATAAAGGGGAATTAAACTGTAACGAAAATATTTCTAGTAGCATCAGTTGGGGCAAAAAAGTGGTAGATAATGTGGCTACCAAGTAAATTATTATTTAAATTGTCTGACTTACATTCCTTGAAACAGGACATTATCAACCGATACTAAAACTTCAAAATGTTAATTGTAGACGTCTTAATTGGTTTGTAAGTGCTCATTCCACCTAATACATATCATTAAAAAAGGATTGTCATTGTTTCGATAATAATTATTATAAAGCCCAAAATTCATTGTACATTTGGTAAATGAAAACTATGAGCATATGGTAAAACATTCGTCTTGCATATTGTAATATATCAATAATATCTAACATGGCAAATTGGTAAAGCTAATACAGAAATAAACTTGCACACAACATTTTCCCAATGTTTTTAGGTGTAGCTTTCTGCCTATTAATATTTTTTCCTGTGAAGCCTGCTTGCATGAGCATGCCACGTTATTATGCAATGTACTGATAGTAAACTGAAACATGTCTGTCGCTTTGGTTAGTAAAGATGAGGGTACAGCCCACAGCATGACTTACGCGGATTCTTTGGTGTTCGGTGGTACACCGTGGCATTGACATTTTCGTCAGCATTAACTGCAAAACAGATCGTCGTCATCACGGCTCTATCATCTCCAATATAAAGAACATCCTGTGTTAGTGTGTTACGGATTGAAGTATACAAAAAATAATGAAGTAATGGAGAATCGACTTGAGTTCATCAACATAACCCTCACGTTTACCAAACAAAATGACAGAATGTCGTTACTGAGGCAATTAGTGTCAAAATGTAAGTATTACGGATTTGTTTTTACAACAAGAAAATTTCATTATTTTCATGGTCCTATTTCTTGTAAGAACAAATCCAATGAAATGTGCTTTGCTAGCTGAAACGATCGAATGCAAAGACAAATTTTACAAATAAATGGCATGATAGGAAAATAAATGATATTTAATGTAAAGCGTAGAGCTAAAAGAATGTAAGCATTTTTATAAATAGGCTTCAACTAACCTGTTGCCACGGGTGCGACTTGATCTGCGGAAATTTGAACTCCGTATAATTTGGGTTCATCTCCTTGATTTGCTCCTTTGTCGGTGTTCCCAAAACCTACAAAGAACAACATAAATCATTTAACTAATAAGCACACAACATACCAACGGTGGTGACTGCCAAATTACCAACATCAGTGAAATTAGAGCACCTTCATCAAGAGAAGTCAAAGTTTTATCTCTCTCAATTACAGTAAGGTAGATGTTAGGATAGTCACAGATTACCTAGGTATTGATAACTTTCAAATGTTCAAATGACAGGCAATTTTTGCCGAAAATCACACAGGGATTTTTTCGCGAGTTCATGTAAAAATATTTTTTGGTAAAAAGTAAAAACAATGAAAGTTGACAAGGGACGCTCGGCATTACGACGCGCGTTGAAATGATTTGACCACAAACATAAAAAAAAATCATTTTTAGGTAGTTATACTTAGTTTCAATAGGATGTGAGAACTTGTGGGAATTTTTTAATTAGGTTGACAGTAATGATTTTATAAAAAAAGAGTTCAAAAAATATAAAAGAAAAGCAATTTTAAAGAATATGCAGAAATACAGTATCTCTAAATGTTACTTTGAGAATGGCTGACTACATTAGCTAGAGGCAGCGATCACTAACCAAAAAACTCTTGCGGATACTGAATATAGAAATATAGAAGGTACCTAAGAAAAACAGATAGTGAAAGCTGAAAAAAATATTGGAACATAAGGAATCGGTCGCATCAACAAGTACTCAAGTAAAAGCTTGTAGAATTATGATACTTTAGAAAAACTGTACAACAAATAAAATATCAAACAAAAAATCATTTTCTTTCATGCCTATTTCGCATTTTGTATAAAACCTCAAGCAATTAAATTCATGGAACAATCCTGTATGATATACCATTTTAAAATACCTTCTTCATTTAGGGTTCAAAACAGCCAAATATTCCCCTGGTTGGAAGTCTCTTTTCTCTTTTGCACGGTATAGGTTGCTGTTGCTATAGGTATATTTATATTTATAATACATAATTTAAAAAGTTCACCTTTAATAATATTAGATTAATAGTCACTGCTTATAACTTATTTGATTTTTTGCACTGTTTGTGGAATACTCACTGAATAAATTTACTTTTATTTCAAATATGCAGCGAATTGGAATAAATAAAATATGAGATATTAATTGTAATCATGATCTATTTGGGGGGTAAAGCAAATATCATAACATGAGAAGAGTATAACCGAAAAGTTAATGTTTATATTTCTGTGGGCCCTCTTAAGTAAAAGACGTTTTTGGCATATTCATTTGACGCTTGCAGTCAAAGGCTGTTTCTTGTTTAGTTTACGCGTAAATTTCTTATATTGCTTTGGCCATTTTCCCTCTTGAAATGTTTTGGTATTTTTTTTTCAATTTTCGGTAACTGCGTTACCCCTTCTGATAAGCCACCGACATCAAGCTGTGAGAAGAACAGATGGTGGAAGAGGAAACGTCGCGCAACGTTGGCGGTACTGGGGGGCTTGCTTTGGTTTTGTTTAAGAGTGGGGGAATATCCAAACCTTCCTATAAACTAACTTTATGGAGCACAAGCTTTCAAAATTTAATTTTGTAATGAAAGCAAATTAAAACACAAATTTTAATGTCTTAAAATTCTTAGGACTTGATACTAAGTTGATGTATAGTTATTTTAATTTAGTTATAGTTTTTATATAAAATTTTATGCAAAATGTTTGGTGTGCCTCGCGGGAATTTCAACAATGGCACTAGATGTCTAGATGTAGCTTTGTCTATGATACTAGTTATTGAAGTAAATGAACATTCTTCTTAAAAACAGCATCACAATTCTTTTAGTACATTAGTAAATTTAGTATATTTCTCTGATGATTGGTGGCAGCAGTGACTTTCAGAGATGGTTTTCATCTTGCCAACCATGGCTATATAAATGTTTTACTCCTCCTGACGACGGTGTCCAAATATAAAACATTTGTTAACGAACCTTTATAATTTCCACTAGCTGATCAACGCCAGAGTCTCCTGGAAATATCGGCTGGCCCAATAGCAACTCGGCCAGCACACAGCCCGCACTCCACACGTCGATTTTAGTCGTGTAGTCGATGGCGCCAAATATCAGCTCTGGCGCACGGTAGTAGCGCGAACATATGTACGATACATTCGGCTCACCCTAAAAGTAACACACCAATAGAAGTTTAGAGAAAAAAGGAGTATGTTGCAAAGTACCTTGACGAGATGCTTGGCGCTGCCGAAATCACAAAGCTTGAGAACTCCGGTCTCCGGATCAAGTAAGAGGTTCTGTGGTTTGATGTCTCGGTGGCAGATTCCGAGGGAGTGGATGTACGCGAGAGATCGGAACAGTTGGTACATGTATAACTGCAAAATAACTCTATAAGCAATGGAAAGTTGTTTTCAGTCCGGTACCAATACCTTGATAAAGCTTATGGGGATAGTCTGCTTTGATTTGCTATAGTGCCTCGCTACTTTATAGACTGTTTCTGGGATGTATTCCAACACCAAGTTCAGGTACACTTCGTCCTTCTGCAAGAGACAGATTATCGTAAAATACAACCAGCCTGGAAACCAAAATAGAAGGAGATTGTCACAAGGAAAACATTAAATTCCTGTTACTTCGATTAGTAATTGAGCTACGAAAAACTCAATGACAAAGACAGAGAATTTTCAGCCTTCCTAAGGCTAATTTGATGTACAAAAAAAAGCTCTCTTAGATTTTATGAATAAAAATAAGTTAGAAATGGGTAGACGTGATGGTTTATTAAAAATTTATACCGCTTTAACCGACATGAAACAAAAATGGGTATGGGATACTCCCAAACATTTTATATACACCACACACTGGCTGAATATAAAGAAGCGGACAGTCTCTGGCATTTTCTAAAGGATGGGGATCAGCCAAATTACAAAATAAATAATGATGATGAAACCAAACCAAGTACTGAATGAATTTTCGATTTTATTAGCACATTAGTACCCCTAACACTGGCTTTAGCTAAGAACTATGGGAAAAATGCTACCGCAAAAAGGTTTGTAAAAGCAGGTTCATACCTGCGAAGTTGAAGCCACGAATATGGACATGTCACTGGGGAACTCTGACCGCTACATACAGAAATTTATAAAATAAAACAAAGATACAATCGGCAGCATTAAAAAAAATGTCATCCAAGACGTTGTGTGTGTGTGTGTTCTTTGTTACGTAAAAATTGTGATAAATTGAGTAAAAATGATAAACGTTATGCAAATACTATAATAATTAAACAAATTACACCACTTAACCTTGAAATTATTAATTTTGTTGTCTTTTTCAATTATCGTGTGAAATGCATCTTATTCTTACATTTATACGTACCTTATCTCCACTCGAATAAAAGAAATATTTTAGTTTAACTATATTACAATGTTCTAACTTTCGCATTATTTGCAGTTCTCGGTTCTGAAAACAAAAACAAATGTCAATAAAAAAATTCATCAAAAGACCACATTAGTATGAATTTAATATAGTGTTATGACATACAAATAATATAAAAAATACTAATGCATTTAGGTAAATAAATAATGTTTAATTTTGTTTCCCAAAAAATATTTGCTTTTCTCAGTAAAATTTGGTGAAACTCTGGTCCACCATTGAAAATAATTATTGCTGCAAAATATTGTATACAGGGTGAGTAATAAGTATGGCAAAGTGCTCAGTCATAGTCGTCAAAGACTTATAAGCATTATAAGTCTATGTGCTCAGTGCCTCATCGCTTTCAGCTGCCAGGCCTTGTCATTGCGACGGTGCCGGACCAATATCAAACCCATATATCGTTGACTGACGTATTTATAAAGATTTCTCATGGCTATAGCTTCATGTCCTGGAAAACAGATGGCTCTGATGGCTAACAATGTATTCTGCATTGTATTTTATCTCCGGAAAGCACATGGTGAGCCAAAAATGTGTCAGACGTGACAGCCGTTAGCAGTCTTTATTAATATATCAGCATTGAGTAAAGGATATATATTCTATAGAATATATATCCTTTACTCAATGATGCTACTTTCAATCCAGGAGGCTACTGTCACTGAAACGGAAACATTAATTTTAACTAAAATAAAGAAAACTAGCCCTAATAAAAATTTTGAAGCGATAAAATTATTGATAATTAAAAACTAACCTAATATTTAACACTGTATAAGAAAAAGCCACATTTTCTAACCTATATAGGTAACCTTTTTATTTTTTGTGCCAAATATTCAGCTGGTGAAGTTTTCCAATTAAAAAATTAATTTGTATACTTTTGAATATTGGATAGCTTTGGACTTTGAACAAATTTTGCAATTACCATTAGTACAAAATAGGATTTCAAAACAATTTAGAATTCTCGCGTTTTGTACTTGTTGGACAGACTATCCAATAATTCAAACATACTTCTGCAATAAATATCATAATGTTATTATCTATTTTCATGTATACATTATTTAATTTGTATGTCTTCATAAACAATAATTCTACTTATAAAAACTTTCACCCTGACTTGTTAAAATTTGGTTTCTAAAGTGTAGTAACTTTTGCAGTGTGTATTTTGCAAGTTTTGGCATGCCAAGTTACTACACTTTAGAAACCAAATTTTAACAAGTCAGGGTGAAAGGCCAACATGTCAGATTGCAAACAATAATACATTTGGTCGAAAGTCTTCTTAATATTATAGGGGAGTCTGCATCATAATAATGTGGTCTCATTGACACAACACCATTTTACCTTGAATCGCTTGTCTTGCAGTACTTTTTTAATGGCCACCAACTCGTTGGTGTCGCACAGCTTCGCCTGATAGACGACGCCAAAGCTGCCATTGCCGATTACTTTAGTGTCGGTGTAGGAGACCTCCTGTGGCCGGTCGGGGCCCTGTCCGGGTGTAGCTACCACGGTCGTCACCTTACTGCCATCTTTGCCTGACAAACCAACAGAAGAAAATTACATTCAGTTGGCATTTGACAAGCTCAGGGTGGGTGGTCAAATTTCAAACACCAAATGGCATTTCATTTCAATATACGTATAATAATAATAATAATACTCACCCTCACAATACTCCAAACTAGGAGTACCTCAGAGGGGGGCAATTATTATTATTTTGTCTTCGTATATGGAACTAAGAAGTAATAATTATTGTGAAATAATATACTAAATGAATTTTCAATCACTCTTTGACTTTCACAATTCCTTAGCAAAAACATGTTACCTAGATACTTCCATAATAATGAAATAGAATATAATTAAAGATTGTGCTACCCATTTTATCAATATAATTTAAAGTAGGTACGTGGGTGGAAATTGATTTAAAAGGGGGTCTTTGGTTAAACTAGGAGTTCCAGTTTCCAAAAAACATGCAGTCAAAGATATTCTAACTGCTATTGCTAATAAGATGTCTAGAATCTCTGTTGTCTGGTGAAGCCAGATAATTTCCATTCATTTTCTGAGGTTATTTGCCTTTTACTGTTTGACACTTTGTCAGACCTCGACAGACACTATATTAAAGACCCGAGCATGATGTCATATTTCATTGTTGTTTATGCACTGGGGTGGCGCCACTCAACGAAAAAATTGAGACTTATTATAGGTTATTCGTATGTCAGTTACTGACGTTTAAAATATCCCAAATTTTAAATATCCAGCTTTATTACGATTTGCCTTCTTTTTACGGTAACGAATTGTCTTTGCGTCCAGTATTTAACAGTTTTATCCTATTAACACAGCTTTTATAGGTAGATTTGTTTGCGATAACATGAAATTTCCATGCACATGAAGAAAATGGTATGCACACTGCACAGACCATTAGGTGAATTATTTTGGAAGAGTATTTTGTAGCGTATGCAAGAATGAAAATATAAAATTTTGTTTATAGCTCCAAAGCGAACCAATAGTCCTCCATATAAAGAAGAAACTGAAAAATCTAATGCGTTTTATGCTTACTTACACTACAACTAGCCATGGACTTCATTTCAAACCAAAAGGTACCAGATACTCTTGCTTGCTTTTTAGACCCGCTTTTCTTAAGAAAATGTATGGAAATATGCCATGTGAACTTGTTAAATTAGAGAGACAAAACAAACAACAAACAAATATTTTATTTTGGATATTAAATTCGTTGTAACAGACACATTTGCATGTTTTTATTTTATAAAAGTTTCTGCAACTTGCAACAATGGTGTTTTAACATTAAACCACCGTGTAAATTTGTTGCGTCGTGTGGCGCCAGTGGCGATGGCTTGAAACAGCGCTATGCACAGGTCTTTAATATAGTGTTGGTCCAGATCTAACTAACGATACCAAACAGTCAGACTGTGAGGTTTGGGAACACGTCAAAAAGTGACATGAATATCGAAAAGCGTGCAGGTCAGCACTTAAAAAATTCATAAAATTTAAAAGTCGATTTGCAATATACGAGACCAAACAGACCGAAAGAACAAGCGTTGTTGCCTCTCCATAACACTACAGTCAAGCTGGCATTGAAAACTAATAAATGCGTAAATGTCGAAAGGCCCAAATCGGCAGTGGCAACAGTGAGCCCGAGCCTGTCTCGATGGAGCCACGCTATCCTTTTTGGGGGTCAGAAATTTAACACGTTATTGGTTTTATTGTTGTAGTTGGTTATTCTATAGTTATACCTTAGCCGAACAAATCGATAACAAATTATGTGGTTATAGGTATGGCAGTTTCTGCCGTTTAAAATGTAATTCTAAAATTCTAGATATTATATTTTGAAAGAATATTTTGGTAACATATGCAAGAATGAAAATAGAAGAATTTGATTATAGCCCCAAAGTGACCCAACAGTCCACTTGTATAAAGAAGAAACTGAAAAATCGAATGCGTTCTATGCTTAGTTACACTACAACTAGCCATGGACTTAATTTCAAACTAAAAGGTACCAAAACACTCTTGCTTGCTTTTTAGACTAGCTTTTCTTAAGAAAATGTATGGTAATATCGAAATATATCATATAAAAGATTCTACAGACCCCCACAACGCTGTAACACTATTTTGGAAAAGTACAGGGAATTTAGCCCTAGGTATATCTTGAAAAATAAGGGGTTGTCGACCTACCTACGTTGATATGTTTTCGTTTTAAAATGCCATTTTCTATCGAATTTTACAATCCTGCTACAAAAATTGACTCACCCTATATATTGTTATTAAAATTCGTGAGTATCGGTCATAATATTTATTCTTTAAAATTTTATTTTACGACGTTTCGACAACTCAGTTGTCATCATCAGGTATTTTTTTAATAATAAAAACAAATCTTTTCCACTTATACGGACTTCCTAAACTACACAAAAAAGACATACCACTCAGACCAATTGTTAGTAATGTCAATTCTCCTACATATAAATTATCAAAATTTTTCTCTAACATTATCACAAATATTTTAGGAAGGAATGATTATTATATTAGAGATTCCTGGCACTTTCATAGCTTTATTAAAAATATTGTAATACCAAAAAACCATATTCTAGTTTCTTTCGATGTTACATCTCTATTCACTAACGTACCTACTGATCTCGCCATTCAATGTATCATAAAACATTGGAACAAAATACAACCATATACAAACCTAACCCTAGATAATTTTATCGAAGGAATCAAAATTTGTTTAAATTCTACTTATTTTAGTTTCAATGGTGAATTTTTTTCACAAACTTTTGGCATTGCAATGGGTTCTCCAATTTCTTCTACCATTGCCAACCTAGTCATGGAAGAGTTAGAAAATAGCGTTTTGGAGAAATTAAAATGTAAACCTTTCTTTTATAAACGATATGTTGACGATTGCCTACTTTGTATTGAAGAGAAACATATTAACGAAACACTTAACACTTCATTCATTTCATGAAAGATTAAATTTTACTTACGAAAAAGAATCAAATCACTCTATAAATTTCTTAAACATTACTATTAACTACAATACTTCGGGTACTGTTGAGACAAATTGGTTTACAAAAAATGTTTGGTCAGGTAGATACCTAAATTTTGATTCCATAGTGCCTAATAATTATAAAATTAGCGTCATATACGCCTTAACTGATATGGCTATTAAACTTTCACACCCTAAATTTCATAAACAAAATTTAAATAAAGTCCGAAATATCCTACACAATAATAATTATCCTTTTTCTTTTTATAATAAATTTATTAACAAACGGTATCATATAATTAAATCCCAATCACAACTACCTCATAACAATTTACCAATGCAAAACAATAAATATGTTTCCATACCTTATATTAATGGCGTCTCAGAAAAATTAACAAAGATTTTTCACAACAATGGTATTACACTTGCACACAAACCTAATAACTTCTCAAAAAATTTTTTTACTAAACTAAAACCCCCTATTGAAACAAATAAATGTTCTAATTTAATTTATAAGATTGACTGTACTGATTGCAATGCATCATATGTCGGCCAAACTAAACAATACCTTGAAAAAAGAATTTATGAACATAAACTAAATATCAGAAACAACAATGAACACTCAACTGCCCTTAGTAAACATGCACTCGACAATTTACATACCTTTAATTTCAACAATCCCAAAATTTTAGATTTTGAGAATGATTTTTATAAAAGAAATGTTTTGGAAATGATAAATATCAAAAAACATCCTAATACAATAAACCTCCGTTCTGATACTAATCAGTTGTCTCACATTTACAATAATTTAATTATGAATTCTTAAATAATATGTGTAATTTACAACTACAAACAAATAACCATCTATTTTCTTATCCAAACCCATAAAGCACCATACTGTATACACAATATTTTTTACCTTTGAAACCTAAAAAAAACAGACTGGCCTGCTTCAAATTTTAAATATTTCCAACTATTCTTTGGTCTCTCGTCCTGTCTCTTGAAATGAATATAATTAAACAAAAATGTTCTAGAAACAAATAAGTAATCTACACAAAAAAATAATTTATGTTTTACTACCCCGATGATTTTTAAAACAAAAACTTAGCTGCCTTTTCTTGGTAAGTTCCGTTATATAGAGAATCTTTTTATATCCTTATTGTATTATTACTTTTTTCAACTTGTATAATAATTTTTAGCATTGATATGTACCTACTAAAATTCAATTTTTCATTTTAGCTTTTAAAAATCTATTTTTAATGTGTCTGTATGTGGAAAAGATTTGTTTTTATTATTAAAAAAATACCTGATGATGACAACTGAGTTGTCGAAACGTCGTAAAATAAAATTTTAAAGAATAAATATTATGACCGATACTCACGAATTTTAATAACAAAATACACTCTACGGTCAAGAAAATTGATTTATATAAAAAAAAAATCACCCTATATACTGATCGCAGCCGCACTTTAAGCCATACCTTAAATAAATGGATGACCCATTCTCAACAAAGGACTTTAAAATTAATGGATCATTATTATTAATGTGATAGTATTCTTAAAACTGTTTTATATATAATATAATATATGATCAAGGTTATTGAATATAATATTATGTTGCTATTTAGGCACGAGCTTTGCTAAATTTTCTTTCATTGAAAATTGTTTTACTTAGATAAGAGAGTTCTAATCTCGGCACTAAGACGCAAAATAGAATATTTATCAACAACTGCAATCAAATATATAATATAGTGAAATCAGAAACTAATACGCAGAAATAAAATACAAGCAAAGCAAGCAATTATTTCCTGTATTGTATTTTCGTGTTTTTAATATACACAAATACTGGCGCCTAGTTTGTACCTATGTCTGAACTCAAATAAAACTTGTTTCTGTTTCCCTACATCAACTGTTCACGAATTGGGTGTATAAGGTTCTATATTTAGTGCTCAATATTAATTTACACCTTGGGGATCCGCTATTATATAACAAGCAAGATACGCGAGGCAAATCCACGTTTCGGTTACATTTATAAGCCATGTAGGTACTTTTCGTACTAAAACCTGAGTCAATATAATTAAAATTTAAAACGAATGTAGGTGGCCCGGCTTATTACCGTTGAATAGGTTTCATTTCAATAATAATGTTTATCAGGTTTAAAAATTCCATGACATGGGTCCCCTAATACCAACTTATTTTTTATTATTAATCTTACCTGGTTTAACTTTAGCCGCGGAGATATATTTATCCACTAAATCATCGTCTAATATTTCCTTGCGTTTTTCCTTCTGTGTGGCCATCGCCATGAAAATCATTTAAACACGGGTAATTCCAGAGTTAACATAAAAAAAGGAAAAATTCAAACGTCAGTGCTAGGTTGACATAAAGCTACAGTGACGCCCGGAAATAAGGTCAAGCTTGTTTAGATTTAGCTTTCCTTTTTAAAGGAACCCTAGATTTAGTGAAATGGGATCAAATTACATCTGTTTGATCGATTGATGACAATAAACTTAAAACGACGATTCTTTGTTTTTGTTACGGAAATAATAAAGCCGTTTACCATTTTTGCCCGACTATTTCCCTCGTCTTAATTTCCACCAATCACAAACGCGCAATTTTGAATTACAAATGGTTTCTAGATGGAAAAACTGTATGACAGCGACAGCCCCTGTCAGCAGTTTTTTCGAGTTTACCCGCGGCAAAACTTGGCAGCTGTTGTATAATAGCTAATAGCCTTGTTTATGGATACCCTAGTTGGCCAATGTCTGACACTGACATAAGAACATGACAGAAATTCAGTAGAAACTGGGGAGAGATTTATTTTTTGGTAGGTTTTTAATAGAAGAAAATTAGTAGGCAGTGACTGGGCCACTTTAATTTTTAGCGCCATCTGTTGCTTGTATCCAGTATTGCTCTTGTATCCTTATGATTCTGTCACACATTGGCTAACCAGGGATTCCATAAACAAGGATAATAGGTAGTATCATTGACTGACGTATTAATAAAGACTGCTCACGGCTGTCATGTTTGACAGTTCTCTAGCTCACCATGCGCTTCCCGGAGACAAAATACAATGCAAAATACATTGTTGACCATAGGCGCCATCTCCTTTCCAGGACATGAAACTATAGCCGGGAGATCAACGGTAGTATGTTTTGTAAGCTATGTGTATGCAAAATAATCTGTTACTCATGAAATAGTCTTGTCAAAAACCATTCGGGCATTTAATTCTTCCTATGAAAAAAATCCAAAAAAAAAAACGCAATGCTAAGTAATATTTTTTTAACAAAATGCATTCGTGCAGGTGCAAAAATCCTCGTCTTCGACTCGGATTATTGTTGCCACCAGCACTCATGCTTCTTGTTAAAATATTACTTAGCAACGTGTTTTTTTCGATTTTTTTCGGAAAAATTAGATGCCCTTATGATATTACTTACGAATATATCAGCAATAGTAGTTAATTACTATCTTTTCTAAATTACAATAATGTTTGCATAGGACAAACCGAGGGACAAACATTCCAAATACGGTTCCAATGAGGGAGCATGTCGTTACCAACCAATGACGTCAGAACCTCTGACAATAAATTCTAAAAAAAATACAGTAGAAGCACAGAAAATATATCCAGTAGAGAAGGCTCCTTAATGACAGCTGTCAAATGGACTCCAACTTGTAAGCTTAATATTTTCCAAATGCAATCATACTGAGGTCCACTATTAGATGATCGCTAATCTATAAATTGGGAAGATTATATTTTAGGAAAATATCATTTCATAAGAAATGCAATGTCCTTGTTTTCGGAGTCTGAAGTTGGAGTCCATTTGACAGTTATTGTTAAGGAGCTCTCTGTTGTGGAACTATATTTTGTGTGGTAGAAGTCGATTTTTATGCACGCAAGTTTAGATATTATATTCACCGTGGGTCTGAGGCACCTATCTTTGCTTGAAAGTAGAATTTTTGTTGTTAATTTGTACACAAATATAGGATGAGTTTTTTTTGAAGAACAGTATGGGGATCTCGGAAGCTACCGGAGATAGAAGGAAAGAATTGCAGTTTTGTAGGCCCAATTTAATACACCTTGTGAATTTTTGAAAAAAAAAAAAATCATGGCTTACTAGATATTTTGAAAAAACGAAATTTTGACGATTTATTCTAATCCGTCTAGCTTCGTTGTTTCTGATTTTAGACAAAAAGTGTAAATACAAAAGTTTGAGGGAATTGTGTCCACAATGCGGCTATCTTGTCGTACTTTCCGTGACATCTGCCATTTTCGAGATATGACACAAACTCGTGTTTTTTTAAATGGAAACCATCATAGTTGGCGATGGTTTCAAAAAAGCAGACATTTTTAGAACTTTCCAACGATACTCAATACGGTTATTCGGAAAAATAACGGAAATAACTATGATTTCCATTAAAAAAAAACACAAGTTTTGTATTTACACTTTTTATCTAAAATCAGAAACAATGAAGTTAGATGGATTAGATTAAATCGCCAAAATTTCGTCACAAAACTGCAATTCTTTTCCCATTTAACCTTCCTTCTATCTCTGCTAGCTTCCGAGATCTCCATACTGATCATAAAAAAAACTCACTCATTATATATGGTAATAAGTAAAAGTTTGCCAAACTTGCAAATAATTTGTATTCAGGCTATACCGAGGACTATACAGAGAGTTGTAGTTATATAAAATTGTGGCGGACTAAAAAGCCTTTTTCCTTATCTACGGTAAGTGATACGTGGGAAAGTAGTTTAAATTTAGCAAAGATGCGCATTTATGGGCCCAACAATAATTAACCGTTGTTTTTGAATTTTTTTTAATTAATTTATATAAACAGATATTAAAAATCAGAATAGCCACACGTAAGTGTTAGCCATCATCAAATTTGTTTTTCTTCTGCGGCCATAAAACAAAGTTGATGATGGTTAACAAGAGTCGAAATTCGTAACCGCCATCTTGTAGAGCAGAAAAAGTTGCTTTAAGGATGAACTTTTAGATTTAAAAAAATAATTAACAAAAACTAAATTAATTTTTTTTTTCGAAAATTTCAAACGAAAAATAAAATTGAAGGTTTCTTAACGGCAAATTGTTGGGTTCATAACTACGCAATTTTGCCAAATTTGAACTACCCACCTGTCACTTACAGTTACGGGGATCCCCATGGTGGCCCTCGAATTTTAATACTAAGGTAGGTATCTAAAAATATAATTTGACAAAACACGAAGATGGAAGAGTTATTAAAAATGTATCAATTAATTTTGTTAAATTTTTTCTCAACAAATGCAACTTGTAAATTACCATAGTATAGGCTAACTGACAATGAAAAATCAAAACAAAGGCAAGATAATTAGGTAAGGTGGCACACAGCCCAGTATGCACAGAGACAGAGATTGTACGATGTATCGTATTTACTTAATGCACGCTAGGTCGTATCAAGGCAAACTAATTAATTTTGGGCTCTCCTCTCACCCAGCCCACTAATCTCATTTTAACAAACCCATTTCATCCCCATCCAATAGGATTTCGTTACCTGTGGATTCCATACATTTCTTGACGCGAGACCAGCATCCGAGCAATCTGCAATATGTCTTGTTGAAGCCATCCGACTTGAGTTTCTTCGCAGTTTCCATGTCTCGCGGAAAATGCAAAAAAGTCACGGACGCACAATCGCACAAGAATTTTCCGAACACATCACTGCTCCTTACACCAAAAAATAATATGAAAATATAATGTTGAATGGTTGCTCTAGGCACACATTAATAGATTAGGCAAATAAATAATAGAGGAACCGAAACCAAGATACAAGGTCAAGCGCACAGGATCGAGTGTTGAGAGTCGGATTGAAAGCGGCAGGCAGACTTTTTAGCATACGGTTCTGGTTTAAAGGTGACCGTGTACGAGCACATTTTACGCGTTTGGAACGTACCAGTATTGTCTTTTATTTGCAAAAAAAAAAACGACGAGAGGTCAAAGATTAATAACTAAAATTGCCATAAAACGATAATCTCTTGGTATGATTAAAATTCACACTTGGATAGTGATAGGACATTATTGAGGCACTCTCTTCAGTACCTACCTAGCTACCTCCTCTTACAAGGAGAAATAATTTAATTCGACCTAGGTGGCCACATCGTTAATGATCTGTTATTTTTAATTTTAATTATGTCATTATGGCAAGTTGTCATGCTCGCTTCTAGAACGTTATGTATCACATTCATATATTCGTGCCAAGAAGAAGAATAATTATTATAGAATGATAGAATTCAAGATGGCATAGCGACGCCAAATTGTCCAAGTCAAGTAAAATGTTCACAAGCTAGAGGGACAATCAGAATTTGGTTTTTAGTGCTGGCGAATCACCAGTAGCCATTGACAATTAGTTCAGAAAAATATGAATACCCTGTATAATCACATTTTTAAAATTTGTTGTGAGTGGTGAATAGAATGGTTAACAAAAAGTATCTCTTAGTATTTTTTCATAGTCGCAGCCGTTTCTTAATTATTTTTAAAGAACGGCAACGCTGCAATGAACAATAGTCACTTTAAGAATAAATCTAGCAATCTGTGGATGTCAGTTAAACTTTATTTAACAAAATACAAAAGCAAAAACGATAATAAAAGAAACGTATTGCTATTAGAAAATTAAATTATTAAATGTTCGAAATGACCGCCGTCTCTTTCAATGCACGCAACTATGCGTTTCCGCATGTTTATTATTGCCATTGGCAAGTCCATAGTAAAAGTGCATATCAGTCAATTCTTCAAATGAAAATATAATTTTTCAAAATATTGATACTAAAGTGCAAAGTTGGCAGCCAAACGATTCAAATAATGCCAAGTTTAATTGACATCCACAGAATGTTAGATTTATTCTTAAAATGACTTGTTATTGCAGCATTGCCGTTCTTTGAAAATAATTAAAAAACGGCTGAGAATATGAAAAAATACTAAGAGATACTTTTTGTTAACCATTGAATTTACCATTCAAAACAAATTTAAAAAATGCGATTATACAGGGTATTAATATTTTTCTGAACTAATTAATTTTAATAACACCCTGTATCTCCGCAACTGGGGGGCCTCACAAGCTTCATATTAACCTTAAATTTGACAACTCATCCGCTCATGTGACACGCCAAGTTTAAAGAAAATATCTTGTATACTTCTAGAGATACTAAGAAATATGTGTATTTTTCTCTAAATTTCTACGCTCTGTATAAAAAAACTATGGCCTGTAGGAGAAAAAAATATATGAAGAAGTGCCCTTATTTTGACTCCAAGAATACGTGGTTTCATTTTTGACCATCAGTTCAGTTACACCCTGTATAAAGAAGAAACTGAAAAATCTAAAGCGTTCTATTCTCCCTTACACTACCTTACACTACAGATAGCCATGGATAACCTGTCGATTTTTTTAGTCGTGTGGCGCCAGTGGCAATCGCTTGAAACAGTGTCATGCACAGGCCTGCATAGGTGTTGGTCCAGGTCCAGGTACTGCAGCCAACCCCGCAACCCATCCAGTTCAGACTTCGCTAAAGAGAGGTTGCTAGCGATAAATCGATTGGTATGAATTGGTTCCAGAAGCAGGTGCATTTATTTTCCAATCATTCGAAAATATTTTATTTTTTTATCCATACATGCTCTTATTTATGTTTGGAGGATATTTTGAGAGCGGGCAAAGCAAATTCTGGGGCGGGCACGGTCCGCCCTGCCCCCTAGCTGCGGCACTGAATTGAAATGGAATAAAACGATAAAGATAATTCTTTATTTTTTGTAAATCTACCTTTAGCGGAGTTCGTGTTCCATTGTGAAATAAAACAGTATTAAGGCGCTACGATACCCCCCATTTTCAAGGGTTTCGTAGTTTACATCTCCTACTTGCATTTCTTAATATTTTCACTTGATTTTTTTTTGTGGCTTAGATAAAACTACGAAGAATCGTCGTTGTGTATCACGAACTGTGCAGGACTAATGCGACACTGTGAAAAAAAATGCCAAACATACCCGAAATTCGACTATATTCGGTTAAGAATTTCGAGTATTTCCACCGCTCAAAAATAATTCGAAGGACACAACGACGATTGAGGCATTCTATAACATTATTTTAAGACTACTTTCAAGTCGATACGTTTGTTCGTTTGGCTATGATTTGAAAACTACGAACCCATTGCCCGGCAATAAAATGATCCGTGAATTGGCCATTCGAGCAGGAATTAGACGTACGGAGATAGGCGGGCGGGCGGGCGTTCGCTGGAACTCGTGGTTCCCCTACTTCCCCCTACTTCGGCGTACCTCACCGGGCTCGGAAACCACGTCAGGGGAACTTTCAATCGATATCAGATGGTTCATTTTTCATTTTATTAGTCTCAGTCTCCCTTATTTGTGTTTCGCTTGTTTTGAATGTTAGTATGTTAGCAAATATTTATATTTCCGAGTACCCGAAGAAAATATTTTCTACCGCGACATTATGTATGTCGACTGGCATATAATAATACTCATTATTATTATTCCTCCAGGAATTATAAATAAATAATTATTAATCCATTGCGCCACAAATAAATTTTAGAAAATAAATAATTATTATTCACAAAGTACCTACTTTTTGCTTTTGTGTAAAATGGTTTAATCCCTAGGGCATGAAATGGCCTGGTCGTGCAAAAAGAGTAAATTTAAATTCTAGACCAAATTGTGCGCTTGATTTTTACTTTAAAAATGTGATAGGTACAAGTAATAATTTTGCCAAATAAATGGGTCATGTGAAGCATTTTTTGAAAACGAATTCCTATGTAAATCGCTGCATGATAAAAGCTAATTTATATACTTTCCAGAGGGAACGATAATAATTCTGACATCCAGTCAGTTTTAGAAACTTCTTCGTTAGAAGATTGTTCGAAAGTCATTGGAGTTGAAAATCGGGCAAAATAAAAATAGTACATTTTATTGTTCCAGTCTGTCGAATTTATGACATTTTAATACATTTTCTAGGATGTTCGATAATTCAGATTTGTCAGAATAAGGGGCAGTCAGGGCAAGAATAAAATATAATGTTTGATAATGATGTCACAACAGTCACATGTAGTGAAACCAATAGGAGTAATTTGTGGGCTTGAGTGCTTTTATTCCCGTAGGTACCTAATATGGTTTCCAGAATTTGAGAGAGGGGTACCTACATTGCATTTTGCACACTTATTCGGATTTAGGTATAAGTAGTACTGCAGGTGCATAGGGTTTGGGAAACAAACTTTATGGGAAAAACAGGGCTTTGAATGGAACATTTACAAGGGATTAGAAATTAATAGCTCCTATTATCTCACAACTATTACTTTATTTAAAAAGGGAGACCAGTTTCGTAACTCTATAAATTAGTCCTTGAGGATGTAATTTTATAGATTAACGAAACCGTTGTGATATAATATGGCCTATTCACTCTAATCCCTCTAAAGTGAACTCTTACAGTGTAGAAAGTTTTTAGTTAGATTTATTTATTATTACACAAATGTAAATATGGAATACCTACTAGTTATATAAAACATTTTGACTCTACTGACTCAACTGACCCTAATGTGGTTCAAGAAGAATTCGGTAATCGAATCGTTAATTTAGATTTTATAATTGAGCAATTACAGAAGTTTTTTTTATACACGAACCCTTCATAGCATGCACCTTTGCTGATATGAAAAATAATAGTAAAATTGCTTCGACGCCAAAAAGCTATGCAGTGTGTTGCCAACGAAAAGTGAACGCCCTGAAAAATATCATTTTTGCAATAAAGCAAACAGGCCACCGCCGTTTTTTAAATATATATTCGCGCTTCTTCGTCGGCATCGGCGAGACTCGTGTGACCCCGGCGGCCGTCGGCGGCGGCCGGCACGAGTTATTATTTCATATTATCTACACGTCTACACAGGAAAAAAAGACTGTTGTGATTTTAGTGAGTTCGTGTATATAGTCACTTTTCCATTACCTACTTTAAATATACAAGCAAATCCATGTGGTCCCAACAATATAATCTATACTTTTGACGTAATTGCAGATGAACCAATAAGTTTAAAATAGTTTGAATTTCCGTTAAGAAGACGTATTGTCACTTCGATATTAAAATTGGCATACTACGATGAAAGCATAACCTCGGTTTTAAAATATCTTATGTTTTATTTAAACAATTAAATTTATTTTATTTGAATAATAATAATTCTCACCCTCAGACTACTCCAAACTATATAAGAGTACCCCAGAAGCAACTGAAAAAACATTATAATTCATTGGATGAACAAAATAACTTAATTGCAACTTTTATATTCATCAATGTAAGTAATCATAGTCCAAGCAAATTGTCATTTTTTTATAGAGATAGAAAAAAAAAATGATTCTTAACAGGTAGATATTTTCAGGGTTGGTTGTGGGTAGCGTCCTGAGTATAACCCCAAAAAATCACCGTCGAAGTCGTGTTACGAACCCCGCAATAGGAGTGGTTTTGCAAACATTTTTTTGCAATTTTTTTTCTTCTCATGTGTACAATTTTTTTTCTTCTTATGTATACATTATTACGTTCTCTACAACTTTCCCTCATGAAGTTTTTTTTTTAACTTCAATACTTCACGAGATATAGGTAAAAGATCACCACTATCTAAAGTGCTTTATAAGGGTAAAAAAAAATTCTTTAAAACAAGCTGATTTTTTCAGGGTTAACTGGGGGTTAACTTAGGAGTGCACACAGTGATCGCAAATTAAAGGTTTTGAATCAACCCTACACTCTATATCGTTCGTAGTCATAATGAACACTGCAAGTGAATGGCTATAATTGATATTAGTACCCACAATTAAGTATTACAAATCCAGCAAAAATTCAGTGACAATAGTTGTAATTTCAGTATAATGAACAGTTAAATGTATCCCTATTCAATTCAACACCATGAAACGTTATGTTGTTCTGACAAAAGAATGTGCTTAGAAAAGAAGTATTATAGAATCAATTCCAGAACACGCTATTTATTGAAATAAAATATTACATTTAAATTATTCATTAGAATTCAATATCAATTGTAATTGAATTGATTATTGTTAGTTACAAAAAAGCTTCTGCTTGAGTTTGAGGAATAATATCTCATATTGAATTAAACAGGGTTTTTTTTACAAAGTGACAGATTTTTCTCAGTGTAGTACCCACGGCCGGCCTGCCCCTCAATCGTAGCACTATGAAGGGGCAGGCTGGAGTGGGGAGTCGTGGGGACTAGAGGAAGGAAAAGGATAGGCATATCTAATCGAGCGACGTTTGTCCTGAATTGAGTCGGGCACTTTGGGTGGATTTCATAAGTATCGTAGCCTCTTAAAGCTTTTTATTATAATAATCCCGGTATCATTTTTATACAGACACTGTTATTTAAAATCAGGAGATCGTTATTTTTTTTACTGATCGTCATAATATTAATTGATGACAATTCAAGATAACAACCTAATGAAAAAACGCAAGACTCGCTCAGTTTTTTAAAAGGGTGTACGGAATCATTAACTTTTAGAGGATTGGCATCTGGAAATACAATAATTATTAGCATTAAACGAAGCATTACTTAAACAAATAAGTTTTTGCAACTTTGGTAAAGCGACGACATTTGCTTTAAAAGTGCCCTACCTCGAACCCTACATATTGAAAAATGTATGTTTGGATAGATATTATGTGTGGGACGAATTCCTTCCAATATATACATGTATGTGTTTCCAGATACCCAAAATTATTTTTATTTTGGCAGCACAAAAACTCGAGGTTCGTGGAAACTTTAGCAGCCAACATTTCCTCCTAGAATAACAAATCTTCATCAATTAAATATCCACGAATGACGTACATAATTCCACTTATACAATAAGATCACCTTCAACTCGGAGCGGTAAGTACTTTGCATGTACGTGGGAGTTTGAACTAATTCCTATAGTGGAATTTTTTTTCAGGAAATATAACTTAAATCTAGTTCTAGTAACTACTAGCTAAATGCTTATTGTTTGCTAAACACATTAGCTCTTATTTCAGCCGGGAGTCAGGTGTTCTTATTTTTTGTTTTGATTATGATTGGAGATCACGATGGTAGTGTTTGTGAATCAGCAGTGTAAGGAAGTAAGAAATAGTAGGCAATATTCAAACTTTGTTCTAGAAATGTACAAATGTGCTATCAGAATAACATTTGATGACTCGTACATGCAGGCAACTTATCTTTTACCTCAACATTGTGCTTTATCTTTTTAGTTGTTTTTTTCCAAAATAATTGGTGTCATGCAGGTCAAAAATGTGTCCTTCAAGCTGCGATATTATCATGCAGTTGCTTGCGTCCTACTAACTTAATCGTCCAAGGAAGTAAATCGTAACTAACAAATCCACAATACAAGCAGACATTTATCAAATTGTAACGACTTGTAATTCAGACCTTGGCATTAGGTATTTTCCTCGTATAATTCCGAATTTACACACGTATGCCCGTTTGCGTAGAGCAACTATTTAACAACACCGGCATAACACGGATCGACACTAAATCGACACGGCTTGTCAACTGAAACACCACTTGGTCTTCATTCGCTCAGAACAGATCATTGACTGCCACACTCACGCTGGTTTGGTGACCACTTTCGAACCGCGTTGGAAATGTATAAATTTAGCAACAGACTTGGGTGAGAAATACATGTATGTAACGGACCCGTTCCATCGACCTATATTCGTCGAACGTTATCTTTGTTGTCCAAGATAAGGTATCGCATTATTTTTTGATGAAATTTGGGTTATTTCTGTAAATTTTAAAAACCTGCGTCTCTTCGGATCCTGCTAATCAGTCGCCGAGTGCGTCTATTTTCGGACGCTAAGGTCGGAATTCCGACAAGGACGGGAGAAAATAGCGAACGTTGGTGGTTTGATAGGTGAAGGTAGAAAAGTTAAAAACAAAAAATTACTATGAAAATACATAATCATTTTGTTTTTCTTCTTCATAATAGTAATTAGCACAGAATAAATAGCTTCGCAACAGAAGCCTCCCTAACGACATGTGTCGAAAATAAGCGGGTCTCCATTTTAATTTACAGAAAAATAGCCAGTATTTTAAACAAAAATTTGATTCTAATACAATTTCTCTGCTATAATAGTAATTATAAGAATAACTTTAACAATAAGGAAAGAAAGAAGCTGGTCTATACAAGCTCTGGAACCAAGTAAGAACAAGAAATTAATATCAAATATCAAAATTTTCTAATTTCTCATTTTTATGCTGTTTTTGGTATTATTCACATTGTTATAATAATTTGTACCACTCCAAAACAAATATCAATTTTGTGACTAGTTTCCCGAATCATTTATTTATTTTATGGCGCATTTGCATTTTAATTTTAAATTTAAGAATAAGAATAGTTAAAAAAATCAACCTTATTCAAGGTCACTTATTCTTATTCTTATGTCGGCTGTATACATATAAATGCTTTCAATTGAAATGAATTATTTTGATGATTATTTTGACTTATATTCTTGTTAGGTATTAGCTCGGGTATTAAGTACCTACCTACATACTACATGTCAAAACAAATTCTTATTTTCATATTCTTATGGAAAGCTGAATAAACTCAGCCTTATTTATAGCAAGTCCTCCAACAACAGGTCTAATAGAAGATGGTCATTTATATAAAGTGACCGGCAGAAAGTGCGCACCATATGTTTTTTTATTTTACATTTATCAGAAAATTTTATTCTTAATAAAAGTTTATGCATTCCCGCAAACTCAAAACGCAGTTTTCAAAATTTGAATAGCTTATTTTCTATACGGGGGAGGTTCGAAAATATGAACATGGTTCAAGGGTAAAGCAACCTTATTTTTAATTTTAGAGAAAACATGTATTGAGAAAAGTTGTTTAGAATTAAAAGGTAAGCCCAAAAATGCAGTTTCTAGTTTATATTTCAAAAACACTTTTTCAGCATTTTTTATGATTTACCTTGTATAGAAAATAAAACCATTTTATTTCATATGCCAGTTCAATTTCAGAGAGGATTTATCATTTATAAACGTTAGTGCAATAAAAATTAGGATTAGTTCATGAACTTGGAAATAAGGTTTGCACCAAAAAAATTAGTACCTACCTATTTTTTCGTTTCTATTTTGCAGGAGCCATAATTACTGTTCAAACAAATTAATTGTTATAGAACTCACGTTTTTAAAGGATAAATCCTCTCTGAAATCGAACTGGCATATCAAATAAAGTAGTTTTATTTTCTACAGGGGAAATCATAAAAAAATGCCGAAAAAGTGTTTTTTGGAATAGAAACTTAAAACTGCATTTTTGGGATTATCTTTCAATTCTAAACAACTTTTCGTAATACATGTTTTCTCTAAAATTAAAAATAAGGGTACTTTACTCTTGAGCCTTTTTCATATTTTCGAACCATTCCCGTATACGAAATGAGATATACAAACAAACTGCGTTTTTAGTTTTGCGAGAATGCACAAACTTTGATCAAGAATATAATTTTCTGATAAATGTCAAATATAAAAATCCATATGCGGTGCGTACTTTCTGCTAGGCACGTACATTCAATGTATTGTACTTGTGTCAAAGCTTATATGACGTTATTTATAAGCTTTGTCATGTACATTGAGCATGAGACCATTTTTATTTATTCGATAATGTGACATTTTTGTTTAATTTCCTTAAAACGTAGCAAATCAGCGCGCATGATCATAAATGGCAATCAAAAAGAAAATCCCGAATTTTTTTTGTTTGTGAATTCCAGCATGACTTGAACAGATGGGAAAACATACAAGCCAATCAAAATGAGTCGGTAACTTTCAAAAAGTATAAATGAAATTTTCTAAAATCTGGATGAATCCCAAATTTATATTTTAAAGCAAATTAGGTACCTACATAGTAAATGATAAAATTCTCTGACTGAACCCACTTTTAGAGTGAATCGAGTGGATACCTTAGGCACATGTTTCATTATGGCCAGAGCCATTTCAGTTCTAGAATCGCTTTTGATGATTTAGGTACCTTGTAATTTACTTATAGAATAAGAATGTCGATGACAGAAGCTATTTAAATATTAGTGGGATATGCGTCTATAATAATGTTGTCGAGTGAAGGACAGGAAAACGCAGAATGCCTGGTTTAATTTAAAGTAGAGTTCCTGGATAGGGAGAGTTAGGACAATAATGTCACTTTTTAACAGAAAAAATAATTTTTCAAAAGTCACATCAATTTTGTAGATGAAAAATAATTTGGGATAGATTCCATGGGCGTAACAAACTTCTGATCACAGGAATTTCTATATATGTATTATTCATTATTTAGTTACTATAACTTACTGTTACTAAATCGTATTTGTTGGCAAAATCCACAGTTTAATTATGAAAAAGTGAAAAGTGTAATGAAGATCACAATTAAACTGTAAGTTTTGCCAGCAGATACGATTTAGTAGTAAAAATGAATATTAAAATGCAATTTTTTAAAAATTAATGTAGTGGATACATTTATATGCGTATAATCCAGAACACATCCAAACAATGCTTCGCTACAGACTGTGCTTCGCCCTATCACAGGTGGTAAAAGCAAAGTCTAGTATTATCTCTGGACGCTGGTAAAAGTCTTCTACTGTAGGTAACCTCTACTTTAGTTTCTATCCACTTCCAATAATTTTATCAGCTATTTATTGAACATTGCTCTGCATAAATTACTACTACTTTTTAAATACAATCGAAAATACATAATTTATTATTGGTTGTGGTTGAGCTCTAGGATTTGGACTTAATTTTTAATCTAAAATACGAGATAAAATATATATTATCTTATTATGCAGAAAAGTAATAAAGTGCAATATTTTACATTTTCCTTTTGAATTATTTTAAAGTTGAAATGACAGTGCCATTCTTTTAGTGTCATATTTTCATGCTGCAAAAATTTGTACAGAAATGTATCAAAACCACATAACACAAATGTGTTATGTGATCAAAACATTATTTATTTTAAGATGAATTTTGTAAGTATTAATTAATGAATTTGCAGGTTCACTTTCCTGAGAGAGATTTCGAAATTAAACCCACTTTAAAGGAAAATGCAATAGGTACCTACTATTTCTCCATTCTAAAATTGCAAATCTTGAGGAAAAAAATCAACTTTTGGAACGTGAATTGGAAAAACTGAAATTCAAAATTGCCCAGAATATAGTAAAGAGATAATAAAGAAATTTAAAGGAGTTTTTAACGAAAATCTAATTCAAAATCTAGATCGGAAAAAAAAAATCATGGACCCAAGAAACGATTGAAACAGGACTGAAAATTAAATTTGTGTGCGGATGTTCCGGTTACAATCAAAATTTTCCGTTACCATCGACCAGAACTCTCACCAGAAAAATAAGCCACATCAAGTTTCAACCAGGGATATTATATGAAATTTTTTTACTATTTATCTCTAAAAATTTCTAGCTTCAATAATTTCAAAAAAACTGTTGCCTCTTCGTAGATGAAATGGCATTAACTCCTTATGCAGTTATAAATACCTAATAGTTAGTTATTGTGATCGTATAGGTACTATTATGTAGGTCGATATGTTTTAATATAATGTATTTTCAAATGTAAGAATAAATAATGAATTTCATTTTGTTGTTTAATTAATAATGTCCAATAATACCTACCTAATGACCATTTTTGTAAACTCAAAACTTAAAATATTCGATATAGTAAGCTCTCAAATCTGTTATATCTTACGCCTAAATAAGTTTGCTTATCGCGGGCAACCATCAGACATTCACTGTTTCAGTTTCCTATTTAAAAAAAAAACACTCCGCCCATGAGTTCCCATCATTTTTCTTTAATTTTACATAAATCATAACCTAAATACAAGAAACCTCTAATTTGGCATACAGTTTCTATGGAAATCTAAAATTTTGGCGAAGACAAAAGATAGAAAATATCTAGCTATCTCTTTAATGCCCAAAATCGGCGAATAATGACACTAATGACTTTACTGTCCCAACTCTCCCTATCCAGGAACCCTAATTTAAAGTAACGTTCACTAATATCGTATATTCTCAGGTTTTTTTATTAGGACCTTGTCATTGTGCAGAAAAACTCATTGCAAGGTGGGTTGCTCATATAAACATAGCTCCTAAAGTCATTCGTTTCTGAGACAGGGCGTTGTAGTTCTCTTTTTAAAATTGAATTATGGCAATAACTCCCAAAATAATCAAGCTATTGAACTGAAATTTGGCACTAACGTGTTTTGGGGGGTGGAGAATAAACTGAAAGTGTCAATTTCTAAGAGCCAATTGCGCTATTTTTGGTTGATGCTTTACTAGTAGTAGTTGAGGTTAGCTTTTGCTGTTGCAGGTCCATCATTTTAGTGCATCTTTTCATTTGCAACAAGTGTTCTTTGGGTTGAAATTGCCAAATGCTTTAGATCAACTGTACCATTTAAAGTGAGAAAAAATCTCTATGAACAATGAACCAAAAATTATTCGCTGTCAAAATGAAAAGGGTTGAATTTGACAAAATGTTGACACTTATTACAAGAAAACCAATGGTGTTTTGACCAATGTCCATTTGCCATTTCTTTCTTCATTTTGAAGTCGATCGGTAACAATTAAAAGCGGTAAGTGAAAATTTTATGTTTCGAATGGTGTTGTGAGGCATGTTTTGGCAATTTCAACCCAAACGGTTGCTTTAAGTACACTTTTGTTGCAAATGAAACGATGCATTAAAAAGATGGACCTGCAAGACCAAAACGATAACCTCAAAAAGATTACGAGTTAAAAGCACGATCCAAAAATAGCGCAAGTGAGATACGTAGAAATAGACAGTTTCAGCTTATTCTCCATCCCCAAATTTCAGTTCATCAGCTTGATTATTTTTTTTGGGAAATATTGCCATAATTCAATTTCAAACGGAGAACTACAACGCCTTGTATATCAGAAACGAAGAACTTTAGGACCTATGTATGTATATAATATGAGCAATCTACCTTACACAATTTGCAATTATTTTTCTTGGATATTGATTTTAGGCTAAACTCTCTTAGGACTGACTTTTTTATTCTGTGCTATTAGGTACTTAGTAAATGACTATCATTATTTTGTCTCGACATCTTTCACCCAATGCCCTAATGTACAAGAGTTTGTTTACTACCGTCAGGAAATTAATAAATTGTAAAATATAAAATCGTTCCACAAAAATACTACTGTTAAAATTTGTTTAATATACTATTATTTACGAAAACACAAAACATACAGTCATAGTTCAACAAACCCCCGTTGGTCTATCTCTATGATACAGTGTACCCAGTTACTTACAATATTATCTAATCTAGTACTAAGTTTTGTATGGTTGGTAATTATACTCTGTATTATGATACTTGGACAAGAGATTTTTATGCCTTGACACTCTGGCAAAACTGAGACAAGTACCTATGTATTTCATTTTATTCCACAAATAAATGTTTTTTCGAAGCGATTCTACCAGGCCACAGCGGCGGCCACAGCCACTGACGTATTATCGTATGTAATATCACTAGTGCCGGAAATTTTATCGATAATTTTTTCGAAAGCGCTATTTTGCCTAGAAAGATCACGAGTATAAATTGGGCTTTTATTTTATCTCTGATATAAAAGCCCAATTTGTACGAGTGGTTTTGCTAATGGGCAAAATAGGGCTTGAGAATAAAATTATCTAGAAAAATTTCCGGCACGAGTGGTATTTGTCGAGATTATTTCACGAATACGATTTAATAATTTCTGTATTAATTTTTTCTATGTTTACATTTCCAAAACGACTCATTTTGAACGAGTTTATTGACAGCTTCGACTGTAGCGTTTGAGTAAACAAACATAACGCTTGGGTATTCAAGTCAAATGCGATTATACCTACACCCTGTCGGCGTTGGTTTATTTTCTGAATGTGTCACAAATTTAAACGGAGGCGGAGGTCTAAATAACAAGAATTTAGCAATGTAAAAGTTATATAAATTCATTGATATAATGCTTAATAATACCGCAACATAATTTATAAGCTGCATAATTTAGAACAGTGTGAAACACACAAACTTTAAGAAGTAGGTACGTGTTTGTATCCAACGGATTCGCGGTTGCTAAGCAACGAAGCGATAATTTGCACAAGTGCAATTACCGGTAATTATATATAACGAATACGATTTAATAATTTCTGTATTAATTTTTTCTATGTTTACATTTCCAAAACGACTCATTTTGAATGAGTTTATTGACAGCTTCGACTGTAGCGTTCGAGTAAACAAACATGACGCTTGGGTATCCAAGGCAAATGCGATTATACCTACACCTTGTCGGCGTTGGTTTATTTTCTGAATGTGTCATAAATTTAAACGGAGGCGGAGGTCTAAATAACAAGAATTTAGCAATGTAAAAGTTATATAAATTCATTGATATACCTTGCTTAATAATACCGCAACATAATTTATAAGCTGCATAATTTAGAACAGTGTGAAACACACAAACTTTAAGAAGTAGGTAGGTACGTGTTTGTATCCAACAGATTCGCGGTTGCTAAGCAACGAAGTGATAATTTGCACAAGTGCAATTACCGGTAATTGCACTAGTGCAAATTATTGTTAGCAGAGGCATATCATTGGTTGGATTTTTATGGAAGGAGCTACCTTATTGGACGCAAGCAGTATAAGGGAAATAATCACTATTAAACTCCACATAGATGAACACCTACTAAACTTTATGCCGTATTTTCTGTTCTTCGAGGCCCTGACATACAAAAAGACGACCCTCCCTCTGCAGCAGCGAAAGACGCATTTTCTAGGATCTATTTTTAGCAGACACCGTCTCTGGAACACATTTCTGAAGATTATACGGGAGCAAAGACCCTGTCGTGTTTGTTGCGATCCCGATCCCGGGCCTGATTCATTATGGTTTAAAAAAAAAGCAGGAACGTCGCTGGCCACGAGTAACCCTGGTTTCTTTTTGATTGACGCCAAAAACAAAGATAAAAATAGTAGTAGGAACAGACAAGAACTGTTTTTTTTAATATTTCCCATTAAAGTTGAAAAGTGCAGACGTGCGGTGTAAATTTAGAAATATGAAAAGTAGCAGAAGCACGCACACGGTAAGTGGTAAACCCAGGTAATGTGCTCAAATAAAAATAGTAGGACCGTTTATTATATCTGACTTTTATGAGAACATTTACGGGAGGTTTAAGTAATTTGTTTAAAACACAGGAGGTCTATTTAAATGGCATCAAGGGAGGCGTAAAGAGTGGCATCGATTAGGTATTGACGTTGTACAATGTATTTTTGGCTGACTTTTTACTTTTGCATCACTAGACACTACACGAAAGCAGGTGCGTTGTTTCAGTAAAAAAACATTCAAAATTTACTTGCAATCATCTGGAAATATGGACATTTTTTTGTTCTACTAAGGGCGAATTTCATAATCAAAGAAAAGTACCTTATCTATCCTTTAAAATTAAAGAAACGTTTGCACCATATTAAAATAATATTTATAATAATTTAATTTTAAAGGGCACTTTAGTGACTGTTTTACCAGAGAAAACGCCAAGGCATGAAATCATATAAGGATAAAGATTTTTGTAGCTGTAGCTAATTATAAATTAAGAGTTATGTTTTAGTGGCATAGCAGGTAAAGTAAGGGATGTGAGGGATAAGGGATAATTCGTTAAAAAAAGCCATTTAGCAACCTTTTTCTTCTAGGGCCGTAGGCACTTTATTAACCATCTAAGCTCCAGTGGCGTAACCAGGCGGGGGGCTTTAGCCGCCCCCCCCCCCAAAGATCTGCCGTGCGATTTTTATGTTGAAATAGTTATTTTGTCACATATATCGACTCCAGGTATATTTTTTTCATTTTGGAAATAACTTAGTCCCCCCCAATTTTACATTCTAGTTACGCCACTGTAAGCTACCGGAGCATACGGGTTCCATCCGGTAAGCTAAGTAAGGTGTTATCGAGGGTGTTATTCATTGGTTGCCGCAATGTGGGTTAGGGAAATTCAGAAAAGGCCGACAAATAATATATTTTTTAAACTACCCTTACCACTCGAATCTTTAGATGATCTAGGTATCCAATTTATAAGCCCAAATAAATAAGGTGTAATCGAGGGTGTAATTTACAGGCGTAATACGAAGCAAAATATTATGTATTATGTTTATTCACAGTTTGTTCTCGAAACTCGTGTGAACAATCTGTGGGGTAGATCTTGAAACATGATGTAGGTAGGTACATACCTACCTATACATAATAGAAAAAAAACACTGCCCACGAAAATAACGTTCCCAAAACTCGGTGCTGGGTGTTATTGCGATTCATTTTATATTACTGATAAACTTACAAAATAAACATATCGCCAAAGCACAGCTTGCCAAAGTCTAGAGAAGTATACCTCTGGACGCTGATATCGCCCTCTTATTTTAAAAACCTGGAAATTTATATATCATTTCAAACTAAAACACGACTTTAAAAAGTGACTACTATTTTGTAATAACGGTTCTCGGGGTGTTTCAAAACAATAATGCATTAATTTAAATAATAACAAAATACGCCATACATGTTATTGCAATAAGCAGGTAGGTACTATAGAATATGTTTCCCATGCGCAATAATAGGTAGATGATGATATTATTATGACTGACGACCTGCTTTTCTATCTGTATTTTTATTTTTTTAGAAGAAAATTTCAAGTGGCAGAAACTTTAGGCGAGGGGTACATATTTTTAATTGGACCACCTCGTAGGCGAGATGTACCTACTTACGTTACACCGACAGGTAAACACAATGTTCTCCGACACTGGCCTTGACATTTTGACATTTAATTCTGAAAACTTCGACACGTACATAGACATGATATAATAATAAAGAAGGTATGATATTGCGCATTGTGGGCGGAGTCATGCGACGTCACGCGGAGCGGTTTCGGTGGCAGTCACAAAATATATAGGTTAGGTTAGGTTAGGGGTGTCAGTGTCAGTTTGTCGCGACGTTAATTTGCATAATTTAAATAATTATTTGCGTTTTAAAATGGGTTGTGCTGTAGCAAGTTGTAATGCAGACAATGAAGCAAAGACATTTACGGGATAGTTCATGTTTTTCCGTTTCCCAAAGGATGAAAATCTTATTAAACAGTGGACGATTGCTCGTAAACGAAAGGACAAATTTAATGTGAATACCGCTAGTTTGCTCACATTTTAGTGAGGAAAGCTATGAGAGGAATTTAAAATATGAATTGCCAGGGTATTCAGCAAAAAATCACTGGCTTGTGAAGCCATCAGACTCCATACCGATACTTAATTTGCCAAATCAAAAGTTAACAGTGAAATATATGATAAGGCGAGAAGTGAACGAATAAATAAAAGAAATCCATCAAAAATTGTGGATGAAATTCCTCAAGACAGGTTCGTTGAACATCTAATTTGTTTTAATACCCCAAAACTGCAGCCATTGCCCATTGCCCGAAAAACTTTTATGCAGTGAATGCCTTGCTGATTTGACTTCTAAAAGAAAAGAAATGGATAGAGCTGTCAGAAATGAGTTAGCTGAAGAAATCGATTCTTTAGTTTATGACGGTTTAGAATATTTAGCGGGCTTTGTATGCTGCAAATTACGAACCACTGAACCTATGGCATCAACAAATCAGGAGAATTTCACCTGGGTTGATCACATGATCAGACACATGTCTGAGGGGGGTTTGGCCAAGCCATCAGAAGAAATGATGAAAAACATAGAGGAACTAGAAAAAATATTTAATGTGTAAATCCGGGTGAACTATTTATTTGTAAAGGATATTTTACTGTTTCTTTGTAAAGGATATTATTTAACATTTGCTAGAACAAGCATCAAAGGTAAACTGTACTAAGCAAATTAAAAAACTTTTTTTAGGTCAAGAATGTACTTTAGAATGAAAAATTTAAATAAAAATTTGGGAGAAATGACCTTGTATAGAAAAAGGAACATGTTAAAACCTGTTTCGTAACAGTTTGTCTTTAGATTTTTATAGGATTTTCTTAAATGTTCAAAATAAGTTTTGAGGGATTCCCAGTCTGGACCTCTTGGTTAAAAAAAGTGTAACAAAACTTAATAAATATATATTTTTCCATATTTGCATTTTATTACAGTTTGCTTTTATGTCGATATGCATTCTATGTTAAAAATCTAACAAGTGATACCTAGCTTAAGCTTAGAGCTTAATGATGGCGAACAAAATTGGTAGACTAAGTAAACCATCCCAGCAAATGATGAGCCACATGGATGAATTGGAGGCAATTTTTAATTCCATGTCCCAATAGTTTCTTGATTAGCAAAGGTTACATAAGCAATATATATAATACTTCTTTAAGGATTAATTGAAGAGTGGAAGTACCAAAGGCACTAAGTGCCAAAATCTAAGTTTTGTAGATATTTGCTTAAAAAGGTTTTAAGTGCCATCGCCAATGTACCCACAAAAGTTATAAGTGTAGTTTTATTTCTAAGCTTTAGTAATTTAAAAATAGATGGCGCTCAGAACTATGTCCTGGAAGGTTTTATTTTGAAAGGGTATAAGTGCCAAAGTCAGGTTAGCGTGCTTCTTTGTTTTTTAACGTTTATTGGGCAACAAATTGCAGTTTAATCATGGAAGATGTGCAAGAAAAGAGTAAAGGAAGGTTTATAGAACAGCAGCGAACGAAAAAGAATGCTGGGAAGGGATACGTTAATAGGAAGAAAAGAGAAATTCGTCCCAAAAATCCACCTAATCAAGAGGTAAGAAATTTTAGGTTATGGCGGTAGCTTAATAGGTAGTGGTAGTGTAAAAGTAAAAGTATTTTATTGATTTACACCTAAATATTTGCATATCTCTTTCAGAAATCGTGTAAGTGCTATTTTGAATGCAAAAAAATAACGTACGAACGAAAGCTTCAACTTTTTGAGAGATTTTATGCTGAAAACTACAAAACGCAAGGGACATACTTGATGTGCCTAATAAATTTAGTGACAGTAAAAAGACGTCGCCATGGAAATTATGAAACTGCCGCCGATAGCAAAAGGCAAATTTCCATATCCTAGACACTTCCAGATCAAGATGGAAATTTTGTGCATGTATGTAGAAAGACATTTATGAATGTTTTTGATGTCACTCAGAAACGTTTGGTTGGTTTAATAAATAAGAAAAAAATGGGAGATACCACATTTACTGATAGACGTTCTAACAATAAGCCAAGCAAGTTCACGGAAAACGACCGCCAACTCATCCACCAACATATAAACTCCTTTCCTAGAGATGCTTCGCACTATTCACGTGCAAAGTCAGATAAGCAATATCTCAGTCCTGATTTAAATATTCATCGTCTTTATAAAGCATTTTTGGCGAAAAACAAAGAATCTCCTGTAAGTTATAAGTTTTATAGAGGTGTGTTTAAGAAGGATTTCCCGAATCTAAGCTTTCATCGTCCTAGAGTCGATACGTGCCATACCTGCGATAGGTTAAATTGTGAGGCAAAGCAAACTTCTAGGGCTGGCTGCAGTGCGAAACAACAACTCGAACTTCACCACCGAAAAGTGCAACAAAGTCTGGAATATATGAAGAATCAAACCGCAAATTCGCAACTTCCTGGTAGTGACAAATGCTGCATTTCGTTTGATCTCCAACAAGTTTTATTTGTTCCTACGTTGACACATTCAGATATGTTTTATTTGTCTCAACTATCTTGTTATAACCTGGGGATACATTTGTCGGACTCTAACCATGCTTTTATGTGTATGTGGCATGGAGGTGTTAGTGGCCGTGGAGGTAATGAGGTAGCATCTATCCTCCTCAAACTTTTAAATTCTGGTGTCACACAAAAAAAAAAACATTTGCAACTGTGGAGTGACAACTGTGCGGGGCAGAACAAGAACAGAATGGTAATATTTGTTTTAGTTTTCCTTGCTCTTCATGAAGTTTTTGGGACAATAGAGCATAACTTTCTAATAAGTGGTCACAGTTTTATGGCTTGTGACAGAGACTTCGCTCTCATCGAAAAAAGAAAGCGTGTTATGAAGGCAATGGTGCCAAATGATTTACAGGATGTAATAACTTCCGCAAAATATGATCCGCCATTTGAAGTTGTTGACATGTCTGTAAATGGATTTTGGAATATAAAAGAAGTTGCTGACACATTTCTCAATACTAAAGCCTTAAACATCAGTAAGGCAGTAAGAATAAAGATTGATCATAAAAATCCAACAGTACTTGATATAAAAGAATCTTTCTCCGAGTTAGAAGCCTGGAAAACAACCAATATATTGAAAAAAGGAAAAAGTATTGAAGATATAAAATCTGCGGAAATAAAACTTTTGCCCCCTGAGACTAAGATTACTGATAACAAAAAAAAAAATCCCTATCGTCCATGATTCCTTACCTGGAAAATCCCGAACACAAAAGATATTATAGAGAACTTCTTAATTTAGGTGAAGAAAGTTTGGCGCCAAGCAGCAGCTCATCTCACCTTTAATTAGTACTTATAACCTTTAAGTTGTGAGGCAATTAAAACATAATTTTGGTTTTTGCTTATAACCTTTGAAGGAAAAATATTTTGGCACTTATGCCCTTTCAGTTTTAGTTCTAAATAAACTTCAATATTTTATGTTTTTGATAAAAACATTAAGTTTGTGTTCTACTAGTTATTATTTCTAGATGTTAGGAATCGTTTTAAAATATCTATAATAGAAAAAATAAAAAATGTTGCTTTCTAAATTTGTTTTCTTAATTATCTCAGAACTATGAATATGGCACTTAGTGCCTTTGGTACTTCCATTCTTCAATTGTTCAGCAGAATTTAAAAAATATTTTTTAAGTCGAGGATGCATTTTTGAATAAAAAAGTTGAACAAAGCTTCACAAGATAAGGATATAACTAGAAAACGGAAAAGGTTAAAAATTACATCATAATTTTAAGTAATAAAATATGTATTAAATTTTTTTAAATAAAGGCGTTTTAAAATTTAGCTATATTTTATATAATTTTACATTGTTGCCTTAAAAATTGACTTTATTTTTTTAAATTTCTATGTTTAATTTATTTTTTCAATAATTACAAACTATACCATCGGTATTTATTTTTTACTTATGGCGACTGCTATTATTCTAGTATTCTCTTGCAATCCTTGGAAATTTTCGTTGTTATCGATCATTTTTATTTCCTTTGTAAGAAGAAATAAACTTTGAGTTATTTACCTGCACTAAGGAAGTCCTTACAGTTGATGCATTATCTTTGTGTTAAAAAATACAAATGCTTACCCTACTCAGAATTTTCTTAGCTTGATTATCATGTTATTTTTAAATTAGTCGTCTGTTCTAAATCATGCTACCTAGTACAACATTAATTTACGGATACATAACTCAATATTCCATTAGAAAAACCCGCTTCCCGCCCTAAAATTCAAATAATCCGCTCCGCGTGACGTCATGCGCAGAGCGGGACGAAATTGTGACAACGATATATCATACCTTCTTTTCATTGTATCATGGTACATAGATACCTAACTGATATCGCAACGACATTCGACAAGCTAGTTATCAAGCTTTATTACTCATCTACGAGTAACCGCCGATATGACATAATGTAATGAACATTATGTAGTAGGAATTTATCTAGGAATTTGTTAGAGTAGGTAACTGATTCATACTTTTTCTCTGTGAATTTATTTGATACATACTTACTTAATATATTAAATTAAAAATTAAATTTTGCCACTTTTTGGAAACCCCGTCTGAATATAAACAAATTGGCAGGCTACTCTGTTTTATAGTAAAACATCAAAATATCTGCCTAGGTAGTTTTTTGTTTTACATGAAAAAGTTATAAAGATTTTTTTATTGCAGAATTCGATCTGTGAAATATACAGGAGGTTCAATTTTAAAAAAGTACTTACATTTTTGGCAATATATCGTAAACACGATGTTCAATTTTTTTCTGTTTTCACCATCGTAATCAGCGCAAAAAAATACAATTCTTTCCCAAATAAACCTATGATCTATCTTCAAAAATAAAAAGTTACCAATCTTGTTACATTTAGTTAAAATAAGGTTAAGTGGTAGAATAGCTGTTAAGCTAAACTTCGCCTTTTCGTGTACTTATATCTATGTGATTACTTAGTGCAATAAAGTCGATTTATTATTATTATAATAGTCCCTCTTAATTTGGAACAGCTTGTATACAGTGTCCCCCAAGATAAGTGAAACTCGGTAAAACTAGAGGTGTGAAAGATAAAAAAATGTGTTGCTATTTTACCATGTGGGGTCCCGCCTAGCTTGATTTGCAATTTTTGGCATATTTTCAGTTTCAAAGCGTTGGGTGAGGATGATTATTCATTCTTCAGTCAACGGTCAAAGTAAGCCTTGGCACATTGAAATAAGCCTTGGCCCTTGGCACATTGAAAAAGGACCTTAATCAATGCTTGGCATGAGGAAAAAATAATGTTCTGCCCAGAGGCGGATCCAGGCAAATCTAAACGGGGGGGGGGGGGGGGGGCGACGTGGTAAAAATTTTTCCTGGTGGGTCGGGGTAAGGGAAATTTTTAGAATAGGTATAATAGGTATGTATTTTTGGGAAAAATAAAATAATTTATTTCTCTAGAAAAAAAAATAAAAACAAAAAATGATTACCCAAATAAAATGAAAAACAAACTTAAATAATAACCATAACAAAACAAAATCACAAAAAGAAACAATAATTATTTTTTATATACAATGTGTCCACGGCAAAGCGGTATTATAGGTGTATATGACAATTTTTTTTGCATTACCAACACAATTTTTTGTATTCTGCTCTTGCTTCAGCCAAAAACTATTTTTAGTATCTTGGACTTTAAAAAAATTATAGAGGGCGCTGGTAGCAGCTTAAAAATAAAAATCGCATCAGGTAAAGTGCCTTTTCTGTGCGAAATATTGAAAAATTTTATTAGAAATACTTCCTCAGAATTAAAAAATATGACGTTGTAACACATTATATGTATTTTCTCTTCTTTCGCGCAAACTGATCTTTTCTTCATTTATGGGTACTTGCGGTCTATAGGTACATTATTAGAGTTAAATTACTTAGTCTGTCTTGGACCATATTGGTACGTAACCAAGGTTTAATTCGTTTAAGTGAAGAAAAATTTATTTCCGCCGATGGCATTGCTTATCGGGAAACTGGCAAGTATATATGTCAAAAAGTTTCTTGCCGTTGTCGCGATGCGACTTGCCAGAACAAGCTTTATTGAGAAACTGAGGAAAATATACTAAAAACTGTCTTTACACTAGATTGTGACAGGTAAATATTTCATGTCCCTAGAATTCCCTAAAAGGCGGCCATATTGATATTATTGATAGGTGCCGGAGGACAGGGCCGTAATCAACAGACTTTACTTTTTACACACACGAATCCTAAATTTAATAGGTAGAAATTAACATTATACTCTGTTCTTTGAAGCACAGAAAAAAGGCTATAGTTCTAGTTTCTGTGTTTGAAGTTAGGTTAGAGCCACAAGCCACAGACACGGATATCGAATATCAAGGTTAAAGTTAGGCATCTGTCACAAGTTCTGACATTTCTGGCGGACAAGCTAAATACGTCCCTATAGGCGCCCAAAACATTGCTGACAACCTTGTATTACAAAATTAAGAAATGTCATTTCTAGTGTACATTTAAAGTGCGTTTTTAGATTACCTAATAATACTCCGGTTGTAATAATGGTTGTAGAGAAAGGGGGGGGGGGGGGGCGGTCGCCCTCCCCCTGTATCCGCCACTGGTTCTGCCTTTCCAATAGGCAAGATGCCGTTCCTGTGCAAGATACGCGAACATTGTCTATGCTTGGAAAAATCTCGGGAAAAATGGCCGCTAAAATGTTTGTGCCAACTTCACGCTGGTAAAGAGAAAGTACCGAGGAAAGGCACCCACGAACGTCGGAAATGCACCGTCAACTTTCTCCTTTTGTAAAGAGTTGGGCGGGGATCGCCTCTGGCGGGGGTAAGTACGGAAGCAAAGAGGCAAAGTAAATGGACGCGGGCGAAGACATGGCGTCTGGCGCCAAGGTAGAGAATTAAATATTATCATTGAGTAGGTAAAGGAATAATAGGGGGTACAGAAAATTTACTTTATATAGTAGACCGGAAGGGACCAACACAAAGACAGCAACAAAGTCGACACAGGTGCATCAAATCGGACTCTAAAAGAATGAGTGTTGCCCTCGGTGTTGCCTGTTGTCGAGGGCGTTACAAGTAGAGTTGTGCCGTTTGAAAGTTTCATTTGAAATTTTCACATTTGAAACTTTCAAAAGTGAAATATTTCGCTTATCCCATGAAGTGAAATTTCAGTGAAATTTTCGAAAGTTCAAGGGAAAGTTTCACTTCATAAATTTCGCGAAACTTTCTCAGAAATTTCCTTGAAAACGCGAAACTCATATATTTCATTAAAGTTTCAACATATGCGGCAGGCGACCATCCTTTCATTTAATTTTGATGCGCCCGCGCCGGCTGTTAAACGGGAAGTAATATAACAAAATAAACATATAATTTTTGTTCCATTACTTAATGATTTATAACAAAAACCACAGTAATCCGCCATTTTGATTTTTTCAAAAAAATAGATTTTTGGTCAAAACTTATATTTTTTGCTCGATTGTTTTTCTTTAGTGCATTCGGTTTCTTGGAAAAACTACACAAGTTTAGTTTTTGAACCATCAACTTAGCCTAAAAATTGCTGAGATAATCGAGCGTAACGTAACGTCTTATCTGACTTGTCACCTATACATATACACTCTGTATGTTTTGTGATTAATAAATACTACTACTACTACTACTTCTATCTGGGAAACTCTATACCTATGCCACTTCATACACATGGGGACTGGGTGGGGACTGTTTATAGGAAATGATTGCGAAATTTTCACGTGAAACTTTCTTTAAATTTCATAAATTTCAACATCACATTGAAAGTTTCAAATATTTCGCGAAAAAATTCTTTAAATTTCATAAATTTCGAAAGTTTCGCGAAAATTTCATAAATTTCGAAAGTTTCGCGAAAGTTTCAAAGTGAAATTTCACTTTCCCTGGAAAAGTGAAATTTGCCCATCCCTAGTCCCTAGTTACAAGGGAGAAATCGTCTGATATATTATCTAATAAAGTGTGACAAATCACTAGCTGCATCATAATAAGGGACTTTGCCAGCAGTTTGTGCTTGTACAAGGATAAAAAATACATTATACAAACGCGGCCACGTGACTTTCAAATTTGACAGTTTAGTAACAAAAAAACGTCAAATACCACTTATTTGTCGAAATATGGAATAACCTATAATAGATGTCACGAATCTTGATCCCTATACGTCACAATGGTCGACAATGCAAATTGCATTGTTGGCCATTGTGACCCAGGGATCAAGATTCGTGGTATCGACTATATTAGAAATAGTTTCCCTTGCAATTTTTTATTCATATAGCTACCTAACGTACCAATCATCATGAGCTTCAAACATTAATTTTTTGTGAAAAAAAAATAAAATAGTTTTCTTATAAGGACGATTTTTTTAGGACTACCACCTCGATTTTCTCGCTTATTTTGCGACCTACGAAAAAAGCGTAAGAAACAAGAAAAATGTTGCAATTTTGGACAGCTAAGTGCCAACTTGTCGCGCAAAAAACCAATGAATGTTTATTTTAAGAGACAGAGAAAAACTTTTATATTGAAAATTGATGGCACTAAGAAGCTTTATGCAACTGGGTACTCAGATAGTTTCAGAAAATTACACAGGCTCTCTTGAGGCTATGAAAATTTTTTTGTTTAGGTATTTCTTATATTAAGCAGTTTTCTCGCACAGAAAATACGTAAAAAAAATATGGCTATTTTGCATGGTCTCAAGAGAGCCGAAGACCCTGTGTAATTTACTGAAACTATCTAAATTATTAATTTACTGAAACTATCTAAAGCTTCTCAGTGCCATCAAATTTCAATATAAAAGTTTTCCTCTGTCTCTTAAAATAAACATTCCACGGCTATTAATAGTTTTGCTCAATTTGAGGATTTTTTAATATTGCGCGACAAGTTGGCCATGGATGCCGATTTCTTTTGCAGCACCTCTTAGCTGTCCAAAATTGCCACATTTTTGTTTCTTACGCTTTTTTGTAGGGCGCAAAATAAGCGAGAAAATCGCGGTGGTGTCCTACAAAAAAATCATCCTGTATATTATTTATTTATACATATATGTATTTTTTACAGATTATACCTCGGATTATACGTACCAAGATAAGGTTAAAAAATGTGACAGCACTTCGCAAAAGCCTGGATTTCCGGTGATTTCGCAAGATTTCGGCTGATGGTGGGATATTTGCGATGATTGCATTAATTTCTAGGCATTTCGCAGTGTTGAGACTCTCAACACTGCAAAATCAACTTGAGAGCGCTAATATCAACTAAAACCGGCGCCGACGGCGGCGGCCGATATATAACATGCGGTTTTTTAGATTTCTGGAACTTGGGGAAGGATTTCGCCGATTTAGCAAAAATTGCGATGCGATTTCGAGATTTCGGTATAATTTCCCGGAATGCTTATTGATTTCGCGGATTGCTGCAGGATTTCCTCGAGGATTTCACAAAGATGTCCGCGATTGAAACCGCAAATGTGACAGTATTTATGGTCCAAGAAAATTATACATGGAGAAAAAAAATCTTAACAGGTAGATATTTTCAGGGTTGGTTGTGGGTAGCGTCCTGAGTATAACCCCAAAAAATCACCATCGAAGTCGTGTTACGAACTCCGCAATAGGGGTGGTTTTGCAAACATTTTTTTTGCAATTTTTTTTCTTATGTGTAGGTAAATTTTTTTTCTTATGTGTACATTATTACATTCTCTACAACTTTCCCATATGAAGTTTTTTTTAACTTCAATACTTCACGAGATATAGGTAAAAGATCACCACTAGCTAAAGTGCTTTATAAGGGTGGAAAAAAATGTCTTTAAAACAACTGATTTCTTCAGGGTTAACTCGGGGTGCATTCCTAAGTTAGCCCTGATGATGAAAGTCCAAAATGGAGCTTTTACGATTTTTCTGAAATTCTTTATTTAAGAGATGCTTTTGTTAACCATGTATCTCCGCAACTGGGGGCCTCAGAAGCTTCATATCAACCTTAACTTTGACGGCTCATCCGCTCATGTGCCACGCCAAGTTTGAAGAAAATATCTCGTATATTTCTAGAGATGCTAAGAAATATGTGTATTTTTCTCTAAACTTCTACGCTCTGTATAAAAAAAACTATGGCCCGTAGGAGAAAAAAATATAGGAAGAAGTGCCCTTATTTTGACTCCAAGAATACGTGGTTTCATTTTTGACTATCAGTTTAGTTACACCCTGTATATTCGCTATCAGAAAAATTAGCTATTTTAAAATATCCAAAAATATACACAGGATGTTTATTATTAAAAACAAAAAATATATTTTGTTCCACTTTTACGATACAGTCGATACACCCTGTATAAACCACAAGTCTAGGTTTCTAAAGCCCGATAGTTACCTTGCAACTTTTATATAAAACAGAGTACCTATAAAACTTTTTTCTATCTGCAAACACATTTTTGAAGCTTAAAAACTTAGTTATTCTTGATGCAACTTTTGTTTCTTGGATACTTGAACAAATAAGGAGCGTTTTTTAAAGTCAACTCAAATTGGAAAGTTTATGAAATATGTACCTACTTAATTCGTAGTAGGTATGCATCAGGTCGAATCAATGACGAATATTTACTTTAGGTATAATTATGGGATACTTAATCATGAATAAATCAGATTATTTTATTAAATTACAGAAATTAAATTAAATAAGATTTGTATCAAGGGTGACAAAATTTTTAAGCTTCAAAAATAAGTAGGTAGGTATGTTGACTACGAGGTTTACCAATAAAATATCTATGTAGGTAACAATATTAAGCAAAGTAAAAGTCGCGGTAAGAGTATTTAAACAGAGGGGTACCTGACTTGATTTTTTTGTACACCTACAGCAGAAAGCTGCAGTACCTAGTGAATATGCAGGTCCTGCATCAGTAGGTACTGCGTGGTCCTGCTTCAGTACTGCAGAGTCCTGCATAAATACTGCAGGGCCCTGCACAGGTACTGCAGGATCCTGCACATGTACCTACTGCAGAGTCCTGCACAGGTACCCACTGCACGGTCTTGCACATAAGTACTGAAGTACTGCAGATGTCCTGCATACAAATTTGTACACCTACTGCAGAACCTGATGACCACTCGATTTAAACTATGAGTTCCTTTCAAATAAAGGACCTTTATAAGTAGAATCTGTAAAAAAATTAAAAGAAAATACTAATAACTTTAAAACAGCTGACAAAAAAAATGTCGTTGTAGGTTCGTAAAAATTGGTAGGTACATATTATTATAAGGTACAAGCGAGGGGGTAGTCACTAGGCTTTTCAGCGTACAAATATATCCATATATCCAAAAAGTATATCCATATTCACTCATATCCATCAGATATCCAAACATATCCACTATATCCAAGTATATCCACATTATATCCAAATATATCCAAGGATATCCAAGTATATCCACATCGTATCCAAATATATCCACGTATATTCGCGTATAAATCAAGCATTTCTACCCCTCGAACCAATCTCCATTCATTTTTTTATTAAGATTTTAATTAAGAATGGGTATCTAGCAAAGAAAAGTTAGGTAGAGCGTTTTCACGTGCATTGCAAAGAAAACAGGGTAAGCTCATTTTTTATGGGTAGCTGTCTGGGACGTACAGGGTGACCCTAACTCGGGTTATTATAGGCAAACAAAAACAGCCAGTAAAAATTTGACTTGTGGGTTCCTTGTAGGACCACTCAAGCTTACTTTTGGGGCAAAAAGATAGTTTTTAAGAATATGGGAAATATAGGTTATGGCGTCATCAAATATATTTCTGTTTCTCTTTATATTTGGAAACGTTTTTCTGATAAACTTTCGTAAATATTGTTTTTGATATCTTGTTTCATTAACAAGTCGTTATATGCGATAATTTGTAAAAATATGAAAAAGATGCCATAGAATTTTTTTTAATGAAAATCGAGGTAGCCGTGACTTATGACGGTATATATTTGACTGAAACAGTTGACAGATGCTCGGACAGATGTGTTATGAAAAAAGTATTATTATTAGTGATAAAAATATAACCGTATGGACACTTTTTTAAGAAAAACTGATATTGGTGTTATTTTTTCATCATCAATAGTCTGGGATGGAATTTTGTAAATAAGGTTTTTCAGACACTTTCATAAATAGAAACCCGAGTAGAATAACCTAATAGAGTTAGGTCTGACAACTTTTCTGGTCATTTTATGAGCCATTTATCCCAATCCATTTGTTTCCAAACTCATTATTCAGAAATTCTTTTACAATGTTGGCATTGTGTGGTGGAGCTCCGTCATGTTGAAACCCCATGGTTCCTCTTAAATACAATGGCACATTTTACATGAGAACTGGCAACTGTTATTGCAAAAATTAGAGATTATATTCATGTAATACAAAGTACCTACATATATATCCTGAATCAAATTAGCCTTGGCTTGATCGGGTAACCATGGAAAACAATTGACAGTTGATAATTTATTATTGTTACCTGTCATAATTGAAATACTTTCTCTTGACATTTATTAATAATTGTATCCAGTCATTGAAGAATGTATCCTAAAACTTCAATAATGGTAACACACAATGAAAAAGTTGATAATATGTTATTAGTCTATGGAGAAGCTGAAAAAAATGCTAGAAGAACCGTTAGAATTTATAGGGAGAAATATCCTGATATCACGTTCCTGATCACAAAATGTTTATTCGACTAAAATGCATTTTCTACCGGCACAGGCAAATCAATTAGAAGAATAGTTCGCAACAATGATGCAACTGTCCAAGTGTTCATACAACGAATTATAAAAATATCATGACATTAAATTGCATTACCTGTAAGATTTGGGAGAGACAAATACAGAAAAAAGGCTTGATTACATTGCTGAAATCATGGTGGTGACCGAGATTGTTGACAAGCTTATTTTCAGAGATAGGTATACTTTGGACAGACGAAAGTCGTTTTGTTAGTAATGGCTTACCTAACCGTAAAAGCGAACATATTGGTCCACTGAAAATCCTCATATTGTCAATCCAATTCGGAAACAGGGACACTTCGGCTTTAATGTATGGTGTGGCATAATTGGTCATGGTTGTTGGCCATATTTTTACGAAGGAGGTTTAACTGGAATAACATACCTCCAATTTTTGCAACAACAGCTGCCAGTTCTCATGGAAAATGTGCCATTGCAGTTAAGAAGAACCATATGATTTCAACACGACAGAGCTCCAGCACACTAAGCCAACATTGTAAAAGAAATTCTAAATGATGAGTTTGGAAACAAATGGATTGGAATAAATGGTCCCATAAAATGGACAGGAAAGTCGCCAGATTTAACACCATTAAATTTTCATTTATGAGGATTTCTGAAAAACATTGTTTACAAAACTCCATCTCAAAATATTGATCATTTAATAGAAAAAAATAAAAGATGCCTGTCGGCATATAACACCAGATGTATTAAGAAAGGTCACTAAGACAGAAGTTAGACGCCGTCTAGACTTATGTTTATTAAAAGAAGGTAGTCACATTGAAAATTATTTATAAGTAGGAACCTCCTAGCATTTATTTTTATATTGTTGGTTTTTGTTTTTCGCTAAAATTGTTAGGTTTTTAAATATAATACTTAATAAGTGTTTATAATAACAGTTTTTCGTAAAAAGGCGTTCATACAGTTATATGTTCATAACTACCTGATAATAAAATTTTAACACTTTTTCCATAATACATCTGTCCGAGCATCTGCCAATTGTTTCTGTCAAAAATATATAAATAAGTCATGGCTAACTCTATTTTCATTAAAAAAATACCATGGCATGTTTTTCATATTTTTGCAAATAATACGCATATAACTTTTTAATGAAACAAGATATAAAAAAGGTTATTTACGGAAGTTTATCAGAAAAACGTGCTCTTTCCAAATATAAAGAGAAACAGGTGTGGAAAGTATACCTATTTGATGACGTCAAAACCTATATTTCTCAAATTCCTAAAAGCTATCTTTTTGGCCCAAAAGCAAGCTTGAGTGGTCCTACAAGAAACCCACAAGTCAAATTTTTGCTGGCTGTTTTTGTTTGCCTATAATAACCCTGGCCCTGGGGCGTTGAGTTGTTGAAATGTTGGTCTAAAATAATTTGGCTGGGGATAAAATTTTGAAGGTTGAGATTGAGGTACAAACATTGGTTGTGGTTGATACGTTGACACCCTGTACATACAGTCAATAGATCACACCCAAACTCTATGAATATTAATTATTAATTTATAGGGTGGCTTATTAAAGATGTCCATTTGCTTGTCATTTTTTTGGAAACAAAAATACTTTTTCTTCCAACAATTTATATCATAGAAGAATTAATTATTTACGACTACCAGTTATTTTGCTTGACTTTTGATGAAAATGAAAATGAGTGCAAAACTTTTTTTATAATGCTTTACTCTCAAAAATAAAAAATATAAAATAAAATCTGAATTTCTAATCTAAAATCACAATAGAGTAGTAATATGTATCTACTTACTTTATAAATAAAAAGATACCCATATATAGGTAAAATCACAAAATAAAAGTATATAATAATAATTCTAAAACAGCGCAACTGCAGCATGATCGCCTTACTCACTAAACGTCAAATAACGAAATAACGAAGTAAGCACTAAGCAGCAAGGCAGAATGCAGCTGCACCACCCGCCGATCGTCACGTGACGCGCCGGTTTTCTTGGGAGTTGCGCGCGCAGCCGGCGAAGTAACCTACCCTGCATACAAGTGGCCCAAACATACGGAGGGTATAATACAGAGTGTCTACTCGGGTGTTTCTACTTTTAAACCTATAAAAATTCATAAAATTTTTATTTCTTTATATATTCGCCTTAACTTTTTTGTTTGAAAAGTCTTCAAAACCCTTTTAAACCCAGATAAAGTCTAGATTCCATATGTTTGGGACACGTTATATATCCTTCCATATCCAAAGTATATCCAGTATATCCAAAATATATCCAGTATATCCAAAATATATCCAGTATATCCAAAATATATCCAGTATTTCCAAAATATATCCAGTATTTCCAAAATATATCCAGTATTTCCAAAATATATCCAGTATTTCCATAATATATCCCGTATATCCAAATACATCCAAGTATATCCAAACTATATCCAAGATGATGTACAAGTATATCCACTAGTGACTACCCCCTCGGGTACAAGTATAAAAAAGGAAATATTTTTTTCTAATAAGTTTCATTATTTCGACAAATAGGTAGTGGCGTTTTGACTTTTTTTTGTTAAATATTAAATTTGACACTTACTGTAAGTCACGTGACCGCTTTCTCATTCGTAAATTTTTATCCTTGTACAAGCACAAACTGTCAGCAAAGTTAAATTTATAAATAGTTCTGCAAACAAAAATTTCCCTTATTTTGCAGACTTTACATACAGCGTATTTTTTGATATTTTAATGTTTAAGTAAGCATAGGGAAAATATCAAGCTTTGAGTTTGACAAAAGCGTAGAACAATAAGAACGCATATAATCTATAGAAATTGTTGTATAGGTATATTTATGTACAAAAAATACAGTTCTATAGTAAATAAATAAATGCTGTCATTTCATGTGGAGTTCTAGGTCTAGGTACTACGTGTGATCCTTATCCGAGTCCTTATCCTTATATCCATATCTATATTGTTGAAATTAATAACAAATATTTATCTTTCACCTTGTCTTTCACTCGAGGCCGTTGGCCCAACTTTTATTTTATAAAGTTGTGGTTCGTTAACAAGCAATACTCTATTTTTACAAGCTTTTATTTAACTTGCAATGTATGTATGTATGTAGGTATGTATGTATTGTGTGTATGTTGTTGAAGGCTCGGTTGAAGGGCTTGAAGAGTATGAAACGATTAAGTTAGTAACATCAAGGACCTCCTAAATAAAGGAGGTCCGTTGTGACATCACACTAAATTCAATATGGCCGCCGCTCCAAGATGGCGGGTTCTTCACAACCTAGGCGGATTCATCACAACCTAGGTACTTGACATGGATATCAAATGAAAGGGTTTTACGAGTACAAAAATAATAGGTAAGGTAAGTCAGGTCATACTAAATCCAATATTATATGGCGGATGCCCCAAGACGGCGGGCTAAATTTCTTTACCACGATCCTGACATCGGAATCAAACAGGTGTACTAAAGAGCACAAAATAAAAGATAAAAATACCTTTTAAAAAAAAAGCTTTTATTTAAGCCATGTATTAAAGCGAATTAAATAAGTTTAGGTTTTCGTTAAGATAATTCAATGCCAAATTGCGACAAGTTTTTTTAAATTAAAAAGCTTGTCCCGTAAATTGTTAAAGAAAATACATACTTTGGCAAGTAGGTAGTTCCTCGGTACTTGTTTATCAAGCAATCGCTGCCCAAAACAATTAATTGGTACCTACATTTATGAACATGTGGCAATTTGGCATTGAATTATCTTAACGAAAACCGAAACTTATTTTATTCATTTTAGTAGGTACCTACATAGCTTAAATAAAGCTTGTTTTTAAAAAGGTTCTTTCATCTTTTATTTTAGGTAAAATAAGCTGGTTGAAAGAATTTCCTCACTTCGGTCATTCGGTCAACTGCAATCTCGTGCAGAAAAGTCAAAGTATCGCTTTCTGCACTTGTATTGGAAAATAACTATTCACTGCTTGTTTAAAGGAAAATAAAAAAACTTCAACAGCAAGTCAATTCAAAAACTTAAAATGAAAGTATTAAGTAAAGTATCAAGGAAAATAGCTACCTAAATTCCAATCCAAATTGTAGGTACCCACATACCTATACCTACCTAATAGGAAGAAATATACTGGGAAATATATTCCTACATCATTGATCCAAAACTAGAATTTTGAGAAAAATGTACGGAAAAACAATAATTTTTGGATTTACTTAGCTGCAACAAATTTGCAAAAAAATTGAATAAAAGTAGGTAAGTACTCAGTACTCACCAGTCCCCACTTGCCACTTATTGAATTGGGATTTTATTGATTTGCAGAGGGTGTAACGGGGTCGGTACAGGTAGAATTAGAGGAGGGGATTAGGGTAGGTAGGTAGGTACAATGGAAACTTTTAATAATAATAATTATTACACTTCCACAAGTATGTACCTACCTAGGTAAGTTGCAGCGATGTTGCCAGATCTTTACATACTTCGAAATTTTCAGTACAAAATTTGTTCACTAATCAGAGAACAGGAAACTCCACAGTCGTTAGGTTTGGAGTGCATGTTAAGATAAAATGCGTAGCAAATCGTTAATTATGAACCCGCTGAAATGGATTCCATAAAATTTTGAAGATTCCTTCGTACAGACAAAGAGCATCCAAAATCGTACCTATTACAACCTACAGGACAGGATTTGGGACAATCGTTAAGTACCTATTTACCGTTCGCTGTTATGGGCTGCTGAGAGATGGGTCAAGGAATTATTACACATAGATAGGCCAAAGGAGGAGTGTCCCCCGCAAGAAGGACGGGTGGAAACTCGAAGCGGGATCAGCCCCAATCGATCCGTGGAGCAGCGGGAGGCGTGGGAGTCAAGTTTTACTCTCGAAACTGATCGGCCTCGAGTTAGCCGACCGCACAGGACCCAACAGAAAACGATTGTCCGCTGCCGGGCCAGCCAGCCAGCAGCCATGTTGGCGCAGCACCGCTAGGACGGGAGTCGGGGAGGGATCATGCGAGGGACACCGTTCCAACTGCACACTTACTGCTGATCTTCATGCCTCCCAACGGGGGGTTCAGCGGCTGCTTGTTGCCCTCGGCAAAGGACGTGGTTCTCGGCCGTCCGCTCATGTTCAGCACGGCCTGCTGACACCCGCCTATAGAAACCTTCTCGCCGTCCCGATCTCCACGGTCTAAACGAACATACCGGCGTCCAAAAGGTCCGCGAATGGGTACACCGACGAACGGCACGTACTCCGGCACTTACTTGGCGCCCACACACCGCATTTTCGTCCGTGAAAATTCCCGTTAAACCATTTTTGACTTGCGACGGGCTTCACCTTTTCACTAATTTTCTGATGCTCAGACATTGACCCGATCGGGGCAGCTCGGCACCAATCACGTTGCGATACGGGATTCGCGGAGTTGCCCGAACGCCGCCGTAATGGCGCATTCGATAATCCATTTTGGACAAATGTGCCCCCATCTACCGGTCACGTCGCTCACAACTTTGAAAGCCACCTCGCCACCTTGCGACAGGTTTCTGTAATTTCATTTCAGAGAAAATTATTATGGACGTTCCTCCTACAAGAAATTTAAACGAACGGTCCTTGGCTAAAATGGTTCAATACGATACGGGTTTGTTCCAACAACATTTCTACCCTATTCTGTGGTTCGGTTCTGGAATAGACGAATTCATTGAAAATTTGGCCTTGAAGAAAAAGACGAAATAATGCCGAATTCGAGCGGATGACCGATTTTAACCAGGTTATAAAAGGTTAGGTTAGATTATAAGAAATTGAACATTAAAATAATTTTTGATGATAGTAGAAAAATCTGGTGTGTTCACAGTGCCTTAAAACCATTAACCATATAATCTGGCCCTTGATCAAATAAATAAATTTGTAAAATTTACTCAAAACATACATTTTATAACCTGGTTCAACCTGGTCATCCGCTCGAATTCGGCTATATTTCCGTTTGCATCAAATAACACACAAAAGGGATCTGCTGCTGATCGCAGAAAATTCCACAGTTAGGATAGGTGGTATTCGTAGACACAAGAGTTGCTTTTTCGTGGCGAAAGTGGTATCTCTGGATGATGGCTCTGATGAACCTTGGATACCTATGACTTAGATTAGAATCATAAAAATATAGGTTGGCTTAGTTCCACAGAATATTATTCTGTGCCTTGACCAAGGACAATAAATAAATGATTCCTTTGTTTAGGGTTAAGATCGATGGGTGCGTTCAGATTACTGCCCCGCAGTTTTAACAATGCTTTTGACAATCTATGGCTCCTATAATATTATGCTACAACTACAAAGATGACAAAAAACAAATGTTTCTCTCTGATGTAACTTAGCTGTCAGTAGATATCCTTTTCTATTTAAAAGTAAGGGCGGAGAAAGCAACAAGCAACAGTTTGCAAATAATTAAATCTATATAAAATATCAAAAATTGCTAGCTATTAAATTCTCGTAATAATGCATTAAAACAGTCCTTATCGCTGACAAAATATTCATTTTTGTCTCTAAACTCTTCACTAAAATCACTGCAAAACTTTTGGAAGCGTTCATCATATTTATTCTTTAGACTTTCATAATCTTTTTTCTTTTTAATTCCATGTTTGAACTTCTTTATCAGCTCATCCAGATGCTTCTCATCTTGATCCATCTGCACTTGCAGGGATTCAAGTAATTTTTTCTTCTGATTCAACTTTGCTAAAAATACATGTTCCTAAGGTACAAAACAAATGAAATATTACTGTACATATATATTGTTTTATAGCTTTATTACCACGAAGTATTCCTGTCGCAGTTTCTGCACTTCTTGCTTTAACTGTTCGATGTCGTTATCCGAGAAAACGGGCCTTTGTTCAACGCTCACAGGAACTTCAAAAATCTGCTGCAATTCTTTCTGAAATGGAAGCAATGAAAAAATGTTTGCTTCTGTCGAGGCCTTAATATAAAAATAGTAATATTCTTACTTGGAATTTGTCCAGGGAAGGTTCCAAGAAGTTCATATTCTTCATATATAACTCCTTAATTATTCGAATTCTTTTCTCATCATCGCATCCGTTCTCTTTTAAAGAGTTGGAGATCCCATAAAGACAAGTTTTTATATGATTCGAGACGTAATTATGCACTAAAAAGAACTTTGTTTACACGTTTTTGTGTTAAATAATTAGGTAGGTACTTACTTTCTACGAAAATCTCAGTGGAACTAACGCCATAATAGGCCTTTTCCATCTCGTCATATTTTAACCTTTCTTCTTCCAGAAATATAAGCATTTTATTATGTTTTAGATCTGATGTTTACAACACAAAATAAGTCTATCTACAGGTAATAAATTAAAAAAAAAAAGATTTCCAACGGTCACCACCTCAGATAAACTGGACAAACTTGTCTCTAGGCTCAAGACTCAAGGGCTCAGGTCATTCACTCACATTCACATTCACCATCCACTAATCACAAAATATATAGGTCACTAATCACGCAAAAAATCTAGGTTGAGGTTAGGCTCTATTATTGTTTTATTCGCCTTGTTGGATTCGGTACCTAAGACCATTATCCATGCTCATCCCTTAAAAAAAGTGGCGTGCAGTGCACGTCTGACTTGTGTCATACCTGGACCAACGTGTCGGTCCAGGTCATACATATCACCTTTATGCCCTACAAATTTTAAGTTTTGTAGAAAATACATCTGAAGATTTTTTTATCATAAATTTGTCATGGATAATATAGTTTTAAAACTAATCTTTAACTGCCCTGAAGAAGGAATAAGCAATTCCGAAAGCTTGGCAAAAAGCATTGAGTAAAGGATACCCTATATAAAATATATCCTTTACTCAATGATCAAAGTTAGTAGAGGTAAAGTTTACAGGCTGTAAACTTTGGTAGAGGCTAAGGTCTTTTGATTAGGTTAACCCACAGAGATCATATTATATAGATAGCCTCTAGAGACCTCGGGTAGAGCCGTAGTGCTGGGACATCGACATGAAACATCGATGTTGATTGAATGATCATCGATGTTAACATCGAAAGCAAACATCGATGTCTTAAAAACATCGGTTGTGAAACATGGATGTTTGGTAAACATCGATGTTGAAATTTGAAACATTCGTAAATTCGTATTAAAAAAAATTTCTCAATTAAAAACTTTGTTTATTATTATCCAAATAATAAATAAATATCACAACGCATAATAAAAAAATATTCTAAAAAAATCTTATGGAACAAAAAATACAAACAATTACAAAAAATAAACAAAAACAAACAAAACATAACAAAAAAATATATACTAAAAACCATCGAAAGGTAAATATCGATGTTGATATCGATGTTTGTGATCTTTGACATCGATGTCAAAACCATCGACATCGCGAACAAAACATCGATGTTTCAAAAACATCGATGAACATCGCCCAGCACTAGGTAGAGGCCTCTAGCACAGCTTACCTTAACTAGGGTAAGCTGTGCCTCTGCTAACCTTGAAACAGGGCCGTAATCAAGAGAATTTACGTTTTACTGTTTCACGCACACGAATCCTAAATTTGAACAGATAGAAATTAACATTAAACTCTGTTCTTTGAAGCACAGAAAAAGGCTATATTTGCAGTTTATGTGTTTGAAGTTAGGTTAGAGCCAATAATAACCTATTTCTGAATTTTTAGGCAGCTATATATTATATAGTTTTATTCCTTAGAACTTTTTCTTTTTGTTTGTTTAAAAAATACAAGCAAAAGAAAACTTAGTAACTTCAACTTCTACCACTTTAATCTTTGCTTCAAAAATGCAAGTGATGTGATTTCTAATTACGCTTTTCTTTAATAAGCTTCAATAATTTTGCTGGTGGTGATCTTTGTTACTTGCTGCTGCTGTTTGCATTTCTTCGGTTAATTCTATTCTATTTGCTCCAGAAATGCGGCTCTTCAGGGTTACCAGATATGAAAACTTGTCTACCCAGAACAAGCCTTTGAGAAAATCCGGACAAGATCTAGACGTTACAATTGTCTTTGTATTTTTTGAGTTTTAAAAAATATATATATACTTTGTATATATTTTTTAATTTTTATTATTTTTTTATTTTTGACAAAGTAACAACTTTCCCATTATCTACTGATTGACTGATGCAAAAAGAAATTCGGCTGCTTTTAGCAACTGTGAAAAAGTGTATTATTTTGCAATAATTGTTGTTTAACCACGCATACTTTAAAATCCGGACGTTTATGAAAAATCCGCCCGGATTCACCCGGACGTAGCAAAAACCCGAACATGTCCAGATTAATCTGGACGTCTGGTAACCCTAGTCGTATCAAGAATTACAATTTAGCCAATTTTGACTCCACTGCTTCTTCGGTTAGGATTCTAGATGGTAGCGTGCCACTTTTCGCATTTTGTTGCATTAAAAAATCCTGTTCATCAAAATGAATAGAACATGCAACATATAGAGTCCTTCCAGAGAATATTCTTGTCGACGACACAATCTGGATGTAAAAGTCTCTTCGCATTTTTACAACGCTTTAATAAGTTATTTTTTGATTTCATAAATATGAAAACGAAAAGCTATTAACCGAACAAAATATAAAATAAAATATAAAGAAAAATCGCGAGTAAAAACAAAAACGCATCTCTCAAAAAAGCATATCACGGTGACTTTTATGATTTTACCGGCGCTTTCAAAAAGTATATAATGCAATTTCATTCATATAATAGGTATATAGTATAAAAAAAATTAAACAAGGAATAAAGTAGCCACCACTCAAACTGCCAATATAGTTTCCTTGTCTAAGCAATATAGGGTTAAAAATGGCGGCGAATTTAATCTCTTCACGTTTCCCGCGCCTTGCCGTGCGCAATAGGGCCAAAAGCGGTATGTGTAGTATGTGTACCATATGCATAAAGCGCGGCGTTAGGCAACCAATAATACAATACCAGACAATCAAAGGCGGCCTGTAAACCAACCCCAAGCTAAAAAAGTTCATTATTTTACTAGCCATTTGGCGAGGACTTATACTTTATACTAGATGTAGGGTGTTCACAATGACAAAAAAATTCATCTTCATTTTTAATAATATTCTCATAAAAGCCACAAAACATAAGACAAAAAAAAACGCGAATTTCTGTAGGTCATACCAACTTCTATTTTTCACTTTTATAGAATAAATTTATAAGTTATTAAATAAAAGACAGAACTCGATATAGATCCTTTATTTTCGAATGATATTTAGATTAAATCGAAGGATACAAAACTATAAAAGTAAAAAACATGCGAGGGAAATTGGAAACCAGAAAACTTGACTTCGGGAAATTTTCATAGGTACTTTCGAATGGTAAGGCCTTTTTCATTTCTTTTCTAAAATGAAATTATTATTGTTAGAATATTAATGGTGTCTAAGACATTTGCTTATATGTATTAAGATCGTGTTATGTGGACACATCAAATTACACAAGAATCTCTACTTAAAAAAGAATATGATGTTTTATGATAACTCATCATTATTTAATAGTTTGATTCAAAATAGAAACGACAGGGAATACATATACAAAAACAACATATTCAAGTTTAATTTGAATCAAATAGTTATACGATAAAATATTTGCCAATTTTAGGCTAGCTTCACATAACTACAACAAAGCACACGGTTTTTCTTTTATAAATTATTATAAACTGTGTTTTTTATTTCTCCTACTTAAAAACTTTAGTTGTGTATGTAACACGGCAATTTAAAAATATATTGCGATTAAAAAACCTCACGACGAATTGTTGTTGTCACCATTGTCCGTCTGATAGTTGTTTGATGAACCGTTTACCGAGAAAGACGTACCCAATCCGTAGAGGTGTCCGGAAAACTTTGAATCGTCAATGGTGTCCTCGAAAAACATCTAGAATCACAGAAAATAAATGATAAAACAATATTAAATTCGTTACTAAATACCTCCTTCATTTTGAAAAATGCCATTCCAGTTAGCAAAGAATCAGAACCTGCTTGATGTTGGGGTCCTATTCGTTCCAAATCAAGTTGCTCTGCTACTTCTTGGAGACCCCCTTTCAAATTTTTGCAAGACTTCATTAAATACTACAATAAATAAAAGTTGGTACTTTTATAATAATTATTTAACTACTACTTTAACCTTAACATCGTAAATCGTCGGGAAATACAACTTCAAAAGCTCAAAGAATTCATTCTCATCCTGCGGTAAGTTGTTATCCGTTAACAATTTGATCAAATATCCAAAATCATATCCAGAATGAAATGACAACCATTTAATATTTTCCATGAGAACAATACCAGAAGACATTAAAAGCTCGGCAAACTCAAGTGGCTCAATGCCCTCATCTTCGTGCTTTTTGAACTGAATACCTGAATTTGTTAACAAATCAATGCTGTCTTGCGCGTACATGTCTTCTCTAAAAAAAAAGTAAATTCCATAAATGTAAGATACTATGCACAATAATTAGCTGCGATTTGAAGAGCAGTGAAAGCGATATTTCATAATGTTAACACATCAATCAGGAAACATCCATTTAAAGTTACTTTCAAGTATGCCGGTAAAAAATGCATGGTACACATTACTGTATACACATTATCAATTTGTACATGATCTTTTATTTTGCATTCAGTGTTAACACCAATGCATTTCACATACTCCAACATATTTACACATTTTGGAGTACATACGTGCATTTTCCAATTTTTTGTAGTAATTATATCGATTTAAACGCGCGACGCTCCAAAAACACATTTCGGGCCACTTGCTAACATGTAGCCTACGTAAAAACAACACCTTCATCCACCAAGTTTCCCTTGAGTAACCTCTCAATTATTATTCTTAATGAGTTATATACACTATGTCTTGAAGTAATGTTTTAAGGGATTTTTTTTTTAAGTTTGACTTGACAGAGCTGTTTTTTTCCGACCACAATCTACTTAAGATTGTTGCGCTCAAAGAACGTAAGTAAGATGTTTTAACTCTATTTTAATTTGTTTGTCTTACATTTTTATAAACTGAAAAATTATGTTAATTATTTATAAATATAAGAAAAATAAGAACAAAAAAAAAATTTTTTAGACTGTCAAAATTTATTGTACCTGAAGATGGCATAATTTTTCGCTGAAACGTACGTTGTACACAAAAAAAGGTAATAAATACAAATTGGTAGAACCCGAGGATTTTTATTACATAATCTATACAAACTAACAGGAGAAAGAAAAAAGAAGTAGTAATTAACAGTTTTGTTGGTTTTGGTCAGATTTATTACATGCTTGTTTTTGAGATCCTCAAGCTCCAGAAAATATTTTAGAGCGAAAAACACAAAATATACACAAAGGTTTAGGTTAGATGAGGTTAGAATATTTTAAGTGATACTCGGATAAGGTTTACATACATATGTATACTCCCTTACTTTTAAATGGCAAGTTCCAAAATTTTGATAAAATTCAGGTAACCTTAGTGGCCCAAAACAAATAAATTGAGAAATTTTTATAAAAATCTGTCGATCAGTTTTGAGAACCCCCCCCCAAAAAAAACTGCAAAAAACTAGTCGCCAGATTTTATTTAAATTCACATTAACGCAGATTTTATTTAAATGCATATTGTTAATATCTGTCTGGAACAGGGATACTTTCCTAGTCTGTTGAAAAATGCAATTGTGATCCCAAAGCCTAAAACAAACGCTCCTCAGGAACTAAATGACCTAAGGCCAATGGGGTCATGTCATAAAAAAAATTTTTTGTTTTCTTTGCGTTTACTTTATGTATTATGTCTTCAAAGTCCCATAAAGTCCACCCGTTTGTTTTTATTATCTTTAACTAGGCCAAAAATTAGAATTGAAATTTGAAAATCGGGGTCCTGCTGACGTCAGCTGGACCCTTTACCACTCAGTTTCATAAGTTCGGGCTAAAAAATTTAAATATATTTACTTGTTTTTTAACACTTATTATTAATAAAAGGTATACAACTGGGGTGTATTAATTATATGGCACACCATTTTAACCAGATTGTAGTTTAATTATGTAATTTAAATAGGACATTTTAAAGTAACAAACCCTCCCAGGTAGACGGCAAAATAGCCGGCAACATAGCACCACTGTCATTTCGTTTGTTTACGTCTTACGTCGTCGGAGTTAACCTCATCGATAGTTGGTGATTTGTTCTTTGTGTTGAGAGTTTTTTCATTTTTCATTATAGTAATAAACTTTACTGGTCTTTTGAAATTTCATTGGATTTTGTTTTCCTGGGTATTCGACCACCATTTAATTAATCAGTAATTCTTTATTATGTACGTTTCGGCATTACATTTCAACAGCCATCTTCAGATTAAAAAGACAATACACCTTTAAAAAATCTTAAAATTGATTTACAATTTAAACGTCCTAAAACAAAATTGGAAAAATCACAAATTTTTTCTCCTTTTTGGGTATTTTATCTTATATGTACAGCTTTTTTTTTTGCTTTTGAAGCTGTACATATAAGATAAAATACCCAAAAAGGAGAAAAAATTTGTGATTTTTCCAATTTTGTTTTAGGACGTTTAAATTGTAAATCAATTTTAAGATTTTTTAAAGGTGTATTGTCTTTTTAATCTGAAGATGGCTGTTGAAATGTAATGCCGAAACGAACGTAATAAAGAACTACTGATTAATTAAATGGTGGTCGAATACCCAGGAAAACAAAATCCAATTTTTCATTATGAAAACTAAACATAGCTTTAACAAAGCCGTCTTCCATGCTGAACACTATTATATTAAGCAGCAACTCACAACAAAACGTAAATGATGGCTAGCCAAACGAATAACCAACAAAAACAAACCAACGCAATAAATAGGTCACAGCTGTGATTTGACAGATTTGACAGGGCGGGCTGTTTAAATTTGAACCTGACCGTTTTGCGGCGTTGCCGGACCTACAAAAAGTACCTATACTCACTGCGTGGACATTTTTATTTTTTTTTTCCGCCAAACAGGCCTTAAAAAAAATTTGAAAAAAAATCCATAAGTATATTTTAGTCATAGCTATCATTTGAGCTTATCAGAAAAAAACGTGAAATGTGCGCATTAGTTCACTACCAGTTTTATCCAAGGTCCTCGAAAAGGCTGTACATTCACAAGTTGCCGCTTTCCTTGATGAGTTCTCGGTTTTACCGAGGCAGCAGTCGGGTTTTCGAAAGGTGCATAGCACTACATCTGCTCTACTACAAATAACTGATAAAATAATACGTGCCCTTGACCAAACTCTAGGAGTTGCCCTGGTATCGATTGACTATTCTAAAGCGTTTGACAAAATTAATCATGAACTCCTGTATGCTAAATTAAAATATTTTGGTTTTGATACTCGTTCACTGTCTTTTTTCAAAATTACATAACGGGTCGTCACCAGCATGTTGTTATAAATGGTCAAATGTCAGCAATGCGACTAATTGCTTCCGGTGTGCCACAAGGTTCTGTCTTGAGGCCTCTGCTGTTCCTCATATACATGGCTGATCTACCACTGTCTATCGGTTCGTCGGACATATGGATTCAATCGACCTTTTAATTTTAAACTGTTTATAACACGTTTTCAAATAAGGGAACTTTACTCTTGAGCCATTTTTACATTTTCGAAAGTCCGCCTTATTCAAAATGAGATATTCAAAGTTTGAAAACTGTGTTTTGAGTTTGCAGGAATGCACATACTTTTATCAGGAATAAAATTTTCTGATATGGTGCGTACTTTCTGTCAGACACTTTATTATACATATGTGGTAGTCTAAATATTTTCGTATTGGTCCTGGGGTACCTGATTGGAAATAGCGTCTATTTTATTGTTGCCTAAACTAAGAATATTTTTTAACGCTAATTTTTTGGGCATCTGGGACAATAAATTCAGTAAGATTTCGTAAAAGCATTTGATCGTTTTTTGCTAAGTTTCATTTTATTTACAGTTGAGAGGATCTTTGGAATAAATAAAAAAAATCTCTTGCTGAATATTTCTATTATCCAAGAAAAATGTGCTTTCTGGCAATTTTTTTTTTTAAAGATTCCTGGCAGATATTTTTTCTCTTTGCGTTTGCACACAATAGGCCAGGGACTTTGAACATGAGTGACCTTGTACTCAAACTCTACTTCCTATTACAAAGTCATGAATCATTTTAAAGGTTTTATGTTTAAAGTGACAAAGTAAATATTATGGCTGTTGAAATCTGCAATAAACTGGATATTTTTTGTTGTTCCATCTTTTTCCACAAAATCAGTTCTGCCTTCTGCCTAAGAAGATGCCAAGATATAAAAATCTTTACTTATATAATACTATATCCAAGTTACAGAGGCAGTGAATCAAAACATAGGCCAACACTGGTCGCGATGTGACCTATTCTCTTATTGGTCTGGAAGTCATAAAATCTCAAGTGTTTAGGCAGCGAGTGGAATGCAGGGCTGGCTCTTCCCTCAGTCGAGTCTGACCCTGGTAATCGATCGCAATGCGGTCATGTGACTTTGTTTCGAGGCCAACGATAAAGACAGGTCATGGCGCTAACGCATAATCGCATAGTCACATGACCAACTTAGCCCTATATAATAAAAGGCATTTTTGGAGATAAGTAGAAGAAACAAATTTCGTAACAATTTGGAGAGTTTTCTTTCATCTATTACATTATTGGTTTTGTGCATCCAGGCTTTCTCTAATTGTTTTTTCAAAATGTTCAACCTGCCTCAGCTGTTTTGGGCTGAGAGTTAAACGGCACTGCACTCAAATATTTTAGCAATTGTTGGGACAGCACCTTCCTTTAACTTAGGTGATATTCTCTAGGTATTTTCCTCCCACAACACATTTGTCTATTTCAATTGTTTCACTTTCGTGAAAATGTGTTAGCCACACATACTTAAGGGTTTTTTGGAAATTAAATCTCAGTTGGAATTTGACGAATCCATTTTTGGCGCAAATTTTCATCCCGAGGCAAAGCAAATGTTATTGTTATGGTGACATTTTCTTCCTAGCTTTTTTGAATTAATAATTATAATAAACAATTTACCTCATCTTCTTCCCTCCAACCTGTTAATGTAGAAGCAAAATAAAACCCTGTTATTTGTATTAGCGTGAGTTACCTATTCCTATATATCGTTGGTTGTAACAAAAGCAGCTACTTACTTTTATCGTTTATCTAATGGATATAGATGCATTTTGATATCGATTTTTCTTTAATAATCACTTCCATTAATTCCAAGATGAGATAGCACTCCAAACCTATCATTTGCATTTCACTGCCCTTGCATTTAAATTCTGATAATTCCTTTTATTTCAAAATAATTTTAATATACAGTTAAAATGTCACTTCTATTTAAACTTATTTGGCATTGCCTTCTGAGATTTAACCGCTATTTTGGCATTGGCAACGCTGCCTTGCAGATTCCGAGCTATGAGCGTGCATTTAGTGTCTCTTTTAATTATTTGCAAAGATAAAATGTAATTTTTCTGACACTGTCAAGCAAGCGTCTGCTTTGCTGACTTGACGCGAGGGCCGTCTCCTAAACCAGAAACAAAATAAACATGGGTGTACGTAAACCAGTGATTATAGTATTGTATAGATTCCTTACCAATTGGCAATATACGACTGACAAATAATTACCGACATGAGGTGTCGCTACCATTTGCCCCCTATTATGAGGATTGGGAATTAACTCGAGGCGCATACGAAAACTGTACAAAATTTCCATAGCTTAGTGCTCCATCGTGGAATACAGCTTCCCTCCGTTAGATGGCGGCGGCAAAAGACATTCGGCTGAGGCTTAGAGTTTATCCTTTAAAAAAAATCCGTGTGCGGGTACCTCATGCTAAAAAAATGTGAGTTTGTCGAATTTTTCTCTTAGGCGATTGTTAACTGAAATTGAAGTTCTTTTCTTGAAGTTGAATTATGCCTATACCTCCCAAAATAATCAAGCTGCTGAACTGAAATATGACACTGCTGTGTTTTTAGTGGTGGACAAAAATCTAAAGATTTCGATTTCAACGTATCTCACAGAGGGCGCCACTTGCGCTGTTTTTGGATCATGGTTTTACTCACAACTTCTTTGAAGTTTTTTGGTCTTGCAGGACATCATTTAAGTGCATCTTTTCTTTTTTGCAACAAAAGTGTTCTCTTATTAAGAGTTTTGTGTACTCTTATTAAGAGCATACACTCTTTTACACTTTTGTTGCAAAAAGAAAAAATGCACTTAAATGATGATGAAGTTATTTTTTGGTCTTGCAGGACATCATTTAAGTGCATCTTTTCTTTTTTGCAACAAAAGTGTACTCTTATTAAGAATATACGACTGACAAATAATTACCGACATGAGGTGTCGCTACCATTTGCCCCCTATTATGAGGATTGGGAATTAACTCGAGGCGCATACGAAAACTGTACAAAATTTCCATAGCTTAGTGCTCCATCGTGGAATACAGCTTCCGTCCTTTAGATGGCGGCGGCAAAAGACATTCGGCTAAGGCTTAGAGTTTATGCTTTAAAAAAATCCGTGTGCGGGTACCTCATGCTAAAAAAATGTGAGTTTGTCGAATTTTTCTCTTAGGCGATTGTTAACTGAAATTGAAGTTCTTTTCTTGAAGTTGAATTATGCCTATACCTCCCAAAGTAATCAAGCTGCTGAACTGAAATATGACACTGCTGTGTTTTTAGTGGTGGACAAAAATCTAAAGATTTCGATTTCAACGTATCTCACAGAGGGCGCCACTTGCGCTGTTTTTGGATCATGGTTTTACTCACAACTTCTTTGAAGTTTTTTGGTCTTGCAGGACATCATTTAAGTGCATCTTTTCTTTTTTGCAACAAAAGTGTACTCTTATTAAGAGTTTTGTGTACTCTTATTAAGAGCATACACTCTTTTACACTTTTGTTGCAAAAAGAAAAAATGCACTTAAATGATGATGAAGTTATTTTTTGGTCTTGCAGGACATCATTTAAGTGCATCTTTTCTTTTTTGCAACAAAAGTGTACTCTTATTAAGAGTTTTGTGTACTCTTATTAAGAGCATACACTCTTTTACACTTTTGTTGCAAAAAGAAAAAATGCACTTAAATGATGATGAAGTTATTTTTTGGTCTTGCAGGACATCATTTAAGTGCATCTTTTCTTTTTTGCAACAAAAGTGTACTCTTATTAAGAGTTTTGTGTACTCTTATTAAGAGCATACACTCTTTTACACTTTTGTTGCAAAAAGAAAAAATGCACTTAAATGATGATGAAGTTATTTTTTGGTCTTGCAGGACATCATTTAAGTGCATCTTTTCTTTTTTGCAACAAAAGTGTACTCTTATTAAGAGTACACTTTTTTGTACTCTTATTAAGAGCATACACTCTTTTACACTTTTGTGTACTCTTATTAAGAGCTGCAAAAAGAAAAGATGCACTTAAATGATGATCCTGCAAGACCAAAAAATAACCTCAAAGAAGTTGTGAGTAAAACCATGATCCAAAAACAGCGCAAGTGGCGCCCTCTGCGAGATACGTAGAAATCGAAATCTTCAGATTTTCTAACGATAAAATTAACCGTTTGCGTTGAAATTGCTAAAATGTGTCCCAACTCCAAAATTCAAAAAATATAATTTTCAACTATGGCTTTCCAATTATACAGAATAAATTGTACCATTTAAAGTGACAAAAAATTCCCTATGAACACTGGATCACAAATTTTTCTCTTTCAAAATGAAATGAATGGATTGCATGTGACAAAATTTGGACACACTTCAAGAAAACCAATGGTGTTTTGACCAATGTCAAGGTTCTATTTATTATTTTATTTTGTGCCTTTTAGTTAAATTTCTGATATTGCAACATTATTACAAGGCATTTACCTGCGAGTTTTGAGCTACTATCTTGGCCATCTGCCATACTGAATCTATAGAATGACGTCACATATTATTCTGCTTAACAAATCCTTTTATTTGATGCCCATATCAAGGGAGTTGTAAAGAAAAAAAAGGAAAATCCGCCATGTAGAAGCTGCGGCCATTTCAAACAAATTACTGTATTGAGTATAACAGATTGTATTGTCACAAGCATCAAATGAAGTATGTGCAAAATTTCAACTCAGTCGGTTGCGTGGACCTGGTTTAAAATTCAGTTGCAAGATTTGACAACACACGAACAGGTGAAGTTAAATAAAAGCTTGGAAATAAAAAGGGAACAGCACCGTTCATTTACCTACTTACCGCTTTAAACGTGTAAAAAATGCGAAAACTAAAAATGTCATTATAACAAATGAAAACAACCATTTTAGCTTAAAATAACAACAAGGATACTGAAAAGAATGAGCATAAACAAGAGATTTGTGGCAAATTCAACAACAAAACACACTTCAGGCAGGAGTAATAGCGGGTCAGTAGCCATCATCCCACAGTATTTATGTGATGTCTACATGAGTGGCGGCTTGTCTGGGGAGGCAGTGCCTCCTCTGTAAATATATAAGAAAGAAATAAACAATAAGTTACCTATAGTAAAATCGAACAACTCTTACGCCTGGCGTAAACAAGAGCACGTGAGTTGAAATATTCGCCAGGGCCGCACTGAGGCACAACTTTTATTTAATTTTAGTTTTACAATGGTTTACATCAAAATATTTGGGAAAAGAATTATTGGCTTAATTAAAATGGTTCAAAACATCGATAAAATTATTTGTGGCAGTGTCTAAATAGCTGAAAACAACAAGGAAAAACCGCGTAACTACACTTTTGCGATCGAGTACGTCCCTGTTGCCGACTCGGGTGAAATTTTATAGCCTACCGACCAATCGCGGATCGTCATTGAACACGTGGTTTTATTTACGCCAGGCGTACGGATTGCTCGATTTTAGTATACAACTTACTAGCTAAAGACGTATTTTGTGGCTTGTGCATTTATTTTTACAATAAACTCGATCAATTTATACGCTGGTGGATTCAGACATTTGGTCTGGGTCAAAAATTTGGAATGTCTCTGATTGACAGATGTTTTTAAGATAATTAGTAATTGTATTCCGCACATGGTGAATACTGTTATCCTTGCCTGTTGTATGCTGGGATGCAGTGGTGGGAAACCATTTTACTACTTCACATTAGACGGAACCAGAGGCAAAGATGCCCATTGTGGAAACGTTAAGCAAACCAATGCCGTTAGCACGAGCTCTTGCTTTCTGTCATTAAGAAATCTAGGTTTTTAGGGCATGTACATGTTGTTTGGTTCAGGTTCTTTTTCGAAAAATAGATATGGAGGTAACAGGAGAAGAGAAGAATGTGGGAAATTCTAAGGATATAGAATTTCTCAAAACAGATAGATTTAGCATTCTGTTATACGAGGATAATTATTTCTTATGGATTTAGGGCGCGCGACCCTTAATAATATTATAAATATTTTATTTAAATGCTCTAAAAAAAAAAAGAATAAAATAAACTTTGAAATAATTCAAACCAAGGCAAACCAATAATTTTGTTTCACACAAAACAACACCACTCACAAATCTATACACAAAACCAAAATCCGTAAAATAAAACGCAATCCTTATTTTCGTGCACGGCATTGGTTATAATGGCCTAACTGGCCTATGTCGACACCTGCTCCGTTGATCTCCAAAACGTCGCCCAATCAAATCGCTACGCTCGCTTTCTTATCGGCTGCCTCCTTGAAAAGGTCGAAGTCAACCGCATGAAAACTTTTGAATTTTATACGGGTGATTTCTGCTGATAAGTCTGGTATTGTTACCAGTAACAGAGCGTGGTAAATGGTATGAAATAGATCGCGCCCCGAATATCACTGTGTCCCAAGTGAGTTCATTTATATTCTACCAGGGTAGTTCGAGAACAGGCACCTCGGCAATAAAATACGAGACAAAACACTTTTTTAACCATATTAAACTGAACCTGGTATTAGTAGTAAAAAAGAGACGAAGGAGACAGAGAATATAGATATTGTAGTAAAAACAAGTGACTGCATGCTCGCCTAATATAATATCACCAATACTTGCATGGGTTACACTGTTCGACGGCTGGCCACTTGTGCAGCAAAATGCGGTGGATATACTTGCGTAAATAGTTAGTTATAATCGATATGGCTTTTTAGAGACCTTTTGAAAATATTATCTAGTGCATTAACCTTTACGTTGTGTTTGACTACAACCTTAAAAGTGAAATATTATGTTGCTTGTAGAATATGCTCGAGAATATGTATATTTTTGAAAACTGTGTGACGCTCACATCAATTATAGTTTTTTATGCTGTTTATTCCTGTTTCAATGAGACATTTTAGAAATACTATACCTACCATATCCAAATTTAAGAAAAACATATCTCATATAGCCCAAGTGAATTTATGTCTTTGAAGTTTATTACCTATAATGCCTATTTTCACGTTGCTACACCCTAATTTTTGCCCTATATTTTTCTGCCGACAAAATTTTGTACCTACTCTATATGTTATTATGCCTTTGAATATGATTGATGACAACTTCAATTCTACTTTTATTTTCTTTTTGTCACCGTTATAAGATATTTTAGCGATGAGATATGTCCGCGGAATCTAATCTACACCTTCTCGGTGGTTTTCCGGACAAAAAATATCTTCTAGAAACACCTATCTAGGTACTTTCTTTTAGTATTGCAACATTTTTGTATGGTTCTACCACCCGAGCTGCCAACTAGGCAGTTTGGCTTGCTTCTGGCAAATACATGGTGAAAGTGAAGGTCCTAAACCCTGGCTTGGATAAATTCATATTCAAATTTTATAAAAATACCGAGACCAAGTATCTTTTTTCTACTTTATTAAAATAAAGTCTGTCTCCCCATGTGAAATTGGAACGAGCCACCATTGGGCGACATGACGTACCTTTATACTTTACGATAGTAAACAATCTCATTACTTCATGAAAGTGGCTATTTATACGTCCGACGTATATGAAAGTCGGTATACGTTTTGCGCTCTCATTGGCGAGTTAAGTCATGTGACTTCTTTGGATGTACATGTAACTCCATACACATCCTAAGTAAACTTATATACGTCGGAAGTGCATTTTTCTCAAGCATCGTTGCAATAAGGAGCGTGTGCCCACCTTTTCTGGCGATGGGCGCTGCAGTATGAAAAAATAAGTGGTAATTATTTACAATGGTGTAATCCCACCCCCGATTGTCTTGAAATTTAGACTGTCACTGCATCATCAAACACAGCTTACATTTTTATATCATATGCTAAGATGCAGAACATGAAAATTAAAACTTACTGCAAGTTGAACTTGAAATTGAACTGCCAAGTAGTGTAAGAACCACCTGGGGTTTTTCCATTGTCATCCAGAAATGTCAAACCCAGTTGAATAATCCTTAATAAGTCTACATTGCACCTTAACATTTGATATTGATAATCGGCAGAACTTCTGAATTCTCCGATTGGTCTTGCAACCACTCCGGGAAATTCAGTGTCCATGGCAACATATTGGTACTTTTGAACGATCTAAAAAATCAATGTAACTTATTATTAAGGTAATGTGCAATGTTAAAACAAGAGATTTTACCTGTCGGATCGTCCTAAACTCATCTTCCAAGTTGTGTGCCCAGACATCCCTGATTCCGCAGTCTTCATTATTCGGGTGTTGTATGCTACCTATTGTAGCTGATGGCATTTCCTTGAGGCTCTCCGAACGGATCAATTTTTACCAAATGTTTGAACGTTCGGTACAAAAACTTGCGTCTTTGTCAAGCAATAAATAAATAAAAATATGCACCCGATATTAGTTTTTACTGTTTTTAGCAATATATTCTTTCGTAATCTGCAAAAATGTATGTTTTTCTGGAGGTACAAGGACTTCAAATGTATCTCAAAATTTCTGCTATAGCAAAACCAAAAAGGTGTTTCTTGATTTTGGTCACTAATACAGTATTTCAGGCGCTTTTAAGCGTTAAACATTTAAGACTTTTATAAACACAAGACTTTCATAAACACAAATTTTGCAAAATTATGGCTTCGATAACGTACAAACACAAACGTCCAAACTAAAATTCAGTATTCAGTCACAATTCAGTCATCAAAAGTCAAGTTACGAAGTGACCGAAGTGACATTTGACATGAAACCTTAGAATAACAACCAAAAGGAGAAGTAGAATAGAAATAAACAAAAAGTATGTACGAAACGTCCAGCCAATCAGAGTATTTAATGAAATGAAGTGGTATGCCAGTCACGGTCGTCACTACAAGATGACATTGGACGCCATATTGTTAAAGCAGTGTTTCCTCTACGGTTTTCGTTCTTATGTGGGATACCTATTATCGTTGACTAATATTTCAGTCAACGCTATTATTTACCGAATTAAAACTCGTTTTGAACTGTTTTTTTTTGGTTACCTGTCGAGGTCAAGAATCATTTTTGGTAATCGCATGCCAAACAAAACAAGTAGTGTCTTAGTCTTACAGAATCTATTCTGTGGTTAGATATTTCAGTCAACAGAGCATGCATCAGTAAGTATAGATTTTTTCATAGGCGTCGCCTCGGTAACATGATAATAATTTGGGACATGCCGGTTAAAATTTTTAACTTAAAATAGGCAATAAACTAATTAATTTCCTATTTCTCGATTATAATTGTGTATGTAGCGGATGAGAATAATGTAGCAAAATGCCTAAAATTAACCTATATATTTTGTGCCTAAAATTACATTTTTATACACACCTAAGTATATTTTCAGATTTCCCAGAGTAAACCCCAGCTAATAGAGATGCTTGGATGAAAAGTCGCGCCTATGACCGTCCTTAGCCATAAGAACAACTCCCCTTTCCCCGCATTCCCATAATATTAGCAATTGTTTCCGTTTTTATTTTAAGGACAGTTCTAATCAGTTCAAAACTTGCGCATATAGTTGATTGCGCAGTACCAACGGACCTGCAGTAATACAATAATTCCCCTTGGCGGGAAAATTACGCGCACCTGTTTGCGCAGCCGCCATTTGGGAATAGATTCTGTCAAATAGACGCAGCGTCGGGGCGGTTGGGCAGTTCGTTAGCGGCCGTATTCGAGGTAATGCAGCGGCGTAGAGTGTGCGTTTTTGTGCAGTGTAGAATATCTACCGTTCTAAGTTCTTAATATTGTTATGTTATCCTGGCGAAGAATGTAAAACAACTCAATACGCGACTGAATTTAAGATGCCAACGCCCCGACGGGACTATGCGAACTAATATATCGGCCATCGTTACCATGGGAACGGTGCTAGCCTTTGGTCTACACTGTTGTGTTCTTTGTTCTTGTTCATTTGTTGGCATGGCCCATAGACTAGTTTAGCATTGCATAGCATAGGGGGCGTATTTCTTATATTCAATGGCGTATAGATAGGATGAATTTTTTTTATATATAAATCGTTTGAAATGACCTAAAACCGGTTTAGTAATATATAAACCAAATCCAAACGTTTATTAATCTCCTTTCATCCCTTAGATAGTGATTTGATATGTCTTGCTGAATTGTTTCAGTTTCAAATAAAAAAATTAAGTTGTCTGTATAAGTATAGGTATAAACAAATTTAAATTTAATGACTCTGTATAGAACATGTGTAAACAGTTGTTGAAATATTTTTGAGGCTACCTATTACTAACTTAACAAGATTATAACGATATTTTCAAAGAAACAGGGAGCAATATTTCGCTGTTATTAGTTATTAGTTACAATCGAGGTTATAATCTCAACAATGAAGTTTAAGCAGAAATAATTCCTTATTCATTTCACATGCCTGCTTTTTTTGGTTGCTTCAACAAATATTTTATTTATTCTTACCGAACTAATTTTCCTAATTTAACAAAATGGCCTACTGCTTGACATATTTTACATACCGAACTGTATCTTACTACCACGTTATATAAATTACAAAATGCCCTGGTACTCCTCTGTATTTCTGAATTGATTTTCCTGAATACATCTCTGATTTCTATTCCCCCGAAATGGCGTCAAGGTCATTGAATTTGTGGATATTAGACTGCTTGTTAATTTATATGCTCTGGTTCTAGACAGTATAACTTTGCAGAAAACGCCGAAAACGGAAAAACGTTCAAGTTCAATAATAAATTTGTGGTTTGTGGTTATTTTATTGGCCCTATTTTTTATTTCCTTTCTCTTTCTCACCTTCTGCTTTCTGTCAGTTGCTATTATGAATAAAGTGGATATTATTATCATCGAGTAAAGGATATATAATATTCTATATAGAGAATACGCAATTCTCAATGTTATTAGTTAAGGTGGAATCTTACAACATTCCTCAAAATCTCTGCCTATTAATTATTGAATAGATTCTGCATATTATTCATTTTTCGGGTGGTGAAACTTCTGCTGAAATCAATAAGCTTGCAGTACTATGGTACTGTCTTCCACAGATTAAATAATATAATATATGAAATGTCTTCGTTTGAGGAACTAGAACTTCTTAAAAGTGCAAATTAACGGCAGTACCGCCCAAAAATCTAGGCTAGATGTAAACAACAAAAAAACGATGGGTTATTTCGGTCACTGCACAGGTGCAGAACTATAAATTATGAATTGATTCTCACAAAAAGCTGGGACTGATTTGGGCAGTTCATATCGTTCAGGATTTCAAAAAGTGAGAAAACGGAATCAGAAGATTTTTACCGTTCCGACTGGTTCTGAGGAATGGAAACATTTTTTAGTAAGTGCGCATGTGCACAGGTTTTAGAACTCGGTCAAAATAAAAATGAAAACAAAGCTACTGTTCAAGCTGGCTACAAAAGGCTCACATGCTGTAATTCCGTAATTTAGTTTCTCCAGAGCAGTATTACTCCACCTGTTCGAGCAGCAGCCATTTGGGAATAGATTCTGTCAAATGGATGCAGTGTCGGGGCGATTGGACAGTTCTTTTTTGGCTGTATGAGAGATATTACAGTGCCGTGGAGTGTGCTTTTTTGTAAATTGTGCTTTGTGCTAGTATCTTTAAATAAAGAATCCCAGGAAGGAGTCAAAGCTGCTTGTGCTTACCACATACTATATACTTTACTAATACTACTCTGTATTTCTGAATTGATTTTTCCGAATACATCTCTGACTTCTATATTCCCCCAATATGGCCTCAAGGTCATTGAATTTGCGGATGATATCTTAAGAGTAAGTTATACGATTGGTTATACTGCTGGTTGTTTTATATGCTCTGGTTTCTCCCCTTGGTTGTTATTGCCACAAAATATATAGGTTAGGTTAGGTTGTAGGTTAGGTTGTTGCATGAATCAATTGAGGTAGTATGGGGGGCGGGGCGCCATAACATTACTTTGTCGCATATAACAAACGGGTTCAGGGGGTGTGGCTAAGTCTGTAATAAATACGGCTGACACGCCAGGGTCTGATTAAACGGTATTCCTAGTAAAATTATAAAAAACCTACGAAAGAAAATATGGGGTTATTTTGAATCGAAGGAAGACACACCCTGTAGGCAATCCTTGAAAAATACATACCTAGAGTAGTTATAAAGGTAATATTTTTCTTTTCATAAAGTACCAAAGTGGATATTATAAATTATATTGATACGGCTCTGTCTATTGTTTACATTACCTGTGAAATGTAATTCCTGTGAATTTCTTTTTGTCCACTTTAGAATTGCTACTGCAACAATGTACAGCACATGACATATTTATTTCCAGAGGTCAATAGCTCGCAATAACAAGGAAAACTGCACTTTTAGTCACTTTTAATGCACTTTTAGCACCGTGTCAACAAATTGACGTTGTTCTGGTAATCTATGACGTAGGTGAACCCGTTTTGGGTCACGTGACAGCTTCTCCCCTCCATACCACGATAGACTTACCCACGGTATGTCATTGCGCATCTTGTGACGTCACTTGCGAATCAGAATTTAAATTGCTCCATATGTTTTACACAGCAATAGATACTTTTTTATGGGTTTTTGCTTATTTCATTTAAATAAATGTTGTTAAAAATATGTAGAATTTATTACTAGATAAATGAATGAATATTCTGTTGATAAAAACCATATTTAATTTGATACACTGACTGCACATACGCTGACTGCACATCCCGGCATTTTTGGCCTATTTCAAAGCACTGTCGAGCGGGACTGACGATCAGTCAGTTGTTTACACTTTTTTTCTTGACACATTAAACTGTAAACTATAAAAAATCGTAAAACACAACCGCAGCCGCTGCATTATTTAGAATTCGTGATTCGCAACTGACGTAGTTGCGCAGAGTTGCCTTGTTTTCGGATTCGTTAGTGACATACCGTGGGTAAGTGTATCGTGCTCCATACTACCTCAATGCATGAATCTTATTTATTAGTCTGAGCCATTGAAATGACAAGTAGATATCAATTCGATGGTCTGAGCCAGCACGAATCCCAACCACAAAACACTAAATATCTCTCCTGTGGTTCCCAATACCGGTGTCTTAGACCAGGTACCCACTAATTGAAAGAATATACAAGTTCATAATAAAATTTTTCAGCAACGCGTTGGCCATAACTGCTTCAAGAACAGGAAAAAGCATCTAATTTATAAAATAAACGAAATGAAATGGATTAAGAGTGGTTTTTGGTTGAGACGAAATTTTCAGAAGTCCGCCCCTGTAAACTTTCAAAAGTTGAGGCGGGCGCCGACGACGCGACGCCGGCGGCCGTGCGTCGCGACGTCAGTTCGGCTTCCCCCCTTCGCGTACGCGTCTCTCCTCTGAGGCACACGCGATAAACATCGTGTCTCACAAAGAAAAAATACCGGTTGGACATGGAAAGTTGTTAAATTCGAAAAAAAAATTGGTGAGTATTTTTGGGATTTTGCAGGAAACAAAGAGTCCGCTTACCTATGACACATATTATCTCAAATACAGAAATAAGCAAGCAAATCAGCTGATTGAGTGGTTTAAATATAGATTCTTATTAGTGGTGGAAATTTGGCTTTAAGTACGGTAAAAGCATAGGTTTGGTTTGAGATTTTGTGGATTTATGTGTAAAATAAGTATACATATATAGGTGCCTAGTCACCCACAATTTAATTATTTTCAAGGAAATTTTGTGTTAGCGAGCAGAACGGGCTAATTTCGAAATTAAACCTAATAATATTAAATTGCTTAAATGTTTCGCCAGGATAGCTGTTTTGTGTTACAAAAAAGCATTATTTCTCCATTGCTCGCCAGTTCCAATATAAATACAATTCTCAACTTATTCAGCGCTCTAATAAATCACTAACTAGATATATTTCAGACTGAGGTCAGATCTCTAAAATATTTCAAAGGTGCCCGTTGTAAAAGAAAATAATTAAATTAAAATGCCGTGCTATTTGCTACAATATGTAGGTACCGGCCCAGTGGCCCAGATTTTAATTTTTCTAATAAATTATTGGGGCTGTTACGGATTTATCGTTTACCTAATATATTCCTTAAAAGAGTGGATTTGCTAAAATTAGCAATATTATTGGAATCGCGTCCTTGATACATATACATATCTTGTGCCAAAAGTACGATTGAGCTTATACGTGTCAGCATATTGAGTGAAGGAATAATAATCCTTTACTCTGAGCCCTTTAAAATTTTTCTTTTAACTGTAAAAGTATTAAAGGTAGGAGAATGACGCCACAACATATTATTAAATGATTTAAATAAATTAAGTTATCTGAAAATTAATTCCGCCACTGTAAAAAATATTTTTTACAAACTGCGAGGAATTTGAATGGCAAAAAACACATTTTTCCATTTTTAATCGAACTTTAAGCAACATTCTTTTACTATTAATTTTGTCGCAAAAATTGTTACAAAAAATTGGGGCGAAACGCTGACAGTTGCAAAAATACATTACGAGGCACTTTTTGTTACAAATTGATTCTCTGTCTAAAAATTATATGTCTTTTTAATTCTGTTCAGGACTATGGATATCAACTCGGTCCGCTAAAATATTCTTAAAGTTGGCTCCTAATTAGGAACTAGCTCCGTAAACATATCACTTTTTGGTTTTTTGAAAATGTATAAAATTTAATCTTCAATATTCCTTTAAATGCCCCTATCTGTTACCCCATGTTACAGAAAAACTCTGAATACAAAAGTTGTAGATATTTAGAAGTAAAAATAAATTGTTTTAATCATATTTTTTAGTAAGGACACACACATTTCAATTTTTATTTAGTCTCTATTTTTTAACGGTTCATGTAACAAAATAACATATAATATCTCAAACATGACGATTTCGATACAAAACTGAATCAGACTATCTCAATAAGCACAAAATTATCTACAACTTTTATGTTTACAGTTTTTATGTAAAATCCGAAATAAAAGAGCTAGATAACGAATATTAAAATTCGGTTTTTCGCCATATCCATAGTAAGCCATGCAATTTTAAAAAAATGCATTGAGTTAACGGAAAATCTTTCCCCATTTAACCTTCCGTCGTTGAGTGATTATTCCTCACTCAACGCTTCCGTCAAGCTGTGTTAGTTCATAAGATCCCCATACTGGCATTCCAAAAAAAAAACGTGTAATACGAAAATATCAAAAACCAATAATACAATTTATTAATATTTAAATAGGCTGAAATTGAAACAGCAAAGTTTATGATCTTTAGCAGGTGGGCCGGTCGATGACGCACCGGCCACGTGCGGTGTTGCCAGATGGGCGGGAGCTGGCCACGAATCCACGAGAAACCGCTTCCGGTCGTCCTAAAGCAATTGTCCGCCACTGTACGACCATCAAATCTGCTCAATGGTTACCTACTCCATCCATGAATTTTTTTTAATTGAATTATGGTTATTTATCTCCCAAAATAATCAAGTCGCCGAACTGAAATATGACACTTCTGTTTCTATGATTCAGGGTATGAAGAGCTGACGATGTCAATTTCTACGTATCTTGCAGTGCGCGACACTGTTTTTTGGTCGTGGTTTTACTCGTAACTTCTTGAGATTATCTTTTTGGTTTTGCAGGTTTTAGTGCATCTTTTCATTTTGCATTAAAATTGTATACTTATAGCTTAAGGTTTCACAACAATGAAATCAACCGTGAAATTTGAAACTGGCAAAATGAAAATGTTACCCAAAACACCTGCATGTTAACCCCAAAATTCCATAAAATAAAATTTTCACATACCTAAGTACCGCGAATTTACATGCTTCATGAATTATGTACAAGAAAATAAATCCCAAATGGGTATTGATGAAATAGGCGGGAGTCCAAATTTTCTCTAATTCAAGAAGTTCCACTTTGAAAGCGAACCTTTTTTCGTAACTTATTGTTCATAGGGCATTTTTTCTCACTTTAAAAGATATAATTATTAATCTGAATATTTTGGAAGCGTTTATAATAGGTGAAAATTTAATTTTCGAATTTTGGAGTTTTTTGGGGTTTTGGGGCACATAATAATATGCTGCTAATTTCAACGCAACGCAACAAAGATTTTATCGTTATGAAACAAGCATAAGTATAAGTACACCATTGTAGAAAAATTAATATATAAAATGACGAACTTGCAAGACCAAAAAGATAACCTTCAAAAAGGTACGAGTAAAATAATGATCCAAAAACAGCGCAAGTGACGTCCTGTGTGAGATACGTAGAAATTGACATCTTCTGCTTATTCTCCATACACAAATACACATCAGTGTCACATTTGGGGTCAGCAGACAGCAGCTTCAGCTTGATTATTTTGGGAGATATCTATATAGCCATAATAATTCCAAGTAAAATAAGGACTTCACCATTGTTAAGCTCAATTGTAATATTTTGGCACGAAATATATGCGCAGTTTCTCTATATACCTACCAACCATTATTATTAATGGGACACCCTGTATTTGTTCAGGTGGGCAAGGGCAATTTAGGGCATAAAGCCTGATTCCGCGATGGAAATGAGATACAACATTTAGTATGTATTTAGCAGGAACGCCTACTACCTATCAATCGATTGCACACAATAGATGTTGTATACCATTGCCATTTTAGTATCATTAAAAAAAGAAGAAATGTGAACAAAATGTTGTTCAAGTAGGCGCCTGTGATTTGGTATATGACATCTTATCGCAAGGCCAAACAACTTTTCTAAATAACTTCATTAAATATTTTGAGAAATTGGAGTAGGTAGGTACTTACTTATCACTCTTGACTTGAACTAATTTAAAAATTTAAAATTTTTGAACACCCCGTATAATAAAGTAATATTTTCTCAACGTGAATATTAATTTCCGAAGGAAGCAAATTTTTTTATGGAGAGTAACTTTTTTGCGAAAAAAAATTATTTTTTTGTCAATTTCACCTCGTGTAAACCCCAGCCGGGGACATACTGTATAGCAGTATCATCCACCCCTACCAACTTTTCAGTTATCATTAAATATTTTTCTTTAGGTGTAGGCACAATTTTTTAAACATATTCTCACCAGGAGGTCATGGAAATCATAATATCAAGCTGATTTCGGAAACATGGTATAGTATGGACAGAGCTGGAAAAGATCGCGCCAAAAAAGATCTTGATCATAGATCAGATCGTTTTTCAAAAAAGATCTAAGATCGTTTAAAAATAGATCTTTTCATGCAAAAAAACGATCTTAGATCAAAGATCGTCTAAAAATGATCTATTTAAAAAGATCAATCGATCTAAGATCTTTTGAACGATCTAAGATCTTCTAAACGATCTAAGGTCTTCTAAACGATCTAAGATCTTTTAAACCATCTAAGATCCTCTAAACGATCTAAGATCCTTGAACAAAATTCATGATATTAGATTGGATAGTTAATAGATAGATGTCTATAAATACTTTTCCTAATTTTGACATAGTATAAAGTGACATCTTTCAAAACCCGAGCAATTGATGATACGTCTAGTTTTACGTAGGTAACTAGTTGTGTAAAGTAAAATTTTACGTAACTAGTTACGTAAAGTTACTACACTAACTGAACTGGTTACGTAATCAATCAGTTGATATACCTATGGAGAATTAGACTTTTCTTGTAAAAACGTGTTCCCCGATTATTTATGCAATTTATAATTTTATAACTTAAGTTATAAAATTCGGAATTTTGAGAAATAGATACCTAATTGAAAATAAAATAGAAATTAATATAAAGCATTCATTTAAATCTCAATTTAAATTCGACCTCAAAATAGGTTCTTGTAGTTGTAGGTAAAATGTACGTCAGTTTGTTTATATTATTTGTAATTTTTCGCGAATTCTGACAATTTGCACTTTAGCTGAGACCTAGAGATCTCCTGAGGTAAACTGCTTTAAATGAACACTCGTTAGTAACGTAAGTAACTGGAATCGTAATACATATATTTTAGAAGTAATATGTAGATTATATGTATAAAAAGAAAAATCCTTGTTCGTACAAAATTATTCATTCTTCTAAAAAATATATACCTACTTTTTTACCTACATTATTTTGTATAAAAAAATCACAGAAACGTTTCAAAAACGAACTAATTACAACAATTGAGGTCAAAATGAGAACATAGGTATTTTACAAATATGTAGATATAAAAACAAAAACTCTTATTCCTACAACAACCTGGAGTACTAGTTTTTATTCTTAAAAATAAAACATTTTATATAAAAAATAATCACAGAAACGTTTCAAAAATGAACGAATACAAATGAGGAAAAGATCTTAGATCGTTTATAACGATCTTAGATCCTTTTAAAGATCTTAGATCTTTAAAACGATCTTAGATCTCTAAAACGATCTTAGATCTTTAAAACGATCTTAGATCTTTTAAACGATCTTAGATCTTTTAAACGATCTTAGATCTTTAAAATGATCTAAGATCGTCAAATTAAGATCAAAGGTCAGATCTTTTTGAAACGATCTTTTTAAAAAAGATCGTTCTTTAGTGAAACAATAAAGATCTAGATCTAAGATCAAGATCGCGATCTTAGATCTATACAACGATCTTTTTTAAATAGATCTGCCCAGCTCTGAGTATGGATTAGGGTTAATTCAGTGTATACCTTTTAATTTGAATGAGTTGAATTCGTCACAACTGCCAATAGTTAAAAATGGCGGCGAATTCTAGCTCTTTTAGTTCCTTGCGCCTACCTACCGTGCACAGTAGGGCCAAAAGCGGTATCATCCTGTATCTAAAAATACACAAGATTTTATCTGTCTGCACGATCCCAATCGAAACATCTCAATTTGTCTGCGCAATACCTATGAATTATTATAGATTGATAAATTATACCCGCCTGTCGTTTCAATGCTGGCAGAGAGCAATTCACACGCGTTGAGAGTATTTTCACGACCTCGCATCTGTTTTATTCCTCTTCAGTGTAAATAATAGCAATTCTCGAGGCTCCCACGTCGCGTTGGTTATAAATTTTATCGCATGTATAGGTAGGTATTATACCGAGGGAGCACAGCAGCTACCTACTTCTGTGGGGCCGCAATGTCACCATCATTATTCTTGCTTGGGGGTGCTACAACACAAATCGAACAAATTGTATCTAGAAAGGGGCAAATAAAAAATACTATTCAAAAGTTCTGCTCAAAAAAAACGCTATTTGGAAACGTTAACTTTGGAAGGTGAGATAAATTTGCTATACCGGAAATGCGTAACAATACCTGTATGCACAGTCATACTGTCATAGTGATACTAAACTACCCAAGAACGGTAGACGCACCGTTCTTGATACTTACCTACACTTTACTATACTGCTAGCCAGCCAAAACAAGTTGGGAAGCTTCCCGTTGGACCGTCATTTTGTGCCCCCCCTCCCCCTCCAATTCAAAAGTCTGTGTGCACGGCTATAAATAAGAGATTTTCGTTCAGATTTACTATGATGGTTCAATATTAGCAGTGGTGGTATAGAAATTTGTTTCGGTGGAGGGGTGTTGTTTTGAGGGACACAAAAATATTCTTTTATTTCCAAAAGTTGTAGGGCTCGATCTAAACTACACGAATCGCTTAGTGGAAAAACAATTGAACATTATGTTTTTGACATACAAAATAAAAATACGATAAAAAATGTACCTAGGTACCTATAAAATATTTTTTGTTTACGAAAATATTTCTTTCTTGAAATATCTACGGAAGACTAATTAATGTCTGAGAATGATGGGAAATGTAGCTAAGATTACGCCCCACATGTCAGAGAGGTAAATGGAATTACGTGGCCAAGATATACGAGCCTATCAAAATTATCTGTATAGGCAATCTAAATTAAGCAAAGTTAGTGTTGGGGGTTGATTCTATTTGGAATACCAGTTAGCTAACTGGTAGGTATCCCAAATAGAATTTCCATAGAAGAAGGATACTTTCGGCTATGCCTATGCCAAAACTACCTTTTGGCCAGGCTGCAAAACAAAACATAACAATATATATGACAAATAAGTGACTGAAAGAATGCGATCGTATAATATTATAATACAATTAGATATATTGTGATAGTAAAACTGTTAATAAAGTTAGTGCGTTTGAAGCTTTAAAAAAATTCAATGCTCGTGCCCGTGACCAAGGTCATTTTCGCGGGACTGAAAAAGGCCCAATCGTAGGTATCAAAGAAGCTGGCTTATCTTTCCAAGAAATTGCAGGAAGGTTCGAATTTCATCCTTCCCCAGTAACGAGGGTTTGGGGGAGATTAATGATCAAGCGTGTAGGCGACAGAGAGATACCTACTCTTGTTCCCGATAGTTACAGGAAGACTATAGTTTTATCTGTGCGATTTGTTTTTTGGTAAGCCTCGATAAAACTCTTTTTCACTACTATTGAAACATACACTCTTTATAGATTCGCAAACTGATAAACAATAATTAATGGCACCTATTACCAGTCCGGGCGTCCGGAAAGTGTGTTCTTATTATAGTTATGAGCTCATAACCGCATACACTTTTTGGCCAATCACGAACCCGAACTTTGAACAACTTTTCACACTGACTTTTTTTCCATAATTTCACAGATAAAGACAGTTTGTTCTTGTAGTATTTTACTTTTTGAACACCCCGTACAATAAAATGTAAATTACTTCTATGCCAATCTTATTTAAGAACAAGCTAAACTTTCTATCGGGAGTAACGTAACTTTTTTCAATAAAATAAAAAAAAACTGTTGGACACCCTAGTCGTGGACATAAATAAACATAGGTATACCTTGATGAGGTACCTTCGGATTTAATAGTCCATACGAGCTTTGGAAGAAACCTGTTTAAGAAAGTGGCCAAGACAAATTACTGGAAATAGGTAGAGCTAGGCTATGGCTAGGGCACAACTTTCTCAAACTTTAAAGCCCTGTGCAAGCATGTGGCAACGCCGCAGCGGTTCAACGGGTCTGTACAGTCTAGCGGGTCTAATATCGATCGGCCTTCATGACGAACTTTTCGGCACTTTGGCTTAGTTTCTCTTTTCTAATAAACTTTTCAACAATTTTTATAATTATAATAGGTTAGGTAAATATCTTTGTTTAACAGACAATAATAAAATCGGTAACAAAATATACAGTGTGTCCCAATTTGATACTGGACACTTCAGAAATATATGAAGGGCAAGGAAAACAATGGTCTCTATTTTTTCATTGGTAGTCCCAAGGGAGAGTATCTCATAGGCGGTAGTATTTGGATGGGGTAATTATTTCATGGCCCGCTATGATTTTTTAAAATAGCAAATTTTCAAGAAACCCCATTAGAGATTTTTTTACGACAAAATGTTATTAAAAAACTTGTTCAGAATGAAAAACTGAGTGGATTCGCAAAATTTAAAAAGTTTAGGCTTACTTTGATTTTTAGATTTATCTCAAACTTTTTTCTTAAAAAAGTGTCCTTTCTGGAGGTTTCACGTCAAAATTTTATTTTTTCACGATAATCAAGTTTCCTTAATAATATTTTTACTTAAAAGCTCCAGAAAGGACACATTTCTAAGAAAAAGTGGAAGAAAAAGACGAAAAAGCTAAAAATGAAAGTAGGCCTAGACTTTTGAAATTTTGCAAATCTACTCAGTTTTTTATTCTGAACAAGTTTCCTTAATAACATTTTGTCGTCAAAAAATCCCTAATAGGGTTTCTTGAAAATTTGCTATTTTAAAAATCCTAGTAGGCCATGAAATAAATCTCTAATGGGGTTTCTTGAAAATTTGCTATTTTAAAAAATCATAGCGGGCCATGAAATAATTACCCCATCCAAATACTACCGCCTATGAGATACTCTCCCTTGGGACTACCAATAAAAAATAGAGACCATTTGTTTTCCTTGTCCTTCATATATTTCTGAGGTGTCCAGTATCAAATTGGGACACACTGTACACAGTAGTATCTATAAGTAGGTATTTATAAGTACGATTCCTCTGGTGTGGATAGGATAATGATGTAAGTCGAATTTTTGTTAGAATTTTTTGCAAAATGCCCCGTCAGGCAAATGATGATTATCTTTCCTTATGGTTAAATTTTCTTAAAAATATATAAACAACAAACGAACATAAAACTGCATTCTGTGAAGCAGAGCAATCTCTTATGATTGAAATGGCAGTTAGGGTCAATTTCGTAATACATCGTCTTTTGACTTTAATCAGGTAAAGAAAATATTGCAACAATATTAAACAATTTTTAAATTGTTGCAAAAACTTCTTTAATTTTAAAGTGTACCTACTTTAGTTTGTCTAATAATCATTTTATACCTACTTAAATTTTCGTCCCTTGAAAAGCCCAAAACCGTTGACTGATATATAATTAAATAAGTCAACGCCAAAACGAATACAAGTCGACTGCCTGCCGTCAAGCAATGAAAACCTAGCTACTTCAAGTTATTATTACGATTTGACTTACAGCCAGGTATTCAACTAAGTTCTAGCGTTGACTGACGTATTAATAAAGACTGCTCACGGCTATCATCTTTGACAGTTCTCTGGCTCACCATGCGCTTCCCGGAGATAAAATACAATGCAAAATACATTGTTGACCATAGGCGCCATCTACTTTCCAGGACATGAAACTATAGCCGTGAGAAGTCTTATTAATACGTCAGTCAACGGTTCTAGCTTCCCTTGACAATTCTACTCATCTTGAGGCTTCAAATTGTAGAAGGAACCAATAACTTTTCCGCTTTTTCACTTCGAACTTTTACAAATGCTTCAGTTTTGGGCGAACAAAACGAATTTATAAAAAAGCTGTCGCCAGCGCTTCGAGCAGTCTGTTTCCGCCCAGGGACACACTGCCACGTTATAGAAATGTCATGACGATACCACTACCCGCACTATAATACTAATGTTCGTAAGTTTATTATGTGAAATCAACTGACAGGGCGTGACAGGCCACGCCACTCAGACCTGCAAGCCATATTGCCAGTTTTCTCAACTTCAGGGCTTGCCTAGAATCGGCTGTGGCTATGGCATTTTCTGGGAAATGTGAATATATTTTTGATGTAAGACTCGGTCTCATCCAAGATGCCAATTATTAACCGATTTCCTAAAAGTACCTATGGCATCAGGGCGTCGAGCTTGGATCACCCATACGTACCTATGTATGTGATTTTCTCATAGGTATCCTTGAAAACAACGAAATATAAAGTACTTAAATAAAATAATAATAACTGGCAATGTTGTCTGAAAAAATTCTCTAAGAGCAACGGCATAATATAATATGTCGACGTGGGAAGTGGGAAGCTCTCACTTCTGATTGCGGATTTAACTCCATATGCTATATTTGTTTGGGACCTTGCGACCTTTGTTATTTTTCAGAATTAACCGCGGATTGCGCTGTGTGTCCAATATCGCAGAGCCGTCATAAAAACCCGACGCCACGATAGATATTGCTACTTACCCTTCTATTATTTTTTCGTCCCATTCTTCGTAGATACTGAGAAAGTCAGACTATAACCCTTGATAAAACCTTCAATACGTACAGGAAAAATATATTTTTTATGGACCTCTTTGTAGGATAATAAGCCCTTCAAGATATCCTACCGGAATTATGAAATACATCTTAACAAACAATATCCCTGATAAAAGCAATGCTAAGTAAGACAAATTACGGGGGTGGTCGTATACCTTAAAATTTAATTTTAGCCAAGAATAAGAGACATAGCGACATGGCATAACGGACCTTTTTGTATGTAATGTAATTCACTTTTTAAGAAAAATATATTTTGTCACAAAAACGAATCCCAAGATTTATAGGCAACAAACTATTGATAACTTATCTCAGTAACGAAACAACTTCTGCAAGATCCAAGATTTGTCATTTTCCTGGCAAAAGTAGAGTTGCTAAAGTTTGTTGCCGACCGGGTGAGAGATTGTCAATTTCAAGATTTCCTAGGGCTTCTAATTCTACGTACTATGACGTTAGAAGATTATTTTTAGTGAGGATATAGTATATTTTTATACATTAGAAAGTTCAAGCACAGTGTACTCTGTGCTGTTTCATGAATGAAACGAGTCACATTTTTCTTGGCAGTTTGACTGAGAGAGAAATTTAAAGGATTTTGGCGTTTTGTCAATACTGGTAGATAATATGTCCATAGGTGCCCAATAGCCGAAGAGCCTGGAAATTGGGAGAATACCTAATAATGGTAATAAGTATCACCCTCACAATGTTCCAAACTAGGGGAAACCACATACTTGTGCGGAGGGGTAGCAATTTCTATAGGCTATGGCTAGGGTCGACTTTTCGTGATAAAAGTATAATAGCAATTGCTACGTAAATTGTACCTAGTAAATCGCAATAATCCAGTAAGTGTTTTTCTACAAAGACATCCCGAATTGAACCAGAATATCAAGCGAAAGCGGAAAAACAAGCAATTCAAATTTTGTTAAATCCTCCAGGTTTGTTCCCACGGCAGAACTGTATTAACAAAGCTTGCCCAGAATGGAAAACTGTGATGACAAAATTTAACAATTCCAGGCCTATTTTGTATTTTGGAAAATATTGGAGGAAACTCAAAGTAGGCCACAGTTTTCTACTCTGAGTAACTTTTATTTATACAGTTTTGTGTACTACCAACAGAAAATTATTTAATCGGAGAAAAAACATAAAATCAAAGTAGGCTTTGAAATGTTGTACACCTAAGTAACTTACCACGCTGAACAAATTTTCTCCGTAACTTTTTTCAGTATTTCTACAAATAGAAACATTTTACCCAGAGACTTGCTGATTTTACCGTTGACTGATATACAGGGTGATTCACTTTTAATCTGCAACACTTCAACAGGTGATAGAAAACCAAAAAATAACCGCACTTTCTTCTATAAACTATATCATTTTAAGGCTTTATAAAAAAGTTACAGGGTGTTAAAGTTGCAAGAAATATGTGGAATTTATTGAATATTTTACAAACTAGTTGAGATATTTAAGTCATATTTGGTACACGTTATAACGGCATGGGTTAGCATAAAACCTGTTAATATCCACCATCTTGAACAACCAGTGGCGTAGAAATGGGTAATTAGTATAATTTATTTTAGAAAAAAAAAATAGAACCACCTTGTATAGCAATAAAATGTATTCAAATTCTTATGTAAATTTTTATTGTAAACAAAAACGTTCTCTTAGCATTTTTTCATATGTGTCATGGTTTCATAGCAAATTTGATTTTTTCGTATTATTTCGGGGTACTTCTGAAAAATTAACTTAAAACTTTTCTCCATAAGTAACACTCAAAGTAGAAAAATGTGTTTTTTACTTTAAATACAGTAACTTTTCCCAATAAACTTACCCATTCAAGGTTTTACTTTTCAAGATACAGAGCGTAACATTAATTGTATCTTCCTTACATGTTTTAGACCCTGTATCTTCAAAAGTATAGCCTTAAATAGGTGAGTTTATTGGAAAAAGTTACTTTATTTCAGGTAGCAAACACATTATTTCTACATTAAGTGTTACTTATGGAGCAAATTTTTTAGATATTTTTTCAGAAGTACCCCGAAATATTACAAAAAAATCAAATTTGCTATTAAACCATGACACATATGGAAAAATGCTAAGAGAACGTTTTTGTTTACAATAAAAATTTACACAAGAATTTGAATACATTTTATTGCTATACATGGAGATTCTATTTTTTTTTCTAAAATAAATTATACTAATTACCCATTTCTACGCCACTGGCTGTTCAAGATGTTTGATATTAACAGGTTTAACGTTATAACGTGTACCAAATATGACTTAAATATCTCAACTAGTTTGTAAAATATTCAATAAATTCCACATATTTCTTGCAACTTTAACACCCTGTAACTTTTTTATAGGCCTTAAAATGATATAGTTTATACAAGAAAGTGCGGTTATTTTTTGGTTTTCTATCACCTGTTGAAGTGTTGCGGATTAAAACTGAATCACCCTGTATTATTAAAGACTGCTCACGGCTGTCACGTCTGACACATTTTTGGCTCACCATGCGCTTTCCGGAGATAAAATACAATGCAGAATACATTGTTAGCCATCAGAGCCATCTGTTTTCCAGGACATAAAGCTATAGCCGTGAGAAGTCTTTATAAATACGCCTGTGAATGATTTTACTCTTATGCGAATTAACGTTTTTTCAATTTTCTGGTCACACAATATAAGTAGTGTTAACTTTTTTCATGTCATTCTTATTTTAAGAACAAGCAACCTTTTTTTTATCAAGAATAACCTTTTTTAAAAAAATTGAAAATAATTTTTTTTTACAAGTATACTTAAGTCCATCCGACACGCTGTGTATTTGATAGGGAGGCGAAAATAACCTTTACTTGTTTTGTCTTATTTTTACTCGGATATTTTTTCCATCCAAAATTCAAATGTTTTCAATGCGAGCCAATGCATATAATATAGAAATTTGCTTCGGGGAGTGGACAAAATTTTTAACGATTTTTTTATACAGTTGTATTTACGAAACTAATATTCGCATTCTTTAGTCCACATAAATGTTTGGTTCTTCCTTCTAAGTCGGGGCAATTACAGATGCACATTTTTTTTTATAAACGACCTATAACAGGTAACCATTGTACATCCGTGATGGTCCTTTCATAAATTCGCACTTGTCGAGGTTAACGGTATGCCCTGACTCCAATGGCTTGGATAAAACTTTTTCAACGATCTCTAAATGTGACTATTACTAAAACTCTTATGTAACGATGATTATATCATCCAAATAAACTTCCCAAATACAAAATACAGTGTGCACGAATTGTGGCCACTTAGCTTGAGCCTGGAACGTTATTTAGCCCAAAAGGCATACGAACAAATTGATAGAGGCCACGTCCAGGAATGGTAAATGCAGTCTTTTCGTTGCTTTTTCGATGAAAAAAGATTCAACTAGCGGAATTTGCCAATTGACACTTTTTAGGTCTATCGGCGAGATGAATTTGGCCTTGCGTAACTTATCTAGAATTCTACTAATATACGGCAAAGGGTACCTACGCATCACGACGAATAAACTTGTTGACTTGCCGAAAGGGATTAGTAGTTATGTTTGCAGATGATACTTCGGTGTGGGTTCCGGCTCGAACGCCTGATGAACTTCGGTCACTGGCAACACCTTTTATAGAGAAGTTCGTGAACTGATGTGCTTCGAATAACTGGTAAAGAAGTATGTTTATGTACTCATAGATCTACTGTTTAATTGGATGTTATTAATAATTTAAGTTCTGCAGAAAGTATAACATTCTTGGGTATTCACTCATATTGAATTTGTGTCGAAAAAAATTAATACTTAGGTATTGTTTTTTTTAATGTGCAAATTATGACGTTAACTTGAAACTGACGATTTGCTAAATGTGTATTACTCGCTCATTTATAGTCACCTCAACTATAATGTGTTGGTGTGGAAATTCATCGAACTCTAATAGAATCTTCATAGCAAAAAACGAATTTTGAAGTTAGCTTTTCGGTCAAACAATATTCTGACACTTCCCTGTATATTAAGAACATTGTGTCATAAAAATCACATATAAATTATGATGCCAACGCCAATATGAGAGATAGAAAATGTCATTTTGAACAAAAAATTTCCTATAAACATGGGTCCTAAAATGCATAACAAGAAAGTTACAGGGTGATGAATGTATAGCTTGAAAAACATCTTTACGCAATAACTTCTACAGAAGTTATGCCATTTAAATGAAACTTGGTGCAATTCTTTATTAACTGAAGTGCAACAATCTTGTATAAAAACGATTTATTCCCATCAACCAGAGGCGGAGTGGCGGGGTAGCACAATGGGTTTTCTCCTCATTATTTTTTTCGGGTTATCTTTTTGGTCTCCCCGGTTCATCATTTTAGTGCATCTTTTTATTTTGCAACAAAAATGTACTCTTGTTTCATAACGATAAAATCCACCGTTTGCGTTGAAATCGGAAAAATGTGCCCCAAAACACCTGTTAACTCCAAAATTCGAAAAATAAAATTATTGCCTACCGCATTTAAATGTTTTACAGATGAATTGTACGTTCAAAATTAATAAAAAATGCTTAATGGATATTGAGTAAAACATCACTGGTTTTGCTGAAATATGGATTTCAAAATTTTGTCGACTTCAATCAGTTCCATTTTGAAAGCGAAAAATTTTTGATACATAGTTCATAGGGAATTTTTTGTCACTTTAAATGGTACAATCATTTTGTAAAATTTGAAAGCGGGAGTTGAAAATTTTATTTTTCGAATTTTGGAGTTAACACGTGTTTTGGAGCACATTTTGCCGATTTCTACGCAAACGGTTAATTTTATCGTTATGAAACAAGAGTACATTTTTGTTGCAAAATAAAAAGATGCACTAAAATGATGAACCTGCGGGACCAAAAAGATAACCTCAAAAAAGTTATGAGTAGAAAACCCATTCTACTACCCCGTCCCTCCGCCTCTGGTCGATGGGAATAAATCGTTTTCACACAAAATTGTTGCACTTCAGTTACTAAAGAATTGCACCAAGTTTCATTAAATTGCATAACTTCTGTAGAAGTTATTGCGATAAAGATGTTTTTCAAACTATACTTTCATCACCCTGTAACTTTCTTATTATGCATTTTAGGACCCATGTTTATAGGAAGCTTTTTGTTCAAAATGACATTTTCTATCTGTCATATTACATTGGCACCATAATTTAGAAACACCCTGTATACAGGGTGTCCCATTTTGATCTGGAACACCCCTGTAAAATTTGTACTGGCTTACGGATTTTAACGAATTTTTTTTTTGTATACAGGGCCCTCCTATACGTACTTATCAAACACTTTTCAATGACCACACGATTATTCCAGGACTGGATTAAACAATTTTTTTTACCCAAATTTTCGAGTTAAGGTATCAGCGATTTTTTTATCGGAAATCTGATAACGTGGCGTTAATCAGCGCCCCGAAAACCCCCAGGTTCAAAATTTCAAGAAATTATTCCCACAAATTATACTTTTTACACTGCATCACAATTGCAAAAAATCAAAATTTCAATTTGAGTTCAGCTATAGAAACAAGTGAAAATGGTAAAAAGAGGCCCACAGGGGACATTAGTAATAAACCTGATCGGAAACTGTACTCGGTTTCTCTTTTCATTATTGCTGTAGCTACAGTACAAATTTTATGCCATATGAGACGCAAGAGAGCTCGCTGCCGTCGCAGGCAGCCATGGAAAAACAATGGCTTGCAGAAATGTCAGTTTATGCATTTACAACAAATGCTATTCAGGGGTTGATGTTGCTAAAATAATGTACATTATTTTAAAATAATTTAGTGGGTATAAAATGTAATTTCTAATCGATTCGTCAATACATTTCTGCCGTTTAAAATATTGCTGCTTTTAATTACATTCTTCAAATACGTACTTTGTAGTGTATAATCTTATACTCTATTATTTGTAACAAAAAAAAGTAAAAATTAACGTTTCTCAAAGTGTTTGCACTTGCACGACTGCCTGCGACGGCAGCGAGCTCTCTTGCGTCTCAAATGGCATAAAATTTGTACTGTAGCTACAGCAATAATGAAAAGAGAAACCGAGTACAGTTTCCGATCAGGTTTATTACTATTGTCCTCTGTGGGCCTCTTTTTACCATTTTCACTTGTTTCCATAGCCACCTTAATAGCTGAACTCAAATTGAAATTTTGATTTTTTGCAATTGTGATGCAGTGTAAAAAGTATAATTTGTGGGAATAATTTCTTGAAATTTGGAATCTGGGGGTTTTCAGGGGCGCTGATTAACGCCACGTTATCAGATTTCCGATAAAAAAATCGACTCGAAAATTTGGGTCAAATTTTTTTTTAATCCGGCCCTGGAATAATCGTATGGTCATTGAAAAGTGTTTGATAAGTACGTCTAGGAGAGCCCTGTATACAAAAAAAAATTCGTAAAAATCCGTAAGCCAGTTCAAATTTTACAGGGGTGTTCCAGATCAAAATGAGACACCCTGTATATGACAATATCACTATGTGTACAAAGAACTCGTATGATACAAGAAATAATAACTTACTGTTAACGGATAAACACCGCTTGACACTTTATGAAAAGTGTCTGGTATATCTGTAAAAAATGTACAATAAACTTCCAATTGAAATAAAGGACTTGTCATCAAAACAATAATCTAAACGATCAGTTAAAAAATAGTATCGGTGACTGACGATTATTAATGCGTCAGTCAACGCTCGTATACACCAATTTAGTTAATAACATTTGACACACTTGACAGGTTCCTAATTTGAGAAACTCTCATATTAAGGTTTAACAAAAATACTACTTACCACAAAATAATTTTTATTTCAAAAACATTAAATGAATATTAAATTAACATAGTATAAAACTCTTAATTTACACTTGACACTCTATTAAAATTATTAGCAATCTAAATCGGATGAAACGAGTCTCCTTATATGAGATATCTCATATAGGAACACTGGAGTGTCTCATATTAACAAATGTTACTAAATGCGTTATATAACTACTCTAATTATAAAATAACTTTTATTCAATACAACAAGCTACAAAAATATATTCAGAATAATCAGAATTATGGACAATTGTATTTTCTCACATCTGGTCAACCACAACGGTAGCAATTTTTTCCTTCGCACTGATGGGAAAAAGTATTACCTTCAGTGCCGCAATTCCAACAAGCAATGGATGCAAGCTGGGGTTGACCGTGTGAGGTGGTGGGAAAGTCCGATCTGCGTCCGTAGGTATCTGTGATAGTGATGAGCAAAATCGCTTGTTATCAAGACGGTTTGTTATCCATATGACCAATAGGTGCTATTGAAATTAGTGACGCGAGGTAAATTACCATTTAGACCTTATCGAATCGTTTTATTTTATGGCACCTACACGAACTATAAACATTGAGACGTAAAAATAAACGCGTCCGATCTGTTTTTGTGTTTACGCAAACGACACATGGCGCTGATTCCTTAATTTTAATTCGAAAGTTAAAGTGCAGATAAAATCGTTAAGTTTAATTTTTTCTGGTTTCCTATACATCTCGGATCTTGGAGTTGTAACTTCTTTGTTTTTAATTAAGTGGAATGGGGGAAAGAACGGATCGAAAGTCGCGATTCAGCTGCAAGGCAACTAAATACGTCATGGACACAAATTTAATTTTTGGCATTCAGTAATGTTACGAATGGATTCTGATAAATGTTTTTGTCAGTGCCTGAAAAGGTCAGAACAAGTTAATACCTACATTTTTTTTATATCTAGATACCTACTCAATCTGGCTTATTGCTGCACAATATTTCACGATCAGAGTGTCAAATTAACGACTAAAATCCTTGTTTTGTAGCTCTTAGAAAGTATTACTTCGAAGTTTTTTCGGCGACGAGGTGTGATTGAGGGGCAAAATTGTTAAGTTTGGGCTTGTTTTAATAGCTATCCCTTTGTTAAATCATACCGCCCGCTCCCCAATCACCGGTAAATCTAAAGTAATAGAAGTAGGTCGGAAATAAACCTGTAAAATCCAGCGGGTAAACCGCCAGACCCCCACAAATCCTCTACCGGATCCTTTCGAACAACCAAAAACTCACAATAGAAATACAATTTTGTTTTCAAAGTCAGATACCACAACCTACGCGGTAGGTAGGTACGGGCAGAATGTAAGAAATTTCCGGGCATTAAGCACAAGAAAATCAATATTCGACTTAAATTAGTAAGTTAAATTAATTTATCCCGAAAGCAGGGAATGATAATATGACAGAGAAGAAGGCAACAGGCAACACTAGATAGTCCCAATGGAAAATAATCGTCTTAATACACACCATAACAAGAAAAATACACACCATAGTCAAACGGACTAAAAAGAAACTTGTGGAAAGCAAAAAAGGCACTATATTCCGGGTTTTGATGATGTCTCCCACTTTTTGCCAAGGTAACTTCCAACATTTTTTAAAATTTATTTGTATTTACTTATTTGCCAATATACATGAAAAATATCAACAAAATAATAATAAAAAATATAAATACATATATCCACAAAAGCACCCTTAAAACTCCTAGAAATGCATAATTTCTATGGTCCAAGGAATCGAAATACCAACACATTGTTGTTGTTGTTTAAGACACTTGACACTTTTCTAATTTCCAAGTAAATTATTCGTAATTTTAAATATAAAACTAAATGTCGAATAGCTTATAAAATTTCGTACAGTAAGCAACTTTAATTTTTCTAATATAAAATTTATTTTGCGTATAGGAAGGTACAGTTAGCGTCAGATGAAACCGAACGACGCAAAGCCATTTTCTTGAGACTTTTTAACGAACAACGGATTCAAGGTCAGACCGAGGGACGAACCGACCGACGAATGCAACGTTGCCAAATGTCAGAACAGAATCCAAATATCCTAAGAAAATGTATTTTTAGCGATCGGTTTCGTCTGACGCCAAAGGTACCTACCTGTTTACCTAGCTAAATTTAAAATTATCCTTATTGCTCGGTTTTGTACCTAAATGCCCAGTCATCAGCTCCAAACAATATTGTCGAACAATAAATAAAAATACAAAAAAATTGGAAGCTATAAATAAGTTTCTTTAAAAATACCAGGAAGTTGTGCAAAAAATTCCTTGTTTTGTAAGAAATTCTGAATATGTTGTAGAATACCCACAGAGAATTTATCAATAAGTGGTTATGAGTTATGACTTAATTTACAAGACCCTGCACACACGTCTATGTCTAAATGTTTCAAAATTTTAACATATCATTTAATTTTAATCTAAAAGATGAAGCTTTTTGATAATTTCAGATGATTTTAGTTGTATGTGCATGAAACAATAAATATTATTGTGTTTATTTTCAGTTGTTATGGGCAAATAAAAATATACATCCAGTTGCCAATAATGTTTAGGTAAAATTTTATTATTTTAAATTTCGTGCCAAACCATTATATAGCATTGCAAAACCCTTAAAATATGAGTAAATTAATTTTCGTAAAAATATTAATACTTACCTAACATTTATCTAAAATACTGCTCCGAAATAATTTTTCTTGTTTGCTTCGAAGCGTACAACTGTTACAAAGGATGCTTATAAGCATAGGACACAAAAATCACCATAGCAATGGTTTTCACGCCTTGATTTTGTTGTCTTGATCATAATTAAAAGGAAATTTACTTTCAAAAGTTAGTTCTGGTTCCAACGATTTATGTAGATTTACGTTATTAGGTATACCATTGTTGCCAACTCAATTTTCTTTAAATCGGGAAAGGTCGAATGCTCCCTTATAATAAAAATCACATTTTCCTTCATCAAACAGAATCCTAGTAAAACTCAAAAAAATAAAGTTACACGAGAGCTTGGGTCTGCCGAGCTGCAATCTTTTCTCGACATGAAGGGGTGTAATTTCGAAGAGAAATCAGGCACTGCGAAAGTCAAAAGACGTGTTCTAGCTAATTTAATAGAGGACCTCTCAGGGTACCCTAGCATACAAATGTCTCTTCTTTTCATTCCAGCGTAAATAACTTTGACCTATTAAGATCCAGTGCCAAGTAGAACTTCATAAATCGATAGTTATTAAGAATTGCGGGATAGCCGTTACAATTTCGATGTTACTAATTTTCTACAGATAGTCTGAAAAATGACTTAATTTTCAGGATTACGTTCTATAGAACACTTGAAATGAACTAAACTGAAATTTCAGGTCACGAGCCTTTCTATAATATGGTGTTTGTTTCACCATAAAGGTAGATCCGTAACATACGTACCTACACGCTTCGCTCACCAAGCGCTGATCATTATTTGAATTCGTGGACAACTGCAACACGAATAGCGAATGTCCGTAAAAAACAAACACTGCATTCGTTTGCCAAAATAATATCTTCATGCATTGTATAACTAAGTTTTGCCCGCTTGGGTTGTGGGTATATAGCTGCGAATAAAGAATCCCAGAAAGGAGCTTGTTTGCATGGGATTGTGCTCGATCGGGGAGTTTCTGCATAATATGGCGGGATGCCGTTTCCTTTTTTACAGTGGCGCGCACCTTTGAGTTGTTTCGACAAATTAATGGAGGCGGCAATCATTTTTTTTATTTTTATAAGGCACGTTTATGTGTTTAAGTTTAGGAATCAATATAAATAACGTCTATGCCACAAACGCCTATGCCACACCTCAAAAGTTAATTTAAATTACAAACTTACCTACTGATGGATTATTATCCTCAAACATTTAGTTTTGACGGTCAGGAAAGGACCACAAGCCGCACAGGTAAGCATAATAACTAGAAGAAATATTCAAGTACCACATACTGGCACCTATCACCTTGTCAGCTATCAAAAATTGTGTCAAAAAATGGCTCCTACACAGGGCGATTTCCGTCTCACGTATTTTATAATGCCTATAAAGCTTTGACTCCTTCCTCGGATTCTTTATTACTTTATTTAAAGGCAATGTATCACATGATTCCGATTATTTACAAATTTAATAAGATTTGAGGAAAGCGCCGGTGTTGGGTGGTAGGTCTGCTGAGAAGTCGGTCTGGCGACAATAAGAAGTGCTGTAATTTCGGAGTTACAAAAGTTGGGAGTTTCCAACCAGCAGATCACGCGCGTTCGTGCATTCGTCAACTTAATAAACACCAAAAATATTTTTGAAAGAAAATTATGTTTATTGATTAAGCAAGCGCACTGCCACTTAGACGGGTAGCACGGGCGTAGCCAAGGGGGGGTTTCGGGGGTTCAACCCCCCCCCCCCCCCGAAATAAGCAAAATATTACCTAATATTATACCGAAAAAATACGAGGAGTGAAGAGTTAAATTATTATTACGTTTGAATATATGTAGTAATAGTAGCGCCTAGCGCCATCTTTTGACGAGAGGCAGACGCAGTTGCAGCCGAACTATTTTGTATTGTAGGGACACTTTGCGTTGTTTCTCGATTAGTCGCCACGCCCCTCGGTCGAAATGAGCGGAACTTTGTGGAAGTTCGTGGAAGTTTCTGGACGGCTACTGGGCTGCTATATAAGCGGCGCCGCGGCGCGTGACCGCGCTTACGGCAGTATTGTTCCATGCGAACTCGAAGCGAATAAAAGTGAAAAGTGGTGAACGAATAGTGAAGAGAATTAAGTGTACCGTGTAAGTGAGTAATTTTAGTGCACTGTTATTCGATGACCTTGTTAAAGATAGATACGTGAATCATTATTACTGTCGAAAAATGGAGGGGAAAAAAAGGAAGGGTGATAAGCCTAAAGGTATGGACTACTGGAAAAAGTGGTGTAGTCAAGGTCAAGGGGTTTCTAATAAAAAAACAAATTTGGATTTAGCTATCAAAGCTTCAGCTACCTTGCATGCTGATAAGAAGACTGCCTACCCCGAAATCTAGTTTGGAATGCCTAGATATGTGCGATAAAAACCTTTATCCTAATATTTACACATTACTACAAATCTTGGCTACCATTCCTGTATCCACTGCTACCCCAGAGAGGTCTTTCTCGAGCCTAAGGAGACTGAAAAACTATTTACGAAACACTACAAGTGAAAACAGACTTAATGGTTTGGCTCTAATGAACATTCACTATGGAACAGAAATTCATGCAGATGAAGTAGTGGATATATTTAAAAGAAAAAGCCGAAGATTTTCTTTAATGGTTTTAGATTTAGCGCAGAGGAACGAAATTAATTTATCCATTTCATTTAAAGTTAAGAACTTTATAAATATGTCGTAGTTTTTCGGATGAATATAGGTATAGATATTAAATTTCATGTAAGTATATTTTTGTTGTTTTATTTACTTCTCAAACTAAACCCCCCCCAAAACTAAATTCTGGCTATGCCCGTGACGGGTAGGTATGTGAACACGCAGAACTCTCGTATCTCGGTTGCTGAGAATCTTCGGCAAGTTTGTGTTGGGTGTAAAAGTTTGCATATAATAACTTAATAATATCGGTCAAGATATGGGGGACACCTTGTATGGGTTTCCGTTTTTGCTTGGCAATTAATCAACTTCTGCTCTTCTGATACAAATGTGTGTTACGAAAAAGCCAAAAATTCCACCAAAAAGAACAACACGAATGATTAATGACGTATATCTTTCTCTGGCTATAGGGAATGTAGAGAGAGCAAAGTTCTTGTGTAGATTATCTTTTCGGAATAAATCTAACGTAATATATTATATCTATATATATTTTCTGATAATTGAGCGGTATTTTAGATGGACGACCCAAAGGTTAGAGGTGAAATGTGCCCTGCCAAGTTTAATATACTTAAAAATGGCACCAGGTAAATTAAGTAATTTTCTTGGTTTTATTAATTTTTCCCGGAACGTGAATATTTAACTGGTTTCAGGAGATACAGGAAAGCTATTTTATTTTATGTCGACCGACGGGCTTTACAAGAAACTTTTTAATTTTATTATTTTTTATTCTAGTACGCGGGTGTTAATAACTATAAATAACGGTATAAATATCGCAAAATATTCAAACTCAATTTTTCTATTACCTACATTTTGGGGCAAAATGTCATAATAATCTGACTTTACTTTGATAAAGAAATCGTTTTCGTAAACGAAATGAAAAAACCTACCAGCAATAAAAAAACACTTAATACGACGTTTCAATATAATATTATCTTAACGAATTATTTTAAAGTTTTCGCTTTGCATTTTAAAAAATGTCAAATCAAGTTATATAGTATTATTTATTATTGGGAATCGACAAAAACATTAAACGACGGGTTGTCATATAAAAAACATACTAAGTTTCACACGACCAGGAAAAAAGAAGAAAATTTATAATAAATCAAGTTATAGTACATGGCTCTGCTGGCAAAATTTAAGGAAATGGTATAATTTGGGGGTACTAATTTTCGTTTTCACCCCAGTTAGACAGGTTTGTTAGCATGCTAAAAAACATGCTTGCCATCTCAAAGTGGTAGCTAATAGAAATGGCGACCATTCCAAGATGGCGGATGTTGAGTTTTAAAAAACCAACTATATCTCTCATCCGATTGCATTGTTTTTTTTTATACCAAAGCTCTATGTGTGTACTACAAATTTTACACTGTTTCGATACAATCAACCGTCAATTAGTAATTAATCAATTACTGCAAATTTTCTGATTTTCTTGTGATTTTTTTATCAAGGATTTACGAAATAACTATACCTGTACATTAAGAAAAAGCTTTGAATAAAGGGTGCAGTGTAATTAATTATCTTTAATTTGATATATTACATATACAAGGTGTCCCAAAAAAGAGTGTCAAGAAGCGGCGCAGAGATAGAGCACCTCTCGGGGAATCCGAATCATCCTTTTTTTAGTTTAGGAGTTATGATTTTTTATAATTTTTCAGTGATTTTCGAATTGTCAGCTTATTTTGGCTATAATCGCAGTAAATAAGTGAGATAAATGCCTGATTTTTCTTTAGATATTTAGCTAAAGATATTTAGCTATTTAGTCTAACCAACATGAAGACAATTGAATCCACAACTCAAGACAATGCGCTCAAAAGTAAAATTACATAAAAAACAAAAGTGAAGAAAGTCCAATAACTTTAAAGGCATTTTAAAAATGATAGACTTTTTGTGTGGGGTTACTACAAAAAGGTCGTGTACGCTGAACAATCAAGAAGTTTAGAAGAACTCAGAAATAAAATTAATGAAGTAGGATAAATCAAAAATAACAGAATTGCATTCAGACAGTTAAAAGATTTTTTTTTTATTCCGGAAAAATATTCACTTACCCATGTAAAATTTTACGTATTAATTGTCATTTAAAGTGAGATCTCTAGTTATTTTGGAACGGATTGATCTGGACAAAATTTTGAAACCCGGTTTCAAGAAAACTATACTTATTGGCGTTTTACTCAATGCCCATTTGGTATTTTTCTTCATTTTGAATGTATAATTCATGTGTAACATTTAAATGCGGCAAGTGGACATTTTATTCTTCGAGTTTTTTAGTTAGCAAATGGTTTGGGGCACGTTTTGCTAATTTCAATGCAAACAGTTGATTTTATCGTCATAAAACAAGTGTACACTTTTATTGCGAAATGAAAAGATGCACTAAAATGACGAACATGCAAGACCAAAAAAATAACCTCAAAAAAGTTACGAGTAAAAGCACGATCCAAAAACAGCTCAAGTGAAGAAATTGATATCTTTAGCCACAGAGTAAATAGCTTTAGAACAGAAGCCTCCTTACGGATATGTGTCAAAAATAAGCGAGTCTCCATTTCAATTATTTACAGAAAGACAGACGGTATTTTAAGCATAAATTTGGTTCTAATACAATCTCTTTGCTGTGTAGATTATAGCAAAATCAAATAAAATGCAGATTATTCATGTATTTAGGAGAGATTTCGCTAAAAAGCGAGTCTCCTTTTAACACATGTCATTAAGGAATTGTCTGTATTACTCGTTAGTCTGTGCTTTAATTTATTCCTCATTCCCATTCACATTTCAGTTCAGCAGCCTGATTATTGTATCATGAGATGTAGCCATAAATCAGTTTCAAAATAAGGACTTCAACGCCCCGTATATCCGTAACCATCGAGATTTTATCGGTAGTTGTTGAGCTCAATCGTAATATTTTGGGCACAAATTATTATGATAATAGGCAATAGGCTGCTTATCTGTGCACTCGGTTCCGCTAGTAATATTTTTACCTTTTGTTTGCACAAAATTTTATCGCAGCATCCGGCAAGGCCGACTTTTCACGAAACCTGAACCCCAGGACCTAGATTTTCCACAAAGTCGTCGTCTCGCGAGGCAGACTTTTGATATGACAACGTTGCATTGCAAGGTGTTACCAAGGCTTAATATATTCCTTGCCCCGTAGCGCGAGCGTTTAATCACTTGCAGCGTTGCTAAACTAAAAGTCTGTCTAGCGAGACTTGTTCAGTAAAACTAACACTTATTATAATTGTCACAAACAATACAAATCGTTTTATAAATACAACTGACTATATTTTTCGCCATCTTCGACTTTTAGAATACTACCATGTTAAAAATGTTTATGGTATATACAAAAGAATACCTTCGAGCTGGTAACATAATTTCATACTCGTTCGCACCTACGAAATCTTCCATAGACTAGCCTAAAAGCCACTCTAAGGTAGGTATGCACTATATAGAAATAATAAAAAAAGCCTTTACGGAATCCTGATTTACTTACCCACCTCCAATCTTGTTACGAGCGCATCACCGTAGTTTGAGAAACTGTGGGAGAACGAGGGAGCGGGAATAAACATTCTCTGCAATGAAAAGCTCTTCCAAATACATTAAAGGTATTTCCATTCGTTTTTTATTCAAGACATGTCAATCTGAAATAATATAGGCATTATTGTTGCAGGTAGACTCTTTCAAAAATAAGACAACGGAAAAAACTTCTAGAATCTAGAAACCGGGCATAATTCGACAAACACAATTACAATAAGTATTTCATTAGTTTTTCTTCCGCTAGCAATATTTTACCTTCTTGTTGTACAATATTGTTTGTAGAATTTGTGTCATATTTCATTAGAAACAAATATAAACCAGTTTAAGATTTTATCAGTAAAACGTTTACAACCTCGTTCCTAAAAGAAAGAACACTCACTATTCAACACATTTAACTACACAGTTTCAATGCAGTGGCGTAGCTTCAAATTTTGGACCCCCCCGCCAAATTAAATTTGGCCCCCCTCAAACTGGAAAATAAAAAAATATATAGGTACACGGAGGTGAAACTATCACAAACTTTATTTCTTAGTAAATAAAAACAAAAAAGTTTTTAAAACAAAAATATATCTACAAGGTGTCCAACTTTAAAACTGTACAAATCCGTGAAATCTTCATTTTGAAGATAATCGCCGGAACTTTTTTTGTTCAAGTCAAGTGTGCCATGGAATCCCCTCAAAACAGTCGAATGGTGAAGAGAACCAGTCAAAGTGTTGGTGTGCAAAGATCCAATACAAAATATACAGGGTGCTATTATGTATGCCATCTCGAAGTAATGAATTTTTGGAACTTAATACGGGTCAAAAAAAGAGTACCTATATCAAAACTGCCCCAGACACTATAAATGAACGAACTAAGTCAACAAATACAGAAGCCTGCCAGTCAGTAAGTCCATATCAGTTTAAGTGGCTGGTGTGCCACAACAGGAAACGCACAGAAAATGTATCGTCTTTGTCTTAGACAGTGACTTTGTTGAGAAAGGACCAATAATTTAAATTGTTTTTATTTGTTGGTTGGCATTTTGTTCAGAAATAAATTAGGTACTTTTTTATTTGTTAATATTTTTTCAATGATTCCAAAGCATTCTCGATCCGTATATGAAGTTTTTTTAAAATTTCAGCATTTTGAGATGGCCCAGAGAAAAACAGTCTGTATATTTGTATTAAACCTTTGCGAACCAACATTTTGAGTGGTCCTGTTGATTATTCAACTGTTTTGATGGGATTTCATATCACACTTGACTCGCTAGATGCCTTTAAAATTCCTAATTTGCTCAACTTTGACACCCTGCAGAATGGAACTCTCTGTACCTATGTATTTTGTTCAAATTTGGTATATGGGGGGGTTTGCGGTGTTATGATTAACCCTGTGGTCTCAGGCTTTAAATAAATAAATCGCGAAAAGGTTTTTGGTGAAAATCGGGGATATAAAAAAAACGTCGCCATCCTTGAATTTGCATCTTGACAATGGTAGAAAAGTGATAAGAAGCGGTTTTCGAAGGCCTTTCAAGGCGATTGATGCATAATGAGTTTGCTACCCTAACGCACAAAGAGTGCTTAATATACCTAGATGATATCATAGTCTTTAGCGTAGGAGACATCGATGAACTTTAATTAGTTCGCTTTTATCCATTGCTGCAGCTTCTTCAGCTTGTATAGAAAGTAATTCTGAATTGCTTATTCTGTCTTGGGAACAACAATTTTTCAAACAGTTACAGGAAGGGTCAAAAATATAATATCAAAACAAAACCGAACACGGAGTACAGGCCCGGTCGAAGGGAGGTCGTCGAGGGTTCGAGGGGGCCCCCTTGACGGCAGGGCCCCCCCGCGACCGCGGGGTTTCGCGGTATGGTAGCTACGCCACTGTTTCAATGTTAGTTCTTCGCCTTCTTTGATTTGGCAACCCTCTACTTGTGTCAAAGGTAATAATTGATTAATATTGGTATTAAAAGTATCAAAACGAGCATCTACATAAAATTAGTAAACAAGAAAGAAAAGGAAATTCCAGAGAAAATTTAGTGTGCACTTCAAGAATTAAGACATTTCTTTCTATACTCTAATTACACAAGTATCTAGTCAATGTCCGCCTGCTTTGCAAGACTTCCTACAACTTTTTGTTGCAAACTGTACCTAGCACTGTTAGCATCGAAGAAAATCGATCTGAAAACCTATTGGCTGACTGGGCCCCATAACCAAATCCGCATCGTGTACCGTACGCGTCCGCCCTAAAATTAAGTATAATTCCGGCCGGCCGTGCGATAAAGCCACCCGCAAGAATACCGCAGTCTCGCTGTACAGCCCTCGAGGAAATTTACTGAACGAAACTTGGGCACGCTCGCCGCGGTTATCTCGATTTAACGGCCGAGTTGTCGGCATGTACACATCACAAGAACCCCGGGAATATCAAGGTCACGGGCCCGCTTTACTGGGGGTGCAGTAAGCTCGCCGATAACGATCAAAATTTTGCTGAGATTGTTTCGCTGGCTATATCGCAATTTAAGGTTGCAATTCAAATCCGCATTCGCCCAACTTGTTACAGGGCTGACAAAGGTCTGTGAGTAGACAAAACAACGTGCTATAACTAAAGTCTATCCAAGTTACAGCGGCAGTAGATATAAACAAAGTCACATGACCGCATTGCGATCGATTACCAGGCTCTGACTAATATGAGATTCCAAGTGGCTTGTAATTCTGAACTAATTCTGTTAGAAGTTCTAAAAATTGTGTTTTTACCTTTCGTGGATCTTTATAAATTTCCTTAAATTAAGTAGCAAAATAAATTTACAGAATATACTGCTCGCGATCCGATCTAAAATATGCAGTAAACTCGACTGAGGGAAGAGCCGGCCCTGCATTCTGCTCGCCGCGTAAACACTTGACATTTTATGGCGGCCAGATCAATAAGAGAATAAGTCACGTGGTGGCCAATGTTTTGATCCACTGCCTCTATAACTTGGATAGACTTTAGTGTAGTCTTTCGTCTATTTGTTCGACAGAATTATGTGGATATGTAGATAGATTGTATTTGCAATAGTGAACGGAAAATTATTATTTAATAATTATTTTTATAATTATGCCAATCCTGATTTTGATGCCCAATCTTATGTTTCAAGGCGCCCAACTACTTTTGCTCATCGGGTTATTTCTACGAATAGGCCAGGGAAATTACGGTAAAAATAACGAAACATAGATAAAATACATAACCGCATTTTTATAATACCATCACAAAATATTGGTAATAAATGACCGCCAGAATTGTTTTTTATACAAAATAAACATACGCGTGTGGGCGTTTTTTTAGAAAAATACATTTTCTTGTTGTAATAAAGGCGGCATAAATATTAACTGCGAATTTTAAGCTGCATTTATTAGTAAGTAAGGTATATAAAGTTGAGATTGATAAATTAAACAGATTACGTTTGCGCAAGTATCCGAATGATGTAAAAATTACATTTTGCGTAATATTTTGTTGGGCAAAAATATTAACTGAGTTTTTATTATTTATAATTACCTTAAAAATCAAGTATTAACAGTTTGTTCTGAAATTAAACATATTGTTTCGCCGGAAATCGCATTTTAAAGAAATTTGAAGCTGTCTTTGAGAGCAAAATTATTAACTGGCTGTTTTTGTTAAACTTTGTAAGTGGATACTAAGTCTTGTTAAATTTTTTGAAATTAAACAAAAATTGGATACGGAAGTATTTTTTTCTTTAAAAATAAATATTAATCGATTGACCTACATGCGCCCTAAATAAATGTTTAATTTCGCTATATGTGATTTAATATAGTTATATTGTAAGAAGTTAAACAAAAAATAACAGTTAATATTTTTGCTTTTCCTAAAGAAATGACAAGTGACAGTTGACGCTATATGCCGTAAATAAATGTTTAATAGTTATATTGTAAAAAGTTAAACAAACAGTTAATAGTGACAGCTGACGTACATGCGGCTCAGATAAATGTTTAATTTTGTATAAGTTAGGCCTGGTTCATACAGCTTCTTTATCTTTTAATTTTTCTTTATCTTTAAGAAATATTAAATGTCATTGGTCAGTTCAAATCAAGGGACAAATGCTATTGGTTATTTCTTAAAGATAAAGTAAAATTAAAAGATAAAGAAGCTGCATGAACCAGGCTTTACATTCTATTTGTAAAAGGGAATGATCATCTGCAATAAAAACGTAGTTAATATTTTTGCTTTTGTCAAAATAGAAAATTATCAAATTTTTATCTCGATCTAAGTTACTTCCATATTCTTAAAATGTTTAATTTCTTAATATATGTTAGCAAGGAAAGTTTGTTACCTAAAGAGTCTAAAAAAATCCAGTTAACATTTTTGCTCGAAATTTTTAACGAAAAATAGGTGTTTTTTGAGGTAACTCAAGGTTCCGTTTTTTCAAAATGTTTGATTTTTGGTTTCTAACAAAGTATTTACTTACCTATAACTTTGATATGGTAAAACAAAATTGCAGTTAATATTTTTGTCTGGGTCAAATTCTATTTTCCCTGGCCTAAAAATTAACGTGGCAAGTCCTAGACCTTGGAAGTATTGCGGGTTATGATAATATATCTTGTCTGTAGAGAGTTTTAAGGTTTTAAGCACGTGGCATTCCCGGAAATTTCTGGTATTACCCACCGCTTGGCAACACTGCGGCACGGAAAATGGCCATGCGGCGAAGTGGGGGAAATCGGACGATGTGCCCATGGCACGCCCCTATCGCTGTATAAAAAAGTCATACAAGGACTTCTTATTGGTTAGGAGAAGCAACATGCATTTTAAGGAAGGAGTAAAGGAGTACTATTTAGTAAACTTTTGTGTACATTTTGGTTTTCACCGAAAATTACAAATTAATTTTGTCTTAAACAATTTTGCTCTGGGAATCACCGTTTCGAATAAAAATGAAACGGTTCTAAATCTTCTACAATAAAATTATTGTAGTAGATTAGCTTACATACAGCTTGTCCCATAATACGTCTGTGTCTTAATTCAACCTTATGATTTGCTTGAAATTACTCAAACTTTTTTAAAAGCAAACAATCCAGAGTACTTACAGACATTGGTTTTCCATGGCTTCCTGGTTTTTCTTAGAAGTAGGCATTTTTGCTTTATTCAGGAATAGGGATGTAGCAAAATTGAAAAGAAAACAGCAAATTTTCCTCTTTATATGTATAATATGCCAACTATTCATTGAGGTTGTTTTTTGTTACCCATAAATTAATTTTGATTGAACATTTCTTATTAAAACAACTTCCAGATGACAGAGATGTGAACTGAGACTGCTTTGTATTAGTTGCATAGATACTGTTGCTTACCGTTTACTTAATTATTATTTGAAACTTTTTTCCGAATATCGAAAATAATACATTGAATGGCCAGCGAAGCGTCATCCCTGTGTACCGCACGTAGCAGCGTGTTCTGTCCTAAGCTGCTGGCTGCCGGTTATTGAGAGAAAAATTCAAGCTTTCGTTTGGCATCGAATTTATTTAATAAGCTTATGAGAGTTGAAAGTCAACAAAACAACACAAATTTACTGCTGGCTGCCAATGCGAAGGAACTGCTTAGGAGGTGGAAACTCCTTTTTTTATTGTTGCTCCATGGGCCGTCTTTCCGATGGTACCTATTTTGTTTTATACTCATATGCGAGTAGATTTGCCTAAACATTAACCACAACTTTTTTAAATAACAATGATCGGGCAATAATTGAGGCAACCTACTCGCTTCAAGTAAAGAAATATACTCTCTACATTTTACACATTAAACATCTTATTCTATAATCTTCTGAGAGTTAAAATCATGCGGCCGGCTCTTGGACTACTACTTGCATGAAGTAGATTTATAAGGCAGTTGAATAATTTATAAACGGTGATTTTTATAGCAAAATTGTATGAGAAAATTAGTTTTCATTTTTCCGTCAAATTAAATAATGTACAAAATACAGGCCTTCACATATCAAATAACAAAATTCTATGACGACCAGCACATATGGGACAAGCTGTAGACAACCTCCTACAGTTGTAGAAGATTTCGTAGTTTCCAATTTTTATTTGAAACTTTTTTGTTCTAAATTTTAAAAATAAAGGAGATAATATACCTATATAATGAAAACCATCTTAAGTGGGACACCCTGTATAGTGGATTAGTTCGCTTTGGAGCCTGCATGCGTTATAAAATACTTTTCCAAAATAGTGTTTATATTTCTGCAATTGACGTAATAGTATGTACACGATTCTCTTCACGTGCATGTTAATTTCATGTTATCACAAACAAATTAATCTAATATGACTAAACAGTGAAATACTGACCGCAAAGGCAATTCGTTGCCTTAAATAGATATTTAAAATATAGGACATCCTGAACGTCAGAAACTGACCACAGAATACCCCCTATAACCTACAATAACTCGCCATTTTTTTCCTAAACTAGCGCCACTCCAGCTCGCAAACAACAATGAAATTATGACGTCATGTTCGGAAGCTCGGGTCTTTAGTGTCGGCCCAGGTCTAATTTACACATTCAAATGCCAGACACCAGATGGGAATACGCGGCTAATACGTGCCCATGCCCTGTTTGTCATCACAAGCTATAGAAACGTAGGTTTGACGTTGCCAAGTACCTACCAAAAATATTCGTCTCGTGTTAATTCGCCGCTCCAAACAACACGTTTTGTCTCGCCGTTTGCTCTGATAGTATTTTCTAATTATTTCGGACAAAACTTTTCTCGTTTTGTTCCCAGCTTCAAATTTATATGTAAATTTGGATGGGGTGGGATCATAGGCGTAGCTAGCCTTTTTTCTCCGGGGGGGGGGGGGCTTAAGCCCCTGAAGAAGATGAGAATGAAGAAAATTAAAGTACTTACGCAAACTATAGTAGAGCTTATTTACTTATTAATCGGCACAACGTTATTAATTTAAATACACACAACTTTACTTCATACAGGGTGAGTTTTTCTCGATACCCACTATGGGGATCTCGGAAACTAGCAGAGCTAGAACAAAGGTTAAATGGGGAAAGAATTGCAGTTTGTATGCTCAATCTAATGCCCCTTTTAGGTTTTTAAAAAAGTTCATGGCTCACTAGAAACTTTGAAAATAGTGATTGTAGTGAAAATTGTAGATAATTTTGGGCTTAATAAGATAATCTATAGAATTTTTTTATATTGTTTGTAATTTTTGAGATATGACATAAACTTGTGTTTTTTTAAATGTAAATCATAGTTGGCTGTGGCCTTATCAAATCGGCCATTTTTTGAGCTTTCCAAAGTCAGCCATGGAATATTTTCATAATAATTACGTTCTATCGTATAATAAGACATACTTCAAACTTTCAAATATTTTTTTTTAGCTGGTAACAAAATGTAACAAAATAAAACAAAAATTATAATGATGGAGCTCTACCACATAATTATTTGCCCGTAAGAACCTATTTCCTGGCAGCTCCGATCCCCCGATTGTCTATTTTGGATTTCTTTTTGTGGGGAACAGTACAAAATAAAGTACGAGACAATTGTTGAACTAAGAGCAGCTGTTTTAGAAGCGATTGCCAGTATTGACAGGCGCTCTCTAAGAAAGGCGACAAATTCAATTTTAGAAAGATGCAATATTTGCATAAATAATAATGGTGGGCTGTTTGAACATCTTTTTTATTTTAAAAGGTATGTCTAATTATAAAATAGAACGTAATTATGAGAATATTCCATGGCTGACTATGTGAAAATTAAAAAAAAATCAGAAAATTAGCCATAGCTCTTTTATTTTTTTATAATAACTATGCCGAGTATTATATCTTTGGAAAGCTAAAAAATGGCCGATTTTATAAGGCCACAGCCAACTATGATTTGCATTTAAAATAACACAAGTTTATGTCATATCTAAAAAAATCACAAACAAAATAAAAAATTGGATTAGATTATCTTATTAAGCACAAAATTATCTACAATTTTTGTCTCTACAGTTTTTTTGTATAATCAGAAATAACGGACCTACAGAGATCTGATGAAATAGCAAAAAATCACTCTTTTCAAAATATCTAGTGAGCCATGAACTTTTTAAAAAATCCAAAAGGGGCATTAGATTGAGCATTGAAAACTGCAATTCTTTCGCCATTTAACCTTTGTTCTAGCTCTGCTAGTTTCCGAGAAAACAGGTACTTTGATTGTTAGTAAAAATTAATAATGGTTTCCACGATTTCTAAAAATTGTAGTTGACAATGTTGTGTCTACAAATACAGAATTGGCAACTGTCAAATGAAACAAATTTATTGTATAGTTGAAATTCTTTAATTGACACATCTGAGTATCTGGAAGTTAGAAAAGTTAAAAATTGTGAATTATGATGGAAAATTTTTTGCCTCCTTTAGAATCTATGGCACTAATCTTATCACATAAAACCTGATGGCAGTTGGACACACTGACATATAACATAACCTTGTACCAGTCCACTTATGTGGTCTCCTTGGAGTCTACAGAAAACAAACTTCCCCTCAAGGCTTCACTTTTCCTATGTGCTGGGTCCACACTCTGAGTGATGCTAATTCTGTGAGTGTGGCGTATGGAGGATTGACGGGGTCGGGTGCGGGGCGAGTGCGTGACGGCAGTGTTGCCGCTGTTTAGTTTGTTTTATTTTGTCATTATTAGTGTTTTAGTCAGTGTCTATTACTTCTCGTATACGCAATAACATGAACACGCAACAAGATTAAATCAGCTTAGTAAGGTTTTTAATGTAAACCTATAATGTCAAAAAAATTATAAAAATAAACGCTAAAATTTGTCAGGGGGGGCTATGTTTATACCAGGGGGGGGCTTAGCCCCCCCCAGCCCCCCCTTAGCTACGCCAATGGGTGGGATGCCAGCGCTGCTAAACTTTATTTGAAACCTAGATATCTCCTTGCTTGGGTAAAACGGGATTTACAGAGCGCGTATTTTAAAATTCCTTTAAAGTTTCACCTGCTGGATCCCCTTTATGTAGGCGATTGCCCCAATTAGAGTGATATGCGGATACCTGGGCAACAAAGCAAAAGGGTCTAAAGGGCGCCCATTAGCCCTTTCAGATATCACATTCGAATTAGTTCTGGGTTTGCGGAGCCCGGTTGCTATATCTCGTTTTCTTTATATATGATCCCGTTGGGATGGATACCTTTGTCCGATAATCCAGTTTCTCTATAGTTTTATTGGGTTGGTATAGGTTTATTTCCAGACCAATTGTCAAAGTTGATATTTTAGGGGGGGGGGGGGAAATTGATTTATAACGCCTCCATTACGAACCGGAAATACGAAATCCTGTTAGGCTCTCAAAGCCGCAAATTTTCGCTTAGGTAGCTTGCCCAAACTAAATTAAGGGTATAAAAATTGTTAGTTATACAGGGTGATTCAGTCATGATGTAAAACACACATTGGGAGAGACCTACTAAAAATGAAAATGCGAAAGAATTTTTTTGTTGAAGTTAGTTTAGTTCCGACATTATAATCGGAAATTGCCTTCATTCCAACTTTGAAGTCGGAAATCGTAAAATTAAATTTAGTTAAAAAATTCAAAGAAGAAATGGAACAAAATGGAGGTCCCCCTTTGTCCCACAACTTTTTCTGCGTTCTATGGTGTAAGCGAATCATTCTTTATAATAAGTGTTAATTTTGCTCATTGATTTTTGGCTAAAAAATGACAAGAAAAATGTATTTTTATAACAAACAATTCTACGACGACTTAGAACTGCCATCATAAAGCTATTTTTTAAGTAAGCTTTAATGTAGCAAAAATTAGAGTTCCATCTGTGAAATAAAACAAGTTGTACTTGTAAATTTACAGTTACACGTGTAAATGTACACTTTGGATCTGTAAATTTCGCCACGTTAAAGCATACTTAAAAAAGTAGCTTTACGATGGCAGTTCTAAAATGTCATACAAATCTCTTCCAAATTTCATCTTAAGTGCGAACACCCCCGTAAAATTTGTATTCTTCACCCGATTTTAGCCGTGTTTTTTTCTAAAAATAGGCCACAAGAAACTCTTTTTTACGTTGGTGCAACATTTCAGTTTTTAACACGTTAAGCCCCATGTGTACCATATAGGTACACACTTTAGTTTCTCCGTAGACCATGTGTCACATTAGCCGGCTGTGTTTAAGTTGGTGTGGCTCTCTCAGGCGCACAGCTAGCCTATTTCCTTATGGTGTAATGGATGGAATCATCCGGTCTGTGGTAAACAAAAAATTCGCTTAGTCCGTTAATTCACAAGGATTATTTTGTGGTTAGGTTATTTAGTTGACAGTTGATTTTTGACACGTAAACGTCGTTGGATAATTTGCGCTTTATTTTAGTAGATTATAATTATTGTTGTATAAAGGTAAAATGTCACGGAATGAACGGAAATTTTTGTAAACCGTGTTGGCATTAAAAATATTATAATAAAGAGACATTTTAATTGTGACACAATATGGCACGCACGGTCCAGGACGTTCCTAAGAAACAAAAATCTTTTGTGTGGACCACATGTGCCATATTGGTACACAGCTTTATTTAACCAAAAAAGTTTGTATTTAATTTTAACTAGGGTAAGTTCAAACAGTAACAGCCATCTTAACATAAAGTTGTCAAAAAAAGTTGTTTGGTCTGAGGTAAAACTCGTTTCTTGGCAGCCTCTCAATTTTCAAGGCCTACTACAATTTTTTTCTAGTAAAAAAATTAAGAAAAACATTTAGCAATTTTTTATTTAAAATCTGACACCACAGCGTTAATTAGGAGACACCAAAACCCCCACATACCAAATTTGAACAAAAAATATACAGGGAGTTCCATTCCGTAAGGTGTGAAAATTGAGCAAAATAGGAATTTTAAACTTATCTGGCGAGTCAAGTGTGCCATGGAATTACTTCGAAACAGTTGGATGATGAACAGCACCATTCAAAGTGTCGATGTGCGAAGATCCAATAAAAAATATACAAGGTGTTCTTCTCTGTAGCAACTCGAAATTCTGAATTTTTTTAACAGGTCAAAAATCGAGTATATTAAAACCGCCCCAGACATTATAAACGAACTAAGTTTAAAAAATACAGAAGCCTGCATCAGTAAGTCTATCTAAGTTAAGGTGGCCGGTGTGCCACAACAGGAAATGCACAGAAAATGTATCATCTTAGACAGTGACTTTATTGATAAAGGTCCAACAATTTGAATTGTTTTTATTTGTTGGTTGGATGATGGAAAGAAATAAAAAAATAGCTTTTGTGTTTATTAATATTTTTTCAATGATTCCAGAGCTCTCCTGACCAGTATAAAGTTTAATAAAAATTCAGCATTTCGAGATCGCCCAGAGAATTATTATTGTATTGGATCTTTGCTCACCAACACTTTGAGTAGTCCTGTACTTTTTCGTTAGATTCGCATTTTCCGACTTTAGTCGGAATTAAGCTATTTCGAGTTTAAAGTCGGAATTTTAAAAAATCATGGTCCTTCTACGCTTCCCTAAAATAATATTTCCTTATCCAAGTTTTTCCCACCTCTAGGTACAGATATATTTCATTCTTTAATTTTTAAACGAGTTTCCTCTTTTAAGCAGTTTCACTGTATCTGTAACAGAAATTCCTTTGATATAATATATGTATCAGATCGGTACATGTCATGTGTAAAAAGAACCATCTGAAAATACTCTTATTGTAAATGGGACAGCTTTTCATCACCAGAATGGTTTATTTCTGCTCCCTCATTTTTCAGGATTATATTTATTAGAATTTTTAGTTTAGAACTAAAGCGCAGAAATATCAGACAATCACGTTCAACATGAAAGCAAATTCTGAAACTACGATTCGGATTCGGCTCTAGGATTATCGGAGGTAAATCAGATTTTCTTAAAGGATTTTTTGCAAATTTTACATAACGCACATTGCAGTGGCTTTGAGGTATTTATGGAAGCTTTTGCCCTTGTCAACGAGTACGAAATTTTGTAAGAAGCTCTATTTTTTATTTTAGGTAGGTATTCGTCAGTAAACCGATGATGTAATTGCTGCATGTTTGTTAGGTACAATAATTTTACAAATTATGAAATATGGGAAGGTGTAATTCTCACATATTGGAGATGGAGACATTGAAAATAATTATGAAAAATAACAACTTTTAGTTTGAGAATCATACGGACTAACCGGGTACTCGTTGGGTGTCTGTTGTATTTCTATGAAAGTAAAAAAATAAAAGTTTACAAAATATCTTTACCCCTTTTCTTAAAATTCATATCCTTATCATACATTGCTGTTTCCCCTAAGCAATTAGAAGCCCATTTATAACAGTGGCTATTTCCGACTTCCCCCACTTCCCCGCATGGTCATTTTCCGTGCCGCAGTGTTGCCAAGCGGAGGGTAATACCAGAAGTTCATAATTCCAAAAAAGATAAAGTAAAAAAAATGAAATGAAACTATTTCATGAGAGCTCCCCCCCCCTTGTTGAGCCTCACAGCATCCCAGCCTGCCATAAAACTATATGATGATCATGATATCAGTGCCACGCTATACCTACGGAAGTTATAGATCACAGATAATTCCCCGCTCGCAGTGTATATCTATAATTTACACTTTTTGGTCTTGCAAGTCCGTAAGTCCTTCTGTCGAGTATGAGTTTCCCTTCAACAAAAATGCCTTTCATACACAAGAATGGTATATTATGCTCTGGGTAAAAAAGGACACTCTGGAAATAACCTTAATGTAAGTGGGGGAGCTTTTCATTTCCGGAAATGTTTATTTCTGCTTCCTCGTTTCCCAGAATTATGTGCCTTTAAATAAAGCGCGGAAATATCAGACAATAACGATAAACATGAAAGCAGATTCTGAAACTACTATTCGACTCCACCCTATTCTTTGTGACTCCACGGTGCGCTCGCAGTAATATTGGAGGTAAATCACGTTACAGAAAGGGTTTCCTTGAAATTTGAACATATGAATTTTTCAGAGTTTACACTAGAAGCTGGCGGAAAAAATATATAAAATTATTTTAGGAGATCAAAGTATACATTTTTATAGATCGGATATTGTTAGTTCATGTTTTTTACATGTAGTAAAGTATAACATTTTTTATCATCCAAACCATAAATGAACATAATAGTTGGGGCAATAATTATTTTGTCATTAAAATCTTTACAAATATTTCAGTACAGGGTGTTCCGGTATATTTAGTCTTCCATCGACAGCCTTTATTTTTGAGCGAGAAAGAAAATCAAATAAAGTGTTGTGGAACTTTTTCTGAACCGCTAAAATCTGTAACCAGGTGAAACAAAAGAAGATCACGTAGTTGAGAAAAAATATAAAGTTTTTTAAATCGAACGCCCAATATACATATACGTTTTTGAAATCTACTCGTCATTGCGATTAAAATGATTTAATCTTTATAATATTATCTTTTGCCGTTTTAGAAATGTTGTATTTTAAAATTTTATACTAAATTTATTTTACTTGAATTTTCGGATATCGTGAGAAAAACAGGAAATCGAAACGAATACTACTTTAAAATTGCAAAATGTTTTGGATTTTATCCAAATAACTTTTAATTGGGTTTTTCGCCACAGGAAATTGAACCGAACTGATTAAAAGGCAACTTTTTCAAGTTGCCAGGAAAATTCTTAAATGATTAACAATATAAATGAACCAAACTTTTGAACGTTTAACTCGAAAAATAAGTTTTATTTGAAAAATTTTTTCTCACTCAAAAAATAAAGGCTGCAGGGGGTAGGGGCACTAAATAATATACGGGAACGTCGGGAACTCCTTGTACATATAAATACTGTAGAATGTCGCATAAAAATATTATCCGGATTAGTATATAAACTTACCATAATAATAAATCTTTTTGCTTTTTATTATCTTTGTATCTATGGTATACATATATTTACATTTTTCGAAAACATCTTGTCCTACCCTAAAAGTTACTCCTAATATACTGTAAATTCCTTTTCCAGGCAAGATGCCTCTGACCGTAGGTGGCTGGTGGTCAAACAAATGCACCTGCGTTACTAGAAGGCGCAAGATCGTCATCCACGAAGAAGAAGAACTATCAGAGAGTTCCAGATCGGATATTGAAATTCACCCTTCGATTGCGCTGTCTACCACCATCAAGAAAACCGTGGCGCCTCGAAGAAGAGGAGCCTTCACTTGTAACGAAATCAAGAGGCTTATCCCCACGAAGATTTTGAAGTGCTTCGGGCAAAATGAGGCTGAAATGACAAAGTTGGAAAAGAGTAAGCGTGTTATGAATGAAATCGTTTGAGTGAAGGACAATCAATCAATGAACAACGACTATTATGGAATTCTCATAGAGGGTGCCCCGTTAATTATTGAGCATACAGTAACTGCATATACAGGGTGGTCCAAACTTTATCAGCAATACTTTAAAAACTGCTAGAAAATTTCAAAAAAAGGAGATTTTTTCCTATAAACATATATTGAAATCCTTATGTCAAAGTTCAATTTTTTTTTCAAATTTTCTTTTATTTTTCCTAAAGGAAGACAGTTAATGCAAAGATATTTAGTACAGTTTATACACTCATTAAATACTATAAATTAAAAATAATTTAGCCCATCTACTTCCACCAGTGTCGGACAGACAGGGGTCAACCATCATATTTATATATTTAATAAAAAAAGGCACGACACTGGAAAAGTAATCACTTTTACCTTCACTAAATTTCCCAATAAATTCTAAGAAAAAAACTATTCTTGACTTTTTTTCGAAAAATGTGCATTTTATTTTTTTTAGATTTGAAAAATCATGTGTCCTGGGAATTAAAAACATCTAATTTTTCGCACCAGTAAAGTGGGCTTTAGGCACAGACCTAGATAGCTCACAGACCTATATAGCTTCGCTAAGCTATATAGGTCTGTGCTTTAGGTAAGTCTTACGGCAAAATGTTATTAAGGAAAATTGTTCGGAATTAAAAACTCAGTAGGTGTGAAACATTTCGAGAGCCTAGACCTAGTTTGATTTTCTTCTGCTAAAAAAATTAAAATGCACAAAAGTGAATATTTGAAAAAAAAATTGAACTTTGACCATAAAGATTTTGTTCAGAATAGCTTACATTTCATTTAATTAAATTAGTTGATTTAATTTCTTATTAAATTTAAGATAAAAGTATTCCCAAATAGTGCGTATATTGCCTGTTGATTCATTTTTGAATTCAAATAAACCACGCGCATATAAAAGGATATTTGGAAGGCGCCTAAATGTCTACGCGCGCGCATCCGAGGTTCTCATTGTTCGGGATGTGAGACAACGTGGGTGTGTCCGTTGTTAGCCGTGCACATGGACGCATCGAATTCCTAACGAAACCGCAAAAAACCGCCGCATCCCTTAAGAGTTTCTACTTTTCGGGAATAATTCCATCTCCGCACGAAAAGGAAAACCGTCGACTCCTTTTGTTGTCCGAAAACAGTTATATTTCTTGGTGGTGTGTCACGCCAAGCGCGAGAGGGTTCCCGACAAGAAGCCGTTGCTGCCATCTCATCTGACTGAATCAGAACACCAGCGAGTCACCCAGATTGCAGATAAAAGGTAAGCTGGACAAGTATCCCGTTTCTTCTTTGCTCATTTCATCATATCAGGTGCTCACTTTGGGAATACTCTTAAAATCGCCCCTATTGGGTTTTTATAGTTCATTTCACGTAGCTTTTCTAATTGATAAGCCGCGCGCGAACATGGTCCTTCGAGCCGGATAAACCGGAGGACCGCCGGTTTTCTTTTTCGAAAATTACGCATTTTTCAAAGAAATTTCTATTTCAATTTTTCGAAAAACGCCTTTGAATTTCGCTTTAAACTCGCTTCGCATTCGCAAATTCACGTTCCTTGCAACGTTTCACGTCGATATCGTCTCATTCGCAGTGAAAATTGTCAATTTTAACAGTTATGAACAAGCTTAAAATTATTCTGAACGCCCGCTAAAAATTTCGATAAGTTCTTGGCCATCTTGGTTTCCGTTAAATCGAAACGAATCGATTTTCTCCGCACGCATCGTCACCGCATCGTCTTTGCCGGTCGGCTTCCGCCTTTTTTCTGTGACGTATCGGACTTGCGCGGTGGTCAAATCCAAGGCTCCGTCGCCAGTTGGAATTCAATCGGACCGTCGTGAACTTCGTAAAAAAAACCTTTGTTTTGATTTGAAACCACGCGCCGTACTGTCCACGCGCGCACCGCCCGGTTAGCCGAAAACTCTTGATTGAAGTGTTCGCTTTTATTTGTAAACCTACAACAGTCGTGTGTGCTCTAATTTCTCTATAAATTTGCAAATATGACTGATCCGGTTCGCCTTAAAAAGCTGAAAAATTATCGCACTAATTGCCTGTCCGAAATTTCGATTTTACTAGAACTAGGCACTCGCGCAAAAACAGATCGATCTATACGCAGTCTATTTAAGGTCAGATGCGCTGAACTTGATGTTTTAAAGGAAGATTTTTTAAAGCATCATCAAAGCATTGTTTCTATTATTGTGACCGATGCTGAAACGGATTTAGAACCTGAAAATATTATGCGTGAAGGTTTTTTAAGTGAGTTTTACTCTGTTAAATCGATTTACTTAGAATTATTTGAAGTTGAAACCAACAATATGTCGAATACTATGAACCACACTATGCTCGGAACCGGGAATAACACCGCTAATCCTTTTGTTACAAGGCCGCCAAAGATGGATCTTCCAAAATTTAAAGGTGACTATCGCAGTTTTTCTACCTTTATAGATTTGTTCAACGCTCTGGTTCATGACAACCCCCTTATTACTCCCATAGAGAAGTTTAGATATCTGTTGACTTGTGTGGAAGGGAAGCCCTTAGGTGTTGTGAGTACTTTACCAATGACCGCTGATAATTATCAAATAACATATGAAAATTTTGTTAGTCGATATAGTAACCCTCGTTTACGAGCGCAATGTCATTGGAATGCTTTAAAAACAGCTCCAAAAGCCCTTAGAGATCAACCTGGGTCTCTTAGGAATTTATTGGATACTTTTGCTCAAAACCTTGCTTCATTAAAACACTTAGATTTTCCTGTAGAATCGTGGGATTTCATATTAGTGAACATGCTAATAGAAAAGGTAGATGGTGACTTGATTACGAAATTTGAGTTGTTGCCAGATTCCACTGACATTCCGCATTACCAACAGTTTTTCGACTTTTTAGAAAAATGTTGCAAAACTTATGAATCGCTATCGTTTACCTTGCCTTTACCTCACAGTAAAAAATCCGCTAATTCTTTTGCGCAATCCACTTCACGTCATACTGCTTCGTTTTTTACAAACCAAGCTAGTACTGGCAACAACAATAACTCGCCGCTCTGTGTATTGTGCAATGATGCGCATCTTTTATACAATTGTCAATCCTTTTTAGCAAAATCGCCTCGTGACAGATACCAAACTTGCAAAGCCGCTCATCTCTGTCTTAATTGTTTGAGTAGTATGCATTCCACGCAAAATTGTAAGTCGCTTATTTCCTGTCGAAAATGTAGTCAGAGACATCATACGCTCCTTCATTTTTCGCCTAGTAAACCTAGTCAAACGCATGACAATAACACTTCCGCTTCGACGTCAAACACGGTGTCCGGTAACCAAAGTACAAACAATAATAATCCGCAAAATATTGTGACTACAAGAGAGTCACAAAGGCAGACACATCAATTCTTTGCCGGTTCTAGCTTGGTTTCAAGAAACACCTCCGTTGTTCTAGGAACTGCATTAGTTGAAATGTTAGACAATCGTGGAAGTTTTAAGATAATGCGCTGCCTTCTTGATCCAGGAAGTATGACGTCATGCATTTCGCAAAAGGCTTGTAATATTTTAGGTTTGCCTAGACACTACGGTAGTTACGAAATACGGGGACTTGGCGACATGACTTCTCGAAGTAATCGAGGCACTGTCACTCTTTCATTTCGACCGATAGGAAAAGTAAACCCTTTGTTATGCACAGACGCTATTATTTTGCCGAAAATTTGTGAAAAATTGCCTTTAAATAATCTCCCGATTGTATCCTGGTCGCATATTAAAAGTTTGCCACTAGCTGATCCGCATTTCTCTTCGCCAGGTGTTATTGATGTGTTACTTGGCGCTGATGTCTATACAAAAATAAGATTAGACGGTTGCATTCAAGGAAAGGAGGGGGAACCCGACGTTTTGAACACCATATTTGGATATGTTCCTATGGGAAAGTTTAAATATTCCAATTTAAAATCGCCAGTTGTTGTATCTTCATTTTTTTGTCATGCGCTAGATTCCAGTCTTGATGAGACTATAAAATTTTTTTGGGAAGTAGAGTCAGTCCCCTCTGTAAGAGCCATATCGCCTGACCATAAGGTTTGCGAAGAGCATTTTTTACAAACCTACACTCGAGAAAATGATGGCAAATTTGTTGTATCGCTCCCATTTCGCCACGACTTACCGACCTTCCCCGGTATACGCGAGCTCGCCGTGCAAAGGTTTCTTTCTTTAGAACGCAGATTGTTAAAAACGCCAACTTTATACGCTCAGTACTGTGAGTTTATGAAGGAGTACCTTGAATTAGGACATATGTCCGCAGTGAATGACTCTGTTATTTCTGCAGACTCTTTTTATATACCGCACCACTGTGTTTTGAAACCACACGCAAGCTCTACCAAACTCCGTGTTGTGTTTAATGGAAGTGCAAAACTTCCTCGTCAAACATCGTTAAACGAAAACTTGCATGTTGGTCCAAAACTTCAAAAAGAGATAGTAGATATTTTGATTCAATTTCGCTTTTATCCATACGTTTTGTGTGCCGACATCCGTATGATGTATCGCAACATTTTAGTTACTCCATCGCAACATCGCTATCAACGCATAATATGGAGGTTTTCTCCAGATCAACCCCTTCAAGATTTTGAGCTTGTGACCCTCGTGTATGGACTCACTCCTTCGCCTTTTTTGGCACTTCGCACTCTTCAGCAATTGGTTGCTGACGATGGGAACAACTTCCCCTTAGCCTCTCGTGCCATCATGCAACATACTTATGTTGATGATGTGGTCACCGGAGCCTCTACTCTAGAAGAAGCTAATTTGCTTAAGAATGAGCTCATTTCGCTGTTTTCAAAAGGAGGTTTTGAACTCCGAAAGTGGAGTAGCAATAACCCACTTTTATTAGGTGATCTTCTTTCCGAGTTTTTGTCAAAAAATCCACTTGATTTTGACGAACCCGGTACGCCCTTAAAGGTTTTAGGTTTGCAATGGAGTCCGACTCACGATTGTTTTCATTTTAACGTTGTTCCACTCTAAAGGTCATGCACAAAGCGCTCTATGCTCTCAGAGCTGGCCCGGGTTTTTGACCCTCTAGGCTTCTTGTCGCCTGTTACTTTTTTCACTAAAGTTTTAATTCAAAAATTGTGGGTTTGTGGCATTGGCTGGGATCAAACCCCGCCTGAAGAGATTTTACAAATTTGGATGCGTTACAAGTGTGAACTTCCCATGTTATCGAAAATTAAGATTCCGAGAAAGGTTGTACCTGTCGTTTCTGAGTCAACTTACGAGCTACATGGGTTTTGTGATTCCTCTGAGAAAGGGTACGCGGCAGTGGTTTACTTGAAGTGTCAACTTCCCGATGGTCACGTTATTCTACATTTTATCGCTTCCAAAACTAAAGCCTCGCCCTTAAAAAGGCTGACGATTCCCCGACTCGAACTTTGTGCCGCCGTTCTCCTCGCCAAACTTATGTCGCATCTTATTTGTCTTATCAACAAGAGTTTAACAATATCTCGTATTTTTGCGTGGTCTGACTCGCAAATCGTCCTTTGTTGGCTTAATTCTTCTCCACACCGATGGAAGACTTTTGTGTCAAATAGGGTTTCCTATATTCAAGATAAACTTGCGCCTGCATATTGGTTGCATGTTGATTCAAAAAATAATCCTGCCGACGTAGCTTCGAGGGGTCTGTTTCCTTCAGAACTAGTCAGTGCAAATCACTGGTTCCAAGGCCCTCCTTTTTTGTATAAACAAGAAAGTTGTTGGTCAAATTTGCCTACCTCGGACCCTATTCTAGGTGTTGAAGAGGAGCAAACGTTATCGTTTTTTGTCGCTTCCGATAACGATCATTTCGTCGACAAGCTCTTAAAGGATTGTTCGTCCTTTTCTACTATTCAACGCATACTCGCTTTCGTTCTTCGATTTGTTTTTAACCTCAAAACCCGTACTAATCAAAAGTCTGGACCTTTAACGTATTTTGAGCTACATGAATCTTTCATTGTTTTAGCAAAACGCACGCAATCTATCTATTTTGGGTCAGACTTACGCGCAGATAGATTTTCGAAACCGCTCCGCAAACTCAACGCGTTTGTTGACAATTCAGGCATCATTCGAGTGGGCGGGAGGTTAAAAAATTCTAGCTTGTCATATTCCGCAAAATACCCGATTTTATTGCCGAAAGCTAGTGATTACACTGACTACACTTTTTATAAAATCCTACCACGAAAAGTATTTGCACGCCGGTCTTCGCACTTTACTATTTCTCCTTTCACAAACCGTTTGGATTCTTTCGCCCAAACGCGCTATTACCTCTGTTATTCACAAGTGTTTGACGTGCTGGCGTTCTGACCCCAAGCCATTCCAACCTCCTATGGGTGACTTGCCATCTCCTCGCGTGTCCCAGTTGAAAGCCTTTAGTCATACGGGTGTAGATTTTGGCGGACCATTTCTTATCACAATGAATAGACATCGTGGAGCTAGGACTACTAAGGCCTATATTTGCCTATTCGTATGTTTTGCTACTAAGGCGATTCACCTTGAGTTAGCTAGTAGTTTGTCAACTGAGGCTTTTTTAGCTGCTCTCCAAAGATTCATATCACGAAGAGGTCGGTGCAATGATTTATACAGCGACTGCGGAACTAATTTTGTTGGAGCTAGTAAAGAGCTAAAAATTATGTTTGCGGCCGCCGCGTCAAGAGAAAATATCCAATGGCACTTCAACCCCCCGTCAGCGCCACATTTTGGAGGCCTTTGGGAGGCTGGTATTCGTTCGGTTAAGACTCATTTATATCGCGTCGTTGGTCAACAGATCCTAACGTATGAAGAGTTCTACACGGTTTTAACATTAATCGAAGCAGTTCTCAATTCTCGTCCGTTGAACCCTATCAGTTCTGATATTGAAGACGTAAACGCGCTAACTCCCGGTCATTTCTTGACTACCGAACCCATATCTTGTATACCCGCTCCAGATTTGACCACTGTGCCTATTAATCGTTTATCGCGTTGGCAACTTTTGCAACAAATGCACCGCCACTTTTGGGATCGCTGGCATAAGGAGTACCTTCATTCTCTTCAACAAAGATATAAGTGGCTTGATACTTCAGAAAACCCGATATTGGGAAGTTTGGTACTTATTAAAAGTGAGAATACCCCTCCTTGTCAGTGGCCCTTAGGTCGTATTATCGAGTTAACCAGCGGCAAAGATGGTGTGGTACGCGTCGCGATTGTAAAAACCGCCAGTGGAACTTTCCAAAGACCACTGGTAAAATTATGTCCGCTACCTATCACTCAATAAACATTTTTTCTTTCTTCTAATTTTAAGTAATTTTCGTTCGTGTCGCGTCAATTCTCTTATTGAATTAAGTTTTTTTTTTTTTGTATTTTTGGAAAATGCATATGTAAAACATGCATTTTCGCCGGGCGGGATGTTCAGAATAGCTTACATTTCATTTAATTAAATTAGTTGATTTAATTTCTTATTAAATTTAAGATAAAAGTATTCCCAAATAGTGCGTATATTGCCTGTTGATTCATTTTTGAATTCAAATAAACCACGCGCATATAAAAGGATATTTGGAAGGCGCCTAAATGTCTACGCGCGCGCATCCGAGGTTCTCATTGTCCGGGATGTGAGACAACGTGGGTGTGTCCGTTGTTAGCCGTGCACATGGACGCATCGAATTCCTAACGAAACCGCAAAAAACCGCCGCATCCCTTAAGAGTTTCTACTTTTCGGGAATAATTCCATCTCCGCACGAAAAGGAAAACCGTCGACTCCTTTTGTTGTCCGAAAACAGTTATATTTCTTGGTGGTGTGTCACGCCAAGCGCGAGAGTGTTCCCGACAAGAAGCCGTTGCTGCCATCTCATCTGACTGAATCAGAACACCAGCGAGTCACCCAGATTGCAGATAAAAGGTAAGCTGGACAAGTATCCCGTTTCTTCTTTGCTCATTTCATCATATCAGGTGCCCACTTTGGGAATACTCTTAAAATCGCCCCTATTGGGTTTTTATAGTTCATTTCACGTAGCTTTTCTAATTGATAAGCCGCGCGCGAACAGATTTCGATATATGTTTATAGGAAAAAATCTCCTTTTTTGAAATTTTCTAGCAGTTTTTAAACTATTGCTGATAAAGTTTGGTCCATCCTGTATTGTGTGCCAAAATATTAGGCGATTGAGCTTAACAATTACCGGCCAAATCTCAATGGTTTCTGATACTGAAGTTCTTTTTTTGGATTTGAATTATGCCTATATTTCCCAAAATAATCAATGTATTATATCAGTAACCATTGAGATTTGACCGGGCTTAATCGTAATATTTTGGGCCAAAATATATGCAGTTGCTGTATCTACCATTATTAATGGGACACCCAGCATACAGCAATGTTTTGTCAATCCTACATTTTCTAGAGGAAAAGAGTAAAAGTGGCTAAGAATTCTTGAAAATAATAATTATTCTATAGAAAACTGAGAGATGGGCTAATCATATAAATATTTTATGTTTCTTTTTTATATTCAGTGGTAAATTTTTGAAAAGTTGGCAAAGATAGTTGGCCTACACTATATTAAAGACCTGTGCATAGCGCTGTTTCAAGCAATCGTTACTGGCGCCACACGACGAAAAAAAATCGACAGGGTGGTTTAATGTTAAAAACAACAATGTTGCAGGATCTTTCTAACATATTTCTATACATTTTCTTAAGAGAAGCGAGTCTAAAAAGCAAGCAAGAGTCCATGAAGAGAAGAAAATAAAGTCCATGGCTAGTTGTAGTGTAAGTAAATATCTCATAATTTCAAAAGTGTTTATTCTTCTGCAACTCACGTAATAGTCTGCGTATGATTTTCTTCATGTGCATGGAAATTCCATGTTTTCACAAAAAAATCTACCTGTCAAAACTCTGTTAAAATTACAAAAATACGAAATATTGACCGCAGAACGTAAATCGTAATAAAACTGGATATTTAAAATATGCGGCATTCTAAACGTCAGAAACTGACATATCTATAACCACCTAATACCCCCCTATAACCGTGGACTGACGTATTAGTAAAGACTGCTCACTCTCTGGCTCACCATGCGCTTCCCGGAGACAAAATACAATGCAAAATACATTGTTGACCATAGGTGCCATCTACTTTTCAGTATATGAAGCTATATAGCCGTTAGAACTCTTATTAATATGTCAGTCAACACTATAACCTATAATAAGTCGCCATTTTTTTCGTCGTGTAGCGCCACTCCAGTCCGCAAACAACAATGAAATATGACGTCATGCTAGGGTCTTGCCGACCATCGGTTTTTGACGAGCTGTACTTTTTAGCTACATTAATTTTTGACAAATAATGTTGGTTCCCTGTACCACAGACCTATATAGAAAGCCTGTACCCTATCTCGTCGATTTTCGGCTTCCAGTCAGAGTATCAGAAATTATACAAAGTTTCGTTAGATATTGATTTGCCACATTTAAAGGGCAAGGTTGCTACAATAAATCCTTTCATCTATTGTTAGGTGTTTCCGCGAAAAGACTATTTACCTACAAAGACGATGTATTATAGGTATTGGGGTTGCTTATATCCTATAAGGGAACGAGCGATAAAAACACTATTCATCGATTAAAACACAATAGCTTTTCATTTCGATGATTGAATACACTGTGATGGTAATAATTCTGTTAAGTTACAGTAAAACCCCGAGACCAATAGTCCGAGGTAAAATCTTTCTGAACTATCCTGTTTTAATACCTAAAATAAAATACAATTTACATGTTCATAAATACTTCTGACCTGAAATTATTTGACCAACACCAACAGTTATAGGGCCGCGTTGGCGATGTTCAGAGCATTGGTAACTAACTATTTAGACTGCATATGTCTTCTGCCTTCGGTCGTCCTTGGTTCGAATCGAGGTCGCAGCAGACTATGCATGCACATGACGTCTTCATAAATGATGGCCAAGAGCTCTGGACAAAATGTGAATTGATTTATTGCTCCTTAATAGCTTTATCTGTGTAGTATGTGAGCGAATGCTATACTAGTTCTATCGAGAAAAGTCGGCCCTAGCAGCAAATGGCAACGAAGAGAAGAAAAATAAGTATAGTGAGATTGAGGAGTATTGTGATGGTGAGAATTATTATTATAAGCACGATAGTTAAGTATAGGTACCTCAACCATATTTATCAAATTTACGAATATGTAATGGACATAATAGTTCTGATGGACCGTTTCCATTATTGTAATGCAACCGCATGCATTCATTTGATTATAGTTCAGAATTCGCACAATATATTATTCATGTATAATAATCTCTACAACCTTAAATTAAATATGCTATGCAGAGTGATACAATATCGTGACTGTCCAGTTTGAATAATTTCTAAAACGTCTGACACATAGACAAAAGATTTATATGTCTGACATTAGCCTGATAACATATTTTCTAAGATTTTTCAAAATTTGGAAGAAAGAAGAATAATTTTACTTTCAAATTTACGGAAGCGTAGAAGGGCCACACCATTATTTTATTTTTATTGAACTCGACATTCCGACTTTTAAAGTCGAAGTCCGAAACCATGAAAATTTTTGTCGATTCTAAATTTTCTTAGTACAGTGCGAAAAGTTGGGCATGGATGCCCATTTTTTTAAGTCGCCTCGCTGACCAAAATTGTCATATTTTGTTTTCTTACTTATATTCTGTGCGGCCTAAAATAAGCGAGAAAATCGTTTAATAAGAAATAAACAAAAAAATTTTCATAGCCTCAAGAGAGCCGAAGACCCTGTATAATTTGCTGAAACTATCTGACTACGTGGATAGATAAAGCTTCTCAGTGCCATCAATTTTCAATATAAAAGTTTTCCTCTGTCTCTTAAAATAAACATTCCACGGCTATTAATAGTTTTGCTCAATTTGAGGTTTTTTTAATATTGCGCGACAAGTTGGCCATGGATGCTGATTTCTTTTGCAGCACCACTTAGCTGTCCAAAATTGCAACATTTTTGTTTCTTACGCTTTTTTTGTAGGGCGTAAAATAAGCGAGAAAATGGAGGTGGTAGACCTAAAAAAAATCATCCTGTATAGAAAAAAACATTTATTTGAAAAGAAAGAATAAAATAAAAAATCAATGTAGGCCTAAGGCTTTGATATTTCATTCGCACTCTGTCGCAATCTGGTTCGAAATTTGTTTTTCCTTGTTTTTTCATAAATATGTAGATATGCATTAAAAGTTCTTTGAGGGCTTACAGGCGCACAGGGCATTATAGACATTACCTACTCCTACTATAATAATTCCCCCGTCCCCATTGATTTATTTCTGCGGTACTCTCAGGTACTGTGAGGGTGAGGTGAGAATTATTATTAGTTATTCGCGTGTTATTATCATTAACATTTTTATTATTATTACTATCATAACACACATACCTGTATCCCAGTTTTGCAAATCTTAATTATTTAAAAAAGAGAGCGAGGGGCCCTAATCAATTTTTCCCCGGTGGGCCCTGATTGACCAGTCCGGCCCTGCCTACATTATTCTTCATACTCTATTTCAAAAATGAAATCGATGTTGTATCCAAATTTCTACCAGAATTAATGTGCAACCTAGATATTTTTAATTGTTTTGTCTTTCAGTTCTTAACAATAGTATGAGTACTATTTTAAATTGCCTTCTGTCAAAATTAAATACCGTATTTAAAAAGACCTATAATATATTTAAAAATTAAATCAAAACCGTGCTAGTGCTAGCTTTTGACAACTAGATACACTTTTGACAGAAAGTATACCTGCTAAGAAAATTAAGAAATAGCAGTGACTATATAGTCATTGGAAATAGTCAATATTTCTTGTATGCACTTACCAATATTAATCCGTCAATCAAAAAGTGTAATTTTCAATAAAAATCGAGGATAAAACCGAACGCACCAATTGATATAGATGGATTATAGTGAAGAACAAATCGGATTTTATCAAGCTAAGTGGATTAGATGTTATGGAATATCCCTTAAGAAACGGCCACGTCTACCCATAACTTTTCTTTATTCGTCCACATAAAAGGCAGAAGCAAAAAATACATTCTTTGGTATAGATATAGAAGTTATGTTCGGGAGATACTCACATCTAATACTACTATACTATAAAACGCCTTGTCAACCATCATATATCATTTTTTATTACTGTATTTTTATTGAAGCCAAAGACATCCCTTATTATTGCGAACAGGGCATAATTAGATATAAATATGTATTTCGTTATAGAGTAATTACAATAAACCAACAACTCAGCACATATCTATATAATAATACATCATTGTATTACATTTGAAGGGGTGTGTAAGTATTAGACGGTGAAATTCAGTATTTTGGATCCCAAATTTTTAGAACGTCTCATATCTATTCGACTTGCTTTGTTAACAAATTAGAGGATTTTTCATGTTTTTTTTTTAAGATAAGCCTAAAACAAACAAATATTTTCTCTTCACCTTCCTGGAATCTCTTAGGTAATTGTGTAACACTACTAATTTGTACGCAAGCGTAGAAGGGCCACACCATTATTTTATTTTTATTGAACTCGAAATTCCGACTTTAAAGTCGAAATACCGACTTTGAACTCGAAATTTCGACTTTCAAACTCAAAGTCCGACTTTCAAAGTCAAAGTTTAAAGTCTAAACTTCGAGTTAAAAGTCATAATTTCGAGTTCAAAGTCGTATTTCGACTTTAAAGTCGGAATTTCGAGTTCAATAAAAATAAAATAATGGTGTGGCCCTTCTACGCTTGCGTACAAATTAGTAGTGTTACACAATTACCTAAGAGATTCCAGGAAGGTGAAGAGAAAATATTTGTTTGATTTAGGCTTATCTTAAAAAAAAAACCATGAAAAATCCTCTAATTTGTTAACAAAGCAAGTCGAATAGATATGAGACGTTCTAAAAATTTGGGATCCAAAATACTGAATTTCACCGTCTAATACTTACACACCCCTTCAAATGTAATACAATGATGTATTATTATATAGATATGTGCTGAGTTGTTGGTTTATTGTAATTACTCTATAACGAAATACATATTTATATCTAATTATGCCCTGTTCGCAATAATAAGGGATGTCTTTGGCTTCAATAAAAATACAGTAATAAAAAATGATATATGATGGTTGACAAGGCGTTTTATAGTATAGTAGTATTAGATGTGAGTATCTCCCGAACATAACTTCTATATCTATACCAAAGAATGTATTTTTTGCTTCTGCCTTTTATGTGGACGAATAAAGAAAAGTTATGGGTAGACGTGGCCGTTTCTTAAGGGATATTCCATAACATCTTAGCAGGTATACTTTCTGTCAAAAGTGTATCTAGTTGTCAAAAGCTAGCACTAGCACGGTTTTGATTTAATTTTTAAATATATTATAGGTCTTTTTAAATACGGTATTTAATTTTGACAGAAGGCAATTTAAAATAGTACTCATACTATTGTTAAGAAATGAAAGACAAAACAATTAAAAATATCTAGGTTGCACATTAATTCTGGTAGAAATTTGGATACAACATCGATTTCATTTTTGAAATAGAGTATGAAGAATAATGTAGGCAGGGCCGGACTGGTCAATCAGGGCCCACCGGGGAAAAATTGATTAGGGCCCCTCGCTCTCTTTTTTAAATAATTAAGATTTGCAAAACTGGGATACAGGTATGTGTGTTATGATAGTAATAATAATAAAAATGTTAATGATAATAACACGCGAATAACTAATAATAATTCTCACCTCACCCTCACAGTACCTGAGAGTACCGCAGAAATAAATCAATGGGGACGGGGGAATTATTATAGTAGGAGTAGGTAATGTCTATAATGCCCTGTGCGCCTGTAAGCCCTCAAAGAACTTTTAATGCATATCTACATATTTATGAAAAAACAAGGAAAAACAAATTTCGAACCAGATTGCGACAGAGTGCGAATGAAATATCAAAGCCTTAGGCCTACATTGATTTTTTATTTTATTCTTTCTTTTCAAATAAATGTTTTTTTCTATACAGGATGATTTTTTTTAGGTCTACCACCTCCATTTTCTCGCTTATTTTACGCCCTACAAAAAAAGCGTAAGAAACAAAAATGTTGCAATTTTGGACAGCTAAGTGGTGCTGCAAAAGAAATCAGCATCCATGGCCAACTTGTCGCGCAATATTAAAAAAACCTCAAATTGAGCAAAACTATTAATAGCCGTGGAATGTTTATTTTAAGAGACAGAGGAAAACTTTTATATTGAAAATTGATGGCACTGAGAAGCTTTATCTATCCACGTAGTCAGATAGTTTCAGCAAATTATACAGGGTCTTCGGCTCTCTTGAGGCTATGAAAATTTTTTTGTTTATTTCTTATTAAACGATTTTCTCGCTTATTTTAGGCCGCACAGAATATAAGTAAGAAAACAAAATATGACAATTTTGGTCAGCGAGGCGACTTAAAAAAATGGGCATCCATGCCCAACTTTTCGCACTGTACTAAGAAAATTTAGAATCGACAAAAATTTTCATGGTCTCAAGAGAATACTATAAGTCGGATCACTCCTTTGAAGTCGTCGAAAAGCCGCCGATTTTTTGCGGCCGGTCGTAAATTAATGCCAGCTCGCCACTCCGTTATTTGCGAGGGTGGACTGTCCAAAACACCGTAAAGCTGGTTGCACCAAGTTATACGGGGGCACCTCTGTATTGACTTTCCATTATGCACAATAGGAGTAATAGGTATAGCGGAAAAATAAGCAGCATAATATGTATAATAAAAATGCAGTATTTTACTTTTTCTGTTTAAATAACGCAAGATGTACCTAACTAAAAATAGGGTAAGTAAAAATGTACATAAGTGTGTACCTAGGAGCAAACAAAATTATTTACATAGTTTACAAGTTTTGCAAAATTTTAAGTTTTGGATTTGATTTATTTTGTTTTTGTGTTTTTAATTACCTATTCGCAAAATTAAATGTGTAGTAAGTACGAACTCGCGTATAATGAATGAAACCAAATAGTTGTGGGGAAAATTTGCACACGGATATATTATGTATTTTACTGATCGGAATTCCTTTAGTAGGCTAGAACCTAAGCCATCCTGATGCGATAAATCATTAAATTTTGATAAGAAAATATTTTCTAAATTGATTTGAAATTGATTCATTACATTCTCGTGGAGGTATTGTCAAACTGCCAAATGGTCCTGAACTGCCTTCATAGGCTTCATAGGCTTTTAGTTCATTGACTTGTCTCTGCCTGCCAGATTACGCATACGAATATGCCTCTAATCATAAGCTTCTAGTAATAATCTTAATGGAACAGCAGTTGTTAATACACTTTTTCCGGACGAAGTGAATGATTGGTCATCAAAATGTGCCTTACAAATTTTTATACGTTTATGTGCCTCTTCAGGTGTAATATTCGCAAATTTATAGTCTTTGACGAACCCTAAGGCCTTCTTCCATTACTGACATCTGCAATTATTATCAATATTTTTATTTACAACAAAGAAAGAAACACACCTGTGACATGTTGACTTTATATTATTCAACATATACAATGTATATGTATATAATATTATGCATAATGCGAGTATTATGTAATAATATAATAATATTTGGATGACTATAAAAATAATTGATTAAGACATTTTTCTTAATTATACGTCAAACTAAATCTTACCTTTCAGGGCCTTTATTAGGAATTCGAAAAAAGGACACACAGATCTTGAATTGCTTTTACAGCCATCGGCACTGCAATAAGAACCGTGATAAACCATCACTACTCAAAATTGGCAACGGTATTGGATATAATTTACGCGCACCCGGTACAATACGAAGCACACCGTTCCGAGAGACACTTTGTAACAAAGTGACGCTAAGAATCGCCCGCCCAGCGGGACTTATAGTATTCTCTAGACTTTGCTACCGCCATCTAGTTAACTGTTAAATTATATATTAGGTAATTCCGTTTGCTAAAATCATGAAAAAATAAATTAAATAGTTTTTTGTGTACCAAGGCATTGAAGTATAACTACTGTTCAACTTTTTATTACGAATGTGGAATTTAGTTGCCGAGGCCTACAAGACCGAGGCAAATAAACCACAATAATCTGTTCAAGTTGTCCAGAGAACACGCAGACACCAATCGCGTTTTGCTTAAACTTTGGTTTTAAACGTTTTGGAACATTTAAAACCAACCGATGTAGTGAAAAGTAAAAACTTTTCGATATTTTATTACTTCCACTCACCAGCTGGAAGTAATAAGTCTTGCTTGTCAAAATAATGTTCAACTGATCAATTAAATTGTTAATTCTAACCGAAAGGAAATAAAATATTGGGAATACAAGATATCATACATATATAAACATTGCACACAATTCCAGGTTAAATGGTAGGTATATCCCGCGAAGGAGGCGTAGTTCTCGGGCCCGCCCGTTTCTGAAGAAAATGAAATATTATTTGTTATGGAACCTAATTTCCAGTAAGGGAATTCGCCATAAGCCTCTGGCTAAATTTTCGATTGGGAGTGTAACATAAATTCTAAAGGATCGTCGACGAGTTTTCATTTAATTTATTTCAAGTGGGTACCAGCCACTCCTTTCTTTATTACAATGATGCCCGCATGAAAAAATATTGTTCGTATTTTTCTTACAACCACTCGCAAAATAACTTGGAATGGAGGAGATTTCATTTCCACCCACATGCACTTAGGGCTGTCTGTATTTCGCTAAACTGAGTTCAAATACGGAAAATGGGTATGTCTTTCCCACACCGAACAAAAGCAGAAGCTCATGTTGTATTTTTAAAGTACATCTTTATAGAAATGTCCTAATAAAGCCTTTTTGGTTACAAAGCGTGCTGCTGTAGAATTGACAACGTGATAATACTTTTCGAGCTAAAATATTTCTTAAAAAATGGTTAACCTTAAAAATGGTATGTATCTACTGAAGCCATAATAATAATAATTAGCACACTCACAATATCTACTCCAAATTGGGAATAGGTACCCCAGAAGCATCCACACGCTTGTGCGGGGGAGAGGTGGCAACTACTATTATTTCGGCTTCATTGTCGCTAAAGGGCCGAATTATTTTCGATGTTGATATAGGATAGAATATGATCGTACGGTACGACAATTATAGGAAACTGTAGTTAGTAATATTTTAGTGAGTGTTGAGACAATTAGCGACTCACATAGATAAAGCTACTAAGCAGCTATACCGTGAATGTACATATCGCTCTTGGCCATCAAAGATGTTTTTCCGCTGCAAAGAGGTCATTTCGAAGGCCAAGACGTACAGCAAATGGTTAGTAATGTAAGGCCTCGAACATAGTTTCCGCGGCCCTCTAAAATATCGTAAAACTGACGAATTTAATTATCCAAAAAAACCCTGCTTGTCTTGAAGCTAGAAGACACGAATAAGGTTCAGAATTATACAGCACAAAGAACCAGACCCTTGCAATTTCACGCCTTGTAGGACAAAAACTTTTCATTGTAGAAAGTTTAGGTAGTAAGTTTTTGTCAACCCATTATTAAGGCTTACGCAATATTATTCAAATAGCTATTTTAATAATATCATATGGCGTTCAAGAGACAATTGAGGCGCTGAGAACCATAGCGGACCATCCCACAAAATCCTTAATATCCAAATAAGTACGGTCTTATGTAGTAAAATATAAAATCTTTGATGCCAAAGCGGGCCAAATGAGCCTTAGCTACTCTACTACAGATGGCAGCACCAAAGAGGATGGTCACATGGATTAGACTAGCAAAATCTTCATGCCATAATGAACTATGCAGCTTAGTCCACTTTGGCATTGGTGGAAATTTAAATACGTTGCAGTTCAATCTTCATGCTATAATGAACTATGCAGCTTAGTCCACTTTGGCACTGGTGGAAATTTATATACGTTGCAGTGCATACGGTCTATTTAAACGACTACAGCTGTCAACTATTCAACATAGTATTACTACAGCGAAAAATAAGGATCTGCTGCAGTTGAAAGAATGCATTCCACCCATCAATCACAGCTTTTATGCTCTTCGGAATGATATACCCATTAGAGGAAATGATTTTGAATAAATTATTTGTATTTTTTGGGTTGAATAAAACCAAACAATATTTTTGATTTGTATTATTTGATCAATTGCACATAATAAAAAAATAAATAGAATATATCCCAAGAAACAAAACGGACTAACCCACACTAAATTTAAAAAAAAAAGTGTATATCCTAAGAACCAAAACGGACTAACCCACAATAAATTAAAGAAAATATTGAAAATATATGTGTTTTTGCTAAATCTATACTAATAAACCCAATTGTAAACGTTTAATTAAAATCCGGACACGATAATATGATTTATATGTCGGAAAAAAATCCCAAAAAAGTGATAACTTAGAACTTGCAATAACTCCATGCAACTTGTAATGGGGATGGTCCATTCTGGTTCTCAACGCCTCAATTGTCCAAAAGAGCCATACGTATGGATAAGAAATATAAGTATGGATAGGAAAACCGTTGGTCTTGGTCCTATATTATAGGGTAAGTCTTTGTCACGTACAAAAAATTTAACCAGGGGTGAAGTTGAAACCCTGGATCACGCCTATGAAGTTGTTTTTTTAACTCAAATATAATGAGACATATATTTTTTAAATTGTTATTCTTCAAATTAGAATGGCTGCTACACAAGGAGCAAGGCCAGCAGTCCCAAACCTTTTTTACAAGAAATATTGGAAAAGGGAAATTTTATTTTTGACTTGTTTTAGAAATAACTTTCCAGGGGTTCATCTTTACTTATCCCTGGTTAAAATTTTTTTGAACGTGTCAAAGATTCACCCGAAATGAGGTTATCTGAAGTTTAAAACGGTTTTTCCAGAAGTTATTTGGATTTTTATGATTTTTGAGAAGTCTCGATCACTCTTATAATAATACTTATTCTTCACAAAATAAATAACAGCGTTATTATCATAAGCCTTTAAAATGCTACAATAATAATTCTTTCTGAGAGAATACTCGACTCAAATACAAACCACCATTCCTAGAGCTGGTATACTTTGAGTTTATAAAATAAGACAAAACATTATAATTATTCAAAATAGTAAAATATTTTTGTCTACCGTTCATTTCCAATACACTCAGAATGGCGCCGCACCCAGCACAAAACTTGAAGAACCTGAAAACAATACAAGTTTGACATTTATAATAATGTGTCTAATGAAAGTCCAATATTTACTCGTCCGAATCCGTCTTATTTAAAATAAAAAAATTGCGCTTGTATAAAAAGAATTATCAAATTCTCTTTAGGTAAGAACCAAAGACATTTGCGACTTTATAAGGAGTGAGTAGTAAAACGTGCCGTTTTGTCGTAACTAATCGAATTCCCATCGATGAGCTGACCTTTATCATGGTAATACCTTAATGGGTAGAGTGGAGGGTTTGCGACAACTATGTAGATGAGGGGAAAAACGCGAGGCCGAAATGGGGTTCAGGGCTAATTGGGTAATATTCAAAATAGCGAGGCAAAAACGCCCGCACAACACTCAGGAAGAAGACTTCCGTTAGTCTGGAAACGACACAAATTGGATTGAGATATTGCAAAGGCATCTGCCCTTTAGGACTGGACTGGGGCTTCTGCCCGAAATACTTGAGAACTTTTCATATGATTTATTTCGTTGTTTTTACAGTGATGTAACAAAAAGTATATATCTTGGGTTCTGGTTATTCCTTTATAAACTGTTTTTCGCCGTCTAGTGTTTGTACGTGTCTGAAAATGTAAACCTAGTGTGGTTCACGAAACCAGTAACACTTTTTAAAACAATAAAGTTTTGGAAGTACAAGTAGTGATGTAAAAAACAAGATTTCTTGTCTTGCTCGGCAACTTCTTGTCTTGTCTTGCTAAGCAAGGCAAGATGTAAAACTACTTCTTGTCTTGCAAATTTCTTGCACAGTTATTTCTTGTCCTGCTAGCAAGACTCTTGCTTACTTCTTGTTCTTGCTTTTTAGGGGATTCCCCAACTCTTTTTCGGGGATTCCCTTTATTTTACGCCTTCTGCGCGCTCGCCGGCGCCGAGCGAGCCACCCTATTTTATCTAAAATGGCCAGGGATATTCTAAGTACTATGGCAACATCAGTTTCTGCCGAAAGACTTTTTTCGAAGGCATCATTGGTTATAAGAAAACACCGAAATAGGCTAAATTCTGAATCATGCCTTCTCTGTCTAAATTCATGGGGCAGTGTAAGAAATACAGATAACTAGTAATGTCAGTAATGTCATGTTCACGTTTAAGATTTAAGTAGGTACCTACCTTGGTACCTATAGTTTGTTCAGCGAATGTTCGGCCCTACGTCACAACTCTCGTCCTTGTCTAACTCGTGAATATACGACCGATATCCATCGTATATTCATGAGTAAGACCGTCCTTGTCTAACTCGTGAATATACGACCGATATCCATCGTATATTCATGAGCAAGACAAGGACGGGAGTTGTGACGTAGGGCCGAACATTCGCTGAACAAACTGTAGTTTCAGTTTTTATTTGTATAAAAGAATTTCCTACTTTGTTTCTTATTAATATGATTTAAATAAATCACGTTTCTCTTGTTTATTTGTCTCACTTACTTGCCATCGGTAGAAAGCAAGAAATCTTGTTTCTTGCAAATTTCTTGACAAAAATATTGTCTTCTTGCTGGAGCTACTCTTGTCTTGTCTTGCTTCTTGCTCCACTACTTCTTGCCTTGTTCTTGCAGCAAGTACAAGACAAGAACAAGAAAGAGCAAGACAAGAACAAGAAATTTTTACATCACTAAGTACAAGCATTCCGTTGCTTCTGGACTCCTCTATAGTTTGGAATATTGTGAGGGTGACAATTATTATTATTATTATTATTATATCTCCCAAATATGTACTTTAATTCAATTATCGCATATATATTTTGTGCACAATAAGATGATTATAATATCCTCTTAACTTCAAACCAACTAAGAATGGCGTCATGCTCAAACTTCCAAACTATAAAAGAACTTGCAAACTCTAAATTTGACTCTAATTAAAGTCCAATAGTTACTCATCCGAACCCTGGTAATTTAAAATCTCAAAGACTATGAACCTAATCATATAATTTTACTTAAATAATAACGAAGAGCACCAGATTTCAACCCCCTTATAGGCCTTTTAAATTATTAAGGCGCGTGCAGCAAAACGCGTTGGAACTAATAGAATTTCGACCGCTGGGCCTGGCCTTTAATAAACATGGTAATATCTTAATGGGCAGAGTGGAAGGATTTGTCACAATCTGTGGTTGAGGGGCAAAAGGCGCGCGGATAGTATTCATGGCTAATTGTTGAATATTCAAACTAACGAGGCAAAAACGAGCGTCGCAATACTCAGGAGGAAGCCTTTCGCCTTTCGTTAGTCTAGAGAAAGTAAATTGTGTTGGGATGTTACTGAGTCAGTCATCCACTTTTTAACACTGGCGATCCAGGGTTACTTGAGAACTTATTTCCACAAAATAGCAAAAGTTAATTAAAAGAAAACTTCAAATGTAGGTAACTAGTTACTTAAAACAAAGTTTTAATTATCAAACAACATAGATGTATAACTGGATGGTCTGCTGTTGCAGCTATACGAAGTTTAATTAGTTTTGTGCCTTCACTGTGAGAAGTAAGACTTTCAGCAAAATAGTAATGTCAGAAATTGATATACAAATACAAAGTATCGAATGCTTTAGAGGTTCTCTATCCTCCAATCAGGATGGCATCACACTGGGAAAACGACCCGACTAAAAGAAACAACTTAAAGCAGTGGTGCAACTAGGGGGGGGGGCTAGGGGGAGCTTAGCCCCCCCAATCTCGAAATTAGCCTCCCCTGTGAAAGTCACAAAGTTTTTAGGGTGCGCGGTGCGCTGACATTTCACGTAATCATCCTCCAGCCAGTGCACTCAAATAATAAATTTAGGAATGAATAAATAATAATATAATATATGTCCAAGATCATTGAAAATTTACCTCACCCTTTCAGTAGATAGGAACTGTGGCTGCTCTGTCAAGTGGCATTCAGCGGGCGAAACTGTTGTGATGTTGCAAAACCCTAGCACAAACATCCGGTAGCACCACATACCTATGTGGGTAACATATGCGCTGATGCGCTCCAAACTTAACACGTTGTGGAGCGGACGCCATTTTTCGGATCGCTTTTTATTTGTGCTAGGTAGCAGTAGCGAACTAAGCTGAGCGAGTTGAAAATTATTAGTGAACAGGATAGATTTTCAGCACTCGCGGTATTGTTTATTGAAAGAGATGTAAAAATAGATTTAGATAAAGTTATAGATAAATATGCTTTGAAAGATATGAAAATGGCTTTAGTGTATTAGTTTTAAGTTTTTTATAATGAAATAATCATAAAAATGTTCTTAGGTTAAGTTTATGTTAATAAAGAAGTGTTAAGATAGAGGTTATGTGACAATTTTTATGGCCTTGGTATGTTTCTTAAAAATTGGTTTTATGCTCAAATCAAGTTTATCGTGTTAGGGCTTGAGCCCCCCGAAAAGTCGGTGTCTAGTTGCGCCACTGACTTAAAATGTGACTTTCGCAACATCTCTAAAAGCACAATATTATTTACTCGTTCCAATCACCCCAATTTAAAATCTACGGAGACGATTAAACTAATCCCAGTTTGCATTTAAAAACAATAGTAAACTGACCAGATATCACTGAAGCACTAAAACCATTTAAAGGTAAAATATGCCGTTTTGTCAGGATTAATCGAATTTCTACCGATTTCCATCCTTATTTCCACCCTTAATTGACATGCTAATATCGTAATGGGTAGAGTAGGGGGAATTGTCACAACTGGTTGACGAGGATCAAGGCGCGCGGATGGGATTCAGGGCTGGGGTAATAATCAAAATAGCAAGGCAAAAATGACTCACACAACACTCGCGAAGATGAGTTCCATTAGGCTGGAGAAAACCCAAATTGGATTGGGGTATTAGAAAGGCAGAAGGCAGTCATCAGCCCTTTAGGACTGAAGCTTCCTAATTAGTTTTTGTCCCTCCACTGTAAGAGGTGAAACTTTCAGCAACAAAGTATCGTCAAAAATTTATATAAAGTCAAAGCGTCCAATGCTTTAGTGGTTCTCTATATGGGCCGCGGTGGCGTCGCTCGTACCGGCGCTGACTTTTTAGACTGCATGTTTTTCTGCCTTCGATCGACCTTGGTTCGAACCATTGTCGAGGCAGGGGCATGCACATGTCTTTAAAGAAAAACACCGCTATGGCCAAGAGCACTGGACAAATGTGGGTTCACGGTATTGCTCCTAAATAGCTTTACCCGTGTGATTCACTAATTGTCCTACACTCACTGGGATTACTACGGTTTTCTAGGGTTTTCCGTAGTACTTTAGCGAATGCTATCCTATATCGAAAAAAGTCGGCCCTAGCCGCAAATGACAACGAAGACAACAACACAAGCATGTGGTTGCTTCTGGGGTACTCCTAGTTTGGAGTATTGTGAGGGTGAGAATTATTATATCCTCCATTCAGGATGGCATCACACTGAGCAAACGACCCGACTAATAAAATAATCTGTAACAATCCCAATTTGACTTTCGCGACGTCTCTAATGATACAACAATATTTATGGACCTTAATGGAGACAATTAAACTAATCTCAATTAGCACTTAAAAACGATAATAAACTGACCAGATTTCAATTGAGCACCAAAACCATTTAGGCCTTTTATGGGCCGAGGTAAAGTGTGCCGTTTCGTTGGACTTTATCGAATTTCCACCGATGTGGCTGGCCCTTAAATAACATTAACATGGTAATATCGTAAATGGGTAGAGTGGGAGAAATTATCGCAATCGTTGGGTGAGGACTAATTGGGTAATATTCAAAATAGCCAGGCAAAAACGACCTACGCAATACTTAGGAAGAGACCTTTCGTTAGTCTAGGGAAAACGCAAATTGGTGGGATGTCGTCCTTCCTTTGAGACCCACTTCTGTAGGAGATTCCAGATCTTTTATATAGACTTTATTTCATTGTTTTAAAGAATTATGGAAATAAAGTAGGTACATAAATGCTTCTAAAGTAGTTATATCAGCTTTTAATAGATATATTTGTACTTTTTCCGGCCTACTCAAAGATTTGGCAGATACATTGTACGTTTGGATATTTTACTTAGTTTTATCATTTTTAAGATTATGCATTTTCCACCACAACTGTTGGCCTGAGGCTCCCTGGGCCCTATTTTTGTTAATTTTTCATTGTTTTTCCTGTAGAGCTTACATAGGTTTTCTAGAAAAGCTCTAGAACTTTATATGATTTGTATATAAACTCCTGGACAAAATTAAAGCACCACTCATATTTTTCTCGATATTTTTATATTTTTATATTTTTTTCTCGCGAAGTAGGCCATGGAACTTGTTTGAGCTAACTATGGTATCACATAACCTTGTTTTGATCTTAATTCGTATTAAACCTCGTTTTAGAATAAAACTGTTAAAACATTTTCTTAAAAAGTGCTGATTAAAGCGAAGTACCGTGAAAAGCAAACTTTCGATTGTGATTGTTTCTTTCACACGCATGTTGGGAAGTTTATTTGCGAGTAAATCAAGTAAGGCAAATGAAACGCCAAAGAAATTTGTCAATTGAGGATGGAGTGCGAGCATCGACTCTCCTGGATGAAGGATATTCAATGCGATATGTTGCTGGTTTGTTAGGAAGACATCATTCCAGCATCTGCCGCATGCATGGTGAGACGACATAATGAGACGGGCTCGTACCATCGAAGACCTGGGCAAGGGCGAAAACGTTGCACTAATCAAATGGACGATCGTTTTTTGAGACAAGGTGCTTCAGATACAGGAGAGACTCCAGCAATCTGCTAAAAAATGAATTAGCAGTTGTTCGAAATATCGCTATATCGTCTCGAACGGTTAGAAGACGTTTACATGAAGCAGGATTGAGCAACAGAAGGCCGGCCAAAAAACTATTGCTCACCAGAGGGCACAAAGTTCAGAGATTGAATTTTGCAAGACTATATCAGAATTGGACCATCAATGATTGGAAACAAGTTCTGTTTTCCGATGAAAGTAGAGTTAGCCTTAAAGCTCCAGAAGGACGTGAGCGTGTCTGGCAAAGGCGAGGAGAAAGGTTTGCCAGCTGCAATATCTCTTCTAAAGTACCTTTTGGTGGTGGCTCTAAAATGTTTTGGGGGGGAATTTGCTTCGATGCTCGTACGGAGTTGGTCCCTATACGTACGAGGTCTATGAAGGTCCAATATTACTTATATACAACATTATTGTCGAACATGTGATACCTTTTGCTCCGTTTTTTGGACCTAATCTTTTATTAATGCAGGACAACGCTCGTCCCCATATATGGCTAGACAGGTTATTGGCTACCCAAGTGATGTTAATATCCCTTTATTACAGTGGCCACCTAACAGTCCTGACATGAATCCCATTGAGCATCTATATGGGACTACCAAAAAAAAAAGATTCGAAATCGAAGACTTGTTGATAATCACAACCAACTCAGAGAGGTCGCTATTGAAGAATGGGAGAATATTCCGCAAGCTTTTGTTGAACATTTGATATCAGGCATGCCTCGACACATGAAAGAAGTGATAAGAAGTAGGGGAGGGCCTACACGGTATTAGTGTTTGACACAGATGCATTTATTCTGTTTTGCTGATTTTTTTTCTTTTTTGAAATTGCAGTTATGCTAGCGCCTTTATGCGTTTTCAGCAAAAACATATTTTTAATGAAACAAGAAGGCCACCTAACAGTCCTGACATGAATCCCATAGAGCATCTATATGGGACTACCAAAAAAAAAAGATTCGAAATCGTAGACTAGTTGCTAATCACAACCAACTCAGAGAGGTCGCTATTGAAGAATGGGAGAATATTCCGCAAGCTTTTGTTGAACATTTGATATCAGGCATGCCTCGACACAAGAAAGAAGTGATAAGAAGTAGGGGAGGGCCTACACGGTATTAGTGTTTGACACAGATGCATTTATTCTGTTTTGCTGATTTTTTTTCTTTTTTGAAATTGCAGTTATGCTAGCGCCTTTATGCGTTTTCAGCAAAAACATATTTTTAATGAAACAAGAAGGCCACCTAACAGTCCTGACATGAATCCCATAGAACATCTATATGGGACTACCAAAAAAAAAAGATTCGAAATCGTAGACTAGTTGCTAATCACAACCAACTCAGAGAGGTCGCTATTGAAGAATGGGAGAATATTCCGCAAGCTTTTGTTGAACATTTGATATCAGGCATGCCTCGACACATGAAAGAAGTGATAAGAAGCAGGGGAGGGCCTACACGGTATTAGTGTTTGACACAGATGCATTTATTCTGTTTTGCTGATTTTTTTTCTTTTTTGAAATTGCAGTTATGCTAGCGCCTTTATGCGTTTTCAGCAAAAACATATTTTTAATGAAACAAGAAGGCCACCTAACAGTCCTGACATGAATCCCATAGAACATCTATATGGGACTACCAAAAAAAAAAGATTCGAAATCGTAGACTAGTTGCTAATCACAACCAACTCAGAGAGGTCGCTATTGAAGAATGGGAGAATATTCCGCAAGCTTTTGTTGAACATTTGATATCAGGCATGCCTCGACACATGAAAGAAGTGATAAGAAGCAGGGGAGGGCCTACACGGTATTAGTGTTTGACACAGATGCATTTATTCTGTTTTGCTGATTTTTTTTCTTTTTTGAAATTGCAGTTATGCTAGCGCCTTTATGCGTTTTCAGCAAAAACATATTTTTAATGAAACAAGAAGGCCACCTAACAGTCCTGACATGAATCCCATAGAGCATCTATATGGGACTACCAAAAAAAAAAGATTCGAAATCGTAGACTAGTTGCTAATCACAACCAACTCAGAGAGGTCGCTATTGAAGAATGGGAGAATATTCCGCAAGCTTTTGTTGAACATTTGATATCAGGCATGCCTCGACACAAGAAAGAAGTGATAAGAAGTAGGGGAGGGCCTACACGGTATTAGTGTTTGACACAGATGCATTTATTCTGTTTTGCTGATTTTTTTTCTTTTTTGAAATTGCAGTTATGCTAGCGCCTTTATGCGTTTTCAGCAAAAATATATTTTTAATGAAACATGAAGGCAAATTAAGGTCATGTTTGACTAATTTGTAGGTGTTCATTTTCATTTCAATGTAACTACAAAAAGACTTTTATTTTGTGTTTTTATTGTACGTAAATATTTAGATTAATTAAAGTGGTGCGTTAATTTTGTCCAGGAGTTTATATTATTGGCCAGGAATATCCTAGAATAGTCTCCAGTCTTCCATTCGAGTATATAAGCTCTGCTGGAAAAGTAAGTAAATGAATTATCTGTTAAATAAATTATAAGAGATCATTAATCTATCTATAAGCATTCTATTGGGTGCGCCACTGCACACTCTATATAGTTCATGATATTTTTAGTGCACAATAGGATGCATTAGACGAAAGGCGCCACACTGTGCAAACTTCTTAACTGTAAAAAAGAACTTGCAAAACTCTAAGTTTGACTTTAGGTACAACTTCTTTACTGAAAGGCCAATATTTACTAATCCGAATAAGAATCCCTCTAATTTGAAATCTACACATAGACGATTAGCCTAGCCCCAATTTGCGTTTCGAATAATATTAAATTGACCATAATTCCTTTAAGAAGCAAAGCTTTTTAGGGGCGATCGGTAAAACAAGAGGTTTTGTTTAAACGACTTTCCACTTAAGGGGCTGACCTTAAGTTAACATGGTAATATCTTAATGGATAGTGTGGGAGGAATTGCCACAACCGATGGATGAGGGGCTCACCGCAAGGCTGGGTTTCAGGCTAATTGGGGGATATTCTAAACAGTGAGGCAAAAACGAGCTCCGTAATACTTAGGAAGAGGCTTTTCATTAGTCCAGACTATAGTCCAGAGAAAAAGCAAATTGGGTTTATTTATATTCTATAAACAGTTTTATATGAAAAATACAAATATTAAAACCAATTAATTTTCAAAACTTACTTTTTAAAAATATCTAGATAATATAATTATTAAGCTACTCTGAAAGTAACTGGCACTTTGAAAAGCAACTAGTTGGTGATTTAAATTTTATAACATTTTAAAATGTTACTACACATCATATTACAGACAATAAAATTATCTAATGTGTAAATATTTGTTTTGTTTTTATTTCTTCTTATACATGGTGTTCCGGAAATAAAGTTTTCCGAGATATTCTCGAAAGTTAAACAAATCAGTTTTGGTGGGGATGTAATATGTAACCTATAACTTATTAGACTTAACTATTCTAGAATATTTTTTTCTAATTTACTGCGAACTAGGTACCCCACGTGTTTCTTTTGCCAGAACTTTTTATATTTTAAGAATAATATTTTTGTATAGACCAAGATATTAATTTAGAAACTTTTTCGTGTTTTGTAAAATTTTGATGGTTCTATTTTGTGTACAAAAAATTAAAATCCGCAACGGGTTCTAAGCAAACATCAACAATGTGAAAATAATTTTATGTGCTTTTGTTACAGTAAGCTTAGGCTAAATTTAAGAAGACCTTGGATAGAAACATTTTATACAAAACACCCCTTCTAAAATCTGTCAAAATTACGCAGACCTATTTGCGGAACACCGTGTATAATAAATTAGCTTGAAATTTACCACTAAATCTAGAAAAAGTAAAAGCATTTTTATAAATAAAAACATTTATTCACGAACAAACTTTTTGAAAGTGGAAAACTCTTTTCTCTATTTCACTATTTCTAAAAATCATAAAACTTATCCTCAGTTGTTCTAAGCTATAAAATAATTTAATTTGTGTGTGAATGGCCGGAAATTTGGTCTGAAAACTTCTCGGCGGAATTCAATTTTTGGGCCACATTATCCGTGCCGCGGGCATTTCTCAAAACACTGGGGAACGAGATGGGAAACGCTACTAGAATTTTAAAGCGGGGTAATAATTTTCTTTAACATGCAGTCACAGAAGCTATTTATTATACCTGCGGAGCACAACGCGTGCAAGACGGGTTTGGAAAATAAATTTGGTAGGTACAGAGAAGTTTTCTTTGTTTCAGCAATTAAGGCGTCGTTACTGATCCAGAAATGGTATAGGAGGTACATGGCAAGATTGGAAGTTAGGAGGAGGTATACCTGGACGATATTTCAAACCTTGGAATATGCTGGGGAACAGGACCAGGTGAAGGTAAGAAGAAATTATTTTCCATCCATTGATAATAAATAAAAAAAAAATCTCTGACATTGACAAAGAAAAATTATTGTTTCTACTTAATGTGTGAGGACATAATAATAGCCAATAGCAGAAAAACAATTTCAGCCAATATAAACTTAACATTGCTGCGACCACGGGCGTAGCCAGGATTTAGTTTTTTGGGGGGGGGGGGTTTAGTTTGAGAAGTAAATAAAACAACAAAAATATACTTACATGAAATTTAATATCTATATATTCATCCGAAAAACTACGACATATTTATAAAGTTCTTAACTTTAAATGAAATGGATAAATTAATTTCGTTTCTCTGCGCTAAATCTAAAACCATTAAAGAAGAAATCTTCGGCTTTTTCTTTTAAATATATCCACTACTTCATCTGCATGAATTTCTGTTCCATAGTGAATGTTCATTAACCATTAAGTCTGTTTTCACTTGTAGTGTTTCGTAAATAGTTTTTCAGTCTCCTTAGGCTCGAGAAAGACCTTTCTGGGGTAGCAGTGGATACAGGAATGGTAGCCAAGATTTGTAGTAATGTGTAAATATTAGGATGAAGGTTTTTATCGCACATATCTAGGCATTCCAAACTAGATTTCGGGGTAGGCAGTCTTCTTATCAGCATGCAAGGTAGCTGAAGCTTTGATAGCTAAATCCAAATTTGTTTCTTTATTAGAAACCCCTTGACCTTGACTACACCACTTTTTCCAGTAGTCCATACCTTTAAGTTTATCACCCTTCCTTTTTTTCCCCTCCATTTTTCGACAGTAATAATGATTCACGTATCTATCCTTAACAAGGTCATCGAATAACAGCGCACTAAAATTACTCACTTACACGGTACACTTAATTCTCTTCACTATTCGTTCACCACTTTTCACTTTTATTCGCTTCGAGTTCGCATGGAACAATACTGCCGTAAGCGCGGTCACGCGCCGCGGCGCCGCTTATATAGCAGCCCAGTAGCCGTCCAGAAACTTCCACGAACTTCCACAAAGTTCCGCTCATTTCGACCGAGGGGCGTGGCGAATAATCGAGAAACAACGCAAAGTATCCCTACAATACAAAATAGTTCGGCTGCAACTGCGTCTGCCTCTCGTCAAAAGATGGCGCTAGGCGCTACTATTACTACATATATTCAAACGTAATAATAATTTAACTCTTCACTCCTCGTATTTTTTCGGTATAATATTAGGTAATATTTTGCTTATTTCGGGGGGGGGGGGGGGGGTTTGAACCCCCGAAACCCCCCTTTGGCTACGCCCGTGGCTGCGACCGTTCATTATAGACGTTAGCATTTGTTGGGTTGCAAAGTTAGCGAAGGCGAACGTTCAGGTGAATTTTTATTTTATTCGGTATTAGGAATTTGCGGATAAGTCAAAATCTATTTAATAGTGAAAGAAATCCCTTTAGACTTATGACAATCGTCAAAAGCAATAAATTATGACCCATTGCGAAAAAATCTCCTGTAGTAATGAATTAAACTGCTGCTGTGTTAAAAATAAGAGAATTTAACGTGATTAATGTGCAGAGGTAGATATAAATTATTTGGATTTATTTGCAGCCAAAGAACTTTTGAGTTATGGCTTAAAAATTACATGACCTGACAAGTAATTTGTCATACAATATTAAGTGTATTGTATCTTAAAATATTACTAAATTTCCGATTACCTAACATATTTCAACATAATGCATCGTCGTTATATTTTTTGCACACAATTTCCTCTGAAAGGTTTATTTAATATATCAAGTTCCTTTTAATTTATTTTCACTAAGCGGTCAATTTCGTCTAAACGAACTCTTTTTGTACTTTTTTGTTTTTCATTTAGGTTACACGGGTAATTTCCTATAATTAATGAACGCACGCAGTTCAAACAAAAACCTAATTAATTACAAAACATCGTATTCGAGCTGTCAAAATCAGTAAAATTAGGTAAACTAAATTAGGCTATATGATCACTGATCAGAATACAAAAAGAATTTTTGAATTTCTTTGTAAATACGAAACGAATGTTAAATAAGAGCAGAAAAATGAACTTACAACTTACATAATATGTTATGACCTGGATTTATTCTTTCATTTCCAAGAGCGGTATATAAAATGAACATTACGATTTGTTGCTGGGGCTGGATCAACATTATTGGTGTATGTGTAAGTGTAGACAAAAAACATGCCAGAACTTTTTTGTCTGTAGACATTTTGAATTTAGATTGAAACGTTTTTCTTTATTTATTTAGGTGGAATCAGTTATTCCACATCTATCAGATATTTTATTTGGTAAGAGGATTTATAGAAAAAAACCCTCAAATGTATCAAATTTCAACCACAGGGATTTTAAATCTCTAACCAAAGGAAATATCTCTACATCAATAATATATAAATAAAAAATAAACAAAAAATGTTTTAACTGAAATCGAAAATAATCACACATTCAAATGTATTGCACGTTTAAGAAACGCGACAAAATGAAAAACGTCCTGTATCTTGCAGACGAATCGAGATAGCAGAATTCCGTTTGTGGCAAATTTCTGTTTCTTCTCGGAAAATGGGAGAAAAAAGTCCAGTTTGGGACACCCTGTACACAGCTTAACTATGGATTTGCTGTTCTACTTTCTACGGTTCTGTATATTGGGTAATTATTTGATAAATACACGTTTCGTTTAACTTTTGACCGAAATGTTGGTAGTACTGAAGTACTTTACTTAACGGGCATTCTAAGTTCCTTGAATGCTTGGATACAGCCCCTATTATTCATTTACACAATGATACAGGGCAATTCCATCTGGTCGAAATTTTATATTCTAATTTCGCGTTTTAAATGCGCATTTAAATTAAAAAATTATTCAATTAACTTTGAGAGTGCTCTCACCTCCAAATTTTGGGGTAGGTGAATGGCTCTCTCGTTGACAGCAACCATTTGAATCACGATTAATATAATAATATATAGATTTCCGCATTTTATAGGCACGTGGATATTATACCATATAAATTTGTCCAGGACGTACCTAAAAATGTAAAAAAATATATATTATACCGAAAGAGGTAAAACTTACAGTCTCAGCTCCACAAACACAGTTTTATTTAACTGTATAGTAAAATTATTTTAAGAAGTCCTTACTGGGACTGTCAATTGGTAATTTCGCCATCCTAAGTTGGCATCACTGCAGCAAAAAATGCAACCGGATCATAAGTGCAGGTCAGTAACGAGCTCATTTGCACAATGAATTACTACTAATAACACGAACATGAACAACACAGATAACGGTAAAACTCACGAAACGTACAACAGCCGCGAATATTTTCACTGCCCAATGTTTGAACCCTTTTGAACGATCCGGAAAACCTTCACTGTCACTTTCACAACACCGAAATAAAATTTGCCTGAGTACGTACCATAGGCGCTGTCGCAAGTAGGCGATTATACCAAAATACCAAAATGAAAGCGTTTTTATAACGTTTGAAATTATTATTAAAATGAGTTGTAGACATAGTTATTTTTATTTGTAGCCGTATAATCGCGATTGCAATAGGTTTTTTATTTTATTATGTTCTTTTTTTTTCGAATCACTTGGGTATCTTTTCACATCATAAATCAATGAGTGACGTCATTAACTAGTTGAGATACATATACCAATGTTATACCCAAGGTTAACAAAAAATTCCTAGGGATTTTGTGGAGAATGTCATCTGACAAAATCGGGACTTCTTACAGTAATCGGGGTATACATATTACGTTTCAACGTATCAACAAACCTAGGGGGTCATCATTATACCTGTTGAGGGTATCAAAAGTATGAAATAATACATTTTTTGTATACAGTTTTGGAAATACTGATGCTAATATTATCGAATTTTTTATTTAGAAAAACAATAATCAAAGTGCAGTAAATTTCTTTTGAAAATAGATATACCTACACACTAAAGATAGGATTTTCAATATTTAACACAGACGACTTCTATCGTCACAGTATAACCAGTAGCCGGACTGTACTAGCTTGTTCTTGATACAGTATATTACTTATTATTACCACAGACCTATATAGATATAGGTCTGTGTTATTACCTATCGCCCGTTGCAGCCTCGGGCTGCCAGCCTGACTCAAGGCTATTCTACGTCAAGTAGCATAGGACTTAACACTTTTCATGGCTCAATGTATACGTTGGAAATCGAAAGAAGCTATGAGCAGAGGTAATTAAATTTATTGTTTTTGCCCCGCAGTAGGAAATAATCGCTTACAAGAGTCCTCTGCGAGCAGTGGCGTCGCGTGACTTCAGAAGCAGGGGGGGCACCTTATTTTTTTCCTCAAGACAATGAGCAGCATTTCAAGATTTTTTATCGCAATTTTAGTTTAGATGAAAGAAAAATGGAAATAAACCAACGAGACAAATAATACATGAAACAAAAACAAAAAAACTTCCGAAATAAAACAACTCGTACTGTCATTGTCAAAAACAAACACTTCCAAAAATTAAACAACTTGTATGTACTGTCCTATCATTAATACAAACAAAAAATAAATAACATCTATAAAATAAAATGCAAAAAAACCTTTTTAAAAATAATCTTTTATTTAAGCCATGTACTAAAATAAATAAAATAAAATAAGTCTAGGTTTTCGTTAAGATAATTCAATGCCAAATTCGACAAGATTGTATAAATCAAAAAGCTTGTCGCGCGAATTGTAAAGAAAATACATACTTTGGCAAATAGGTACTTGCTTATCAACCAATCACTGTCCAATAAAATTAATTGGTACCTACCTACTTTTATGAATATTTCGCGCGATATGCTTTTTGATTTACAAAAACTCGACGCAATTTGGCATTGAATTATCTTAACAAAAACCTAGACTTATTTTATGCCATCTTGGGGCATCCGCTATATTGGATTTCGAGGCCAACTTGACCAACTTAGCCCTATATAATAAAAGGCATTTTCGGAGATAAGTGGAAAAAATAAATTTCGTAACAATTTCGCGAGTTTTCTTTCATCTATTACATTATTGGTTGTATGCATCCAGGCTTTCTCTAATTGTTTTTTCAAAATTTTCAACCTGCCTCAGCTGTTTTGGGCTGAGTGTTAAACGACTGCACTAAAATATTTTGGCACATTCTCAAAAATTGCAAGCAAAGGAAATGTTGTTATGGTGACATTTTCTTCCTGGCTTTTGTAATATGTATAAATATAATATAAACAGGTATTTAGGTTATTTTTTACGAAATAAAAATGAAAACTAACCTCGGTAGGTAGTAGGTATACTGTAAATATTGACGAGGTCCCAGTTGATCGGCAGCGTGAAAGGCCGAATAGGAACCGAATCAGGGCGTGGGTCGACAACGAAAATCCTAGAGTACGTTACAACACTGATTTATTTCGCACAAGGTGAATGGTGAATACAATAAATACACAAACCCAAACGTGGTCAACGGGAACGGCTTCCAGCCACCCGGACCTTCTCAACTCGCGGATCTCTCGTAAGCAGTTCACCCCTCTGTGTCTCAGGCTCCACTGTCCATGTCCATAGTCCATTCCGGGTTCCCCTATTCTGTAGTCCGTGGGAGAATTTCCCTTACAGCGCTCACGCGTCGGTTTGAGTGGCACCAATACTCCTGGACGGCACGACTCCCACCCAGAGGCCATAATAACACTTTGGCGGTTCCCCTCCGCCAGGACACACGCGCACTAGACACAAACTTGTTTCTAAAATATAAACTAAGACGTTTAAAAACCCTTTAAACATTTAAAACTTCTCAAAACCCAAGCTGCCGCTTTCAGTTATGTGACAAATGACATGTAACGTCAGACTAACATGGTCACGTGATTTTTGTGCACCAGAGCCTGTATTTATCGTAGGCCTCGATTGGATTTAGTATGACCTCACTTACCTTATTATTTTGTACTCGTGCAGAAATAGGTAATGAAAATTCAAGATATTTCTTTTCTGCCCAACCCATGTTCTTTACCAGAGCAAAGGTAATGCGCCATCTTCAGGCGGCCGCCATAATGAATTTAGTGTGATGTCACTAACTTTATCGTTTTATACTCGTTTGATACCCATATTAAGGGAGTTGGCAAAAAAAAAACACATGATCCGCCATCTAGTGGCGACGGCCATTTTGAAAGTATTACAATATTGAGTATTGCCATTGAGTAAAAGAATATATATTTAATAAGGTATTAAAATATATATTCTTTTACTCAATGGTATTGCATATTGTATGGAACCCAGAACTAAAGGTTTACGCAAAATTTCAGCTCAATCGGATGTCAGGAAGTGATTCTAATTCAGCTTGCAAGATTCGACCCACACATATTATAGGTAGTGAATATCACGAACGATGATTCCGGCGTCACAAAGGTCGACAATGGAAATTACATTGCTGTGAATTATTTCCTTTTTTACCTTAGGTCACGCTGCGCGTATATTTTCTGTGCCTTAAATACTATTATAAAAATCCCACCTAAAAAAACAGGGGGGGGCCCGTGCCCCCCCTGGCCCCCCCGACGCGACGCCACTGTCTGCGAGCTAAGAGTAAGCCGAGTCTAAGTTAATCGAAGCTCGGGATTCTGAAAATATTTGAATGGGTCAGGTCAGGATATTACGTATGCTGTGATATTACCCCTGAAAATTCCGTAATGATATACCTTATCCTTTTCAGCTCTACAACTTCTTCAACGCGCTGTTGACCCACATACCGCAGACCATTAATAGGCAGACCTCCAAGGAGACTTCCAGGTGTTCCTCGTTCGGTAAGTTCAATTTGTTACCTACCTTGCGGAATTGTGGGAGTTGATAAATGGGTGTTGAGAAATGTACCAGCCGCCATATTAGGCTAGAATTCGGATAGGTACATAACCATAAATTATTATATGCCTATATACCGCTTTATTGAGTGTGGGGATTTTTAAGTACAGTGCATCCCGATTTCGAGTTTCTTAAACGTGCGGCATAACTGTTTTTGTTTGTGAATATTGTCGGCTTCGGTAAGAAAATGTTTTATACATTTTTTTTCGTAGAATTCTTTGTAGAAAGATATTTTCTTTGGTTGGCGGTTTTAAAGAAAAAAGCATGTGGTTCAAATTTAACACATTTGAGGATTTTGAATAAAGAAAGCAACCTCCATTTTCTGACCCGATAATAGTATACAATTCCTAATTTGTGAAATTTAATAAATCAAACAATAGTTTCTGTATAAAAAATAGGGAGAAGTACCTGCGTTTGAATTCGCGGAACGCTCTCATTATAGCTTGACGTCACTGCTCTAATTGGGAAGCGTGCTTTTCCCTGCCTTTGTGCGTATTACCACACTAGAAACTGCATGTCACAGCATAAATAATAAGCTAAATATATTCTCTGCATTCTCACACTAGGCGCCGTAAAACTGGGGATTATAGCGGCTACATGCAGCCATTGAGTAAAAAAATATTATATTTAATAGGGTAAATATTATATTCTTTTACTCAATGATGCAGCGTGTCATGGACTGCAGCGACATATACCTACTCTCACCCTCCGCGTTTTATAGTCTTGCCAAATTCGCTGATTCTATTTTGAATTTATTTCGGTAAGCGTTTTTATTAATCTATTCGCGAGGTACATACCTATATATTATGGACATTTTGGTATTATGATATGCTACCATACAGTTTGGTTTTTTTTGATCAGGTCTTTCATATTTTGTAGAAAATTCATTGTAAGGTGGGTTGCTCTATAATATATCACAGTTACTTTCAGTTCAGTTACTTTACAAATATGCGTAAATGGAAATAATTCCGAGGCGATGATATACCAATCTGTTTCTCCTTAACAAAATATCGAAAAAGGTCCTCTCTGGATGCACCACCAAATTTGTTATTAATTAAAAACTAGGTACTAATTATTTCAATGTCAACGTCAGATATGAGCGAATTCATGAAAGCATTCTTAAAATGCGTTGTAGTTCACATTATTAAATTGAATTATGGCAAAATCTCCCAAAATAATCAAGCCGCTGATCTGAAATTTGGCATTGCTGTGTTTTTGTGGATGGAGAATAAGCTGAAAATGCCAATTTCTACGTATTTCGCTTGTGCTATTTTTGGATCGTGTTTTTACTCGTAACTTTTTTGAAGTTATCTTTTTGGACTTGCAGGTACATTATTTTAGTGCATCTTTTCATTTTTAATAATAGTGTACAGGGTTATGCACATAATATTTCCCCCCCCCCCTTAACTCTTTTATTTTTCGTGATAGAAAAAAATGGTAAAAAGAAAAGTTGTAGGGAATTTTCTTGCGAGTTTAAAGAGCATATCAGATCTGCCGATATACAGGGTGTTGTCAAGACAGAAACCAAACCTGTTTTTTTAATTAGAACACCCTGTATATTATTGGTTTTTTCATGGGTAAATAGAATGTCTTTTGCCAATCGCAAATACAACCAATTATCTTTCTCAAATTTTCACACTGGCAAGTGTGACACATCAAATGGGATAGTTCGCCTTATAAAAAATGCGTCCTTAAAATTTATTCCAGACAATTTAATTTTAGATCCCATGAGAGAGCCGAAATTTAGTTATCTGATATTTAAAACCTGATATAATAGTTGGATTCTGATAGTTCTTACGAGCAGTTTTCATGTTCTTTTTTGAAATATAAAAGTTACAGCGGTTTAAAATTTTACTTTTTCTTTGCATTTTTGCTCATAGGTATCGTAGGTGGCCATGGACAGCAACTTTCATTATGAGAAAAGAAGGCCGCCCAGAAGAGCTATCGATCGCACCCGCCACTGATTTTTTCTGTCAGAAAATAGCAGAGATATTTTGAGTGAGCTACTTATAAAAGCCACCCAGTATATGGTGAATATTGTCGACTTCGGTAACAAGATTATTTTATTCATTTTTACGTGAAATTCATTGCAGTAGAGCTATTTTTTCCTTGGCAGTTTTAAAGAAAGGAAAAGCGTGTGCTTCAAATTGAACACATTTGAAATAAATTTGGTGTAGTGTAGACAGTTACCTATCTTTATTATTAAAGATTTATATAGGAACCTTACTGTGACCTCTTTTGCCCAAAATTAAATTTTCTATCACTAGCTTGAATTTTGCATATTTAATTAAAACTGAGGCGCCAAGTGTATTGTCATGGGCAGCAACATAAATCGAAAATTTTTCGGTTGTAGTAAGTGGAAAATTCCATGAAAAATTAGGCAATTTACGGAACTGTTGAAGAGATTACAGTTTTATTGTTTTCGATATTTTCTTTGATATTTTTTTGTGATGCGTGGTGTATTTTTTAATTGAGATTTCTTTGAAATTTTGAAATTTTTTTAAGGAAATTATAAAACGTAAGTACCTACATCATTTCTAGAATTTTTCAGTATATACCTACCATTTCATTTCTAGAAAATCCTTCTTCTGAACTTTCGATTTCTTTACAAATTTTTCGATTATTTCTTCATATATTTTTTTATTAGAGATATAACCAGTGTTGAGAAAAATCTCTACTTGGCTTTAGATTCCCATACAAGAAGATTACTGGATCTCTTAGGTTACGTATCTTTAAATATACCTAGTCCCAACATGGTCCTTCTTTTTTACGGAGAAATGTTTCAGTTCCTTTTATTATTTCTTTCTGCAAAAACGAGTGCCGTTTGCCGTTTCCTTCAACCTCCCAACGAAATGTTCTGTAAAATAACGCAATTCCGTAGCGACTCCAGCTTCCCCCTCTGTTTTTCTCCAAGAAAGTATACAATCACACCTTATTTTCAAACCCATAGTAGCGGATAAAGGAGAATTAGGGAAAGTACAAAAGTACATAAGCGCTTTCGTCTCGAAAACAAATTTCTGTATTTAGTCGATCGAAATATTAATAAATATTAACTTAGAAATGAGTGTGGGGGAACAAATTTACCAGAGGCGTAACTAGGGTTTCGAAAAGATTCGTTATACCAAATCCAAATAAGACCGAATAAATGTTAAGTGTCAAATTTAATGGATGTATTAATGACCTAACCTGTAGATAAATATAATAGTGCAACCATGAAACACAGCACTAAACATGTATCGTAAATATTTCTAGAAAATGAACCTTGAAAATTTGAATCCAAGAATAGCTCTATCGTTGGATGAGGATTATTCTTCAGACAACGTTTCTATCTTGCGGGTTTATGATACATTTTATGGTTAGGTACAGGCATTGAATAAGGAATTCGTAAATCAATGGTACAGGTTACTTACAGGTTACTTACTTACATCTATAGTAGGCAATGACTGGGCCACTTTAATTTTTGGCGCCATCTGTTGCTTGTATTCAATATTGCTCTCGTATCCTTATGACTCTGTCACACATTGGCTAACTAGGATTCCATAAACAAGGGTATTGCATTGTCGACTATTGTGACGCCGGGATCATTGTTCGTGATATCCACTTATACATTAATGTCAACCAAATGCGGGACCAGTCCATTTTGTTTGGGAGTAATTTTCAAAAGGTCACTCTCTCTCTCTCAACCCCAAAGTCACTCCCACTTAAAAAAGTTTGCACATTTCGGATGTGCTAACCGTATAACAGACCTAGCTGTTTTTCATACGATTTAAAATTTCTTTTTGCTACTATGTTGCCGTCACACATGGTATGAGTAAGCTATGGAAATATGAAAAGTTTTGAAATATGCGAGGTGAAAGTCTACTTGCTCCAAAAAGTTACCTTCCCTTGTTAGATCTACTTCACATCACATGACTTTATTGCAATATCTATTATGTATATTATGCAATGCCTATATAAATGAAATAGATATATATTACCTATCTAGCTACATCGCTCCACTGAACCTAAATCGTGACGTCACACAAATTCTAGGATTTCGGGATATACGTGACATACCCGCATAATATTAGTTACATTATCATTTCAAGGCTATGCAACTGCGACAGATTCTAGATAACATGTAATGCTAATGAATACAGAAAAGATTGCGTTACAAAAAATAGAAACTACAATTTTTTTTATTCAGAAAAAAATTCACATAATCAAATAATAAATAAAACAACATACACAACAACAACTAAGTAATAGCACATTGCTTTTCACGCAATGGTAATGAATCTATGCTAAGTAAAATTAAATCTACTGCGTGTTCCTGACTAAATGAACAAGGAATATCTATACCGGAACTAAAATACGAGACCTTTAAAATAAAAAAAATAATCAAGAAATGTTTCGACATCTCCAAAGAAAAAGGCACATTGCCCAAATACAGCAGCTTTCTTACCAAATATAGGATGGTTCATGGTTCACTTTTAAGGGACCAAACTGAAATAGGTGATCTTCAAAAAAATAACTGCACTTTCCCGTGCAAACTGTACCTTTTTAAGGCCTTATAAAAAAGGTGCAGGTTTTTATAGTTTAAAAACTATGTGGTCTAATTGTAAAATTGTTAATAGAAAAATTTAATAAATCACCTTCTATAGTAATAAAATGTATTGGAATTTGTATGTAGATTTTAATTGTAAAAAAATGTCCTCTTGATATTTTTTATGTGTCATGGTTTCATGGCAATTTTTTTGTATTATTTCAGGGTATTTCTGAAAAATTAACTAAAAAATTGGCTCCATAAGTATGACTCAAAGTATAAAAAATGTGTTTCCTTCTTTAAACAAAGTGAGTTTTGACAATAAACTTGCCTATTTAAGGGTATACATTTGAAGATACAGGGTCTAAAACATTTGTAAAGAAGATAAAATTAATGTTAAGCTCTGTATCTCGAAAAGTAATAGCTTGATTGGGTAAGTTTATCGGAAAAAGTTACTTTATTTAAAGTAAGAAACATTTTTTCTACTTTGAATCTTACTTATGGAAAAAATTTTTTAGTTAATTTTTCAGAAATAAACTGAAATATACAAAAAAAAACAAATTTGCCATGAATCCGTGACATATATAAAAAATGTCAAGAGGATATTTTTTTTGGTTTACAATTAAAATCTACATACAAATAACAATAAATGTTATTACTCTACAAGGTGATTCATTTTTTGTTCTAGTAACAATTGTGCTAATTACCCACTTCTCCGCCACTGATTATTCGAGGTGTTTGATATTAACAGGTTTTATGCTAACCCATGCCGTTATAACGTGTTCCAAAAAATGCGTCTTACTCAAATATCTCGCCTAGTTTGGTAAATATTTAATAAAGTCTACATATTTTTTAAAATTTTAACACCCTGTAACTTTTTTATAAATCCTTAAAAATATACAGTTTTTACGAGAAAGCTGTTTTTTGATGCTTGGTGCCTTTATTTTCGCTTTGAAACAATTATTACTGCAAATGTAATCCCTAAAAATGTACACATGATTTATCAAAAAAACTGATTTAAAAAGTTGCTCACAGTTTAGCTTTTCTTTAAAAGTTTGACATTTTTAGGCTGATTTTAACTTGCATTAATTAGTCCATAAACGTCTCATAGGTATTGTCATTTTAATACACTTTGGTTTGAATTAATTTCTGCGTTTAAGAACTAGCTACATTATACAATGAACAGGAACGGGCTTAAAAATTAATCTTGTTTCTATTATTCAAATAACAAATCTTACCTTACTAGAAAAAATAATAGTTAGATAATAATATCTTCATTATTTAACTTTTTCCAAAGATGTTGTTCTTTTTCGTAGTACAAATATTGCAATTTGAAATATTATTTAGTAATCATAATTCGTAAAGCATATTGAGCTTTTGGAATTCTGATATCAAAGAATGGAAGTTTTTTTAGTACGTAAATTAAAATACTTTAAGGCAATGAGCTTTTAAAATAACAAATTCTTTAATTCAAAGAGCTGTAATAGCAATATATGTACCTATTATGAGTTCAGTGAACAGTCTTGTTAGCTAGTGACAGTAGAGCTATATTTGTAAAAAAGCTTTTGCAGTTTTTTTTTTGAGAAAAGTGCCAAACTGTCAGGTTCTCTTTTTTTAGTTATTTTAACAGTAAAAATAACTGGCACACTCAAATGTTTCCAGAGGAATTTAAAAAGTTTCTGTTATGAAAGGGTCTGAAACTTCAAATTGAATTGAAATTACAAACCGTTTCGGTGTAGGCGTACACGGCAAACTTCGGCAACAATAGAGAGGGGCGTTTCACCGTATAATCTGCCTGTAGACTTACGGACGTACAAGCCTGCTGTATGAAATTTAAGAAGTCGCCCTCCTACATCTCATTAAGACTGTATTAAGGTTTGCGGCTGGTGCTCAAGTTTCTAGCTGGGATTAATTTTAAAAAAACGCGGCTAAAGTCAGAACTGGTAAGTCAAAATTAGAATGGAGATTTTTAGACACTCCTACACGGCCTATTTGTTAAACTTTCAATAAGTTTATCTAGGAATTTTTTTTGTCAATTTTATGTACTTAGGGCAAAGAAGCCCAAATTTAACCGCCTCCCAAATTTAACCCCTACATTTTTTTAACTTCTTAAAGCTTTAGAGCCATTTAGGTAGATATGTAAAGTTGGTAAAACTGCGTGTGTAGTCGACCTACCCTCACAAAATATACGCTCTGTGTATAGTGTATGTTTTCTGTAGGTACTCCTATACCTGCAGTTGTTTACATTATAATACCGAACACGTATGTATACGGGTTTTCCCCCGTCTTTGAATTTTGAGCAGTTACAGTGTAAAATTGGATCCATGTTTGCAAGAAAACTCTGATGTTCTATGAAAGGTACGAGCATTCTTGAAAGTACAAGTAAAAAGGCCATTGTTTCCTACAAATAATAAACGTAGACTACTAATTCAATACAATACAGACCCTGCCAAGATAAAAATGTTTAGTAACATTTTTTTGTCTGAGTTAGTAATATAAATCTAAAACACTTACTTACGAAATAAATGTATAACCAACGTTAAACAACATCAATTTGGAACAGTTAGTTGATATCTACAGTCTACATCTAAGTACAGTAAAAATTTTGACAGTTACTATTTAACAATAAATTTAACTGATTTTGTGAATTTACTGATCCTACTTGGTCTATAAATAATATCCTTAATAAATTGCTTATTCCGGGCTAACGTGGCAACGTTGCACGAGCTCTTTATGATCGATGCGCATTTTATTTATTATGCCCCAACCGCCGATCCAGAGCTCCTTGAGATTTCGCCGGTTTGTGTTGATGTGTTTCGAGTATTTACTTTTGCGTTATTCTTGTTTTTTTGAGGAGATTTTGGGTTATTGGACAAAAGACATACAGTAGGTAAGTTAGTAATTAGTGAATTAGTGTATCTAGTTTCAAGAACGATGGGAATAATAAAGTGTTGAATTTGTGGCATAGGAAATGCAACCTCTGGTTATTATATTATGATCGTCGATGGAGGAATCAATCAACGATTATGATGCAGGCTTAAGTGTCAAATTTGTTGTTTTTGTTTTGAGCAGGCATTTTTTTATGTTGGCTGATTACAATGCAGCCTTTAGGTTAGTCTGTGTTTATTATTTTTCTGAGTTTGGAGTTTGGAGCCTATTAAACACCACGTACCTACCAGTATTTGAAATTTACGTATTCAGAAATGTGAGGTTAAAACTTGTATTTATAAGCAATTTCTCAATTTGAACCATAAGAATAGTTGCCTAAATTAAACCGGAGTTCAACTCCAAGTGCGTCGAGGAAGAAGTTCAGGACTTGATCCAGGATCCGGTGCATATAGTGCAATGTGTGGTCACATTGCAAATGTCTAGATTAGTGAGTTTGACGAAGGAGGAGTTTATTTGTCATGTGCAGAATAATCTTTCAGTTTAAAACTTTCAATATTTCCAAAACTATCTACTTCTATAATGTTTTTGTTTATTTTTAGAATGTATTCTTAAGTTACTGATTCCGCCGAATAGCGAAGACCTCGACAGTTCATTTGACATTTGCCAAACTTCCTAGATTGCTCAGAGGAGAAAACAGGGACGTATTAGGGCGTATTGGGTAAGCTGAATTTTCAGAATTTGCAAAAAAGTCGAAACGAAACGGAACCGATCTTTTTTAGTATTGTTTTTGTCTAGACGCCCAGGCAAACAACTTTGGAAGAAGCAGTAGTACATTTTTGCATTTTGTGGTGTAAACAAAAAATTGTGACAAAAAATGAAATACGGCCCTGACTTGTCGGATGGTATTAACTAAATTACCAATGTGTAAATTCTGCAGTCCCGCTATTCAGCGCAATGAGTATATGCCAATTTGTAAGTGTTTTTATTTTTTAATAAATATTTACTTTTGTGTTGGAGTGCTAACTGCTTGCTTGGTGGGTGGATGTGACTCACTCCCAATTTTTCTTTTATTTTTTATGATAAAAGACAAAAAATATTCTTAGTGATGAACACATTAGGAGCCACAGTGGTCCTATATTAGAAAAAAGTGAGTGTTTTGCAAAAATGTAATCTCTACATGTAAGATGACTTGTAAAAATGTTCTAGACGCAAAAATAAAATTTTAAATAAAAATTACAGAGCTGTCAAAATTTGACAGAAATGTTGTGGGGTATTCCGAATTTCATTCTAAATCCCAAAATGTAAAAATATACAAAATCAATTTTACATGCAATACTTGTACCACTAATTTCTAATGTTTATCTTAAAAAATAAAAGAAAACTTGGGGGTGAGCCGCATCCCGTGGCCACCTGGTATAGAGTTTGAAATTTGGCAACCGGATTCCTATATTGAATCATTTGAGAAACTTGAAAAAAAGTTGCTCTTAAGAAATTAGGTTGGAGGAGTCTACAACGCAGCGGCATATTATTCCTAAAAGTGCAGTGATAAAAATGACGGCAACATTCGAACTACTTAGGATAATATCTTACAAAACTACAGGCATTTTTCTGAAAATAATTCAATTTGGGTATTTAGGCTACTTTATCCTAAGTAGGTAGGTATGGTATACCTACCAAATTTGAACGTTTAATTAATAGTACATTGTGTACCTAGTAGGAAAAGCTGAACATTCCCGGACGACCTTAAAGATTGCCTGTCGAGACGTAAGCCGAGACTGGCAATACGGAGTCGGGGAATGTGGCTTTTCCTACGAGGTATACATACTATTTTTCCGAAAATCGAAAATTACTCAAAGGAAAACTTTCGAAAAACTTGTTCTCAATCATTTTTTTAGTTTATAAATAACTGTAAGGAAATAATATTTCCTTACAGTACAAAAATAAATATTTCCTAACAGTTACTTTCCGTTGCCTGGCAACGACTAAGTGCAAGGAAATATTGACTTTTTCTTTCAAAAATGTTATCAAAAATGTCAATATTTCTGATTGATTTTCGGAAAAATATATTTTTTTGTCATTTTTCGACAACTAATTACATTTCATCTTAATTATTATGGAATTTTCGTACCAAAAAGTGGTGAATTGTGGTTAGATATATGAAAAGTTTGATGATATTTTAATCCATAGTCATTTTGGCGTCATTTAGTACTGGGAAATTTAATGTAAATAAATTTATACCCTAAAAATGCTTTGCATCAAACATATTAAAAATTGTACATTTATTTATAATTTAAAAAGAAACGACTTTGTCAGGAATAACTTTTGGAAAACAAATAAAGCCATTTTAAGCAATTTTTATAAAATGTCATTTATGATATAAGTAGGTAAGTATAGCGAAATTTATCATATTTTAAAATACCTTAAAGGAAAAGTTGCATTTCAAAATAAATAATCATAAAAAAAACTTCCAAAGATGCCAACTTTTCGATCGATACTGTAGATAATGTGATACAGTACTTTTGTAGATAAACATTTTTTCATATTTTTTAGAGTGAATTTTCGACCATTTGTAAATGGAAAGATTTCAAGTGCTTGTTCTTAAAAATCCTCTAAAGAATGCGCACTGGAAAGTACTTTTTTATACTTTAATGTTGAATTAATTAATTAATTGTTGATAAGAAAAAAATTAAAGCATCTACAGTGCGTCCCAGAGAATATGTCAACTCAACAAAGTGATGTGAAGAAGAAAATAAAATAGAGTTGAAATTCCAAGCAAGACAAGCTCTTTAAATATAGAGCGTCACGTATTACTATAGACATGGCTCTACCAGGTATTATTCGCATCCAAATATGATGATTTTCTTCTTAATTTTTGGCTCCGAGCGTTTAATGGCAGAACGTACAAGGAGTTGTCGTGCTGGAAGCTCTTCTGGAAGTACTTTTATTCGGGAGCCTCCTTAGATCCTCCTGGAAGGACTTAGTTCCGCATAATAGATATGTATTTGTCCATCAGGGAGGATGACAGAGTAATGCTAGCAGTACCGTTGTAAAAGTAAAATTGATCTCAACATCTCAGAGGTTTATTGAAGGGAATCCAGTGCCGAGCAATAAAAATAAAACCGTGACTAAACTACTCGATATTCGGCAGATCATAACTTCTCAGCTCAGCGGTTTGAGGTGCAGTCGTGATCAAAAGATGCGCTGAAAGGCGGCGAAGGCTTAAATTTTAACGATTTTTTTTCCTCAAATGAGCGCTTTAACAGTAATTATTTTTTATTTAGCCAGTGATTACATATATAATTTTTTATTTAGCCAGTGATATATTATTTTTTTTACTACTAACCTGAGAAATCACCATTATTTACCTCATTCCTCTAATGAGAAGTAATATTTCTCTACCTAGGTAAATAATGAAAAAATTTCTATGTGACATTTAAAGATTAGTGTCATTTTACCAGCTTGACAACTGAACTCCCAGGCTACTTGATATTTTGAAGTATTTGAAAAAGCGAGAAATTACTAAAATATGGCAATATTTCAATGTTAGTAGTAAAAAAAATTCTATATACACCTCGATTGAGAAGGCCATTATTTCAACTAACCATAAATAATGGCTCACTTCTCAACCTAGGTGTATAATATACTATTATTTAACCAGTGATTTTAAAATAAATTTTGCGTCCATTTGATTCTGTCAGGCGCGTTACTATGAAGGAACCAATTTTGGGGTTGGGGTTGGGGCGCTGGGAGCAAGTACATTCATTTGAACTACATTATACCTAAAATTTTTTTCAACTTGAACTTTTCTAGAAGTTTAAATCTGTTTTATAAGAACCTATACTATTATTTCCAAGCAGAAAGGTACCCTTGGCCAATTTTGAAAATCAATCGTTTTTGTCAAACAATTTTTTACTTATTTTTATTTGTTTGGGTATGATGAATACAAAAAATTGAAGTATGTAACTAAGTTTGGTAGAAAACTATCCGCATCAAATTTGTTTTCAGATAATTTGACTCTAGAGTTCGAAGACGAGTCCCCCGAAGAGGACTACTTCGACCACGAGGAGAAGAAAAGTTTGAGGAACTTCAGTATAGACTATCCGTTCACGGAGGAAAATATAACGCAGTTGATAGAAGTATACCGCAAACATAGGGTAAGCATAATATATCAACCCATTATATTATAAGCGCAAGCCAAGATTTATTATGTCCAAGTTCAATATGTGAACATCGCTGAAATATGGTGCGGCTTATTAGTGTTGCCGAGTAGCCATTATTTAACTTGTATTTGTTAAGGGTGGGCTTAAACGCATGTTACGTATTGAATTTTAGTCCGCTATTGAAATAATGAAACGATTATTGGAAAATTAAATGGAAATAGTATAAGTATACCTACTTTAATTATGTTGCAATGAAGCAATTTCTCATAATACCGCAATTTATACCAAGAAAGAATGCAAATTGTTTGTTTGACTTGCCCTATAATATTTGAAATTTTGGGTACAAGTATTTCATGTATAAAAGTGGATTTTTTTTAACATATAGTAATATTTTTGCTACTTCCGATTTTACCGGATATATCATCAACTATGGATTTTTAAATTGGGGGTGAGCCTTTTCCCGTGGCCACCCGGTATAGGTTTAAGCAACACGAAAGTAAGAGTTTAATTTGCCCCATGCCCCATTTTCGCATACAAACCTCGAAGAGGGTTGAAAAGTACACCAATGTTGAGTAGAATGAAGGGAAATTTACGAGTGGCTCCTGGGGATAACATATGAAAAATTCGATTTTCCTTAACAGAAATGAAAGGTGTCTGTTGCCCATATTTCCACGCAAGCCGTGTTCACTATATGGTTAAATAATAGAACCTGGCTTCGGAAAACCAAAGACTTGAATGTTGCAGGTGGCTATAAAGGGTTGAAATAAGAGCGTAATCATGTAAGGAAAAATCGAGATTTTGATCGATTTTTCTATACATGCCCACCGAAAGTATGAAAATGTACATCGCCCGAAAAACATAAAAAACATAAACAACATAATATACATAATGAACATATATATCTATTATATAGGAAAATTTTTCATATGTTATTTCCAGGGGCCACTGGTAAATTTACCTTCATTCTACTCAATATCGATGTACTTTTCAACCCTCTTCGAGGCTTGTATGCGAAAATGGGGCACCAAATCTGTCACTATTTGACGATCTATTAAGAGTCGGGATTGTTGGAACATAGGTAATTTATGTTTTCCTACTAGGTCCTTTTCATGCATGTAGGGGATTCAGTAAGAACCAATATTTATTTTCCAATTTTCTTCGCCTTGCAAATGCCTAAAAAACTAATTACCTAAATTCGCGCTAGGGCCGTGATGTTATGGCCCTGGTGCAGAGATTGGCGGAAATGTTGCGGAGTTGCCGTGTTTCCACAAACTGTATTGAGAAAGTAGACAAAGACTTCCTGGGCTTCTACCATTTATTGCAGATTAAGACACATTTAGGTTCTTTTTAACGACGTACGTTTCGGCCTTTTTTTGTGGCCATCATCAGGTTTTTAAAATTGTTAACAAATATGTTTAAAAATTTTTTGTTTAACATTAAAATTCCATAAACGACATGGACAAATTAAAAAATTAAAAAATCTCCATTAGTGCACAATTGGTCTTTACATGGTTTGACAACAATTCTTACAACATTTTGTGTAGAGTTTAAACATATTTTAACATGTTATTCTTTAGTTGTGTTGGGAAATACATTATTGAGAAAATATCGACTTGGTTTATCGTTTAAATGGAAAGCCGACAATTTTGAATGCTGGTAAACACGCCAGAATTATTGGGTTGTATGCCTAAAAGAATATATCTGCGCATGGTCGATATTGACTAGTGCGCAACTAGAGAAATCGCGGCAACAAGGACTATTCTCATTGGATACAATTTCCCGATATATTTAATGTATACTGCAAAAAGTTCACTTAATTAAAAATTTTCGAAAACAATAGTCCGGATACGTATTTCTTCTTTACTAATAGAAAATATGTGTTATGTCGATTATACGTGAAAAGGATCTATTTAATGGTTAACCCTTAAAAAATCTTAAACCATGAAGTGTTCACATGGTCCTACCCCTACCACAGATAACCCTACCTATCTGTAGCCCAACTAATGCTGTCTTCGAGATAACCAGCCTTGGCCCGACCAATAAAAAACGAAAGCTTTTATCGGCTCTTCATATTTCTGGGGTGTCGGTGTTCACAATCCTGGCATTGGCTATAGCTTAATCGAGGATATTGACTAATGTTTTATAGGTTCATGCTTTAAATCATGCTAGCGGACAGTAACTGTTGACATTATTTACGCCTTTGCTTCGTACCTATATGCCATCTGTTTGTATTGAAACAACATATCTGCTAAACATTTTGACTTTCTTAAAAGTATTATATGCTGGTGTAGGTGTAAAATGTTTAACGAATCCTGTAGAAAAGGTTTTTCAGCTCAACAATTGTGGAAATTTAATGTGTATTTTACGTGTTTTTACTCCCGCGCAAATGCCGACAAATTAATGTTTAGTTAGATGCTCTTTACGTGCAGAAGAGACAGGTAACCTAAATTGGTGGGCACTGAAATTTAAATGCAGTAGTTTCGTTGAAGTTTAGTTTTAATGATAAGTCCAAATATTAACGGTTTGCTGCGCAGAAAAGTATAGCAGATTTATTGTCTGATACCATGAATGCAGATAGATGGTAAAACTTGATTCGTTTGGAATAAGCAGTAGGTAGGTATTTTTGTTTTATATTACCGATAAAATAGGAAATTAAACTTGTAGTTGAAAATATGAATATTTCACCCTTCCATAGTTAACTGGTAGCATGCACCATGTTTTGCCGTGGGTTTTCGATGTTTTGGAACAATTTGTTGCCCTCTAATAAAAGTTCCATACATTTTAGAAAAAATATATATAATTTTGGTTACGCTCTAAAAAGTAACATTGTGTAACGATAATTTCAGAATTATTTGAGCCATTTACTTCTAATTTGGTACACACCATTTATCCCACAAAAGAACAGTCCGAATGGCTTTTTCAATGGAATTAAACTAGTGGAAAAGATTCACGGAAAAAGGGGATGAACAGATTTTGTTGGACATTTATTCATTTCTCTTTGTTATGGGGACAAGGAAGAATAGAAAATATTTGGATGATATAGGATATAGGGAAAAGAAAAAGGAAAACGCTATAATATGTTTAAAATATTGTGTGGTAAATGCGTTCTTTAGATTTTTAGTGCTGAGGAATTCTATTCGATTAGACTTTGTGATGTGGAAGTAAAATGAAAAAGGAACTCGAAGAACATAGCTACGCCTCACCAACCATAAATAAGATCCATGGCAGCTATCTGATTGCTGAATTAGGTCAAAAAGAAGCGCTAAATTCCTAAGCCATAACTGTTCTGTCTATATAGGATTAGTACGGTTGCCGTTCCCACTTTTAATGGGCCTATAAGGAGAACGTCTAGTTTTATTGGTGTAGCAAGGCACATATATACAGGATTGTCGATAACTTACTGCCCCGTCTTCCCTTGTTACAACAAAGCGACTTTTTCTAATGAACTTATATTTTAAATAACCAACCTTACAGTTTGAGACCAAGCAGGAGAGATATCCAGAATATAACTTTCAGCTCGAAATTGTCTTGGTAATCCCAAAACATGCTGTATATACTTCCTCATAACCATAACAGTTGAAAGTAGATATAACATGTACCTATGCTTCTGCAATTAGTGCAATACCGTTCTCTTTATGGGAAAGTATGTACCTAATTACAAATCTAATTGTGATAAGATAAAATTATTTTTTTTATAATAACTGTGACACTATTGTAGATATGTTTATGAAATTTGGTACACGTCTTCTATGCATCAAGATGAATTTTCTGATGTACAGACAATTTTATTATTTTTACCAGTGGCGCCCGTACGGAATGTGGATTGAACATTTTTGAAGAAAAAAATGGTACTCCAACGACTTCTCTTAAAATAAAAATTATTTTTGGATTTCCCATTCATTTCTGAGCAAATTTGATCTCTTGATTTTCTTCCGTCCGACGCATAGTTTTCACTTAAAAAAAAATAAAAATCCTTTTACTTCAGGGTCAAGTCGCTAAAAGTCTGATGCGGTGACTGTTGTGTGGAAATCGTTTTTTCTTTCTTTTTTCATGCTATTGAGTTCGTTTAATATTAAATGTTAATTAATTCAGAAATAAGCAACTGATTTTACTTCAGAAAAAGGTAAAAATACTTTCAAATACCCAATAAATACCACATTAGAAAACTTTGCCACCCTGTATCTCAAAAGTTAGGACATTTACGACATACGTTCATATACGAAGTTTTTTTCTTAAAATGGGTCCAAGAATCACCCCCTTAAATATTGACATGTCATTAAGGAACACCCTGTATAGCGTGAATGTCATTGAAGCTACACTCTGTTCAAAGAATGTTCATACCTAAAAGTCAAACTCCCGTCCTTGTATTACTCATGAATATACGACGGATATCGGTCCAGTCAGACAAGGACGGGAGTTGACTTTTAGGTACGAACATTCATTGAACAGAGTTTCTTTGGCATCCGTTGTAAACAGCAGTAGGTAGGTCATTTTTAGTAGTGTCATCAGAAAGGCTTTAATGGTTTTGAAATATGTACCTACTTGTGTTCAGAGGCTAAACTATTCGGAGACGCAATCCGACCGTATGTTTTTCCCCATCAAAAATTCTACAAAATGTTTCTCTGAATCAAAGCTTTGTTTCCAGCATTTCAAGCTCCACCCGAGGAACGTGGCGGACATATTGAAAAGGTCGATATCGGTATTAAGAAAACTGCCAAACATCAACATCGCGTCGACGGCGCTGTCGAAGCAGATTACCATTTGCGGCGACCTACACGGGAAATTCGACGACTTGCTCGTGATCCTGCACAAGGTAAGAGGATCTCGGCAGGGATCATTGGTTTATTGGTGGCGAAGGGGATGCTCCCGAATTCGAGGCGGTTTTACGAATTATGACTGACGCGTGATGACGCAAGCGGGTGTTTGTGAATTAGAAGTGGTTGGTTCATTTTTCATTAAGGGCGCTCTCCCAAAGCGTTTACTGCGCTATCTCTACTAAACTAAACTGAACTACCATGATCTCAACCGTAGTAACCCTTACTGCTCAACAGGTAACGCCAGGAATTCAAAGCCTATAATAAAAAACAACTGGTGGCGGTGTCAACCACAGTAAAAAATGTAAAATTTTGTTCGCGAGACACTTTCAACCTAAGCATGACATAGCCCAACTAAGTCCTCTTTACACATTACAGACATAAGTACATAACCTACATTATTTAGTAAATTTAGGAAAATAAAGATTTGTAATAATGTATTAGTTATTGATAAGATAATCTTGACGACATGCCTTTAATATTTGTTGTATATCGGTCATTATTGTATAGTATTAGTATATATAGCAGTGTTGCCGGAATTTCGCTAGCTACGTATGGGAGATGAGATGATTAAGTTCGACGATTATCGGTTTAGTGTTATCGATCTGTTATCGGTTTAGTCAATTTTGAATCCCGTCAGGTAATGTTCAAATCAGGGGGTCGGACGACTCCCTTGACCCCCTGCCGGCGGCCATGTTCGTGCCAGTTTTATCAAACACGGCCAAGTAGTTTTTAGATTATCAAAAAATAAGTTTTTTTGTTAGTTCTAACTTCCTGTGTCTCCAAAACGAAGCTTCAAAACTTACAAACCCAATGAACTTTTATTTTTACGAAATCTAACGCCTGTTAAATTTTCCCGATTGAAACACACTGGATACTAATTTGAACAAGATCTCACAACTATTTTGCAAATGGTCCTGTCGTTAGTTGCGATTCCTGATTTAAAAACAATTTCCGCTTTGATGTGGACTGTAGTTGGCAACACAATTTTTTTTTATTTTATGCTTTGAATTGGCGACATTATCTAATAATTGAGTTAAATTATAATTTTTATGAGAGAAAATGTATATACTTTATATTATATAAAAATTTGTCAAGTATCTCTATAGAAGCGTAGGTAGGTACCTACCACGTTTATAACCGTCTTCGCTTGTAGAATTATAGTTGAACACACTTTACCTATTAATCTTTCAGAAGACATCAAACCATGAGTGCGTTCATTTGACAAAACAGCCATTAACAAAACTAAAATCTAACATTACCTTGTCACTTAACAATTTATACATTGCTTGAAAAATGATTTTCGTTGTGCTATTAACAAATTTATTGAATTGTTTACCTTCGGCGAGATAAATAGTTAAAATCACTACAAGGATTAAAGCAAACACAGAAAATAAGTTCGCCCTTCGTGCATTTTATTTCACGTTTCATTATGTAAGGGACATTAAAAGGGGAAACCGGTTTTAACCGGAAATTCTTGCAGTAAGTCTCCCGGGCCAGTAAATAATTTTGCAAATTAAATAGGATGATTTCAAAGTTATTATGTGCCAATTTTCTGTATACCTACCTAATTTAAGGTTCTGCTGAATTTTTTGTTTTGTTCAATCAGCGATTTTAAGGGCTCGAGAAGGGGTCCTTAAAAGACCTCTTTACATTTAAATTTGTTTGTCCACAGTATGACCCTGGATGAGGTATACAAAAGGTGAAATGGCCGTTTAACTTTTCGCAAAAGTCCCTCTTCATAAAAGTTTTTACTTTCTTCGAAATGAAGATTCGCGATGAAAACCCTCCTTTCAGTAGATCCCGAAACCTATATACAATGTTGTGTGTTGTGTAAAGACACGCCTTAGTTAAAAATAAATGCAACACTCAAAAGTGCGCAGTAATTTGTCATACGACGATTCACATTGGCGTTTCAGGCGTCAACTAGTTCCAATAAGGCGCTATCTTTCCTCTCCCACCATAGGCAAACATTTCATCCCGAGGCCACCTCCACGCCTGACAGGCGTGTCCCGTCGCAAAAGCAGTGCTCGCTTTATTAAATAACATTATCAGTCGGTAAGCTGGTCGATAGGATCGGCGAACTTTGGCGGAGGGCATTGTGACTGAGAGTGCCGCACGCAATCAGATCGAAGCGGCCTGTAAGGTAGACATTTCGCGAATCCTAAATCCCGGGACTTATATCTTCCGCCAAATCGACGTCTCGCGAAGCCTACCTATTAATATGGCAACGTCGCATTGCATAGGTGACCTCGAGACGGAAAGTCTGACTGCTGGGATTTTGGCAGTAGGTACGTAGCATCGTGAAGCGTCCCGCAAGGTAGTTATTTGGCGAAGCCTAAATCCCAGGGTTAAGACCTTCCTCTCGCGTTCCTTCTGCAGAGAACGCGTTGCGACGACGATATCACGTGGCGAAGGTAGGATTGTCGGGAAATTGGTCTGGCGAGAATTCGAAGTGCTGGGATTTCGATGTGGCGGTAGGTAAGCGTCCCGTAGCGCACTCAATAAAATTAATTTAAACGCGCAGACACCTGGCAGCGGAAAATAAAGCCTTTCGGCAATTTTATAGGGAACGTAGAAATCAACCGGGTGAAACGTTTATGTTAGTAATTGGAAAGAGCGTTTCTTTTAAAACGGAGAATGTTAGTTCAGTCGTTTGAGAAAATGCCAGTGATTGCCAACGTTCGTTATCCATGCTGTAACGAATTTTATTGCGCTTTAAAGAAACGGGTTGCAAGAGAATAAACTTTTATGTTTATGTTTATGTTTATGTTTTTCTGAGTTTTGATGTCTATAATGGATTCGATTTCGGAGCACGTCCAAACCTTTGCAAATTCGTTCTACAGCGTGTGTCTTTTTTGAGTCGATAGAATATGGAAAAATGCTAGTTTTGTATGGACAAGTTTTCGATGGAAGCTCGAAATAGTTACATAGGACCTATACTTTAAATAATTTCTCCGTCATGTAACAGGAAAACGATAGATTACATTTATATTATAGTGTATTAGTAATAGGTAGTTAGGAAAGTCATCGTATTTATTAATTTAATGCGCCTCCCGGAACTGCTGCCATAAAGCGGAAAATTTTAAATGTGAACTTTATTTCTATGTAGTCTCTGTCTCTAATAGTTATTAGTAGAATATCGACGATCTATGGAAATGTGGGGATGGGAACACAGATAATGCACTACAAAAATGTGGCTTGTGTTCAATATTTGTGTATTTTTTGATAGTTTTGTAAATATACATCATTTACTTATAATAAGCAAAAAGCCATCAATTAAAAACTTTTACAAGTACTCTCAAAATTTGCAGTTTGAACACGTGTAAAGAAGCCAGATCTGGTGAGATATTTGCGATACACAGAACTATCGTAGTTGAAGTGCGGAGAATCTTTGGCTAATTGATGAGAAATAATGCATCCACAAAAACTCGCTGTTTGATGGCTAGATTTTGGCTTTTAGACCGTATTTCTTCAAGAACGAAGTCGGTGATTCAGTTGCAGACAATAGCGACTGTTATCGAAACACGCTAAGAGAGTTCCTGTGGCCTGCAGGATGGAGCAACCCGCCACAGTGCCCAAGAAACAATCCAGTTGTGGCAAGAGAAATTTCCGGATCTTGTTGTCTTCCGCAAGAATGGCAACCAGAATTGGCAATAAAGATCGTGTGATTTCACGCCATGACTTTCGGGGCATATCTAGCAACAATAAATGTACTGATAGATGGGATTTTATTGGAGAAATTGATCCTTAAAAAATGTGCGAAATTGTTCAGGAAATTTTACAAAAAATGCACTTTTTTATTTTTGGAATAAATACAGTTCAAAACTGTCTATCATACTCTTCGAACATTTTGTAAAACAGCAATGTAATCGTTCATCTTTTCTCCAAGAAGTGACAAGCTATGCTGGGAGATGCCCAAACTATTAAAAGAAAGTTCTGCATCTTAATATATTTCATTGTATTGGCAAAATTTAATGTTGCTGCCAGTTAACATCTCAGTAGGTCCGATACATTACGATTGAAATTTTAAAATTGAATTAAAGATTGCAATTGCGACGTAGTTACCTGGACACCAGACACCCATCATAAGAGCCCATTGCCTAAGGTAAATACCCAAAATCTTAGAAACATAAAAATACCTTAAAATATTTAAGGTAGTAGTGATCTTCTTTACTGACATACGTGAAGCTTTAACAATATTAGAAAATTAAATAATAACTATATTACAACAACATTCAGTTATTGTCTTTTTTTACAACTATATACAGGGTGAGTTTTTTTCGATGCCCACTATGGGGATCTCGGAAACTAGCAGAGCTAGAACAAAGGTTAAATGGGAAAAGAATTGCAGTTTTGAATGCTCAATCTAAATGCCCCTATTGGATTTTTAAAAAAGTTCATAGCTCACTGGATATTTTGAAAAGAGTGATTTTTTGCTATTTCATCAGATCTCTGTAGCTCCGTTATTTCTGATTATACAGAAAAACTGTAGAGGCAAAAATTGTAGCTAATTTTGGACTTAATAAGATAATTTAATCCACTTTTTTATGTTGTTTGTGATTTTTGAAATATGACATAAACTTTTGTTTTTTAAATGTAAATCATAGTTGGCTGTGGCCTTATCAAATCGGCAATTTTTTGAGCTTTCCAAAGATATAATACTCGGCATAGTTATTATCAAATATAAAAGAGCTATGGCTAATGTTCTGATTTTTTTTAAATTTTCACATAGTCAGCCATGGAATATTTTCATAATTACATTCTATTTTATTATTAGACATACTTCAAACTTTCTAATATTTTGTTTTTAGCTGGTAACAAAATGTAACAAAATAAAACAAAAATTAAAAAACTCAAATTCAACTTATTATAATTTTAAAAAGTCACCTTTTAAAATAAAAAACGTGTTCAAACAATCCACCATTATTATTTATATAAATATTGCATCTTCCTAAAACTGAATTTTTGTCGCCTTTCTTAGAGAGCGCCTGTCAATACTGGGAATTGCTTTTAAAACAGCTGCTCTTAATTCAACAATTGTCTCATACTTTATTTTGTACTGTTCCCCACAAAAATAAATCCAAAACAGACAAATCGGGGGATCGGGGCTGCCAGGAAATAGGTCTATTTCTCCCTATCCAACTACATATTTGGATAGAGCTGATCTAGGTAATTTCTTACGGCAAATTATTATGTGGTGGAGCTCCATCATGATAATTTTTGTTTTATTTTGTTACATAAAATAATTTGAAAGTTTGAAGTGTCTTATTATAAAATAGAACGTAATTATGAAAATATTCCATAGCTGACTATGTGAAAATTAAAAAAAAAATCAGAAAATTAGCCATAGATTTTTATTTTTTATAATAACTATGCCAGTATTATATCTTTGGAAAGCTCAAAAAATGGCCGATTTGATAAGGCCACAGCCAACTATGATTTACATTTAAAAAAACACAAGTTTATCTCAAAAATCACAAACAACATAAAAAAATCGATAAGATTATCTTATTAAGCCCAAAATTATCTACAATTTTTGTGTCCACAGTTTTTCTGTACAATCAGAAATAACGGAGCTACAAAGATCTGATGAAATAGCAAAAAATCACTCTTTTCAAAATATCTAGTGAGCCGTGATCTTTTTTAAAAATCCAAAAAGGGCATTAGATTTAGCATTCAAAACTGCAATTCTTTCCCCATTTAACATTTTTTCTAGCTCTGATAGTTTCCGAGATCCCCATAGTGGGCATCGAAAACTCACCCTGTATTTTGGAGCGAAAACAAATTAAAAGAAATAAATTGTCAATAATTCTTATGATTCGATCTAAGTTGAGGTATATTGTTATTTTAATTCAGTTGTTAGTTTTTATATAAAATTTTAAGCCAAATATTTGGTGTAGCGTGCGGAAATTTCAACAATGGTTCTGACACTCTATGTGTTGCTTTGTCTATGCTACAATATACTATATATTGTATTCTAGCTTACTCCCATAGCCCAACACTTTTCATGACAGAAATTACGTGCTTTAATGAAAATTCACAATTTACGATAGGAAAAACTGGCCGCCTATGATATTGTGACGGTGAATATGGCACGTTGTTAATTTATAATCGAATCAATCTCGTAGCCACCTGGTGGCGGATATTATCTAGAACAAGGAAAATCATCCCCGTGAAATATATATGTTGGTAATTGGAAAACTAGAAATCTGAGATATTGACATTCGACTTGGTTGGTTTTTCTTGTGCTAACGTAAATTTTTATAACGCTCTAAGCATACATACAGTCCGACAAACAAAAGAAGTCCAAAGAAAAACTCAGTCTAACCGCCCATGCCCTCATTAATAACATATGGATAGCGCTTAGACTGAGTTTTTCATTGGACTTCTTTCGTTTGTCGGACTGTAGAAAGTATTTCAAGAGACTATATCGAATCTCCAGAATCATAAGTTGGTAACTAAGAAGGATCTGGAATTAATGTGTTTTAATATTGAAATAAAAATCTTATTACATTAATTTTGATTTTTCTTTATTTTATTTTTCAGAAAAATAACAAATAAAAATATTGATATATAATTAGTCGGTAGGCATAACAATTTTTTATTTCGAATATCGTCAGGTGAAGAGAAACTGAAATCAATCTGAAATTTGCCACATGTCTCTGTCATAATCTAATCAAGATGTTTAAAATCGATTGCAAAATTTCAAAAACAAGACTGAGAAGCAGAAAATAATAAAATTTAAATATATATATTTTAATATACCACGTTTTTAAAAAGGACTAAAAGTATAGAAAAATAATATAATAATATATAAAAATGGGCTAAAAAGTATAAAATAATTTTTCCAAGGCCCATAAAAATTCGAAAAACGTGGAGCGCATACAATAGATAATTGATACAGTCACTAACCATTGTATTGTACGGCAAATGTGTTCTCAACGACATCAGCTACTCCTCTACACTTCTTTCCCTTTCTATTGTCTATTCCATACGCCTCACGTTTTTCGAATCTTTGTGGGGCTAGGAAAAATTATGTTATACTTTTTAGTCCGTTTGTTATATTATTTTATTGTACTTCTAGTTCTCTTTAAAAACGTGCTATATTAAAAAAATATTTAAATTGTTCACTTTTTTATACACTTATCCCTCGTAACCATTCTCATTTAGGTACTTTTGATTCTGCAACATAATAATAAAATTGAATTCCTTAACCTAAAAACATAAAAACGACATATCACTCGCTATTTTCAAATTCACCTCTTTGCATTCCCTCTGACTGAATCAGCCCCTTTTTATAATGTAAAAATGCAAAAATATATAGGGTGGTTCACTTTTAAGTTACCAAACTGTAACAGATGATATATCTTCACTTTCTCGTATAAACTACCTATATCTTTTAAGGCCTTATAAAAGTTAAAGTTTTAAAAAATATGAGTATAGGTACTTTACTGAATGTTACCAAACTAGTTCAGATATTTAAGTCATATTTTATACACTATAATGGCATGGGTTAGCATAAAACCTGTTAATATTAAAGTCATTGACCAATCAGTGGCGGAGAAGTGGGTAATGAGTACATTTGTTATTAGAAGAAAAAAAATGAATGACCTTTTATAGTAATAAAATGTATTGAAATTTGTATGCAGATCAAACAAAAACTCCCTCTTGGCATTTTTTATATGTGTCATAGTTTCATGGCAAATATGATTTTTTTTTGTAATATTTCAGGGTAATTCTGAAAAATTGACTAAAAAATTGGCTCTATATAAGTAAGACTCAAAGTATAAAAAATGCGTTTCTGATGCGTGGTGATGTGGAAGGAATACACAATCACCCAAATGATCCCTCTCTTCTTCGGTATCTGATCCGATTGGCAGATCAACTGCATATAAAATAACAAAAATAAGCACTGGAAAACACTATTTTATTAAAAAAATGTAATATTAATTTTTGAAAGTAAAAATTAATTTACTTGTGAGTTAGGGTACCTATCGCATACGAAATCCACTTTGAACAACCCTACACTTTCGCACTATAGACACTATAGAACCAGTTCCGAGGAAACCAAATACCCAAATAATATAAACGATTTTTCATGACTTGATCATTACATACCCCACCACACAGATGCCGGGTTTTAATGGAGATTCCTCCACGTAAACATTGTTGGAGTTAATAAAACAAAATTAATGTTGAAGAGATGAAATCTCTGGGCGGACACGGGACCAGTAGGAGTTTTCACAACAAATCCTAAACTAATAACACTTCTGGAACTTCGGAAAGCACTTAGCCTGAAATAAATTCCAGTCCACTCTCATGAAGTCTGAGCCTTTTCGCTTATTCGGATTATTAATGGAGAGGGACAAAGTATTGGAGTATTGGGCTGTCGCCGAAATTTATCTTGATAATAAATATAAATCGGATTATGTTGTATCTACATACTGGTTTTATCGTACTCACTACGTTTTATTTTTTTAATGCTGGATGTATACGGTGTGTCTGGGTTTTCGTGCTAACACCTCCAAAAACCTAAGTAGGTTTTAACTGAATCTTCCCTGCATATAAATGCTAATATTTATGTATGAGTACTTTATGTCTAGGTAGTTTCTTAATAATTATTGTTGGAAACTAATTTAATGAAGAAAAGATTATAATAAAGTCAGGTAAATTAATAAGAAGAAAGTTGAATACCTACAGAACCGGACCTAACAGTTGAATTTTCGGTGAAAAGGCATTGCATGAATTGTTGTTATGTGAATTTGTAGTCGGTGAATTGACCGTTCGGTGAAATGTTTTTCGGTGAACTGCTTTCGGTGAAATGCTTTCGGTGAATTGTTTTCGGTGAATTCACCGGACACCTTATAAAATACGTGAGACGGAAATCGCCCGGTGTGGTAATCAAGTTTTGACAAAATATTTTGATATCTGATACGATGAAAGGTGTCAGTATGTGGTACTTAGATACTTTTTCGAGTTATTATGCTTAGCTGTGTTGCTTGTGGCAATTCCCTGACCGTGAAAACTAAGTAAGTAATTTGGTAATTTAAATTGCCTTTCGAGGTCATACACCAAAGTGGCATATCTACTTCTACTAAGTATATTAGGGACGTACAGTTGGCGTCAGACGAAACCGAACGACGTAAAGCCATTTTCTAGATACTTTTGGAGTAATAATACCCAAAATCTATTCAACAAACAAGGGGTTCCAGCTCAGACAGAGGGAAGAAGCGTCCGACGAACGCGACGTTGCCAAATGTTACAACAGAATCCAAATATTCCAAGGTTTCGTCTGACGCCAACCGTACCTACTTCTTCATAATTGGAAATTTAAAAATAGAATTGCTTTATTATGATGGATTCCTAAACTTAAAGACATACACGTATGCCTTATTTTGCCGCCATATGGAGAGACTGTCCCAGTCGAGCTTTTAGCCCAAATTTGCTCCTTCCTGGGGTTCCTTATTCAAAGGTGGAAGCCTAAGGCGTTTTTCGAAAACTTTTTTAATCGAAAAGTTTACACCCTAGAATCCGGTGTGGTGCCAAACATTGAAAAAGTGAAGAGCGAGCAAGAGCGAGCAAAAGCGAGCAAGAGCAAATTTTTGTTCGTGGTTGCTGATATTTGCTTGCTTTTTGAACAAAAATGTGAGTGTCGGGTTCGAACATTTTTAAAAACTATGAATAGGTATTTATGTATCAAGGGCGTTAAGTAGGCGTTTAAAGCCCGTATCGTGAAGATAATATCCAGAGGCCGAAGGATATTACACGGTGTATGCATCTGTTGTTAGAAACAAGCCAAATAATGAGTCTTTTCCCACTCTTAACAGAATCTAACGAATCTAACTCGCTAAGGTCATTGCTCATTGCCAAAAAAGATTTAGAAAAATGTACTCAAGTTGAAGGAGGGACACAAATAAACGAAAAAAATCGATATTTCCTTAAATTTTACTTTTTATTACGAACGCCCTGTATTAACTAGGCCAATAAAAATAGAAAAAAATAGCACTAAAATGTTTTTCCTGTTCATACAGGGTGCCCGCAAACAATGGTATATTTTTCGAAATTTGCACCTAAATTAAAAACACTCTGTATAAGATGCAACTTTGAAACTTGGTTTAAATGTTTTGATTCATGGCTAAATCGATTGGACAATTAGTTTTTTCTTTAAAAAATGCTTAATTAGGATTTCGCCATTTTTGGGGTCACTTTTTATATCATAGCGGGTTAAAAAAGAAAAAATAAATAAATCAGTTGTTCCATTTAAAGTATCAAATTAAACTGTATATTATGATATTATTGATTTTTGAATTGTTTGATATATGGTCGGAAAAAGTGCCAAAAGCGTTCACGGTTTTTAGTTCTTTGTCGAAATCTAACGAATTTTTGACTATTGAAAATTGTTCGATACGGTCAGAAAAGTATCCGAACGGTCGATATTTCTCGATTTTACTATTTAACGTGCATTGAAAGAATATCGACCTTTGAAAATTGTTCGAGACTGTCAGAAAAGTGTCCGGACGGTCGATATTTTTCAATTTTTGTTTTTTTCGTTGTCGAACGAATATCGACTTTTGAAAATTGTTCAATCGCCCAATCGCCCAGCTCTAGTCACTATTGGTATTCATATAAAACTTTTATTATATATATTCTTTCGTCAAACTTATTAGAAAATTAATTTATTCAATACCATTAAGTAAAAGAATATATATTTTATATTCTGGCATATTAGATAATCAATTCGAACAGTTAAAAAGTTACAGAATCTTAGGTGTGCTTTAAAACAAATAAAATGTAAATTAAATATCCCTTCAGACTTAAATGAAAACAGGCTTTTCGACTTTACCGGGACTTTCATTGTCAATAAAGCTCATCAACTTTCTTTAATTTTGCCCTTATTCCCTTATCCTCGATTGATTAATGTTGTTGGACCTTCTCCTCCTCTTTTTGTTTTCATTAGTCCTTATACGTCACAAAAAATGTCATCAGTATGAAAATTGATTATGAAGATCAAGAGTGAGTGAGTAATTTATATCTATAGAGGTAATCTAGTTTCAGTAGAGTGGACCCAAAGGAACTTTGTTAAATAAAACATTAATTTTCGTATGTGCCTTTGCCTTTCAACATTAACTTTAGAAGAAGTATTTAACACTATTTAAGTCATTTATAAATATCTATAGAGGTAAAATCTTATCTCTCGCCGGGACTTTGTTACTTGCCACCTTTTAAATCTGCAATAAAAATAAAACTCCTCATAATTTGACGCGAACAATGTATATGGAAATACGGGACACCCTGTATATCTTAAAGTTTTTAAAATAAAAACTGAATTAAATATCATTATTGCAGATAAAAGTTAAACTGATAATATATTCGTCTTGTCATGTCTAATTTTTGTGGAGACATGCACAACTATTACATTTAAGGAAGCTCTTAGAAGTCCTCTGTCCTTATAACTGATTTTTCTACCCATTTGAAAACGCCTCTCAAGCTACGAAGTTTATCTAACTCCTCGAGCTAGTCGTTTTAGCAATAATGTATTCTCACTTCCTAAACGTTCGAGGTTGAAGTAAGTACGTCATATGGGTCGATTGGGGAAGTTGACAACCAATTACCCTAAAATCTGTATAATCTCCTACTCGAATTTATCATGTATGTGGACGATTTTTTTCGGATGACACGCAATTAAAAAGTTTAAATAGTTTTTTTTTGCTAAGAGCGGTACAGTTAAAAATGATTTATTAGTACGCTGTTTTGCTTATTATGCTGCTTCTCGACATAAAAATGTAGAGATCTATGTCTACATTTCTGTAATTTTTCCTTTACTATTACAAATATTAAAAGTACACCGTTTAGTCATCAAATAAGTTCTTCCAAATGTGCATTAGTTATAATTAAAATGTTACACTGCCAGTTTACCAACCTTTTTAATGATATATGGCCAGCAAAGTTTGAAATATTCAATTGCGTGAAATGTACAAAATAAATCTGTAATTTCTCTACACACGTAATTTACCTTTACCGCTTGTAGTAAGACACAATTCCAATTTGTATTTACATGTTGAAATGGAAAGCATAAAAAAGACTTGATTTTTTGATCGCCTTTATATCTTCAGGCGTCGTTACATTCCCATAAAATTTTATGAAAGCAATTTTACCTTCCACCTCTATATAGGAGGAAAATAAAATTCGCGAATATATATCCTATCTTGCAATAAATCCATTTTATGATTAAGCGCACTAGACGATAATTTCGAGAAAGTAAGAAGCTACAACGCATTAGAACTAGAAATTATTAACTAGACTTTGTTATTAAGACCTTAGCCTCGATTGAATAAGGTTGTTGAGCATCCTTGTTCCTTCTCCTCCCAATTCTAATACGCCACAAAAAAATTCCAATGAAATGAAAAGTGATCATTAGTGACAAAGCAATTTATCTCTGTATATCTACAGGGTGTCCAACTTTAAAACTGTACAAATCCGTAAAATCTTCATTTTTGGAGATAATCGCCTAAACTTTTTTTTGTTTAAAAGACCTTCAACAACCGCTTCTTTTGACTTCCCTACCATTTTCAAAATGAAAATCCAGGGCCGGCTGCGATTTTTTTATATCCCCGGTTTTTACGAAAACCATTTAGCGATTTTTCTAGTTAAAATCTGACTCCACAGTGTTAATCAGAATACCCCAAAACCCCCATGAATCAAATTTAAAAAATATATACAGGGAGTTCCGTCCTGGACGGTGTCAAAGTTGAGCAAAATAGGAATTTTGAAGGCATCTGCCGAGTCAAGTGTGCCATGGAATCCCCTCAAAATAGTTGAATGGTGAATAGGACCACTCAAGGTGTTGGTGTGCAAAGGTCCAATACAAAATATACAGAGTGCTCTTATCTGTGCCATCTCAAATTACTGAATTTTTGGAACTTTATACGGGTTAAAAATCGAGTATATGAAAACCGCTCCACACACTATAAACAAACTAAATCTAAAATATACAGAAACCTGCCAGTTAGTAAGTCCATATCAGTTAAGGTTGCTGGTGTGCCACAACAGGAAATGCACAGAAAATGTATCATCTTAGACAGTGACTTTGTTGAGATAGGTCCAATAATTTAAATTGTTTTTATTTGTTGGTTGGCATTTTGTAAAGAAATAAATTACTTTTGTGTTTATCAATATTTTTTTCGATGATTCCAGAGCAATCTTGATCCGTATAAATTTTATAAAATTTCAGAATTTTGAGATGGCTCAGAGAAAAATACCCTGTATATTTTTATAGTAAATATTTTCCCACCAACATTTTGAGTGGTCCTGTTAACCATTCAACTGTTTTGAAGGGATTCCATGGCACACTTGACTCGCCAGATGCCTTTAAAATTCCTATTTTGCTCAACTTTGACACCCTACAGAATGGAACTCCCTGTATATTTTTTATTCAAATTTGGTATATAGGAGTTTTGGGGTGTTTTGATTAACGCAGTGGTGTCATATTTTAAATAAAAAAATCGCTAAATGGTTTTCGTGAAAATCGGGGGTATAAAAAAAATCGCAGCCGGCCCTGGATTTGCTTTTTGAAAATGGTAGGAAGGTTAAAAGAAGCGGTTTTTGAAGGCCTTTCAAACAAAAAAAAGTTTAGGCGATTATCTCCAAAAATGAAGATTTTACGGATTTGTACAGTTTTAAAGTTGCACCCTGTATATCTACAAGAAAAGGTTATAATGGGCATAAGCACTCAAAGCTAACAAAAGGAAAAAACTAGTAACCGCATACACGTGTTTCATGCTATTTGGCAATAATTATCAGTACGGTGTAACATTAAGTTAATGTTAATGTCATTAACCAAATCAAAAGATAGGTATGATTTGAGAAGCAACAAATGAGTGCTTATGGCCATTATCACCTTTTCTTGTAAATACATTTACACTCACTAATCTAACATCCTTATATCTATATCTATAGGGATAATATATGGTGTAATATTATGCTTGGCCATATTTTAATGGTGTAGCTATTCTACCTCACAAATTGGCAAAAAAGATCCTATTAACATCTGTTCGGAAACGCTTCGTTTTCAAAATACAGTGTGTCGATAGTTTAAATTGCTGTAAAACGGTTTAAGCGATTTTGTTAAAATTTGATATACCTACAGCTCTTGGTTTTGGTTTTATATACAATCTGGTCTGCATGTAATGATTGTACTACTACAGGGTGTACTTGCTAATTTTTGCTTCCAATTTTTTCGATGCATACCTATCAAATTTGGCTAGTGATTATGACAGAGCACTGAAAGCTTTACAAAAAAAGTATTCTTGATTTTATTTAATTTAGTGAGTGGATTACCCATATCTTTACCAATGGTGGTACCTATAAGGGTCGCATTTTAGAAAACTCTCAGAAGTTCTTGACCTTCTAATTGATTTTTCTACTCGTTCTCAACCTCCTATTATTACCCGAAGCGATTTCAGAACGTCTCGAGGTAAGAAATTTATCACGGAGTTATCAAACTTCCCGAGTCGTTTTAGTAATTAGTGTGTTCTTACTCGCTCAATGTTCGGAAGTTCCCTGAACGTTGAAGTCCGTATGTGTGTCTCGATTTGCGAAGTAGGCACTTCCCAATTACGGGAGTTTGACGTACCTACCTATTGATGGGTACCTACAGTGTGACCCATTTGTTTTGGGGTCAGTCTGTAAAAAGTGTATCAATCGTGCGATTTGGCTGATTTTTTTTTTAAATTGTAGAGCTCGATGAACTGCACATTTTGAACAAAAATTGCCTGGTTCGCATAAAATCCAAAGCCTACTATGACCGTTTTTATGAGCAAAATTTTAAGAAACCATATTAGCGTTTTTTTTTGAAAAAATCTGTGTGCGCCAATGGATTGAGCACCCCTCGAAATGGGTATGTACAAAATTTCATCAAAATATTTCAAGTAATAACGATTTTGTAGAAAAATTAAAAATGCAGCCAAGGTACGTCTTTATTTTCAAAAATTCAAAGTTGGCCATGGAAAATAATTAAATTGTAATAATACAACCTTATGCTTATAAACACAAAACATAAAAATAATTAAAATTATAAAATTTTTGTAACTTCTACCAAGCCTCCATTTTCTACAATGCATTTGTCGTTCCTCTTGCGTACATTCAAAATTACATTTCGTATTTGCTGTGGAGTAATTTCCTCACAACTACGGTTTATCCTAGCTTGCAGTTCTTGTAAATTATGGGGTCTTGACTTATAAACATTTTGCTTAAGTGTACCCCAAAGAAAAAAATCTAAAGGAGTTAAGTCCGGAGATCTCGGTGGCCACTCACAGAAAGGACTATTTCGCCCTATCCAACAGTTTTCAAAATTATTATCTAGCCAGTTTCTGATTAAACGAGCATTATGAATAGGACTGCCATCTAACTGTAACTTTAAATTTAAACGGTATCTTAATGGTAACTCATCTAAAGCATTTCTAAATTCAATTTCTAGAAAATTCAAGAAGCCAGCCGCATTCAAATTCCCTTCAAAGAAAAATGGGCCAATTATTCTGTCGCGTAGTATTCCACACCAAACGTTAATTTTTTGTGAATATTGTCTCCTTGCATTTATTATAAACTCTGGATTTTCAGCTGACCAGTGACGGCAGTTTTGACTTGATACTACACCATTTGTAGTAAACGTGGCTTCGTCGGTGAATAAAATTTCATTTAAAAAGTTGCCATTATGGAGATATTCACCTTGCAGCCAATAGCAAAATTCTAATCTTCTCTCCTCATCTCCTGGTTCCAGGGTGTGCAAAAATTTTGGCTTAAACGGTTTTATTTTGTTTTGTCTCAAACATCTCCTTATACTCTCTCTGGGTATATGAAGGTCTAAACTAGCCGTTCGAACACTATTTCGAGGATTGTCACTAAAGTATTGCAGAATTTGATTGTTATTTTCAACAAGTCCACGGCGTCCATTTTGCCTAGTTTTTAATAAATTTTTAGAAATCGATCCAGTTTCATCAAAAATATTGTTTATACGTTGTACAGTACTTCGACTCACTGATCTACCTGGGTGTCTATTGTTAAATTCGGCCGCAGCTTCTGCTGCCGAGCGCTCGTTGTCGCCCACGAGTCGAACAATTTCTATTTTGTCTCTTATGCTTAAATATTCCATAATTATGATAATTAATTGTATTGAGCACAAACAATTTCTGAACTCAATTTAGACAGTTTGACACTTAATAAAAGTAAACAATTCAATTATTTTCCATGGCCAACTTTGAATTTTTGAAAATAAAGACGTACCTTGGCTGCATTTTTAATTTTTCTACAAAATCGTTATTACTTGAAATATTTTGATGAAATTTTGTACATACCCATTTCGAGGGGTGCTCAATCCATTGGCGCACACAGATTTTTTCAAAAAAAAACGCTAATATGGTTTCTTAAAATTTTGCTCATAAAAACGGTCATAGTAGGCTTTGGATTTTATGCGAACCAGGCAATTTTTGTTCAAAATGTGCAGTTCATCGAGCTCTACAATTTAAAAAAAAAATCAGCCAAATCGCACGATTGATACACTTTTTACAGACTGACCCCAAAACAAATGGGTCACACTGTATATGTCTGAATGGCGTATAATCTCCTCGCATCTATCAGGTATACGGGCGATTTTTTCAAATGACAAACAATTGAAAATTTGGATATCTTTTTTTTGGGGAAGAACCGATACCGATGGAAGTGATTTATTACACAAATCAAACCGCAGAGAAAGTATTATGGAACAGGGGAGTCGTAATGAGACATTTTTAAAAGCGACTTTCGGGCGCTCTGCTTTAGACCTAAATATTTTGGTGGAAAACCTCTAGAATACTTCAATTTTCTTTTGAAGTTGACAGAAGACGTGTTTTTCAATAAATCTAACTTAAAATCGTCTTTGTTTTGACATTGCCATTTATGAACTTTCCGTTTCCTTACTTTCCCTGTAAAATAGATACCTACCCTTCACTTTTTCCAGGGACGTAACTATACTCTGTCGATGAGGGCAGGGGAGGCAATGTTTATTGTTTCTAAATGCGATATAAAAAAAGCACAAAGTCCACAAGTACATGGAAGAATGGTCCATTTAAAAAACGCTAAACAGACCATCTGGCTAATTTTGGGATTCCATTACCAGCTTACCATGCGTATAAATGCTTTTTTAAAATTTGTCGAAAGTGACACACCCACGAAAATTTTACAACAAACTCTTTCGTTTGAGAAACTTGAAAAAAGGAAAAAAGCTCTATATGTCCCAAACGAAGGAGAAATCCCCAAAAATTTTCCAATTTTAAACACCCCGTACAGGTCAATTTTGCTTCAAGTGAGGGTACCTTGTGCTAAAATTTTTCTCTTAAACGCTTGTTGACTGAGCGTTGAAGTTCTTTTTTGAAACTGAATTATGGCAATATCTCTCAAAATAATCAAGCTGCTGATCTGAAATTTGACACTGCTGTGTTCTTTGGGATGGAGAATAAACTGGAAATGTCAATTTCTACGTATTTCACAGAGGGCGCCACTTGCGCTATTTGTGAATCCTGCTTTTACTCGTAACTTTTTAAAGTTATCTTTTTGGTCTTGCACGCCCATCATTTTAGTGCAATATTTCATTTTGCGACAAAAGTGTGCTCTTGTTTCATAACGGTAAAACCAACAGTTTGTGTTGAAATTTGCAAAAGGCAAAATATATGTATCTAGTAGTAAAAAACAATATTAATATTGTTCATTTAACATGCAGTTTGGTAATATTAAATTGAGTAGTCCATAGTGGCTGTGTAATTTTGTACTAGCGTCATCAGCTAAATAGGTACTCGTATAAAATATGAGCAATATTCATAAAATGTTGTGTAGTTAAATTTGTTAAATTAAAAAGCTCTTATATAAATGATAAAAAAAATAGCGCTGACCTCAACTACTAGCGTTGTGAAATACAAAAACACCCCTTATTTCAATTTCAAACTATGGAGGTAAAATTAGCTGTGCTAATAACAATTATTATTATTTTAATCTTATTTTAAGATGACCATAACGGCATAAAATAAGGAATTTTCAATATATCCGGAACAAATGTTGTTGGTTTCTGTTTCAGAATGGCCTGCCGAGCGCAGAAAACCCATACGTTTTTAACGGAGACTTCGTTGATAGAGGAAAGAGGGGTTTAGAAGTAATTTTGGTGCTGCTACTTTGTCTTATTGCGTTTCCTGGAGGAGTGTATCTGAATAGAGGGAACCACGAGGATCACATCATGAACCAAAGGTAAGGATATAATTTTTCTTAGAAAATATTTGCCCGTGGTAGCTCTTGTACTGATTAGCTAATATTTGCCTCTTGCCTGATTGTGTCAAGTGTTTGGTATTGGTAACATTTCAAATTTAATTATGGACCCGGCACCTACTGACGTTAATGCCCTCATTACATAAGCTTTTAATGTGCCAACCAGCAGGCAGCATAATATGCCATACCTGATATAATTTGACTAAGCTATGAATTACCTCAACCCTCAACTACCGACATTGTTAGCCACCTCGCTGTATGATTTTGAATGTACAATGAACGGATTAATAAGTTATAATTTGGCACGTGTCAGTCCATGCTTTTTAGGAACAATCCCTCATCGATAATAACTTGGCTCGATTCACTACAGTGAGGCAAAACACTAAATCGGGATATTGGCAGTGCACCTAGGTCATAGTACCTACCTAAAAAGTTTTTGATTAAAAATGTAACATGCTGAAAGCAAATCTAAAATTATATTGACAACCACCCATATCTAGTTATTATAAAAAAAGTAGAACTAAATAAAAAAATGTGGCTAGTTCAATTTCGTAGACAAGCCAAGCCAAATATTCACTTGGTGTACGTAATTCAAAATGTTCACTTTGCCCCAGCTGAAAATCTTTTGTATAAGGTTAACTTACAATGGCAAAATTCATAGTTTTCTATAAACTATTTTCGTAAGTCGTGTATTTATAAGTTTCATTAATAGGTATACATATACATACAGTGTGTCCCCGGATTGAGTTCACGTAAGATGTAAATACCAAAAAAATTTCGAGTCGAAATTTGAGCTTCTGGGGATCAGACCTCCTGCATGGTTTGAAACTAAGTTGATGACATAATTTTTACTTTAGAAAAATCACGTATGCCTTGGAAATTATGAAGAAACTAATTTTCCATATCAGTAAAGTGCCCTGTTTGTAGGTTTTACGACAAAATGTTATTAAGGAAACTTGTTCTGAATGAAAACTGAGTAGGTTTGCTAAACAATTAAAACGCGCAAAAATAAAAGTAAATTAGGCTTTTGAAATTTTCAACCCCTATACAGTTTATCATTGTGCACAAGTTTTCTTAACAACATTTTGCCGTAAAACCTACAGAACGGACACTTTACTAAAAAAGTGGAAAAAATGACAAAAAATCATAGTAGGCCTAGAATTTCACAACTACCCACCATGATGACTAAATTTTTACTAAGAAAACACGTAGGAACGAACTCTAATGTCAATGTAATCTAATATAAAATAATAATATAATATAAAAAATAGTTATTTGTTATTTTTTAACTAAAAAGTCTCTTTCGTTTTTATTGTTAGCCCCATTTTCAAAACCCCTTTGACACCTCACTGATGTGGAATTCTGGTACATTTGGCAACATCGTCAGTGTAAATTTTATGTCTATGATGTCCGAGCCCTTTTCAGCTGAGAAATTTGCTACAAGGTTATCTTATAATACAAATTAAAGTTTTAATTCCTGGTCGTATATATTCAAATGTTAATTTTTGTTTTTTTCCTGGGATTCGACCATGAAAACAACGTTGTTGTAAGTTTTTCTTTTATTAAAAGTACTTTTGTGTAATCCATTTTATTATCTCTTGTTTGTCTATCACTGGATTCGCCAGTTTTACAAGTAAAGCACCAATAAAACACTGTCCAGGTTGAACAGATTAGAATCGTGAATCCATTTTATACAAACAAGATATATTTTAAAGCAGATTTCATTTACCCTTCAAGTATATAACTAAAGGGCGGAATATATGCATTTAATTTCAATCGAAATATGCGCATATATATGCATCATTTTTATTTATTTAAAATATGCAATAATATGCATTTATTTGGCCAAATATGCAATAATATGCATTTATTTTACATGTACAAATACCTTAAAAAACACCAAAACTGATTTTAGAGAAAAGGTTTATTTTAAGAAAAATTAAAGGAAAACAAATACAGAAAATACCTCGTAAAATACCTATATTAAAGCAGAATTATAAAAACATTTTAATTTGAAATTGTATAGTAGGAATTTATGATTAGGTAAATACTTTTCAAAGTTTTCCAATAAAAATCTTTGCCTTCTGTCGGTAAAAATATGTTTATATATAGAAAAGCTTCTCTCAACATCTGCCGATGTAATAGGACAATATTTTAATTTGGGTAGTAAGGTATAAGGCCAAGGTGCAACTTCGTTGGATGATTTACCATCAAAAATACTCTTTACTGCCATTAAATATTTAAACCCTTCATTCTTTTCTACAGCAACTAATTATTTTCTAACTTTAATACCTACATCACCGGTAACCTCTCTACATTTAGCGGAAAATGTTTGAACAAAATCAATCGATTCGCTTAAACCTAAATTTCTACTTTCTAATGAAAGAATTATATCTCTAATCCACATTTTATATTTTGCACTACACACTGCGAGTTGTCTCTGGGCTCTCATAATATTGGTTATAACTTATATCTATAAATAAGTATAGGAAAAACATGCAAATATGCACAAAAATATAGTTTTTCCAGAAATATGCAATGTTTTGCGAAATTGAATAAAATATGCAAAAAATGCATATATATGCAATTTGCATATATTCCGCCCTTTATATATCACTTTATATGTATATGGACGATTTCACTTTTAGGTACAGGTTTATGCATAACGTATAGTACGAAAGTTTTGAGAAAAATTTCAAGAGCAAAATATTTCAATGAGGACTATATTAAGGGCATTAAGGGCAACTGACGATAATGGCTTCCTATCCGTCTTATAATTATGGTTTCTTGATATTAATAGATAACGAGAAAACAACCAACCATGTTAATATTTCATCATATTTCCCAGAAACTTGCATTCATTAATTTCATTGATAAAGTACAAAACTCTTTATCAGTGCACTGCTTGTAGTTGTATAAAATGTTCACAATACTAGGTAAGCAATAATCATTGAAACCGTACGTCATGCATGGCAATAGCGATCAACAATTTTGAAGTACTGATTAATGACAATAATTAAAATTGTCACAGTTCTTTAAAGCCCAAATTTTTCTGAATATTTTTTATTAGGGCTATTTTTATTGTCTTCAATTTAAAAAGTTTTCTTCAAGAAAACAAGAAAGATACATTTTCGCTGCTTCGCGAGAATTATATCTTGCTTTTCAATAAGAACCTTATTGACCATCTACTATACTAAACCATCTTAGAAAACTTAGGTTAATTGAATTGCTTTAAACACAACACTTTATATAAAAGACTCGCTTATCGATCATAGGTTCCGTCCGAGAAACCTCAATATTTGACACATTCGAAAAAATAGTACATTGTGTACCTAGTAGGAAAAGCTGAATATTCCCGGACGACCGTAAAGATTGCCTGTCGAGGCGTAAGCCGAGACTGGCAATACGGAAATAATATTTCCTTACAGTACAAAAATAAATATTTCCTAACAGTTACTTTCCGTTGCCTGGCAACGACTAAGTGCAAGGAAATATTGACTTTTTCTTTCAAAAATGTTATCAAAAATGTCAATATTTCTGATTGATTTTCGGAAAAATCTATTTTAGATGGAAAATCAGATGCATTATTGTACTTTGCTTTATTGGTGGCGACGACACGTCATTATTTGAAATAAAACACATAGCATTTAAATGATAATAATATTATTATGCTGGTTGATTGATACGCAAACTTCTATTCTAAGTCATGTACTTGATTGCAAGAGAGAAGTCGTCAAGGGAGTGTTTTAAAAATTGAGCCAGTAATGGACACAGATACTATGTATTATACACACCTTATTATTTTCAGACGAAAATTACCTTTTTTGAAATTAATTACATTACATTAATTACATTAAATACCCTGCTCATAAATTTGTATTCTATGATTTTTTGTTCATTTGTCAATTCTAATTATACATCAGTATACATGTGCAGTATTCGTGTGCAAAATTATTCGTATATAAATAAGGTTTTAATGAATCCCCGTACCTGCTCTAATTCGACAAAACCCTGCATCTACCCCTAATGGAATTGTTGGCCGTCTCGCTAGAGTATTTTGAATGTATAATGAGTGAATTAGTAAATTAATTTCGCTCTCTATCAGCCGACGGCCTTCCTGTATATCAGGCATGAATAATCCGCGAAATTGTTCCTGGCGTTGCAATTAAAATAATCCTGATTGACACCACTGACCGATCGCATGGTTGAATCTAAACATGAAAGATTTTCGTTTGAACATGACGAAATATTGAATGATTTTTGTTAAAATAAATAACATATTATCTGAGATGAGAAGAGGGTAATCTTACAGTGTCGGCTCCAAAAACACAGTTTATTAAACTGTACTGTGGAATATTAGCCTGGGGAAGTGCAAATTTTTGTCATCTAAAGAAAGTTGAAACTTTGCAGAAGCGAATACTTTACTTTACTATATCCATCAGAACAGCTATATGCGGAGACACGTGTGCTAGATCTGAGAAGACTATACTTCCTATCAGTAGTAAGTAATCAATTCAAATGTAAGAGTACCCTACAAGATTTGAACCATGTTTATCAAACTAGATATGGTTTACAGTCTAACTCTAGAACACCTTTTTCGCTTAAGTCAGTTGGCCAGAGATCCCATTTATATTTGTCGCCAAGACTGTTTAATAGCTTGCCTCTGGAGATAAAACATATTAGAACTTATAAACTATTTAAAAGAGAAACAAAAAAGTATCTACTGGGCCAAACTAATGCAGCCATTCGAAATCATTATTATTATTATTATGTACATATTATGTTTCAACCCACCTAGGGGGTCATCTTCAGCAGTGTAAGATTTTGTAATAACTGACAAAGTCAGAACAAATCTTTTAAATTAAAAAAAAAGGATAAAATGAAACTTACATTGAAACTACATTTAAATTATGACCAGTGGAAACTCTTACATAGATAAGCACTCAGCACAGCAGCAGTCATATTTTTTTGTCTTCTCAATTTGACTAGATTCCGACATTTCCCACCACTGTTCTAGCTAGAGGACTGTGTAAGGGTGTGTGTGGGTGTGAAATTTGATGTTTATTTCATAGGTGGTCTGCTTATCTGTGCTACAATGACCTGCTATACTATATTTTTTTTGTCTACAAGTAAATACAGGCAACTGTTTAATTCTTATCATTGGTTCAACCCGTTTGTTACCTTTTTCACTACCAATTGAATATAATATTTTCATTAAGGAACTTTGGGTCAATAATCTTAGCTGTTCCTGAAAAAAAAAAGTAAAATTTGTGTTTATTTTAATTTAAAACAATTTTGATTTTGATAAATTTACTGCCTATTTCCAATTCTGTTTCAGATACGGATTTATTAGGGAGGTCCAATCGAAATACAGGGTAAGCATAATTCCAGAAATATCCCAAATGAAAACATAATCCTGTTATTGCAGAACCGATTAACGAATAAAAAAAATATAGGGGCAAGGGGCATTAAAGCAATATAATTGGATTCTGCTTGGATGTTTATTCAGTTTTCTGTACATATAACCGAATTCCTATTATTTATCTTACAGAGAAACGCAGAAAAGATATTAAAACTCATCGAAGGAGTGTACAGGTGGCTTCCACTGGGAACTATAGTGAACAACAAAGTTCTGATAGTACACGGAGGAATATCCGACACGACTGACTTAGAAATGATACGGAGTTTAGAGCGCGAGAAGGTATGTAGCTAAAATTTAATATCTGCTAAATATGGAGTACATAAAGTGCCAATTATTATGCTCTAAACTCCAGTGATGTAATAATAGAGTTACAGCGTCCCAGCTCCCGAAACGTTCAGAATATTAACGCGGCGACTTATATAACACGGCTTCCTAGAGCTTTCGCCTACTTTCTTCGAGAAACTTCATTAATTCTAATGGCTTCAGATTTTCGAGTTAGTCCCACCAACACAGCAAATATTAATCTCTGTTGAACACAAGCTGGAATTATTATACTTGGCGCTCTGTATTTACATAATTATACCAGTATTCAAATTTGGTTTCCCCGGATCCCCTCCCTAGATGACGGTTTTTGTAATAGCAGACTAAATAGCAGGTCTCGGTGGAAGAAGGAAATGTTTGCTTGAAATTTCTAAACAATATTTACTACCCCCCAAAATCTGCGCCGCTGGCGTTAGTAGAATGAATTTATACAAGAATTACAACTCTACAAAATTTGATCAGGATCCGCTAAAGAATTTCAGGCAAACGTGCCTATGTATACGTAATGAGATAAATAATGATCATTAGAGTCACGACATTAGTAACCTATCAAGAATTCCCAAAAGAAAAATGCACAGGGTGTCCCATTTTGGGTGTTTTTGGGTGTTTTTCTCAAAAATCTCGGTTATTATTAAAGCTAGAGGGTTGCGGTTTTCACGTCACTGACTAATTTTTTGAGAGGAATTTGGTGGACCAATCAGGTTTTAGACAAGTTTTATTGTTTCCGCGCATTGGCGCAGGACTGAAATTTTCGATTTTTTGGAAACCTCTCTCCTGGCTACAACTTATATATATCGACAAATTTAATCAACTATTTTTATAGATTTTTTGGCGTAGAATCGAATGGAATAATTAGTTTTTTGGTAGCGTTAATAGTTTTTGAGATATGAACTATGGTTTCCATTTAAAAAAATATAACTTTGGTTTATATCTCAAAAACTATTAACGCTACCAAAAAACTAATTATTCCATTCGATTCTACGCCAAAAAATCTATAAAAATAGTTGATTAAATTTGTCGATATATATAAGTTGTAGCCAGGAGAGAGGTTTCCAAAAAATCGAAAATTTCAGTCCTGCGCCAATGCGCGGAAACTATAAAACTTATCTAAAATCTGATTGGTCCACCAAATTCCTCTCAAAAAATTAGTCAGTGACGTGAAAACCGCAACCCTCTAGCTTTAATAATAACCTAGATTTTTGAGAAAAACACCCAAAAACACCCAAAATGGGACACCCTGTACATGAAAAGTCTCAAAATGAACTTCTTTTATATCTCATTATAAAAGCTATAGAATAAAATCAGCCGACACTACACATACACCTACTATCCACAAATAATATTGGCATACAGCCTGAGACTTTTCTCTAAAGCTAAAACATCTCCTTTCATTTGTTTTAGTACGTTTCATTACTTAGACCTCCCCTGTTAGATAGTTCAGCACCTGGAGCAGATGTTATCAACAAAGTAGAGTGGAAACAGGTATATAATAAATATTGCTTCTTTCAAAGAAAGTTTAAAATATAGTTTACATGCTATTCAAGGTTTTTGATATTTTATGGTCAGACCCTCAAACCACAGCTGGCTGCATACCGAACACCCTGAGAGGCGCTGGCACGTACTTTGGGCCAGACGTTACAAAAAAATTCCTCGAAGACAACCGATTGTCGTTCATAGTGAGATCACACGAGTGCAAACCAGAAGGCTACGAAGTATGTCACGACAATTTGGTAAAACTGCTGAAAAACATTAACAAAAAGTATTCTTTAACCAGAAATCTCTTAGGTGATAACAATTTTCTCAGCTTCAAACTACTACGAAGTAGGTTCAAATAACGGAGCATATTTGAAATTGGTTGGGCTTCAACTGGATACGCATTATGTGCAATACATGGCTAGTGCTGGAAGAAAGAAGTTAAATTTTTACCAAAGAATGGGTCTGGTGGAATCTGGAGCTACCAGGGAGTTGCAGGCTCAAATTTTAAATAATAAGGCGCATATTGAGGAGGAATTTGCAAAGCTAGATCCGGAAAATACCGGTAAGTTGTTATACAGGGACCGGCAGAAAGTTGGACACAAATATTTAATATTTTTAAACTCTGATTCCAATTAATTTAAATTTCGAGCTGCTAATCGAACAATATTAAAGTTTAGAAGCACATTTATGTTTTATCCGATGATAAGTTGCGCTTGCCGTATTTTGTTTTTTTGTAATACACAGGGTGGTCGAAAATAATAAAAAAAAAGTTAAATTTCTTTTTTTTGACTAGGTGTCTGTGACTTTAAATCTGACATCCACCTTTGATTCCAAACAACTCTTGTAAGTAACTTTTTACCGTATTTTAAAAAATAAGGGTACTTTACTCTTTGACTTTGACATTTTTGAATCTAGCTCGTATGCAAAAAGATATATTTAAATTTTGATATGTGCGTTTTGAATTTTAAATGATGCACCAACTTTTATCGAGAATAAAATTTTCTGAGAAATTAATAATAAAAAAGTTTCCCATATGTGTCCAACTTTCTGCCGGTCACTGTATATAGGTTGGATAACTTGCTTGAGTGATTGGTCCTGACCTACATACCAAGCAGAATAGGTACAATAGATATAAATTACTGTTCAAGGATTTTAATGCATAAGATGTTTTCGCGAGTAAATGTAAACAGTAAATGACATTGTTATTTCTTTTTGACACATGGCATTCAATATAAAGAAACTGTTTATCGATAATATCCTGGCTCCTTTGAGGCAAAATAAATGTATCTTTATGGAAATTTTCAAGTAGAGTTGAATTCCCCATTTATATGGAAATAATTTCCATTCAATTTTGTCGTCCAACTTGTGATCCCTGTTAAAGTATGAATATTAAGTAGACTAGTTATCTACCTTCCCAAATTTGCATTTTTCAGCCTTGATCTCGATAACCCAGTGGTGCGTGGCCCTAGAGACAGCTACGGGGCTCCAGCTGCCTTGGAGACTTCTCAAGGAGAAACTTGTGGCGATAGATCCGGACACCAACAAAGTGAAATACCACACGACGTTCGAAATAAAAAGCGGAAAACTGAACGTATGTATTATTCAAAAACCGGGCGACAGTTGGGAGAATACATTTGAATTCATTGGGGATGTCGCAAAACAAATTTCTTTCGAAATTTAAGTGCACGATAATTCCCTGTATTCATGAGGGTTAAAGGTCGGTAGAGTTTTATGTTCACCGTTAAGGCCATTAAATAAAAAACTCAAGGGGAAAGAGGAGTTCACGCGAAACTGGTTTTCTGGTCTTCTGTCAATCAAGTAGATTGCAAAAATTGAACTGAAGGAGCAACTTGAATTTGATTTGTTTGTTCAAAATCCTGTACCTACTTTTATTAATTTAAAAACGAATGGGAGATTCAAAAATTGTTTTCCGTACGCCACTGGTGATGACAACAAACCGTCAGTCGCTTTAGTTTATTGCACTTTATATCCGCATACCGTGTACCAAATTTTGCGTTATTATCGTTTGTCGTTTCTGAGATATTACTGAAAAGCCGCTTTAAAAAATAAACTTGTATCTGTTTTATTAGGCATTTCCGGAGCCATGTTCACATGAACTTTTTTACTTAAAATCTAATTTACTATCGTTTACTTCAAAATGACTACAACTAGGACACCCGGTATACAGTAATGATGTGCAAATATTTGAAGAAAGTGTTCTACAGGTGCCTTGCTTGCGAAGTTATTCCTTGATTAAGTGGGACAAAAAAATTTCTTTTGATTTTATTTCTCAAAAACGGTTGAATCTAGAAACTTGAATTTTGGGTATTTTGGTTTACCAGCAAGTTGGGAAACATTTTACGGTCGAATTACTTTTTGTCTCTTATGTATCCTAAGGGTAGAAACCCGAAAGAGCTATTCGTCCTTTTTACAAAACTTTGTTGTAAGTTAGTTTATTTCAAAAGAAAAATTCGTATTATGAAGCCCAATTAATTCAAAAACTTTATTATCTTGATATTTTTATAATAATTTAATAGTTTGATTCGAAGCACAAAGTAGAGGCCTCAATAGACTTACCCACGGTATGTCAGTAACGAATCCGAAAACAAGGCAAATCTGCGCATCTACGTCAGTTGCGAGTCACGAATTCAAAATGCGGTTGTGTTTTACGATTTTTTATAGTTTACAGTTTAATGTGTCAAGAAAAAAGTGTAAACAACTGCCAGTCCAGCTGGACAGTGCTTTAAAATAGGCCAGAAATGCCGGGATGTGCAGTCAGCGTTTGTCCAAATAATAACAGAAACAGTAAGGGAACGGAAATTAAGTACTATAGATTTCCCAAGGACAAAAATCTTGCCAAAAAATCGATTGCTGCATGCCGCAGACAAGACATATGGAGCAATTTAAATTCTGACTCGCAACTGACGCGTCACAAGATGCGCAATGACATACCGTGGGTAAGTTTATCCTGGTAGAGGCCAGGCGAGTCTCATTTTTGTCACTGTCGTATTTTACTGTTTACGAGCGCGGTAAGGAATAATTTATTATTTTCCTACATTTAAATAAAAGAAATTGAACCCCTGCCTACCATTATCGTTTTTTAAATTTACCCGAAACATTTTTTTATTGTTGAAATGCCTCTCAATGTAGGAAAAAGTATTCACGACAACGCTCATAAACAGTAGAATAAGAAAATAACAACAATGACACTCGCCTATGGTGCCTACTATATGCAGTGGCGTGCCGTGACTTTTTGGGGCGAGTATAGGCACCAAATATATTTTTTTGAGGATCTTAGATAGTCTTTGTCGATGAGCGGTTCAGAAGAAAAAAATATATTTTATTACAAGCGAAATTTTTTAAAAATTTTAAGGTAACATAGTTCTAATGGATGAAAAAATCGAATTAGACTATAATGTTTTGCTCATATCTTGAGCAAAAAATATTACGTGAGTCAACTGGTAGTAATGTTTGCCCTTTGTTAACTATCGGCCATAATCATAATAATTTGTGTATTAAGACTCATCTACAGCACGTATGTGGTGATTCAACATTTTGACCCATAAAATGGCTTTTTTTGATCTGTAGCGAGTAACACCCATAATTTAAAACTTTTGGTCAATACAAGTTTTAATCTAAGTAATTACTCACATTTTGAGGTAAAAATTATTTAAAAATATTTGTCACAATGGCCGTCATTAGCCTTTTTGCGCAAATGCTAATAACGGCCATCGTGATAAATATTTTTAAACAATTTTTGTCTCAAAATGTGAGTAATTAGGTACTTAGATTAAAATTTGTATTTTGACCAAAAGTTTAAAATTATGCGTGTTACTCGCTACAGAGCGAAAAAAGCCATTTTATGGGTCAAAATGTTGAATCACCACGCACGTGCTGTACATTGAGTCTTAAATCCAACAAGTAGGCAGATACACTACAGAAGCTATTGTTTAGTGTTGACTTTTAACTGACAACAATTATTATTCTGTTATTATCAGTAATAACACTCATTCCTTGGTGAAGTAAAAATATAAGTTAGTGCCAATAGTGCCTACAACGCTACAACAACATTATTTGCATAAAACATGTTTTTCTCACCAGGGCCGCAAGTAGGTATACTAATAGAAATTTATTTCGGGGTGGGCCCATAATGATTATTAATGTCTTACGGGTTTCAAAGAAGTAAAGGTGTTTATTCGCTAAAATTCGACAAGTATTATTATGAATGGGAGGAAGTTTGAACTCCCCTTATGTACGGCCCTGTTATAGCAAAAATTATTCTTCATTTGAACGTTGTTTGTTATTTTTATAATGTAGATCAAAGAAATATGCCCCTTAAGTTTATTCAGAAGGTTTTTTACATTTAAGATTTTGCATTAAAACGGTAAACTGCAGAAAAAGAAATTCAACATGGAGGCTATTAGACTCCCTTCTTAAGGTATAAAAGCTAAAGAGAAAATACTCACATTGCGGGCAAATATTAACTAAAAGCTTGGGTAAAAGAACGACCTACATAAATATTTTAATATGTATAGGTAGCAAAATAAAAAAATCGTTCTTTCCATTTCTTTTTTATGCTGGGACAAATAATGGGAGCAGGGGCGTAGGAACGCCAACAAGGGCAGGGGGGGGGGGCATGAGCCCCCGAAGCCCCTCTGCCGGCTTGCCACTGGTACTATGTTTTTCTGCTGTAATTGTGAGTGTCAACACAGATGACTGTACTGCAATGCGGAAGAAAAAATAAATGTATTTTTCCATACAAACTATTAAGTTATTGAAAACATATCAAGAGAAAACAGTTTCGAAATTAATTGGGGTACAGAATGCATGTTTTAAATAAACTCACTTACGAAAAAGTTTTGTAAAGAAGACAAATAGGTGCTTCGGGTTTTTACCCTTAGTATTTATAAGGTGCAAAAATGTAATTCTACCCTAAAGTGTCTTCCAACTTACTGATAACGTATGATAAAATTCAAGTTTATAGATTCAACATTTTTTTGAAAAAAAAAATCAAAATTATTTTTTTGTAGGAAAATTAAAAATCCCCATTATAGGTGCAGGGTTTTCTCCTATGTTTTTCAACCCCCCCCCCGCCCTAGAAGCGTCATTTTTAATCCTAGAAAAACTTCTTACATGAAAGTTATAGGGTTTTTTCCGTACCGTCGGAATCTGTAAGCAGATGAGACAAATGAACGTCGTCAGAAAATTAAGAAAAAATATAATATATATGGGGTTGAAAAATATACGGAAAAAATCTGTTAATTATTTATTTTTAAAAATTCATAGTTAGCCATGAAAAATAAAAAAACTACAAAAATTTTTTAATTTGGTACAGGCCCTTTTTGAGTACCGCTGAATCTAGTGGCGTGGACAGTTTTTTTTCTAAAAAATGTTGAAAATGTGATTTGTTAAAATTTTTCTCCTAGAAACTGAGAAATCCGGGTCAAACCGCACAATTAATAAACTTTTTACAGGGTGACTCGAAACCAAATGGATCACATTGTAAATAATTTTCTAGGATTTACCTATCAGACTAAACTAAGAACCAATTTTTATCAAAATCCAATTATTGGTCAAAACAGGGGACAGGAACACACACAGACAAACAAACAGACATGGGGCAAACATTTTTCTTTACACCTGATTCGAATAAAGACGGAATTTTTTAAATGGAAATCTAGAGTAAAGCTGTAAAACAAAACATCTCAAAATTGTTAAATGTTCCATATATTAGATTAATATAGATTAATATTTTTCAGTCTGTACAAGGTGCTAGCACTGTCGTGGAAATGCTATACAGAAACAAAAGCAGTTTGGAAGCAATATTCAGAATTATCGACAAAGACAACTCGGGTAAACCTTTATCTACACATTTCATACTTGTTTCTACTTACCTGCCTATTTCATATTTTCCAGGTTATATAACCTTGGACGAGCTGGCCGAAGCATGTAACCTTATCAAAGAACACATGCCGTGTCCCATGACCGAAGAACAGCTGGCTGAAATCTGCAAACTAATGGACATAAACAAAGACGGCCTTGTCGATTTAAACGAATTCCTGGAAACCTTCAGAATGGTAGATCCAGAAAGTCGATTGCAAAACCAGCCAGGTTCGCCGGATGTGAGCAGAACTCAAGAAAACGGAAACATGATGTTGCAGAAGCTGCCCAAAACTCCTTCGCAAGATTCAGAATCGAATCTTCCCAATAGTCCGCCACTTTCTCCTGCAATGTTGAAACCACTGAAGTTTATGCCGAAAATTACAGAAGATGAAGATGCAAGCAACGTCCAAGCTGAAGATGTCGAGCTGCATTTTCCTACGAAGAAAGATGAGTTAGCTTTCCCAGAAGACGTCCATAAGAATAGTTTACAAATGTCGCCAGTGTTAAGTAGTAGAAGAGGTTCCCAAATATAATAAGAAATTTTGTCTTGCATCTTTTCAGATACTGTCAACTGCCTTTTCGTTTGTATTAAAATAAGTACATACATAACTTTCTTCCTAAAAATACTTTAAGTAACTGTAACTATACTCATTTATAATGATATAAAGTTCTTAAAAATTCCTCTATTACTATAAGCTCAAGTCTTCAATTTCTTGCCAAAAACTCGCGACCAAAATCTAAGCTTGCCTAAAGATATTGTTAAGAGAGCAATACACTATTTTCTAGAATAAATTGTTATAAGCAAATACTCATTCAAACGAAGCAAACATGTTCCTTTGGCTAAATACGACCTAGAGTTAAGGTATTTACATAGACCAAATGCATGATATACATAATACTAGTCAAATTACATATCAATGCCAGTGGCGGCTCGTGGGTTAATGCACAGGGTGGGCTACGTTTTGAAAATAACACACTCTATGGTCAATTAAAATAAAATAGGTGGGTACATAATTTCGGCATGGGCTTTTTCATTTTTTATTATTACTAGAAATTACGAATTTTTGCATAATTAATATAAAAGGCGCCTATAACTAGTAACGCAAAACAGTGCTTTTAATTTGTCCACTTTGTTCTTGCCGTACACATTTCACGTAAAATTGCGAGTTGAAACTTTTTCCGGTTGAGATCTGGAGTTGGTCTCCCAAAAGTTTTTATTTCAACTTGGTCTGTCAATGAAAGTTTTAAAACGTTTCTACTACGAGTATTACTATTTTTAAATTTGTTTACTTACGCATGGCACCATGAGAAGTTTTGTAAAGGACACGGTGACGCTTGCCACACACTTGGCTGGCTGGGACTGGGGCTCGAGAACCTGGAGCCCTCTCGTATGCTACAATCGCGCATAGCGGAAGCAGCCGAGTCGGCCCGATGGCGGGATCGCGGCTCCACTATTATTCGTAGCCGTCAAGCGACGATCCGTTTCGGGCGTTTAAACTCAACACATTATCGGTGGCGGCCGTTGCGTCAATTTAATTAGGAAGGAACAAGGAAGTAAACTATAGAATATAGCAGTCGCGGAATTAAATTATTTATTCCCATTTTCTACTGGGGGTGCTCTAGCCCCCACATATTCTATGGATGAGCCGCCACTGATCAATGCATATCTAACTGTTTCGGAAATAAAATAAAGGTAACGACCAAACAATATCCGATAATACAAATATTTACAGGTCCAAAAATATATTTCTAAAAATGGGTGACTTAACTTCAAAATTTCAAATTTTTTCTGTGCTTAATGCATTTTCTATATAAATATATAAGTATGTGTTATTAAAATGATATATTGACGTATGTTATTGTTACAAAAAAGCTGGGATATATTCAACGTATGTTGTGGGTCCATATAGTTGACGTTAGAATGCTTCTTGAATAAATATGTTGTATATTTTTGTAAAGATTCCTCTTGAATCTATCTGTTTAAATTATTTTATATTCGTTGATTTTTTACGTATATTGTTTAGATAATTTAACAAAAACATTTATAATAGTTATGTATTTTGTTTACTATGTAACGGTACCTACTCAATTCAATAAAGGCATTAACTATAAAATGGATTTTTTTGGGGAAAATCACTTTTCCAAATTAATGATAATTTGTTGTTTATAGTTTTTTAAATACATAATCAAACTTGACGAGTCACATAATCTGAAACTAACTCAAAATGCTTTATTTAGTAATAGTTCTCAGTTTTGCTATAAGATAGCCCCTTTCAAAAAATTGAAAATTAACTTGTAGAGTTTGACACATTCAAAAAAAAGCCTTGTAAATAATAAATAACATAAACACATAAAGATTGCAACATGGCAACTTAACTGCTTATTTCCATTAGCTGATAGTTCAAATTAGTGTGCAGTATTTATGTAAGTATTTTTGAGCATAATTATTATCTGTACTCATTAGTATAGACACTGACCTACTTTTACTTCACGTACAAGGAGGGCAGGCCACTTTTTATTAAAAAATAATGGGTGTCTAGAAGGCAATACCAATGGGGTTATTTGTTTCGACTGACCATTAGGCAGTAGCGGTGAGATGTAGGAGACTCTGGCTATTTGCTGCAGCTAATAGAGGGACCTAGTCAATAGCTTAGTTGGTTAACAAAGTGCCTACGGCTACAGTAAGAGTCCCGGGTTCGAATCCAGGCTGGAGTGTATTTTTTTCAACTTATTTATCAACTTTAAGGCCCTGTAGAAATGTTAGTCGGCGAAGTAAATTAATAAAACTTGGGACATTGATGTTTCAGTGGGTGCTGAATAAAGCTACGTTGCCAAATTTCCGATAAAAAATCCTTAATTGCATTTTAACAACAAAAAACAAGCTTTTTAAGCCATGTACTAAAATGAATAAAATAAAATAAGTCTAGGTTTTCGTTAAGATAATTCAATGCCAAATTGCGACAAGTTTTTGTAAATCAAAAAGCAAGTATACCTACGTGTCAAAGTATGTAGGTATTTTCTTTACAATTCGCGCGACAAGCTTTTTGATTTACAAAAACTTGTCGCAATTTGGCATTGAATTATCTTAACGAGAACCTAGACTTATTTCATTTTATTATATTTTATTCGTTTTAGTACATTGCTTAAAAAGCTTGTTTTTATTCTATTCGTTTTAGTACATGGCTGAAATAATAGCTTGTTTTTAAAAAGGTTTTTTTAGTCCTGCATCTTGGGGCATCATCTATATTGGACGAGTATGACGTCGCTTACCTTATTATTTTGTACTCGTCAAACCCATTTGATATACCCATGTCAAGTAGATTGTGCAGAAATAGGTAATTCGCCATCTTCGAGCGGCCGAATATTAGGTATATTGAATATAGTGTAATGTCACTAACTTATCGTTTCTGCTCTTCAAGCCCTTTCATTTGATAGGTATATTAAGGGGATTGAAACGAAAATGTAATCCGCCATCTTGAAGCGGCGGCCATACCTATTGAATTTAGTGTGATGTCACTAACTTTACCGTTTTCTACTCTTCAAGCCCTTTCATTTGACACCCATATTAAAGAGGTTGAAAATAAAATGTAATCCGCCATCTTGAAGCGCCGGCCATATTGAATTTAGTGTGATGTCACTAACTTTATCGTTTTCTACTCTTTAAGCCCTTTCATTTGATACCCATATTAAGGAGGTTGCAAAGAAAATGTATAATCCGCTATCTTGAAGCGGCGGCCATATTGAATTTAGTGTGATGTCACTAATTTTATCGATTTCTACCTCATTTTCTACTCCTCAACCCCTTTTATTCGATACCCATATTAAGGGAGTTGACAAAAAATACATCATCCGCCATCTTGTGGCGACGGCCATTTGAAAGTATTAGAATATTGAGTATTGCATATTGTATTGTCATCACAACTAAAGGTGTATGCAAAATTTCAGCCCAGTCGGATGTCAAGAAGTGGTTCTAATTCAGCTTAGAATATTCGGCCCACACATACATACATACATACTAACAGGGCAAGTGAAATAAAAGCTTGTAAAATAGATGTTATTATTATTTATATCTAGGTAGCAAGGAAAATTATTAGTGCAATTATATAAATGATTTTTTTTTAAATATTTCCCATTTCGAGTTAAATAATAAGTTTATCAGTTTAGATAATACATTATAGACAATAATGGGACTAGTCCCCAATTACTACGTTTTTTATGGACAAACGACTAGCTAAATTCCATAATATAATATAAAAGCGTTGGGTGATTAAACCTTCAGTCAACGATAAAAGTCTGCTGTTTACACTACATGCCCACACGTGTTTCCTTGCTCCGCTTGGAAATCTCCAAATCCGGTAATTTCATCCAATATTTAACCAATACAAATTCCATTGTCTACCGGTAGAGACAAATACAATTACTTAATATAAATAGGACGACAATCGTTCGTACTATTATTAAAAATGTCTACAACAATATTCTTTTTGTTGGGGATAGTTTCCGTTTTTGCTCAAGATGAGACAACTCAACTATCTTTACTGGATCCACCAGGTTTAAATCCCGACACTGGACTGAATATTGTGAGTACACCATATTTTCTACTCCATACACTGATCGAATAATTACGTGTAGAAACTTGATAAACGCAAAGCTAATTTTATAATAGAATAGGTATAGAGTACCTATACTCACCGAAAAACTGGCATTTTCTGAAAATTATTTGCAACTGTTTAGGAATTGGTATTTTATTCCCTTACACTCATATAATATAGCGACCACAGCCAGTGGGATACCTACTTTCTGTTTGTGAGAAAAATGATGTAATTTTTCATTTAAATGCTTTACATATTGAGACTAATACAGAGAGACTTGTTTTTCCCCGAACAGTATCAGTTCCTGGAAAGACACCAGTATACATATGAAAACCATACGATCACAACTGAAGATGGCTACATCTTGAGGACTGTCAGAATACCCCATGGAAGAAATGAGACTTCGAGTGGCAGCAGTAAGAGGCCCGCAGTTCTCATGCTTCATGGAATCTGGAGTAATCCCCAAGATCTGATTTTAAAAGGCCCTGGAAAAGCTCCTGGATTTGTCCTCGCTGACAACGGCTATGATGTGTGGCTTATGGCTAGCAGAGGAAATACGTACAGCATAGGGCATGTAACTCTCGAGACTGATTCGTATGAGTTTTGGAATTTCAGGTATGGTACTCGAAATAATCACAAGTAAAAATAATGTAATAATTAATAATGTAATGTTGAATTTCATTCGCACGAGAAAGGTATGAAGAGGCGAGATATTTCAGAGATACTATTTCGATTACCTATGATTTTTAAAATGGTCAATCTTCAAAATACCATATTAGGGATATTTTTATAAAAAATCTGACCCTAAAGCGTCATATTTGGCGTTAGTTCAAACCTCTGTATTGGTACAAAATTTCACGAAAAAAAAAAAAAAGATTGGCTTCCTTTTCATAAAGGTTTAATTACAACAAAACTGTCGCCCAAGCCAAGTAGTTTATCGCATAAGATGTCAGTTTGCCTTAAAAGGTAGACAACATAAATTACAAGGTACCTACTTTTATCTCTCTGTTTTGAAGATCTGCATGCCTTAAATTACATATAGCTACTCATGTTTTCACCGGTTAATCTACATAATAATTTCTACCTTCTCCCTAACACTTAATCTTTCATTATCTAAATTTTTTACGTTTAATACCAAACCTGTCACTAAATCTACGTAAACTTGTTGTTTTTGTTGTTGTTTTACACGACTACCTTGATTTTTCCAATTATTTTGCCATGCTTCCCGCTATAATTTTTGTTACAAACGGGCTTAAATCGATCATATCCTAAATTTTTGTAGCCGGTTTTCATTTATTTTGTCCATGTTTCATGGAAGACTGTCAGGGGCGGACCGTAAGTTTTGGGGGCCCTGGGCTAACACTATTATGGGGTCCCCCGTTTGTTTCGGTGATCAACAACCTGCTTTTTCTTCTTCAAAAAATGTATAAATTGACACTTCACACTTCACCAAAACGAAAGATCAGTTGATTCAAGCGAAGCGTTTCTCAAGCATAAAGAAGCAAATAATAACCTCAAACTGATATAGGTACGATTGACGGGGTATAGAGGGCAGCAGGGCCCACAATAATTGTGTGTAATTATTATTGATGCCTAACTTATTTTTATTTTTTGTGGGTAACGTAAACTTACCAGTGCCTGACACCTCTTAAGGACTGATTTATCAAATTTTAATCTATAAAAATCAATTTGGCGCGTTTATTGATGATTCTTAATATGGAGTAAGTAGGAGACACATCACTGGAAATAATTACCAACAGCCCAAATCAAATCTGCAATATATTTTTTTGTAAACAAAATTTTAAAATATATATTTTTTTATCCAGTAACTGATATAGCGATTTTTAACTAGACTCTTAGCCTGAATCTGATAAGCCCAAAACCTGACACCCTATAAAAATTATCACACCAATTTATAAAAAGGAAAACACAAGTTAGTGTTTATTGTATGTAGAAATGTTTATTTATTCGTACATTCTCATTTCTGGAACATATACTAACTTATTCTTGAGTAGAAAGCTTTGGATTTTCAATTTTGTAAATTATTATTTGTTCGTTATGTCACCGTTGTTATTAAAAATAATGATCGCTTTTATTTACCTATTTCTTTTATTTTTCTATGATAATATTGATTCTCGTAAATGTATTCCCATGTTACTTAGCTCCAACTGTTTTTTTCTCATTTAAAATTTTCTATCTGTTTTCTATTTATTGTTCTTCTCTTCCCCTCCCTCTTTTCTTCTCCCTATCTTTCTCTTTTTTTTCTTCTAAAAATACCGTTTCTTCTCTACCCGTGACAGACCGCATAAATTCTCTAGGGTCGTTTCTTAACTACACATCTTTGAACTTATTTTGAATGATTTCATTTAATTTGACATTGTAAACTTCTAAAGATCGTAGTAGTAGTTATTGGTCCTGTTCAGCGCTTTCGACAAGAAGAAGACATGGTTCAGAATCGTTGAGTGACAAATCTATACATATGTTCTGATGCTCTTGAAGACGAAGACAGAACTCCGAAGCGTTGACTGATCACCCAATGTCCAAAGTCTACCATAGTCAGTGACGATTGTATAGCCAATGGCTGACCTGATGATGAAATGATAGACCTACAGGACCAACAAGATAACCTCAAAAAAGTTACGAGTAAAAGCACGATCCAAGAACAGCGCAAGTGTGAGATACGGCGAAATTGGCATTTTCAACTTATTCTCCATCGCCAAAAACACAGCAGTGCCAAATTTCAGTTCAGCAGCTTGATTAGTTTGGGAGATATTGCCATAATTCAATTTGAAAAAAAAAGAGTTACAACGCCCTGTATCTCAGTAACTATTGAGATCTGACCTGTAGTTGTAAGCGCAATCGTAACATTTTGACGTCCCCTACCTGCTCTGGTGAGATTGCCCCATACTTACAGGTCACCCCGAAATAATTTTCAGCTTTGCTGAAATCATCGGATTTTTTCAACTTTCTTGCATGTTCACATGCGCAGCTGACAAGTTTTGCCCCTCACCGCAGGCAGCTGACACTTTTTTTTTCATGGAAACATCATTAAAAAGTAATCCTCAAATTTCCAGCTTTGCTAAAATAACCCGAAAAAAAATTTTTTTTTACTACTTTCGCAGTCCCTTAGTGCCCTTTAGCCACGGGGGTGAGCCAGCTGACACTAACCTTACTTATTTATAAGGTAAAAACTACCGTGCAGAATGAAGAAAAATTATGCTGAAATGACCCATGAAATTTTGACGCCAGCCCCCTGCCTATTTGTTCATTCTGGAAAAAAACCGTTTGTGAAACTGCCCCTTTTCGGGGCTATCGCCCCATCAGGGGGAATTTTTAATTCAATGTTTATAGGAACTTTTTTCATTTTTTTAGGTCGTAGAACACGCTGATAAATTATGGCAGGCTAATTTCGGGACACCCTGTATACCTGGAAGGATATGAAAATAATCTTTTCCTCAACTATAATAATATAAAATATAACGCGAAGGGATTTTGAGAATCTCCAGGGGGGGGGGCACGTGCCCCCCTTTCCCCCCCCCCTATGGGCGCCCATGTACCTAACTCATAACTGTGATACTGTGATTTCCACCAACATAAACATTTCAATAGAATGGATTTATATCTGCTTATTACCTTATTTTTTAAATTAAATAAAGTTTGTGTCAGGTTTAGGCAATGTGGCAGGTACGTTTACGTTATGTTTTTTTAATTTTCACCGTGGTGAGGCCGGGGCTGGCGGGGCCCCTTATGTAAAAGGGGCCCTGGGCTGCAGCCCATAAAGCCCATGCCTAAGTCCGCCCCTGAAGACTGTACATCTGGCAATTTCTGTTTGTGACCTTTATAAAACGAAATCCGATGTTTTCTTTTCGTGAAATTTGGAACACAGAGTCAGATTTTTAATATGGTATTGTGAAAATTGGTCATTTAAATAAATCATACCTAACCATGGAATAATCACCCAATAAAAATATTAGTGTTTGTGAGATATCATCCCTTAGCTCATTCTAAAAATATATATAATGTTCACAAGAAAACGTAGACACACTGTATACAGTGTCCGCCAAAATGTGTGCACAACGTGCCAAACTTTTATATTTATTTTTCAAAAATTATTTTCCACCAAAAAAAAAGAGTCGATAAGATTGATCGCAACACAGCCAATGTGTCATTTGAAATTTTTCATGTAACATTTTTCTCTATTTTGAATAATAATAGCGTTGTTTGGGAATCAAAAATTTAAAATGACATATTGGCCGTGTTTCGACCAATATTGTCGACGAGTGATGTAGAGACTGAAGCCGAAAACCATTTTTGAAAAAATAAAATAAACAGTTTCCCGCATGGTGGAGGCTTTTTGACAGATATGATTTAAGTTTAAATGAGTGAAACCTTGGAAACGTGTGCCATGAGTGATATTTCTTCAGTTTCCACGAAGTTGGTTACTACGACATCCCAGCTAATATCGACTATATCACCAATGTAACAGGGAATGAAAAGGTATCTTACGTCGGTCACTCACAAGGAGGAACCTGTTATGTGTCCATGGTATCAGCAAGACCAGAGTACAACTCCAAAATTACTGTTGCTGTCTTATACGCACCTGTGGTTTACTTGCAGTATTGTAAAGTTTTTGTGTATCCATTTCTTAGAGATATTGCCAATCTTTTGGAGGTAACGACACAAAATTATGAATTACAGTTTTTCATTTATTCTTTTAGCCAGCCCGCGAAACCTTGAGACTAAAAGATCTTTTGTCTTACACTCCAATAATAGCAGAGCTTGGAAAAATATTCTGTAACCCAAATGTCCCAACTGTTGAGCTCTGTGTGGATCTTATAGGAGCGATAGCTGGTCCAGATACAGATAACCTTGCGAAAGTATACCCTACACAGAATATTTCTATAATACTGGCATTTATCAATGCTAAACAATTTTATTTTAGGATTTTCTAACTGTTATGGCAACAAATGATCCTGCAGGAGGCTCTTGGAAACAAGCAATACATTATCTGCAAGTGGGGCAATCAAGTAATATCAGTATAATGACCAAAATAAAAATTAATTGTATACGATTTTTCAGACCAATTTAGATCTTATGATTATGGGGTTTTAACGAACAGAGAAGCGTACGGAGAAAATAATCCGCCAGAGTATAACCTTTCAAAAGCGACATCACCTGTTGTAGTAATGTATGGAGCAAATGACTATTTTGTGGATGTCAAGGTAACTAATGATTTCATTTTGTTTGTGTAAATTTAAAAAATCTTTTTGTAGGATGCTATGAGGTTGATATTAGGATTACCAAATGTAGTTAACCACTTGGTGCCATACCCATTGCAAAGTCACGTCGATTTTGTTTTTGCCTCAAACATTTACGAGTTTACTTCAAAACCTACATTAGATTACCTAAATAATTATAACGGAATATAATTTTATATATAAAATAAACCCAAAATTTAAATAAATTTACACTCGATGAAATATTTATTAGTAATTTTTTCATATCGGCGTTAAAAAGCCTGAAAATAACCATGAAAGGTTCAGAGAAAGGCACTAAAAACGTAAGAAAGCCATTATAGTTTTTCTGTCAGTTGGCCTTGGCCAGTTTTGAGAACCAATAGTTAGACGGGCTCGTAGCCCATCAACGCGGCCAGGTATTCAAACCGGCCAATAAAGTAGGAGTATCATTTAACGCTTCAGTTGTCACCCACATTATTTGCATAAAGTGAGGATACATATTTTCCAACAAATTTGGCAAATCTTGTATTACAAAATATTAATATTTAACTCCTAAGAGCGCTTTAAAAAAATGAGCACTAAGCAAAGTTTTAATAATTATTCCGCACAAAATAATATTATTAGAATAACTATTATTATCATTATTAATGTTAATACATTTTCCCAAGCTAGGTACCTAATTGAAATAAATAGCTACCGATTTAATTATTCAAACATTTGATAAAATATTCCTAATAGACCGGCGGTACATGACCATTCAGATGAAACGTTCTTATAATGCCTGGCATTCATTATATGTAAATGAAAGCCAATGCCATGGATGTGCCAAAGAAGCGAATTTTAGGCACCGCTCGCTTGCAGAACGGTGTCCAATTAATTAGATTTTACGTTTGCATGAAAAAGCGATGTCTCAACGATTTTAAAATGTAGTATGCAAGTAGTACCAAACCAAAAGTTTTAAAAAATTTGGTGATCATATTAAATTGTAAAATCTTTTGGTATCTCTGGACGACTTTAAAATGCAAGCCAATATGTGTAATGATAAATTTGCACTATCAAATGATGATTTACCGATTGGCATGCAGATCGTTATAAAAAGTTATTGCGCAAAAATATTGCAGGTATCTCCGAACGATTTGAAAATGCATGCCATTAAAGTATGTTACTGGTAATAACAATAAAGATGGTATTAACAATTGGCATGCAGTTTTGGGATGCAAAATATTTGGCGGCATCCAAAAAGTTCAGATATCTGAACGATTTTAAAATGCATGCCAATTTGTTTTATGAAAAATTGGCACTGCCAAACGATAATAAATTCCTGCAATTGAAAAGTCACTCAAAGTGTTGGAGTGCAAAGAATAAGTAATAGGATATTTTTCACTTGGCGATCTCAAAATGCCCAATTTTTATAAAACTTAATTATAGTAATTTTTTTTACAAAATACCAACCAAAAAAATAAAAAACAATTTAAATTATTGGACCTTTCTCAAAAAAGTCACTGTCTGTGCGTTGCCTGTTGTATGGACTTACTGACTGGCCGGCTTCTGTATTTTTTAGACTTAGTTCGTTTATAGTGTCTACTTTGAGATGTCTCCTGTATATTTTGTATTAGCTCTTTGCCCACCAGCACTTTGAGTGGTACTGTTGACTATTCAACAACTGATGTTTTAACTTTGGCACACTGTATAATGGAACTGTATATTTTTTGTTCCAATTTGGTATGTGGGGGTTTTGGGGTGTCGTGATGGTGTCAGATTGTAAATAAAAAAATCGCTAAATAGTTTTCGTGAAAATAGTGAGCGTAGAAAAATCGTAGCCGGCCCTGGATTTGCATGGGAAAAATGGGAGGAAGGTCAAAAGAAGCGGTATTTGAAGGCCTGCCAAAAAAATAGTTCAGGCGATTATCTCCAAAAATAAAATTTTACGGATTTGTATACGTTTAAAAGTAGACACCCTGTATAACCACTTAGTTATGCTGCGAGTTCCACCATGTGTTGCAGACGTCGCCCCGGCACATGACAAATGAATTTTAAACCGTCCGCGCCTCCCCTCTAAAATTGGAACTTTTGTTATCACCTTATTGAAACCTCCCCCAACTCCAAGGGGCATTTTTACCTGTTCAAAATCGACGACGGACATCACCGCGAACTCCTTGGTTATATCGATTATACTGCCGAGAGATGGCGTGACCAATTGCAGTGGCCCGGCGCACGCCAAGGACTCCGCGCGCCGTGGTTTTCCGAGTCCGAGCGAAACGGTTGGCATTTTTCATGGGCGGCGATTTTGACGTCGGGGGCGGCGATTTTGCGTCCGGGGGCGAAGACGATGGCGCAACCGCCCGCCGAGAGCGTCACATCCGGCAACACTGAAGAGGACTGGCAGATTTTCGAGGTGCTGTGCAGGAACAACCCAGAGGTAGGAGGGCGCTTCCGGTTTAAGCTTTGAATGTACATGATTTTTTGCATGTTAGTGTAACGCATAGTGGAGGTTTTGTGGTTAGGTACGATTTACACCTATAGGTATCACGAATATATTGCTGATAACAAGCTTTTAAATACATAGGTACTATTTTGTATTTGTTTTATCTAATACCGTAATTAAAACTAAATTTCGTAACAACATAACTGCAACAAATACGTGAGTGGTCACAAAAACTGGAATGTCTCTTCATAATCCTTAAATTATTAAACTTTCTGGTTCAAAATATTCACAAAATTTAATAATGAAGGCTGTAAATTGAAAAGACAAGCTTTTTAAATGATTCAATCCAACTTCAGGAAATGCAACCGACAAACAATTTTTTATTTCTAATGAGAATGTAAAAGGAAGAAAAATAAAAATTGAAAATTATCGCAAGCCTTCTACGAGAATAAATAAAAAAAAACTATTATTTGAAAATAATTATAAGAAAAAAACGCGTTTCTTAACATATAGTATGTTATCTATTTCGAAAATGACTATGAATCTGTTAGACTACACCTTTAAATAAAATAAATCTAGTAATAAAAACATTGATCGGAAACTTCAAATATTTCAAATCTTAATCAAGGTGTAAGATTTAAATTCATGACAGAAAGTTTAATATTAGAAATGGCACAGTGCATAGGCATACATAATAATATATAGGATGTACCCGCATAAGCGTCAGAATAAAGTATGTATAAAGTTAGCCGTTGGGTCATGAAAAGATGAGATGTTGTGAAAATCAGTGCATTTTTGGGGTTAGTTTAAAAAATCGCCAAAGCAAAGAACCTTAATTTGTTCGATTTTCGAATTTAATTATGAATAAAAGTTGTTTAGAACAAAAGTGTGCACTAGGATGTCAATCTTTGGACCCAATGCCCTACTTTCATTTCTTTATAATTTTTGCGGATATACAGGGTGTCCCGTAAGTCAAGGTCCAAACGGAAATGGGTGATAGGGGATGTCATTTGAAACAAGAAAAACCCCATATCGTTTTCGTGTTTCCTGATACAGAGCGTTGAAGTTTTAGAGAATAATTGGTTTTTTACAATATCTTCGTAACCGGTTGAGATATTTGCAACAACTCTGGTACACAATAGTGTCCTGTTAGTTGGTGCAGTCTGGAAAATTTTAGTGTCCCAAAACAAACCAGTGGCGGAGTAAGAGGAGAGGAGGGTCCATTAATTTAAGAAAAAACTTAGTACGGCCCTGTCCAGAATTTAATTTGAATGCATTTTAATATAGGCGACTTCATTTCCTACAAAAATTGTTTCTTTCTTTTTTTACGTACCAGCCGCCATTTGATTGCAATTTTTATTTTTTTAATGTAAGTTTAAGTTTTCATTAAAAATCGGCGAAAATTTTTGATAGACAAGGAAAGACAGAGGAATGAAAAAACGACCCACTCATCAGAATGGAGTAATTTTTATTGATAAACTTATTTGGTTATTCCAATATTTTTTGATATTACAGGGTGTTTTACTAATTAATGTGCTTTTAAGCTATCTTTGTCACAGTTTCCCGCAAAATCTTATCTAAACTAATGAGATGTCATAATTATTTGTTAAATATTTTTTAATAAAAGGTGCTCAAAATGTCCCGCTTCCATCCTTATGCATAGTCTACATCGACGAAGGAAACTATGTTTAATTCGCCCTAAGGTTCGTCCATTCTGTTTTATTTCCTCCACCGCTATTCCTACCCTCTCCCGAAGCATTTTCTTAGTGTTGCATTCTGTTCCATAAACTTTTTCTTTTAGATAACCCTATAAAAAAAAATCTATGTGGTTAAGATCTAGCGAACGTGGTGGCCACTGTACACTCCCCCTTCGACCCAACCATTAATAATTATTGTACTCACTAAGTATTATCAACGTGTGCGGCAGTTCCTTACCAATACATACCTTGCAAGATGGCTGGGTCGAGGGGGGAGTGTACAATGGTCGTGGTGGCCACATCTAGTGAACGTGGTGTTCACTAGATCTTGACCACATAGATTATTCTTTTTATAAACAGAGTGAACCAACCTTAGGGTGAAATAAACATAGTTTCCATCGTCGATGTAGACTATGCATAATGATGGAAGCGGGCAGTGGCGTAACCAGGTAACCCCCCCAAAGATCTGCCGCGTGGTATCTATTTCTAAATAAAATTTATTTTAAAACAATAGTTTTGTCGTAAATATTACGGAAGAATTTTTTAAAAATAATTGCCCCCCCCCCAACTTTACATTCTGGATACGCCACTGGAAGCGGGACATTTTGAGCATCTTTTATAAAAAAATATTTAAACAAATCATTATGACATCTCATTAGTTTTATAAGATTTTGCGGAAAAATGTGACAAAGTTAGCTTAAAAGTACATTAGTTACTACAACACCCTGTAATTTCCAAAAATATTGGCCTAACCAAACAAGTTTATCAATAGAAATTACTTCATTCTGATGAGTGGGTCGTTTTTTCATTCTTCTGCCTTTCCTTGTCTATCAAACATTTTCGGCGAAGAAAACTTTAACTTAAATCAAAAAATAAAAATTGCAATGAAATGGCGACAGGTACATAAAAAAGAAAGAAACTATTTTTGTAGGAAATGAAATCGCCTATCTTAAAATGCATTCAAATTAAATTGTGGACGGGGCCGTATTAAGTTTTTTCTTGAATTAATGGACCCTCCACCCCTCTAACTCCGCCACTGGTTTGTTTTGGGTCACGGACATTTCCCAACCTATGCCAACTAACAGGACACTATTGTATACCAGAGTTGCTGCAAATATTTTAAACGGTTACGAAGATATTTGTTATCCAAAACTTCAACGTCCTGTGTCACGAAAACGATAAAGAATTGGATAACAAAATATGTTTTTTTTTGTTTCCATGTGACATCCCCTGTCACCCATTTCCGTTTGAACCATGACTTACGGGAAACCCTGTATGATAAAAACATCAAATAAAACATTATGAACACAATTTGTCCATCATTTATGCAAGCCACTCAAAGTAGGCAGATCTATCCGTGAAAGGTTAGTTGGACCCATGTTTGCATAAAAAAATTAGAAAGAAGTTTTATGTAGGTACCTTGCAATATAAGGAAAACATCGAAAAAAATTATTAAGAAATCAAGGTAGACAAGTTATATTGAAAATTGAGAATGTAGTGTAACCTTTAATTTTAAACAACTTTCCTTTATTACATTTTGTCATATATTCGAAAAGACCTATAACCCACACAATTATATCCTTTGTTCAAATCTCATCATTTTTTTTACTGTTATTTCGTTGCAGCATGCATTAATGTTCGACAAAATATGACGACACCCTGTAAAAACAAAGCGATAAGCACAAAATTTTGTCAGGGAGTAGTATTTGATATCTGATGGTGTCGAACAAAATTTCTGTTATTTTTTTCATAGGGCTGTCTAGTCTTTTAATTTTAATAACTAAATATTTAATGTACTTTTTAACTTTTTTCAACCATTTGAACAACGCGAACGAAAACCTACCGAGAATATCTGAAATCACCTAATATATACATAATTATATACAAGACAAGGACATTATGTGCAAAACTTAATAAAAATGTAGATATACCCTCACTAAGCTAAGCTCTTAGGAACGTATTTCTATTATCCTTGTTTATGGGAACCCTACTTAGACTGTCTCTGTCAGAATACAAGAATCAAATGACACCAAAAAAATTAGACGGCTAACTTTTTTTTTGCAAAATACGTCCTCCGTTTTTGTAAACGCCTTTTATATTTTTGTGTAACCTCCACTAGCATTTTCTATTTTTAGGCCCAAACAAATAAAAACATCATTTCCTCAATTCACATAATTTATCCCTCGATCCAGTTCTTCCGTGCCAGGATCCAAAACCGTCCTCGCTATTGATTCACAATTTAATGTCAACGGTTAGGTATTCAAACTTCCTTTGCCATGATGCAACGAACCTCCCATTGTATAGGGTTCCTACCTTAAATCGCCCACGAAATGGGTGAGTTTATCCTTGAAACTTTTTTCGAAACCAAGTTTCGCTTTCCATTGATGAACTGCGACAGAATGATACGCTTATATCTCTGTTTCTGAACTCATTATCTTTGATCACTAAATACCTACATGTAATGCAGACTATAACCCACATGCTATAGCACGTTAACAGTAGTAGTAGATATCACGCAAGCTTCATAACTTTCATAACGTAATAATAGTTTAACAGGAGTACACAAATGGGTCTGTAGCGTTAGGTCTATTTTTAATTAATCCTAAAGTAAAAACTTTTCTAGATGGAAGACCTGGAAGTAGACGTCACCACAACACTCCGCAGTGAGCTAGCTGCCCTTCAGTACAAAAGAGACCGTCTGACAGCTGATCTAGAAGATATGAGGTCTCAAGTGCGCAGCAGAGACCAAAGATGTTTAGAACTACAAGTAGAAGCAGATCAACTCAGAGAGCAATCAGCCAGGCAAAATGCCATCATCAGTTCCTTGAAGAAAAGGGTACACGAATTAGAAGAAAGAGAACGAAATCTCTTTGCATCGCAAGGAAGGAATGAAATAGCTCTTCAGACAGCTCAAAGAGATGTTAGGTAATATTTAAGCAAAATGATTTACATTTACATTTAGATGTAGAGTTTTCATATTTTCTGTAGATACAATGAGGAGAAAGTTAAGGAACTAGAATCAAAAGTAAGAAACTTGGAAATCGACTTAAGTGCCGAAGAACAGAAAAAAGAAGCTGCCAGATTACAATTCCATGATTTTGTTAGAAGACTGTCCATAGCTTTAGGAGTAGAATTTTTAGATACAAGTCATATTTCTCCAGATACTTTAGTTCACAAAGCCTCGGAATTAGTACAGGTAAAAACTTTTTAAATCTAAATTTTACAAAAATATATATTCTAATTTGATAGGAAACCTCTAGACTACGAAGCAGAACGACAAATATAAGCGACACATTAGGATCGGTTGAAATAGATCTTAGAACGTGTAGAGAAAATTTGGAAAGAGCCCTAGCAGATAAAGAATGTCTTCAAAGACAATCAGCAGCCCACTTGATGGAAATAGATCGCCTAAGACAGGAGAAAGAATCTTTGGAAATGCAACAAAGAGTAAACGAAAGAGAGTTGTGCGAAGTTAAGGAAAAATTAGGCGTTACAAATAGAAGTCTGGGTTCTGCAAGTGGTAATCTAGCACATCAAGAAGGCCTGATTTGCCAGCTCAGAGGTTTCAACTACGATCGTGCCATATTTTTCCTTAATGACATTTGTTTTAGATGATATTAAGACGAAAGAAGACAGAATCATGCGCATCCAAGGAGAATTCAAGCACACTCTAGAATCTATCGCAATTTTACTTAGTACGCCGTCAAGATTTGCAGAAGCGTCGGAATCTTCGATCAAAGATAGAATTCATGAAATCATAAACGACAATAAGGATAAATCAGGGGTAAGCAACACACTTTTTACAAATTGTGGTGAATTCGCTGGGACTACATATTTCCAGCAAATAGAATCTCTTCGCGAGAAACTGAACCACGAGAGCCAGCAACTTTCTAGGCAAATTTCTTTATACGACCAAGCCAGTGCTAGGGTTCGTGTCCTTGAAGATGAGAAAAGCCACTTGGAGTCACGCCTTCACAAGGCAGATGCTGAAATAAGTACCTGTGAATTGTCTAGGGACGGTCTCAAAAGGGATAAGTCAACTGTAAGAACTTTCATGAGAAATTTTACAAATTGAGAGATTTCGTTTTATAGTTCATGAACTTCCTGGAGCGCCTAGCTAGAGCGTTGAATATGGACGAAATATCTCACGACATTGGAGTAGACCTACATACAGAATCACTCTTGCTTAGAGCTGAACAACTAGCAAGATTGGAAAGTGATAAGTTAGTGGATAAGGTAAACAAATAAATGTTTTATGGTGTTTTAAAAAATCTTCTGAATATTTTGTGTGTAAGTAGCTGCTTTGCTGTGGATATGGAACATTGCCAAGGCTCTGTCATCTTAGACGTGAGAGATCTTTCCATGATGTACCTTTACGTGACGTAAGAATCTTTTTTTAATTACAGTCACATATTTTGTCACCAAAATATTCATACCAGACATATTTTTTGGTGACAATTTCGCAATAACACATTTTAAGCACATATATTTTGACAATATTAATGAGCTTCTACTGGCACACAAAACGTAATACAAACATAGCGCAGAACTAAACTAGTACCTAGTTAGCTATCATTTCCACTCCACTTTTTCTTGTTTTTTATTTCAACCCTTGAACTTTATTATTAGACTGCCTTGGTCTATCAACTACAAAGAAGAGTCCGGACGTTACGTGAACAAGTCCAAAGAAAAGATCTTCACTTAGATCTTTTGAGAAGAAAGTTAGCATTGCAAGAAGATAATACCAAAACCAAATGCCTTCTTCAAAGCGAAAGAGATGAAGCAAATGCTAGAGTCAAGAAACTTATCAAGCAAGTAGATAGGCTTCAGCTACAACTTTCTGAAGCTAAGAGCCAAATACGTGACTTAAATTCCCAACTAGCTGAAGCTGCCGACTATAAGGCAAGGACCATGATAAACATTTGAAATATACACATTTAAATTTTTCTTCTTTTAGATCACTTCCCTTGAAAGGGGACGCAAGATCGAAGAGCTCCAAAAACGTCTAATAGAATCTGAAACTCTACGCACAAAGTACAACAGAAGAGTAACACAACTCAAAGACCAAGTGCGAACAACAAGTGATACTATCGAACAGGAACGAAATATAAGTGAACATTCCGTGCAACTGCTGAGAGATGAGCTAGCTAGAGTAAAGGACAGCCTTTCAACTGTTCAAAGACGCGAAGCCCAACTTCAAAGCTTCAAGCAATCTGTTGCTAAAATTCTGGGTATCGCATTACCAATGCCAGACTATGAACTTATTTCCAGACTGCAGAAATTGGTTGACGCTCACCATGATTTTACTCTGGTTTCCAGGAGATATGATGATCCAGTGTTAAGGTATGTCTTGGTCGATGTGTGGAACAAACTGAACAAAGTCTGTTTGCAGATTGACAGCTAGAAGTCCAACAGGTGGAAGTAGATGTACGAGAACGCCAGACAGATCAAGATATGATGATTCTGGATATACAGACGCAGCTGATATTGATGATATTGACAACGACAATGATTTGTATAAACGACCTATATGACGCACGCATTTTAGAGATTATTAAAATTAATCTTCCATGTTATAGTCTTAGAAATTTTACAAAATTCCACTCATGTGTTCATGAAGTTTTCAAATTATCGATTCGTGTTGATGTTGTGATGTGATTTGTGAAGCAATTTACACAGAGCCTTCTCAGGCATATTATTATAGAAAACACATAAACTGACAATTTTTATCAAGTAATTTTTTTTATTTTTGCCTTGTCCTTGGCTCTGTGTAGAATAAAGTTACAAATTTTGATAAATGATAAAGAACATAATCATGACTCAGTTCTGTGGGAACATTTTGGCAAAAAATAATCTGAAATAGAACTGGATCAGCTGCATTATAATGTAAAAGAGAAAAGGGCAGTTCCTTATTCTTATAAATAATAAACATAATAAAATTGTTATTATACGTAATCTAAAGATTACTCAAAACCAATCATACCTCATTAGGAATAATAAGTTTAGATCCAAGTTAATGACTAGAAACGTATCTTGTCATCGTAGTAGGTATACATAAAAGGAGTGTTCAACTTAACAATTCAGTGCCCTAATTATATGTGTGCACTTTAAAATATGAATCAAGGTTGTGAGATTGATCTACAAAAATAGCTAAACAATACGTGTTTACCCACATAATTCTCAATTAGAGAAACAATATAAACAATTCTGTGCGAACGGAAGCTTGTGTGTATCTAAAAACGTTGCTTTAACAAAACGAAAAAGCAGCCTCAACAATACCCAGCCACCTAGTTAGCAATTATCACGGTGTTAAAATCTGTGCCTTCATTTGATGAGAAAGTCTAAAGTGGGTAATTCATGACTGGAAGGGACATCAATGAATTTACATTAGTCATGGGGCACAGTTTTACTATTTAACCTCTTCTTCAGAAGGAGGCATGTATCGGACAACTTTCTTACGCCGAAAATATTATACTTTCTCCGGCATCATAATTTTTTTCATTTGTCCTGTACAGACCGATTTTCGTTTATTCATATTGATTTGTTAATATATGCGTTTTACTTTCGTTGGAAAAAATACTTTCTTCCACGCCCAAATTTATGAGTGGGCATCCATTCCGTCCAATTTCATTTATAAGCAATATTTAACAGATACTTGTGTATCTAATCATTAATCCTATACAGTGTGTTTTGAAAAAAGCACCACAAATTCTGGTACTACTATATAATAAAATATAACAATGGGTCTATCGTATTTATTTGTTTTTGAATAAAAGTGATTTTGTAAAATTGAACTTTGGCAGTATCTTCTACAATAAACAACGTATTGTACTGAAATTTGGCACAAGAAGGTTTTTACTATGTTAATTTTTTCGGTGTTATTACTTTTGAGTATCGTGCAAAGGGCGGCAGTTGCGTTGCTTCACGCTAACATTTTAGGGCATAACTTTTTTGAGGTTACGTATCTCAGTACCGAATCCAAAAAAGACATCGCTTTGTGAAGTAAAATTATTCTTTCTTGAATGTTTCCGTTTCATGATCTTTTTATTTAATTCTGTGGTTTTACCACACTAACCACGTTTTCAAGATACAAAACCTAACATTTCTTTTGTTAATTTACTTGAAGACTAGATTTGTATTTATAAATGCTCAAAAATAATTACTATTAGGTCTGTTTTGGCAGAATTTCAAATCAGTTTCAAACTGCTTTCAAACGGTTTGAAGTTCTGTTGAAACATACCTATTATTATTGTCAACCAGGTCTCAGTTTGATACAAGCGTACTTGTCAAAAAAGCGCAATGTAGGAATAATCGCTGCTTGACTTTGCTGCAATTTTTTGTGTTTTCTCGGAAAATATAAGTTTCTTGTGATTGTAACAAGCCCCTTTTTGTCTGTAATTTTTTACATAAAAAAATGAGACATAAAATACAGAACACCAACCTTGAAGAAGTTATGCCTCACAATATTACTGTGATGAAGTAGCGCGACATGTATGATACAAGCTAACAATACCGAAGAAAATTGTCGCATGGAAAATTTGATTTTATAAAATCATTAATATCAAATAGAAAAATCTATAGGCCTACCAGAATGTATAGCTTTTTTCAAAACATATTATTAAAGGTCGGAATATTATAACTGCTTCCCTAGAACTGGAAGCAGGAAAAAATAAGGAGACAGAGTTATCCTTTACAATCCAAGCAAGAGAGTTTCTTATAAGTTTTGATTTTAATGTCGTCTAATTTTCAACGAGTAGTATGCACTCGTACAATAAATAACAGTATCGTCCGAATGTTGTGACTTATTCGATATCGCGCACACGTTCCGTAATCCATTTAACAAAATATACGCCCACGCTGGCACTGAGCCTTTGCCAAAGCAAAAACGAGTTTTTGAACATTACGTTAAGGTTCATCGACTCTAAAGCTGAAACCTGCTCCTCTATACGTGCTCACTTCTGCATCATTAGATTGGTGGAGTCCCTGCTTCTATTTTCAACCATCCATGTAAGTATTTGCATACCTTGCCCTTTAAACGTATCACGGGCCATTAATCAGTTTCTAGGTAGATAAGTGAGGAACGTTTAAAAAATATCATTTATTTTTCAGTCAAATGGACTCTGGGATCGTTAACGTCTAGGATGGTGCTTGATTTTAATTAAAATTATGCTGTGCTCAGAATAGGTTTGTCCACTATAATTTAGAAATGTGACCAGAAGCGATAGATTTACGTCTATAAAATATGTACCAGTCATAAAACACTGCCTAAAGCATCTATCATCCGCACTTTTACGGCGCCTATTGTGGGAACACATGTTTCTATAATTAAACACAAACTGACAGATTCTTTTGTTTGTATACTTATTGCCGAGCATCAATTGCCATAGCCACAGCCAAATAAAGTAACGAAAATTTAATGATAGTTAGAAATCTTGATATCGAGTTATGAAAAATGCAGGATTGTGATTGGCCATAAGAGGTGTGGTTATAGTTCACAACTATACATATACCTTTGGCCCCTGGCGTGTAATAGTACAATTTTTTTTATCAGATTTCGAATGTATAAAAATAATGTATGACTTTCAATAGTCCTGGATGACTATAATCGCACTCAAAGAAATCAAGGATAACTTTTCAAAACCGCTTGGTTGTGAAGAAGAAATGATGATAACTTTTATAGCCCTACAACAACTGTTTATAAATACACCCTATTCACATTCACATGCAAACAACTTTGTACTGAAAATCCATAAATTTTAAACCAACCGTTTTTTAAAACATTCTAACAGCAACCTTATGTTGTTATCTTTTCCTCGAACATCGCCAATCCCATGTAATATTTCTATATATTTTTTATTTATTATTTACGGGTAGTTCCCGCAAGAGGTGTGCTAGAGGTCGAAAGGTCGAGACGAAATGTGTTTTACGAATTAGTAGGTGCTTTGTTTTTCCGAATGGCTGGCCTCTAAACAAATGAGTCATTTTGCAATATGAGTAAGTTAACATACACATCTTGAACTGCTTATTATTTTTTGTTACTAAACGAAGGTTAAATACGAATAATACCTATTTTCAGATGTTACTAGGTATCAAATGCATATGTGTTGGAAATGCCTATAAAAGGAACGAATAGATTTTCTAAGCATACCTATTAGGCGTATACTGTGTGTGTAATAAATTTAGAGGGTAGGCCCGAATATAAATACTTATAATCATTTTTTTCGTTCCCTGCCGGTACTGAATCATAAACTGACCGTCATTATTAATAATAAAATTCTCTTACGTCTCGGTCCCCTGCCCTTCATATGTCTGAAACTGTTAAAAACAAAAGGCTGCAGTCACCAGAGAGTCTGCCTGTGAAGAAATCCGAACGACAGGCTGCTGGTTCCGTTTTACCTGATGAACGGTTTCTGAATATTAAGTGAAGTACGATACTGGTTATTCTGTCACCATAATTGCAAAATTCGAACAAAAAAAAACACTGAAAAGCCCCAGAAGGCTGAGATGAGAAATATCCTCTTCAAGAAGAGAACCGTTTTTTGAAATAATACTTTTCCTATTTACTTCCTCATTGCAGTTCTATGGATTAATACACACAACCACGCCTCGCAGATCTTGCAGACCCTCGTCTACACACCAAAGTTCCGGTTTTGAATTTTTTTAATGAAAACGGGAAAGTAATTGTATGCTATCTACAATAAAACCAAAATTTCATCGTGTTTTAAATCATACAGCCGATTACTAAGAAAGTTGTTTTTTAATACGCGATATAAATATTACCTACATTCTCATTACACCTTTGCGGCAATATTCAATTCCACATAATTAACCTTGCATAAGCGATTATAATAGAAATAAACACAGTTTTATTGTATTGAAAGTGTGAAAACTGAACGCCGCGCCGTCAGTTTCGTGAATGGACAGTGTACATGTACACCCACTGATGATTATTCATAAATTTGATATCTGGGGCCATAATATGAACAGTTCGCTCTTCTTATTATTACGTCAATTAGAACTATCTGCGTCATTTCGACAATAAGAAACATCTGTTCTCTCCCATGTTGTCTGTTATTTTGCCGTTTAGGAACACGGAATTAGGGAAGACTGTGTGTCTATTTTCGGCAGATCGTAAATAATGAACCAACTAATAATGAGGACAAAAAGGGCTTATTTATTTTTAATTGGAGATTTTTTGTATCTAGCTTTAATTACTTTTGATCCAAATTCCCAGTGTGAAACTTTCATTCGGATTAATTAACAGATACTAATCGTATCTGTCATCAGAATTTAATTCACCAAGTTACTCTACACACGCAACAGGTTTGAGAAGTTCGGTATTATAGAACTAATCTATCTTGACCCAATAGAATTAGTATTATAGGTACCAAACGCTTATCTTTCAGAAATAATACTGAGCATATTTTACACAATCGACTTTTAAAGGAAATCGTTTTAGAGTCATCGAAATGAGGTGAATGCCCTCGACTTCAAACAATATTTTCCAAATTATTTTAAAAATGCTGACTGCATACCTATAACTACAATTTAATATATCAAATGATTTTAATTTGGTAAATTAAGTACTGAGCTATAAATTCTTAGTAATTATAAAAATTTATGAATAGTGAAAAGGCAGTCTTGCAGTGGAAGCTTTGTGTACAAAATATAGGGGATATGGAACAACGGTTAAGATTAACAGAGCAAGTCAGATTAGCCGTTATTTTTTTATCAGTTTATTATTTCTGCTATCCAAATCGGCAAGAGTTAAAAAAGAATTCACAAGAACAAAACGGTACAGCAATAATACACAAAACAAGCAAATCGCTGTTTGTTAATTTACTTTTAGTATCTACATTTTTTATGCTCTTCACCCATGTATTTCATACCATTTGTACACAAATAAGATGCACATCAATTTCCAAACTAGTAATGTAATGTCTGATGTAAACGCGACAATATCAGTAATTGAGCTGAGTAATGCATATGCGTCATATACTTAGAACATTGTAAATCATGTTAATTATCTATCTGTTCGCTTAAAAATGAGTCTACTTCGAGGAAAATCTCGGAGAAATACGCCACACGCTTCTGACACGTATGAAAAACTTATAATATCTAAGTACTAAGTACTCACCACTTATACAAACTACAGGAAGTACTGTAATTAGTTATTAGATGTGGATAATATTAGTCTTAATTTTTTTGAAAGCAAAGGACCTTCAAAAAGATTCTTGAACACAGCAAGTGTTATAAATCTTTGTATAAGGACTTCTGCAGTTTATAGTAAATAGTATGACCTCATCCTTAACCCCATTCATTTATAATGTTTTCCTCGTACCATACAGAGTGATACGTTTGGCAAGTTTCCACAAAAAAGGAAACCAATATTTTTTCTGTCCCTTCTTCTAGGAGAATATACATTCAAGAAGTTATACAGTGTGGATTAGTCAGTAAATCCTACATATTTTGACGTTTGTCAAACAAATCCTGAAACACTTAAATGTTTTAGTTAGTGACAGTTATTTTTGATAAATTATAAATTCATACAAAAAATTGTTTCTAGCCAATAAGTTGATAATGAAAATGAAGGCCCTGTGGATGGTAATTTCATTGGAGAGGGATCAGAACGAGAATTTGGGGAGTATTTTTTTTATAGTTTCCTGCTGCTATGGAGAAAAAATTATTTTATAGTAAAAATAATAATGGCAAACAAAAGCAACAAATACAACTTATTCTCATTAATCAATTGCTGAAGATAACAGTTTTTCAGTTTAAAATTTCTTTGATTAAAACTTACAGTGAAAAATGCGAGTTTTGTTACATAATCAAAAATTTTCGTATTTAGGGAAAGGGGAGATTTCTGGAAGTTGCAATATTAACAATTCAAAATTAAAGCATCTGGATGGTTATGGAAAATACTGAGTTTGAATATGTATTAGATTCGACACTTAAACTATTTCTGTAAACCAGAAGTAGGCGTATAATAGTATTTTTTTGTCGACACATCTCCTCATGTTAGTTAAACACTTACCTGATCCCGCGAGATTGCCCCATACTTACCGAACACCCTGTATTCACTCCCTAAACACCCTGAACAAGTTAGCGCTTCGGCACTTTGTACCTCCTTTATTGACAGAACCATACATATAGTAAGAAGAATTTTGCTGATTTTGATCTCGATTAATAGTAAACTTTTGTTAAAAACCTTTTTTATTACAGTGATTATTAATTAAATTTTCATGTATGTAATTAGGTGGAGTTACCGTAGTACCTAGTGCTTTTATAATTCTATCTACGATTACAATTTTTTTTGGGTGTTTCATATGATCTTGGACTCGGGGATTTATGAAGTAGTTAAAGTTTTGTCGTAATAACTGCGCATGTAGGTATTTTTGCATTATTATTTGCTTGCTTCAAATCTACGTTATCTTTAGATTTTATGAAACAGTCAAAAATAAACTAATACCTAAACTTGTCTTTGAATTTATCATATTGTGTAAAAATCAGTAAAAAACTGTCCGTTTCGAGATTTATTTAGCAAGATAAATTCTAAATAATGAAAAAACTTAATATTAATGGCACTAAGGCATTTAACAAAATCAAATAATAATTAATTAAAAAAAGCTATATGACTTCGCCTTCGCCTCAAAAGTTATATAATCCTAAAACATGCTACATTACTACAAAGAGTATCTACAAATCAACATTATGATCCATCACAACCTTCTATATTTTATGATCCATCAAAACCTTCTATATATTTTTGACAGGATGGAAGACAGTTGTTAAAATTCTGCATTTGACGTAGGGTCGAACTTCGATCAAGAACAAACCCAAATACAAGTTTTAAGTAGATTTCTTGCTATAAAAGCGTCTTTCCCTAATTCACCCAAAAATTCTAAATGGCAAAAAGAAGATTATTGAAGAAAAATGGAAAAACGGCAGTGCGTAAAGTAAAACTTGATGAGGATGGTTGCGTAAAGTAGATCACTTCAAGCACTGTTCATCACTTTATCACTTTGATAAAAGAAAATACAACATTGTCAACAAGCATACCCGACATTGCTTTCTTTGTGGCTTCATTTATTCTGTCTGGAACATTAGTCGGTCTAGGATTTATTGAAAAAAAAAACATGCAAAATTTATATATCTACTTATATATTTTCATGCCATGACCGCCGTAGAATAGTTATTTATGTACCAAGGCACTGAAGTTCAACTTTTTATGACTCATGTGGAGTTTAGTTGCTGAGGCCTCTGGCCGAGGCAAATAAACCACATGAGTCATAAAAAGAACTTCAGTGCCGAGGTAGGTACATATTATATATTTTTTGAAATCGGAAAAAAAAGTTTTATTAGGCAAGAAAATAATATTAAGGGATCACCCGTCCATGAACCGACTACGCGCGGCGTTGCTTGACTTTGACGATCGCTCTACCTAGGACAAGTATGATGAGACACGGCACCTTCTGACAGAAAAACCAAACTGCTGCTTCTTGTGCAGCCTACACAACAAATCTATTGATATTCAAATTTACTAAAATATGTATACTGAAGGATTGCGCTTCTATAGGAAACAATTTCGCAATGTGTACGAAAAGTTAAATGAGCCTTTATCGGCCGGGTTTTGAATATTTGGTCACGTTTGACGGGCGATTTCTCCGCGTCTGACGTTTGATGTTTACATCTCGCCAAGGCCTACTTATTGAAAAAATCGTACAATAATGGGCTACATTATTGTACGATTTCTGTGCTTTTAATGACGATTTTGGGACATTTTAATCCCGATTTCAAGAAAAAATATTTAATGAAACACTTACGTAATCGTGTTTTTTTGGCATTCGTGCGGTGTATATAAAATTCCGCACTCACGCAAAAAAAAAAACACTTACATAAATAACTATTCTCACAGCTTCCTGATCTCTGCTATGCGAACTATTACTTAATCACCCCGTCCTTGCTTAGCCCAATCCTCACAAATTTTCCTTAATATTCGCCCGCTTGCCCCATAAATCCGACCCTCCGGACCCTTCGCAACAACCCTTTCCCCGGCTAGAAACATCAAATCGGTCGGCGGCGGTCGGGCCTGCGAGCGGCGGCCAGTCGGTCGCAGTCGGTGCACTCGACAAGCGAGCATCGTCTGTCAGGTGGACGCGGCCGCCTGGGATATCGCGTGCGGCGATTTTTTTCTAGTGAGGTTGGTGCGCGACGCGCGGTGGATACGCACCCTTGTTTTATTTTTTCTCTTGGATACGGGATAATAGGCGTGGATAGGTGGGCACTTTGGTGAGTTTTGAACAGATTTGTTGAAATATATTTTCATTAATTTTCTTTTTATTAAATTTATTTAGACACTTTGAGATGTGAACACTGTATATAGGTACTCAGGTGTATACATTTTTTCGATATTTGAGCATTTTTGAAGTGTATGGCGCATGTGCTTAGGTGTATGTTTGTCTGTTTCCCCTTTTTGAGAAATTTTCACTTTTTTAAATAAAAATATAGAAATAACAGTAACAACACAACAAAACGATGATCCTTTAGGACTTTTAAGTGGAAATTTCGAATTAATGAGAAATTTGCGCAATAACAGACGCAGACTTTCGTAACTAGTTACGAAAAGTTGATTATCCCACGAAAACCGTATGAAAGAAGTGAAGTCTTCAATACATTATAGTGCGGTATATAAAATTGAAAGGCGACTTTTCTATACAACATTTTTTTAAATTTTAGCGAATTGGCTACCTCAAAATTTTCTTAAATCGAATAATATAAAATTTTCTCATATGGTGCGGACTTTATTTGTGACATTGTTTGCAACAATTTTGTACTTTGTTAACTAGGTACGGGCTTATAATTATTTGTGCAGTAACAAAGATTAACTATTTTTTCATTTTATAGAAAAGACAAGTGTTAACAAAGTTATCGTTTATTGTTGATTTTGAACTGAGAACAATAATAATTGTTTAAGGACAAAGGACAAATAGTTTAAATGAGGCATAGGAAATTACAAAATCACATCAAAATCCCCCTTATTTACCTCACTGGATTAAGATGTTAAAAAATATTATTTGTATAGTAGCCTGAGAATCTTATTCATTCCAATAAAAATATGGAATAACTAAAAATATTTCTGTAAGTATTAATTAGAAGTGAGTCAATCTGTGTTTATCTCTGCTACCGAAAATTAGATAGGTATAAGCAATAATATTATTACAATACCTACACAATAATTATTATTGTGTTATCCCTCTATATAGTCCCACAAATTAATGTTTATACTATAAAAACGATGATTTAGTAAAAAATGTATCCAGACCGTAGGTATTTTCTGTTTTATAGGTACATACCTACCTCATAGCCGAACAAAACTCTTGGACTATGCTAGCGGGAATATTAAAAATAATATAGGTATACAGTGACCGGCAGAAAGTACGCACCATATGGGATTTTATTCTTGATCAAAGCTTGTGCATTCCCGCAAACTCAAAACGCAGTTTTCAAAATTTGAATATCTCTTTTGGTGTACGGGGTAGGTTCGAAAATATGAAAAAGGCTCAAGAGTAAAGTACCCTTATTTTTAATTTTAAAGAAAACATGTAAAAAGAAAATTTGTTTAGAATTGAATGGTAAGCCCCAAAATGCCGTTTTAAGTTTCTATTTAACTTTCTCGGCATATTTTATGATTTACCCTGTATAGAAAATAAAACCACTTTATTTGATTCGCCAGTTCGACTTCAGAGAGAATTTATCATTTATAAAATAAAAATTAGGATTAGTTTATGAACTTGGAAATAAAACAAAGTTTGCACAAAAAAATAGTATTTTTTCGTTTCTATTTTGCAGGAGCCATAATTACTGTTCAATCAAATTAATTGTTATTGAACTCACGTTTTTAAATGACAAATCAACTCTGAAATCGCACTGCTATATTAAATAGAGTGGTTTTATTTTCTATACAGGGTATATCAGAAAAAATGCTAAAAATGTGTTTTTTGGAATAGAAACTTGAATCTGCATTTTTGGGCTTACCTTTCAATTCTAAACAACTTTTCGTAATATATGATTTCTCTAAAATTGAAAATAAGGCTACTTTACTCTTGAGCCTTTTTCATATTTTCGAACCTTTCCCGTATACGAAATGAGATGATATTCAAATTTTGAAAACTGCGTTTTGGTTTTGAGTTTGCGGGAATGCACAAACTTGAGACTTTTATCAAGAATAATACAATTTTCTGATGAATATAAAATAAAAAAAAATCCAATATGGTGCGTACTTTCTGCCGGGCACTGTATATTGCGAAAAAATTACATTATAATTAAAAGTAAACATACATAATACAAAACCAAAGTCCCCAATAATTGATAGCGTAGGTAACCTTTTCTGCAAAAGGTAGGTTTTAATGGGGAAGGGGAGTTATTAGTGTAGTGTAGTATACAATACAGCAAAGTATACAGGGTGTCCCGAAATTAGTCTGCCATATCCCAATAATTAAAAAAGTTCCTACAAACATGGCCTCAAAAATGCCCCCTAACTAGGCCATAGACTATAGACCCAGAAAGGGACGTTTTCGCAAATGTTTTTTTTTCTAAATATACCTACAATATAGCTTTAAAATCTGATAAGAATAACTTGCTAGTCAGATCATCTAATGAACCACAATTTTTCACGTGGTTCCTAAACGGTAGCGTCGTCATTTTATCAATTACCAAACTTTCGTAACCAGATAAATAAAAAGCAATGATCTCATCACAAATAACCTGCTCGATAGCCTCTTCCCAGAACCATAAATGAACAAAACCGAAAACATCCTTAAAAAACAAAATGAAAACCTAAACTGGACATCATTTTGATGCACGGCCATCTTATTACGGGCGAGGAATAATTTCACTTCATAAAAGGGTTCAGAGGTCACTTTTGCCATCGGCATTGTTACGAACTATCAAGGTAACTACCATTAACTGTTGTCGTTCGCAGCGTCTATCTTGACATGTTAGTGCTTATAAGGGCTTCAGGGATTTACAATTCTGGGGTACTGACCTCTATGCCCAGTTGTTACCGCTCGTTGTCTTTCTCAAACGAAACGACGCAAATTATATGAGAAAATTATAACGGGTAAAACTTAATTTTCATGAGGAAGAACTGAAGAAAAAGGAGAATTAAATTTTAAAACAAAAATATAGTGTTAAAGCATTGAATAAGGAATTCAGCTTAATCAATGGTTAAAGGTTTAGGACCATTTTTGAAGAAGTAACTAATGGGATTCAAAATATTGATGTGTCCGTTCTAATAGATATAGATATATATATACCCATAGATATAAATCCACACATAGTTGTGGACAAGTTTGTGTACAGGGTGTTCCCGTATATTTTGACCCACCCCTAGAGCCTCTATTTTTCGAGTTAGAAAAAAATTACTTAAATGAAAGTTGTAGGGTACCAGTGTGTATTGTCCCAAAAATAATGGATTGACAGGAATGCCCTTGCCTAAGTAGAAATGTTTTTCCATGGCAACCTTGATTAAATATAAAGATCGTATTTATCTGCAATTTGGAATATCATGCAAACATATAACATATTTATATTATTGGACTCGGAAAAATGCGTGCAATTCAAAAATCCACAAATATATGTGGGTGTTCCATTAAAAAAAGTAAGTTTATATTTTTTCATAAAATTACGACGCTCGTTTGTTTTATCTAGTAACAGATCCTAGCGGTTCAGAAAAAACCCTACAACTTTCATTTAAGTATTTTTTTTCTAACTCGAAAAATATAGGCTCTAGGGGTGGGTCAAAATATTCGGGAACACCCTGTACATTAACAAGACTACGTTTTCTTGTCCAAAAATAATCTAAGCATAATTTGTCCAGTGCGCATTAACTTTATGGTTACCAAAATTCACAACCAATAAACTAAAACTATAGCGTAAACCGTCAGCAGTAAAAATTGTTTATAATTTCAAGTTTCGTTTTGGTAAATATTGATTGTATTGGAAACGCGCGGCTATAAATAATGTAACTGCATAAAAATTTTCTACGACATTAGCCAGTTGCGAGAATTTTTGAAATAATACGTAAAAGATCTTGTGTCAGCAGAAACCTAGTACGGTTTGTATAATAACGTTCTAGGTGGCATGGCACGAAGGGATTATTCGAAAATTTATTATAGGCAAACCAGTGAGTTAAAAATGTTTAGTGTGCTTACCTAAGTGTCAGAGATACGTGCCTTTCATGATAACACCATTAACTTATAACTTCTTGGAAGTCGGTGTTGTATTTTAATTTCTACCATTGTAGACATAACTACCGAATACATCCTGGGTTGTGACAAAACTCAATATATTTTTTAATACATACCCATCTACTCTTTAAGTTGTCCTCAAACTTTTGAGGAGTTTGTTTTGTTCGTTAAATTTTACGTTGAGTGAAATATTTTGAAAAATAATAAACATGTTCACATGGGAAAGTTTAGTAGAAAGTAGTATTAAGACTCCCCCATTTTAGAAACTAAAGATGTCAACAATTATCGGTGGGAGGTAATGTTTATTTGTAATTTCGCTTTGGAAACAATCAACTGCGATGTTATGTTGCTATTGTTGTCATTAAGATAACACTTTAAGTGCAAAACCACAAGTTTTAATGCTTTTTTGTTGTAGTGCTATGCATTAAAAAATTTAAACCCAAAGCATTGTCATTTTGTCTATTGTGAAATTAATTACTTGGGCTTCGCGTCGGTCATCAAACTTCACTTCAAATGCTTCGGGAAAGTTAATAAAATTGTGGACCAGTTTCTAAAAAAGGATTACCTCAAAAATGCATTTTTAATTTTAATGACATTTACATGCGAGTAGATACTCGTATTTGCTATTTGCTACTTTTTTGAGTATCTATCTACTTTCCTGTTTCGATGAAATAATAATTACAGTTAAACGATTGACGGAGATGTTAACGTCATTTAGTGAAATTTATTTCGCGTAACTTACAGATTGTAAGTTATAGAAGCAATATTGAAAACTAGAGCATTTTTTAAAATGAAGAGAGTGTCTTATTAAATGGATTACATGATCACATGATGGTTAATTGGGTAATTGTTGAACAAAAAAGTTGTTACCAAATTTATTATACGCTCTAAATATTCTTCTTGTCCTGTTTCTGTCTAGTGATACCAAATACACAAATCATAAGTTGACCTTTTAAAGAAATAAATCCACCGAAAAAGAGGTACACGACAAAGAATACAGCAATTATAATGCATTTTAACTTGATTCTGGTGTAAAAAATTAAAATGTCAAGTACATTCACCTTTGTCTGACCTCGGAACTAACTCACTGTTGGGAAAGAGAAATTTTTAATTGTTGCCCATTAGAGTTAATAACATTTGATATTGTGCTGATTTAACCGAACATAAGCCGATGTTCTGGTTCTTGGTAAAATCGACACAAATCAAGAAAGTGTCACAAAATAGCAATTGTTTGACGATTTCCATATTTTGAACATTTTTTAATATTCAAGGCAGTTGGCCCACATATTGCAAAAGTCTCCCCGCATTAAGTACTTTTTGACAATTTGTTATTGCTCATTTTGAAACGAAACCCACCAGTTGTGAAAGATCAGTTTGCAAAATATACCTGCATTGAATTTGTTACTAAGTACTGTGTAGATAAGTGTTTCATTGAGCAACGACAAACTAAAAAGCGCAGTTAACCTTATTTTTTAAGCTACTCTCATTGACATCTTGAAACAATACCTTAAAAATCACAAGAAGTTACGTAAAACAGCAAACACACATAAATACATTGTTACACCAAATTAACACCTATATATACTAGTAATTAAAAATGTATGTTCCAGCAAATAACTTCTTTCTCTCCATCTTATTTATATTCAAATTTCAACGCAGGCCGTTTCCTAGCATACCTACCTATCTACTGTGCCCTAAAGTTTTCAAATGCCATTTAATTACCATACAAAACACACCGAAATCCATTGTTTTCACTTTTTTATGAGGGTATTCCTGGTAGAGAATTTGAAATCTGGCTTGGTCGATGAGTCAATACACAAGAATTCAAAGTATTCTGTTCCGTACCTGTACCTACAAATTACAGTCCTCTTGACCCTCTCTGGAAATATTTAACCATTTATGACGTTCACAGGTACAAGAGATGAACGTGCATTTTAAAAATTCCAAGAGAGAACTGAAGAGTAAAGTCTGTGACCACTAAGGGCATTAAACCTTTTTTTGGAGCTGCCCGAAACCTGAGACAATTTTCAGAAAGCAATTTAGGAATTATCGTCTAAAAGTACCTAGGTATTCTATGACATACTTAATAAAAAATCTTAACTTTGGGAACTTACAAGATCTGATTTCACTACCAGCAATCTTAAAAATAATACGTTCAATATCATGGAATTTCAAAGCATTTATTGTTTTCTTTAATATCCATTTTGGTAAATCATTTTCCTGTTTCATTAAAACTCTTCGTATTCCAGAGAGGACGACATCTCTGATTTTAACGATATTCCACGGAAATTGCTTTTTATAATTTCACCTTTGCTGTTTGCTGTAAATCGGTATCCATCTTAAATCTTAAGATATAGGTACTCAAGAATTTTATACGAATTTTGCAACATATTTAGCTATTTTAATCAATTATCGAAAATGTTATGTATATATCGTAATATAAAACTTATAATATCTATATTTAAAACTAGTTGGAATATATGCAACCCAGTTTTAGATATACCTATATTTTCTTATATCCAACTTTCATATTTTCCAACTAGGTATATGTAGGTAATATTTCTTCACGAGCATTTCTTATATTCAAATTTTTGATCATCCTATAAATAATCAATATTCTTATTTCGCATCGTATATAATTTCTATGAGTGAATTTTGTCAACAATATGAAAACTAAAAAATCTTTTCTCCATGAAAAGAAATATCCAACGTATTATAAGAATTATAGTGGAAATATCTACTTATAGGCTATTACAATGATTACATACGAAAAAATTAAATAACAAAATAAAATAATTGAAAAATGACTTTGATAAGAAACACAGTACCCATTGATAATATAATAAGTCAAAGATAAATGTCTAGTACAAACGATATAATTTAGTAGGATGTGGTTTATTGTGATAAATAATTAAATTTGATGGGATTTTGGGTAGATAATACATTTTGAGTGAAGGTATAAACTTAGAACTTCACTTAGCCAGGGACAAATATTTTTAATTTCACTAAAAGTAAGGAAATTTGACTTTAGCCAATAGGTAGCTAATAATCATGCCAAAACAACAAAACTCACTTGCCATACTTAACAAAAATTTTTATAGAGGAAAAAATGACAATTATATTTAAAAAAGCCTACATACAAGGTGATTCATTTTTCATCAGCGGATATTATACTGACTGAAAATAAATAAAAAAGTCTATATAAGTAAGTTTTCCAGTATATCTACATGAGTTAAATTAAATATTATAGGTCAGGTTAGATTCTGATAATGGTTTTAATTTTATTGCCCCGAAACTTTTATTTTGTTAGGCCAGCTTTTTTACTTGATTTTATAAATTAAAATGTTTTACTGACATTATCCTTTAGATAAAAAAATATTATTTTTAACATATTATAGTCCAGGTATTCGAATTTTATAGCATACATTTGGAAAATAATACATTGCATATAATAATTATTATTATTATCACCCTCAGAATACTCCAAACTATAGGAGTACCTCAGAAGCAACTGAATGCTTGTGCGGGGGATCGTATCCACGATAAGAATTTACCACCCTTGTAATATCTTTTATTTGTTGACAGATGTTGGCATTTTGATATACTTTTTTTGTCATTGTCGGAAATTTATTTCTGGCGCAAACGCAGGTCCATTTCATTTTTATTTGTTTTTTTTTAATTTTTTGAGTTCTCGTTTAAAGTTTCGTTCTTTTAATGTTGGGCATTTACGAGTATCTACGAATTATTATCTTGTCAACTTCAACTTGAAAAGTTGTCTTTTTATCAGTTTGGGTCAGGTTTCTGTGGAAAAAAGCCAATTAAAAATTAAATTAATAAACTTAATTATAGTTAACTTAATTAAATGGATAAACTTAAGTTGGATAAAATATTTTAGGATAGTAATTTTATTATAATAATCCAATATATTTAATATTGAGGCTCAGAGCCACCTTAAATACCACCCCTTGAAAGAGCTAGTGGATACTTCCTTGCGCCATCCTAGTTAGCATAATAAGTTTAGTTATTCTATAAAATTTCGTTCCAAAAGTTTCAGGGCAATAAAATTGAAACGACCATCTGAACTTCCCTCGCATTTTACTATGTTAATATAGTTTTTATCTTATATATACAATTTTTTTTCGGGCGTAAGATCGGCGTAAGTCATTGAAAAACTAAAGGCACTAATAATTTTTATTTTGCTATCTACAGTACATATTTCATTTGACATGGGAGATGCAGTTCAAACCGAGCTTCGCACAAAACCTGTATTCGCGAATCGTGCAGTCCGAAACCTCCGGTCCTTGACCGGCGAGTACTTAAAGTACAAAGGGCCAGAACGGCATTCCTCTGGCCTCTCCGATATGAATTACACCTGCCATCCACGCCATTAGCATCGCATGCAGGCCCCTGTAATTGCTCGGTATTAATATGCCAGTATGTGTGCGCTTGAAAGAATTCCTAGCCGTCGAAAAATCTACATTTGGCGAGCTCCAATTCACACGCGGCGAACAATAATTAATAATGAATCTAAAAAGTTTTGGGATGGGTCTCCCATTTAGGCGGTTGCCTACTTTCAGTAGAAAGTTTTTACAATAAAAATTGTAATAACGCCCATTAACATATTGTTATGGGCGGCATTCTCTTTGGTACGGTTTTTTTAGAACAAGCTCACGTGGAGTGCCATATTTTTCCAGGGTAATACCTGTCGAGGAAGTGTAACCAAACATGTGACTTGTGGTGGTAACATTCTATAATAATTAATAATATTCCAGCGATTGATATTTATATATAGGCTTTAATTATCAACCATAACTATAGACTTTTATATAGACTATTATAGGTTTAAATAAAGCAATAATATGAAGCATGAAATTATTTTTATGAAAGCATGCAGGAACTATACAGAGTGTCTCACTTAAGAATGAAACAGCCCTATAACTTCTTTAACTTTTAACCGACCAGAACGAAATTTTTACCAAAGGTAGATGGCATTGTTGATTACTTACTTCCAAAAAATTAGTTGCCTACTCCAAAGTCAAAGCCACCTGCGATGCCACAAACGAGGCTAAAACTCCGAAAGTCATATTAGGCTTTTTATTTTCAAAAAAATTTACTAGAAAAAGTTGTTCAGAGCCGATTCAGAACCCCAAAATTAAAAAATATTAAATAAATAAAATTTAAGTAAAAATTTAAAATTTAAATTTTTAAAATTTGTTTTGTAGCTTTTATTTTAAGTTAATTACTTTATGAAAACAATTTGCCTTCAAAACTGCCATCGCACACTTTTCTAAACACAGAAAATTATTAAATTGCTGTTTTTGGAATTTAATTTTTTTAAATTAATATTTTTTTATTTTGACAAAATTTTGGATTTATATGAAAAATTTGGGGATCTGCTGGTACCAACTTTCGTGACTGGTTTCAGCTACTAGACGATCAATGCAATAACAAAAAACATATTTTAACCAAGAGAATAACAGAATAAAAATCTTAGGTATTCCTAAACATTTTGTACTATTCTCTTGGTTAAAACAAATAGTTTTTATTATTTAGTTGATCATCTATCTAAATATCTATAATCATCTATGATCATCTATCTGAATATATATATAAATATATGGGGCATTCCATTTTAAAAATATATGTTGGGTTTGCCACGCATTTGCGAAACGCCCTGTATAAAATTTCTTACTATCCTTAGAAAACTTTATCTAAAATTTTTATCTGAAACTTTATTTTCTATCACAAACAATTAAAAAGAAAAATTGGTGGTGGGACACTTAGCGTGGACACCCTGTACTTGATATTTATTCAGTAAAACGTGAATTATTATACATCGGCAATTAGTGTGCAAAATCAAAATTTCACTGCAACAGCACTTATAAGAGACAAAACCCTTAGACTTAGGGAATTTGTTAAAAGACTATCTTTTGTAAATAGATTCTCTATTATACCTGCCCTATTGTACCTGCTTAGAGATAATTACATTACTAAAAACCATTAAGTTAAATCTTGACGTTCTTATTCCGTCAGTTTTGGTTTGTTAAAACTTCCTTATTAGAAAAACAGGGGTAGTATCTGGAGGATGAACTTTTCTGAGGATATCTAGTTTTCTATTGCAGATTTTCCTTATAAACAAAAATTCTTGTCTGGACAGATAGTTACACTAATAGAGTCACCGAACCTTAAAAAAATGTTTTATAATGAAAATGTGTCTAGAAATACCTAACATTCTTAAACACAAAATCAATGAATTTGATTAAATTCTGGGATCGTTCTTAGCTGATATTAGTGGTAATCTTTCGTACTGAGATACCTACTGATCTGGTGAGACGTGAGGCAGATTAAATTCTCACTACAGAAATTGTGGTAGGTATTTTAAGCGCAAAATATCTTTATGCTATATTTTTTCCACTTTGTCGATCATTAATTTCAACGATGGCATACCTTGAAAAGAAAATTTAAAATTAAATTTTCACCCAAATCGCTGTAACAAAAATAAAGTAAGTTATAAAATAATCCAACTGAGCCCAGAATTTGATGATGCGTTAATGGCGCGCTTAGACTGTGATTAGTTCTGGGCGTCAGGCGTTTATCAAAACAAACCTGTCTAGTTTCTGACGACATTGCCTATAATCCATTTTCACTAGAAAATCAACGGCGCTTTCAAAAGTGGATAATGCCAAATTTGAATTTATTACTGCCGGATCATGCATACATAATATTGATATACTAACATTCTTATACATAAGGCAGGGTCGTATCTTCATTTCTAAAACAAAAGTCTAACTCGCGTGTTTCTAACAATTATTAATTTTTTACTTTCGAAAAGGGAATTTCAACACGGCAAAAATCCGACGATGAAGCAAATACCTTGACATGGCCATGATGACATCCAGATGACGGAGCAAATTCACAAAATCCTTATGGGGTTGGAGACATACATTACAGTTCCAACTGTAAAAGTAATTTATTGCAATGTAATTTATGTTCATAAAAATAATTTCCACCAAAAACGTGCAATTAAGCAAACAAGACATAATTTAATTTAGAAATGTACAGCTGTGAACATTAAAACAACTTATGGACTCGGTATTATCTTCGTAATAGGTTGAAATAACGCTTGCTTGGAATAATTACATTTTTAATTGCTTCTCATCTCGGATAAAATTGCTAAAAGCTAATATTATGCCAGCAACATTTTTACAATGAACCTCAAAAAGTTGTCGCGCTTGAAGACTCGCCTTAATGACAATATTATGAAGACACAAATGCAATCAATATGTTTCAAAAAATTCTCAGAACACTGACTAATTTTACCGCACACCAACTGAAAAATAAACGGATAAAATGAATCATCCCTTAGTCTTGAATGTTGAATACAAGTTTAAAACTAAACTAATAAATATTCAATCATGTCGCCTGTGTGGTTAACACGAATTCTCCGGTGAATATTCATAAAATCATTTCACCGATTCAGCCACTAATTGCATAGCAAGAACAAATAAAATCGATACTACATTTTTTTCGACAAGTAGGGAAATGGAGTAGGATATGCGTCTTGACCAACAAAATAACTTGCCCACTTCCGTTACGATCTAGTTCATTCCTCGAGAATTTTTGTAAAACACGCGAGAATCGAGAATGGTATATAATTATTGTGCAGTAGTTTACAATTCTAAAATTTATTGTTGCGGTTTGTTTGTCTCTTCTCTAGGGCAGCGAATTGTGACCACGGCAGTTTACTGGTTTGCGTCATCGCGATCTTGTTCACTGCACATTTTGGGCATTTTTTAGACGGTATCTTTGACCGTCAACCTTCAGAGTTTGCGGGTTCTAGTGGACAGTTTTTTTTTATTGTATTGTCTGTTAAATTACTACACTATTTTCGCCTCCCTTACTGAGTAAAATAAATGGACTTATTAGTTAAATAGTTACCAGTAGGTATCTATTAGAAATTAAAATGTCAAAATATGAACCAGGTATTGTACCTATATAGTTTTACCGTTGAGTTTACTTCATGCAATTAGATACCCTATACGATTATCTAGCTAAACCCCTTGGCAATTTATACGGTATCCCAAAGTAATTTGTGGTTCGATTCATATTCAGATAAAACTTGATGCATTAATTAAACAACAACATTGTTCTGTGAAACGCTTTGACAATAACTTAAAACGTTTATTGCGAGCACTCTACATTACCGTTTCGCAGTGGCATGGCGACCATAAATATACGAAATCAATTATCCATTGCAATTGCAGTTTACGCTAGGAGATTTTTTGCATTTTTTAACAGTTGATGTGAAAATGTGGAGCTAGCAGCCCCAGTTTCGAATGAAATGTTTCTTAATAGTAGTGTGACACTATTTTTTAACACGGGTGTACAGCTTTTGAATGTACTTACAGCAATAGACCAAAAGAAGGAAGTTTCATAATGGGAAATCATTTATCAGATTAAGAAATGACACTCGGTATATAGGTATAATAGGTACATGAACTCGAAGTAATGGCCATCCGATTTGTCAGTTTTTTTTCAGTTGGTACTGAATAAACGTAATTGTGACAAATTAATGAGTTTTAAACTGAAGAAATTAAAAACAGTTCGATTAGGTACTTGCATAGTAATTACACGGAGCAAAATTTATTAGATAATATACAAAAATGCGTATTTTAAGGAAAATATGTTAAAATGTAAAACAATTTATTTTTAAATATTTTCTAAAATTTATTTGTGGCGCAAACAGATCCATTTAATTTTTAATTTTATAACACCCGTCAATATCAGCTAACATATTTTTATATTACAAAGTAGTAATATACTAAGTTTTATAATTTAATCATTTGCTTTTTACTATTTATTATTTTCACTATTTGTTCCTGGGTATCAAGCATTATAATCATGCGTAGTATTAAAATAAGTAAATTTTATTTAAAATTTTTCATTTTTTCGTGCATTATTTTTTGCTAACATATGTTTCGATTGTTATAACAATCTTCATCAGAGCAAATATATATTTTTTTATAAAAATTTTGAAGGTGCTAAAATAATAAAAACTAAAAGTAATACAATTAACATTTAAACTTATTAATATTTTTTATAAAGTTTTTATAGCAAATTTTGTAAGTTTATGAATATGTTTTTTTTGGGTAGTTATGTATTTCAACAATAAAAACTACAATCATTTAAATTTGTTTAAAAACGTTAAATTAAATGGGCGTTTGTTAAATGTGAATTTTATTTTGGATTCCCTTCGATGCAAAAGGGTAAGTAAATACATAAATAGTTTTTATTAAATTCAAAACCTCTTATTTTTAGTCTTTCACGGCTGTTGTCCATGTCAGAATAAATTTCTGAGCTGTTGCTCCGTGGTCGATGGAAATCTTCTAGACATTTTTCTAGTCGTACCTAACTGAGAGCATCTTTAGTGGTGACTCGTCCATCGAGGGATTGTAACTGATCATCAAATGCCTAAGTAATATCTAGTGCCAATCTTACTGGTAATAAGTTGCGATCCAACATAGGACGAGTCGTCACTGAAGATGTTTACGGGTACGATCAGCAAAAACGTCTGGAAGATTTCCATCGACCACGGCGCGACAGCCAGAAAATTTGTTCTCGTATATTAATTTATATTATATATAAATATTACCAATTACTATAAAATATATTTAAAGTAACAATTCAATATTTTCACTACTAATATGCATATATTTTTTCTGAATATTTGGACATTATTAATAAATATATTTATATTAAATTTTATAATAAGTAATACCGCATGCTGGAAAAATATTTTTGAAACTATTATACACTTTATTAATAATGAATGTAACAATAGTCAAATAAAAAACATGAATATTGTATAATATGTGATATCATCTTAGTTTACATTTAAAACGCACATAAGTTGTTAAACCAAATACCAGTATATTTGCTTTTATAATTCAGCCGATATTATAAAAATATTTTACTTTGTAAATTATAGTATTGCTGCGCCAAATAGTATTAAAATTTCCTAATACGTATGTATTTGTGGCGACCCTCGCTGGTGTGGCGATCCTCGCCACAACAATGAAGATTTGGCCGGTTACAAAAATAACAAAATATTTTAGTAACTAAGTAAACAGTTGTTAGAATTTGTCAAATCGACAACATCGTTATTATTTTAAGTGGAGTTCGTGCTTATTCTCCAGCACCAACAAACTCCATAGTGGTGACCCACGACTGGCGAACCATGACGGACCCCGTGCCAACTGATCCTGCAGGCGTCTTCAGAGTTGCAGTTCCTCTCCCACCCTTCTGGCCTGATAAACCTGCTCTTTGGTTCGCACAGGCAGAAGCTCAATTCGAGATCTCTCGTGTAACTCTGGATACAACGAAGTTCAATTACGTAATCTCCCAGTTGGATCATAGGTATGCTGCCGTGGAGGACATTATCACCTCTCCCCCACCCGCCGATCGATACATCAAACTTAAATCAGAACTCATCCGCCGTGTATCAGCTTCCAGAGAACAACAAATACGTCAATTACTTACTCAAGCTGACATTGGTGATAGGAAACCGTCACAATTTCTCCGATATCTTCGAAGTCTTGCTGGTACTGAGACCGTCCCGGACGCGCTTCTACGAACTCTGTGGATCGGCCACTTGCCCCAGCATGTTCAAGTAGTCATCGCAACTCAGCAAAATGCGCCTTTGGAATCCATCGCTGAACGGATAAAGTGCATGAAATTGTCCCGCATCACCAGGTTGCAGCTGCTGTAGCCCCTGCCTCCTCATCAAGTGAGATGACAAACCTCGTACAAAGAATCGAAGAGCTTTCGCCCCAAGTTGCTGTTCTTTCTGCTCGTCGTACCAACCGCAGATCTCGTTCCAGCAGTCGCCATCAAGATGAACCCAGGTTATCCTCAACAGAAAACTCGCCATTTTGCTGGTACCATCGTCGGTATGGTAAGAAAGCACAGAAATGCACCACCCCATGCAGCTTTGTATCCCCAAACGCCCACAGCAGTCAGTAGTTGGGGCGACGTCTGACTGCCAACCATCTTCACTTCGCCTCTTCATCATTGATCTGATCTCCAAGCATCGTTTTCTCTTGGACACTGGCTCTGATTTGACTGTCTACCCCAGAAAGCTTATGAGGAACCGTCTCCAGCGTGCAAACTACGACCTCGCCGCAGCCAACAACTCTACGATTGCGACTTACGGTACCATGCTTCTCAAGCTCGATTTTGGACTTCGCCGTAGCTTTCAGTGGCGTTTTGTCATAGCGGATTTTGCAGAACCTATTCTGGGTGCTGATTTCCTTGCCCATTACCACCTGCTTCCGGATGTTAAGCTTGCTAAACTTATCGATGCCCTTACTGGTCTCTCTGTTACAGGGCGACGTGCCTACTGTGGCCAGTCCAGCATAAAGACCATTGCAGACAACTCACCGTTTCGTAATCTTCTAGATGAGTTTCCAGACATCACTCGCCCGCCCGGTGTACCCAGACAAATACGCCATACTACGCTACACCACATCAGAACCACTCCAGGTCCACCAGTCTTCTGTCGAGCTCGCCGACTAGCTCCGGACCGCCTCTGCATCGCGAAGACCGAGTTTGAAGCTATGGTTCGCGAGGGCACAGCGCGTCGCTCTGAGAGTCCATGGGCGTCTCCTCTCCACCTGGTACCTAAGAAGGACAACAGCTTGCGACCCTGCGGTGATTACCGGTCTCTTAATGCACGGACAGTCCCAGACAGGTATCCCATTCGCCACCTTCTAGATTTCTCGCACGCGCTCTCCGGCTGCACATTTTTCAGCGTGATTGACTGTGCAAAAGCTTTCACTCAGATTCCAGTCTCCCCAGATGTGCCCAAGACCGCCATCATCACCCCGTTTGGCCTGTTCGAGTTCATCTTTATGACTTTTGGCTTGCGCAATGCCGCGCAAACATGGCAGCGTTTCATAGACCACGTCCTACAAGACCTACCATTCTGCTTTGCCTACCTGGACGACATTCTTGTGTTTTCCAAATCTGAAGAAGAGCACAGAGACCACTTGCGCACGCTGTTTGGCCGTCTCAACGAACACGGCATCATTATAAACCTAAAGAAGTGCGTGCTGGGATCCGACGACGTCATCTTCCTGGGCTACTCCGTATCAGCTACTGGTTGTCGACCTCTGCCCGACAAAGTTGCTGCCATCGAGACTTTTCCGCGACCTACTACTGTTCGTCAGCTTCGAAGGTTCCTAGGCATGATAAATTTCTATCGCCGCCATCTTCCTCACGCTGCTGCTGCCCAGGCGCCTCTCCACGCTATCCTCTCTGGTCCAAAAGTAAAAGGTTCACATCCCATCACTTGGACTGCAGATTTAGATAGAGCCTTCAAGGATTGCAAGGCCGCCCTGTCAAATGCTACTCTACTGGCCCATCCAGATGTTTCGGCGTCCTTGGCCCTCGTCGTCGATGCCAGTCAACAAGCCATTGGTGCGGCACTCCAACAGAAAACACCGACTTCTTGGCAGCCGCTCGCCTTTTTCTCGGAGAACCTCAGTCCCTCGCAGCAAAAATGGAGTACTTACGATCGCGAGCTCCTAGCCATCTACGAAGCCGTTAAGCATTTTCTACCAATGTTGGAGGCACGCAACTTTACCATCTTCACGGATCACAAACCATTGATATTCGCCTTCATACAGAAGAAAGAAAAGTTTTCTCCTCGCCAGTTCAATCATTTAGATTTTATTTCGCAGTTTACTACCGACATCCGACATATCTCCGGAAAAGACAACGTGGTCGCTGATGCCCTGTCACGAATAGACGTTGTCACCGCTCCTCTGGACTTCTCTGCACTCGCCCGCTCTCAGGAGGAGGACGAGGAACTTCACGATCTCTTGGATCACGGCTCCTCTCTCCGGCTCGAGAAGTTTCCCATCCCTGGTGGTGACTCATCAATCTTCTGCGACGTTAGCGGTACCCGACCTCGTCCATACCTTACACCTTCCTTCCGGCGTCAAGCTTTCGATAGCCTGCATCAACTTAGTCATCCAGGCACCAACGCATCTCGCCGCCTTGTATCTCAGCGCTTCATCTGGCCGTCCCTGAATAAGAACTGTCGCGATTGGGCTAGATTCCTGCATCCAGTGCAAGCGCAGCAAGGTATCCCGTCATGTTTCTACGCCACTAGGTGACTATGCTGTTCCTCCGATCCGTTTCGCCCATGTGCACATTGACTTGATAGGCCCACTTCCTTCTTCAAACGGATTTCGCTACTGCTTGACAGCCGTGGATCGTTATACTCGCTGGCCAGAAGCCGCACCTTTGCAAGATATCTCCGCCGAAACCGTCGCTAAGGCTCTTCTGGCTACCTGGATTTCCCGCTTCGGTTGTCCACTTCGCATCACTTCTGACAGAGGACGACAGTTTGAGTCTCAACTTTTCAAATCACTTGCTAATTTGTGTGGTATTTCTTTATCTAGAACGACGAGTTATCACCCCCAAAGCAATGGTATGGTTGAGCGTTGGCATCGCAGTTTGAAGGCCGCCATCATGTGCCACGAAGACCCGTCCTGGACAGACTCGCTGCCCTTGGTTCTTCTCGGCCTGCGCTCCGCTTGGAAGGCGGATATCAGGTCATCTGTCGCCGAGCTGGTTTATGGTGAACCACTGCGCGTTCCTGGCGAGTTCCTCTCTCCGTCGCCCTCTTCCCTAGAGCCTTCAGACTTCGTGGAACACCTGAGGGGTCTTATGTCTAGACTCCGTCCCGTCCCAGCATCAAGACATGCTTCACCCGGTGTCTTCATCTACCGTGATCTGGCTACCTGCACCCACGTCATGCTACGCACCGACGCCCTCCACACCTCCCTGCAGCCCCCATATACTGGACCCTATCTAGTGCTGTCCCGAGCTGACAAGACCTTCGACATCATGGTCCAGGGCAAGCGATCAACAGTGTCGTTGGACCGGCTTAAGCCCGCTTACTACCTAGCCGACCAGAATAAGTCTCCTCCGTCCAAGAACAAGAACCAATCATTGTCGACTCCATCTCCACTTTGCCCTGCACATCCAGATGGTAGCACCAAGTCTTTATCTCCATGTCCTCTAACGAACAACTCTCGCCCTACAGTCGTCACTCGTTCAGGCCGACGTGTTCGTTTCACTGAGTTCTACAAGGCGTAGCAACTCACTCCGCAGGGGGATGGTGTGGCGACCCTCGCTGGTGTGGCGATCCTCTCCACAACAATGAAGATTTGGCCGGTTACAAAAATAACAAAATATTTTAGTAACTAAGTAAACAGTTGTAAAATTAGTTTAATAAAATTTGTCAAATCGACAACATCGTTATTATTTTAAGTGGAGTTCGTGCTTATTCTCCAGCACCAACAAACTCCATATATTATTATTTTTATTTTAGCTTTAAATAAGTATATTTCTTTCTCCGTGTATTTAATCTTTTTTATTTTCTTTGTGCAAATACCATTTTTTTCTGTGTAGCAATTATTGTAATAATTAGAACTTATTATGTCTTATTACTAAGTTGTAAAGAACACATAGTATACATACTTACCGTGAAACGTGAAGATCGCATTTCCAAATAAGTGAAACTGTATCAAATTGAAATTTTCACTGTGGTTAAAACAATAATAATTATTACCAAAGTCTAGAGAATACTTAGACTTTGTTATTACTACCAACATTTTGATATTTTCCAAGAATTTAAACACATAATAAAAATTTCAATAATGTTGATAATACTGACTCATCTCACCCACGCCACGGTGGAATTGAAGTAGTATATTATATTTTTCCCATATTGTTTTTTGCTTCCGCTACAACAAAAACGTGCCTCGCAACAGTTCTCGTTGGACCTCTGAATATGAAGTGCGCAACAAAGTTTTGCCATTTGCCCGATTTACCGGCAATTGAAAAACGAAGAAAGCCCATCGTTTTCACCAGGTAATCGAGGTTACGGTAGTAGCATTCTATCTCGAAATAATTTTCGGTTTTGTGAAGCTGACAAACCCGTTTAAAGTGTTATAAGCTCGCAATAAAGTAGTCCATGCTTTACATTATGCGTCGCCGGTGCATCTTATCTGTATATGGTCTGGGATAGTGATTCAGGAAATGTGCCCTCAACGGCGCTTTAAACGATAGTGGAATTTTCACTTTCTTTATAAGGACACGTAGAGCTTCGAGGCCAATCGAATTCAAAATGGGTATTGGAAAGATTAGCCAGATAATGTGTCTTCTTTCCGCGTTTGTTTGATAATTGCTTCAACAACACTACGTGAGTGGAAGTTTACGGCATTATTAAAAAAGTGTGACAAATGATGTTTTAGAAAAAAATATATGCCAGTGTCTGTGTGTCCTACGTGGGTTTGAATATTGACTTCAAATCTGGTACAAGTAAGATCGTTCAGAGCCTGGAGGGGGTGAAAATGGGTGGACTTTAGAAAGCTTTTACTTTTTATGGATTTAAAAAAAACTGTGCTGGGGAAATGGCGGTTCTACTGAGAAAGAATGTTCTAGGGATTAAAAGGCATTTTAGTCCTGTTGTTGCATATATGCTATTTTCTGCACTGCAACATTACAACTTTTTTGCCAAAAACGTTCATTTTTTGATGTAAAGGGATTATAAAAAAAAATAAAAAATAGTCCATCTTCTTACAGTGGAGTGAAAAGACAAATTAAAAATTGAAAATCTTAAAGTCAAAACTCCACAAATAGTTTTTAATAAAATTAAAAACTGCAAAATCTGTACATGTTTCGAACCACTAGGGATTCATCTTCAGCAGTAAATTAAATGGTGAGAAATATTGACAAAGATAGAAAAATAATGTATAGGTGAGGAACAAAATACTAAAAAACTTATAAAAACAACCTTACCTTCCAAGAGATCAAATAATATCTTCTAAAGAAATATTTGTGTAAATAAAATTTTGTTGAAAAGGTTGAAACATAGATAAAGGATTTATATATAGGGTTGATAGGAATAAAATGACAAATATAAAATTTTGAAGGGAAATCTCAAATATATAGGGATGAAAAAATTAAAAATTATATTTTAATAATAATAATAAAGGGAAAGTAAGCCAAATTGTATTGATGAGGAAATAAAAAAATATATATTTTAAATTAGAAATGGGTATCAAATCGTTTTCAACAATAAAAAAGAACTAGTCATTTGTAGAAATAAGAAATTTTAAGGACTTATAGAATTGTAAATTGGAAAATTCTAGTTGATCGTTTACAATTTGGAAATTAGTTGAATGTTTAGCTTTAAAAATCTCTAAATTCTCAAGTAAGTTTAAAGTAACACCTTTGCTACAATAATGAAGAAGAGAAATATCTTGAGAAGGGTTAAAAACATGTTTATAATTTACAATGTGTTCAGAAAAGGAAGATTTGAAGAAAGGAGTGGGGTTATTAAAAATTTTATTTACACAAATATTTTCTTTAGAAGATATTATTTGATCTCTTGGAAGGTAAGGTTTTTTTTATAAGTTTTTTAGTATTTTGTTCCTCACCTATACATTATTTTTCTAGCTTTGTCAATATTTCTTACCATTTAATTTACTGCTGACGATGAATCCCTAGTGGTTCGAAACATGTACAGATTTTTCAGTTTTTAATTTTATTAAAAATTATTTGTGGAGTTTTGACTTTAATCATAAAAAAAGAAAATAAAGCTTGCCCCTAGCACTTATCTCCCTTATTTCGGAAACTAAAGTGCCACTCTTTCATTTAGTTTTAGGACTATAAATAGGGACTAAAATACTACTTTAGTCCCAAGGGACTAACATATTTTAGTCATTAAAATGACGCACTGAAGTGCATCTTTTATCTTTTAGTAACTGCGGTTCAAAAAATATATGTCTTGAGCAATGTTCTAAAAACTAGCTAGAAATATAGAGCTTTTATCTCACAATCTAAAGACTAACGGACAGATTCTTTAGAACTATGATTGGTGGATTGTTTCCAATTTTTTATATCGTGGTATTCTAGAGTTTGAATGAACCGACAATAATAATTTACTTTTTTATCTTGCCATGCAGTTTGTTCCGGATTGAGTTTATTAAAAAAAGAATATTTTTTTACTGCCAACAATTTTTGCTTATACATTAGGTATGCATGGGGACACGGACATTTGTTGCATTAATTTTTTTTCACAATTATTTTTGAAATAAATAATATTTGAGATTTTCAGGAATTGACCCGTGCGGCAAAATATTTTTATTTAATCTAGACAAACTACTTACAGTTTTTCAATTTTTTAAGATGTTCATGAAATCATCAAAACAATACACCAGGCGCTATACTAGGCTGTAGAAATCTCAGACAAATATTAAACACAGACTAATTCAATACAATAGAGAACCTGCCAAGATAAAAAATGTTTAGTAACATTATTTGTCTGAGTTAGTAATATAAATCTAAAACAAAACAATGCAATGATTGCACTTTTGCGAAACTTCTTCATACATTTATCTTGTAAATGTATAACCAACGTTAAAAAACATCAATTTGGAAGAATTGACAATTTACCTATAGTAAAAATTCAGTTTACTGATCCTACTTGGTCTATAAATATTATCCTTAATAAATTGCTTATTTTGGCCAACGTGGCAACCTTGCACGAGCTCTTTCTCTTTGTGATCGATGCACATTTGCTTTAATTTGCTTTATTATGCCCACATACCTGTATATTAACTATTATGCCCCAACAGCTGATCCAGAGTTTGAAATTTCGCCTGTTTGTGTTGATGTGTTTGGAGTGTTTACTTTTGCGATATTCTTGTTTTTTAAGAGTAAAGTATTCGATTTGTGGCATATAGGAAACGTAACCTCTGGTTATCATATTTATGATGCCGGCTTATAAGTGTCAAATTTGTTGGTTTTGTTTGAGTAGGCATTTTTTATGTTGATTATTTTAAGATTATTTTATCTGACTAACAGGTTAAGTATGAATGGCACTTGTTGCCAGACTTCACTTATTATTAAATAATATTCGAATATTTCAGGGATGTTAATGTTGTTCTTATACGACAAACAAGTCTTTTAAAATACAAATAAATGCAAACAGATTATCTTAACAATAGGTACAGAATAATGAATAATTCACGAGAGACCACATAATATTTAAGTCGGTACTTTCGTTATGCATAATTAGATTAAAAGCCGATTTAATATATAAGGCCGAAGACTACTACTTTTGAAATCTAAAAGTGTTTGTTTGATACAATATGAAAGAGAATTGAAAAAAGAAAACAATTGAAAGGTCAACATTGGAAAACAAATGTAAAACAAAGGTCAGAGGGATAAAAATTTATTCGTGTAAGGTTAGGGTCAATCGAACTTGAAGACAAGGGTATCGTGTTATAACGCAAGGTTATTCAATGTTAAATTTGTGTCAATGTTCACAGGAAGGTACAATATCAAAGGGCTCAGAGGTGATTACTACAAAAGTAACGGAATAAAAGCCAAATATTATTCTGAAATCAATAAGCATATCGTTGCAAGTTTAAATGGATTTTTGAACAAATATTCTTCATCTTTGAAATACAAGGAGTCTTGAATCTTACGAACGGTTTTATACTTGCTTATTTTTCGAAATATTCGCCTCGGTGCAGATTCACTCCACACGCGTCTGAGGCATCCTTTCTTCGCCGAGAAGAAGAGTTCATTGGCTTCACTCTCCGTACGTCCCGCCTCGAACGCAATAAAAGGTTTGGATTAATTAATTTCATGTTTTTCGAGACAATTAATATGCAGCAGCGTTTAATATTCATATAAACGTCGACCATATTAGGGCGGTCTGGCGGAGTAGGTGTGCAACGAGAAATAAAACGCATTACTGCACACGTTTAGATAACTTGATTCGTACCAGATATCTGGAGAATTTATTAACACAATATTTAAAACCACATTCAAAAAATAAAGATTTCACAGAGATCTTACTAAGTACCATAATAAAAATTAAACGAGCAACCGCAACTCAAGAGTTTCTAGGAAGAGGAATCTCCGAAATTAGAGTTGCCTATAATATTTGGCGCCACTTTGGTGACTATTCCGTCGAGTCGAGTGAATGTAAAATATTTTAACAATTCTGTGCTAGTCATGAGTGTCTAGAGGAGTCGAATACTATACTTTTTCTACGAGTTATAATAATATCGAATTGAATAATAGGTAATAATTAGCAGTAGCAGAAAAATAACCCTAAAGGTAGGTTAGGATACCAGACACAGGATTGAAATTTTAAATCTGGAGCTATAACATTATCCAAAAGCATGGTTTAAGATTGCCTATTTATATTTCACTATGAGCCTTAGGTAAGTCAAGACATAATGTGACTGCAAAGCTAACAACTGCACCTAACTTCAGCTCGTGATTAAAAATCCGTTGCCAACTTCAGCTGGTGGCTTTTGGCACCATAAACGGAATTTTGGGCACGCTAATAGAAAAAGAATATCGAGAGTTTGGCACAAACAAACCGTAAAAAAGGGGAGACCACACCTTAGGTACCTTTCTTCGTGTCCCCGAGCACAATTTTAAAGTTCCTATTTTTACATTTCCTCTTAGTCATAAAATTCGACCCTTAAAGGCACCGAAACACTTTCATTGTTTTAGTCACGTAGCAAAACAAAGGGGTGGCCCTGTCATTCGACATGGGAGAGCGAGTTTCCTCTTAGCAAGAGGGTTCGTGTTCAGCTAACTTCCTTTTTTAAATACAGTAGCCTTGTGTGTGGGCGGCACTATTAAATAAATATGAGATCCCATTTACAAGAAAGGTATCAACGTCAAACGAGGGATAATCCATTCAGCTCTAAATATAGGAAACCAATTTGGCAAGTTAGCAAAGAATCGTTATAGGTCCATATATGGGCAAATTCGCTCTTTGTAATTTGAGTAGTTATTGATAAAGGCGAGTTAGAGATATTGAATATGATTTAGCAGATGCGAAAATTGATAAAATTGTTACTTTTAACGAAAATGTCAATTCAGTGTTAAACTAAGAAGCAACAACCGGAAACTTTTTTGACACGCAGAAAATGAAACTCTGAAGTGTATTATTTATTTTTATATCGCACTGCAAGTTCAGCAAACCTAAAGCAGACAAAATAATCACAAAACAATATTTCTTATGTAGCCAACTGTACGCGTACGCTGTTTATTAACTTTAATATTTTCATCCTGTGCAAAACAAAAAAGTAAAAATTAAAAGCAAACGGGCAGACACAAACGAGCAAAATAATGTTCTCAGGACCCTCCGCAGATAATTTCATTCATTTAGAACGGTGCAGTCATTGTTTAAGCAACATATCAGTGATGTATGCTTCATTATGTTTTTCCCGCGAGCAAGGTTTATACAGTGTGATTTAGTTTTATTTCAAGTGTCCCTAGAAAATAATTAAATAAAGTTGGTTTTTCCTATAAAGGTTTTCTCTTAGGGCCTTATCGTTTTAAACCTGGTTTAAGATACAGCTTGTCGAATTTTTTTTTAAAGTCACCCGTGGACAAAATAAGAATCGGCTACTCTGTAGTCTGACAATTTTTCTGAAGTGGCGATCCTTGAAGTAACAATATACAGCATATATCACTGTCGTGTGTAAATAAACAAAATAATTTGAACCTTACGATTATAATATACAGGGTGTAACTAAACTGATGGTCAAAAATGAAACCACGTATTCTTGGAGTCAAAATAAGGGCACTTCTTCATATATTTTTTTCTCCTACGGGCCATAGTTTTTTTTTTTACAGAGCGTAGAAGTTTGGAGAAAAATACACGTATTTCTTAGTATCTCTATAAGTATACGAGATATTTTCTTCAAACTTGGCGTGTCACATGAGCAGATGAGCCGTCAAACTTAAGGTTGACATGAAGCTTCTGAGGCTCCCAGTTGCGGAGATACAGGGTGTTAGTAAAATTAATTAGTTCAGAAAAATATGAATACCCTGTATAATCGCATTTTTTTAATTTGTTTTGAGTGGTGAATAGAATGGTTAACAAAAAGTATCTCATAGTATTTTTTCATATTCGCAGCCGTTTCTTAATTATTTTTAAAGAACGATAACGTTGCAATGAACACTAGTCACTTTAAGAATAAATCTAGCAACCTGTGGATGTCAATTAAACTTTATTTAACAAAATACAAAAGCAAAAACAATAATAAAAGAAACGTATTGCTATTAGAAAATTAAATTATTAAATGTTCGAAATGACCGCCGTCTCTTTCAATACACGCAACTATGCGTTTCCGCATGTTTATTATTGCCATGCATTCGCAAGTCCATAGCAAAAGTGCATATCAGTCAATTCTTCAAATGAAAATATAATTTTTTCAAAATATTGATACTAAGGTGCAAAGTTGGCAGCCAAATGATTCAAATAATGCCAAGTTTAATTGACTTCCACAAATTGTTAGATTTATTCTTAAAATAAATTAAAAGTAAAAAAATATTTAAAAAAAAGCTTTTATTTAAATGCGCTAAAAAGAATAAAATAATCTTTTCTTTTAAAACTTTTACTATCAACTTATAATGTCATTCCACAATTTATATGATATAAAAGCTTGTCGCGAGATTTAAGTAGTGGTATTTACTTAGTTTGAAAACTTAAATCTCGCGACAAGCTTTTATATCATATAAATTGTGGAATGACATTATAAGTTGATAGTAAAAGTTTTAAAAGAAAAGATTATTTTATTATTTTTAGCGCATTTAAATAAAAGCTTTTTTTTAAAATATTTTTTTACTTTTAATTTATTTTGTAATTTTTAGTTTGGCCAGGTGTCTGAGTCTATTCATCTCAGTTAACGCATCATTGTTGCAAGGTCGTTTGCCGGTTAGTTTAGAACAGTCTAGCTCTTCAATGAGGAGACCTTCTAATGACCATCTTGGGTGTTCCGCCATGTTGGATTTAGAATGACGTCACACATATAATCATGCATTGTCATCCAAATTAAACGTGTGTACAAAATTTCAGCTCGATCGGTTGAAATTTAACTAGTCCGCCATCTTGGGTGATCCGCCATGTTGGATTTAGAATGACGTCACACATATAATCATGCATTGTCATCCAAATTAAACGTGTGTACAAAATTTCAGCTCGATCGGTTGAATATATCTGCTTCAAAATTGAGTTGCAAGATTCCACCCGAACAAATTACATACATACATACATACATACATACATTGCAAGTTAAATAAAAGCTTTTAATGACTTTTTTATTGCAGCATTGCCGTTCTTTGAAAATAATTAAAAAACGGCTGAGAATATGAAAAAATACTAAGAGACACTTTTTGTTAACCATTGAATTTACCAATTAAAACAAATTAAAAAAATGCGATTATAGTGGGTATTCATATTTTTCTGAACTAATTAATTTTAATAATACCCTGTATCTCCGCAACTGGGGGCTTCACAAGCTTCATATTAACCTTAAATTTGACAACTCAACCGCTCGTGTGATACGCCAAGTTTGAAGAAAATATCTCGTATACTTCTAGAGATACTAAGAAATATGTGTATTTTTCTCTAAATTTCTACGCTCTGTATAAAAAAAACTATGGCCCGTAGGAGAAAAAATATATGAAGAAGTGCCCTCATTTTGATTCCAAGAATACGTGGTTTCATTTTTGACCATTAGTTTAGTTACACCCTGTATTATGTGACTAATTCTGCCGAAACTGACAAAAACTGGTTTTTAGTCGCCCGTTTCATAATTTTTTAGCATTGCTGCAGTGACACCTACCCATGCTATCAGATATTTCACGGAAATATATAAAAGTTGTGGCGAAACGTCGGTACAGTTCGCCACGGCTTCGGTAATTTTATTGTTTATTGTCTTAACATTCGAACTGCGTTAAACAACCACGAGAGACAATTATTTTTCGAATTAACAGTGGAGTTTCCTTCGTATACTTTTCGAATTGTTCAAACAATGTTTTGTCAAAAAATGTAATTTCTATGTCAATTTGAGGTTTACAAAATAGTTTAACCTATGTCTGTGGTTTACTATTATTACTACAGATTGTTCTTAACCTCATGTGACCTAGAATTCGCGATTAGCCAATGTCGGCAAATACTATACACCTGTTTTTACGTTGATATACTGTGATTTTACTTGTAAAAATAGTATATTTCCAGTGACTATAGAAGAATGTTTTCAGAGAAGTTGCTGAGCTGCTGTACTATCGTGCAAAAGCTAGACAGAGAACAGCACTTTTCCGGCTAGTTAGTGTTTGATGAGTGTTTTTTGACCTCTGCTCTGGTAGGAAATGACCTACTTCCCATCATTTTTCAGCTAGTAGTGACAGTAGTATATAGATTACAGCAAGATTGTGAATAATAAAAAATAATAAAACCACAGAGAAGAGAGAATAAGACCAGAATACAGAGAGCTCATATGTCAAATGAAGTACAACTTGTGGGTCACTGTGTAGGGTTTAGGTCACGTAGTCAATTTATGTAATCATTAAACACGTCCAATATTAATAAGAAAGGTTTTCTAAAATCCATTTCTTTGTCTGATCAGTGAGCAAGCTGCAAAATGCTGCAGTGATTGTGGACTCAGGCATTTGCCAAATAAAAATGTTCAAGATATTTTTGCCGGTCTTTTATAACGAACGCTCTAATATTGAGAACCAATTCCACGGTCCCTTAGAGATTTGTTATAACATAACCAAGTTCGACTGTATAATAAATGAAGCAATGTAGCTTCATAGTTTATATAAACAATATTGATAGTGTAAATAATAAGGTGACTCCATTTGACATATTTGACAAGATTAGTTCTCTATATTCTGTCTTCTCTGTGATATAAACTAATTAGAATGCAAGATAATTTCTGTAATATTTACCTATATGTATTGCTATTAGTTATAACTATCTTTGTAGCAGATAATATGAAATATCTATCCGATAACATACTCTCAACAATATTATTACCTAGGACTGCCTACATTAATTTGTTTTCTCTCTAAATTCATGTTTTTATCTTTATTTCAGAGAGTACTTCAAGATGCAGGGTGATTACACCTACCACCAATCGGCATCAATTCCTATAGACAAAAGAATTTCAACCTTATCTCTGTCTACTAAACACCACGACAACGCAGAACTTGCAATAAACAGATTTACCCAGAAGTACGATTCGTACCAAGAGTTTCTCTACAGAACTCAACAGCAAAGGAGAAGATTGTCATCCACAGGTAAAATATTATATTTTCTATAACCTTGACATCACTTGCATGTTGCATCGAATATTCCTGACCAAATCCCCTTATGTTTGTACATTCTGACTAAATACAAACATATAGGAAACATTATTTGAGTTAGATTAGATAATAATATACCTACCTGACAAACAGCTATGGTTTGTTTAAGGGACATACATAGATTCTGAAATCCATCACGTAATTTAATGCACACGTTTCAAGGTTAAAAGATCACAACGAACAATAATTAAATCTGCTTTAAAAATTCCCCCAAAGCGAGATATGATAAGCGAGAGGAAAACCCGACTTTGCAGCTAAATGTATATTTCTGTGTCAGTGGTTTATCTTGATGTTACACTGAGTAAATATTGTTTGCCATTAAATTCTCAACGTAATTTTTTAAACCATTTTAAGTCATGTTTTTGTATTGATTGTTTTAATAGGTGATGGAAGTGGTGATTCGAGCACCACAACGTCGGGAAGCAGTTACGGAGAAAAAGAAGATGGTAGTGAAGGAAGAGCTGACAGCGAGGAAGCAGAAAGAGAAGAAAGGAAACCCCTGGAGGGCCAAATATCTGAAACAGAAAGACTTCAAGTAGAAACATTCTTTAAAGGCCTAAAGACTCAGGTAACGTAAATCCTTTTCGTTGATTTGTCATGTTTTATACCACAAGAGAGGGTTCGAAAATTACAGGGTAATTTGAAAGAGGTTTCTTCATCCCCATTCAATGTTTAGCTATGATTCATATTTCTGTATATAACTTTCTAAGAGCTGTTTAGACAAACGCGATATACAGAGGACATCCTCTCTGATAAAATACACTGATTGCTAGGAAAAAATCTTTTCTGTCAAGATAAATTATCTTTGTGCTTGGAATTCCTTTGTTGACTAACTGTATTACAGCACAATGTAAACACAGGACCAGAATCGTGATACTACCATTTGGCCGAGCGTATTCGAATACTTTTTCATATGGTTAATGACCTGCGATTATTAAACACATTTTTGTTGGGACAGCATAATCACATTATGCTATGCCAAATGAGGAAATGCGTTTGGAGTGTTGGAATGAGAATGGTATGGTTGGTAGGTAGACCACTGACCCCTTGGATATAAATAGGAACCAAATTTGTTATATGGAATGATATTCTTATTAGCGGAAAGTCTTAAGGCTTAAAACGCCCGTTAAAAACATTCCAGGTGAATAAATTGTACGAAAGTTTCGTAATATTTTACTAATACATTTCTCTAGGTTACTAGTCTTTAATTGTAAAACATTACAAGCAGTATAAAACAGTTAAGCGAAAAATGTTGGCGTAATAAAACAACATCCAGTAAAAAACACACTATTTCATATATTGTGCTAATGGGAACTTTTTTCTGTGTAGGCTTAAAATTAAGCAACTAGGTACTGATAATTCCGAATCACAAAACAATAATGTCTTGACTATAAGGAAGGATTCGAATACAAAAATAACCATATTTCAAGCAGAACAATAACACAATAGCTCTTGCGAAACGTCGACCGTCGACTGTACCTACTGTCACGCTCGTATGCAGTTTTCATAGCATGTAAATTAATTTCTATCTGCAAGAAAGTGCGCTCATCCTTTCCCACAGCCTACCTACTGGCACAGCCAAAAAGGTCGCTGCAAGATCAACTCTCAACGAGGACAACAATGCAACGCTTGTGTCGTGCTATAAGTACAGCGTATAATCTCTTCAGGAGGAGATTATCGGAGTTTACCTATTCATTATCGACAAGTTGTACATGATTTTATTATGTTGTTGATAGCTGGGTACCTACTAGAATTTTCTCTTTTTGTTACCAAACTTGAAATTTCAATTATTGCTCTGATACTTTTCAAAGTATTTCTATATTTTCTCCACATTATAATATTAGTGCGATTGGTCTTAATGTATCTATCATTTTAGAATAAGACTATAGGTATGCTCTTCAAAGTAAACATCGCAAAAGAAGAAAGTAGATTTCAATAGTAATTAGCACTTATTGTTTTATGGACTCTCGATATCCATTTCGGTAAAGAAGAACGTCACCTTAGGCATTATCATTATAAACATCCATTAGCATATCTAGATACTCTATTCAGTAATTAGTTCCTTTATACAACAAGTAACTTTCTGGTTTACTGTACCAAGGTTGTATCATTACTGAGACATTAAGTGATTTTTATGAAAGGGATTGAATCGTCGTCACTTTTTGATTTTGTAGTTTAGAGTTGTAATGCAACTCAATATGGTCCTAACAATTTGATCTGTAGTTTCCATAAAGGTAGATTACTGATTATATGTTTTCTTCTAAAAGATTATTTAATATTAATAAGGAGACTCAATAACATATAGCTCATATCAATTCCTCTTAATGAACACACTTGAAATAATTATTCTATTGATTACTTGAAAGTGAAATCGAAAGCTACCTACCTAGTTACCAGCCAATTCTATGATGTCATTGCGATTGATTTCGGTGAAATATTTATAATTGGACTGTGCATCGTAGCACCCTGTTATTAATTACTCAAATTCATTTCAACTAACTTCTATTTCTATATCTACGGTTTTAGTTACCTCATCTATTTTGACAGTATGAATAATTATGATTCGGCTTTATGAAACTTTTTCTCCAAAATTACCATTACATTGTTGCAATCATTATTTTTATCTGCTTTATTAATTCAGATACAGATTGAGGCAATTTTAAAAAGAAGGATTGTGTTCGCTAAGGTTATCATTATTTAGCAAAATATTGTTGTCGCTCGAGAAGATATATGCTTGCAAAAACATTTTGTCGTTTAGCTTTACTTCTTTACACCGAAGGTTGACAACACAAGACAATAGAAGACCTCAATTCGAAGGTTGCCGAGTTGCCGCTTGATTATCCAAGTTTACTCCACTTTTAAACTCAAGTTCAGCTAAAAATAGGGCAGCAACCTGTAGGCGTACCTATATTTATCCACCTCACCGCTATAGGTGTTTTCGCATACAAGAACGCCTCGTCCAACCTGATCTCATCAATTTTCCAGGGCTGAGGGTTCGCCCTTGTTTGTCAGTCCATTAGGTCCGCATATTCTGGTTTCGAGTGCGCCTTCCGCTCAAAATATGAGTCATTGTTTTCGCAAATATTATCCGTTGCATAAAATAAACTCGCCGAACCCGATATTAATTTTGCTATCGTCCGCACGTGCGTGGTGTGGGCAGCGCCGTATTTTGTCAGCAGAATGGGGACAACCGACGGTTTGTCCTTAGTATTATTGTAAATTGCTCATGGGGCAAAAGTTATTACGAAGCTTCGGTGTAATATAACTTTTGTTTGGAGATAAAAAAACGGCCATCAATAACTTAGTAACTTTTCCATGAATGCTTTTTATACAGACCAATTTATAGCTGGTATGTACACGGTAGTTACAATTACTTTGATCCTTTATTTTATATTGTCTGTCAAATTTTGTTAAAATATCTCGACCTGTTCAAAAATAAAGAAATAAAATGTAATAATTTTGAAAAAACTTTGGTCCGCTGTATCTTTGAAAGGAAGGCTTTGTATAAAAAGCGTGTATCTAGAGCAAACAGTTTAGTTTATTGAAATCTTGTTGCTGCTAAAGTTCTAATCAATTTAGAGAATACATTTTTCATAAATATTTTCCGTCACTGCCAATTTTTGTTGAGAATAAATATTCAAAGTAACTAAGTTTACCACCCGGTCAGAGATGTTTAAGAAATTTCTTGGAGCTGTATTCATAGGCGCCGACTTATGTACATCTCCAGGGGAGCTCACCACATTTTGAATTTACCATCTCCAGTGTGGCCCATTTGAAATGGAAGCAACTCCGTAAAATTTTTATTTTTCAACCGATTCTAGCCGTTTTTTTTCTAAAGATAGGTCACAAAAAACTCTACTTTGGTGCAAAATTTCAGGGCCTACAATACGATTTTTTTTCTAGTATAAAATGACGAAAACCATTTAGCGATTTTTTTTATTTAAAATCTGAGACCTCAGTGTTAAACAGGACACCCTAAAGCGCCCACATACCAAATTTGAACAAAAAAATATATTAACTCTGGGGTATCAGATAAAAGAATCTCAAAATGGTTTTCGTCATTTTTTACTAGAAAAAAATTCGTAGTAGGCCTTAAAAAGTGAGATTAAGACCTGAAATTTTGCACCAAAGTAAAAGGTTTTTTTGCGACCTATCTTCAGAAAAAAAAAAGCTAAAATCGGATGAAAAATAAAAAAGTTACGGGGGTGCTTCTATTTCAAATGGGCCACCCTGATATAGTATGTGTAGTTATTTGCTAAATAAAGATATTAAAATCTAAAATGGATTTTATTAAAAAGTTTACCACGGCTTGTCAAAAATAAAAAAAATATATATTGTATATTTCTTCTAAAAAATTTACAAACATAAGAATCACATTCTATCGCAGCATGTATTCGCATACCAGTTCTACAAAATAACAAAATTAAAGCTTGTATGGAGTACGATGACAGAAATAAAATATGAAAATGCACACGAAGTAATGAGTCAATTCTGCATAGATCTGGGGCTTTTAGCTCACAAGAAGTTTAAAATTCCTTAGTTAAAAACCTATTTATGAATGAATGGTCAGGTCTCCCCTTCCAATTGCTTATTAATTTTGTTAATATATAGCGATTATCATTTGAAATTTTAAACAATTTCCGGGGGGCTAAGCCTCCCCGCGGAAATTTCTCCAGGGGAGCCCGAGCCCCCCTGCTTTCGGCACCTATGTACTGAAAACTTATCTCAGTTCATGAAAAGAAGTCTTATACATTTCACTTTAATCTTAATCTAAAGTAAAATGTTATTATTAATCCAACTACTGAATTCCGGTTTTATGGAGTTTTGTACCTATAATAACACGTGTTGACAGAAAAACTGGTAAACTGACCATCCTTTCTCATTTCCAGCTCTTCGTCAGCGCATCCTTGGCCAATCTCTACACGAAAACCCCATCTGATCCAGACTGGCAACTGAAATACACCGGCATCCCTGTAGTTATCCACGACGTGGGAGAGTCCAGAGCCAGGGACAAAAGGCGCATTCAGATAGCGTTAGCTGAAAGGGGTGAGTTCATGAAATGGTCCCACGAAAGCCACAAGTTGGCAAAATGGCGACAGCTTCCGATATGCACTGGAGACACTCTCCATTATGTACTGCTTTTGCTTGTATGTCGACTATTCAAGGAGTGCTCTGGGATTTAGTTTGCGGAAAGTTTATAAAGTTTGTTTTATTTTATTTTCACTGAACAGTTCGAAGAAAGACACGGAAAATTCGTTTTTCTGATGATGCAGTACTTTCAAAATAATTTTGTACATAACAAATGTAGGTGTACTGAGTAACTTATGTGTTCTAATTGCTTCTGAATATATTCGGCACAAATTATAATCAATCGGTAGGTATAAAAATACAATCTGCATGTTTTTGTTAAAGATAAAATTCGTTGATATTTATTTATCACTTATTCTTTACTCAATGCTTCTATGCTAGAATGCCTTATGGTGCAACACATGGTGGTATTTACTTCCATTAGTATTTAAGCACATTTTAATGATTATTGTATAAATACATCTGTTTTAGAGTTAGAAGTTAAGTGACAAAATAATTAAGCTTTGTTCTTGTTCCGAACGAGTGTTATGCTGATATAATAGGACAGAATGATACCATTTCTGGTTTAAATTCAGTAAAAGGGGCCCAAGATGTTTCATAAGGATTTCTCATAGACCAGTTTATTCGTCGCAATATTAGTTATATTTTTTAAATTCCTAAATTTCCCCAGTTAAGATATTAATACATAGTGACTGAGATAAGTCGGTCAAATTAAGGAAAGGTTGGTAAATTTGAAGCCGAGTAATGTGCTGAAAAGAAATTTGGACTGTCTGTTTTGATTTAACAAGAGCAATACATAAATTGTAATTTTCGATTAATTTTTTTTCACGACAATTCCGACTTATAACATACTGCTCTGCTCATAAGGGAACTATGTGATAACACAGAATGTTAGATTATTAATTTTTGCATAGTGTGCGTTGGAAAGAGGATATTTTTTGGGAAACATTATACTAAAGCTGGACCGACCGTGTTCACAATCATTTTGAACCCACTCGGTTCATATTTTCATATTTTGCCCTAAACTAGAAAAAAATCAACGTTTTTCTGTGGACGATTACAAAATGACCATTATCGTTTATCCACAAACGTTTCGTTTCCGAGATACAGGATGTGAAAACATAAAAAAATGAAGTTCGTATTGTAAAAACGGCTGGAGCAATCATATATGACATATAGTATATGTATATATGTCATTGGAATAGGGACAAACCGTAGATTCCAAACAATTCAATAATATACAGGCTGTTCTGGTAAAAAAGAACATAAATTTGGTTTGTCCAGCTTTTACGGAACACCCTGTATCAATTTTTAAAGTTTTTATCTCTATCATTTTTTCTTTTACTTGAAAAATAAAGAAGTAAAGGGGGGGGCACGAACTTTGGATCACCCTATCCAAACCATATTTATGAACAAATAAAATAATATAGGTATATAGGTACGTACCTACCTTCCATTATAAATTCAGGAAAAGGCGAAACTGATTTGTTTATTTTTTACATACTATATTCATAAAGACACTTCCAAATAGAAGAGTTACTTTAGTTTCCAAGCCTTTAAACCTCAAGAATTACTAAGAATGGCAGTATTAAAATTATTAAATCCATAATCAAAGCAACACTATTTTATGCAAAATATTCTCCTAAAAACTCATTCCAATAAAGTATGGACAAATTAGAAAATGGAATAAAGTATGGAACATCAAATGGGTAAATGTCTTTGTGTCACAAAAAATCCCAATTAAAAAATCCCAATTAAAAAAATGTAATTGGGTTTTTCGCCACTGAACCAAACACTGATTAGATTATTATTCTGTCATTTCAATTTGGAATGACATTATTTTTGAGAAAGGAGGAAGATCTATTCTCCGAAATCTCAGAGAACACAGTTGTTGAAGTTATTTTTTTTGAGATAACGATCAAAGTTTCGTCGTCGTTCTTTTAATATTAGGCATTTATTGATTTTCCTGGCAAGTCGACAGTTGTCTTTTAATTAGTTCCGTTCAACTTTCTGTGGCGAAAATCCAATTAGAAATGAAATGGATCAAATAGGTAATTGTGTACCCTAAGATGGAGTCGATCGCTTACCTATCCTTAAGATTCATAAGATTGTCACCCTAAGCAAGGGTACATTTTACGCCGCATCCATCTTTGCCTCAGTCTTCAATCTCTAGAAACATGTTGCTCCTCTTGTAAAAACGTAAAAACCAAACGACTATAACACTCGAGTCTTCACGGTCTGTACCCTCGCGTCTTCTTCTTTTTTCCAGGGACGTGCTTCATGCTGTGGAGCGACACAATAGATAACCTATCTTCTTACAAGGTGGACGGACCTGCTTTCCACACCATGTGCTACTCGAGCGATCACACTATGCAAGTAGGGTTCAGCTTCGATAACACGCAGGACGCCGACGACATGTGGAGCCACATAGAGAGACTGGTCGCGTGCCCCGAGAACATATCTTTGTCGACACCGGGTAGGTTCTAGAAATAGCGCGGGGAAATACGGTCGAATGGTTTCTGGCTGAATGTTGTTTTTGGGCCGCCATGATGTGTCAATTCCTGGGGCAATATTAATCCGCCAAAAACGCAGCTTTCTTATTGGCTTCCAATCTATGTTAGCACAGTATGGCGTAGGTATTGCAAAAGCTGTCAATCTTTTTTCACGAGATCCGTTTTGCGAGTATATTCTCTTGATTTGATTTTGTGAGTGCGTAAAAACTGCGTAGTGAATTATTTACACATATAATTAAACACGTCCAATATTAAGAAAGCCAGTCGAAAATCCATTTCTTAGTCTGACAAGTTGAATATAGTTGGCAAGCTGCAAAATGGTTGTGCAAATACACAAATTTGCCGTGATCAATATTTTTTGTCGGTCTTTTATAACGAACGTTCACATATTACGAACCATTATTATATTATTACATTAACATAAGTTATTTAAAGTCGTGGTTTTTACGGATTAAGTATGTACAGGGTGTCCGCAGTTTTGACAATTACAATTTATAGGAAAAGGTAATTTTACAACAAAAAGTTACATGAGTGTGTAGACCCTTAGTTTTCGAGATACCTACATCATATCATTTTCAGATATTATTTTATTTTTTATATCTAACGAAAAATGAAATTGACTTCAAACTCGGTAGGTACTAATAGGTCTTCAAAGCCCACAGATATGCTGAAAACTGCCCATTTAGATTCACCAGTGGCGTGCGTGGGGGTAACTTAACTAGCACCACTTTTTAAACATAATTTCCATTCCAATGCATGACTGGAAAAAATTCGGTTCATTTTTCAATTTCTAATACTTATTTCTAAGAGAGAGTCTCTTGTAAATTTTTCATGTATGGTATACACCCGCACACCATTGGTGAATCTAAATAGGCGATTCTTCCAAATACTTGAGGGTATTGAAGACGTGCTACTACATACCGAGTTTGAACTCGATATCCATTTTATCCATAAAATAATTATTTTCTTTTTCGCTATTTTAATAGTTATTTATGTACCAATGCACTGAAGTTCAACTTTTTATGACTTATGTGGAATTTAGTTGCCGAGGCCTCTGGCCGAGGCAAATAAACCACATGAGTCTACAAAGTTTGTCTACAAAAGCCGCGGACACCCTTCTTTGTCAGTTTTGATCAAAGAGGCTTGTGTTATGAAACTATTTTGTGTCCACGAAATTTATCGTATAGTGAAGAAAGCCATATCAGTTTCGATAAATGTACAGCACGTAGTGGTGATTCAACATTTTGACTCATACTTAAAATGACTTTTTTCGATCTGTAGCGAGCAACACGCATAATTTTAAACTTTTGATCAATACAAATTTTAATCTAAGTAATTACATTTTGAGACAAAAATTATTTAAAAATATTTATCACAATGGCCGTCATTAGGATTTTTGCGCAAATGCTAATTAGGGACATTTGATAAATATTTTTAAATAATTTTTATCTCAAAATGTGAGTAATTACTTAGATTAAAATTTGTATTAATCAAAAGTTTAAAATTATGCGTGTTGCTCGCTACAGATCGAAAAAAAACATTTTATGGGTCAAAATGTTAAATGACCACGTAGGTACGTACGTGCTATACATTGAGTCTTAACCCAGTTCGGTGGGGAAATAGTGCCAGAATCAAGAAATTAGCTGGAATGAGAAGTCCACATCTTGAAAATTTGCTCACGAGTCTATTTTTTCATTTTGCCTGATATTATTACGTAAGGTTCTTCACGATTGACTCAAAATATATTGCGTGACCTGGAAGCAGATTTTAGGTCCGCATTTTATCGTGGGCTAAGTTACAGATATCGCGTGATGTGTATAGAAAATTGATTAGGTATCTGAAATATCTGCGCAGGAATTTAATACACTTCCCATTTCGCAAATTGAAAATTATAGTGGAAATTTACGTATAATGTGCCAAATTATCCGGATAACTTCCGAGGAGCCACTTACGAAATGTTCGAATTTTCAAGCCCTATAATTTAAGGTACAAAAATCTCCTCCTCTAATTTACTTCCACATAACATCGCAAGAGGAAATATTAAGTATTTCTTATTTCGGTACAATTTCTTGTTAAATCACTTTAACTCGGCCCAAGAATAAATTTTAGCGGTTTAACATGTTTGTTCATAAGCTTAGTTTACTAAACTAATCAATATCAATATTCAATAACTTGTGGAGCCCTTCATGTTGGCAAATTTTGTGTCCTACTCAGGATACAAGAAACTAATAAAGTTCTTTACAAGTAAAATTCAAGGATTTTCATAGAGTCGAGACGAGATCGTGATCAACTCGAAATGAATCAATGCGAATTTCTTGGTACTTATACTTGCAACCGAGATAATTGAGTTATTGTTTAGATTTCCTGATAACAGTGCAATAAATATTGATCTAATAATTGCATCAGTGTTGTAACCTTGGACATTTAATTATTTTAGTTCATCAAGTCATACAGAAATAGTTGCTGATTAAAGAAGTCAATCTGAATTCACAAAATGTTGTATTTATTACTAGATTAATACCTAGAAATATTACACATTTAAACAGCCATTTTTATACCATACTCAATTGGTTAGGTAGTTTCACCAAAGCCACTACCACAGAATAAAAATACTGTGCCACTACTTATTATTATTTTACAATTATATTTTATATTTTACAGGAAAGAAGAAGAAAAGGAAAGAAAAGAAACAACCCAAACCAGCACCCCTACCACCGAAAAGTCACATTTCTCAGCCATGTTGCTTTCAACACATAACATCAGTGGACAGGGGTGACTCTACAAGATATTATTCTTTGAAAGAGTTGCTCCCTAGAACGTTGGTCAATCCCAGGATACACCAGCTCAACGAAATCTAGGTAGCGGAGAAAGAATATGCGACTGAGACTTCATTATTATTAATTTTTATTTGTGAATGTTTGTGTATGTTATTTTGTAGTTCTATGTTTTTTGTTACTTATATTTTCTTAAAAAATACTTATTATGCAGTATGTTTTGAATGTCACTTTTAGGGGTTCGGAACTGCTATATCTTGAAATTTGTAATGTATATGTAACGAATGCACGCTTTTTACATAATAATGTGTAGCGTGTTGTACAAAATTTCATTATCGAAGTAGAGCATAATATTAAATATGAAATTACTAATGTCTTACATGTTTCAAATTTTAATGAAAGTAGTAGTTAGTATTATAATACAATATTCTAGAATTTGTATGGTAAATAATTATTTAACATTTTTCAAATTGTATCTGTGATATTCAACATAAAAAATATCAGGCATAAACTTAGATTTTTGAACATATAAAAATATTAGTTTAGCGTTTATAGGTTACATTTCCCATTAAAAGTTTCTTTAGATTTAGCGAGGATAGAAATATCTATCATAATGTGTAATGATCCACGTTAAAAATCATTGAATAAATTATACTACACTTTAGTTTTTATTTATTTTTGTAAATACCTTCAGTTCTACTGGAAAAATATCACTCCGAATTCGAACCCCTTTTTTAGATTAAGCCAATATAACCTTGTGAACTATGTGGTTTTGTAGGCAACATAGAGGACAAATTATATATACTATTTAATTACCTACGGTAATAGGTAATTTCCCATGGAAAAATTAACAAATTTTCGATAATCTTAATTATTCTTAGTCACGTTGTAAATGGAATCCTCGCGCCATCTGTAGGACACTTGCCAGAACCACCTGAACTATACATGTATGTATGCAGTATAAAATCATGAATCTTTAAAGAAGAAACGAGAATATTGAGTTGGTTTTACTCGACTCTATAATGTAAAGTAATGCACACCTTTGCGTGAAGATGGCACTGCTGGTATACCTACTGATGATTTAATTTAATTTAATTCGGTAACTATTCGGTACTATTACTACTCAGATCGACTCAGAATGACCATTACACGATTGGGGAAAATCGTTTTTATTTCTATGGTTATTTTCTTTTTCACTTTTTTGTTTGTTTTGTGATTTAATGCCATCCTGGTTTCTTGCCTTCAAGTGATGGTAATAGAGTTATCATGTCGGTAGCTGCGTGAGAAAGAGAGCCTTAATGCCCAAATTATAGAACTAGTACAGTGTATGGCGTAGAAGAAACCAAGGGTTTTGATTAAGGCGTTCTGAACCCTCAATCTCAGTAGTACTGCTGACAGCGGTCTTGGTATTATTATTTTTCTCCGTTCCCACCCCGACTCGAGGAGAAAGCCTTGCACTTTGTGACCCGGGAGATCTCCTACGTGTGTACTCCTGAGGAGGTCCTTGAGGATCCCCCAAAGCCCCCTAAGGGCACATGCCTGTTGTCTTAAGAAAGAAAGCATCTCCTTTCTTCCAGAACTCTCGCACCTTCACAGAACACCAGATATGAAGACTGAATGATTGAACATCATTGCAATCTCTCTAGAAGTTGCGATAGCTTTTCGCTGGGTCGGCACCGTGGCCTCAGCTACAAACTTCTCTATTGAATTTTAATTGGGTTTTTCGCCACCAAACTGGTAAAAAGACAACTTTTTCAAGTTGCCTGGGAAATTAATAAATTCTTAACAGTAAATGAACTAAACTTTGAACTTGTAACTCAAAAAATATCTTCAACAAATTTGTTTCCTGAGCTTTCGAAGAATAAATCTTCCTCCTTTCTCAAAGATCATGTCACATCAAAGTGAAATGACAGATTAATAAATTTCAGGTTAAAATGTCATGATAACAGAAACAATAGCCTAGCCACCTGTCTGATATTGTACCCTGTGTTCTACCTAATTATTTATACTAACTTCTCTTTGAATAAGTGGCAATAATATTTTACTGAATTCCACTGAACATTCAGCAACACAGTTGTCTGTATTTCCTAGAATAAATGCTGATTCTTTAATTTTTCGTCTATTTCCTACTTCTTCTTTGAGAATTAGAACTATCCCAAAAAAACCTATGATTGTTATAAAAAGAGTGTTCACATATTTTCGACTTCGAAATTTGATTTTGCCTGATATAATTTTTATGTTCTTTTAAACGAACGTTAAATGGCCTACAAGTCTCCCCAACATAGAACTTTCCAGATTCGCAAGGAATTTTATAAATGCAATTTTTTGAACTTTGTATCTCATTAAATGGTTTCGTTTTAACTAGCATCGATCTTACTGATCTGACATTAAAACGATTGCCTATGCGTTTTAGTTTATCTGATAGTCCAGGAATGTAAGGAATAATTAAATTTACTGACCAGATTTATTTCTCTAATTCTATTAGCATTATTATTTTGTTCGCAATCCTGAAAAACTTGCTCAATAAATTCAGTAGGATAACTATTCTTCTCAAGAACATGTTTTATATGTCTAATTTCCTCCTCAAATTTTGTGTTATTAGAACAAATCTCTTTAGCCCTGTCATACAAACTTAATTACTCATTTTTTAACACTAATTGGTTTTAAAATGGAGATATCTATTAGTATGTGTTGGTTTTCTATAGACACTAGTTTCTATACTATCTGATTTCAGTTTAGAAACATCTAAGAAAGGTAATTGATTATTGTTTTCAATTTCTAAGGTAAACTTAATAGAAGGTTCTTGCGAGTTTATAAAATTTAATAATGAATTTAAATCATCTACTCCATGTTCCCATATAACAAATATAACATCTACATATCTCCACCGAACATTAGGTTGGTGAACATACTATCTAGTCAACTCATTATGTTCAAAATCTTCCATAAATAAATTGCTTATGAATGGTGATAAAGGAGACCCCATAGCCATTCCAAATTCCTGCTGGTAAATTCATAAATCATTTCCTAGTTGAAAATAAGTGGTTTTAACACAGTGTTAAGTGTTGTTAGTTCTAATATTGCATCTATATTCAAATTTGTCCTTTCCACTAAAGTCTGATCATTTTCTAACTTTCTGCGTAAAATATTCAATGATTTGTCAACAGGGACATTAGTAAAAAGACTAACCACATCAAAGCTAGCTAATATATAATGATCCGGAAATTGACGTTCCCTAATTTTTTACAAAAAATGATTAATGTATCTGATAAATGAATTTGAGTTTCCTACTAACGGATTAACAATTTTAAGTAAATATTTTGCCAACGAATGACATGGTGAATTTCTTGCACTTACAATGGGGCGAAGAGGAATGTTAGTTTTGTGTATTTTTGGTAAACCATACAAGTGTGGAGGTTTTGAATGATGCTTAGTTAAGAGTGTCCTTTGTCTCTGTGTGATTTGTTCACGGTATTTATATAGTGTTTTGCATAATATATTTTAGTTTCTATTGAAGTTGTAGGGACTTTGTTTATCCTCCTGTAAGTTCCTTCTTTTAATAAATCATTTAATTTATTATCATACACAATTTTTTCTAAAATAACAGTTGCATTTCCCTTATCTGCTTGTAATATTTTAATTATCCTATCCAATTTAAGTGATCTAATTGCTGCTTTTTTTAGTCTCTGCCTCTGCCTCGAAACCACTCCTAATCTCCTAGTTTCTCTCCAAATTTCAAGTCCATAACCTCTTCGGCCTGTCGCAATCACTGAGTATCTTCTTCCATCGACCCTGCGCATATAATGATCTCCAATCTACTCTTGATCAAGAAGTGGAAAATCAAGATAAACGTTGGCAAAATCCAACCTGTAGTCTTTCCCCTCGCCCAAGATAGAAGTAAATGGCATCAAAGTTGTCTACTCTCTCTCTTTCCCTGCACGCTAGCTAGGAGTCTAACTAGATACCTAGCTCTTTCACATTTGCCAAATGTACCGAAATCCAAAAGCAGAAATCTATAAATCTCTTTAAAGCTCTCTTCCAAATGCTTCACCAAAAATTTTGCGTGTTTCCATTCAGGTCCTTGTCGGTACTTAATGGATTTACTCTCCTCTAGTGAAACCGAAAGAATTGTTTGAAGATTTTCATGGCGGCTGTTTCCCCTAATAAGGGGAAACAGCTGCCTTAGTCTACTTTTCAGAATAATTCAAATTTGAAAAACCGACATATCTATTAGACCGGTGTCATACCATCCTGTTTCCGTCCCGTTTCAGCGGTAGGTACCTAATACTGAAAAAAAAAATGCTTCATGTTTTCTTATATAAACATTGTGAAACTTTTTGATTTTTTTTTCTGAAAGAAGAATATTTTAAAACATCGCAATAAAACCGCACCCAATTGAAGCAACTAAACAGTAAATTCTTAGTAATTAGTTAAATGTCTTTTTGTAAATATCTTTGGAGACGTGAAATTTATCATATTTTTGGTGTTTCATGTGATTTCGAAAATTCATCCACAACTTCAGTATCAGGTTGTGTTTTTACTTTCTTAAGATATCATCATCATGGTTTGAATTGAAATCTTATGTATGTGTATTGACAATGGATAATGATTGTGGATAATTAGGTATTTAGATCAGATGAATCTAGATGTGTGCTTCATTTTTGAAAAGAAATGAGAAATGATCTGTATTATAAGTAGGTAGGTACTTTAGTTCAAAGCCAAAATAATATTGATATGAATACTAGAATATTTAAGTTTGCAAGTTGGTTTTGCTATACCTACAGTGTGGTCATTTAAGTGCGCAACCTACCCTGTATGCTGTTTAACTTTGCAACCATTCTAATTCTAAGTGCACCTAATATGATTATTGAACAAGCATCAACTTTCGGCAATATCTGTATTTTGGTTACACTTTACATATGTTACTTGTTCTCCTTACATTCAATGTGAGTTATGCTAAATTAGCTAATTATGACAAAATATAATAGATGACGCTGATAGTAAAATAATAAAAAAGCGGTTTAAAAATAAAAGAGTAAGCAATGTGGCAAGTGCAAACATGCCCGATTCCTCGAAAATATTATTTTAAACACTTTACCAACGCAAGTCAAGTAATACAATTTATTTGGAGTTCTGTCTGCCTATGTGGTTTTTATTTCATTTTTTCGTGTGGCCAATTGAATCCCCAAGAAAAGAACATCTGCTTTGGCGGCATTCGGCGACACCTGTGGTCCAGAACCAGATCACCGAACAGCTATAATAATTGTTTAACCACTTCTTGTCGGCCATTGTTTATTGGGCCAATTACTCCTCAGCCGATTTTAAAGAGCGTCTGATTTATGAGACTTTTTCAGCGGACCGAGCGGCGTTTCAGAAGTGGATGAATGGCCAGATCCAGGTTTCAGTATTTTTGGTCCTGTCGACTGTGACGCATGTTTTTTCGGAGGCAGTTACAATGTTGCAGTTGCTCACGGATGTTAATTTGTATTATAAAAATTACCGTGAAATTTAAGTTTTTTGGCACAATCTGGTTATACAGGAGACCACAACAATTTCATCCCGTATGCAGGAATTTAGTATAAGTCCTTGCATAACTCGAAAAAAAGAGTCACATCATCAAAGACGACTTTTACTTCGAACTTCGAACTATGGTAGAAGGCATTTGGAGACTCTTTCTTCTGGTTATACAGGGTGATTCACGTAAGTGGTTCATTAGAAGTTTACGGGGAAGGAGTGCGAATTTTAATTTGAAATTTTGGTCACTTATATAACAGGTTGTAAACTTTCTTTCTAAAATATTTTCAACTTGCGATCACTTCCGGTTATACCAGAAGTCGATAGCAACTTTGTTATTTCAAATAGAACACCCTATATATTATTACACCATTTGGTTCCCTATTAAATTACAAATCTTTTTTCTGATTATAATGTGTACAATATTTCTAACCATTTTCGAGATATTCGCAAATTTTGCGGTTGCTTCGTTATTACGCAAAATACGTATTTTTTCTGCTCTGTATCAACAAAGATGTCATTTCTCAAGGAGCGTCACATTACAATAGCAACAATACAAAATTAAATAATACTAACAATTACATAATAATAGGTACTAGAAAAAAAAACAAGAAACTACATGTAAGTAAAACACTTTATTCATATTATGCTATTTTCCTGTTATACGTATTTACATTTGCTTCTCTTTGTTTGGACCTTGCCATGGGCTATGAAATTTCGTTCGAAGTTTCTGAATTTTCTTTTCGTCAAAGGTGGTAAATGTAAATGCTTTTCATTAATTATTGTTCTTTCTAAAATTCTTTTACACTCTCCATGAGTGTAACACATAGGTACCTATTCAAAATATCTTTGTTAGAATAGTTAATTTGAGTCATTCTTGTCAACAGTTAATATTTTATTGTTTGGAACACAATAAATGACAATCACAAATGAAAAATCCATTCTTGATATGGAGCAGAAAAAATACGTATTTTGAGTAATAACGAAGCAACCGCTTCATTTAGACATATAGTGTGTTATACCTTTTTGAACTGTCTTTTCACAAGCATTTCAAATACAAAAATATGGGTTCCATTTAAAAAAAATGAGATTTTTCAATTTTTCGATGTTGGTATTGGGATTTTTTCCCGAACACCCTGTACAATATTTTGAAATGGCATACAGACCACTTAATAAAGTTGACTTTCGCCTACGACAGTCCAAAAATTCAGTTTTCCAGATTCATAAATTTCAAAGTTATCATCACTATGGTCGATGGCTGCAACACTCAAAAAAATCAAAAATTTGCGAATATCTCGAAAAGGGTTAGGAATAGGGTACACATTATATTCAGAAAAAAGATTTGGAATTTAATAGGGAACCAAATGGTGTAATAATATATAGGGTGTTATATTTGAAATAACAAAGTTGCTATCCACTTCCGGTATAACCGGAAGCGATCGGAAGTTGAAAATATTTTAGAAAGAAAGTTTACAACCTGTTATATAAGTGACCAAAATTTCAAATTAAAATTCGCACTCCTTCCCCGTAAACTTCTAATGAACCACTTACGTGAATCACCCTGTATAGAGATCGGTTCAACAAGAATAATTTTGGTTTTGGTTTCAAATGCTACACATAAACTACTGTTCAGTCAAAGTGATGAAAAAAATGCCAAAACACTACTGGCTTTCTTGAAATAGAGGGTGTCAAAATTTAATCGAATTCAATCCATTCCATTTTGAAAACGACTAATTTTTATTTCATTGTTCATAGGGATTTTTTCTTACTTTATATGGCACAGTTGATCTGTAACATTTGAAAGCACTAGGTGAAAATTTTGTTTCGAAATGTTGGAGTTAACCTTGATCTTAAAAAACATCCCATCCATAAACACTACTCCCAATTTTTAGTAACAGTGTTTGTTGAATGGTCCCGTGGTCCTGTCAAATTCTGTTCGTAGAACTCGCAATGTTTCTACGGCAACGGCCATACCACGTTGTAATGTACCAGCTCCCGTCCGATCGCTGAAGTCAAGCAACGTCGGGCGTGGTTAGTACTTGGATGGGTGACCGCTTGGGAACACCACGTGCTGTTGCCTTCTTTTTTCTTTTTTAATTCACCATAGGTTTGAATATTCTTTTACCAAATTCAGACTACATATGTTCGATCAATTTTGAAATAAACTCTTCTTGATACACTTCAGAGAGGAAATTGCAAAGCAAATCCAATTTCTATACTACAGTTAACAGGAATTTTTGGGGCACGTTTTGTCAATTTAAATGCAAATGGTTGATTTTATCGTTATGAAACAAGAGTACCTTTTTGTTGCAGAATAAAAAGATGCACAAAAATGCAGCAGCAGCTTGATTATTTTGGGATATATTGTGATCATTCAATTTGCAAAAGAGAATCACAATGCCCTGTATCTCAGAAACGAAGATACATATATGAGCAACCCACCTTATGAGTTTTTCTACAAAATGTCCAAAAAGTCCTGATAAAAAAAAATCGATACACCCTGTATAAAGAAGAAACTGAAAAATCTAACGCTGTATGTACTTACTTACACTACAGGTAGCCATGGACTTCATTTCAAACCGAAAGGTACCAAAATATATTTGCTTGTTTTTTAGACTCGCTTTTCTTGTTAAATTAAAGGGACGTAACAAACAATCATTTTATTTTATTTTGGATATTAAATTCATTGTAAGACACACTTTTTTGTCACCAGTGATGAGGTCCGGCATATAATATAATTAAAAATTATTTGTCTTTAAGGAAGCAACGTGTGAAAATTACCTACCTCTGAAGTTACCATAGGAGCACCTCAAGAGGCTTGTATTTGGATCTGTGCTATTTCTTGTGTACATTAACAGTTTATCTCGCATTACGAACCTTTTGGGACATATAAATTCATATGCAGACGACACAACAATAATATATACTGCAGATATGTGGACTGAGGTATATGAAAAGGCGGAGAATGAGGGACCTACAAATATGGCTAAATTATAATCTCCTAAGTTTAAATATTTTAAAAACTAAATTTATAACTTTTAGCCTATTAAAATCAAACAGTCATATAAGAGACACTTTCACTTTGCAGATTCATCAACCAATGAATTGTAAAAATACGCCTAGGTGTAACTCTCCAAACATCAATATTGTTAACAAAATCAAATATTTAGGTGTTATGATTGATTCACATCTTACCTATATGGGACGAGCATATATTATTTTTAATAGCTAAACTAAGAAAATTATATCACCGTTTTTATGCACTCCATGAAATTCTATTTAGAAAAAATCTGTACCTACCTGATCTACGACGCTCTAGTGCAATCAGTATTAAGATACGGGATCTTGGTGTGGGGAGGAGCATGCTTTGGAAATGCGTTGGACTTTGCAAATAAACACAGAACACAATAATAAAGATATTATTTTTTGATAGATCAAAATTGTTTCCAAGCCACCTATTATACTTTGAAACTGGCATCCTAAACGTCAGAAGTCTCTATGTTTATCAGTGTCTTTTGTGGTATTGTCTAATGGGTGCACAATGGCGAGTCTAACCATTCCAGGTTAAACACTGCCAGACTGCCATTATTTAAAAAATCTCATATCTACAGAGAGACAAGCCAGTTTTTATGGACCTAATTAAGTTATATAATTTTCTGCCTTTCCACTTAAAAGCCTACAACAAGTCACAATAGTCACATTATTTTAAAGTTAAAGTTAAACTGCAACAGCATTCTTGTGTTATGTGACATTCGGGAGGCAGCAGGGTGATTATGTTTACTTTGTTTTGTTTTTACTTTGTATTGTTTCTCTGTAGAGTGCTGCTTGGAGAATAAATATATTATTTATTATTATTTAATATAGGTACCTACTCGTAGTTTATTATTTAAATCACTAATTGACTGCAGTATTAGTATTTAGTACCTACTCCCAACCAAAAGTTAGCTCCCTCGCTTTCAGCCAAATACCTAAAAGCCCAAGCCCAAGACTTCTTTTCTTCCTCTTTGATCTATTCCAAATATATATTGTACAATCATTTACTGATTTACTCACGCAATGTCCGTCCTCCTTGATCTTAAAAAAAACATCCCATCCATAAACACTACATCCAATTTCTAGTAACAATGTTTGTTGAATGGTCCCGTGGTCCTGTCAAATTCTGTTTGTAGAAGTCGCTATATTTCTACGGCAACGGCCATACCACGTTGTAATGTACCAGCTCCCGTCCGATCGCTGAAGTCAAGCAACGTCGGGCGTGGTTAGTACTTGGATGGGTGACCGCTTGGGAACACCACGTGCTGTTGCTTTTTTTTTGTTTTTTTAAATCGCCATAGGTTTGAATAATCTTTTACCAAATTCAGACTTCATATTTTCGATCAATTTTGAAATAAACTCTTCTTGATACACTTCAGAGAGGAAATCGCAATCCAATTTCCACCAAAATTTATCATTTTTTCAAGTTTTCGAAGCTAATTCTTTCAATTCTTTGTATACAGAAAAAAATCATATGGCGTTACCTGCTATTTGGATATGTTTCGCGGAAATAATATGCCTAATATAAGTAACATGTATGTGTGCAGCGCGGTTTTTATAACATCTAACACTAATTATCTAAATTAGATTAAAGAAAGTAGGCGTAACACTATCTAGCATCCTCCCGAATTCGCGAAAATCGAGCTTTTCCAGTAAAACTCTCTACCGGAGGCGCGGTCTGTGCCGAGCTATGCCACTTTTCATTGCAAAAAGCAAGTAGGGTAATAAAAGCAGTAAAAATAATTCAGTCGCACTTTGGAATTTAGAAAGAATGCTGACTAACGCGTACGATAGCAAAATCATCAAGGAAATGAACGGCGCTTACTTCCATCTCTATATTGAAATTATTATAAATCGAGAGGGATGTTTATAGTGGCATAGAAGGCAAAGAAAAAAAAATCAGTCGGCGAGCATTCGAGTTCAAAATACTAGTGCCCTATAGGCATTTTTTTAGAAGAATCATGAAATAGCGGAAACTATGAAAAAATGTTGTTTTGGACCAGTGTGTTTGTTTCCCTTGGTGGATAAGAAAAATATTTTTGTATGCGGGCACAAAACTAGATTGGGCATATTTAAGTATTGTGAGCTAATTTGGAATACTGACATACACTCATCGCCTCAATATGCGAAATTGGTTTTTCGAATCGTCATACCCGCGATTCGCAGTTCCCACAAGTTCGGGTTTCAGAGACTGAAAAACTGAAGGGCCTTAGGCGATGTATAAATCATAGTATTGATTTCACAGTATCTACGTGGGAGTAGGTAACACGCCAGGAAGTTTTTTTTTTAGAAAACGAAGATTTATAGCTTCGCAAAGGTGAAACCAATGCGAAAGCAATAATAATATAACTGAAATTAGATCCCTATCACGACTGTTATAGCTGTGCTGAAAACGGCTGGAGAAGGAAGTTTATTTTTTGCCCTGAAATCGGCCTTCTCCGCATTTTTGTTTGTCGTCGCATGTGAAATGTATGTTATACAAAAAGCCCTCCTAATTAGAACAAAATGCATTCGTTAATTTATAAATTCAAAATCCCTGTTTTATTTTGCTGCGGCCAGAGATCAATTAACGCAGGATTCCAGTTCCCACTTGGCGCTAAAAAGTGTCGAAAGAAAACTGAGACGTCAATCACAATTCCTTGGAATTAATTTCCACTGCAAAATATGGGCGAGATGACAACCTGAATATTACCATATAAGCACATGTTTATGTACCTCTAATTTTTCCATTATGTTCACCACCATATACAGGTAATGATTTATGGATAGGCAGATGTCCACAGGAGAAAATATGTTCGCTAGCATTCAGGCTACACCTATCGAAAGTGGAGTTAAAATTTCAAGACAGTTTGATGATTGTATACCTCTATTCAATCAAAGTGCAAGTGGCGCGTAAACATTTACACGATGGACGCACGTGAACAATTCTGAGGGCTAATACTAGGCAGGGCCGCATTAAGGACGATCTCTGTGAATTTTATAATATAATATATTAAAATAATATTACAATTAATATAAACAAACTTTTATGGCACACTAGTCATTCACTTACCTGCAAATTTCTACTATTACCACAAATCGTAGCTCCAACAATTAATAAACAGCGAAAGAATTATAGCGGAAAAAATTAAAAGTCCACTTGCAACTCAATACACTTCTGTAATAAATAACGACTCGCTGAACTCGCCCGCCGAGAAAAACTGTATTGCCAACTAGCCAATAGCAAGCCGATCACGTGCGTATCACGCTGTAGCCATGCAACAACTTTTGTTTATGCTTCACTTGCGTTTAGTTTGAATAGAGTTTAGATGTATATGGTCGTTTTCAGTAACGTAGCTGTGGACTTGCCGTAACATTTTACAACCAAGTATCCTAAAACATATTATGTACAAAAATATATTGGGGAATAAATGCCACCTTTCTGTTAAGATTGTTGTACAAACTTTGCAGGATTCAAAATACATACTCCCAGGGGGGGGGGGGGCTCTAGCAATGTAATTTAAATCTAATTTTCGTTAAAGAAGATAATATGTGCCTTCTTCGCTCTAGTTTCGTAAAATCCAATGTGAATTATATATATAAAAAATTAAATTATATAAAAAAAAAACAAAATAGAATTTAAGTACTGTAATCCACATGTTTCTTATAAAGAATCTGATTTTAGCAACAGTAATAGATAATAATATCCAAAAACAATTACATTTGGTTGATTGGTCGGTCATGGTCATATTTTTGAAAAATTAGTAGTAAAGTGGTTTACAGAGATTATATGTATATATGTAAATAATTTCAAATAAATAATTTTCTTCTTGACTTCTAATTTCAAAATAAATTATTGGTTAAATTGCATTATTTTGAATAACCAGGTAGTCAGGTGGGTAATATCGTTTTAATTATAATTTAATTTTTTTAAATTTCTTTAAAGTTTTAATCTTCTGGAAATTTGTTATACTCAAGCAACCTCTTTTGAAAAATATACAAAACAAATAGATATTCTTATTAAAATTTTTGTTTATGAAAATCATTAAATAATCTTTTCGAATAACTATGATGTTCGAAAGGAATAGACATTTGAAAGCAATTTGGAAGTAGATTTTGTTTTTTTAATTTGAAATTTTGAAAAACAATTTTCTTTCGCAATATATAGGTATAAAATTGTTGAACAATATAAAAAATGAAATGGAAGCACCCACGTAAAATTTTTATTTTCTTCGGATTTTAGCCGAGTTTTTTTCTAAAGGTATGTCGCAAAAACTCTTTTTTTACTTTGGTTCAAAATTTCAGGTCTTAATCTCAATTTTCAAGGTCTACTACGTTTTTTCCTAGCGAAAAATGTCGAATATCATTAAGCGATTTTTTTATTTACAACCTGACACTAAATCGTTAATCAGAATTTTAAAGGCATCTGGCGAGTTAAGTGTGCTCAAAACAGTTGAGAGGTCAACAGGGCCAAGTGTTGATGTGCAAACACAAAAGTAATTTTTTTCTTTACAAAATGACAACCAAGAAATAAAAACAATTTAAATTATTACACCTTTATTTTATCAATAAAGTATGTCTGAGATGATACATTTTCTGTAGGTTCCCTCTTGTGGCACACCAGCCACTTTTACTCATAATATGGACTTACTGACTGGCAGGCTTCTGTATTGTTAGACTTAGTTCGTTTATAGTGTCTGGGAAGGTTTTGATACCTATATACCTGTTTGACCAGTTTAAAGTTACAATAAAATCGGTATTTTGAGATGGCACAGAGAAAGACACTGTGTATTGGATCTTTGCACATCAACACTTGGAGTGTTCCTGTTGAACATTCAACTGTTTTGAGGGGATTTCATGGCACACTTGATAGCCAGGTGCCTTTAAAATTACTATTTTGTTCAATTTTGGTTCTCTGTAGAATGGAACTCCCTCTATATTTTTTGTTCAAATTTGATATGTGGTGGTTTTTCGGTGTCTTGATTAACGATGTTGTGACAGATTTGAAATAAAAAAAATCGCTAAATGGTTTTCGTTATTTTTTACTAAAAAAACTCATAGTAGGCCTCGAAGATTGAGATTAAGACCTGAAATTTTGCACCAAGGTAGTTTTTTGTGAACTGTTTTTAGAAAAACCTAACTAAAATCGCATGAAAAATATAAATGGGCGACCCTGTATATAATTTTTTAAATAAATACTTAAATCTGCACTAACGTGCTTCAAGTAATCAACTTTTGATGCAGTCAAACTTTAATTTCATATCAACATAATGACCCAAATATTTGATAGAATCAACAACTTCTACAATTTCAGCATCACTCTCTTCTTAAACAAATTGCTTTCGTTCGATTCACGTTCAGTTTAAATATATTAACTTTCAATTGCGTTTTTCCAATAAAACGCCATCAAATTTTATTTGCTAGCTGGAAAAGCTAGTAAATAAAAAAAATAAAAGCTAAATCGTCGATTACTGTGGACAAAGTAGTTGCTATTAGAGCGCCATTAATATTCCCACATTAAATTGTTCGGGGAATTATTGTTATTGCATTATTGCGGACATTATTTATATTTAAAAAAGAGCCATCAGCTACCACGAGAAGATGCGGGCGCGCTGTGTTAAAATTGGATGTCTAAGTTTCTAAGACTAAACATTTGACAGTTAGCCATGTCAGGGTATTCAAAATTAAAGTTCTTAATGGGACACCCTTTATAAGTAATTTTTAAAAAATCTCAAACTTTCCCCCTTTATACAATGTATCCAATATAGTTTATCTCTGTTTATAGTTTGAAAAGCTCGCCGAAAATGTAAAAACACCGGAACAACAACAACAATATATTCATTCATTTCCACGCCTAGTCTCCATCTCTCAATAACCATATGGGTTGCTGTTTGGGTTGAGTGTTTCTTCCTGAACCCAGCACGATAGTCAATCAAATGTTTGATCAATTTTTCTACATTGAGCAAAACATTAGCAGGTCGAAAATTACTTCATAATTTTGTATTTTTGATTTTTGGGATTGGAGCTATTGCCGAACATTTAAAGTCTGCAATAATTGGTCTACTTCTTATAACCAAATTGATAAAATTTAATAGTAGTTATTTCGGAAATTTAATTTTTTGGATTAGTAGATATATCTATTATTAATTAAGTATTTTAATGCCCTCCACCTCCACAATTGTCTATTTTTATTTTGTAATACCTTCTTTTTTCTTTTCTCATCGTCCCGAATCACATTTTTTTATATTCTACAATCAACTTTTTGGATTACCATACAACAAATCTCCATGTTTGTTTATCTAACATCCATTCCACTATAATCGTCAAAAAAATTCAGTTCTACATATCTTTGAAAAGACAAACGATTTGTGATTACCAAACATATCCAATAATGTTAATTGCAGGAGTTGAGAAGCGATTTTGAATTCCACGCGTTCCCAGACAAGAATTTTCTTGAAAAAACTGTCAGGATGGTTCAAAAATGTCACCTGGCGTGACTGCGGGAGATGCTTGCGGTGCTTTCAATTTTAATTGAAGGAAAACATCCCGTATTGTGTTAATTTCATAATCATTAATTAATAACTGAGCGTGTTTTTAATGGCTTCTATGCCTTAAAATCGAACAGAATTATTCTAGGTATTTCCAATAGCGTTTTTTCCTATATGCATAATGAAAAATAAGCTTTAGCGATTAGATAATATTTAGTATGTTAGGTACACAGATTTTGCTACCTATTGAGGGGACTTTTTCGAGATACCTATTACCTATTCCACTATGTTTTCCTCGCGTTTACGGCCGTGTCTCTTACAATCTATTGAAGATTTTCTTATGTAGTAGCATTGAATCCTTATTCAATGGTAGTAGGCCATGATTTCAACTTTGGTTCTTAACACTCTATCTGCACACAGCTGTGTATATACTACATACATAATATGTAAGAATACAGAAATACCTTTTCTCCACGACCATTCGTGAATGTAAGTATTCTAAAATCATTTAAAACTTAAAAATTCTCACTCTAGAGCGAGATGATTTATTCTTAAATACTTGCTTCTCGAGTGTTTTGCATGTATTTCCAGGATCTTAATATAATTTTTGTAATCTATTGCACATAACTAAACAATATAATAGGGATACTAATATTTCGTACTAATAATAATAAATCATTGCATTATTTTATATATTTTCATTCCATAACAAGAGGATGAATGAATATACGCTAATCGAACTAAACACAGCATAGAGTGCCATGGATTTTAAGACTGTCAACCTCGCTGTCAACAATAGCGGCGTGGGGGTGCGCGTCTATAATAAGTATTTTCGAACGTGTTTGTTAAATAAAATGAGTGAAAAATCGAGTGATTTTGATATGGAATTTGATACTATCCACCTGAAATTACATTCACGAATGGTCGTGGAGAAAATACAGTCTGTTACTCGGTTAGAATGAAAAAAATCGATACTCGCTAACGCTCGCGTTCGGAATCTTCCACTCGTATAGAATTTTTTCATTCTAACCTTATTACAGAATCTATACTATTATATTACTAGATTTGCCCAGCAAAAGGAGTTTATGTATATATATCACAAACGGCACGAAAAAAAAAACAAAAAATATTTAGGCATATTGTAAAATTTTATAAAAAATATACTTACAAAAAATAAATATAATATAGCACGAAATATAAACCGTCTGTTTGTAGCTCTAAATCACAAAGTTACTGCTTAAGCTTCCTAGCCTCTTCGACTATACCTCTGTGGTATTTCTCAGTTGTTAAATTTTGATTGTCACCAACCTCGTATCCAATTTGTAGTTCCGATTCTTGAAAATCTTCGTCGCTCCTTCTTTGAATTTCTTCATTTGATAAATCTATAGCACCAAACCCTGTTTGGACGACGTGCTTAAGCGTTTGAAGATCTCCGCTTCTAGCCTTCCTTGGACCTTCCTCTGATGCTATATTATTTTTGCTAAAACCATGTAGATGCTTGACTTCAAAATTCGTGGTCAAGTTCTCGTCGGGGATTTCGTTGAATTCTTGTATGGGTATCCCATGCATTTGCTTGGTCGGTCCATAGGTTTTTACTTTGGAGTGTCCTTGGATTATAAGGTAGAGAGGTGGTTTTACTGGTTCTTTAGGTTGTTTGTGCTGTTTGAATACTGGGTGTGTTGTTAAAGTTGAAGTTGTTGTAGTCATTGGTTTCATAGTAGTAGTTGTGGTGGTATTCGACGCATTGATGACTTGAACGATCGGATTGGTCACAAAGATATCTGTAACAGAAGAGCTCATTGGGACAAAATTTGGTGTTTCAGATACATTTGGAATGATCATCATTGGTGACATAGAAGTAGTTTTTTCATTGTGCAGCATATTTGGCACTGGATGTGTCATTTTGTGATACATAATACTCTGTTGTGTCATTGGAGGGGGTTGCATAGTTTGCATGTTTTCAATTTTTTGCATAGAGGAAGGTATCAGTACTGGCAAACTAAAAGGTTTCGCATGAGGAAACATCACCAAGGAAGGTGGATCTCTTATATTGCTCACGCCGACACCCGAGGAATGTACTTCTGCCTCTGGTTTTCCAATTTTTACGTAGCTGTTCGAAATTTCGTCATCGTCAGATACATGTCCCTTCTTGAACATAATTTTTTCATTGGCAGCAGCTAGTGGAGGTGGCGTAACGTAGTTGCTTTGCTGGTTACTTCCCGCTGTATCCAAAATATTTCCCGAGAAATTTTGCGATGGAGAAAATTCAATACGTATATAACTTTCTGGTGGGGCCAACGCTGAACTAAATACTAATTGTTCCCTGAACGGGCTCTTAGAAGTCGCTTGCCAGTTATTTTGAGAAGAGAAGGTAGAAAATTCGTGACCATCGCTAGGACTGCTCGAGTGATATATCAAATTCGAAGATTGAATAGTAACTGCAGAACTTTGAAGATCAGTTGCTGCAGTGCTAGTTTCCGTCGGGTATGGTAAAGGCTTTTGGGTAACAGGAGCATCGGGTGTTACGGAGACCATTTCGTTGATTTGTGCAGGATTTTTCGTTACCACAGGTGGAGGCATAAGCATAGTATATGGCATTCTTGGTTCACCTCCTTTTGAATATGCATTCCTATCTGCGTATTTGGTGTTTTTGCTACCAAAGGAATACATTGACGAAAAGTTGGGAAAGAACGACGGCCTGGATATTCTCTGACTTGGACTACCTCCTACATACTTCATAAATGGATCAAATATATCCCGTCTTGAATCAGCTAGAGGTGATGAACCAGTTGCGGGTTTTTTCGAAGAAACGCCAAGTAGAAGTATTTCTGTTTTTTGATTTTGGGTTTCAACTGGCATGGGTGGATCTGGTGTTCTCAGGGCAGGTTCAACCCAATAGTGTACTCTGTCCAAGACTGGTGGAACATAGTCGTAAGTTGGGTCGTTTTTTAGTGGATCGCCTCTTCCTATAGGTTTCCATTGGTCATAGTCCATACGGGGAGAGAAAAGGTTTTTCAGATTTCCTGGAATATGGAAAAAAATACATATTATGCGTAACGTAGGTACATATTGAGTTTATTGAGTTTTTACCGGGTTCTGTAGAGCTGTTGATATTGTGCGCCTCTTGAGAATTTGACAACTGCAGTGCAGACATTAGAATCCAAAGTAGCTTCCATCGTCGATGTTTGTTCCTCATTGCCTGGAAAAAAGAATTTATTTGTCGTAAAATAATTTACGTGCTGTTTAATTCGCTAATAAATCAATGGGGGTAGTATTAAATTTATAGCGTTATTTAATGATTTAATCGCCAGATAATGCAAACTTTTATTTTCACGGACAAGTTCATGCTTAATAAGTACCCATACGGATATTAATAATAATTATTATTGATGCTTTGTTTGTATATTTCTCCAATTACAGATGGAAAAGCAGTGGTTTAGGTAATTTATTCTTCTTCGGAGATGAGTTCTACTTTTATATGCAGATATGTAAATTAAACTGAGCAAGAGTTATTAATATTTATGGAAAAGCAGTTTGTTTAGTGAATATTTCGCCGTTCTGAGACATTACAATGTTTTATGGAAAAATATGCCATAAAAGATTGTAATTTTCTTGGGACATAACATTTCATTTTTTAATCAGGTTTAGTCAAGAATTAAGGTATGATGATTTGCGCTTCTCTTCTTTGATATAATTAGTTTGTGATTCTTGATTCTTGAACTTTTCATCTCTGTTTTTTTCACTTTTACTATTATACAAACTTGAAGTTGTGTCCTCCGTAACATTGTCGAATTAACCGGCAAAAAATCAATATTTAGATAAGTCGCAGTGAGACTAAGCGTCTGGTAACCCACTTTTCCCAACAATGGAGGAGAACTTTTCGGATTATAGAAAACTGTCGAGATGATTATCGGTTGAACACAAATCGGTTTTAAATGTGAGAACCGAAGGTCAGTAGGTTAACGTATATGGGAGAGCACATCGATGAGCCGCGTTTGATTTTTTTTATTATACGCTTTTTCGGGCTTATCAACAGTCACGCCGACGACGCTGGGAGAACAGATGCTTGATTTGGGATGTGGGCCTGGGAAAACCGAAATCGTGGAATTTTGTATTTTCAGAAGAACAAGTAGCTGGGTGCAAATAATTTGTTTATATGTATAATTTGTTCATAATAGTCACAGCCAGTAAACAATCCACCCACTATACTTTCAAATATTTAGTAACAATAAAGACAAGGGAAAAGTGTTGTTTATTAATGATATAGGTACAGTGTAACACATAATAGTCCGCATCATATGGGCTTTTTTTAGTATTTGATTTTGTGTCGCCAATTGTTCTAGCTTAAAAATGTAGGTATGTCATGTGACGTGCTCAAACCTAATCATGTCATTTTCTTTATCTGTCAAATTTGGCATTTGGTAGATTAGTTCCTTGATATCTTAAGGTAAACATTTTTACCTTTATGTTGTGAATCATATTCTAACTTAAACCTTCTCAAAAACACTAAAACAAGTTTGAAAAATATTCATAATATGCATACCTTCTATCTCTGGATGTAACAAAATGTATCAAAGGTATCCGATGCGGAACTCAATTCCTTTCATAATATTTAAGTATCGTCTCCATGCTTTTCGAGATTAATATGTTTAGGTATAATATGCACCAGCTTAACATCACGTATACTAATTATGCTAAGTGATTCGCAGGTGTCATTAACTGCCTCCCTGCGAATTTCAAGCAAATATTTAACCGTTGTTGCTGTCCATATTCAACATAATCACCCGAGAATATTGGGCGTGTATTGACTTTGCCTTTATTGAAATAAAACCTGTCTGGTAGGATAATGTAAAAAAAGTAGAATATCTCGGCTATTTACACAAATTAAGAGCCATTGTACACAGACCAGTCAATGAGTCTAATAATTTGTATAGTGGAACAGAGAAAGTAGGTGTAATCTTTGACGTAATGTTATGGTGACTGAGAGGCTCCGTCTTCATTCTTTATTCCAATATATGAGTGAATTTGGATTTGCTAAATATGTAAATTGATCGATTCACACAATGTGTCTGTCACATTTACCACTGAACCTCTGAACCAAATGCAAATTGGATTCTTGATTTATTATTTAACAGTTGGTACTTATACTCGTAAGTGGCTTTTTATTGACAGAAGTATTTCGCTTCCTCTCCATATCCGAAGAATGGGAGGAAGCTATAGGTGTGGGAACATTCCCGAAAAGGCAAAAACACGGCATCCTAATTCAAAATGTATGCATAATCTTTATCATGTTTGTAATATTTGTAGTAGGTATTGGAAGTAAGTGAATTCAAATTAAAAGACTATGGCTTTGTCCTAGTCCTAGTGGAATACCGAAAATGCTCTAATTTTGAATATTTGGCAATTTTTGTGGCGTCTTCGTCACCTATGATGAATGAACGACCGCTTAACAAATGAAAGATACAAAAAATACTGATCGACAACATATAAACATAACTCACTTTCGGAAGACATTCTGTGTGTTTTGGCAAAATCTGCATTTTCGGTGGTAGGTAGTTACAGACATAAACAACGCGCACATTGCCTCGGTCTTTAAAAGTACTTCCGAATCCAAGAGCTTACGCATCGTGCAGTGTATTACATTTTCCCTTCTACCGACAATTTCAGATTATAGGTACTTTGATAATCATTGATAAAACATATAAGAGACAGTATGTAGCGTTAATAAAAAATAAAAAAGTTTGGCTTTGTGCAGTATTTGAACCCGAGACCTACGACTTACTAGTCGCGTAGTCTCACCCTGCGCTTAGCGAAGTGTCTGTCAAATTTGGTCTGTTAGGCGGCTCTTATTTGACACCAGGGAAACATTGATATTATTATTTCTTTGGTATCCAGAAACGTCCCCATATTTTTAGTTTTTAAGTATATAATAGTCCATCTTATTCCCTATAGGAAACTTTCACTAATCACATTTTTGCATATATTTGGGTTGTTTATAAATATAAGCAATAAAATGCAGTATGCTACAGTGAGTCCAAACAATTCCGTATATTTTTCTAAAATATAGGCCAAAGTTCAAAAACATTTTTTTCAACCTATAGTACTGGAAGAGTACCTACCTACATTTTGGTTATAATATTTCGAAATAGTCTTATTCCATGGCCTACTGTTATTAAAAGAAGACAATCAAAATCATAAAACCATATTAGGCATTTTCTTAAGAATAAAATGGATAGTGTCATCTAATTGCATGGCCACAGTTCAAAACACTTTGTACAAAATTTCGATACTATGAGTATTCAGGGTGTTAACCAAATGGGGCCAAAGTTAAAAAATCGAGGTTTCCGGTGTACATAATGTATACCTAAACCACAGAGCATATTTTGATGATCTTTTTCGAGAATCGACTAAGCCTTTCCCAAAGTATTATTTTACATGATATAGCCAGTCTAGCTCATACAGGGAGTTTCGTAAAAAAATGATGATAAAATTAAAAATATATGTATATTTAAATAAAACATTTAAAATTTCACTATATTGTATTAGTCTCTCTTAGAAATATATATTTAATTTTAAAATTTAGTTACATTTGTAGGCATCATCTCCTATCTAAATTAATTCTGTTTTATTCAGCAAGTTGAAGCATATCAATCAAATCAGGCGTGCCATGATAAATGACATGAAAACAAAAACGGTATCGACTACACATTCGACAGTTTCCTAGGTACATGGCGCCCAATGGAAAACCCCGATTTGTTTCTTTAAATATATTTTTTAAATAAATGTTCTTTTTTTATTAATTTTTTTTTTGAGAATACCCTGTATGAGCTGCATTGGCTATATCATGTAAAATAATTCCTTAGTCAAAGCTTAATCGATTCTCCAAAAAAAGATCGCCAAAATGCGCCCGGTCGTTTATACAGGGTACTCCGGAAAACCTAATTTTTTGGGTTGAAACTATATACGTTGAAACACACACTGTATATGTAAACTTCACTTTTAACACCCTGTAAAATAAGATTAAAATCACATCGACAAAAATGCTTATATTAACTATAAAAAATAACGTTAATGCTATTTTGATTTTCCATATTAAACGTGGAAAATGAGGAATACCTATCGTTTCTTATAATCAATGGAAAAAAGTGCTCTCCCAAATAAATATTTTTTTCTTTCATTTCATCACATCACTTGTATTCAACGTCATCCTTTGAAGCAAAAGAAGTATTACCTTAACACTTTTTACTATATTTTATTTGAAAACTAGGATGAACTGAAAAATATTAAATATGCCATAAACCCCTACTCTCCGCCTGCATGTTGTTTTATACTTATACCTTTTATGGCCAGACTAGCCCATTGGCGGTAGATATAACCTCAAAACTGATCGGAATTCTACTAGTTTCCCCCATTTGTTGTATGGGTCAGTATAGCCTAGAAAATATCGTATGAGAAACCTTAATACAACTCTGCATGGCGGAACACACGCGGTCGTTTCCTTTTTCTTTATTTCCCAATGTCGCCATAATTCGTAATTAAATAAATAAGCTGTAATAAGCTTACTTAGCATTGGCTGCCGCCATAATTTTCATAACGTAGGTACACCTTTTCTATGAGCATCCCGCCTCGGTAGTTGCCGTTCTTTCTTCTGTAATTGCCAAGGCAAGAAAGCTGCAATCATAATAAATATAAACAACTCCTATTGTAGAACACGTGACCTCAAATGATAGGTATTGTTTGTGCGCTTAACCGACGTATGGGGGCTTGCTAGATACAAAGAAGAAAAATTCGCAATACATTTCACTGGGAATATCTACTCTTATACTTAATAATAATGATAATAACAAGTCTCACCCTCCCAATACTACAAAAGGATGAAATGCTGGTAGTTTTTTGAAATTATTCTCTATTACTTCCACATCATCACATGAGTAGAAGCATTGTTTCGGCAAAATATTTCCAAAAATTTAGTTTTTCGCAGTAAAATAGTTTTTAGCAAACGAAATGAGTAAATATCATTACTAGAGAGCATTTTGACGCATTATTATAATAAGAGGGTGATTGAAAAAGGGTGAAAAAAGGTGTTTTCGAAAATATCGAGTGATATCTTGACATTATTTTGTGGAAAACAAGTATATGAAAATGGTTATGAGGGTGGGAAAGTCTAAAAAAGTAAAAAATAATAGGTATATCGGTAGAACAGTTTGTTTACAATTTTTTAATTTCTAGGAAATTAGTGAAAAATTTAAATAACCCCAAAAACATATCAGTAACAATTGATGTATATTCTATCTCAATTCCGGTCCGAAGATGTTATATTATTAACTGAGAAGTACGCCTCTAGAGTCCACTGACCATTACATTACAACGTTTTTAAAAAAATTCATTAAATGAAAATAGAAAACTTCATTTTTCTTTATTTAACCAGTTAACCACATTGTCACCAGGTATCATTCGGCTTTTGTTGGCCACTCACACATATTTATAAAACTTCTCTGAATTTCGTTTGATTTTTCGAAAATGGTGAGTAATTAATACACTAATGTAATTTTCATTTATTTTATAAATGGGAAAGAATAGTTATTTATGTACCAAGGCACTGAAGTTCAACTTTTTATGACTCATGTGGAATTTAGTTGCCGAGGGCTCTGGCCGAGGCAAATAAACCACATGAGTCATAAAAAGAACTTCAGTGCCGAGGTACATATTATATATTTTTTTGAAATCGAAAAAAAAATGTTTTATTAGTCAAGAAAATAACCATATGGGATCACCCGTCCATGAACCACCTGCGCGCGGCGTTGCTTGACTTTGACGATCGCTCTACTTAGGTCAAATATGACAAGACACGGCGCCTTCGAACGGAAAATCAAACTTCTGCTTGTTGTGCAGCCTCTATAACAACCCAAGTAGCACATTCGGTGCGCTATTCTGCTTAAAACTTTATAAAAAGTATATTGCGGCAATTAATATGGCCAATTGGTTATATTAAGGAAATATATGATACCAAATTGCTTATTCAGTAAATAACGTTGCTGTTAAAACAACTTTACAGTATTTTTATAAAGGTGCTTTATTGCGCCATTTTATATAGCATTATTTTTACTTCATAAAAGCGGTATAAGTATTTTTATAAAGGTGCTTTATTGCGCCATTTTATATAGCATTATTTTTACTTCATAAAAGCGGTATTAGTATTTTTATAAAGGTACTTTATTGCGCCATTTTATATAGCATTATTTATATAAACTTGCATATAGATTCTATAAAGTAATCTAATACCTCAACTTTTGCTTTATTGTGGCTGGATAATATAGAGTTTTAAGCATGATTAAAGTATAATTTCACAGCAATATAGTTATTTAAGACAAATAGCTCCAAATATAGCTTTAGTGTAGATTATGAATAAAAGATTTGTAACTATCACCAAGAACATATTTTATGTAGCAAGTATATAGTTGAAATGCTCTTTTAGAACTATATAACATCAGATTTTTAACTGTAAAAAGTACTTTTTCAGCTCTTCTATATCATAACCTCCAAAATTAGTAATTATGTGTGGTGATGGTCCTAGGTGTTGTTTTTTCAATATTCTTCTTTAATAAAATATTCTTCTTTAATAAAATATGGGCGTTGGGTGACTATATATTAACTAACACACTTTCACTTTCACTGCGAGATGTGTTGTAGTGCTCAGACGAACAAGGGTGAAGTGTGACTGTCTAACCTCAAAGGTGTAAAGAAGTTTTTATACAGCATTAATACGGCAGCGGAAGCATTTAAGCGCTATAAAAGCTGAGTAAGAACTGAGTACGAGCGTGTCCTATATAGTGTCATTCCGAAGTGGCTTCATCTTCATGCGTAAACGATTGGCTCTAGTTTGACGTAGACATTGGCGTGCATCAAGGACCACGACTCAGAATCATATACACTCACCGGCACGAAAAACGGAGCACTTATAATTATTATTTAAAAAATGTAAAATTTTAATACTTTGCAATGGTTTATTATTATAATAAGTTAAAAGCAAACAACAACATGTTTTAAGTAATATCTAACAACAATTAAACGTTTATTTGAAAAGCAAGACTAGACTGTTTTGAATAAAAATTTCCAAAAATTAAAAAGTACACAAGTCTTAGTTGGCCATGACTTTTCTTTTGTTTTTATTGTTTTGACAAGTCTGAGTTTAAAGAAGTGAAACAGTTCAAAGCTGTACTGCGTTTATTTAAGGTAAAAATATGGCTGTTAATCCTGAAACAGCGGCTGCTATTGTTGCGTTGCTTCAAGACGGAAGAACTGAGCGATATGTTGCCCAACAATATGCCGTATCGAATAGCACTGTGCACCGTATTTATACACGTTTTTTGGAAACTAGAGCTTACACCAGACGACCTGGAACTGGCCCCCAACGAAAAACTAACGCTCATGATGATCGCTTCATCCTCTTGCAAAGTCTACGAGATCGTCGTGCTACAGCTGTAGAAATCAGAAATAGACTTCATCATGTTCGGAATACCAATGTAAGCGAACGTACAGTTAGACGAAGACTTGGAGAAGCCAATCTTACCAGTCGTAGACCTGCAACAGGTCCAGAGCTTCTTAGGCGTCATCGTGTTGCACGACTTCGGTTTGCCAGAAATCATGAGCACTGGGGTAAAAATGATTGGGGGCGAATTTTATTTACTGATGAGTCCAGGTTTAGCCTGCGATCTCCAGATGGTCGCGAGAGAGTATGGCGAAGACCACAAGAGCGTTTTGCAGAATGTACCTTCAGTCCTAGAGTAGGATACCAAGGAGGTTCAGTAATGGTGTGGGCTAGAATTTCTCTGGAGGCACACACTGAGTTGTACATCGTTCCAAGAGGCTCCTTAACTGCTGCCAGGTACATTGATGAAATTCTCCAAGATTTTGTTGTCCCGTATGTTGATTTTATTGGAAATAACTTTTTTCTGATGCATGATAATGCCAGACCTCATACCGCAAGAATCACTCAACAGTATTTAAATGATGTAAACATTCCTGTTTTGGAGTGGCCAGCGTTAAGTCCAGATGCGAACCCGATTGAACATGTTTGGGACATGCTTGGGCGAAGAATGCGAAGTCGTGTTCCTGCTCCTTTAACCATAAATCAGTTGAAACAAGCTCTTTTAGAGGAATGGGACCTTATTCCTCAAGAGGACATTCGCCATTTGATTTTAGGCATGCCACGAAGAATGCATGCAATCATTCGAGCTCGCGGGGGTAATACCCGTTATTAAAAATGCTCCTCATTAGTTTTTGCTCAAAAATCGTTTAAGTTTTGATTCATTTAAGGACATTTTGCCACAACACCAATGTGGGTTTATCGTTCTAATTTTTTAAATTGTAACAAAAGTTTTTATTTAAAAAAAAAGCGCCCAATTGTTATTAGAAATTACTTAAAACATGTTGTTGTTTGCGTTTAACTTATTATAATAATAAACCATCGCAAAGTATTAAAATTTCACATTTTTCAAATAAAAATTGTAAGTGCTCCGTTTTTCGTGCCGGTGAGTGTAGTTACTTTGGAATTCAGGGTTTTCAAAAAAGTCTTCCTTTTTTTTATATAAAAGAGGACATAAAAGATTATTATAATCTACGAAAATATACTAATAAGACTAAAATGTGCTATTGAAAAAAATATGCAGTATTCTCATAAATATAGAAAAGCAAAATAATAGGTACTAACTTTAATAATAAAAAAGAAAATATATCTAACGTCCAACGCGAGACGGCACTGGGGACATAAATTATCCCGATAATTTATAATTGCTTAATAAGCGGCTATAAAACAAACGACACCTTTATACAGAATAGTGCTCTTTAAACGATTTATAAGGGAACGCATGGTGACCTTTTTGAAAGAAGCCATTTTGTATAGTGGAAAAGACGGTGATAGGGCGGCCATATTGATATGTTCGATATTTTTATTAACGTTTAGAAGGAAATTTTTGCATTATTATCATGATAATTAGTTACAATACATTCAGAATATGCAACGCAATTTATTTAAATGCAGGAGTTGTGAAAAAACGGGAAAAAATAAAAAAATATATTTTTTGTTTAAATTAATTTCAAGGAATTTTCGAGGCGCAGTTGTTATTTCGCACTAAAATAAGTGGTTTTACCATAAAACTTTGTTGGCAGATGAATTTCGAGTCCAGGGTGAGCAATAAAATTAATAATATAGAGGCAAAAGAGTCTTTTATGGCGGATTCTTATTAGGTACCAGATTCTACTTCGTTATTCAACAAAGTCGTCATATTTCTGTTTGTGATTGTCAGAACACAGAAATTGTATGCTTTAATATAGCCGTTTTATTGCAAAAATGATTTTTTAAAAGATTTGTTCGTCAATATATGCTTTTCAAGGTCTTATAAATCTTGTTTGTATCATGTAAATACCTCTAATATAACAATTAAAAGAATATAGCCATATAGCAACTGCTTAGTGGCTGTATAACATATTTTATAAGGGCTGAAAAGACGTAATAAAGAAGCAATTTAATTACTATTTCAGCTTGTTTTATAACCTTTATAGAACTTAAAAGCTGTATAAATGGGGGCCTTTTTTGGGTATATTGATACTTTATTAGTGCCGAAAGATGGTTTACAACTCTTAATTATATAGCTCGAGGCTAATATAAAAAAGCGGTATAGATACTGTTACAGCTTTTAAAAAACAATTTGTGCTACTTGGGAAATCTATTGATATTAAAACCTACTAAAATATTTATACTGAAAGACTGCGGTGCTATAGATAACAATTTCGAAATGTGTACGACTAGCCGGGTTTTGAATATTTGGTCACTTTTGATGCGCGACGGCTCCGTGTCTGACGTTTGATGTTTACATCTCGCCAAGGCCTACTTATTGAAAAAATCGTACAATAATGGATTACTTCAGTGCCGATTTATGAGCTTTTAATGACGATTTTGGGACACTTTACTGCCGATTTCAAGAAAAAGAAATGCATTTATTAGGCAGCCCACATAATATTATTATAAGCCACAAAACATGCAATATAGGTTTCACCGTTGAATTTATTCATACTCTATCGGAATAACCCAAAGACTAAAGCTAGGCCCCTCGCACCAGAAAAACTGGATCGGTATGATCATCGCCGTATACTATGATGATTAAAAATGATTGACGTTTTAATGTTCTTTCAATATGCAAAGCCCCAAGTGTCGGCAACATCACACGCTGCCTTTTGACCATAATACTATTATCTTCTTCCGGACTGCCATTAAGGAACAAACGTCTAAAAGACTCAAAATCTTGCAAAGTATTTTGAAAAGTAGAGCAAATGATGTCTAATTAGATTAATTTGTCGATATAAGTTCGAAGGAGGGAAATATCTCAATGTCGCCGAAAATCGTAGAGATAATCGATTACTAACCTTACATAACTCTTTTAAATGGTAATTAAGTTCTTATGTCTTTTGAGCGAATTAATAATTAATGAAGTCGCTTAATTAAGTAGATTGTTCCGAAAAAGCGGTGTAGAATCATTCTCACCTGGTGAGGCTCGATGAACTGACTAATTATAGACAGGCTGGTAATTTAAATTAAGTATACCCTACCGTTTTGTAGGTGAACACCTGTACAGTTTCTTTTTATTGTCAGCATCATGGATGTTTAGCTTGATATTAAAATTCATGGAGTTCAGTCACATTACCACCTACAACGTCTGGTGTTCGTTGAACGTATAGTTTTATTGGGAAGTCTAAAAGAGAGGGAAAATCATCTTCATATTTGAGATTTGCGCCTTTTTCATATACCATGGCAACAGTATGCGGCGTCTTGAATTATAGTCGGCATATTGCTATAACAACATAATATATCAATTTTGATTTTATTTTCACTGATTTAGTCTTATAGTTGCCAAACTTACAACATAGCTGCCCAACGACTTCTTATAACATTGTGTTAAATAGCCTGTCCGATGCGTTGTCATCCAAAGTCCAATATACAGGGTGTTAGTAAATAAGTGCGACAAACTTTAAGGGGTGATTCTACATGAAAAAATAATAACAGTTTGCTATACAGGATGATTTTTTTAGGTCTACCACCGCGATTTTCTCGCTCATTTTGCGGCCTACAAAAAAAAACGTAAGGAACAAAAATGTGGTAATTTTGGACAGCTAAGTAGTGCTGCAAAAGAAATCGGCATCCATGGCCGCAATATTAAAAAAAACTCAAACCGAGCAAAACTATTAATGGCCGTCGAATGTTTATTTTAAGAGACAGAGGAAAACTTTTATATTGAAAATTGATGGCACTGAGAAGCTTTATTCACCCAGGTGCTCAGATAGTTTTAGCAAATTACACAGGGTCTTCGGCTCTCTTGAGACCATGCAAATTTTTGTCGATTTTAGGTTTTTTTAGTACACCGCGAAAAGTTGGGTATGGAGGCCCATTACTTTTTTAATGTCGTCTCGCTGACCAAAATTGCCATATTTTGTTTTCTTACATATTTTCTGTGCGGCCCAAAATAAGCGAGAAAATCGCTTAATAAGAAATAGACAAAAAATATTCATAGCCTCAAGAGAGCCGAAGATCCTGTGTAATTTGCTGAAACTATCTGAGCACCTGGGGGGATAAAGCTTCTCAGTGCCATCAATTTTCAATATAAAAGTTTTCCTCTGTCTCTTAAAATAAACATTCCACGGCCATTAATAGTTTTGCTCAATTTGAGGTTTTTTTAATATTGCGCGACAAGTTGGCCATGATGCCGAATTCTTTTGCAGCACCACTTAGCTGTTCAAAATTGCCACATTTTGTTCTCACATCCTGTATAAACGTAGGTCCGCAAATGCTTCGTTTCCGATATACAGGGAGTCAAAGTTAAAAAAAAAAAGATAATTTATTTATTCTTATTGCTATGCGCACCTAACTAAAAATGTTTTATTCGAGATATTTTTATTTTCATTTGTTGTTTTGATTTATTGTTGAGTATAGGATAGGTTTTTGATATTGTTGTAATAGAAATTAAAAATACGCGTTATGTTGTTTTATTTTTTTTGCATAAAAATGGCGGAACCTGTGAAAGAAAGGTAAGAGAGCTTTTTTGTCACTAATTAAACGAGGATTTTAAAAATTATTTTAAATTATCTCAGTGGCGTATCATTTATTTTCTTAAAAATATCGAGGCCATTACCCCTATGCACGCCACTGATTAACATAAAATTTTTAATCGGGTGTCAAAAGATGCGCTTTCTGGTTCTCTTAAAAAACCCACCAAATTTCATTTCAATATCTTAATCCATTTCAGCGCAATAAATAAATTATCATTTTTTTTTAAACTTTGACTCCCTGTATATCGGAAACGAAGCATTTGCGGACTTACGTTTATATAACAAACTGTCATTATTTTTTCATGTAGAATCACCCCTTAAAGTTTGTCGCACTTATTTACTAACACCTTGTATATGCTGCTTGGGTATAAATATATTGGTCTTGTTTGCACTGTTTAAAATAAGTTTCTCTGCATTTTTAATGAAATATTAACATAATGCAATCTTTTTTATGCGTGCTAAATTGTGGTAGCGTAAGAGCTGCAACAATCTTAAATTTTTCCGGGTTTCTGCTGTTTTTAACTTCAAGCATAAACCTAACTTGAACGAATCATTCGCAAAACGGCGGGAAAAGTGGTTAAATGCTATTAAGGCATGATTTTTCAGAAACTAAGCAAAAAGGTAGTAAACATATAAATTGTATTAATAATAATTGTACCTAAATGGCAATTTTTCATAGGGTACCTACACTTACATCTTAGGGAAACCATTAGATTTAACAGACTTTAAACAAACCATGTATCTTGCTACAATTTCAAGTACATCATTTATTTTCACTGCAACACGAATTAACGAATTAAAAATATTTGGAAGCTTGCAAACTTTTAAAAGCCTTCATTTGTTGTCCGCTGTAGAAGCTCGTCGTAAATATTAACACTAAATAATTAACAATGAGGATGTTAGTTACTGGTGGAAAATCTACAGCATTTTATGAAATCATTCTCCTTTACATTTTGACACGGGTTTACATTATTAATAATGGATATTCTTTGTTTTCAGTTGGCAATTTCCTGTAATACTTAGGTAGTCACTTATTGTGGCAGATTTTTATGAAACTCTATGTACTTAAATTTCTTAAACACAAGATGCGAAGAGATACCCAAAATTGCATAAAACTTTCGAAGAATACCTATTCCATAATATCACGCAGCCACATTTTTCTTTTTCACTCGGGAATTTCGCGAAATAGTAACTAGTTGTGGTAAAATATACCTACTCAAAACTGCACAAAACTTTAGATGTTTATACCCCAGCTTTTCTGGTTAGGGCAATCGCACTACATTTATGTGAAATACTTTTACTGTTCCGAAACGGAATATGAGTTCAAGGATTAACTTGAATATACCTATCAATAATAGTATGTTATCGAAATTATAAGCTAAAAAATGGCTTCTATATTTGTCACCTTCCGTTGTGATAATAAATAATATAAATATTTTCTGCCTTAAAGTGGTCGCAGCTGTTGACTTCCAGACGCCTTGATTATTTACTCAAAGTTAATCGACAAATGTTTACAGCGAAGCAATCCATAACCTGACGCCATTTCACCTATGCTTTCCCTAGGTGTACAACGTGCGGTTTCGTACATGCCTGATGCCCATGAGTAAATGTGGTTCACACGGTGTGACAGATGGTCATCAGATATCGGTGCCGATTTATTGACACCCACTTTCGCGCCCACGCGCACCGTACTGTTCTCACGACTCCCATAACCACCGCGTGGCCCTCTGGGTAGCTTCGCTCTTTTGAGACGCCGCGCCGCGCCGCACCGAGCGCCTGCTAAGCCGCGGATGCCACCGACCGCCCCAACGGAACTTAGAAATCTGACACAAGATTTGTGATTCCTCAACAATGGGCTAGTGTATATAGTCATATATTTATATAAAAAGTATACTCAGCTGGCATATTTGATTTTTTTCAATTCATTCCAGTTTTCAAATAAAATAGAATACAAAATTTTAAGGTACTACTCCCCTTGCTTTGAAAAGATGGCGTTGAATACCCAGAGACAAGAAGAAGAAGTAGAAACAGAAGTAGGAGAAGGGGACGCAGAAGAATTAAAAATCAACCTTCCTTTCGTGGTGACAGTTTGGCCTTCAAATATAGAAATGCTTATATAATAGATTTCACGAACGGTGATCCCTACGTCACAATGGTCCACAATGTAATTTCCATTGTCGACCATTGTGACGCAGGGCAGGGATCATCGTTCGTGACTCCGATCAAATATTTTGATCGGGAGGTTCGTGATATCTATACTATACCTATGCAGTCGATGCTACTAATAAATTGGAAATTTAGGAATTAATTATTTCATATACTAATGCTTATTAAAATGATAAAATTTCAATAGTATAGAATCTAAGTAATTAGGGTAAACTAGAGGCTAGGGGGGCTTGCCCCCCCCCCCGCTAGGTGCACCACTCATTTTCACAAAAGCAAATTAATAGATATTGCACTTGAACTTAATTCTAGAGTTCTTGTATTGGGATAGTCAATGCAGGCAACAAAAATAAGGTTAGTATCTAGCTGCAACAGGTTATGACTGATTTGTGGGTTATAATAATAATTCTCACACTCACAATCCTAGTGAGTATAAGACAATGAGTAAATCACACAGGTAAATCTATTAAGGAGCAATATCGTGAATTCAAAATTTATCCAGCGCTCTTGGCCATCAGATGTTTTTCTATAAAGAACTTAATAGTCAAGAATCCCCCTCCGATTTTCCAGATCGGCTCAACCACCGAACTTGGTTCCAGGTGAACTACACACTCCGGTTTCTACTAGAACTTCAAGGCCAAAGTTTTTTCAAAAGGCCAGATATAGACCGGGAGATAGTGACAGATTTTTGGACGTGATTTTACTTAGTATGCCTTGCAAAGGGCATTATGTGGCACATATTTTCACAATAATAAGGTATGAATCAGAGAGTCATCCTGGGTTCTTCATGTGAAAAACTGAGTTTTCAATCATTCGAAAAATATGCGTTTTGATATGATTTTATACAGGCTGCCATGTGTTTTATAATGAAGTTCAAAATAAAAAATTCCTCGGAAAACCATAGACATACCGTTAGGGTGGGTCCAAAGGGCTATTATTGCCACGTGATCTTGTATTTTAATAATTAATTTTTCCACGTTTCTGAACAAACTGCCAATGAGAAGTATGCAAGTTCTTATTATGAAAATGCTGAAAAAAAGGATGGCATACCTTTCCCGCATGTCCAAGTACTGTTTAAATTGAATGTTATTTAATCATTTAAACGAGTTATTCGATGTAAAGTGTACTTGGACATGCGCAAACGGTATGCCATTTTTCCTTCAGCAGTTTCATAACAAGAACTTGCATACTTCTCATTGGCAGCCTGTTCAGAAACGTGGAAAAATTAATTATTAAAATACAAGATCCCGTGGCAATAATAGCCCTTTGAACCCACCCTAACGGTATGCCTATGGTTTTCCGAGGAATTTTCTATTTTGAACTTCATTATGAAACACATGGCAGCCTGTATAAAATCATATCAAAACGCATATTTTTTGAATAATTGAAAACTAAGTTCTTCACATGAAGAACCCAGGATGACTCTCTGATTCATACCTTATTATTGTGAGAATATATGCCACATAATGCCCTTTGCAAGGCATACTGAGTAAAATCACGTCCAAAAATCTGTCACTATCTCCCGGTCCAATAAATATCTTTTTTAAATGAGCGGGTGAAGACTCACACAATCAAGGCAGGGATTACACATTTAAAGCTATATAAGTTGTGTATAGTCAAGCAACTGGCAGAACCCTTTGTCTATGGTAGGAACTTGAGCAAACAAACAATATTGCAAATGGAATTGTTATTATTATAGTTTGAAATTTACGTAGTATTTCACATTAAAGTTTGAAATAATATCGGGTCTTCTTCATCAATGGATCAAAGGAATGCCTTTGATTTCGGGTCACCCTGTAAAATGTTTGTTAATTGTCCTATGTGACGCGGATTTTTTAAAAACTGTAAAGCTTGATAAACTGTATTTTTTCAGCACAAATGACCTCTTTCATTCAAAATCTAAGGCCTACTATGCTAGTTTAGGAGCGAAATCTTAATAAATCACATCAGCGATTTTTTTTAGAAAAAACTCTGTGCACGCCACTTTATTCAGTATCCCTCAAAACCGGCCTGTGCCAAATCTTACCAAAAAATTTCAAGTAGTAACGATTTTGTAGAAAAACTAAAATAGCACACTAAATTTTAATTTTCTCAAATTTATTTTAAAATCTAGTCATCCCTGAAAAATATTTAATTTTCAAACAATTATTAATGTCTAAAATGAAATTACAGTTTGTTTTTTATTAATTATTAATCATGGAAAATATAAATTTAAGAGACAAAAATGAAATTGTTCGTCTTGTTGGTGCTAACATTCGGCAAGACATACTGGGAGAAAATTTAATATCAGACATCCAGATAGACCAGTAAGTTGAAGTATAGATATGTACTAACTTTACCATGTGTAAATAAAATTGTCAATGAAACGGGATCGGTTTCCAATAATGGGCCTCGTAGACTTCTAAGAAATTACTAAATTTTACAGTATTTCAGGAATCTAAGTCTCCATTAATGATTGATAGTCATCGCTAGGGTCAATGCCTTCTTCATTTGTGGTAGTCATACAGCTGATAAAAAACTATGCTCCTTCATCTTTTGCATAATTATATACCTAAATACATTTTTAGCCATTGCGTCGTGGACAAGCCAGTAATCTCATCATTTTCATATACATTTCGTTTATGTAGCGTTGGTCTGACCCAAAAACAGCTGTATTTTTTAGTTGTTGCTGAAAGATGAGAAAACAACCAACCGTCAGAAGCAGATTCTACTCGACTTCATCAGCTTGATGAAGACGTCACATGATTTATTTTGGTTTCCCAACTAAACGAAAGAAGGTATTTCCAAAAATGAAGTCACAATGTCTACTAACTTCTGACCAATTGGATGCCCAGAATAAAACAAAAATAAATAAAAATTTGTTCGTGATTTATAGCAAATACATTTTTTCATCTTCAAGTGTGGACAGCTGTTTTGGATTTGTTTCATTTTCAGAGTCGATATTTCTGTTAGGTATTTCTGTCGCGTTTTTGTGTTTGTGTTATGTTCTCAAAACAGAGTCGCAATAATGTATACTTAATATTTTACAGAAATATAGCATGTGTTGGATTGTTTCTGCTTGTTGCGTACATAATCCGCAGTGTTTAACTCAACATCTTATAGTTTTGTTGCCATGCCTCGTTGATTACCATTACTACCTAACTAATCCGCGCAGTAATAATAGGTGATTCCTAATTTTTTGTGAACACAGAGCTATTATAAAACGTTTGCCGCGTTTTTTCGATGGTATTGTTTTCCAGTATGCTTTGTGGTATTCACTGATCCACGAATAAATAGCACCCTTGTGATACACTTGGGTACGTAGAGTAGGTTCTGGACCGTAAAATTGGTTTGCAGATCTTCTCTTTGTAAATGAAACTGCTTTCTCTTAGTCTTCAATTCTACATCAGTACATCACCGCTCTGATCAGGGTTTGCGAATTTTCTTCAGCTTCACATAACAAGGTTCGTTGCTACAATATTCGGGATTCGTCAGTGGGAGTCAGGATTCTGCGCAGTTGATTACTGAGCGTTCCAACAAAGGTTTCTGATAGTTTGCTATCTATCGTAACGTAACGTAAAAGTTAACCAACTTTTAACCTTTGCGTTAAAATTATAGAAAATCTCAGTTTGCGCATGCGATACTTCGTCTTCCATAAACGGGATACAAAATTGTTAAATTACGTTAATTTCAAATTACCTTAAATTATGTCAAAAAACGATGTTTCGACAATAAAAGTTGGGTGTCTGCATAGACAAAACTACACATAGACTGTCAGAACCAGAGGCAACAGACAGAAACTGTTTGAAACATGGCCACGGTAGCACATCGGAATAGAGAATATACTCGTACGTTAGATTCCCATATTCTGTTATTATTAGTTTTCCTTATAACTTTCTTCTTTGCTTGATTTGGCCATATTGGTTGTTAGTTTGCGGTCGTTTGTCACTCGACTCAGAAAATTTATGTTTGTGAAAGATTGGGTGATAGATAAAACTTAGTAGGTATCCAGTAGGTACTAAGAAAAAATAAAGCTCGAAAGTTGGTTTGCCGAGATTTGATACCATAATCCGGTATACAAATTGAATGAATTGTTTTTGAGCAAAATCGCAAAACTGGTAATGGAAAGGCTTGAAGATCAGTCAATAGCTCCCATGATAGAGTACTTTGGTATTTTTATGGATATAAAGTGCGACAGAGTAAAAGTAATGCCATTGGCAGCTGATATATTGAAATTTAAAATGTATCAATTTTATAACCTAAATTATCAATCTGCGACATGATTTTGGAGACTGTTTAAATCCGTCTTAGACCAAGCATTTTTTATGGCAACAGTCACTTTGTTCTAAACGTTCCTTTCTTGTATGGAGGACGCTTCAATCTGTAATTTTTTAATTGGTCAAAATTATTTACCTTGAATACCTACTGTTGCTTCCTGAAGTTGCTGCAAGAACTTACCGATCTAAAACGGGCTTTGGGATTTAGGTTATAAATTCCCTGAATTATTTTTGTTAATATTAAATATATATCCACGCGGGCAATTCTAAATTACAGTGCCCCATTATTACAAGTGGAAAATATTATCTGAGGCAACAAAGTTAAAACAAAGATTTGCAAAACACAATTTTCCGAAAAATTTATAAGAGGATTATGTAATTCACATGAGGTCTAGGTTGTTTTGTTCTGAAAATCAGCAAATATATTGTTATTTCGTTAAAGGAACTCCTAACAATTCACCGATTCATGTTTCATAAATCGGAAAAAGTGATTAACATAATGTAACATCTATAGTAGGTAATTGTAATCATGTTCTCGTCTTACGAAGCCGCACAAAGAACTCGTTTCTTGTAGTTGACGTAATATGCATGTTCAAGTTCAATGTTACATCTACTCTAATATAATGATTAATGGGTTCTATTGCGTATATTACACACCTGGAAGGCTTAGTTAACGTTTAAGAAATGCCCCGCAAATAATTATTTATCTTCTTTGGTGCGCATTGTCTGTCTCCTCTGGTACTCGAATGTGTAGTTTTTTATATCGACCAGACTCCTACATCTCCATGAACACCATTTACATTACCGCTCTAAAATGGTTATTTATTATTTATATGGGTGATAAAACGTAAAATATGAGTTGTACTTTATCACTTATTTTAGCGAGACTAATTCTTTATTATTATTTAAACATCCTTAATTTATTCAGTTTTAAAATTATTAACGTCTGATTATTTTTGCCAGTATATACAGGGTGACTAGGGTGAGTTTTTTTATGATCAGCATCGGAAACTAGCGGAGATAGAAGGAAGGTTAAACAGGGAAAGAATTTCAGTTTTGTGGGCCCACTTTAACGCGCCTTGAAAAAAGCCATGGCTTACTAGATATTTTGAAAAAACGAAATTTTGACAATTTATTCTAATTCGTCTAGCTTCGTTGTTTCTGATTTTAGGTAAAAAGTGTAAATACCAAAGTTGGAGGGAATTGTGTCCCCAATGCGGTTGTCATGTCCTACCTTCCGCGAAAGCTGTCATTTTCGAGATATGACACAAATTGTGTTTTTTAAATAGAAACAATAGTGTGTCATGATCTCAAAAAATCAGGCATTTTTAGAGCCATGCCTTTTTTCAAAAATCCACAAGGCGCGTTAATGTGAGCCCACAAAACTCAAATTCTTTCCCCATTTAACCTTTCTTCTATCACCGCTAGTTTCCAAGATCCCCATACTGATCACCAAAAAAAAAACTCACCCGTAGACAAAGCTATATCTACACCACCTAGGCTATCAAACCCATTGTTGAAATTTCGGTGCGGCACTCTAAAATATAAAAACAAGGTATGTACTAAGTTCAGCGACTTACCTTAACTTAGTATCGAGCCCTAAGAATCTTAAGACATTAGGTACCTGGAAATTGCAGGTATCTCTGCAATAACAAGTTTGAAAGTTGCCAGGATTTTTTGCGGACAGTTTCAACAATGCCTCTATGTCGATATAGTCTATGCCAGTACCTATATTGTCAAGCGAAATTATTGATGGGATAAAATCACTTGGAAATAACAAAAGTAAAGTTTCTAGGCAAAATTTGTAAATTTAGACCAACTGAAACTTTACTGCACATGATATATTTTAACGTTTATCTTTAAAGTGACAAATTTGCGTAACTGAATTTTGTTTCATTAAATCAGTTTTGCTTCAAAAATTCAGCACTGGATATAAATTGTTTTCAATAAACAAACTTTGAGATCCGTTTATTGCTATATCTATATATTTTTTAAATTTTCTCAAAAGGAACCTCTTGTTCGAGGAAAATGTTTGCATCTATTTCCCACCTGTCTCCGAGTATTTCTACTGCTATATTGAAATTATTTATGAAACAAAGAAAGTGGTATATACAGATTAAAGAACCATCAAGAATATTTTATACTCCTAAGAAATTGCCATTATTCATTCGTGTTCATTGAAGACAAAAACAACAGAACACAATGAGCAAAATAATTGCTTTGGTAACGTATGGTGCGAGAGGTTGCTAAACTTCTTGTTAATAAGTTTGAGACGCTGTTATTAATTATTATTAATGGCTATTAGTTTTTGTTGCTTTTACAATATGAAATTGTTACTGCAATTGAAAATGCAAAAAGATACAAGTTCTCCAAAATAATAAATCAAATTTAAACATGAAATATGAAATTAAAACATATATCCTTGTGGGATTAGGAAATTTCCAAACGAAAGAGAAAAAATCGGCTTCTGGGGGATTAAATGAAAGAAGACTCTATACAGAGACAAAATTGAAAGTTTTTGACGAGCGATGTTCGTAATTTTTTTTGTAACGAACACAGATTTTTATGTTTTTTTTTTTTGGATAGCTCTATTTTTTATACCGTACTTTCACCGTTTTAGTAGACATAGGGGAATAGGCCGCGCGTCGCCTTGCGTCCAGCTAGGTTTGTCAGTCGTTGGCGGGGGGAGTACACAGTAGTCCCGCACCGCTTATCAGTCGAGTTTTGCGAGCAAAAAACACGCCCCGCCCCCCGCCAACGACTGACGAACCTAGCCGAATACACGGCGGCGCGCCGCCCAGCCATGTCTATGTCTACTATTACATTTATTTTTTCGACGTTGATTCAAATTTTGTATAGTTAAAAAAAATATAGGTATGGTGATAATGATAGGTAAATATTCAAAATTTCACAACAAACTGTAACTCGTGAAATATAATATCAAGAGCATAAGTTCGTGCACAAAAATAGCTTAATTTTTCATTTTTTGAATTTTTTTAAAAGAAAAGTGGTTTCAAATTTTCCACATTTAAACACATGGATGCTATGAAATTTTGTTTTTCTTGAATATTTGCATTGTCGAAGAAAATTAAGTTCTCTGGTAAAAATGACATACAACAGTACCTACTGTGACATCGAGTTTGAATGATACCCTTCGTAACTATGGTTATTGAATAAAATATAATAAAGTAAATATTTATTTCTATCATATCAACAGAGCTTTTATAGGTAGATCTGATTCGGGTTACATGAAAATTCTAATGCGTTCTATAATACTTACACAACAATCATTATCCATGGACTTAATTTTAAACCAAAAGGTATAGTATTTCTAAAGTCACTTGGAACAGCATAAAAACCTGTGAATTTTATACGGGTGATTTCTGCTGATAAGTCTGGTATTTTTACCAGTAGCAGAGCATGGTAAATGCTATGAAATAGATCGCGCCTTGTATATCACTATGTTCCAAGTGAGTTCATTTATATTTTTACCAGGGTAGCTCGAGAACAGGCGCTTCCGGTAATAAAACACGAGACAAAACACTTTTTAACCATATTAAACTGCACCTGGTATTATAAGTAAAAGGAGATGAAGGAGACAGAGACGATAGATATTGTAGTAAAAACAACTGACTGCATGCTCGCCTAATATAATATATCACACTACACTGTTCGATGGCTGGCCACTTTTACAGCGAAATGCGATGGATATGCGTGAAATAATTTCACAGATTTTAGGATATACTTGCGTAAATAGTTGTAATCGATATGGCTTATTAGAAACCTTTTGACAATATTGTATGGTGCATTAACCTTTACGTTATGTGTGACGACAACCTTAAAAAACCTTAAAGGTGAAATATTATGTTGCTTGTAGAATATTATAATAATAATAATAAAAAACTTCGTGTCGCTTATGTCCGATATTAGAGTTTTTTTTTATGCTATTAGAGTTTTTTATACTGTTTCAAGTGACTTTAGAAATACTATACCAACATGTACTTGCTTGCTTTTTAGACAGGCTCTTTTTAAGAAAATGTATGAAATGTGTCATGTAAACTGTGAGATTAAAGGCACAATATAAATCTTATTTAATTTTGGATATTAAATTCGTTGCAACAGACACATTTGCATATTTTTACTTTATAAAATACTTTGCAACAATGGTATCTTTAATATTAAACCCCTGTCAATTTTTTCTTCATATGGGGCCAGTGGCGATCGCTTGAAATAGCGCTATGCACAGGTATTTAATACAGTGTTGGTCCAGGGGTAACAAGTCTGAAAAGCAAATTGGATGAAGTCTGGAAGCCTGCGAGTCCAGCAATGGCGCTTTAAAGCGTGTTACTCCCAATATTTTTTCCTTGGCCATATGGTACAAAAAACATCATTTATATGGAAACAACAGAGTTTGCCTACTTGATTTGTAATGTTTTTATAGAAAGCAGCCCGATAATAGTTTACTATACCTTTCATTACAGCCGAGGGGTTTATTAATTAAAATATATATAAATAATGCCGAGCTTTCGAATTAGATCTCAAGATATTGTATTAAAAAGTGTTCTGTTATTAAAGATAATAGTGAAGAATTTTAAATGAGTTTTATAGCATATTAAATTATTAAATAGCATATTTTAATAATAAATACATTATAACAATAAATGTCAAATTACTTCTACCTACAATTTAACTCAAAAAGTTCGAAAGAAAAACCTGAAAGATAGAAAATCATATAGATCGTCAATATTAAAATAACTCTTTGTTAAGTATCTAAATTTGCCATGACATAGGTACGCTAAAAATAGACATAAGGAAGAGGAGATTTTGTTTTGAAGTCAAAAGATCTAAAAATACATGTTCCATTTTTGGAGAATAAATAACATTCAAGCGTTGTTTTCAATGCACAAAATAAGCTATTTTTTCATTGTTTCAAAGTAGTGCTCGAAATATGTACTTTGCGCACTATGATTTTGCGCAGTATGATTTCGGGTTCTTGACGAGGAGAGGAAGAAGAAACCTCATTAAGTCAAAGAACTATCAACTAAAACAAATGACCATTAAATAAAAGGTACCTAAACAAGCATAGAATGGTCCTGAGCCACTCTATATATACCTAATGTATTTTGTGAAAATGGAATACTTTGAACAATTTCTAAATAATTAATGTAAGAGCAAGGGCTATTTATTTCACTAACCTCAGGATATGCTACTTCTTCAACTTAGAAAAATAAATAAATCGAATATTTTCTTGACAGAAAAGGAAATAAAATATGATAATTAATCTTCTTTTCACTTGTGTCAAAAACCTTTGAATAAAGAATCTCGCAGGAAGGAGTCAAAACTCTATTTGTATATTATAAAATACGTCAGATAGAAATCGCCTTGAGTAGTAGGTAACCAAGATTTAACACAATATTTTAATATCTGACACGGTAAAAGATCTAAATACTACATACTGTATGTAGTATTTAAATTCTTTTTCGAGTTATTAAGCTTAATTGTGCGGCTTGTGCCACTTCCCTGCGACCGCCAAAACTACAATGTTTGAGGATAATAATCCATTGGTAAGTAATTTTGTAATTTAAATTAGCTTTTGAGGTTATGCACCAAAGTGGCATAGGCGTTTGTGTAGGTACCTACTTCTACTTAATTGGAAATTTATAATTAGGATTCTGAAACTTAAAGGCATAAAAGTTCCTTACAATTTTTTGTCTGTATTGTAGGTACTGAATTCACGGAAAATGAGAAGTACTGCCTCGATTAGTTTGTCGAAACAACTCAAAAATGGGCGCCACTGTAAAAACGGAAACCGCATCCCGCCATATGCAGAGGCTGTCTTGGTCGAGCGTTAAGCCCAAATTTGCTCCTTCCTGAGGTTCTTTATTCAAATGTCAAAATTCATACTTGACACCATTAAGAAAAACCAAAGTTACTGTTCTTATTTCGGACATACAGCATAATAGCAGTGACTATTTGTCTATAATCACTGATAATAGGCAATTTAAAATAAATTAATTCATTACAAACGCCTTGAAAAAGTGCGAAATGCGAGATTAAAAGACACGAGGAAATTTTAAAAACTCAAAAAATTAGGGTAGTTACAGAAAAAAGTTGTTTATGGGCGAGGGAACTTCCTATTTTTAAATTTTGGTAGATACAGGGTTGCGCGAAATTAGTGAAAAACACCAAAGTTGAGTTATGTGTGTGTATATGCGAGAAGAGTCTATATTTTAAATTTTTTATGGTTTTTGAATAATTATCATGTGTTTGTTTTTTCATCGATTTATAAGTCGATTGTTAAGGCTTCTACATTATTTTAATGCTTAAATTGTACTGTCACTTTTTTAAAATTGTGTTTTTTTACTCTTTTTGTGTCTCCGTGATCGAGTTTTCGGCGATTCTCAAGAAATCAAAGAAGTAGTAGTTGAATTTCTTCAGCGAGACACTGGCACTGGTGCTTATCTTCACATAACTCAGCTCCTGTACTTAGCACGGGAATAGCACAATTTTCCAAGCGTCTGCAATAATTATAGGAAATATTTTGACTTGGCAACGCCGCAATCGATCTTCAAATAAAAACAAACAAACAAAGTCTTTCTTAAAGTTGAGTAACGGGGTGTATAAAGGGCCATTCTAGTAAAATAAACACAACCTTATTATCTTCTGCTAAATTCGCAACAACGTCTAATAGGCCAGGGAAATTACGGTAAAAAATAACGAAACCTAGACAAAATTCATAACCGCATTTTTATAATGCCATCACAAAATATTGGTAATAAATGAACGCGAGAATTGTTTTTTATACAAAATAAACATACGCGTGTGGGCGTTTTTTAGAAAAATACATTTTCTTGTTGTAATAAAGGCGGCATAAATTTTAACTGCGAATTTTAAGCTGCATTTATTAGTAAGTAAGGTATATAAAGTTGAGATTGATAAATTAAACAGATTACGTTTGCCCAAGTATCCGAATGATGTAAAAATTACATTTTGCGTAATATTTTGTTGGGCAAAAATATTAACTGCGTTTTTATTATTTATAATTACCTAAAAAATCAAGTATTAACAGTTTGTTCTGAAATTAAACATATTGTTTCGCCGGAAATTGCATTTTAAAGAAATTGGAAGCTGTCTTTGAGAGCAAAATTATTAACTGGCTGATTTTTGTTAAACTTTGTAAGTGGATACTAAGTCTTGTTAAATTTTTTTAAATTAAACAAAAATTGGTAAGGGAAGTATTTTGAAATGACAGTCGACCTACATGCGCCGTAAATAAATGTTTAATTTCGCTATATGTGATTTAATAGAGTTATATTGTAACAAAGTTAAACAAAAAAACAGTTAATATTTTTGCTTTCCTAAAGAAATAACGAGTGACAGTTGACCTATATGCGCCGTAAATAAATGTTTAGTTTAGCTATATATGATTCAATATAGTTATATTGTAAAAACTTAAACAAAAAAAAACAGTTAATAATTTTGCCTAGTCTATACCAATGAGAAGTGACAGCTGACGTACATGCGGCTCAGATAAATCTTTAATTTTGTATAAGTTACATTCCATTTGTAAAAAGGAATGATAATCTGCAATAAAAACGTAGTTAATATTTTTGCTTTTGCCGAAATAGAAAATTATCCGATTTTTATCTATCTTTGTCGATCTAATGTTACTTCCATATTCTTAAAATGTTTAATTTCTTAATATATGTTAGCAAGGGATTTTTTTTACCTAGAGTCTAAAAAAATCCAGTTAACATTTTTGCTCGAAATTCCTAACGAAAATAGGTGTTTTTTGAGGTAACTCAAGGTTCCGTTTTTCAAAATGTTTAATTTTTGGTTTCTACCAATGTATTTACCTATAACTTTGATATGGTAAAACAAAATTGCAGTTAATATTTTTTTCTAGGTCTAATTCTATTTTCCCTGGCCTATAAGTATGTACCAGAATCTAAAAATAGGAAGTTTTCTTGACTATCTTGACTGTAAATAAGTTTTGTCGGAAACTATTTCCGCAACTGCCCCAATTCTTGAGACAAGGGCCACAAAGTTTGACGTATTGCATACAAAATATTTTATGATTAAAAGAAATTTCCAGGCCAGGTCTCGGATTGGGAAAGTAATTGCCGAGAGTTGCACAGAGGACAGTACATCTACGATACCACCCTCGAGGATTTTTTTAAACTATGAGAGGTCTGGGGGGGGGCACCTCCCCTGGGTGCGCCACTGGGTCACATTGTGTGTTTCCAAAAAGATCGAACTTACGTTATCTTTCGCGTATACAGTCTAAGAGCCAAACACGGGAATCTTCACTGAAGAACTTCGTCGGTCGGCGTCTATCCACCACCGTGGCTCGGCCAAGGCATGATCGGAAGGACGAGAGCGGATCGCGCCGCGGCGGGGTGGCCGCCGAATTATCGCCTGTCGCTTATCGGCCGATTATCGAATTATGATCGACCGGAATGCCGGCCGCTCGTGTGCGGACTGATCCGGACGGGAGAGGCGCGAGCCCCGCCGCGGCTGCCCCCTCTCCCCCCCCCCCCCTTCGATTTTCTTTTTGTTTTCTCCTCGGCGGCGGACCCTCGGCGTCTCTTCCCCCGAAGGGGAAACAGGGCGATGGCAGACGGGAGGGGCGTCAACGATAAATCGAACGGCAATAATAAAAATGACAGATCGAAAATAGTGATTTACTCGGCGGCATGAGCGAGCCGAAGACAGATTTTCTCTACGAAAATCCAGAGAGGCCAGATCATGTATTTTTTTTATGCACTGCACGGAGCAAAATTTGTCACATAATATTCAAAAATGCGTATTTTATAACGAAAATATGTTAAAATGTAAAACAATTTACTTTCAACTATCAGCTAACATAATATGTATTTTTATATTACAAAATAGTAATATACAGTGTTTTATATTTGATGATTTGCTTTCTACTATTTATTCGTTTAATTAAATTTTGATATACAAGGTGTTCCAGCGGAAACGTAACAGGCTCTATAACAGCCGGAATATTTTTTTCTTGGAGATACGCAAAAATAGGTCAATTGTGTTTGGCAGGGGGGCATCTTTTGGCATAAAATGGAGGGATCTATCTGCAACTCCCTGGAAACGTCTCTCAATTCTCTATACACCTGCATCAGATTATCGAAAATCGATCGACTTTTCAAAAAGATACACCGAGTAAAATGCAAAACATTCATTTTCAAATATTGCCTGGTATTGTTGGAAAAATTAAACAGATAAATTATTGTAATGCAATTCCACATACTCCATACTAAGTTTAGGTATAGGTATTTTAATCTAGTTCTTAGTTTTTTTAAAAAAAATGTATGCAAAATATTTGGTGCCCCCCATATAGTATTCTCTGCCTATAGCAACCTTATACCGCACACAAGAGACATCCGACCGGGGAAATATTTGGTGTATATTTCGAACCCTAAATGAAGCAGATATTTTAAAATGGTATGGAGAATTGCTCTATAAATTCAGATTTCATACAAAATGCGAAATAGGTTTAATATTTTATTTGTTGTACATTTTTTTCTAAATGAGCATAATAATTCTACACGCGTTTGCTTGTTGACGCGACCGATTCTTCATGTTTCAATATTCTTCGAGCATTGACTATAATTATCTTTATCCTAAGTACATTCTATAGTTTTTAAAATTCCAATATTTTCAACGCAAGTAAAGCTTCATTATTTTAAAACTTTATTATTAAGTACATTCATTGAGTAAATCAAATTCCTTTACTCAGTGGTACAATGCACATAAATTTTATATTTGGAACGAAGAAAAAAGGACGTTTTAAGAGCCTACCATGTTTTCGCAAGCGAAACATCAGATTTGACTGAGTTGTTTGTCCAAATATTATGTGCAATATTGTAATGTAGTGTTTGGGCTGAATTAGGATTCTCAAAAATCTAATAACTAAAAAAACTCCAAAAACACACTTGGATTCTCAGACAAGGAAAAAGAGAGGACGCCTAACAGCGCTCGCGGCCATGTTACCAATATCACAAAAATGTTAAAGCCAATATCACCAAAATGTAAAATGAAAACTCTGACTTACATGTAATTTGAAATTTTGGTATTTGTAAAGCTAGTGTCAAGTGCTGAAATATATTTATTTGCAGCGTTTTCGAATCAATCAAAATAAAATAAGTAATACACGCCCATGGAAACCAGCCTATATTTTATGAAATTTTCAATAAAAACGAGATACATACAGAGTGTCTCACTTAAGAGTGAAACAAGTTTATAACTTCTTGAATTTTTAACCGAAAATAATAAAATTTTTAGCAAAAGTAGATGACATTGTTGCCTACTTATTTCCAAAAAAATTAGTTGCCTACTCCAAAGTCAAAGCCACCTGCGATGCCGAGGCTAAAAATCCGAAAATCATTTTAAATTTACTAAAAGAAGTTGTTCGGAATCGATCCAGAATCCTAAATCCAAAATTTTATCAAAATAAAAATATATTAAATAAAAAAAAATAAAGTCGGAAAATGGCAATTTAAGAATTTCCTGTATGAAATGGTGAACATTTCTATGCGCACCTTGGTATCTCGGAAACTACCAGAGATACAACATCGGTCAAAATAGACAAAAGAAGTGCTATCATACCCTCTAGAGTATTCTGTTTCGAAATTCCCGCTAGCTTGATTAGTTTGTAATTTATTAGTTTGTAATTATATATTTAAAAAAATTGAAAAAACGCGGTTTATTTAAAAACATCAAATATAATGTTATAATGTTATACTGATGCGGAAGATATTATCTTATCTGGTGGGTTTAGGTTTTTGGTCGTGCCGAATTCGATACCATTTTCTAGGCCTCCTAGATTTCGAGCAACCACAACTATCTTCGTTTTTTTTTTTCTTATTGCAACCATACTGGATTTTTGCACCTTGCAACAAAAAAATCTAGTAGAACAAAAAAATGGCTAGAAATAATCATTTTTAAAAACACCACATAAATCAGTATATGCTTTCGACGAACAATAATTGATATTGAATGTGAATTAACTTGTCTTTGAACTATGGCACGTAAAACCTGTGTACCGGATAACATTCTGTGTGACTTTGGCACTATAGCCAACCACGTGGTAAGGTGCAACTACAAGTAATCCTGCCGCTTGCAGATAACAAATTGTCTTGGAGTCCCTTCTGTAGCGATCTCAGGTGTGCGGAAGGCTGGCTCACGGGAGTGTGGGAATCGATGGCGAAATTTTGAAATGGGATTATTTATTATCTCCTCTCCGATGAGGACCACCGGCGGACAGCGACACCGCAATACATCACACCGGATCCGGTTGATCGGACCCAGGACCTTTGCGGCAGCTCTATACCCGCGTATTCTAATTAATATCTCGGGTGCATTTTTTTAGAACGAGGAAACTTTACTTTCTACCAGGCGATTTTCAATTAGGTAGGTACTTAGGCATGCGACGGGGACGGCTCGAACGGGAGGCGATGTAATATGCCATTAAGGATTTCGAGTGGGTATAAACGTGTATGAATACAAACAGTGGACAATGAAGGAGGTGAAAGTCGCCAAATCAAATAGGATAGCCACTCGGACGTGTACTTATGTTTGTATGACAAACTTTGGTTTTTTACAGAGGGCGTCTGTTGATTTTAAAACGAATCGTCCGCCTATACTGGTTTATTGCTCATCGCCTAATTCTAGTCTTATTACCACAGTAATTTCTGCTCGCTGAATTAGAACTGTATAAATGTGAAGATTCAAATTAAGATCTACTCATAGCCGTGAAGGTTACAAAGCACAATTCGCTGTCTTCTGTTATAAACCAACAGTAAGATAAAAAAATATAGGTATGGTTTTAGAAATTTGACCTAATACAATTCATATATGTACAGGGTGACAGAGAAAGTACTTTTTCCCACAGTTTTTCAATAGTGCGGAAATAGCCACATTTTACTTTAATCAGACCTTCCAAACTACTTACGGCTTATTTTAAATAGAATCCCTCAATTTGATTCGCCATTTGAATTCTGCGTAAAATTTTCTTTCGGATGACGCATATCGTACCTTAGCATATTTGTTTAAAACGTGGCCTCCTGTATAGAACATTTTTTATCAATTTCCTAAGATTGCCACCACCAAACAAGACGCCAGGCAAAGATGATCCATATATAAACTTTGAAGACGATCCTCACCTGGTGAATAGTAGGCCATGGATGTTTAAATGGTTTATTTTGGCCTGCTTGAATATCAAGTCAGCAGGTTTCGAAAACATTTATGGATTAGAAACATTTTATTCAATTTTCAATTCCATCAAAAGTAAAGTAGGATATCACAATATTCCTTTAAATGGAAACCTAATTTGTGCACGAAATATATACCCGTAATGTATGGCACTTTGTATTTTTTTATTTTACCAAAATTTTAAGCTGTTGTACACTATTATGTCAAGTAATATCAAGCGAAGAAAAAGATTTTTTAATTTGCATTTTTTCAAATATTTTGCAAGGTCGTGCACAAGATACTAGTGCTCGTACATTTGAAGGCTCTCGGTTTCGCCTCATGCCACAACATGGCAATATAATATCTTATCGTCACCATTGAATTCGCCATAAAATTTGCCCTTTATCGTAGAGGACAATACATTTTTTTAACATGGCACTAAAAATTAAAAATTTTTTAATTTCTCGTGCTTAGAATTAACTATATTACATCCATAAAGGGCTAATTGAATGTAGTATTCAACGGTGTCATTCACAATTTGAAAAAATTTTGGCATCTCACTTTATTATCAAGCAAGCCAAAATAAAGCAAAAATTAAATTATACGGCTTCAATATGTTTTTGCCGGTGGCATAAGGCAACTTTTTTACCTTGCAACATAGCTTTCAAAGTACAGGGTGAGTAAGAAATAAATTGTTAAAAATTAAAAATATTTCATAGTGATTGTTGACTTACATTTTAATTGTTTTATATTCTACTAAAACCCTTGACTTACATAATACTCATATTATTACTAAATAACTTGTAAACAGGGTGAATCTAAATCTACTCGTATAATATCTCACTTTACTAACAATATCAATAATGTCAATAATTATCACTGATAATTATTTATCAGTGATAATTTCTTCGAATTATAAGGCAGCAACCACCAAACTGTGCCTTTTTTAGCAGTTATAATAAAGTAGCATCAAAGAAATCAAATTTGCTCGCACAATATGTCAAAAAATAACTTTTGTTTTTCTAAAATATTTCTGAAACTAGGTCATAATTTATGTTCAGACAAAGTTAACGTTTCAAAAAGACATATTTTTCAAATAAGTACTAACAATTAATCCATAACAATAATAAACAAAAAAAGAATTCGTTTTTTAATCCTTTTTCAAATGCTATAGGTACTTATATTTCTAGTTTCAGAGATATTTTTGGTAAACTTCTTCCGCTCCGTTGTAGCAAAAGTTATTTATTGAAATGCTTGGGCAAAACTGATTCCTTGGAGGCAAGTTTATCATAATTGCGAAAAAATGGTGCAATAATTAATGAAAAAAATATGAAAACACCGGCACATCCATTAGAACTTGGGTGTTGGTATGATATTACCAGTTGCCAAAATTTATAGTCCCATAAAGCCGCTAACTTTCTTTTTGTAAAAATCTATTGGATACGTGAAATTTTATCATCTTAATAATAATTAATATTGCCAGTAAATTTAGCTAGAATAAATTTTGATTAACCCCACATACAACTTATTTAGCAGCTAATATGCAAGTTAAGAGTTTTATGAAAATATGAAACATTAAAATGCATGTTAACAGCAAGTATTTCAACAACATTTTGAATAATTAAGGGATGTTTTACGGAACCCAAAATATAATTTGTACGGTGTCCTTTAATTTTATTTTGCTTTTTTTTTATAAAATAAAAAGTATGTGCGGCCTCAAACCAGGGCTCTACTACTGAATAAGTTGAGTTCTTTTAATCATCTGTAACGATTTTATTGCAATTTTGTTTTTTACCTTTACAAAAAAAATAGTTCATAGGTTACTATATTTCTACCATAAGTAGGTATAGCAAAAACAATGCATTACAACAAATAATGATTAGTCAGTTTTTTTTGTATAGAATAGTTGTAACAAGAAATTTCCAAATCAGCTTACGACTCGACACAGAGCGAGTGCATATCAGAAAAACGTCAGATGACAAAGCCTAATCAGGTTAATGGGTAATCAGACCGAGTAAGTTGGCGAGAATAGTTTGTACATATTTAGGGGACAATTACCGCCTTTTTAGCTATTATAATTATTGCATTCTACTTATGTGGCGTACGCCATATCGCATCGCACAGGAAAGTCGCGAACTTCCTGAAAAAGTGGCACAAACGTCCGACATTCCTATCTACATATATACATTTTCAGAAAATGAAATCCAATACACACAACGAACATCGCATAGAAATGTTGTTGAAAACATCAACAATCTACAATTTATTGATATCAGTAGGCATAATTATTATTACAGAAAATGATGACGACGAAAATGTAATAACGTAGCCTTTAGATGATTTTTGAACCCAAAGTTTGTATGTACATTTTTACAATTATAATGAAAAAAACTGAAAATACAAGCACATAGGTATACAGTTTATTCTGCGTATCAAAAATACCCTCAAGCAAATAGAATTATTTACCTTTGCGGGTGGTAAACTAAAACCAGTTGTTTATAACATAAAAAAAGCGATGAAAATTTCATATAATAGTTAATAATTTTATACTGTTTAATAGTTTTTAAGTTGTACGAGAAGAAGATTTAAGAGACAGGCAGCAGACACCGTAGAACCCCCACAGAGACCCAACAGATATTGAAATAGGTAAAGAAGAAAATAATTGTCGTTACCTATGACATTTTATTAGTTTATGTACAGGGTGATCTAACATTTATCTACCTAACTTACAGAATCAATAGAAAAGGTCCAAACAAGATGATTTTCTAAAATTGTTTTTTTGATTTTATTTCTAGAATAAGTGATTAATGTTAATACAGTTTTTAAACAAAAATAGTGCCTTTATCGCTAAATATTCAACAGGTAAATTTACCATAGAGAAAAAAGCAAAAATTTCCAGAGGCGTGTTGTGTTTTGTTGTAAAATAGGTTAGCTCACCCGTACCTCGGTGACTAAATAATATTAAATTACCTTATTTTACTCAATTATATAGCTATTGTAGCCCTATAGAAGTTCTCCAAATTTTATAATCATAACTCATTTATTTTAGAAGATATCATGAAAATACTTTTAAAAAATCGTATCTAGTTAGACTAGTCAGTTTTATTGTTGACTGCAATAGTATAGGGCATGACATTTATATTGAAGTAGTTGCGTCTGGTGCCATTGCTCTAGAAAGTGATATTTAGAAACTACAGGATGCGGCTTGCAAAGTAATGAATTTAGTCACCAGTTTGAACCATCCCTGAATATTTGTGTATTTCGGGTCATTTGTTCATTCCTATCGAGTTTCGTAGTTTTAGACAATACAGTATTTTTACCTCTAGAATTAAATTTATGTATGTTGAAATCGTCATAAATTCCATCGTTTTGGTATTCCTCGTAAGTTTACAGTATTCGCACCTTTATTAACTTTTGAATTAATAAATATGTTAAGTTTTACGTATACCAAGACGGGTCAAGAATTACAAAGCACGAATTAGCCAGTTGGAAAATTCATTAGATTAGGTAGATGTCGCTATGTTTCCCCACAGGGAAATACTAAGAAAAAGAAACTAAAACGTTATAAAATAGTGGTTAGTTTCTACATATAGAATGTAATTTTAGGCGGATTATTTTCCCCATTCTACTTGTATCAAATAAGGTTGTTTCTTAAAACGAACAACCAATCATATGCTCTTGTTACCGATAAATGCAAAAGTCCGTTTATCACTTCGTTGCTTTGCAACCCCTGCTCAATTATACACACCAATTTGCCAAAATTGGCCTGTTTTGCATTGTTATAAATTATGCAACTAAAAATTATGTTGCGGTAATATCAGAAATTGTATATAAAAAAAATGTTACTTCGAGATAGAAATATACACGAAATAAATAAAGGAATCGTATTCGTGAAATTCTCAAGAAAAATCACACATGCCAAAGGTAGGTACGACTTTCAGTAGATTGTACTGATTTTTTACATGTTGTTATGGGATCTTAAAAGAAACCTAAATGTGAGAGGAATTTTGTGCGGAATGGGTGATTCACAACGAGGTCCAAAACTACCGAAAATGGTTCTCAAAACGGTTACTCCTAAAAGCATTTGTTGCCTCTGATCACTAAAAACGGAAACAAGTCGTGCTAAAAAGGACCTTTAATTGTTTTTACAATATTATACAAGGCACAATAGTGTTATATTCTTATCAGGATCTGACTACACATCTATTAATTTTGGTTCTGCCATCGCTTTGGGGTATTTCAACAATAAATTATAAGGGGTATTTTAAATTTTGTTAACAATAATAGAATATAATATCAGTAGTCTTAGAAAATAATGTACAGGGTGTTCCGGAAAACTTGTACAAAGTTATGTTTTTTTTACAGGGTGTTTACTTTCAAACATATACAAATCCATAAAATCTTTATTTTTGGAGATAATCGCCTGAACTTTTTTTTGTTTGAAAGGCCTTCAAAAGCGGCCTCCTTTGCCCTTTCTAGCATTTTCAAAATGCAAATCCAGGAACGGCTGCGTTTTTTTATATCCCCATTTTTACGAAAACCATTTAGCGATTATTTTATTTAAAATCTGACCCACAACGTTAATTAGGTCACCACAAAACCAAAATATAACAAAAAAATATATACAGAGAGTTCCATTCTGCAGGGGGTCAAATTTGGAAAAATAGGAATTTTAAAGGCCATGGAATTGCCTCAAAACAGTTAAATAGTCACCAGGATCATACTCAAAGTGTTACAATAATATTATCAAAATTATACAATAATATAGAGGATGTTCTGGGTCATCTCAAAATGCAGAATTTTTTTAACATTTATTGGGTTCCAGAGCACCCTGGAATAATTATTGAAAAACGGCTAATAAACACAAGGGGACAAGTCTGGCGACACCAAATCGTAGAGTATATTATATTCCTTCATTCAACGGTATTATTTATGGACATGTATCATCTTAGAGTGTGGCTTTGCAGAGAAGGGTTCAATAATGTGAATTTTCTTACATGTATACAGTGCCCGCCAAAAAGTCTCCACCATATGGGAAAAATTTTTAGTAAATAACTTACGGAAAATTTGTTTGCGGCATCAGGTTTTGCTTGCTCTAGAAACAAAATTGACATAATCAAATGTTGTGACGTAGTCTCTTTTATATGTCAAATTTGACATTAATGAAAGAAATGTCCGAAAAATGGGCTTATTTAACCGAATTTCGAAAAAAGTCATAAGAAAAATATGTTTCTTTCGCAATATAATACTACTGTGCAAAATTTCAAGAGCCTACTACGATTTTCATATTTTGCCCTTTGTTGGATATTATTGGACATAATATTTTAAATTTTCTAGATATTTTTGATCAGATCAGCATGACAGAAATATTTGTGCAGTATGTATTCAGTCAATGAGTGTTTTAAATTACATAGGATCGACTTTTATGGATTAACAAATACGGAAAAGGGCAACAAAGGGTAAAACATGAAAATCGTAGTAGGTTCATGAAATTTTGCACAAGGGTATAAAATTGCGAAAGAAACATATTTTTCTTATGACTTTTTTTCGAAATTCGGTTAAATAAGCCCATTTTTCGGACATTTTTTTCATTAATGTCAAATTTGACATATAAAAAAGACTACGTCACAACATTTGATTATGTCAATTTTGGTTCTAGAGCAAGCAAAACCTGATGCCGCAAACAAATTTTCCTTAAGTTATTTACTAAAGGTTTTTCCCATATGGTGCAGACATTTTGGCGGGCACTGTATTTTGAAAAATAAAAATAAATTACATACTTTTAAAATGTATACTCGCAGTTTTCAATAATTTCAGGATACTCTGGAATCCGATAAAGGTTAAAAAAAATTCTGAGAGATTTTGAGATGACCCAGGTTCAAATATCCTGTATATATTGTATTGTATCTTTGCACACCAACACTTTGAGTGGTCCTGTTGACTATTCAACCGTTTTGAGAAGATTCCATGGCATACTTGATACGGCAGATGCCTTTAAAATGAAATTCATTAAAATTTAAAACCAGAAACTTGATTGAAATTTACGTTATTCACAAATACATAAATAAAATCTGGAAAAATCTTAAAATATGAAAATTAATCTCGTGTTTATTGTGAAGAAAATTGTTACGTCCATAGTTTTCAAGGAAAAAAAAATTGAAACCTTTTTTTGTGGTTTCTTGAATTTTTACTACTACCTTTTTTTAATATTGTTATATCTAAAAACGATTATATGTACACAAAATTAAGACAAAATTAACGCACCAACGTAATAAATCCACACAAAAATTTGCGTTAATTTTGTCCAGGAGTATATTTGCAGGAAATTTAGTAAAGCTTGTCTAAGCTATTAAAGCATGCATGTCGAATATAATTATATAAGATCACGAAAAGTTCCTAATTTTTCACCGATCACCAACCACAACCGTGACCTGGGAACGTCGACAACCACGAAATGAGGCCATCCGTTCTCTTATTTTCTTAGGAGCTAAGCTTTCCTACTACCCGCTGGCCTCTCTCAGCAGAGCTGATAGGCAGCAGGGTTTAAGATGCTTCTGCCTATGAGCCTATTAATGTCTACGTACTACTCCTCTTCATTGCTGCTTGCATCAGTATGAGTGCAGAAGAAATTTTTCATCTCCAATAATAATAATACAGGGTGAGTAATTGGGAATGGGAAATCCCGAAACCGGAGATAACACTTTCAGAGTTTTCATAGGTTCAACTTATATGCTTAGGTTTTTTTGTGGTGGCAATTGGCAAATGAGAAATTTTGGATATTTTTATGTACTTCCCCAGAGCGCGCTATTTATATATCTACTCTAACACTTTGGAAAATCAGGCCATACCTTTTTTATATAAAGACAGAGAAAAAAGACAGAATATGAAAGAGCCAAGAGCAACCTTTTTAACGCAAAAAACGCTTTTTTTTTCATATTTGTATTCAATTTTTCTCCAAGTTTACAGGTAAAACTTGCGCTCCCTAGCATCTACATAAAATATAACCAAAAATTCTTATTTAGTAACTATCCCAAAAAGCCAAAGCCCACCAATTTTAAACTTGAACCTATGAAAGTTATTAGGAAATTTCCAAAAAAATCAACATTTGAAGTTCTGTATCTCTTTAGTGACCAACATTTATATACACGGTGTAATAGTGATATTTTGGTCCCTCCTATCTCCTCCTTCGTATTTTCCCTTCCCAATGAATGACCCTGTATATAACACTATTTTCATTTTAAATTAAGGTTCTTGTCCTTTTCCAAAATACGAATAATCAATTTATTCTCATAAGCAGAGATCACTAGGCAGATTCAGTTCTAATTTGATATTCATTGGCGTTCCTTAATTTAGAATAACCCTAACTTTACCTATATATCATTATTCGATATTAGAATATGTGAGGAATCAATGTGCTTTTAATTAACCGTTATTTTTTTGTGCTGGACAGAAGCACACAGTACACAAATTACTATTGCTGGAATACTTTTGGGTTACTAAAAAAATGCCAATAAAACTCTTCACTCGACTGTAAACAACTTATTATAACCTTAAACAATACTTTAACATGTTTGCAGAATTCTTTGCAAAGCTAGGTATCAAATGCATATCACACCGCGATTTTCCGCAACCAGCCGTGACGTGGGAAATCCCCGAAACCGCAACTGGGGCGACCCGTTCTCTCATTTTCGCCGTTTTGCCCCTCCTACGACCCGTCCACGTCCCTCGCCAGCTGACAGACAGCAGGATGCTGGTTCAGCGCATTCATATAAATGTCTAACTCATCTTCGCTGCTCGCCAACCCATTGTTCTCCGCTATCGCGTCCTCGGGATCTTCCCCGTCAAAGTACCTATCTTCCGCATCGTGTTCCATCTCATTAACGTTATCGTAGGTATTATCGTTATCCACCGCGCTGTAGTCGAAATCTTCATCTTTGCCGTCTAGGAAACTCTGGTACATGGTTGTGTTGAACTCCTCTCTCAGCAGTTTACGTTCTTCGGCTGTTATGCCTTTTACGGTTCGCTTTTTGTGTTTCAGTCTGGTCGTGTGACCTTCCTCGAACTCTCCCCAGCGGAACGCAGACGGCTTCGGAATTGGGTTCTTGTTACCACCGTCTTCTTCTTCCGATGAAGAGTCCTCTTCCTCCATCTGATCATCTTCCCTTTCTTCCTGTCTCTTCCTGTAAATCTCCGCGTTGTCTCTTTCGATGCCCTCCATCAATATCTTCACAAAAGTCATCTGTTCTTCGATTTTATTAAAAAAATTGTCCCTTTCCTTTTTCTCATCTTCTGATAAGTATTGACCAACTAATTGCTCATATAACAGAGGATTTCTTTTCATCATCTCAGTTTCAGAAAAATACGAATCATCTTCCTTTAGCATATGCTGTAAAGCTTCGTACCTTCTATTCTTTATATCAACATGGTGACTGCTCGAGGCAACGTCCCTAGCAATGTCCTTCAAAACTATGGCTATTTCATACGCTTCGCAAGAGGTATTTTCAGTGAATTGTTTGAAATGATTTAAATGTTTAATTTCTAAATATTTGCCAAACTTTATCAAAAAATTCACTTTGCTTTTTCCGTACATTTGCTCAGCGATTTCAGTTTTTTCTTTAATTGTTGGATCGGCCTCCCCTCTTTGTTGGTTTTTGAAAATAATCTTGTCGTTTTTGGCCAAGTGATTTACTATTTGCTCTACTTCGTTTAAGATTGTCATTCTTTCTGTTTTTTCTACTATTTCAAAGTCTACTTTTTGGATATTTTCAGTTTTTGTTTCAGAAGAATCTGAATCTACTTCCATTTTAATAAGGATGACCTATGTCACCTGCAATATAAAAAAATATATTAAGTACTTATAAAAGGAATCAGCATTCAGCATAGCACTCGGCATAGCATTTGTTATACAGTTACTTTATTGTTTACCATAATATGTAAAAAAGATGAGGTAGGTGTATGGACCTGTCGTACCTAAATAAAATAACATAAAAAATGTCGCCTTGGTACTTAATTCGAATATTTACTTCCAACATCTGATTTCCAATTTAAATGAAGTAGTTTTTTAATTTGGGTGCATGTGAGCCATTAACTTATTTTGAAAAACGTAGAATTATTAATTCATTACCTATTTATTGTAGTATAAGCAATAAAAAATTAAAGTTTCACTGCGAGGAGCCAGTCTCGTGCTAAGTTTTAGAGTGTAATAAGATATCAACGATTCTTCTTTTTAAACTATATTTTTTTTACAAAGCTGCTACTAAATCAACAGACAAAATATTTTTATGTTTTTTCAAGTACAAATCTAAATCATCAAACTGTAAATAATAATTATTAAACATGAAACTATAATACATATTTTGTAGCTTGTTTATGACATCTATCGATCAAAAGATAAACTAAACATTCTCCAGCGATTCATTTTGTGTAAGCGGATGTCTAATCCAGTTTACAAATGTCAATTTTCCCTCAATGAGTAATTTTTTAGTAAAACAATGTGTTGCGAACGTACTTTGTTGTCCTAGCGTTAAAAAATTGTGTAACATTTCTTATTCCAAGATCACTCACCCTGGGGATGTGCCATAACTTCTAACTGAACTGGTACGTAGTGTTTTAATAGGTTAAGACACTTTCAGTTTCAAGATAAAACATTCCATTGTCACGCTGATAAACTTCTAACACATTCAAACAGTTATTGAATATGACTACTGAATACCGTTTGGTTTAGGAAAGGAAGTAATTATTATTACTGAAATAATTTTTATAAAATTGTAAACACAACGAAAACGCTTGGACTCACGCACCTTGTGTCCCTCTGTCGAGCAGTGCTTCTAGCTTGACGTGTTGACGTTGCCCAGTGACATACAGTGTTGCCGCATTAGGAACAGAAAATAGAACTGTCTGTAACTACTAGGTGCACTCCCCTAAAATTACAACATGTACGTATAGGGTGTTCATGTATAAACTATAACTATCTTATATTTCTTTTAAAAAATCGAATAAAGTTGAATCAAATCAAAGCTAGGTAGTAGGTAGGTATACCAACATATTATGTTATATTTAGGGAATATTGGCAGGAAGTTTGTCAAACTAAACTTACCTATTAAAAATAAAATTTCTAGATTTTGCGTTTTTGAAATCCCTCATCACTACGGTTAAATAGTAGGATATGTATATGTCCTCGTGTAAATGAAGAAATAGGTGTAATATAGACAAAAAAATCGAGTTAAAATTTGATCATTTGGAAATAGGACCTATGCTTAATTAGAAATTTGTCACATAATTTTTGTTTTAAAAAATCAAGAATGTTTTGGAAATTTGGAAAAACTGATTGTTCCCACCTGCAAAGGCCGTTTCTCTAGGTTTTATGACAAAATGTTATGAGGAAAAGTTGTTTAGAATGAAACACTGAGTAGGTAATTGTGTAAAATCTCAAAATCCGAGGGTAACTTTTTAACTTTTTAAACTTGTAAAATTTTTCCTCGGTTTTTTTTTGGAAAAGTGTCTCTCTCAACAAAATATTACTAAGAATGCAGATAAAGCATCTAGCATTTTAAAATCAAAGTAGACCTAGGATTTTGAAATTTTAGACAATTATTGAACCCTGGAGCACGCCTATCAAATGATTTTTTTAATTCAAAAATAACATAAATATGTTTTTCCATGAAATTTTCTTAAGAAGTTTTGCAATGAACGATTTTATAAAATCAAAGGAGCTAGAATGAAACACAATCTTTGTAAATTAAAATTCAAATATAAACTCTTCTGTTGCACTATTGAACTGCTAAAATTCCTAGGTTATAGTAGGACATGTCTGATGAGTTCCATGTTTTTCTGTAGTAAAACCAAAGTTGACGTCGGAAAAGTCACTTGTCACCACACCTCTGATTTTCCCAACAGTTTGGCAACGCCGCTCTAACCGATCGTTTTCTTTACAGAATACGCCATGGCTAGCCCGGATGCCGCCTCTAGATGGCGCTGGGACTGGAAATCGTTATGCGGAGAAGAAGGTTTCATCATTTGGTCGCAACCACGCCACGATTTCGGTTTATGCTTTCAGCAACTGTGCATAGAGATCCCCGTTTTGTCGATTCTCGCTTGCGTCTCGGCATTTTACTTTGGAAAGCACGAAGAATTCGTACGAAGAGGAAAATTGCAGATGAGCGCTATAAATTTAAGATGCATAATCGTACTGCTGTTAGCTTTCTTACCGGTTTTACAAATTTATGTTGATACCAATGAGGCAGATCAGTCTATAACAAAAATTTCTTATTTCCTGAGCGCCGTGCAAGGTTTTGCTTGGTTCACCCACTTTTTATACCTAAGAGGTTTGAGGAAAAGACTTGGTAAATCTGCAAGAGGTCCAATTTTGATATGCGTGGTTTGGTGTCTGATCTTCGTGATGACTGTGATATCTTTGAGGAGTCACTATTTGGTCTACAAATATGATGTTTCGAGGAGTTTTAATATTTATCTTTCGTACGTTTTCAGTATTTGTTATGTTATTGTTCAGGTTGGATACGCCTTGACTTTGGTACCAAATGAAGGAAGTACCACTTCAGTCAACTATGTGGATAGGTTCAGAGAGGTAAGAAAAAATATACAGAAAGAGCTTTGAATGAATCGACCATAAAAACAAAAACCAAATTTTTTACAAAAGATACAATTTTTTGATATTGGTTATTTTGAAACCTCAAACTAGCCACTCTAGCCAGGCATTGTGTGTAACCAAATTTTATTTAGTTATATCTTAATAGATTATTATCTATAGTGGCAAATTTTCTTTAAGGGTAACATTTTAACACTTCTCTAATGAAATTTAATATCTCCGGATAAGCACTAAATTAAATTAATTATTATTATGACATTTACGTTGGTTTGAACACCTAATACCCAGTGGCGTAGCCAGCATTTAGGGGCGGGGGGGGGGGGGTCGAAATTTTCCGAAATATTTTCTTTGTGAAATTTTGCCGTCTACTGTGTTTAGTCGGATTGAAATAGGTAAACAAAAATTAGCAAAATCCACCGAAAATACAATGCTATTCATAAACTTCGCACCAAATGGGAAAAACAATTTTTATTAGATTTTTTGAAAATCTGATTTTGGGCTACGTTGGTGCATGTTTTGGGTAGGTACACTATTGCGCCTGAAGAGAGTCGCGACGTTACAGCCCAGGCCTGTCAAATATGACATTTAAAATAAACACTAGAAAAAAATGGGGTTTTACCTTGGAAATCGGAAAAGGTTATTAAGAAAATGTATTCTTATTATATTATTGTGCGTCTATGTCAATTTTTAGAAGGATATTAGTTTTTTTCTTAATTGATATTCCAGGAATTGAAACTCAAACCATAAAATTCAATACAAAACCTTTACTTTATCATTTTGCTTCACTCAATTTCAAAATATAGATGTGTTTTGTGTAAAAATATTACAACATTGGCCCAGGGCATGAACTTAGCTTCAAATTAAAGAGTCTGCACCAATATTGTGTTGTTACACAACAATTTATTTAAAAAATCGTATTTTCCCTAGTTTTGCGTTGAAATTTATTTTTATTTTTATGGTTTAGTAAGAAAACAACTATTGAAAATTGGCATGTAACACATTTTTCTCCGATATATCCAAAGGCAAATCCAATTTTTCCCAATTTTGAGTTTTAAAAGTCAAATTTGACAGGCATGGACTGTGACGTCAAGGATCTCATCTTTAGGCGCAATATGCTCCAATACATCCTGAAATTATGTTTTCACTTTCACTAGTAATCGCCCTAGTGCTTGAATTATGGCAGGAAATTTTTCGAGTATACCAATTTTCTTAAAAAATTCGTGTTAGAGAAAAAATTCCGGATATTAATTCAAGAACGTGGGGGATTCGGTAAGAAAATTCCATACCTACACGTAAATTAGACGAAATTATTACCAAAATTTTTGTCGAGTACCTATATGTTTAATGTCACATTATAATAATGACATTTGTCAAAAAAATTTCCGCTGTAATCACCTCCTGCTGCCTAGAGCAAGTGAGAATATTTCCGGAAATTTTTTGTGTTGCCATGACAACGAAGCAAAAAACGAGCCTCTGATTGGTCAAAAAAGGTAGGTATGGAATTAAAAAAAAAATCGTATAATAAATTTTTTTCCCATTTGGTGCAAACTTTATGAATAGCACTGTATATTATTTATTAACATATAAAAAACAAAAAAATTAAATATACTTTTTAATATAACACGTTTTTAAAAAACTGACTAAAAAACGCGGGGCGCATGCAATAGATAATAATATCTAACTATTGATGCATGCGCACTTAAGTCACTAACAATTGTACCTATTGCACTGTAAATAATGTTTTCCAATGTCAGCTACTTTTCTGCACCCCCTATTGCACGCGCCCCATCTTTATGGGTCTAGGAGAAATTATTTTATACTTTTTAGTCCGATTTTATAATATTTGCTAAACAGTACTTCACACCCCAAAATGTCCCAAATTTCCAGTCCGAAGATCAAGCCCTGCTCCACCACAACGCATATGTGCGTTTCAGCGAAGAAGGCGACCCAGCCTACCTGGGCGTCGCCATGGAAGGGGTGTCCTGGCTGTCCAGACTGCTCTTCTACTGGGTGAACCCCATGATGGACAAAGGCGTCCAGGGCAAACTCTCCGACTCGGACGACCTCTACGACCTGCCCGTGTCCTTGAACTGCGCCTCTCTCGGCTCCAAATTAGACAAAGCCTTGATTAGCGGCGATGCGGATGCGCAAGGTAAACGGATAAGTTAGTTAGGGGTGCTTAGGGTCGGGGATATTAGGTTATGTACGGCGGTTTGGGCACGTTAGGAAACGACAGGCGGAGGTGCGCCAAGAGACAAGAAGAAGAGGTTTAATTTGATGTCACAGTAAATTCAGCAAATTGCAATTACAAAAACTACCTTCATCTCCAAATTTGTGCCTGTTCATTGTTGTTGGCAGATGTTTATTTCGAGCAATATATGGCAAGATGATATATCCACAAACACTCAAATAAGTGCATTAAAATATAATAGCATGCTAGATTTCCTATCTGACGTTTAATTCACGAAACTGTATCTGCTGTACAGAGTGTCCCAATAAGGACTCCCGTCGCCGATATCCCCGGAACAAAATGAGATATTTTAATTCTGCAAACGCCGTTCGCTAGGACGTGAAGAGGGCTTTATGCGCAACTACTAAGCATTCATTTTGACATTGGCGTATAGATGGCGCTGCGGTGCAAAGAAACTTTTCGATCCTACGAACGTTGGAACGTAGCGCATCTGAAAGACTGGGTAATTTAGAGAAGCTTTTGTTCTATGGACGATTTTCTTATTGTTACTAGTTTCTGAGATAACCGCTCTACAATGTCATTTACAAAAAATGAGCTAACTCGCTTAAAATTAACTTTAGAGAAAAAAAGTTATTAAAAATATCTTTGTAGTGCACTAAGACGAAGAAAATAGCGGCACGAGTCAAATTATTACACATCCGGCATAGCCGGAAGTACCGAAAGTGACTCATTTTTCAGTTTAAAATTAACATGCTGTATAATTTAGCCCTCAAAAGTGAAAAAAGGTAATTTCCAGTGTCATATAAAACAAAAACACCATGTATATACGACAATTTGGCTGAATTTATTTTTATTAACATAAGGTGGCTCTGCCCATTATTTCAATGTGATATTTAGCTTAAAACACCCAGGTAATTCTCTATCAGACCCAGTGGCGCACCCAGAAAATATAATTGGGGGGGGGGGGCAACTTAAAAAGTTTGACGTATTGCAGTATTGCAAAATATTTTATGATTAAAAGAAATTTCCAGGCCAGGTCTCGGATTGGGAAAATAATTGCCGAGAGTCGCACAGAGGACAGTACATCTACGATACCACCCTCGAGAATTTTTTAAAATGTGAGAGGTCTGGGGGGACCGAGCCCCGCCCCCGGGTGCGCCACTGTATTGTCAATTCGTTTCTTGCCTAATTAGTTTATTAATTTTTGTAATAATGGTTAATCATAGTAATGAGAATAAATTAAATATGATATTAATTTATGGAGAATGCGGTAAAAATAATGCTGTAGCCGCTCGTATTTAGGTATGGACATAATTTTGAACATTTATTGTAAACATACATTTTTAATTTCTATAATGTCACCTTCGGTTAACAAAAATAAATTCAGCCAAATTGTCGTTGTATACATTGTACCCACAAGGTGTTATTGTTATTAGGTATATTTTTTCCAATTTTGAGGGAAAATTGTACAGTATGTTCATTTTTAACTAACTTTTTAACTAACTAAAAATGGGCCACTGAAGGTACTTCCGGTCAAACCGGATGTGTAATAATTTGACACGTGCCACTATTTTCTTTGTCCTGGTGCACTACAAATATATTTTTAATAACTTTTTCCTCTAATGTTAATTTTAAGCGAGTTAGCTCATTTTTTGTAAATGACATTGTAGAGCGGTTATCTCAGAAACTAGTAACAATAAGAAAATCGTTCATAGAATAAAAGCTTCTCTAAATTACCCAATCTTTCAGATGCGCTCATTCCAAAGTTCCTAGGATGGAAAAGATTCTTTGCACCGCAGAGCCATCTATACGCCAATGTCAAAATGAACGCTTAGCAGTTGCAAATAAAGCCCTCTTCACATCCTAGCAAATGGCGTTTGAAGAATTAAAATATCTCTTTTTGTTCCGGAGATATCGGCGACGGGAGTCCTTATTGGGACACCCTGTATATGTATGCTATGGAAGATAACAACCAAATAAAGACGAAATTAGGATATCAAAATATATCAACTAATAAATACCAACCCTTACAGGCGTTCAAAAATATTATTATTATATTCTTATAAATAATATCGTTGGAAAATAACGATAACGCCATACATAGTGGAAGTCCGCCGAAAAAATAGTAGGAAAATCAGTAGTACCTAAGTGAAAATATTCATAAAAAATTAGGATATTTCTGAAATCGTTGAAAAATATAGACTTTTTAAAATTATTTTTATATAATTTTTGATATTTTTCTATGATACGTGGTGTTTCTTATGTTCGGTATAATACTTTAGTTGACGAAACGAAACATTGAAAATTTGTAAGTACATTAAATTTCAAAAATTTAGGACAATATACTTAGGATCCCATTTTACAGAATTTTACTTAATAAGGAAATTCCAATTTTTTACAACAGTGTTTATACTCAAAAACTTAAAAATACTGTTTGATCTAGTACAAGATTTGCCAGACTATAATAAAGGTATCGTTGGGCCCAACGATATAATACTACCTTATAACATAACTCCCAAAGTCATAAATAGCATAGATTAAAGGAGCCATAGATATAGCAAAAAATCCCGCTACCCCAATTTTTAAACTTTAATTTTGGAGCAAAAACAAATTAAAACAGATAAATTGTAATGTCTTATAATAAGTTGAAGTGTAGGTATTTTAATTTAGTTTTTATATCAAATCTTATGAAAAATATAAGGTGTAGCATACGAAAATTTCTACAATTATTATTGTTCTGGCAATCTATGTGTCGCTTTGTCTATGTAAATAGTGATCATGAATTGACTGAGTAATACACTACTAAAATTGTTAATTAGATGTTGTGTTTAGCGATCCAACTTATTAATTTATTGTGAGCTGTATTGACTAGGAAGTTGATCGAAGGGTACAACTTTTTTCAAAAAGTCGTTTCGTGAATTATATTGACATTATATAATATAATATCGCAATTCGGGAATATACTATACTGCAGTAGGTGGTTGGTTAATTTAGAATATGGCCTGCCAAGTTTACTTAGCTTTTTTTTTAGAAAATGAACAGAATGCAGATACAACACCATTTTCATCACTTAGAATCGCAAGAAGAAAGGCAACGCTTCTCATAGCACTCCACCGTTGTTTTTGGGTACAATTCTACGGAGTGGGAGTCCTTAAGCTCATTGCAGACATTACTGCTTTCGCTGGACCAATGCTTTTAAACAAATTGGTTGGATTTATTGAGAATAAATCTGAAGATATCAAGTGGGGATATGCATATGCAGTTGGTTTGATGATTACAACCCTTATAAGTGAGTTTAATAAGAGAAAAAAATAATGTTGTTTGACTTTTTTTTATATATTATATAGGTTCGTTGTGTGGTTCTCACTTCGACTTTTTAATGTCATTGATCGGATTGAGAATGCGAGCTTCCCTGGTGACAACAATTTATAAAAAGACACTATCTGCTAGTTCGACAACGTTAAACTCGCGTTTTTCAGTCGGCGAAATTGTCAACTTCATGTCAACCGACACCGACAGGATCGTGAACTCCTGTCCGAGCTTCCATGCGCTCTGGAGCATTCCCTTTCAGGTAAAAATAAAGTTCCATTAATGTTTCCTTCACTAATCCCGCCTCTTCAGCTGGGAGTGACGCTGTATTTATTGTACGTTCAAGTGGGATTGGCCTTTTTGGCTGGCTTAATCTTCGCCTTAGTCCTAATACCCATAAACAAGCTAATAGCGGACAAAATCGGCCAGCTCAGCACGAAGCTCATGGAGCAAAAAGATGCCAGAGTGAGAGTCATTACCGAAGTATTAAGGGGGATCAAGGCTATCAAACTATACGTCTGGGAGCAGCATTTCGTCAGGCAGATAACCAGTACGTACTTGCCAACAATTTATAAGTTTAACCGTGATTATGATACAACTTTCAGGATTGAGGGATAAGGAGTTGAAGTACTTGAAAGGGAGGAAATATCTTGACGCGGTGTGCGTTTATTTCTGGGCGACAACGCCAGTGGTTATTTCAATTTTAACGTTCACAACATATTTTTTAATGGGCAACAAATTAACTGCAGCTACCGTGTTTACATGCATCGCTCTTTTGAATATGTTGATAAGTCCCTTAAATGCATTTCCGTGGGTTTTGAATGGCATGACCGAAGCTTGGGTGTCCATCAAGCGCATTCAGAAATTTTTGGACGTAAGTACTTAGATGCCCGGTTTTTAGAAAAAAAAACATTCCATTAATCGTCTTGGGTTTCAGCTGCCAGACTTGGACCTAAACAAGTACTACAATGACCAGTTGTTGGTCGGAGAAGATAATTCGGAAGTTATTATTAGAAACGCTACATTTAACTGGGCTAAGGAGCTTACCACAGAAGAGAAAGTCCAGTTACATTCATTTAATAAGCGAAAAGTTGACAAGGGAAAGGGCAAAGGTAAGAGGTCCTCTTTCGCTCGACCCAACATCGAGGATCGCATATTGGAAGAAGACGAACGCATAATTTTTAAATTGGAAGATATCAATTTCAAAGTCAGGAGGGTGGGTATTGATTAATGAAAACGTTCGATTGCACCCCAATACGAGTTTTTAATTATTCCAGGGGGAATTTGTGGGAGTTATTGGATCGGTTGGGTGCGGAAAATCAACGCTGTTAACTGCCATACTTGCCGAACTATCGATGGATTCGGGGGATATTGCAATTAGTCAAAATGAGGCAGGTGGGTAGATGGATTAAAAAAGCGAATAACCAAGTCATTAAAAACATGTTATAGGTTTTGGTTTGGTTTCCCAGCAGCCTTGGTTGCAACGAGGTACTATTCGTGACAATATTCTCTTTGGAAAACCATTTGACAGTTCAAAGTACAGTGAGGTGATTTTTGCGTGTGGGCTTACGGAAGATATCGTCCGTTTTCCTGCTGGAGATATGACAGGGATAGGGGAAGGAGGATCCACACTTTCTGGCGGTCAAAAAGCTAGAGTTGCTCTTGCCAGAGCCGTGTATCAAGAAAAGTACATACAATTTTATTCTTTTATATCGTCTTTTTACCAATAATTGTTCTTTTTTTAGATCCGTGTACCTATTGGACGATATTTTATCAGCGGTGGACGTCAACGTGGCCAAACACATTTTCCATCATTGCATCATGGGCTTACTGAAAAATAAAACAAGAATTCTTTGCACCCATCATGTCCAATATCTTGCATATGCCGAAAGAATCATTCTATTAGAAAATGGAAAAATAAAGGATGAAGGCAGACCTGCCGAAGTGCTTTCGAACATCGACGATACGCTACCCATCGACATAGAGCTAGGCGAAAGCATGCAATCAGTCTCGCTTTCTTCAAGCACAATTTTAGACAGTTGCAAACAAACCGAATCAGTAACTAACCAAGAAGATAAAGATAGTTTGTTGCACGGAGAAGTAAGCCAAACTGGCACATTAAGTGCAGGTGTATATAGTTCATATTGGAAAGCAACTGGCCACTTGCTCAGCGTGGCAATTTTGCTCTCCGTTGGCTTGATGCAATCATCAAGAAACGTAACAGATTGGTGGCTTGCGCAGTGGGTTACAAGTGATGAGGCAAACGGAACCAGTAACTTCACCAATCGCATGCATTTGGATCATGAAATGTTGATGGGCGTCAATCTTTTTGAGGCATATGAAACCAATTCATTCCTAAGAATTTATATAGAGCTTGCAGTATTAAATACATTGTTTACGTTGTTCAGGGCATTCCTGTTTGCTTATGGTGCAGTCGCCGCAGCTACAAAGTTTCATAAATTGTTGCTAAAATCTGTGATGAAGGGAAAGTCTACGTTTTTCGATGTGACTCCAACAGGGCGAATTTTGAATAGATTTTCCAGTGATACGTATACGATAGACGATTCGTTACCTTTTATTTTGAACGTATTGTTAGCGCAAGTTTTTGGATTGATTGGAATACTATTTATTACAATATACGGTCTTCCTTGGATATGTTTAGTATTGGCGCCACTTATTCCAATCTACCACTGGTTGCAAAATCATTACAGGTTAACTTCGAGGGAGCTAAAACGGATATCGAGTGTTACTCTTTCACCAGTTTACAACCATTTTAACGAATCATTGCAAGGTAAGTTGAAAAGTAGGATACATATTTAATGGAATAATATATCATTTTTCAGGTTTGGTTTCTATTCGTGCTTTGCGTGCTAGTCAGCGTTTTAAGCGCACAAACCAAGACTACGTTGAAGCAAATTTAAAGGCGCAGTTTTCTTCACAAGCAGCTACTAGATGGCTTGGGTTACGACTTCAATTTATTGGTGTAGCCGTCATTTCGGGCATAGGTTTTATTGCCGTTGTTCAACATCAGTTTGACGATGCAGATCCAGGTAAAAGTTTTCTAATCTTTAAGTTGATGAAATCAATAATTTCGAGTCTTGACTTCAATGTAAATTTCTGAGGGATATACAGTTTTAATCACATCGCTATGCACTAAGGATCATCTGTGTAATCAACATCTAAAACTTAACAGCCTCAGCTGTCCAGTATGCCTCGTATGTATCAGATTTTAAGCTTTAGCGTTCATATTTCACCCTGCTAATTAGATTTTGATAGTGCCGACTATCTCTAAGGCTGAATACAATGTTGCCAAGGGTTGCCCGAACCAGGTATACCTACGTTTAATAATTGGGAGATTAGCGAGTTTAATCGGGCAAATGCTTCCCCAGCGTAATCCCCAGATTTTGGCAATTATTCTAATTGGAGATAATCGGAGATGAGGTGGAACAAGCTCGGAGCAACACGTAACAAAACTAAAAGAACCATGGAGCCCACTTTATTAACTCAAACTGTTCTTTTTTTGTCGTTCAGGTATGGTGGGACTGGCGATTTCTTATGCATTGTCAGTGACGGGAGCATTGGGAGGTGTCGTGAACGCTTTCACGGAAACCGAAAGGGAAATGATTGCAGTCGAACGAGTTAATCAATATGTGAATGAGATTCAACCGGAAACTAGTCATTTTATTTGTGATCCGCCATTTGGATGGCCTAGTCAGGGTGTGATTTCTTTCTGCGATGTTGTATTGAAATATAGGTACGTATATAAATTAATACATATAATGTTTTCCTCGGCTAAGATGTTTACGATTCAAAATAACATACATACATACAGCAAATTTCAGAGGCATACTTACCTAAATATTGGTACTTATTTGGCAAATTACCTAAGGTGAATGCGCGCACAGGCTATAATACACTGTGGATCTCTAATGTAATAATATTAATATTGTATCACGTTGATGTCAATGTTATTGGAGCCCATCTTCTGTAAAGTTGTTGTTTAATATATTGGATTGTTGTTATTTTTAATGATATCTTTGATCATTGCCTCTAAAACAAGAGCGAACTGTTTTCCCAACTGGAAACGTTGGTCACAATTTGCATATTGCATGCAAATGCGATGCAATTGACAAATTCATCGTCGATTCTGTTGCGAAAATTGTTTAAATAAATTAACACAATGTCCGTTCCCTTGCAATATCGATTCATGACACCGTTCACTACTTCGGCTGATGCATCTGTTTAAATTTGAATTAATCCTAACCGTCGTAATGTGCTCCCGCTTTCAACATGAATCACTGTATTATTAGGTGTATTATTACGCAAATATGTGTTCGGGATATAATTAGCCACCTAACTCGCATTATTGACAGATTCGTAAACAGATCCATCGGATATTTTAGAAGGATCGATTTTACGGCCACATAAATATTTATCAGACTGTTTATATTCAGGAATGCGTATTGTGCATGAGAAGGGAATTTTACATTCACCAGGATATGCTAATTTAAGTGTTTTCTTGCAGGGAGAATTTGGTTCCTGCTTTGAAGGGGGTAACGTTCGAGACGAGACCATCTGAAAAAGTTGGCGTTGTCGGTAGGACTGGGGCTGGGAAGAGTTCAATGATTTCAGCCATTTTCAGACTCGTCGAGATTAGTTCAGGCAATATTTGTATCGACTCAGTGGACATTAAAAGAATTTCACTTCCAACATTAAGGTAACTTCATTGTCTAAATTCTTAATTATTGTCTAGATAGATCTTAATTGCCATTTTGTTGTTTTAGAGCCAGACTCTTCTGCATCCCACAAGATCCATTCCTTTTCAGTGGAACTTTGCGAGATAACTTAGATCCTCTAGGAGAATTTAGAGATAACGAGATTTGGAATGCCTTAAATAGAGTTAATTTGGGAGGAACTATAAAAAATTTAGGCGGATTATCCAATAAAGTGGAGACTAGCGGTAACAATTTTTCTGCCGGACAAAAACAACTCATATGCTTGGCTAGGGCTGTGCTTCACAATGCCAAGGTAAGACATTAGGATTTACCCAACAACATCTTCACTTAATTTTGTGTATCCATTCACAATAACAAGCTTTGCAAATGGGGGTCAGACCTATATAATGGTTCTGATTCTCAATTGAAACGAATAACCATTTCCTGACGAAATCCGACCGCACGTGTCTACTAAACTAGCGTACTCGTACTTTATAGCTAATAAATCAGCTGTACTCGAACTTGCGGCCCTCATTTATTTATTAATTCGATTATTTTTAGGTTCTCTGCATCGACGAGGCAACTGCTAGCGTCGATTTAGAAACAGACCGTCAAATCCAAAGCACGCTCCGCTCCGCGTTCAGAAAGAGCACCGTAATAACAATAGCTCATAGGGTGCAAACAATTTTGGATTCGGATAGGGTTATTGTGATGGATGAAGGTTCCGTGGTGGAGTTCGGCAGCCCTGACGAACTGCTAGCTGATACGGAGTCGTATTTTTATCAGTTAGTTAACCAGGAGTGATGACGAGAATATTTTTGTGTTTGGGAAATAGATTTGGAGTTGTGGACGGTGTGACTGATTATGCTAGCGATGCGTATCAGATGATGCCGTGTTGTTTTATTTTTAACTGTTTGCTGACTGATTGAAAAGATGTTTTATATAATAATTCTGTAAGAACAAAGTTATAATACGTACCTACCTATTTTGTATCAATAAACTGGTTAGTCATTCAATTCGAGCATTATTTAAAGCACTTAGTAGATATTGCGGTGAGCAAAAGTTCTGTATAAAATCTTGAAAAATGGATCCAGTTTTGGTTGGCGAAGTTAAAATTGTTTAAAAATTATTCATACCCATAGAGAAAGTTACAGCAAGACATTATTGCTGATTTCAGCGAAGCACACCAAATATGTTTTATAAAATATTTTATAATTTAAATTTTATATAAAAATTAGATAATTAATAAATTAAAATGACTATATCTCAACTTATTATGCTGAGTAGAAATAATTGTAAAAGATGTTACAATTTATCTTGAAAATTCGGTTTCAAAAATGCCTCCGACTATCTAGATTTACAGGGTGTTCAGATTTGATCCGGAACACCCCTGTAAAATTGTGATGCGCGGCACGATTTTGACGATTTTTGTTTGTGTGTAGGAAGCATCGTCATGTACTTGATGTGGTGGCATCACTATTCTACGGAATGCTACGAATTTTTTTCGGTGCCATTCCTTGGAATTTTTTTTATCGGAAATCTGGCAACGTAGCTTTATTCAGCACCCCCTGAAACCTCAATGTCCCAAGTTTTATTAATTTACTTCTCCGACTAACATTTCTACAAGGCCTTAAAGTTGAGAAAATTGTTTTTTTTTTATTTTCAATTAAAAATCAGGAATGGTTTAGAACTATTTGAAAACCTGTAAACTTAATCTAAACATATTAAAAAATGTCCTACTAATAACGAAAACAGAAAAAGAACAACATCGTACCGTTTTAAAATAGTACCTAAATATGGCATCTTTTCTGTGATCTGTGAATAATACGCCATATTTAAGTATTATTTTAAAACGGTAGGATGGTGCTTGTTTTCCGTTTTTTTATTAGGGGGACATTTTTGGAACGTTTCAGTTAGTTTACCCGATTTTCAAATATTTGCAAAGCATTCATGATTTTTCATTTGAAAAAAAAAATCGCACTCTGAGGCCTTATAGAAATGTTAGTTGGCGAGGTACATTCATAAAACGTGGGCTATTTTGGATTTCATGGAGTGCTGATGAAAGCTCCGTTGTCAGATTTTTTTATACATAATCATACTTAAAAAATATGGCATATTTCAGCATTATTTTAAAAATATAAAACGATGTTCTTTGCCGTTTTTTAATATATAATATATTTTCAGATATTTAATTGCAAATAAAAAAATTCAATTTTTCAAATTCAAGGTCTTGTAGAAATGTTGGTCGGCGAAGTAAATTAATACGACTTGGGGTTGGGTTGGGGTTTCATTGCCAGATTTCCGATAAAAAATTCCTAATGGCATTTTCCAAAAATATTTCGAGAAATGGTCGTTCTACAACAAAAAGTTTTAAATAAAAGCTCCAATTCGGGCATTAGATGGAGGATATATTCTCATTCTGGTAAGTATCACCCTTCTATGTAACTTAAAGGTTTTATCTATAGATAAGAAATGTATGAAATTAAGTAAATTGTTAGTTCTTTAGAATTTCTGTAAATAGAGCAAATTTGAAATCTTTCATATTTCTCACTATTATTCAGTGTGTCCCCGGATGGAGTCCAAAGATGACAAGTGGACTAAAAATTTATTTTTTCGACAAAAAGTCATTCTTGATGAAAGTTTCTGCTTCTCGAAAAAATATGGTCTACGGAGGGAATTTTTGATCTTTTTTATACAGGGTGCCCAAAAAACACAAAAACATGAAATACCATCGAGAATAAACTACCTTTATTTTTAATAATATCAAAAATTTTTACTTAGAAAAGTTGTTTAGAATTAAAAGATGTGTGCGATTGTCACTTTTCAAACAAATCAGCCAACTTCGATTTTTTTGATTGCCAAGTGTGGAACTCCTTTGTTTTTAAAAATATCAAAAACATTTCTTTAGAAAAGTTGTTTAGAATTAAAAGACGTGTCCGATTGTAACTTTTCAAGCAAATCGGCCGACTTTGATTTAAATAGGTAAAAAAAATAAAAAAAAATCAAAGTCATCCGAATTGCTTGAAAATTTACAATCTGACATGTCTTTTAATTCTAAACAACTTTTTTGATATTTTTAAAAATAAATGTAGTTTTTTTCTTGATGGTATTTAATGTTTTTGTATTTTTTGGGCACCCTGTATAAAAAAATCCAAAATTCTCTCCGTAGACCATATTTTTTCGAGAAGCAGAAACTTTTATCAAGAATGACTTTTTGTCGAAACTTGAAATTTTTGGTCAATTTATTGTCCTCTTGGGGACTCCATCCACGGACACACTGTATACACAGTGATATTTTTCAAAAGCAAAGACTACTTAAGCGACCACTGTCATAAAATGACATTTAGACACTGAAAGCATGCGTTAAATGATACTTTTAATGGTGTTAATGTAGAAAAATAGTGTATAATATACTCGTACGTGCTAAAAGTGATTTTAATTTGTTCGAAGGGATGGAACACTCCGCCTTAGGTGTTGTGTTTCAAAGTTCCCTTCTCACGAAATAAAATGTCATTTTTAGCACTTATATCATAAATTACTATTTTGAAATACATTTTGTAAAATGTAGAAGCTCTATCTAAAATTAAAGTAAAGTTACTTTACGGTTATTGCAAATTTTTGTCAGAATTTACCTTGGTTTTTAAGAAAGAAATAAAGTGATGGCAAGGTGTATATTGGGAAATATTGCAAATAACATGATTGTGCGTCTAGATTATTTCTGACGTCAATAAATTCATTTTCAACAGAAATTGAGCCGTATAAATCGCTATCAATAATTAGTCTTGTGTTTGATGGCTTTCGGGCGCATTTACCGCTTCCCTTGAACATGCACAAAATCGACTCAGTATTTATAAACGTGCCGCTCTCGCTGGAATAATAAACATGTTTCTGTTTTTTATCCCGTCGTCGACGTTCCGAAAATGTTTCCTATAGAGGCCTCGGATCAGTTTCTAAAAATAATCGCCTCGATTTATGGGCGCGGGGGAAGGGGTGTGATTAATTCCGGTGGGGCTAGAGAATCTACAAAAACGAGTATATAACATGACAGTAATTTTGTTTAGCACCTGAAAGTTTTCACTTGGATTTAGGGGAATTACGTTACAGACAATATACGCGGCAACCTTCAGTTTATGGCTGCCCGCTCGGTCCCCCGGGTATTTGATAAAGCCGAACGGGAAACTAGTTGCGGAAAATAAAATTCTGCAGTAAATGCACTGGCATTTATCTGACGCGAAATTAAGTACACCTGTCTTCATAACAGCGCCGCTCCCAAGAAAGCTATACCTACCCAACTAATCAAATAATGTTTCGATGTAATCACAGGTATTTGATACAAACATGCTTCCGTCTGTTTCTAAATAATATAATTATTATAACCAGCAACGTCTCATCGGTAAGAAAACAATAATAAGGATGTTCACAAGAAATAAGTTTCTGCTTAACCGACATAACAAAGCTGTAAATTACCTCTGAAATATAAAAAATCAAAGACTATTTTTTGTCGAAAAAATAGCGAGAAGTACCTATGTACCTGCATTCGTATTAATTTTCGGAACGCTCTCATTAGCTTGCCGTCCCCGCCCCAGTTGGAAAGGGCTCACGTCTCCATCGAGCTGCTGTCCTTTGTGCATATTACCACGCAATAAAACTTTACAATTTCAGCATAATAGGATATATTTTCTATATTCCCACTATAGACGCCGTAAAACTGCTGATGCTAGCGCCTATACATAGTGTGTAATGTCCCGGCATTGCCGTGTCGCGGCATTTCCCTAACCGTTTTATAGCCGTGCCAATTTCACTGTTTCTATTTTGCATTTATTTATTTAAGAAACATGTTTCTATAGACTTATAAGTAGATCTATATGGATTTTGGTTTGAAAATTAGTGTACACACCTAATCTGAACAGAAGGTTTCTATTACAAAATATCCACATGAAGGTCACAATTATTATTGTAAGGTGGCATTTTACTTTATTTAATGGTAGTTGGACCAACACTATATTAAAGACCCTGTGATGCTCAAGAGATCGCCACTGGCGCCACACGGCGAAAAAAATCGATGGGGTGGTTTAATACTAAAAACATAATTGTTGCAGTATCTTTTCTAGAATAAAAACATGCAGATGTGTATATTACAACGAATTTAATATTCAAACCAAAATAAAATGCTTGTTTTATATGTCTCTTTAATTTGACAAGTTTACATGCAGAGGCGGATCCAGGCAAATCTAAACGCGGGGGCGGCGTGGAAAAAAATTTTCCTAAGGGGCCGGGGTAAGGGAAATTTTTAGAATATTATATATGTATTTTTGTGAAAAATGAAATAATTTATTTCTCTAGAAAGAACAAAAACAAAAAAATGTTTACCCAAACAAAATAACAAAACGAACTTAAATAATAAACATAACAAAACAAAATCACAAAAAGAAATAATAATTCTTTAGATTTAAAAAAATAATGTACTTATCACAAAATAAAATCATCTTTTCTCTTCTTTCGCGCAAACTGATCTTTTCTTCATTTATGGGTACTTGCGGTCTATAGGTACATTATTAGAGTTAAATTACTTAGTCTGTCTTGGACCGTATTCGTATGTAACCAAGTTTTAATTCTTTTTCTTGAAATCGGCATTAAAATGTCCCAAAATCGTCATTAAAAGCACAGAAATCGTACAATAATGTAGCCCATTATTGTACGATGTTTTCAATAAGTAGGCCTTGGCGAGATGTAAACATCAAACGTCAGACGCGGAGCCATCGCCCGTCAAAAGTGACCAAATATTCAAAACCCGGCCGATAAAGGCTCATTTAACTTTTCGTACACATTGCGAAATTGTTTCCTATAGAAGCGCAATCCTTCAGTATACATATTTTAGTAAATTTGAATATCAATAGATTTGTTGTGTAGGCTGCACAAGAAGCAGCAGTTTGGTTTTTCTGTCAGAAGGTGCCGTACATCATTATACTTGTCCTAGGTAGAGCGATCGGGAAAGTCAAGCAATGCCGCGCGTAGTCGGTTCGTGGACGGGTGATCCCTTATTATTATTTTCTTGCCTAATAAAACATTTTTTTTTTCCTCGGCCTCGACCAGAGGCCTCAGCAACTAAACTCCACATGAGTCATAAAAAGTTGAACTTCAGTGCCTTGGTACATAAATAACTATTAAGTGAAGAAAAATTTATTTCCGCTGGTGCATTGCTTATCGGGAAACTAGCAAGTATGCTCAAGCATTTGCTTGCCGTTGTCGCGTACTGGTGTTGCCGGAACAAGCTTTATTGAGAAACTGAGGAAAATATACTAAAAACGCTTTTTAATTGTACACTAGATTGTGACAGGTAAATATTTAATGTCCCTAGAATTCCCTAAAAGCTATATTGATATTATTGATAGGTGACGGAGGACAGGGCTGTAATCAACAGAATTTACATTTTACACACAAGAATCCTAAATTTCAATAGATAGAAATTAACATTAAACTCTGTTCTTTGAAGCATAGAAAAAGGCTATAGTTATAATAGTTTCTGTGTTTGAAGTTAGGTTGGAGCCACAGACACAGAGATCGAATATCAAGGTTAAAGTTAGGCATCTGTCACAAGTTCTGACATTTCTGCCGGACATCCAAAATACGTCCCTGTATAGGCACCCAAAAACATTGCCGCCAACCGTGCATTACCAAATTAAGAAATGTCGTTTCTAGTCTACAATTAAAGAGCATTTTTAGATTACCTAATAATACTCCGGTTGTAATAATGGTTGTAGAAAAAAGGGGGGCGGTCGCCCCCCCCCCCCCGCCCCCCTTTGTACCCGCCACTGTTTACATGGCATATATTTCCATACAATCTCTAGTTGTAGTCTAAGTATAGAGCGCATTAGATTTTTCAGTTTCTTCTTTTCAGTGGACCATTGGTTCGCTTTGGGGCTTGAAAATTTTCATTCTTACTCTTCCAAAATATAATATATCTAGCTTCTTTAGCTGGTTCAACAGATAGCCGGTTCAACATAGATCATCATCTACTCGTCAATCCCAAAACAGTGTTTATTCTTCTGTAACTCACCAAATAATGGTTTGCGCATACAATTTTCTTAATGTGCACGGAAATTTTACGTTATCACAAACAAATCTACCTATAAAAACTGTGTTAATATGACACAACTGCGTAATACTGACCGCAGACAATTCTTTACTGTAAAAAAAGGTAGGTACATCGTAATAAAACTGGATATTTAAAATATGGGACATTCTAAAGGTATACCACAGAATGCCCCTCCTATGTTCGCAGCATTGCTAACTATTTAGACTGCATGTTTTTTCTGCCTTCGAACGACCTTGGTTCGAATCGAGGCCGAGGCAGATGCCTGCACATGTCTTTATAGAAAAATACTGCTGATATGGCCGAGAGCGCTGGACAAAAATGTGGATTAACGGTATTGCTCATTAGTGAGTGAGTGATTAATACTGTCCTGCACTCACTGGGATTACTACGGTTTTCTAGGATTTTCCGTAGTACTTGAGCGAATGCTATCCTAGTTCTACCGGGAAAAGTCGGCCTTAGCCACAAATGGCAACGAAGCCAAAATAATAGTAATTGTATTATTATTATTATAACGTATAATAATAAGTTACAATTTTTGAATACACTAGCGCCATTCCAATTCGCAAAGAACAATGAAAACATGACGTAATGCTCGGATCTTTAATATAGTGTTGGTCCAGAATGTATTGAGACTGCACAAATTCGCAATAATGATTGTCACCGACAACCGATGACTAAGAATGAAACGCTTCATTTGCTTCATCGGTAGAGTGGAACATTTTAATCATAAAAAATCGCAACTTTAGAAAACTAGAACAAAATCTATTTTTATCATTTTATTAGGAACTTTTTATTTCTCTTTGGTCCGAGATTATTATTACTGAAGCGCGCACCACTGTTGTTCGAGCACTTAAGTTGTTTATCAAACAGATCAATAAAATGAAACAATAAACGTCAATAAATCAATAAATTAACAAAATTAAATGGTCAAAATAAGGTTTCTCATAAAATTGTAGCAAAATTGTATTTGTATGGCCCAGAGGTTATAACATAGTTTCACAACTCTGCGAGCCATTGCATCGCTAATAGTGGATATTAGTGCTTTCATTGTAACATTCTGCCTGAAAAATATCGCCTGTTTTAACCGTGGTTCTGAATTATATGCTCTGCATCACACTGTTGCAGTCTGTCTATACAATGCACACAATTGTGTCAATCAGCGTCGATCTTCTCATATATATTTTTCCGTTCTACGAAACAATGGCTCGAAACATTGAACCCTCCATTTTATTTTATAGCTCGTTATTATTTGCTTTAGATAAAACCTATAAGAGATCAGCAGTGCATTCACTTCTGAATATTTTACTAAAAGAAAATCAAACCCAGGCCTCGAGGCTCGAGGATGCCGCGCCTTCTGTTTTTCGTTCCTCGGGCCGTTCTTTTCATGTTTTGTATACGTTTTCCGTTTAATTGTCAGTACTAAACCCGCAGGGGTAAACAGAATCGAATAATTGCGTGTAAGTACACATGTTTAATTATAAACATGTATAGCGGTACAAGATTACAAGACTTGGCTAAGGATATCGGTGTTCGTTAGCAACTACCAACAAAAAAATATATTTATAGTTCATACGTACATACATACATATCTATCGTTTCAAAAATAAATAAAAAAACCTTTTTAAAAACAAGGTTTTATTTCAGCACAGAAAATATATCCAGATCAGAAAGCTCCTTAATGACAGCTGTCAAATGGACTACAACTTTTAAGCTTAATATTTTACAAATGCATTGATATTCAGGTCCACTATTAAATGTTGGCTAATCTATGAACTGGGAAGATTATATTTCAGAAAAACTTTATTCCACATTAAATGCAATCTGCTTGTTTTTGGAGTTAGAAGTTGGAGTCCATTTGACAGGTAATGTTAAGGAGCTTTCTGTGCAACTATTCTCTGTGATTTCAGCCACGTACGAAAACGAATAAAATAAATATGGGTTTTCGTTAAGGTACTTGCTTATCAACCAATCACTGTCCAATTAAATTAATTATTGGTACCTACTTTTATAAACATTTTGGGTGACAAGCTTTTTGCTATAATGCAGAGCTGTTGAATAAAGGTAACACCATACGAAAAATTTCATTGGAGATGTCATTCCTAACGTCATAATACTATCATTGCACATCTATTTCCATGGGTAACTGTTCTTATGTCAACTCAAGATATTACCAATATTTTTTCCTTAATTTTTGTAGTAAATTCAGAACACACAGGCAAGTGTGTAAACATTTTTACAAATAATTTGATTTTTGAGCTCAAGAGAGTCCAAATTTTACGGTAATCCATAAAAGAAAACGAATCTCATACATAAATTCCATGAAGTTAAACTTTTTGTAGTTGGTCAAAAATAAAAAAGGTTACAGCAGTTTACAAATTTCGACTTTTTCAGATTTTTGGCCATAGTTTCAGTAGGTAGCCATGAACAGCAACTTTCGTCAAGACAAAAGAAGGCCGCCCTGTAGAGCTATCCATCGATTTTTTGTGTCAAAAATTAGTCAGATATTTTCGGTGAGTATATAATAATAATATTGTCCCAATTGTTTTGGCAACCAGGCATGGAAAAGGATATCTATAAGTTTCCCAACTATAGATATATACAGGTTTTTTTATTTGCCGTGGGTAATATTATCAAGACGCGTTTATTGTAATTGTGATCATTTAGATAATTAATTATTGCTTGGAAATATTTACATGTTTCTTAATCTGCAAGTGATCCTCTTTTATTGTATTATTTACTCACAATTCTCAAAGTATGGATTCATTTCTGTTATATACAGCGTTGACTTCTTCGGTTCTTGGTTTTCCAATAGTCTTGTTGGCCAAGGTTCTTATATACAGGGTGTAACTTAAGTACGTTAAAATATTTCAGGGTCGTGATCCAGAGCCAATTTTAACAACAAAAGTCCATATACACATGTGTACGAAAATTCTTCGTTTTCGTTATACGGAGTCTTAACATTTTCTAAAAAAAAAAACGTCTTTTCTCAAAACTTTTTTATTCTTATTTCGAGTTAAAATTAGTTGTGTTGCCTTGAAACCTTCAGAAGATCTTGAGAACAAGATCCTGATCTTTTCCCTACGCTTTTTAAATACCTGACATTTTTTACAAGTACGATTAAATAAATTTAAAAAATCTAATTTGCCGCGAAACGGCGATAGATACAAAAATAAGTCAAGAAATACTTTTTCTTCAGAACCAAATGCTCCATCCAAAACTGCTACCTACTTTAATTTCGTAGGGCCGTATTAACTTTCTTCTTGAATTTCTTTTTCGATTTACCCATATCTCCGCCACTGGTTCAATCTAGAGGTTGAAAATAACACATTTAAAAAGGTCTTAGCCGAATATGATATATGTCAAAATTTGGTTAAAAAAGCTCTACAAATAAAGAAGTTATGGGAAAAAGACGATTTTTTTAGAGAATTTTAAAACCCCCCCAAATTCGAAGAATTTTTGGACACATGTTTATATGAACTTTTTTTCTTAGAATTGGCTGAGGACCATCTCCCTGAAATCTTTTAACACACTTACGTTACACCCTATATAGTAAGAGCAGAATGTAAAGGCGAAGTCGGCAATAAATCATCAAAGAGAGAGCGCTATATCTATTGCTTTACTTGCACTCGCACTGTTACACTCATGTCTCCTCCTCCAATTTGTATTCGACGTACGTCTTAAAGTTCGCTAAGCACCTTTCATGAAAGGAAGAGAGATAGAAAACCTAGTACTTGTCTTGTATTACTAGGTAGTTGATTGTTTAAGGCAGGCAGGGTCGGCCTAGAATAAATTATTGCTTTACTACCTGATGTGGACGGACGGATTAAAAAGTTGTACTTAGCTACCTGTTGTAATTTCGTTTGTAATTTTTGAAGATTAATTGGGTAATTTAGACTGACAATTAAAAGATAATGATCCCGAAACTCAAAGTAGGTCTTATGTATTTAAATAATTATTGTAATGGGTAGGCAAAAAATATATATATTTATAATTTTAGTTACAAATTAAATATCAACATAAAATAAACTTTACATAGTCAGAAGTCAGTATATACATAATAAATAAATAATAATAATATATACATTTAATTCGTTATGCATTTTAGTCAGAATGTAAAATACTATCATCCGAATATGAATCGTCATTTAAATTTATAATAATTGGGTCTATGTCAACGTCCAATATCTTTTCTTTTCCCAACAATCCTTAATAACGTTCTCGGTGTGTTTTATACAACTGGACCAGTTTTCTTTAGTGACTTCCTGGAGAGCTTCTTTCCAAATACACATTACCGTGTTATTATCATGCATTGATGCTATATCTGGCTTTTCCACTTCCATCGTTTATTTTGTACTTAAATCCAAGATTCCTTAAAATTACACTTAACGTTGATTTGCTGCAGCTCAAGATTCCCCTTTTTTTCCAGTTCTTCGCATATTTTTTCCCTAGTTAAGTGTTGCTTGTTAGTTGTCATGTCATAAATCAAACTTCTTATTTCTCCTTTATCCGATTCTGTCAAATCTTTAGTTTTCGGGGCTGCTTTACTTTTAATGTGTACCATTTTAATATGGTTTAATGCCTTCTTGCCTAATTCGTGAAATGGTCCTTGTACTAATCTGTAACGCTTCCGATGCACATTGAAGTACTGATAAATTTTCACGTGTGTTCTCTTTTCTTTCTTGGAAATATTTCACCACATTTAATATTAATTTTCTACTTTGAGCACTGCTGCATTTTTATTACAGGTAGTCTATCACCAAAATAAACCAAATATTTAAGTACTGCCCTGTTTTATAGGCGTACTCCCATTTTTGAATATATTATCTTTATTAACATAATGTATCAGACAAGGACAATCATAGCTCATCTCTCTCGATTTTATGGCCGACTTCGCCTTTACATTCTGCCCTTACTATATATACTGACTTCTGACTATGTAAAGTTTATTTTACCTTGATATCTAATTTGTAACTAAAATTATAAATATATATATTTTTTGCTAACTATTACAATAATTATTTACCTAAATACATAAGACCTATTTTGAATTTCAGGATCATTATCTTTTAATTGCCAGTCTAAATTACGGAATTAATCTTCAAAAATCACAAACGAAATTACAACAGGTAGCTAAGTACAAATTTTTAATCCGTCCGTTCACATCAGGTAGTAAAGCAATAATTTATTCTAGGCCGACCCCGCCTGCCTTAAACAATCAACTACCTAGTAATACAAGACAAGTACCTACTAGGTTTTCTATCTCTCTTCCTTTCATGAAAGGTGCTTAGCGAACTTTAAGACGTACGTCGAATACAAATTGGAGGAGGAGACATGAGTGTAATTGTGCGAGAGCAAGTAAAGCAATAGATATAGCGCTCTCTCTTTGATGATTTATTGCCGACTTCGCCTTTACATTCTGCCCTTACTATACCCATTATTCTTATTAGCGCACGCATATCGTCGTCTCTCGTCTGTTTAAAGTCATCCTGGTATTTCAGATGAGAGAATCATGTTATACAGATCAAACAACTTGAAGCTCCAACCCTGAATCTCTAAAATATACTAAGACACGATCCTAACCACATTTCACAGAAGAGACAAGGGAGTTACAACCTCGCGCTCTTAGTCGACACTAAATTGAAATTTTCTTTCGTAGGGACATCCTTGAACATTTTTAAGTGAGTCCATTAGATCGTCTACGAGCCGCTCATTCCAGCCGCCGATTTCCCCAAAGCCCGCCGTCGAACATTTCCGCTACGCGCCTCGACTCGGCGTGCACGTATTCTTCGCCGGCGCTGCGTTGGCCCGCCACCCTTTGACTAGTGGCGGCCCATTAGCGGCCCGGGGCTGGGGGGCGGCGGACGTCCCCCGCCGCATTGTCGCCGGGGCTTCGAGTGCGTTTCGAGGGCGCGTTGCGCGCACCGCTCGGGCCACTCCAGGGGCCGTTGTGCGCCTTCTCGATGGGCCCCCAAGTAGGCACGACGAGAAGGAAAGGGGGAATAAGGCGGGAGTGTGGCGGGGGGAAAATTAGATGAAAGAGATCCGTAGAAAAAATAACTAGCAAGTAGATATTTGGATTGGTGAAACGGTTAATCCAAGCTGGACCAACACTATATTATAGACTCGAGCATGACGTCATATTTCATTGTTGTTTGTGGACTGGAGTGGCGCTACCAGGGACCCTTTAAAGTAAGAGGACCCATTATTTAGAGTTGCCACGAGACGAGACGAGACGAGATAAGGCCTTGTCTCGTCTCGTCTCGTCTCGAAATTTCGAGATAATCTTTTTCGAGACGAGACAATGGTCGAGATCGTCTCGTCTCGTTTTGTCTCGTTTATCTCGAGTTGTTTTGTTTTATAATAATAATAGTAATAATAATAATACCTAATAAGTCGTTTGGAAATTTAAAAATATTTCTGTATGTCCGAGAACCAAAAACTAAGGTCAGATTCGTGTTCAGGGACCTCAAAAATAGTAGGGACGAGCTGGGACGAGCCCGTTGTTTGTAATAAAACTTTTGTCTTAAATCTCCAAAATCTATCGAATTTCGGAAACAGTTTCAGTATTTTCCAGCCTCTGTTTGTAGACACTGAGTGCGTTTTGTGCGTGTGATTATGAAGGCCTCTTGTATTGTTATAGCGGGTGCTGTGAAAAGTGTAGTGATAAGGGTAAGGAGTTAGATGCTGAACACGCCAAGTCCAAGGTGTGCTAACACCCTGTTATTGTCATATCAACTAGGTAAATTAATAAACTGAATATTTTTTCGTATTTAAATTATCAATAATTAAGGGCAACGTCGCGGCCGGTCCGGTGCCATGTGCTGCAGCATAACGTCGTAGTCACATGCGTTCAGGTGCGCCTCGTTACGTGGTATTTGGGATAATTTGCCCCATTATTTAAACATGCAGTAATTTTTTTTTGCGTTTTCGGCATATTTGTACCTCCCTGATGACGTGGTTAAAATTAATGTATTTATGAATAAATCACCTTGTATACAGGGTGTCCAACTTTAAAACTGTACAAATCCGTAAAATCTTCATTTTTGGAGGTAATCGCCTAAACTTTTTTTTTGTTTGAAAGGCCTTCAAAGACCGCTTCTTTTGAACTTAATGCCATTTTCAAAATAAAAATCCAGGGCCGGCTGCGATTTTTTTATATCCCCGATTTTCACGAAAACCATTTGGCGATTTTTTTTATTTAAAGTCTGATCCCACATCGTTAATCAGAACTTCCCAGAACCCTTATATACCAAATTTGAATAAAAAATATACAGGGAGTTCCATTATGCAGGGTGTCAAAGTTGAGCAAAATAGGAATTTTAAAGACATCTGCCAAGTCAAGTGTGCCATGGAATACCCTCAAAATAGTTGAATGGTCAACAGGACCACTCAAGGTATTGGTGTGAAAAGGTCCAATACAAAATATACAGAGTGTCCTTATCTGTGCCATCTCAAATTACTGAATTTTTGGAACTTTATACGGGTCAAAAATCGAGTATATCAAAACCGCTCCACATACTATAAACGAACTAAATTTAAAAAATACAGAAGCCTGCCAGTCAGTAAGTCCAGTTAATGTGGCTTGTGGCTGATGTGCCACAACTGGAAACGCACAGAAAATGTATCATCTTAGACAGTGACTTTGTTGAGAAAGGTCTAATAATTTAAATTGTTTTTATTTGTTGGTTGGCATTTTGTAAAGAAATGAATTACTTTTGTGTTTATTAATATTTTTTCAATGATTCCAAAGCACTTCTGACCAGTATAAAGTTTAATAAAAATTCAGAATTTTGAGATGGCTCCGAGAAAAATACCCTGTATATTTTTGTAGTAAATGTTTTCACACCAACATTTTGAGTGGTCCTGTTAACCATGCAACTGTTTTGAAGGGATTTCATGGCACACTTGACTCGCCAGATGTTCCTATTTTGCTCAACTTTGATACCCTACGCAATGGAACTCCCTGTATACTTTTTGTTCAAATTTGGTATATAGTGGTTTTGGGGTGTTCTAATTAACGCTGTGTGGTCAGATTTTAAATAAAAAAATCGCTAAATGGTTTTCGTGAAAATCAGGGGTATAAAAAAATCGCAGCCGGCCCTGGATTTGCATTTTGAAAATGGCAGGAAGGTAAAAAAAAAGCGGTTTTTGAAGGCGATTTAGGTGATTATCTCCAAAAATGAGGATTTTACGGATTTGTACAGTTTTAAAGTTGAAGTTGGCTACCCTGTAGGTGAAATATTAATATTTCTAACTAAGACCTTCGAATGTCGACATTCAGCATGCACTCATATATGGTGTATGTTGAAAATAAACATTTTTTATTAAATGAAACCTGTTATGAACATTTCATGGGACAAGCTTTTTGATTTAAAAAAGTTGTCGCTATATTTGGCATTAAATTAACGAAAACCTAAACTTATCTTTCATTTAATTTTTAATTGGGTTTTTGGCCACCAAACAGATTAAAAGACAACTTTTTCAAGTTGCCAGAACGATTCAGAAATTATTTATTTTCTATTATTATTATTATTATTATATGTATTATTTATCGCGTCTCGGTATTCGGTTGGTGTATTTTTCATTACTCATCACTGTCGTTTGCGACATCCACCGAAGCTTATGTGTGTTTGTTGACATATACCGGTAATACCGAATGTATGATAAAATTAATAAATACTCGGTCTTCCACCAAGCATTTTGTCGAATGCCGACATTCATTAATTTCGGTCTTTCACGGTAACATATTCATCGCAAAAATAAGTGCTTTCATTATTTGTCACATTAGAGAAGTTGCAACTCTGCAAAAAGTTTGTAAATAAATATTAAAATGTTGAGGACGAAGTTGTGTATATTGGATTATGGATCTAGGTATACAGATCATTGGTATTGCCAGATCACACCATGCGATGTTGTTTTTTTATTAATTAAAATTTAAAATATTTTTATTTCCAGTCGTATAATAAGTCACTACAATTTTTCGAGATGTCTCGTCTCGAGCTTGTCTCGAAGGATTTTATCTCGTCTCGTCTCGAAATTCGAGAGAAAATGCTCTCGAGACGAGACAAAACGGCTTCGAGACGAGACGAGACGAGACTTCTCGTGTCTCGTGTCTCGCGGCAACTCTACCAGCATTATACTTTCCAAAGTGAGGCCGTTTCTTTCCTCATTCTAATGGTCTCAATGATGCCAAGCCAAGTATGCCATTTTATTGGTATAACAGGTACTTTGATTGTTAGTAAAAATTAATAATGATTTCCATGATTTCTAAAAATTAGACTTGACAATGTTCTGTCAACAAACACAGAATATGGCAACTGTCAAATGAATCAAATTAATTTTATATTTGAATTTGGTTTCCTGCAATTATTTCCAGGAATTTAAGTAATATAAGGATGGTAAGTCAGTGCCGATTTTGCTTATTTGAGAATTGGTCGCTATTGCACCTTGTTACCAGGTTCCTCAAACCATTTGTCATATGTAGGTATCAGGGACTCTTTAAAATAAGGGGACCCAGCATGTCACAATCTATCACATAGGAAAAGTCAAGCCTTTTTTCTGTATATCTCCAAGGAGACCACATAAGTGGGCTGGTACAAGGTTATGTTATATGTCAGTGTCCAACTGCCATCAGGTTTTATGTGACATGCCAGTGCCATAGATTCCAAAGGAGGCAAAATATTTCCCATCATAGTTCATAATTTTTAAGTTTTCTAACTTCCAGATAGTCAATTAAAGGTAATGCGGCCGCCTGTAGTACTCCCAATAATTGCAACCAGATTCTTCATGTCTCACCTTTAGTAATCCTACAATTCCCATTACGTGGGCATTACGTATAAGTAAGTAGTTCAAAACAAAAATGGTATTTCCTAAATTTTAAATTATTAAGCAGGTAGCTTCAGTCAGGTCTTTTTTAAACAGTTTTTATCTACAACTATAAGTTTATTTTACGTTTGTGAGGTACCTTGGAAAATAAATAAAATTACAAAAATGAGCACCGAGAAAAACTACATGATTAGAACTAAGTACAAGACCTAATCTTATTAGTCCATCCCGAAATCTGTGAAAGTTCTTTGGGTAGATACATTCAACAAGGGAAGAAAGTTCAAATACACATATTGTTACAAATGGATTCAGGAACCTGGTAACAAGGTGCAATAGCGACAAATTCTCAAATAAGCAAAATCGGCACTGACTTACCATACTTATATTACTTAAATTCCTGTAAATAATTGCAAGAAACCAATTTCAAATATAAAATAAGTTTTATTCATTTGGCACTTGCCATAATCTGTGTTTGTTGACAGAACATTGTCAAGCCTAATTTTTAGAAATCATTATTAATTTTTACTAACAATCAAATTGCCTGCATAGTTGGCATCATTGAGACCATTAGAATGGGGAAAGAAACGGCCTCACTTTGGAAAGTATAACGCTGGGTCCCCTTACTTTAAAGGGTCCCTGGTAGGGATAATAAGTACGTACTTGAACTTTCTTCTCTTGTTGAATGTATCTAAAGAACTTTCACAGATTTCAGGATGGACTAATGATATTAGGTCTTGTACTTAGTTCTAATCATGTAGTTTTTCTCGGTGCTCATTATAAAATTTTTGTAATTTTATTTCTCTCCCAAGGTACCTCACAAACGTAAAATAAACTTTAGTTGTAGATAAAAACCGTTTAAAAAAGACCTGACTGAAGCTACCTGCTTAATAATTTAAAATTTACGGAATACCATTTTTGTTTTCTACTACTTACTTATACATAATGCCCACGTAATGGGAATTGTAGGATTACTAAAGGTGATACAAGAAAAATCTGGTTGCAATAATTATTGGGACTACTACAGGCGGCCGCATTACCTTTCATTGACTATCTGGAAGTTAGAAAACTTAAAAATTGTGAATTATGATGGGAAATATTTTGCCTCCTTTAGAATCTATGGCACTGGCATGTCACATAAAACCTGATGGCAGTTGGACACTGACATATACCAGCCCACTTATGTGGTCTCCTTGGAGTATACAGAAAACAAACTTCCCCTCAAGGCTTCACTTTTCCTATGTGATAGACTGTGACATGCTGGGTCCCATTATTTTAAAGAGTCCCTAGGCGCTACTCAACGAAAAAAATGGCGACTTATTGTAGGTTATAGGGGGGTATTCTGCGGTTATAGGGATGTCAGTTTTTGACGTTTAGAATGTCGCATATTTTAAATAAAATCCAGCTTTATTACTGTTTACGTTCTTTTTTTGGTAACGAATTGTCTTTGCGGTCAATATTCCGTAGTTTTGACTTATTAACAGAGTTTTGATAGGTATAGGTATATTTGTTTGTGAAAACAAGAAAATTTCCATGCACATGAAGAAAATCGTATACGCAGACCATTACCTGAATTGCAGAAGAATAAACACACAAGCGGAAATTCTAGATATTATATTTTGGAAGAGTATTTTGTAACGTATGCAAGAATGAAAATAGGAAAATTTGTATAAAGCCCCAAAACAATCCATAATGGTCCACTATATAAAGAAGAAACTTAAAAATCTAATGCGTTCTATACTTACTTACACTACAACTAGCCATGGACTTCATTTCAAACCAAACGGAATCAAAATACTCTTGCTTGCTTTTTAGACTCGCTTTTCTCAAGAAAATGTATAGAAATATGCCATAGTAAATTTATCAAATTATGAGGGCATAACAAACAAGCTTTTTATTTTATTTTGGATATTAAATTCGTTGTAACGGACACATTCGCATGTTTTTATGTTACAAAGATTCTGCAACAATGGTGTTTTTGACATTAAAGCACCCTGTCGAATTTTTTCCTCGTGTGGCGCCAGTGGCGATCGCTTGAAACAGCGCTATGCACAGGTCTTAGTGTCGGTCCAGATCCAAGTTGACAGAGCTAGTTTCACTCTTGGTGGCTCAGCTAAGATAGTAAGTTCATAATCAGCTATTGTAGAAGTATAGGATTTGTTACAACAGAAAGGTTCCCACTAGTCAGAAACGTTAAAAAATGACAAGAAAATTGTTAGAAACAGTCAGGGAATTTAAATTCAACCAATTATATTGACAATGACTGGTTTGTGATTTCTGTTGAAGCCGTAATCTCATGTTATCCTATAAAAATACCAGCGATATAAATAAATTTTGTTGAATTTGTGCTCGGCTTATAAGGGACGCAAAAAATATCCAAAGAGGATGTTTTTTCATGTTTTCCGCATGCTGCAGGGGCTGTCTTGACCTTAATAAAAGTTTTAAATGATCTACAATTTTGCTTTATAATTTTTTTATTAGGTACCTCGACTACTTAACAAGTTATAGCGCAAAAATCCGGTTTTTATCTCGTGTTGGACAATTAAACTGAGTTGATTTTCATGCGGATCGTGAATTAGGCCTATAATAGGGGACATCACGTTAAAAAAGCCAAAAACTCTACCTTTTGGGTGGTGTGGAAATGAGTTCCATGACCAATTTAATGTTTCACATAATGCCATTGGAAACTGAAAATGACATCCACGTGTTTGCAACCAATGTGTTTCTAATTAATCGGTAGGAATTGGACAATTGGACAAATTTTTTTCATAAATGCGCTGTAACTTGATATAAGTACTCGAGATTTAAAAATTATAAAGCAAATTTATACAGCATTTACTCATCCAGTCCTGTGGTAAACGAATTTTTTGTCATATAATGCTCTGTAAATCATTAAGTATTAGAGATACAAAAAAAATTACAAGGAAAAATTGATCAGAATTTGACCCTATAAAATTATTATTAAGGTAATTTTTTTGTAAAAAATTATTCACCAGACCACCCCTTCAGCGTGCGGAATTTTTGGAGATATAATGCGTTGTAACTCGTTAAGTATTAGAGATACAAAAAAATTATAAAAAAAGTTGTTCAGCTTATATTGAAGTCATTTTGCTCTAAAAAAATGTTTATGAAACCACCCCTATAGGGCAATTCGTACCAGAAGTTCGAGTTCGTGTGATTTTTTGGTTAGACATTAAGGAGGCACTCCCCAAGCAACCCTGAATAAATCATCCTATTTAGATTTTTTTTCAAAACTAATATTTTTATGGAATAAAGCCACTTTTGTGGGTTTGTTTAGAATATCTATTTCCACCACAATTTTAAAACTAAAAGAAATATCAATATTGTGCAGTAGATATATGTTCTAAAGTTAAAAATAATTTAATTTCCTCGTATATTTTTTCTTAGGGTTGCGGTTTTCCTGAACAGGGTATAAAAATTTCTCAAAAAAATGTGTTAGTTTCCAACTATGGCAAAACCTGTGGAGATGCCTCGCTGACACTTGTTATGAAATATTACTAGATAAGGGTGGGTTTACATTCTTGCTCTCGGCAATGGCGTAGATGGGGGACTTATAATAGAGCAAACCTCTGGAAATTTCTAAAGCGGCAGAGGAAGTTAAAGAAGAGTTATTACCAGCAAATTCAAAAAAACTGTACAACAAAACCTATGCTGAATTTGTGAAATGGTGTTCTTCTAAAAACGTGAACTCCTACACTGAAAATATGCTTCTTGTATATTTTAAGTAAGCCTTCTTCTTTATGGACATATTATTCTATGTTAAAGGCAACCATAATATTCCACGAAATAGTTATTTATGTACAGACTGAGTCATTTTCGATGGTTTTATGGGGTATCTCCGTTATTTGTATAGATAGAAAAAAACAAGGTAGGTGTTCATATTTAATTTTTTGAGATATTTACGATCCTCAAAACAGATCTCTGATATCTCCAATACTTTAGGAGATACAGGGCGTTTTTGAAATTTTTGCAATTATCATAGCTCATTTGTTTTTAAACCTATATATTTCGTTGAAAACGCTTTATACGCACTTTTTTTACGTAGAATCCATTGGAGTAAACAGTTTTTCTATAAAATAGTTAATTATGTACCAAGGCACTGAAGTTGAATTATTAAGTTGAACTTCAGTGCCTTGGTAGGTAAAATAACTATTTTTTAGAAAAACTGTTTACTCCAATGGATTCTACGTAAAAAAGTGCGTATAAAGCGTTTTCAACGAAATATATAGGTTTAAAAACAAATGAGATATGATAATTGTAAAAAATAGCAAAAATTTCAAAAACGCCCTGTATCTCCTAAAGTATTGGAGATATCAGAGATCTGTTTTGAGCATCATAAATATCTCAAAAAATTAACTCATGAACACCTACCTTGTTTTTTCTATCTATACAAATAACGCAGATACACCATAAAACCATCGAAAATGACTCAGTCTGTACCAAGGCACTGAAGTTCAACTTTTTATGACTCATGTGGAGTTTAGTTGCTGAGGCCTCTGGCCGAGGCAAATAAACCACATGAGTCATAAAAAGAACTTCAGTGCCGAGGTACATATTATATTTTTTTTGAAATCGGAAAAAAATGTTTTATTAGGCAAGAAAATGATCATACGGGATCACCCGTCCATGAACCAACTGTGCGCGGCGTTGCTTGACTTTGACGATCGCTCTACCTAGGTCAAGTATGACGAGACACGGCATCTACGTACAGAAAAACCAAACTGCTGCTTGTTGTGCAGCCTCCATAACAAATCTATCGATATTCAAACGTACTAAAATATTTATACTGAAAGATTGCGGTGCTGTAGGTAACAATTTCGCAATGTGTACGAAAAGTTAAATGGGCCTTTATTGGCCGGGTTTTGAATATTTGGTAACTTTTCAGGGGCGACAGCTACTTATTGAAAAAATCGTACAATAATGGGCTACTTCAGTGGCGATTTCTGAGCTTTTAATGACGATTTTGGGACACTTTACTGCCGATTTCAAGAAATAGTTATTTATGTACCAAGGCACTGAAGTTCAACTTTTTATGACTCATGTGGAGTTTAGTTGCTGAGGCCTCTGGCCGAGGCAAATAAACCACATGAGTCATAAAAAGAACTTCAGTGCCGAGGTACATATTATATTTTTTTTGAAATCGGAAAAAAATGTTTTATTAGGCAAGAAAATGATCATACGGGATCACCCGTCCATGAACCAACTGTGCGCGGCGTTGCTTGACTTTGACGATCGCTCTACCTAGGTCAAGTATGACGAGACACGGCATCTACGTACAGAAAAACCAAACTGCTGCTTGTTGTGCAGCCTCCATAACAAATCTATCGATATTCAAACGTACTAAAATATTTATACTGAAAGATTGCGGTGCTGTAGGTAACAATTTCGCAATGTGTACGAAAAGTTAAATGGGCCTTTATTGGCCGGGTTTTGAATATTTGGCCACTTTTCAGGGGCGACAGCTACTTATTGAAAAAATCGTACAATAATGGGCTACTTCAGTGCCGATTTCTGAGCTTTTAATGACGATTTTGGGACACTTTACTGTCGATTTCAAGAAATAGTTATTTATGTACCAAGGCACTGAAGTTCAACTTTTTATGACTCATGTGGAGTTTAGTTGCTGAGGCCTCTGGCCGAGGCAAATAAACCACATGAGTCATAAAAAGCCTCATAAAAAGCCTCTCACAGGAAAGAATTGTGTACATTGAATTGAACAGAATTGTTACATTAGATGATATTCAAGATTTGGACAAAACTTTATTAAAACGATAAGAGAATCTAAGACTAAAATACAATGCGTCTTTGTATAAGTATAATTATTATTATTGATAATGCGACAGAAATATGTGTCTTTACGGCCATCTGATAGCCCCATCGACTCTTTTTTTGTATTTTAGAAGAACAATAAATGTTCAAAACAAGTTGTTGAAAAAAATATGTTTGGTCAAATACCATATAAAATATGTAACTTACTAAATTGTAAAATCCAATTATCTGAATAGCTGAAGCTGGAGCAGATATCATTATAAGCTTCATGTTGGTTGAAAATCGACTACTGTTGCCGAAGATTATATTGAGGATTCGATCGCTAACAAAAAATAAATTGCAAAACAAATAACAATTCCAGATTCCAGGCCATCAACTAGTTTGTCCACCGTGTTTTCCGAAGATATGGTTCCGAAATCTAAATCATTAAAAGTAAAAAGTGAACATATTTGTCATAGAGCTAAGTTGTGTCCTAACATTCTAATAGAAAATTCAACGAATTGTCTCGTTAATATAAAATGTAGGTATGATATGTTAATAATTTTTGGTTGTTCTTTATCTTTTGTTAATAAAACTAAATCCCTCAATTATTATTTTTCTTATTTAAAACTGAGTAAAGGTATCAATTTACGGGAAGCAAGTGTCAATTTACCTGGCATTATAGTAATTTTAAAGTAAAAGTAACTTTAACGTTAAAGTAACTTTAACGCCCTATAGGGCTTTATTGTGCCATGCAGTAAACTTGAAGGCTCGACAATGAATACAAATTTTATGAGGAAGCGTAATTATTTTTTACTCTAGAACACGCTTTATCAATATTAACCCTCATTTATGTTGCACCCTGGGTATCTATTTACACTACAGCTAATTTTGATGATTTTCAGGTTTAAAAAAAAATTGATAATTAGTGAATCCAATAAACTTTTATGCTTGTTCCATAAAGGTCTATAGTAACATTTGGATCGGAATTTATTTTCTGTATTGGTTGATAACCTCTTTCCTCTTTCTAATGTGCAAACCTGATTGGAAACAATCTCAGCATTGAACGAGAAATAAGAAACTCCCCACAGAATTCCGAAATCTCGGCAACCCATAAAGAGCGAATTTCTCAACGGATTCTACCCGGCGCGCATGGACAGGCTGCTTGCGGCAAGCGGGAATGCTATCGGGGTGAAGTACGTTACATATTTATCAGATTTTTACGATAGCCTCAAGAGCACGCATTCCTCTGGGCCGACGCTATCATCCTGAAGACCATAAATGTTTACTACGGCAAACCGAAATCTCGGCAACCCATAAAGAGCGAATTTCTCAACGGATTCTACCCGGCGCGCATGGACAGGCTGCTTGCGGCAAGCGGGAATGCTATCGGGGTGAAGTACGTTACATATTTATCAGATTTTTACGATAGCCTCAAGAGCACGCATTCCTCTGGGCCGGCGCTATCATCCTGAAGACCATAAATGTTTACTACGGCAAACCGAAATCTCGGCAACCCATAAAGAGCGAATTTCTCAACGGATTCTACCCGGCGCGCATGGACAGGCTGCTTGCGGCAAGCGGGAATGCTATCGGGGTGAAGTACGTTACATATTTATCAGATTTTTACGATAGCCTCAAGAGCACGCATTCCTCTGGGCCGGCGCTATCATCCTGAAGACCATAAATGTTTACTACGGCAAACCGAAATCTCGGCAACCCATAAAGAGCGAATTTCTCAACGGATTCTACCCGGCGCGCATGGACAGGCTGCTTGCGGCAAGCGGGAATGCTATCGGGGTGAAGTACGTTACATATTTATCAGATTTTTACGATAGCCTCAAGAGCACGCATTCCTCTGGGCCGGCGCTATCATCCTGAAGACCATAAATGTTTACTACGGCAAACCGAAATCTCGGCAACCCATAAAGAGCGAATTTCTCAACGGATTCTACCCGGCGCGCATGGACAGGCTGCTTGCGGCAAGCGGGAATGCTATCGGGGTGAAGTACGTTACATATTTATCAGATTTTTACGATAGCCTCAAGAGCACGCATTCCTCTGGGCCGGCGCTATCATCCTGAAGACCATAAATGTTTACTACGGCAAACCGAAATCTCGGCAACCCATAAAGAGCGAATTTCTCAACGGATTCTACCCGGCGCGCATGGACAGGCTGCTTGCGGCAAGCGGGAATGCTATCGGGGTGAAGTACGTTACATATTTATCAGATTTTTACGATAGCCTCAAGAGCACGCATTCCTCTGGGCCGGCGCTATCATCCTGAAGACCATAAATGTTTACTACGGCAAACCGAAATCTCGGCAACCCATAAAGAGCGAATTTCTCAACGGATTCTACCCGGCGCGCATGGACAGGCTGCTTGCGGCAAGCGGGAATGCTATCGGGGTGAAGTACGTTACATATTTATCAGATTTTTACGATAGCCTCAAGAGCACGCATTCCTCTGGGCCGGCGCTATCATCCTGAAGACCATAAATGTTTACTACGGCAAACCGAAATCTCGGCAACCCATAAAGAGCGAATTTCTCAACGGATTCTACCCGGCGCGCATGGACAGGCTGCTTGCGGCAAGCGGGAATGCTATCGGGGTGAAGTACGTTACATATTTATCAGATTTTTACGATAGCCTCAAGAGCACGCATTCCTCTGGGCCGGCGCTATCATCCTGAAGACCATAAATGTTTACTACGGCAAACCGAAATCTCGGCAACCCATAAAGAGCGAATTTCTCAACGGATTCTACCCGGCGCGCATGGACAGGCTGCTTGCGGCAAGCGGGAATGCTATCGGGGTGAAGTACGTTACATATTTATCAGATTTTTACGATAGCCTCAAGAGCACGCATTCCTCTGGGCCGGCGCTATCATCCTGAAGACCATAAATGTTTACTACGGCAAACCGAAATCTCGGCAACCCATAAAGAGCGAATTTCTCAACGGATTCTACCCGGCGCGCATGGACAGGCTGCTTGCGGCAAGCGGGAATGCTATCGGGGTGAAGTACGTTACATATTTATCAGATTTTTACGATAGCCTCAAGAGCACGCATTCCTCTGGGCCGGCGCTATCATCCTGAAGACCATAAATGTTTACTACGGCAAACCGAAATCTCGGCAACCCATAAAGAGCGAATTTCTCAACGGATTCTACCCGGCGCGCATGGACAGGCTGCTTGCGGCAAGCGGGAATGCTATCGGGGTGAAGTACGTTACATATTTATCAGATTTTTACGATAGCCTCAAGAGCACGCATTCCTCTGGGCCGGCGCTATCATCCTGAAGACCATAAATGTTTACTACGGCAAACCGAAATCTCGGCAACCCATAAAGAGCGAATTTCTCAACGGATTCTACCCGGCGCGCATGGACAGGCTGCTTGCGGCAAGCGGGAATGCTATCGGGGTGAAGTACGTTACATATTTATCAGATTTTTACGATAGCCTCAAGAGCACGCATTCCTCTGGGCCGGCGCTATCATCCTGAAGACCAGAAATGTTTACTACGGCAAACCGTTTCGGATAATGGAATTTGGTCTAAGGCCGGCGGATTTCTTTTTGCTCTTCTCACCGCCAGGGTAATTGATTCGTAGGTTAAAACTTATATCTGCTGGAATTGGCGTTAATTAAGTCCCAGTTCAGGAAATTGATGTTTGATAACGTGACTGAAATTGAGAAAGGAGGGGCATCGATAAATTTCACACTTACACGCATATGGAGATGGTTCATTTCCAGTCTCAGCTGGCTTGCGACAACCTCTACACCGATATAGTCGATATATAATAGAATTTTTGTATATATACAGGGTGTCTATTTGAGTATAGGGCCACTCGAGAATATCACGACAAAATATGCACTTTTCGAAGAACTTTATTTGAAAAAAATATATTGCTTTTTTGATGGGCTAACTTTGTGTAAAAACACATCGAGAATCATGCCCGACTTTCCGAGATATTTTTGAAAAACCCGAAAATTGCCGAACTTCTCACTGTTTTGTTTCAAGACAATTCTTAATTTTTATGGGCCTTTATTGGCAAAACTGAATATGATTTTGTATATTGTAGAATGATAGATGATTCGATTTTTTCTCGCTCTGAAATAGTTTCTAAAAAATGTCGTGGTTTGTAATATTCCCAAAAGACATGTAGTTTAAATTTCCAGAATAAGCGCGACCTACCCCTTTTATAAAAGATCAGGTATAAACAAAGAAATCGCGCATATGGGTTGCCTAATTATATAGACTTGCACAGCTATAATAATACCTTTCATTAAAAATCATTTAACTAACTTTTTTTAGAAGATTGCCCTTTCTGTAGCTTTCAAGTTAAAATTTTATTAAAAAAACTTGTTCATGATAAAAAATTGGATAGGTGTAAATTTTTTTAAAAATCTAGGCTCACTTTGATATTTTTACTAAAAAATTTTTTTTTCACACCAATAAAGAGACTTTTTTGTAGGTTTTACGCAACAAAAGGAAATTGAGTATAGGTCTGCGAAAGTCCAAAAACCTAAGCCCACTTTAATATTTAGCCTTTTTCCCTTTTTTGCTTTCACGTCTTACTAATGAAATTTATTCATGATAAAAAACTGCCAAATGGTTTTATTCTTTTTGACTAGAAAAAATTCGTAGTAGGCCTATAAAATTGAGATTAAGACCTGAAATTTTGCACCAAAGTAAAAAAAAGAGTTTTTGTGACCTATCTTTAGAAAAAAAATCCTACTAAAATCGGATGCAAAATAAAAATTTTACAGAAGTGCTTCCATTTCAAATGGGTCACCCTGTATGTTCGAATGTAAAACTAACGTGTAAGTAACTTTTTAGTTATTAATTTAACTGTCAAAATAACACAAAAAATATTCGAATACTACAGATTGGTAATGTTACTTTAACATTTATTTGGAATCCGGATATTATGTTAAACATTGACAATAGTTCTAATACAAAAAGTTAAATTTAACACATAACGATATTCCTCATGTTACATATTTTTGTGAGTGGACCAGATGGAACATCCAAAAAATGTTAAATTTAACATATTATTTTTAACTGTGAGGGTGAGGAACCTACTTACTTCTCTTAGGGCCGCATGACACTATACGGGATGTTTTTTTAGGTCTACCACCGCGATTTTCTCGCTTTTTTGCGCCCGATACAAAAAAGCATGAGAAACAAAAATGTTGCAATTTTGGACAGCTAAGTGGTGCTGCAAAAGAAATCGGCATCCATGGCCAACTTGTCGCGCAATATTAAAAAAACCTCAAATTGAGCAAAACTATTAATAGCCGTGGAATGTTTATTTTAAGAGACAGAGGAAAACTTTTATATTGAAAATTGATGGCACTGAGAAGCTTTATCCATCCACATAGTCAGATAGTTTCAGCAAATTACACAGGGTCTTCGGCTCTCTGAGACCATGAAAATTTTTGTTGATTCTAAGTTTTCTTAGTACAGTGCGAAAAGTTGGGCATGGAGGCCCATTCCTTTTTTAAAGTCGCCTCGCTGACCAAAATTGCCATATTTTGTTTTCTTACGTATTTTCTGTGCGGCCTAAAATAAGCGAGAAAATCGCTTAATAAGAAATAAACAAAAAAATTTCATAGCCTCAAGAGAGCCGAAGACCCTGTGTAATTTGCTGAAACTATCTGACTACGTGGATGGATAAATATAAAAGTTTTCCTCTGTCTCTTGAAATAAACATTCCACGGCTATTAATAGTTTTGCTCAATTTGAGGTTTTTTTAATATTGCGCGGCAAGTTGGCCATGGATGCCGATTTCTTTTGCAGCACCACTTAGCTGTCCAAAATTGCAACATTTTTGTTTCTTACGCTTTTTTTGTAGGACGTAAAATAAGCGAGAAAATGGCAGTGGTAGACCTAAAAAAATCATCCTGTATACTCAAAATTCTCCAGAGAAATCTCTAGGTTTCTCTAAAATGATTAACCTTCATAGTTGCATATAGGATTTTAAGGAGATTTTTTTCTCAATCATTCTCTACAGAATTAGTATAGAACAATTTTATAAGAATCGACGCGAGAAAATGCGCAATGTCTTGGAGCAGAGAGGTAGTAAAACAATAAAACGATTTCTTTTCTTTTGCAATGTTTAACTATAGTTTCTACCAGATGGCCCGGCAAAAACTTTAATGGGCATGCGCATTAAAAAAAAAACTAGATACATTTTTAGCATGTAGCATACACAAATGTTGTTAATTTCCCGATTTTTCTCCCAAAATTAATTTATAAAAATCTATGGGTTATTTTCTTGACTATTTCCCTCGTCTTAATTTACACCAATCACAAACGCGCAATTTTGAATTACAAAAGATGGAAAAACTGTATGACAGCACCTGTTTTTTTGAGTTTACCCGCTGCAAAACTTGACAGCTGTTGTATAATAGGTAGTATCCTGAGTCGCTTTCGGGTATTACACTTAGAGCACTCCAGAGCTACTCAGGAGTACTCCACTTCCATTTCATTCTTTCAGATATGCTTGAGCTTGATGCTCCAGAGTTGCTCTTTTTTCCTCCCCCCTGCCCCCTCGAGCACCAGCCGTTTATTAGGTACGTGACGCTCCGAGTTGCGCAGTAGAATCATTGATTGTCAGTTTGATATTTTATGGACCTTCGCTTGATTATCTTGCGGAGTCAATGCTAATTAACGAAAAATATAACTTATCATAACTTCACTATCAACCATTTTTTTCCATTTCTATTTGCAAATAGGGAAGTTTACGGTTTTTCAAATTTAGTGCCAATGGATTCTTCTTACCTTCAACAATATCGTAGTATATGTAATTTGCTATTTTACAGCCTTGTTAGAGAGAAAAACCACTTTCTGTTTTTCCGCCAATTTGAGCGATTTTTAAAAATTTACGTCACAATAGTTATATATCAAGGTTTTTCCCTATGTAAACATACTCTGCGATCTCTTCCTCTTCCAATTTGGCTGTATCGGTTATGCCGTAAACCGCTGTGAAGCATGTCACAGAACGATGCCCAGATTAGAAATTCCACTGTTGTCAGGCTGTGCGTTTTCGAGTAGATTGAACTATGATACCTATTTCATTAGTTATATTTTACTTTTTAATAATATGTATAATCGATTTTTCATAATATAATTTTATATTTAGAATACCTATTCTGTTGTGACATGAAAATGAAATAATTTAGGATTGGTAAAACTAAAATAAACATAAAGCATCTTTCTAATATCATACCCCGATTAAATCTGACAACTGAGTAAATAAACGCTTGACGTTAGACAGTGCACACCACTGTGGACAGTGTGGACTATTTCGACGACGAAGAATACTGAGAATCATCGAAAGGAGTTATATTTGAGTGTATTTCTTCACAATGACGAAAAAGTGCTTTGTTAGCTATTGCACAAATACCTACGTCCGATAGTACTAACAAAATGTTTGTGACAGTGCCCACTGGGCCAGATAAAAAGAAATTAGGGCTTATTTTTTATTTTACCAGAAATCTCTTACTAATACAACTGCAAGAATACCTATAATACTGATAAACTTGTACCTGTAAAAGATAAATATATACCTAAGCTGTAAACCCAATAAATTAATTATATTAAGATAATTTAATCTGGGATTTCCTATCTACCTTTCCCCACAGTAAGTAGAAAAATTAATCCTTTATATTCCTGCCTTCCTCTTCTTTATTATTGTTTAGACTAGAAGATAATAATAAACAATAATATGTTTCTACGACACAAGCTATCATCAAAAACAAAACTGTCCGAAGTTTGGATTTGCTGGTTATGTTGATGTTGTCCCCTGTCAGACTGTCAGCTGAAGGATATTTCACAATGTCCAATTATTTTTATTTCTGCTTCTTCTGAGCTAGCGTTCGGCAATCTTCGGGAACTATTATGACGTAGAAACCCCCGTCGGCAAACCGAATGAAGATTTAAAAAATCTTCATTTTATTTTCAAATTATTAATTAATGCAACACTTTTGAGGAAAGTTATATGTGCTAGTAGTGTAATTTGGTGATACTTCATCCGCTGATTAGCATTTTATCTCGAAATTCGATTAGAGGAAACTTCCCTATTATAGCATTTGCATCGTAAATTTAAGGTTAGTTCATAGACATAAAACCAAAATAATAACTGGATCCTATAGAGCGTTCGGGTATGAACGGAACACAAGCAAAACGGAGTCTCAAACACACAGAGCTTGACACATCATACCCGAAAGCGCCTCTTGTTTATAGGATACTCTAGTTAGCCAATGTCTGACACTGACATAGGGACATGACAGAAATGCAGTAGATACAGGGGGAAGATTTTGCAAAAAATAAAGTTGTCTAGCTGTTTTTCTGGTAGGTTTTAATAGAAGAAAATTGGTAGGCAGTGACTGGACCACTTGACGACTTTAGTTTTTAGCGCCATCTGTTGCTTGTATCCAATATTGCTTTTGTATCCTTATGGCTCTGTCACACATTGGCTAACTAGGGATTCCATAAACAAGGGTAGTATCCTTGTTTATGGAATCCCTAGTTAGCCAATGTGTGACAGAGTCTGAGTATGAATTTTTTGTTGTCCACCCTATGCTATTTGAGAAAAAAATCGGTGACTTAAAGCGATGAAATTATTAAGGTCTTTCCTATGTTTTGTCGCACCCTATGAATTTTGTTGTCTACCTATGCCGTTGTTGTATACCTATGCCGTTAGGTCCTTTTAGCTTTAACAAGTTTTTGATTCACTCTGTATACATTTTTGACATGTCAGTTGCTTTTGAGACACCCTGTATTTTCCTTATTCTTAATTCTGTGACGTCACCGAGATTCTAGTTTACACCATTTTAAAGTAATATTTTCAAATGCGTTGATGGCTCAATTGGTTAGAGCGTCGACCTTGTACTTGTAAATCGATGATCGCAGGTTCGAACCCTGGCGATTTTTGTATTTTCGAAATTTTGAATTTGGCGCCAGAACCACGTGCCGATGCGCGCGTCATGGGTGTGACTGGCCAGCGAGGTTAGGGGCGGGGCCTAGGAGGAAAGTGGAGGGGGCCGTCCCAATTGTCGCGTTACCTAATGAAACCTATCGAACAAAAAAAAAATAAAAATCGGTGCACAAATAAAAATTTTATTTTCTCGGAAATTTATAGGGAAGTCCAAGGAAATTTGGAAGAAGTTCACTGGAAGTCCTAGGAAGTTCGGGGAAGTTCGGGGAAGTTTTAGGGAAATCCACCAGAACTTCCCTTTTAGAGCGAAGTTTTCTACGCTTTTTGACGAGAGAAACGCCCCTCAAGGGTATCTTGGGATCAGGTCAGTAACCTGTACATTCATAATCAGAGCTGATAGTTGTTTTACGAACCATGGGCAGATTTATTTAAAAAATGTTATCAGTTATCATAGATGTGTCGTGGCCAGTGGGACGAGGCGTAGTGTAGGGCCCAATATGGACCTCCTCACCTTAATCAAGAGAACTGTAGGTACCTATTCGCCCAATGGACTCGGGTGTGGAGCTGCCAACACCCATTCGGGAAGAGTTCTGTATGTTCCACTAACAACGGAAGGTTGGCAGATTGCGTCGGAAAAAGCTATATAAAATGCTAATATGGGAATTTAACTGGACATATTTATAAAGAAGTCTGGTCAATGCTGGTACTCAACAAACTCGGGCGCCCCTCCGGCCCACCACCTACACGCCGCGGTGCGGCCGCTGCGCCCTTGAGCCCCCGATGCCGGTGCCCCGCGCTCCGGAGCCGGGGTCCCCCGGTCCCGGCAATCCGCAGATCCTCAGATCCGCGCCGGCCGCTGCTCACGTGGGCACGTGGCGGGCGGAGACGCGAGCGGTGCCGGCGAGTTGCGCGCTCTCTTCCGTCGTCGCGGGGTGGTGCGCGGAGTTCTTTGGATTATGACGGTGAAGGACCATGCGGACGATTGTTGTTGCGGCCGGTTCTAGCGGTCGGTGAAGGAGTTTGCGGGGAAGTGGTCAAGGGGTAAGTCGGCAGATTTTTTCAGTTTACAGTGTTCGACTTTTTGCGGAGTTTTATTGTTTTCGATCTTCGAGGGCTTTGGTAAATTTGTTGTGACTTAAATAGATTATATTTTTATGTGTGTGTTAGTGCGAAGAAAAAATTATATACCTACCCACAAAAATTTGCTATAAAAGTCTTATTGAAAAAGTTTCTGTTACCTACTTTTTGCTCAAATATCTCTAGTTTTTGCTGTTAGATCAAAAACAGAAGAAGCAAATTTTCGCTACAAAAGTCGGCACTTTTAGATTAATGTAATGTGTAAGAGGTCAATAATCAACTTTACAATTTCCAGTGAAAACCCTAAGAAACAACCTCTAATTTCATTTTATTTTTTAAATCTAAGAAGATAATGGTTAAAGGTCATTTACGCTCTTCTTACATAAAATATAATTAAACTGGGTCATAGCTACCTTTTATTTTTTAAGTTTAGATTGTATTTTTTATTTTTTTTTTATTATTATTCACCTTATTCACCTTAAACTTTAAAGGATATTCACATCACATAATAGTTTTCAATTTTAAATTAAAAGCCGAATGGTGATTAATAAGAAACTTTCTTCGTATAAATAAAAATCACCACTATATCTTAGCTCATTAATGCAGCTCATTAATGCAGCAGTATCCAGCACACCTACATTATTTGCACTGCCTAATTTTAATTATTTTTTTTTAATTTATCAAGATCAAGAACTTCTTGGAATTAAAAACTTTTTAATTTAAATAATCTATTATTTCAGTGCTCAGGAAAAAAATAATAAGTGCGAAAAAAATTCAAGGAGTGAATCATTGAGTGATTCTTAGACCAAAAGTCTATATAAACATAGGTCCGCTAATGCTTCGTTTTCAAAATACAGGGTGTCAAACATTTTTTAATAATTTTTTATAGCTAGCATTACTGTTTATAGAAATTTTTAAGGCTAGAATAAACTATTAATATGGAAAAAATATCGGGTATAACTACCCTAGTTTTTGTTAATTGGTAGTTTTAATTTTTTATTATGTTGTCCCGGAGGCATGCAATGGAGCATGCAATAAAGTGATTTTTATTTTTTTTTTCTCAAAGACGAAGCGAGATACGAGAATAATTCAAGGGACAAAAAAGTTGTATTTTTGGTTGCTGAATGAGTCGTGGCGCACATTTTTTTTACAAAATTATTGGTTAAGGTGCCCTCGGGACGCCACTGTACCTAATAATTTTAATCTAGTAGGGGCCAAATTTGCCTCTTTCTGCCATAAATAACACTGCCAAATTTCAACAAAATCAGCTAAAGGATTATCAAGATATTTATGAAAAAGCGATTTTTTAAGAATAGTTTGACACCCTGTATCTTGAAAAGGAAGCATTACCGGACCTATGTTTATATAAACTTTTCGTCTTAGAATCACTCAAAGATTCACCACTTGAATTTTTTCGCATTTATTCATTTACACTCGTATAATAAAAAAATGCAAAATTGCATTGTTATAAGTTATAACCCAAATATACATATATGAAGAACTTTCATTTAATTTAAAAATTTAAGAGACATAATTTAGAGGTGTGGCAATCCATCTGAGGATGAGTTTAACTAGTATGTAAACATTTTTCAATTTTTTTCAAATGTCATTTTGTGTATGTTTTTATCATTCATAATTTTTACTGATGATAATAGTATAAGATGCTCCATTTGCTATTCTTATCTTCCAATTTGGTGTAATTTTTTAAAACCTTTTTACGGATTACCAGTAAGTATACCTACTTAAGTATCTCTGGATCGGCTGTAGATAGGTAGTCCTTAAAGGTAGGTAGGTGTACTTATAACACTCAGTGTGTCGAGATGCTTGAGAAAACTGGTCTAACTACAGAGTGGTCAGATTTACATGCGCACTGACTGTTAACTTCATTATTGTCCGTTTCCATTTCTGTCAGTTTTTCGAGACACCCTGTATATCTTTCGATTTCTAGATTCCTTTTGTTTCTCCTAATTCTCCTGATCTCTAAAAATAACCAAGCAACGAATTTTTATGTTCAGGAAAATTTCGTTAAACATGCGATTTGCCTAGAATGCGTGATAAGTATACCTATGTATATCTTACCTAAAACTATATATCGTTGAAATTAGGAGAACAAGTGTAGTTTATAACCACAAAATATGCAGTGTCTAAAAAAACTGACTAAATAATAACCGGAAGTCAGAAATGAGAATTGACCATTTTTATTATTACGTTTTTTTTGTCAATATAAATGTAGATATATATTATATACTCATTACTTACTAACATTCCTTTATAAAATTCGCCCCGATTTTTCAGAATTAATTTAATATTTTTGGTGATCCCCGTTTAGACAATCTGAAATCATATTAGGATTCCTCATAAAATTACCTCAAAAATTTCGAAAATAACAGCCAGTGCCCATTTAAATTGTTCCACCTTGTACAGGTACAGGGTGTCCCATTTTGGTAGTTTTTGGGTGTTTTTCTCAAAAATCTCGGTTATTATTAAAGCTAGAGGGTTGCGGTTTTCACGTCACTGTACTACTTTTTTGAGAGGAATTTGGTGGACCAATCAGATTTTAGATAATTTTCGATTTTTTGGAAACCTCTCTCCTGGCTACTACTTATATATATCGACAAATTTAATCAACTATTTTTATAGTTCTTTTGGCCTAGAATCGAATGGAATAATTAGTTTTTTGGTAGAGTTAATAGTTTTTGAGATATGAACTATGGTTTCCATTAAAAAAAATATATAACTTTGGTTCATATCTCAAAAACTATTAACGCTACCAAAAAACTAATTATTCCATTCGATTCTACGCCCAAAAACCTATAAAAATAGTTGATTAAATTTGTCGATATATATAAGTTGTAGCCAGGAGAGAGGTTTCCAAAAAATCGAAAATTTCAGTCCTGTCCCAATGCGCGGAAACTATAAAACTTATCTAAAATCTGATTGGTCCACCAAATTCCTCTCAAAAAAGTAGTACGGTGACGTGAAAACCGCAACCCTCTAGCTTTAATAATAACCGATATTTTTAAGAAAAACACCCAAAATCACCCAAAATGGGACACCCTGTACATAAGACATCGTCAAATGATCTAATAATTGTGATTTTACTACTGGTTAGAGATTAGGCCGAAGGGTGTAGACCTATAAAATGTTCGTTTTTTTTTTTATTTTATTTCCTTCGGATTGTTGCGCGTCTAAGTTCTGCATTCTTCTGGGTAATGAAACTTTTTTTACGCAAATCGATTCCCCAGCGGCTTTTCAATAGGGGTTATAACTTGAAAAGGGGTCGATCTATGGTCCCGCCAATTTTTACAATGTTATTTAAATAAATCGAAATAAAACACGCAATGCCGAAAATTAAAAGAAAGGAGAGATAATACTTAGATCAAAAAATTTGCTGTATAAATAATGTACATATACCAGTTTAAATATTCGAAAAAATATTATAATAATAAATATTATTAATAATAGAATTAACTAATAAGAATCTGGCAACACACACTTAACGTTGTAAACCATAACGAAAAATACCCGGAAAATGATAGAAATATAAAGCATTCTTTTATTTTCCTAATAAAAATTCTTTACTGGATATTAATCCCTTCATTATAAAATTATACGACTAGTTATAAAACAGCAGATATACCCAATTATCCGCTTGAACATTCCTTCTAACATAACGAATCTCTAAAAACAACGTAAAAAGGCTTTTAGTTACCCTGTAAATCTTGAGGATTATCTAGGATTGGGAATGTTTGAAGACGGAGTAAAAATAATATTATAGTTTTCTTAAATTAATCCATTCCGCCGTGTTTACAATTTTTCTTGATTCTAGTAACTATATTTTTCGGTAAAAAACTGTGGTGGATGTAAGCAACGAAAAATCTCTGAACAGAACGTTTATTCTAGGTAAGTTGTGGTCGGTATGAAATTACCTATGACATCAGTGACAAGTGACTTAACAGAATAATAATAAAATTTAACTACTTTGGAATTTTGAAATATTATTTTACGGCCTTAAGGATCCGCAAAAAGAAACAGTAGACATGGCGGTATAGTAAAATAACCGTGAGTCACAACCTTCTCAAGCTTACAAGCCCTGTGCAAACATGTGGCAACGCCGCAGCGGGACGGTTCAATGGGTCTATGCAGTATAGAGCAGTCTGAACTTTGGCTTAGTTAATCTTTTCTAATATACGTTCAACCTTCTTTCTAATTATAATTAGATACATTTGTGAACTTTGTTTCAATAATTGGGTACCCAAGTAAGGTACGTTTGTTTAACAGACAATAAAAGCAGTAACAAGTAACAAAATATACACAGAAGTATAAGTATTTATAATAAGTACGATTCCTGGTGTGGATAGGTACATTTTCGACAAATAATATGCTAAATTTTGGGCAAATAGAGGGGACTACATTTTGTTGTAAGTCGATTTTTTGGAAGAATTTTTCAGGTAAATGAGGACTATCTATCCTTTATCGTTAAATTTTCATAAAAATACAAACAACAAGCGAACAGAGAACAGCATGTTCTGAAGGAGAGTAATCTCTTCTGATTGAAATGGCAGTTAGTGCCAATTTTACAAAACATTCAACTAAAATTATCTTTTGACTTTAACTTTAGGTAAAGAAACTTTTGCAACGATTCTAAACAATGGCTGGATTGTTAGAAAGCTCCTTTAATTTTAAAGTTTACTTTAGTTTGTCTATGCAATTGGCCCTTAATCATTTTATTCTTAAATTTTCGTCCTTTGGAAAGATCAAAAAGGAATACAAGTTGACCGCCTGCCGTCAAGCAAAGAAAACTAGCTACCTACTTCAAGTTATTATTACGATTTGACTTACAGTCAGCAGGTATATAACTAAGTTATACCTTCCCTCGGCGGTTCTAGGCATAACTATTCTTCACTTTGAACTTTTAGAGAAATGTTTCATTTTTTCACAAACAAAACAAATTTATAAAAAAGCTGTCGCTAGCATTTCGGGCTGTCTGTTTCCACCCAGAGACACACTGCCTCGTCGTAGCAATCTGGCAACGATAGCACTACCCGCACTACACAAATTAATTCTGGTAAATTTCTTGTAAAATCAACTGACAGGGAGTGACAGGCCGCGCCGCGCAGACCCGCAAGCCATGTTGCCAGCTTTCTCAACTTCAGGGCTTTCCTAGAGTTGGCTGTGCGTGAGTGAACACATCGGCGCGTCAGTCATTCTTTGGTCCTGACATTCACAGCGAAATTTGGCGAGCAAGTTTCGCGTCCTTCTTTACATTACAGGTAAACTAATTCTACAGTTTACTGAGGGCCTTTGCTTTGGAAAATTAATTTTATAAGCTTTAAGAGTTTTGTGACCTAGCCAACAGGTTGGACTAGTCGTTTCGCTAATTTGATGAAAAAATGCACACAAGGTTTGGCTTGGCTTGATCCCGTCTGTAAGCACATAGCACATGTATGGAGGAGTCACCTTGTCGTAGGTACCTATACCTGTGAATAACTGACATAATTAGAATCTTTACGTATTTACGTATGTAGAATAATAAACATTTCGGCTTTATGACATTTTCTTTTTTGATGGCCCTCTTATAACTAAATCCTTGTAGATTGTCGAGCAGCCAAATTTTGAGATCGTCAGCTCCATCACTTGGCTGGCCTCGACACCTGAACTTCCAACGGAATTTCAAATTCCCACCGCTCAGCATTTTATTTAAGATCGAGTCACATTAAAACTAAGTGATTTCGTCGCTTGAACTTCGGGCGCGCGGATATGCCTTCTGATCATACAGTCAATTACATGTAAATTGCGTTCTCTGACGGCCTCTCTTTCGACCATTAAATTTTAACTGACTTTCAAAAGGATCGCAGGACCTACATTTATTCCAGGTACGTTCGGGTAGAGCAGTATTTAAAAGTGGATGCGGCTTCAAAGGGAAATCGTTGAATTTTTTGAATAATGAAGCTCTATGATTTTTTTATAGGTGGCACCGAATCAAAGAGACGACTGGTCTCGAACATGGCTACTGCTATTATTCGAGTAATATGACAGGCGAGGATCAGCATACATGGAACTAGAGAGGGCTGTCCAACTTTAAATTAAAAACTGCAATTTAAAGTCGTATATTATTAACAAAGAGCACAAAAAAGTTATTTGAAAAGAGCTGTTGATATGTTATAAGTCCAACTCGATTTTATTTTTCTCATTGGGATACAATCCATATATATATACAAAGTAGATTCATGTTTTCGACACTTATCTGCGTGTCTGCGAGTGCATGTATCTGCCCTAAATCTTGACATGTGATCAAAAACGACTGAGCGAAATTTTATAAGTTTGGTTCGGATTTGGGTTATCTAATCTTGAAGAAATTCTGAAAGTGCTATTCTTTGACATAGGTGCCAATTATACAGGGTGGTCCAACTTTTATAGGCAAAACTTCGAGAATCTGTACCAAACCTGAAAATAAGTAAATTTTTTCATATAAACACGTATCGAAATCCTAACGTCTATATACAGGGCATTAAAGTCCAATTTCTTTATGAAGTTTTCTTTTATTTTTCTTAAAGCAAATGATTCGGCCTGTCTACTTCTACCAATGCCGGAGAGCCGCGGGTCAACCACCATATTTTTTAACAGAAAAATGGTACGCCATTGGAAAAGTAATATTGTTTGCCATCACTGAATTTCATAATCAGGTCTAAGAAAAAACTATGTGTCGTTTTTTGAAAAATTCATTTGCACAATTTGCACACCTTTCCTTAATAACATTTTGAGGCGAAAGCTGCAGAAAGCCCATACTATTCTAAAAAGGGCAAAAAAATCAAACGAGGCCTAGGCTTTTAAAATTTTGTTCACCTACTCAGTTTTTCATTCTAAACAAGTTTTCTCAATAACATTTTGTCAAAAAACCTACAAAAAAGGCACTTTACAGGTGTAAAAGTTAGTTCTTTCAAAATTTCCTGTATAACGAAAACAGTTGGGATTTCGATAATTATTTTGAAGTTTTCCATTAGATATACGACCATAAAAGTTCGACCGCCCAGTATTTTGCTATTTTGCCGGAGAGTTTGCCCATATTGCTTTCTATACCATGCTAAGAACGCAAGTATAGAACTTCTTTTTTGGTAGATATTTTACTCACGAAACATTAAAGATTATTCTTCTCCGCAGAAAACCAAAGGTGGTTGCACTCTCTTCAGGCTCCAACGTTCGGTTAACAAATCGTCGCTGTCTCTTTGTTTTCGCCTGTGAGAGTAAAAAGAACTGGATGTAGCCTGTGCCCTTTAAAAAAACCGCCAAAGACAAAAGACAATGTGTACGATGGTCGGGTGGTTCCAACAATGACCTTTTCGGCGTCCATGCGTGTGATACAGAAAAGGATTTTTGAATTACGTTCCCTTACGCCCGACTCGCCACGCCACATTCCATAGGCGGAGATACGCTGCGCACTCCGCGGCTGTGGATAAGGAATTCTCAAGAAAAAATGCTTCTAGGAAGATTTAGTATGATTGTTTGAGTTAAGACGACCGGTTAAATCAAAGTGTGTTGTCCACTTTCCAATTTTTGCTTTGTCTTGTTACAAGAGCATATATATTAAATAAAGAAAATATTGCTCTCTATGACAAGTTAGGCAGAAACGCAGAATCTACACACCCAAAAGCTTTCTTATGAAATTAAATTCGTTAAATAAATAAAATGTAAGACCCAATAAATTCAACGATAAAATAATAACTTAAATATTTTTGTAAAGAAGCATCTTATGAGTCACGATACCTAAACTGTATACTTTCTGAGAAAAACCATCGTTACACAGAAGTGATATAAGAGATACCTTTTACACTGCTCTTGGGTAGATAACCTTAACAACCACTGACGGCGAATCAGTCATTTATTTAAGTGTAAGTGAGAAACAACGAGAAAAATCCGAAAGTGTTTTATTTGGGTCACCGTATACAAGAGAGGCATTCAGTAGTCGTACGTCTGCGCGTCTGGCGTCTATCTCGTTAACAAGGGCCTTACTTAGCAACTTGTTTATAATTGCCAGTCCATTCACTATTCATTGGAATTGTTCGGTGTCCGTTTTTACATGGAAAAAAAGTAAAATTCGTCCGGGCCACTGGCTTTTTCGGAGACTGCCTCTCCAATTTTGGGCATTGAAGACCCCCATTGTTTACGTTTTGGTTGTTTTTGGCTTTGGAATACCTACCTTTATGTGTGTACAGTGTACAGGACTTTTTGTGTTGAGCTCTGAAGCAAAACTGCAAAACAGATTAGTCGAAACTATGTGGCGTTTCGTGTGTTGACCCCATCTAGTGCACTGTTTCTGGCAGACTTGAATGGTTAAATTACTCTGGTAGTTTAAATGTTAATTGCAGGCGATGTATGCATGCAGATTTATTCAAAGTTTCGAGAATAGTGTGGGCGTGATTTTTAGTTTGTCATTGGCGATATTAGTTTCCGAGGTACGTTTTTGTTTTGGGACTGCCTCAATACCAGTGAAAAGGAATGCATTCCATTTAGATTTTTAATTATTACTAGAAAGCGTTGACAGATATATTTCTAAATTTAATCACGTTGTAATCTACATGTTTATTATTGGATTTTATTAAGACGTGTCAATTAACAATTTTCGTTGAAGTAAGTTATCAAAAAAACTTAAGAAAGCAATAGTTTTTATAGTTACAGGTTACGTAATTTGCAAATTCATTTTATACTAAATGCCAGTTTATAGCAATGAGAACAGAATTTAACTTAAAACATTGAAAATGTCCTATATACAGGGTGATTCATTGATAATAGAAATGGAAATATGAAGATTGAGGCCTATAATAATATGTCTTAACGCCTACCTGTTCCAAATTTCGCAGATTAATTATGCAAAACACCATTGGTTTTCTTGAAATAAGAGATAACAATTTTTGGGACATTGTTCGTAAGCCTTAGGGATTTTTTTCTCTTACTCTAAATGGCAAGAAATTGACGAATTTTTTTCGTTTTTAGTTTATAATGCATCCATTCATGCCTGTATCTTTGGTTTCATAAGTACCAGCTTAGAGCATATTACAAAACAGATATTTTGTTGAATTAAATATATTATGAAAGTTATTAATTATTTTTATAAGGCAAGGTGATAATGTTTGCCAAAATGGAAATACATAACAAATGTATTTACAAGTCATTTATGTCACCAGTTAAATAAGTGAATGTGTTTGCACGAACTGTGAAAATTATCAGCCGTCACGATGAATGTAGTACCCAGAAAAATGTAATAAATAAACATAAGATTGTGTAGTGTTTCTAGGAAAACAAATAAAATTTTCTAAAATTTATATTAATAATCAAGAATCGAAGATAACATTTATTTACTTTATAATTAGAAAAAGATAAATAGCTGCATTTTTTAGATGCGCCACGGTCATAAATCAAATAATATTATTTTAAATCATCTTCTGTGCAGGTTCGCAAAACTTTTAAATTATTGGAATATATTATTAACTTTCTTCTTCCCGTTCGTTGTTTTACCGAAAACGTGATACACTTCGCGCTTGTGTGGATAGTTTCTTTTTCCTTCCCGTAAATATTTTGACTAACCACTACATGCTGAGGGGCACTTAATGCCCAAATATTTGACCTTGTCCCTTGGCCCCGGTCGAAAAGGCCCACACTTGTTGATGAGCTCGCGGAAAGTTCGTACCGTTACTTCGACGCCTCCACTCGGGCGCTTATATTCTCACAAGCCGACGGTTAAAACAAATCACGGACATGGCGGGAACGTGACTTCCTCCTTGATGGCTGACTGATTGGTTGGATGTAAACACCGAGAGTTAAACGGAGATAATCCTAAAGTGGTAAGAGTTGATGGCTATCTAGGAGATCGCTCGCCGCAATAGGAACAGAAACGGATTTGATACTGATAGATCTGACACTTGGTTATCGAAGCGGCTTTACGTTTCCCAGAGCTATATTCTCAAACAAAATACTTATAACTAGACCATTATACTTTGTTCAATATAATCGGTGGTATGTTGGCGATTTATTCCCGTGTTGGCTTTTAATGCTTCCAAAGTTTAAGGTCTATTAATATAAATAGCGGGTGTTTGGGATAGAATATGCGGCCAGGAAAGGTTATCCTCAAAATGACCATTGTCTCAGGAGCTGTGCGGGCTGTGGTACAGTTCTCAGCCCAAGTGTATAATCCAGCCCAAGCTTTGGATTTCCTGATCAAGAAAATCTTGCACATCATCATTCTGTAGCCTCTTGTTCAGGTTCTTGGCCTCAAGTACCAGGTCCATATTCTCCCTTGAACGAATTATCTGAGGACTCATATAATGTGGTGAATCAGCCATAGTTCGAGTTTGCTCAAATTGTGCCGCCACAATGTTTTCGCTGACAGAACTGGACGTCTATAGGTACAAAATTCTGGTTGGGCTATACATATATGGACGAGGCTAAGATAATCGATGAATCTTTTAGATATTTTTTACAATTTCTGGGCGTTCTTGACGTACACCTACCGATTCATAATGGAATTCGGACATATATAACAATTTAAAACCAACAACTAAGTAGGTATTAAATATTACAGATTTCTGTTACTATTTATTCTGTGATCGTGGATTTTTTTAGGAATCCTATCCTACTAATCATTTGAATGTTGCTGAAATCAAGGGTGTTAACGCATGCACAATAAAGACTTTAAGTACATATAGATAATAACATAACGCATTCAAACAAGTATAATAAGTAACAAGCAATAAGGTATTGAAACTAAATAAAACGTTATCAATGACGTCAGAATTTATAGACGATGGGGCTCCACCCATTGTTGATATGCCCTTTATTTTGTCGCCAAGATTAAATATATCCATACTACTCTAAAACAAAGATAGAAAGTCAAGCATCAATCATCTGTACACATTGACCTTTCCCGGTGATATGCCTCCGGGACCACTCTGGGATATCGCGTGTTTTTTTCTTATTTAACGATTTTTTTGGGGGCTCCGGAAGCATCGCAACCTCACCTGAAGACTCGGGAGAAGATCTAACGACGACTACCCCAGAGCCCCGACCCGAAATAAGTTCGCTACGGCTCGACAAAAAGGGGCAATTTCTGACAATCTCGAGACATTTTCGGAATAATTTTCAGGTAGGGAAGGGCACATAAAAACGATCCTCTCGCTGGACAAAGCTTAATATCTCTCGAAATTTCCTCTTTGGAAATAAGAAAAAGTGTTACTTAAACCTCTTAGGCGGATCTTCCTCTCGCTTTGCATCGCGATTTTGCTCGCCCCACGACCCTATTTAAGAATCTTTTCGACTTGGTCACTGCGGAGTCAGTTTTCAGCGGCCACTACACAATCCGACAATGAAAAAAAAAAAAAAAGAAAAATGGCGCGCTTAGGTTGTGATTAGTTCGGGTCGTCAAAACAAACCTGACTATATAGGTTCTGACGTCATTGGTTGTTATAGTTTAGGTGTCAGTTTTTCATGTTCACGTCAAAATCGACAACAGAAACACGAGCGTTGTTGCATTTATTTGGAGATTTGTATTGTGGAGAAGATTTAAGAAGGCTTCAGTTATATTAGATAGATATGGGTAGATAAAATATGTAATCCGAATCGTGACTTCCCAAAACGTATTGTTATAGAAAAGGCAAATAGTATCGTTATAATCTTTAAATTGTGTACCGAACTTGTTAGAAGCTAACAATAAAGTAAATCAGGTAAAATAATAGAAAACCGTGTTATGCTTCAAACCAAGTCAAACAGAAGCGAAATAGGTAAACAAATGTTAAATAAATGTGTGAAAATCCATTATTTGGATTTTCTCTTACGTAAAATTAAAAATTTGCCTAAAGGATATTATATATAGAGAGTGTTTAGTAATTATGTAGTTATATAAACGATCTACATTCCTGTGAAGATAAGAATGTTTTTCTTTTTCATTTTTTCTCGTAGTGTACGTAAAAACGAAAAAACAAATCGTTTCTGAGAAAATCGGCCTAAGAATATTCATAACGATTTAATTTTGTTCTAATGTTTTGTCGGAAATGTTTTACATTTAAACATCGCTGCATCAAAATAATTGCAGATTCTTAAAGTAGACTTAAAATTTTCAAAAACTTGAAGAGAAGAAACCCATTGTCCTTCTGAAGGGCTCTTTAGAAATGGATATTTTATATTAATAGAGAAAGGTAAAACACGATAGAGATATTAAGGATTAAGTCTGTTGAAAAATAAGCACCTTATCTCGATTTTTCACATTTATTTTGGGTAGAACTGTGAGGTACATACGGATTCGTACTCGGGCATGCACAAACGGTATACCATCATCACGTTTATTAGATTCCTGATCAGCGCCTTCGAAAAAACCTTAGGCATGTCCATTTAACACAAAAAGTTCCGTATCTGTCGTAAAAGAGACATAAAATATTGATAATTACGACAATCAAATGTTTGGATTGTGCGGCGATAATTCTTATATTTTATAGCGTCCTTTGCATATAAAATTGTCAAAACTGATGTAACAATCGAAAGAATATCCTTGCCGTATTCCTAAATGGCTGAATTCCCCAGCCAAGCCAGAGGTTTTACAAGTAAAATAAAGGCTTAAGTTAGTACCTTCACGCAGACATAAATTTTATGGCTTCCTGTTTTTGGCCCCGTAATCTTGTCTGGTCCGATAAAATGGACGCGAGTTCTGTGCGATTGCCACAGTAAAAGCCTTTTCTTTCTCTTGGGCTACTGCTGGTTATTAGGTAACTATTTTCTTGTTAGTCTTTACGAGCTCTGGGAACCCGGTTACGAGGAACTTATGGGCCCATTGATTTTTACTGGGCCAATATCCCTGATTGTGCAGTTTAATCCCAGACCGAAAATACATTTTTCTAGTTTCAGCAGAACAAAATGCCAACAATGGGGATAAATCTTTCGAATTAGTGGATTGGAAACACGCAGTCGCCCAATCGGTTGGATTGCCAAACCGAGGTTCGCAAGTTTGATTATGAGTTCCTATATTTGCCAAACCTATATGCTGGATATACCTACAAAAGTAGAAAGGGGTGGGTAATAAAAATGCAGGTACTTAGATATTAATGTTATATATTTTTTAGTCTCCCCTTCTCCCCCTTTTAACAACAACTAGTGAAGGCACAGCCAGGTAAAATTTGAAGATGAGGCATTCCATGTCATTACTTATGAGATCACAATTGCACTGGATTTGGGAAACATAATTTTAGGTTCCTTAATGGAGACATGTCGCGCTTTTCCCCACTCTAAGTATCAACACATTATTGGTATTATCAAAGAAGAGTTGACAAGATTTTTGTCGGTATTTTAAATATTTACTCTTCCCCGGCACTTTATAAACAATAATCCTGTACTTTTAAGATCGAAAGTCATAAACAATCGTTTACGAGGTCATCGCTTCTTGACTTTATGTAAGTATAAATACAGGTTGCAGCGGACTTATTTAATAAAATCGGATAGGCGCAGTATTGGTGTAATTTATTTTGATACCGATTTATTTACGCCAGCGAACGCAAGACAAGAAACATTTGACTGGTTAATGGCGACCCATGCGATTATTTATTTTATTGGCCGGTATAGGATTTCAGCCATTTATGTAACACATAAACAACTTTCAAATTGATTTGCTTTGCAGTCCGTCCAGTCTCATTTCAAAACAACAAACCCTCGAGAGGATCTGGGTCAGCCAAACAAAACTAGACGGTAAAACTATATCTCTACCCGTATGGGGCACTTATTCATTTCCATTTTATTTCCAAAGAAATTTATTGATATAATAAAACGTGAGGGTCCATATCTAATAACATTATGCGTAGAGGGATTTTTGTCTCGCTGGGTCCCAGGCGAACAGACCTATCTGATTTGATCTAACGCCCTGAAGGAATGGTAAGACATTTTTATATTAGGGCATTTGGGACACTTAAAAGGCCATTTAATTAATTCATATCTTGCGTAGGAACAGACCTGCATCTTAAAATACCATACCACCTGGCCCGCCGTGGCTGACTATCAAGGCAGTATCAAACCAGGGGCGTAGAAATGAGAACAAACGGCACTAAAACTGTCTAACCGCAGGAATGGACACTTACCCAACAAGAGTTTTACAAACTGACTTGTCGGAATGAAGACATAATTAAATTTGGAAACCCAATTGTTCCTTACTCCATTAGTTCTGTGTCACTATCACTATTATCCTCATCTAAACCTAAACTTATTATCAGTGGTTGACCATTTGTACGCATACAAATATAAGAATTTTCCACCTTAATTACATGTTGTATACAGTTTTTCCAAATGTCCGCAGAGATGTTACTTACTACTTTTTTTTTATTAATTCTACTACAGATATATTTAATGTGGGAGAAATATTATTTCTTCTACTGTTTGATTTTAATTGGTGCCATATTAACTCCATGGGGTTAAAAATACAGTAGTAAGGGGGAAGACGCAACACTATACATGTCCATTTTCAGCTGCAAGTTTGTCACAGACGTACTCCCTATCAATCTTGAAAGCTTTTAAGACTTCCAAAAGATCCTGTTTTTGGTATGTTTCTTCAAAATAAATATCATTTTCTATCATGAAATGTTTAATCTCCGCTTTATTACTGTTACAATTGGGGATTGTTTTTAGTTGCCTGCTATGATAACGCGCATTATCCATTACAATAACTCTATTTTTTGGTATATTTTTCAAAAGACGATGTTCAAACCATCTTCAAAAGCAAAAGACAGTTCGGAACAAACCCATTTTCTGAACCTGTATGAAATATCGTAATTCTTTTGCCTTTATTTGAAGGGGCCCTGGTTTGACAGTTTTGTGAAAAATCAACCCATCCTTTTTTTGCAGTGTCATGGGTATCAAACCATGTTTCGTCAATGTAGATAATTGGGAGATTCTCTGCTCTATATTGTGTAATAGCTGTTAGATATTGATGACGCCATTCTCGTAAACGTTAAGATTCCATTAAAGTTTGTCTTTTATTAATTGTGCGATATTTAAATCCCATTTTGAGCAGCATTTTTCTAAGGGTCGTAGTACCACAAGAAATATTTGTTTCGTCGTTGATCAGCTTCTCCTTTAGGGCAACCAAGGTGGGTACAGATTATTCTTCATACATTTGGTAAATCTTTCTTCTTAATAAATCCACATCATACTCGTCAATACTTCTTATTGTGCCGGAGTCACTGCGCTTTTTTTTGGGAATAATAGGTTTTAATACTATGTCCCTTACCGAAGTCAGAGGAGTATTTGTTAAGGCAGACGTCTCCGCTAAAGCATTTCTGGAATTAAGGCCTCTTGCCAGCAACGATTGATACACATTTTTAATTATTTCTTTAGCATCAAGAGATAAATGCTTTCTTCTGAACATGACACTAGATGACCCACTATCAGCACAAAGCACAAGCACCAGAACGCCACACTATAACACTAAGACAAGACTAATACAACGCTGATACAATTAGCTGTATTTATAAGTATAAAAAATACTTGCTTAAAATGGTATTTATATTATGAATTACGGTTGCAGGTATATACCTACTCCGACCCTGAGGCATTTTATAGTCAAAGGGATAATTACCGTTTTATGGTAGGCAAAAGATCAACGGTATAAATGCGTACGTACTATACCTACTATCAATTTGTATTTAATAGATTTGTATCCGCACGTTACTAAACAGATATTAAATGTCGTACCATTAACAACCAAAACAAATTTGTTGAAGTTAGATATTTTTGGAGTTAAACGTTCAAAGCTTCGTTCTTTACTGTTAAGAATTTATGAATTCTCCAGGCAAGTTGAAAAAGTTGTCTTTTAATCAGTTTGGTGGGGAAAAATCGAATTAAAAAAAAAATAATAGAATAGGTTGATGTATTCGACAATTTATTTCTTACGAAAAATTGTCTATATTTTGAAAGCCCGAGATACACCGTCTCCATGACCCCCAAATTCCCTGCAATACACTCAAGCCGGTGTATTCGTTTGACGTAATTTATACATTTAATATTCGCCTCGCATTTTGTACTGTTGATATACGATGACACCGAAGCATATATCTTATAAAACACTATACGCCTAGAATTGTACCGCAACGAACACGAATCCCCACTTCCTCCTAATAAATTTTAATGTGTAAATTTGACATATTTAATTCCTGTGTGGTCTGTAAAGCGCTTCCAGGTGTGGCATTTTATAAAAATTGTTCCTCAGCGCCCCGAATTCGATACACTTTATACCGGGAGGGATTGGAACTTTAAAAAAGCAATAAAACCCTTCTGCTTATCGAATGTGAGATCGTTTTCAACTGCGACCCCATGCGGATAGCTTTAAATAGAGGGGGCAGTCCACCCCTATATATAAATTGGGAGATTAGGCCAGTGCAATTTGTTAAACTAAACATTATGTTAATTAAAAGATTAAGCGGTGTGGAACTTTCAAGCTCATGCAACTTTCCAAATGATCAAAGTTTGTGTTGCGCTTGCACCCAGGATGCAAAACGACAGTTTTCCGCTTGTTAGGAAACGGGGGGCTCATAAATATTGTATTTTCTATTTTAACCGTCCACACATGCATCTAATAAAATGGGTAATTACCAGGATAGTGTACAAGAATAGGAATTGTATTACGGTGCGTTTTCGTCATTGCCTGTGGAAGGCTGTGCGCCGTGTCGTGTAGGGACGATAACTCGGCTGTATAACTCAATAAAAATGGAGGTGGTATACACATGGCAGGGGATTTTTTCAATTATGAAGTGCCGGCGTAAGCCCCATGCTGTGTCGGGTATACTCCCATCGATAAGATCTCGCATTGAGGGAGTGCTCGGCCTATTCACCATATATTCACAACAGGACATTCGGAGAGCCAAGAGTTTGTGGCCCATGAAAAAAACACCACGAAGGTACTTTAAGTTCTAGGTTAATTTGCCGACGAAGAAAATGTAAATAATCATCAAATGGTTTTATAATGATAATTGTAATTAGGAAGTTCGAATATACAGGGTTGTCCATAAGTTACCCGTGTTTTCCTTTTGGGACACAGGTCGGTATTAAGGGAGACATGAGCCCATAAAAGCTGGCCTAAATTTTGCTTTTTTGGGCAAAGGTCTAAGCTGATTCTTTATAGTATATAGCTAGAAAAATCTAGTTTATAGGCCATCTTGCAATACATTTCCACACATATTTGTGGTTTTATACTTTGCGAATAACAGCTTGAATATTTTTAAACGCTCGAATTCTTTCTGGATCATTGGGACATATTTTCTTTCACGCAACCCCAAAGCAAAAGCTCACGAGGTTTTAGATCGCTGAACCTAGAATATAATAATTGATGTTTGTTTTTCACTCATTTTTGTCACTTTTGTTTGAGTGCTTGTGTGACTGGTATAGCGCCGCCATCTTGCTTAAAACAGGGATTGTCCAGATCCATCTGATCATCTCACAGATACAGATGAGATGTTTATCGGTTATTTTACTGCATTTTAGACCTTTTTTTGTTATGCTACTTACAAATAAATGTTGTAATTATTATTAAATAGGCTGGTTTAGGGTATTTCTATATGGTTGAGAAACATGAAATGAGTAAATCCGTGTTTTCGCCGATATTTACAACCACGGCAATAATATTTTCAACTAGCCTGGCATTGCGACCACCGACTCGTATATCATGTAGGTAAGTTTTTTCTGATTTGGACAAATTTAGTAAACTCTTAAAGTATTTGCTCAACAGTGGGAAATCTGATCAGATCTTTACTTAACAACCTACATTGTCAAACATTAAATAGATCTCGGATGCTGGGGAATTTGACGGTTTATTTTTTTCTGTGGAGCTGTAGAGGCGAAAATATTGTTAAAAGACAGACAGGAGCAGACTAATCAAGGCGACTAGAGTATCATATCTCACCCCACACAGTTATTAAAGCTGTCAGTTTTCGAAGTTTAACTCATCACCTCCTTTTTCTTGAATACAATTGCGAAAAAGTACGATATTTTAAGAACTTTTTCTTAACAATAATCGATTGTCAAACTCTAGGCTAATGAACGCGCGAAGTTGCAAATGCGCGTGTCTTTAATTTTAACTACACCGTCAGTCACGAATGCGAAAGCAATTACCGCACGGCACCATGTAATTAATTTTATGAAATTAAAATATTCGCAATAGTCCCTACACTCGAGAGATTTTAATTAGTGTCCATTTTTTCTGTCAGATTTTACGCGCCCGCACTTTTGACGCGACCCGTGCATCCGCTTTTGTTGTAAGGAATCGATTAATAAACCATGTTGAAATCCACCCAGTAGCTGACTCTTGTATGCAGCTTTCAGCGTCCTATTACTATGAATGCTATATTATCAGCCATCAAGACTATTTTAGGGCCCTATACATAAACCAAGACAATACTGGCGGTTCACGATCTACTCTTGGCATTAATAATATATATGGAAGTAAAACAGCTGTCGATGCAACCACCAGTTCACACCATTTGTGTTTTATGGGTCTTCAAAAACAAAACGAGCTGTCATATCTCTTCGATATTTTGCATGCGAAGGCACGCAAGCCTCCGAAGACAGGCTATATAATATATATACACCTATCTCGGCCCTCATAAAATAAACTGGACCGCCGTTGGGCCCTAATAGTTAGGGTTTCACAATTTTCAAGAAATTTCTTGATCTTGACTTGAATTCAAGAGATTTTCAAGTCCAGAAATCTGAAACTGTTTCCAAGGCAAGTCAAGATTTTCTATTTAAAGATCAAGATTTCTTGTCAAGAAACCAAGAAATTCTTGAATTTCTTGAAATTAACTTTTATTATGAGGGACCGGATAAAAAAAAGCGCAAAAAAATTGAAAAAAAAGTGCTTAAAAAACACAAAATTTGCAAAAAAGCATCAAATAAGCAAATTAAGCAAAAATAAATGTTTAAAAATTATGTAAGCACACGTGAAAAAGTTCAAATAATCACAAAGGGAAAAAGCATAAAACCTAAAAAAAAAAATAAAAAAACAGCCATCGCAATATACTTAGTTTTGGGTAATTCGTGATGCTTAAAATCGTGTTTTTACTAGAGACTGGAGAAAAAAACCGCAAAAAATGGAAAAAAGAACAAAAAAGCTGTCGCAATATACTTATAGTTTTGCATAATTCGTGTAGAAATTAAATATATCATGGCTGCTTATAAAATTCAGAAATAAGCATAATGCTTAAAATCCGGCCTCTATTTATTAGTGACTATAAAATAATAATTGCTATAGGTAAATTCCTATGATAATTTACTTAGGTCATTGAATAAGGGAATTTAATCAATGCTTAGGTGCATACTTTAGATCTTAATATGAATAAAAAACACGTCTATAAAGCATACAAAATGTGTTAATCATAAATAAAAATCTATGATTATGATAACCAAAGAATATTCTTTTTGTAACACAAAACAAAAACATAAAAATGAACTTACAAATACAGCACACAAAACATATTCATGTTATAACCAAAAACAAAAAAATAATAATGAACTTAAAAATACAACAATATTCCTTTTCTAACACAATAAAAATTAAATTACGAAATATAACAACAAAAAAATAATAATACCTACTGCTTGGACGTATCCGCAAATTGGATACGTCGGGATTTGAGAGCTATGAATTTAAACACATTAAACTTCGCGCGCCGCTTCTTTTCAAGCAATTTCAAGAAATTTCAAGAAATCTTGAATTGAAGTCAAGACTTTTGCTTTCAAGAAACCGTCGAGTCAAGACATATTTAATTTCTTGATCTTGAATTTCAAGTCAAGTCAAGAAATTACGTTCAAGTCAGGATTTCTCGACTTGATGAAACCCTAGCCCTAGTCCCTCCACCAATTTTTAGCCATCCGGCAGAGGGCGCTGGCGTCCGCCTGGATAGCCGCCATATTGGGCCTATATTCTAGGGGATTCAGTGTGCATTCTAGGGGAGAAGCGAAATTTGTGGTGGCAACACAAAATGGCAGTTGACCACGGCCAATCACGGCCCTCGCGCATTTGACAGCCAATGACGTGTGGGCCCAATATGGCCGACCTTTCGGTTGGACATATTATATTATGTATATAGGTGGGACAAATGATTGTATTCGAGAAGCAGTCCAGTTTATTTTACAAGAGCCGTTACACCTATACACAACACCAGACAAAATACAACTGGACCAATAATAAAATGGTCTATAATTTGACAGTAACTAAATACTAACAAACGTTTTTTTTTCCCTCAACGAGGTCTTGTAAGTTGTCATATCTGCCCTGACTTATATTTCCTTGCTTCATTTTAAACAATACAATAATAATGACCAGACAAATATTTTTCTCAACAATCGGTATAGTTCCGAGGTCTGGACCCATAATTGTTTTGTTGTGTAACCTATCCGCAATTTGCACGAGGTTCCTTCAAAGAACACCGCCATGTTTATGCTTCGAAATGTCGCTAATTAAGCAGTCCCTTCGGTTAGGTGAGGTCGGGATGGACGATTTCTGTTTGCACCGCTCTAAATTGGTTATTATTTATGAGGTACTGGCGCCGTTGCAACGGCATTAATGCAAGCCGTCGAGGCTTTGCCGTGATATATGCGTATTCTCTAAGGTCAAATAAGCGTTAATTATACGGCAGGCTCCCCTGGAGAGCCACTAATCCTATAATCTTATACCGGTCGCGCTTACTAACAGATCATTTTTTAAAGACCGGATTACAATATTGACTTGCAAACGAAGCAAATCGGCTGTAAGTTAACGATAAGGTATATATCACGAAATTAATTATTATTAAGTCCATTTTCTAGGTAATTTTCGAGGTAAATCAATGGTCCAAAAGCTGATCTGATGCAATTTTTTCCAGGGAATCCAATACCTGTAAGAAATAAGAAATTGGGCGACAAACAAAAAATTTACAGCAAAGAAATGAATTTCACAATAAAACAAAATGGCTGATTATCATTAAATTTATTGATAGGATTTTGGAGAATATCGCAACCAGCCGTGTTCAAGGCAGAATTATACATTTGTGTATCAAAAGCATAGTAGACAGCTGGCTGCACAGATTTGTTGTCACGCTTTTGCAATTTTCTTTATCATTTAAAGTACAGCGTTGACAAGAGTGTACAGTGTCAATGGATAGAATTGACAAGAGGCGAAACATTTTTACTATTGATTTTTCGACGACTATTTCCCTCGTCGTAATTTCCACCAATCACAAATGCGCAATTTTGAATTACAAATGGTTTCTAGATGGAAAAACTGTATGACTGCACCTGTCAGCAGTTTTTTCGAATTTACCTGCGGCAAAACTTGACAGCTCTTGTATAATAGGTAGTACGTTTTGTAAGCTATGTGTATGCAGAATAATCTGTTACTCATGAAATAGTCTTGTCAAATACCATTCGGGCATCTAATTTTTCCTGTGAAAAAAAAAATCCAAAAAACACAATGCTAAGTAATATTTTTTTAACAAAATGCATTCGTGCAGGTGCAAAAATCCTCGTCTTCGACTTGGATCTTTGTTGCCACCAAAACTCATCCTTCTTGTTAAAATATTACTTAGCAACGTGTTTTTTCGATTTTTTTCCGAAAAATTAGATGCTCTTATGATATTACTTACGAATAGTCAATTTTTTATAAAAAAATTCTGCTTGTCGGGAAAATAAGGTTACCATTATAAAAGGGTGTTAATAAACTAATAAAAGAAATTTGTTTATAATCCGCATAAAACCTTAATACAAAATTTGAATGTGAAAATGAGTCTTGTAAAAAAATAAACAATAAAAACAATGTGTATAGGATCGTGGAAAAAATATATTCTACTATTCTCCTCCAACCTTCACACAGAAATTCAACTAATAAATAGAAAATAAAAACATAAAATTTAAAATTTAGATTTAAACTTTTGTATTGAGGCTTTTCAAAAAACTTTGTCTACAATAATAAATAATGGTACCTACTAATTTCTTTAAACATTTTCGTGTTTTCTTAATCTAGGAAAACACCACGAACTTGTTGGAATTCGAAAAACCCAACCGTTGAGATTTTTGCCCAAATAGGACAAAAGTCCTCTTCCTTTATTTATTAATAAAGACAGTTGGATGTTTTTGCACCATTATACCTAATAAATAATAGGGAGTTCATGTAACCAACAATAGTGAAATATTACCCTCCTCTCTCTAACCCCTTCTCTAATAGTTGTAGAAGATGCCGAAGACTCCTATAGGTACATCTCACCACTATTTACTAATAATCAATTGGAATAAATAGCACCTAGGCGATGGAACCCGTATGCTCCGGTAGTTTAGTTGGTTAAGAGTCATGACCGCGCAGACAAGATCTAAAATTAACGGTCGCGACGACCGGCTCCAATCTCAGGAATATTCTCCTCTCGTCACCCCTCACCACGCACTCTCGTCCCTTCCCCTCTCACCGGCAGCGCGTTTAGCGCGAGGAACGGTGTCGGGCGACGGACGACGTTTTTTTGGACCCGAGCGAGTCCGGAGTCGGACCACATAAAAATGAGTCGAACCGCCAGGCAGCCGAGAGCTGAATCGGCCACTTCATAACTTTTTTATTTATCAACTTAGAAAAAAAATATCAAATACAAAAGTTGTAGGGCTGCAACCTGACTACTTCATGGCGTTTTGTTGTTGACTCGGTTTGTGTATTTGCTGGGCTATTGTTGAAAAAATATAAATATTAAACACATATGTAAATATTAAACACATACCTACCCCTATTTGTACGAATTCCGAAAGTATCTTTTCGGGTCTTTTTTGTTATTTACTAACCCTATTTTTTTCTTCAGTGCCTTGCGGAAAATTGGGTTATAGAAATTAATAAAAAAAACATAAGTTTTGTCTGTATATTTCGATATTTTCTATGCAATAATAATTGTTTTTCTGATAAGTGCACTGAATAGGAAAGAAATTTTTTTTATACTTAACTTTTTACAATTTTTTCTGACATGAAATTATTATTCCTATCAATCAAACAGCCAAAGTAGAACAGTGTGTCAATAAATTATTATTTCCACAGTAGGTAGGTAGGTTATGCTATATCTATGTGGTATTTTGGATTTCTATTACTTTTTTCTTTTACTACTTTGTGCCTCTTTAGATGTGTTGTGGTCGGATCTACCAATTCCGGGAGCAAACGTTTTAAATATAACTTCGTCAATTTTGGCTCCATGTGTTTTTCCAAAAAATCGCGACGTCTATATTTAGGTATAAAATTTTCATTTTAAAATTTTTCCCAGTCCAAATGCCAAAAAGGCACCCCACTTTTATTGGCTACTCTTAGTTGCCCTTGTACAGGGTGGTTCATTATAAATTGACACGCCCCTTAACTTGTTAGTTTTTGAGGTTAGAAAAAAAAGTTTTTGGAAAAAGTTTTAGATAAATACAAAGTTTTTTGTGACGCTATTGGACCGTGTACTTGTGTGTATTTCGAGAATATAATCAGTAAAATTTGAAAAGGCTCCTAAACATTTTGGAGTTTCACTGTATTACTCTCTTGTTTAAAACAAATATTTTGTTGTTATTACATCTATCATCTATCTTTATCGCGAGATCCACAAATTCGAGTTAAATAAATTTAGTATAAAATTTTAAAACGGAATTTTTCAAAAACGGAAAAAGATAATGCCACAAAGTTTAATATCATTTTAATTTCCTTGATGAGCAGATTTCAAAAATGCAAAAGTATATAGGGTGTTCCATTTAAAAAAACATAAGTTATGTCTGCCACGGCTTTCTAGAACACACTGTACACGGTCCAATAGCGTCACAAAAACTTTGTATTAGTATCTAAAACTTTTGTAAAAAACTTTTTTTTCTAACCTCAAAAGTCAATTTATAATGAACCACCCTGTACTTGAAAATACCATTTATAAAAATTTTAAAAGTTTGATTTTTCCTACAAAAAAAAGTACAGGGTGATCATTTTTAGAGGCCCAGCCTCTCTTGGTGGAACACGGTCAAAGATATGGAGATATTATACAGGGTGAGTCAGAATGTATAGTAAATACTTTATAGGGGTGTTCGGCAGGTGGTTTTAAGGGGTCTTTCATATAAAATTTTTCGATTTGGGCTTTCCTTGCCAAGTTATTCGGGTCTACAGGGTGACCCAAATATTTTTTATTTTTATCTCAATACCGGCGCTACTTAAAAATTTGAAATTTGGTATGTGTTATCTACTTACGGGAAGACGCCTTAGGGTAGTTTATTGATTTACACACTGCCCTAAAAAGGGTAAAAACTAACAACCCCTATTAATTTTTTTGCTCGAATTTTTTTGTGGGTCATTTTTACGTATAACAAAAATATGATTTGCGTAGCCCTTTTATTTAAGAAACTTTTTTCCCTGTACATTTTTTCTCGAAAACACAATATTTTTCCTACAAAAAAATTATTTCATGATAAATGCCATTCCCCTGGCTACAGAAAATCAAGTAAAAATTCATAGTAGACGGGCGTCAACAATTTAATTATTTTTTTTACTACTAACCTGAGAAATCAATGAGAAGTAATATTTCTCTCCCTAGGTAAATAATGATAATAAAAAAATACCTAGGTAAATAATGAACAATTTTCTCTATGACATTTAAAAATTATTTTCATTTTATCAGCTTGACAACTGAACTCCTAGGCTTTCGAAGTATTTGAAAAAAGCGAGAAATGACTAAAATATCAAAATCTAATCAAATATGTAAAATGTGGCAATATTTCAATGTTAGTAGTAAAAAAAAACTATAGACACTTCGGTTGAGAAGGCCATTATTTAATGGCTCACTTCTCAACCTAAGTGTATAATGTACTATTATTGAACATTAAAAAAACAAAAATATAATGTTACAGTAGATGCCCAAAATGATATGTCCATAATGAAAGGGCTACACAAATTATATTTTTGTTATATGTAAAAATGACCCACAAAAAAGTTCGAGGAAAAATAATAATAGGGGTTGTTAGTTTTTACCCTTTTTTAGGGCAGTGTGTAAATGAATAAACTACCCTAAGGGATTTTGAATGATGTAACAAAAATAGTATGTTGGTGGGAAAAAATATTTCTTGGCGCCGCAACGCGACGCCTAGCGTCGTATTAGCAGAGAGTCGCTAATTGAGGCCAATTTATTCCTTTATACACCCTATATCATCTCCCATATAATATAATATCTCCATATCTTCGACCGTTTTCCACTAAGAGAGGCTGGGCGTATAAGAATGATCTCCCTGCACATAAAGACGAACTAACACAACCAAAATTTAAAATATTGCATTTATGGTTTTATATACTTGTGAATTCCATTGGGAAGAATTTCAGAAACATCAAATTCAGCCTATAGAAGCCTTCAATCAAGATTAGGCTAGATAACTATTGTAGATAATAAAAAATAAAAGATAAAAAACCTTTTTAAAAACAAACTTTTATTTAAGTCATGTACTAAAACGAATAAAATAAAATACCTACGTCTTGTATCTACTAAAAGGAATAAAATAAAATAAATCTAGGTTTTCGTTAAGATAATTCAATGCCAAATTGCGACAAATTTTTGTAAATCAAAAAGCTAGTCTCGCGAATTCTAAAGAAAATACATACTTTGGCAAGTAGGTACTTGCTTATCAACCAATCACTGTATATTAAAATTAATTGGTACCTACTTTCTATGAACATTTCTTGCGACAAGCTTTTTAAATTACAAAAACGACTTGGCGCAATTTGGCACTGAATTATTGTAACAAAAACCTAGACTTATTTTATTTTATTTTATTTTATTCGATGTAGTACATGATTTATTTCATTTTATTCGTTTTAGTACATGGCTTAAATAAAAGCTTGTTTTTAAAAAGGGTTTTATCTTTTATTTTATTTTGTGCTTTTAGTACATATTTGATTCCCATATCAGGAGAGTGGTAAAGAAATTTAGTCCGCCATATTGGATTTAGTATGACGTCACTTATCTTGTTATTTTGTACTCGTCAACCCCTTTCATTTGATACCCATATTAAGTATTAGAAAGTAGAAAGTATTACAATATTGAGTATTGCATATTGCATTGTCACCGGAACTAAAGGTGTATGCAAAATTTCAGCTCAATCGGATGTCATCAAGTGGTTCTAATTCAGCTTGCAAGATTCGACCCACACAATAACAGTAGTATTCTCTGGACGCTGCTAACAGGTGAAATTAAATAAAAAAGCTTGTAAAATACGATAAGCGGAAACAAGAGTGCGACGGCTAACGGGCGAACATATTGTACCTATCTTTGTCTATTTAGTGTCCCCTCTACGGAAACTCGCTTGAGGAGAAGGCAGGAGTGGGGGCACGGTGTATTCATATTGATTTCGGCTTTGCAGTGTTTTTCTAGAAGTCGATCTCCTTTTTTATTTTCAGTTCCAGAAATTCGATTTTTTTACCAAAATGTAACTAAAAGATGGAGGAACAATTCGTATGGACAATTTTTTTAAAAAACATTGTTGGTACTTGTAAAATTTACAAAAATGCTACCGTTTCATTTTCTCGGGAGTATTTGAAGGAGTATTTTTGTTACCATTAAAAAACTACAATTAAAAACAAAAAAATTGTCCATACGAATCGTAGACCTATATTTTCGCCACAGTTTGAGACAGGTTTGACAGAAATCAGTTTACGTATAACAGAGGAGATAGATTTTGAAGTTTCAAATTTTGTTTTGCATTTTTGGTGGACGTCCTGGGGCTAATTCCATGTAAAGTATACGGTACAAAGCTAGCGGAATTCCGTGTGTTTATCTGTACTATTTGCAGTGCCATTGCTCTTAAGTGTCTTGGGTTCCAATCCCGGCTGGAGTGCATTTTTTCAATTGATTATCCTTTACCTTACATACCACAAAAACATCCTTCTTTATTAATAAAATCCTTTATTTCAATTCAAATTTACCACCCTGTATATTAAAGTGGAAACATCTAAATGAAAAGAATGCACAAAGAAACTCCACATTATTTTAATCCCAAAGAATTTGTAGTGAATAGATTAATGTACTTGGTTGTAACACCAAACTTAAAAAAACAACGAGCTTTAAAAAATATTACGTTCTAACATCCTGTACGTCGAGCAACTGCCTCTTAAAATATCTACATATTGATTTGGAACACTCTGTATAATGAATGTTCTCGGATTTCGTAAAGTATTATATAAGTTTCAAGAGCATGGCTTATAAATAGAGAGACTGCGCCACACAAAATTTGTCATTGAGTTCCTTCTGTAATTCAGTAAGTAGTTGATGGTGTTTTGTGGAACGTTCTGTGTTCGGCTCGCCGACAAACGGCGAGGTTATGACAGCGCATCCATTTTTACAGCCCATAAGATGTGACGTTTTTACTGCTTCTTCCCAGGCGACTTCCCCCGTATAAAATTAAAGTAAACCAAAACAGGAAATGGGATTTAGAGTTATTTAATGAGACTGCGGATTTATGGCGCGGCGATCCGGACCTGGTTCCGCACCGCATAGTGAAACGCCGCCGGGCTAATGTACCGTGCAAATTCTGGCTATAAATTCGGATTTTCGCGGTTAAACGCCATTAAAAAGTTCGGCATGCGTTTTTCGATACGGCGAGTTCTAAACAAATAAATTGAGGGAAAAGTTAACGACGAATTTAGTGCCACGTAGCCGGGCAATTCCTCCAAACTGTTCGGAATCGAGTTGCTGGAGACGTAGGTGCGGCGACCATTTCAATGCCTCACCAGAGAAAAGTGCCAATGAACCGACTTTGACAACTAGTTTGGATGGATGTAAAACTTAATAGACTGGTAAATATCAATCAAGTTCTGGTTTTGGCTTTTTATAGTATCACCACACATCAAAGTAGTTTACAGAGAGACAGTGCCACGGGGGCCATGTTAAATACTTTGGACTTTGGAGTTGGTTAAACCCCAGCCTGAGCTGGGTCAATTACAATTAAAAACTGACCCATTACAATTCCAATTACTTTTGTAGGAATGTAATTAGATCCAATTACAATTCCTTTGATATTTTGAAATGTAATTGAATTACAATTACAATTACTTGTATTTGGAATTGGAATTGATGTAAACAATTCCTTTTTCAATTACTTCTGTTTGCTTGATTTTCTATGAACGTAGGTACTTACCTAGTTACTTAAAAAACCATAACTGATAACTATATTAAGCATTATTTGTTCTGCGATGCAAAATAATTCTAGTCTTCGTGTCTTTGTAAAGCGGGGACGCATTTAAAAGATACTTTCGGTCTGAGGAGCAAAGGGGGCCTGTGGGAGGAGTTCGAATCTCATAAACAAAGAGAGCACGTGTGGCTAGCAAACGATGGCAGATATCGGGGCGGACCCTGGGCATGCAGCGTTGCCACGCACTCAGATGCAACGCCGCGGTTGCCACATATTTTTAAGTGTGCTGGAGATATTGGCTATAAAATAAACCCCTCATCCGGCATCGCAGCAAATATAGGAGTTCGGAGGAGTCCAATAGACTTTCAGAGAGGAAGGGGGACTTTATTCCTCACATTCCTGCCAAGTATCACCTTATTGCGGCTCAGCCTTAAATGGCAAATATTCAAATTAAAATAAATAAAATGTACAGTATTTTAAGGAACAAAACGAATTATATCCCAGAAAAAGGCTTTTTTCTGGGATTATATTCAGTAGGTAACAGTATAATATAGTAATACCTATGTCTAAAAACACACAATGGCCTCACAGAGTCACAGCACAGCTCAGTTTCTATGAAAATAAAACTGAAAATAAACGGCTACATGAATAGAGAAATAAAATAAATCTTTTAAAATGCGAATGAGTTTCAGATTCAAGCTCAACGACTCACAAAAAAGTTTAATTTTTTTACATTATGTAGGTATCGAAATAAAATTTTACAACCAAACAAACTGACAATTTTTGTATTGAACTAAATTTGTGTTATAAAATGTGGTATACAATATTTATAAAGTTACAAAATCTAAAATGTATTTCTATCAAAACTGTTTTAATTTTGAATTACTAATCCAATAAATAGTGATAATTCCGTATACCACCTAATGAAAGAAAAAACAGAATTTAAATGTCTATTGTGACGTGAACAATAGGCATTACGAATTGACTATTAATATAGAGATGGAGAATACAGATCAATCGTTATGACTTGCCAGTGACGCGTAAATAGTAAATGGGAGTGGCTAAGAAAGAAAACATTATTGCGGACTTTGTCAATGATGACGCATTTATTTTGCATTGCATTTTGTTGGCCAGGTTGGCCTAAACAACGTTGCAATATTTCCAAAATCAATCCACCGCAAGAGGAGATTGTGTAAGTAATTGTAATTGAAAAAGTAATTGTAATTGAAAAAGTAATTGTAATTGGACAAGTAATTGTAATTGAAAAAGTAATTGTAATTGAAACAGTAATTGCATTAAAGGAATTTTAAAAAGGAATTGCAATTCTCACAAGTAATTGATTTTAAATTACAAGTACAATTCCTTTTCAAAAAGTACTTGATATTAAATTACAATTACTGTCTCTATTTCAAAAGTAATTCCAACTAAGTACAATTCCATGAAAAGGAAGTAATTGACAGTTCAATTACTTTCGCCTAATTACTTGCCCAGCTCTGACCCCAGCCAAGATATATCTAGACCAATAACAACAAATGGCACTGTAATGATTCAGCATATATTATGCAATACCAAATCGAAACAAATATTTGACTAGGTGCATGGGCTGTGATGATTACGTTGCCTGTGGCGGTTTTTATTAAATAATGCCACGCACGTTACAGGCCAATTTGTTCAAAAATTTTTCACTAGAATACACCTATAAAACAACAGATTTGCACTGACTTTACACTTGTTACAAAATAATATAACTTTAAATGTGCACCCATCAGGCAAATCAAAGCACACGAAACAATTCAATATTTTACCAATTCCAACTTGATATGTTTAAGATAAAGATGCAATTGTATTATTGTTTAAATAAGAATGCGACAGAATCATCGTATATTTCGAGAATTAGTTATTTATGAACCAAGGCACTGAAGTTCAACTTTTTATGACTCATGTGAAATTTAGTTGCCGAGGTCTCTGGTCGAGGCAAATAAACCACATGAGTCATAAAAAGGACTTCAGTGCCGAGGTACATATTATATTTTTTTGAAATCGGAAAAAAAAAATTTATTAGGCAAGAAAATAATAATAAGGGATCACCCGTCCATGAACCGACTACGCGCGGCGTTGCTTGACTTTGACGATCGCTTTACCTAGGTCAAGTATGACAAAAGACACGGCGCCTTCGAACAGAAAAACCAAACTGCTGCTTGTTGTGCAGCCTCCATAATAAATCTATTGATATTCAAACCTAGTAAAATATTTATACTGATAGATTGCGCTGCTATATAGCAATGTGTACGAATAGTTAAATGGGCCTTTATTGGCCGGGTTTTGAATATTTGGTTACTTTTGACGGGCGATGGCTCCGCGTCTGACGTTTGATGTTTACATCTCGCCAAGGCCTAATTATTGAAAAAATCGTACAATAATGGGTTACTTCAGTGCCGATTTCTGAGCTTTTAATGACGATTTTGGGACACTTTACTGCCGATTTCAAGAAAAAATAATTAAAATTTAGAAAAAAAAAACTAGTAAATTATTGTCATATTGTCATTGCACTGCGGTAAGTGAGGGACAATCTCACAGGAGCAGGTAGGGGACGTCAAAATATTACGATTGAGCTTAACAACTAGGTACAGGTCAGATCTCAATAGTTACCGAGATACAGGGCGTAACTCTTTTCCTCAAATTGAATTATGGCAATATCTCCCAAACTAATTAAGCTGCTGAACTGAAATTTGGCACTGCGCTGTTTTTGGATCGTGCTTTTACTCGTAACTTTTTTGAGGTTATGTTTTTGGTCCTGCAGGTCCATCCTTTTGCAAGAAAAAGCTACTCTTGTTTTATAACGATCTTGATTAGTTTGGGAGATATTGCCATAATTCAGTTTGAAAAAAAAAGAGTTAAAACTCCCTGTATCTCAGTAACTATTGAGCTCTGACCCGTAGTTGTTAAGCTCAATCGTAATATTTTGACGTCCCCTACTTGCTCCTGTGAGATTGCCCCATACTTATCGGACACCCTGTATACATAGTAATGTAATAAATGAACTCACTTGGAACAGCATAAAAACGCTTAGGCGGCGTTTGCTCTGTAATAAAACAAGACCAATGAGTCATAAGCGGCGCGCGGCCCTTAATACTATCATACTAATTTTACTTAAATGCTCTAAAAAAGAATAAAATAAACTTTGAAATAATTCAAAGCAATCCAATCATTTTGTTTCACAGAAAACAACACCACACAAAAATCTATACACAAAACCAAAATGCGTAAAATAAAGCGCAATCCTTATTTCCGTGCACGGCACTGGTTATACTGGCCTAGCTGGCCCCCGTCGACACCTGCTCCTTGGATCTCCGAAACGCCGACCAATCAAATCGCAACGCTCGCTTTCTTATTGGCTGCCTCCTTGACTAGATCGACGTCGACCGCATATAAAAACCTTTGAATTTTATACTCGTGATTTCTGCTCATAAGTCAGGTATTTTTAACAGTGGCAGAGCGTGGTAAATGCTATATTATAACACCAGTTCATGTAGTCACATTTAGTAATTATTAATTATTATTTGTTTTAATGCCTAAGTTTTAAAGTGTTCTTTACGACATTTACCATCGAATATTAATAAAGCAGTCGCATCGAAAGACTGCCTCCGAGGGGAAGTGGGGAAGCCGGGGTACGCTTTGTTGCTATTGGCTGGCCGTATTAGAACCCCGCCACGTTGAGAGGAGAAGTGATTATCCTTAGGCGTGCACGGAAAGAAAAGTATTGTAAAAATTATAATAAATATTATAGCTCGTTTTAAATTTTATTATAACCCCTGGGATGGCAAATCAGGCTTTTATTCCTTATTATATTAATATTTTAAGATCTTTATAATTATTTCTAGTAATATTTAATATTTTAATAATTGTTCTTTATAATAAAGTATGTTATAGAGGGTGCTGAACTCCTGTGTAGAAAGTATTATCCATTTTAGTAATTTTTAATACAGCATTATTCTACTTATTAATAAAATAATAGTAAAAATTGTTATTCCGATTAGTAAAACTTTCATTTTGAATTATAAATGTTGCAAAGTTCTCTTGTAAATTTAGCTACATATTTTATTAAAATTTAAAATATTTTATTTTAGTTTATATTAGTTTTATATATTTATATTGAAAGGTTTAGTAAATCGTATAGTAAATTTATCAATTTATTTTAATAATATCTACAATAATGTTCATTTAATTATTACAAGTAGGTAATTAAAAGTATTGTAAAAATTACAAAAAATATTATAATACGTAGGTACTTACAATATTAAACCTATATGCGTATATAATAGACACCTTAGTATTATTTTGTAAATTTACAAAATTGTGCCTTTGGGCAGCTTTAAGACTGGAAATCTATTGAAATAATCAACCATTACATCACTTTTAAGTAGTTGCTGCCTTGCACCAAATGTCATTTTGCATTTCTCAACAATTTCTGAGAAGGGCTCTAAGTTGTGCTGGATATATTCTAGAGCAAAAACATTAGATTCCTAGGATTCCTCCCTATCTTCTAATTGGCTGTTGTATTTTTCATTTTTCGGCTGTTCCATATAATCTAAAACTAATAAAAAAGAGATAAATAAAAGTCATCTTTTCAAATACCTAGATAAATAGAATTTTTTGACAATAGATATTATCCATACCTGATGACCCAGCATTTTCTTGTAACTCTTTTAGAATAGGTGTATCTGGAGTATGTATACTTTTCCAGAGCACTTTTTCCAATATTTTGGTTATTGCTCCCTGGTGCTTTTCTTTTTCTTCCCTCCAAGGAGGATGAGTATGCCCAGGTTTGTATGGTCGGTAATAAACTGTAGAGGTTTGGCCACGAAATAAATTCTCAATCTCCTTTGAGACACGAAGAAAATCTTGTGCAGTTTGTCTATAAAATAGAGCATTTATCGATTTAAACGTTTTTATTGCAAAAAGATGCTGAATAGCTTTACCTATTTTTTGCGTTATCATGTAATCTCAAGTCAGTCTTACAAGTTCATTGCTTAAATTTTTGGAAAGATCTCTTCTGTGGCTAAAGATTTGTTTCCCTTTTTGAAGATGCCTTCAAAAGCTACAAAAATCGACTAATAATAACAATTATGATACACTTAATATCTGCAGCCTCAAGAGCACTAACCACATGCAATAAATAAAAATCAATAGATTACCTACTATATTGTTATATTGTTAAATATTTTAAAAACATTTGTCGAACGATCGAATATCGCATACGTGCAGATGAGCAAGAGCCGACGCGACGAAACACGGAATACATCGGTGCGGTTGGATTTTTTTACCCTTGCCGCGTGGCGCGAGGGCAGGTCTGTCGTGCTCGGGGGTCTGGAAGGGTTTGTCCGTTTTGGGGCTGATAGAATGAACATTTTATAATTTAGTAAACTAAGTATTAAAATATGCCTGTTGTTTTATTATAACCTGTATAATACGGTATTGTACGTTTTATTGTAATGAATTGTAGTTAATATAATATTAACACACTAATACCATTAATGTAACATATAGTCTTATAATTATTATTACTTACAGAAAATATAATTTCACAAGATCTTTTTCCTCATTATTAGCTTTCACTATTTTAATTAATTAGATAACCACGTATGAAAACGAGTTTAATAAAATTAATGTTACAGATTTATGAAATACTAAGTTTCGGTTTGTTAAAATTTATAAGTTAAAGTTTTACTAAAAAGTAATGTATTACTTCTTATATTATATTGTATGAAAGATGTGTTACTCAAAGGATTTAGTGCCAACTACAATAAATAAAATCTAAACCTATTATAATTTTTATATTATACTGCTTATTTGTATGTAGTAGTAAAAAGTATTAAAATATATTGAAACGACTACTAAAATATCTTTACAAATCAAATTTAGCAAAAGTCTTCTTTCCGTGTGCGCCTCGAAATTTATAGTTTTGGAAACTTGTAGTATTTTCGAGATGATGAGTCGTTCAGGGTGTACAATACATAGCCAAGCGCACTCTCATATTACATTTTTCTAATCAATTATTTCCGCATATGAAAGTATAAGTAAAATAACAATTTATTTACTTTATCATAAAGTAATCTTTACGCACGCCTATGCGTCCTTCGGCGCTAGTTCTGCCCACGGGCGGATCTCCACCCCTCTTACTTTCCTCACCGCGGACGCACTCTTTCGCTGCGCGTACATTATTATTGCATCCAGATAATACTTCCAGGTGCTGATAAAATGACAAATTAACTTCCAAAAAGCATTGTTTATTTAGTGACCATATTATAAAAGTATACAAATGATAAGTATACATAAGTTCTTTGTGCCAAGACAAATTATTGGTTGGCGCACTCTATGCACGTGCTAGTAGAGTCATCTGCAAAGCTTCCATTTATCATTGGTGTGTAGCCATCGAACTGAATGGAATCGCATGAGCAATGGCTTAATCCATCAGTATTTGACGTTAGAGATACCAAGATAACAATTGCAAAACAATGTAATTATTGGTATCATAAAGAGAAACAGCTACGTCAAATTGTGTCAACTTTTGCCATGTTTTCAGGTAGGTACTTACAAAATTTCTTCTTTTCTGATACCTATTATCACTGTGAAAATGCACTTATGTATGACTAACGAATAATAATATAACATTAATTCCCACCTTGAAGATACTTACTCCAAACTGTATAGGTACTCCAGAAGCAACCACATACTTGTACTAGGGTGGGGTGAAAATTATTATTATTTCGGATTCCTTCCAATTTGACGCTAAAGGCCGGCTTTTCCCGACAGAAGCCCTAGATAATCATAGTAATCCCGATCCGAGTTAGTTTATAAAACAAATTACCTAAATAAAATTACTCCCTGAATCTACATTTTGTCCAGCGCTCTTATCGTTTTTATGCGAGGATATAAAATTTACGATCTATTGCTTCGAAGCGAACCAGAAGTCAACTACTCACGCACGAAATGAAAGCAGTTCTTAATGTTAATTCTGCCGTGAGGGGTGCGAATATGCAATTTTAAATTTCGGATTCATTTATTTTTGGTCCATTCGCGGGGTTTTGAAGAATTATCCACTCATTTTCCTACGGAATTATGAATAATAACATCGAATCCCAAGACAAAATTATACTGCAAAGTTTGCACCAACTCCGGAGCAAAATTGGTCATATTTCATCCCAATTTAGCTGCCACACCATTTGTCTTTCCCTCTATTCCCTACCGTACGTTTGTTTTAAAGTCGACTATTGCAATTTTTACAATAGATCCAAATGCGAGCTGAATTCTACTCATGAACGAACAAAGTCAATCGATCAATTTATGCGAAAATATTAACAGTCGAATAGCTTTCGCCTATTCTACATAATTGGGGATACGATTGCATTGTAAAAATTTCGGTCCATGAAATTCGAGAGCCGGTAAACCGTGCAGCCTATATAGGTCCAGTAATTTAAATATTTGCTTTCATCAGGAATCATATAAACGAAAACAAATATGTAGCGTGTTGACTAATCATATACAAACCTGACTAAAATCTACACATCATTCGATCTATAACAGTATAACTGTGTTGAAGGTGCAGAGATAGCAAAACAAATAATGGGCACATGCTTTTTACAAAGCGTGTCGAGATCGCACGAAGAATCTAATGTGTTTAAAGTCAGGAAAGTGTATTTTTATTATATATATTTTTTTAATTTGGAAAATCCTAAAGAGATTGGAGTAAAACTCATAGTCTCTTCAAGTGCGATGCCATATATAATTTGTAGTGTCAATATTTGAGTGATTTGCACCTCTCATGGGTTTATACTTGAACCACTCCCCAAAATTTGTATACCAGTTAGCCTACGACATAAATATTCTGTTTAAAACTCACGCGTTCGGTAACAAGCGATGCTGGGGTTTTTGTCTGCAGGGAGAATCAACAATGATCATTATTTGTATGACCAAAGGCCGGCGATTTTCATTAAGTATAACAACGTACCTCGTAATGGTCACGTGTACGCCACGTGACCACATACGGGGGCCCTTTCATATGCCCTGGAACTGTCAGCACGTCATGGGGTGGGTCGGAGGTCGATCTCATAGAAAAATATCGGTCCATATTGACTCTTTTGTGGGAACTCTAATTATTATTGCGTTTAGTATTTGAACCACCCCAGGCGTGTAAAATTGATACAGGACATGCAGTTGAAGAAGCGAGCAAGAATGGGCTTTTCCCATACAATTTATTTTTATTTCACATTTAGCGTGAAAAACGTAGGTACAGTAACGTTATTATGGACGTGGATGAATTTATATGCCGAATATTATGGGTAGAGGAACAAATTATGAAGTTCACATAACCAACAATAATGAATGGTTACTCTACACCCTCTAACACACTAACCCTTTCTAGTAGTTGTAGAAGACGCCGCTCCTTACTAATAGTCAGTTGGATGAACAAATTCTACCTAGCCGCTAAGCCACAAAAACATCCCTATATAGATTTACAGGTACAAAAAACCATCCTTATATTTTATAAATTTTGCTAAAACAAAGACTTTAAATAAATTTGTTTGTTTCGTGGTGAATGCAAAGGAGAAATGGCACTACTTTTGAAATCCCTGCCCTAGTGTAAAAAATCCCATTGTGCAACGAAGTTTTGCACGCCGCAGCGCTAGTTGGGATTAATCTTCAGAGTACGGCTGGAGAATAAATTTTCCGGCACATTTTCTAGTCATAGAAATGTGGCGTCGAAAAAGCCTCACTAATTTGTAAAGTGCACTGCGTGCTTTTTTGTCCGAAATTCATTCTCTTCTTTATATCGCGTCCGTACGATACTGAAATCTTATCAAACTCCGAAACATTGTTTTTACGAGCAGTTGTAGACCATAGAGTAATTACTGGCTACGAAATGGAGCTCTATTTCATGTTGACTGGGATGGCAATAAGCTTTGAAACGACACAAACTACAGAACAATGCGCAGTTTAAAGGGGAGTTTACACAGAACGTATAACATTCTATTTAATATATTATGTGTAATCCGCACTTAAACTCTGGCTTTGCAAGAGGGCTTGGCGTAGAAGGCCGCGAAAACATTCATATAACATGAGCTAGATACTTACTTTGTTTAATAATTTACCCAAGTACGGACACGGTAATCCTCTCTACTGGAGCGTTTTGAACGAAATACCCCTTTAGTTTTTGTTTATTGCCTCGTTACTCTCCAATTTGTACACGCAGTAGCTTGTTAGCATCGAGCGTTGGTCCCAAATCGACATATATTCCTTTTCAATTATCTCCGTGATTTAGACTCCCAAGTGGTAGACCAGTTAATTAGAAAACTGTACCTAGATTTCTATTCGCCTATGTAAAGCACTGCGCCTTATACGGCAAGTTAATTACTAAGCCAGACAGGGGCACATAGATCGTAAATTACTTTCCGCCTTTATATTATTTACCATACATGGTAGTCCGATGCTAACGTTACATTATACATGCACCCAGGTATCTATTTGCTGGCCGCTGGCCTGTTACGATTTTGTTGGAGGCAGAATGGTATCTTCTTGATTTGGTAATCTTATTTACAAGGCGATTCAGCCATATCATCATTACGCTTACTTGAAAGTAAGTTGTGGTATAAGTAGGTACCTATTGAATATTATCACTATTAGAAAATAACAAGGAGTCTTGAAACCGAACCCTGAATCAATCTTTGCTATAGAAATCACCGTGTTTACATTCTTTGGTAGCCACTTGGTAACCGGATCCTCTACGTGACTCCTGTCATTTCCAATTAATAAAGTCCATAGGCCTTTCCCAGAATCCGGTAAGAGCCTGGATATAAGCTTTGATGTAGGCCCATTGGGGCGAACTAATGAACCCGTGTCATTTTTAATTTGGGAAACTATACCTACGTGTTCATGCTTAGTTTGCCATTAATACCTAATTAGTTTGCGTTCTGCGGGGCGTAAAGTTTCAAGTTTCTAGTGTAGGTGAAAACAAACACACAGCATTCGGGGGGATCCATATAGCGCAAGTTTGGCCCAGACGAGACTATCTAAATTTGAAATTGGGACTCTGATGCTCTTGGCCCGGGGCTTTCCAAAATATGGGAATAATTCTATATTAGCATGTGATGGCATGTGTAGATACACAAACACCATGTTTGAACATAAAAAAAGAGTTTATGTGCAACCAGTGCACCGTACAATATCTTCAAACCCAGCAACCACATATTATATCGGTGTGATATTGACGAAAATTTAAAATTTACAGATCATGCTGGCTATGTAAACAAATTAAAAAATATGAAGAGTACAGGCTAAAAAATCTGTATTTGAGATAGCTATGCCAAATTATGGCCAAAAGGCATCATTTCCTGCCTAGCATACTATACAGAGCCAAACAGATGGCAGTACCTAGTAAAATGCGTTTTAATATTGTCTGTACTAGGTAAAAAGGATCGAAGGTCCACTCGATGTTTGCAAAACGGATGAGAGTCCAAAATTCCCCCACTTTGTGCTGGCGTTTCTAAGGTTATGTTATTTACATGTGGTTTATTTTATTCCAAACAGTTCACTTTTCCTCGATGCCAGAATACCTCGCATGCGTTTGTTTGCGATTTTTTTGCGATACGTGTGTTACCATTACATTTTTAAGATGTCTGAGAGTTATATGCTACCAGTGACTAAAAAAGGGCAAAATTAGGACGAGTTTTTGTAGTCATCTTTTTTCCCTGACTTAATGTGCTTAACCCCCTTTTACAATTTCACTGGACGCCCATGTCAAAAACATGTTACTAACAAAACGTTTTACCAGAACAAGAGACACCAGCTAACATTTTAAAAATTGGTTACTAATAACAAGTCTATTTCTTAGATAGAGGGATTTAAATTCTAAAATTTGTTTAACTCAAAACTTTTGTTTTGTGACCCTCAACCTTTTTAGCCTGCACTCTTTATAATATGTTTTAGTTTAGGTCAAATGAGTAGTTATTTAATTCTCTATGCGAAACGTTTAATGGTATACAACTGTATCATTCCACAATTTTCAATTTGCAGCTTGGTATTATACAGGGTGTTCCAAATCAACATGTAGGTATTTTAAGACGTGGTTGCTGATGCGATTTTATGAAGAAAACTTCGTATAAACATGTGGTCTAAAATGCTTAATAGTTCTCGATGTATAGGGTGTTAAAATATGAACTTAAAGTTGACTTTCTTTTAATATTTTCGAAAGGTTTGAAGACACGCAAATGAAATTTTGCAGAAGTACTAAACTTTGTATGCCTTAGACTGCAAAATTAGATAAAAAATGATCAGGAGCGGGTTGAAACGGGGTGTTTGTCAGATAAATAGAGTCATATTTTGTGGGTGAGTATTTCTGTCAATATTTGATAACAAAACTTGAAATTATAAAGTTTTCTACACAAAAATAAATTTTAATACCTATCATGGCACTGAGACCGTCTTTGAGTAAAATACTTTTTTAAAATGCATTGCATTTTTTACCTATGGGTATTTTATTTAAATCTATGTGTGTTGTGACGTTGACGTTTTTGTTTTGTTTCAAATATAATTTCAATTATATCGAATTTCATTTTCGTATGTATCTTTAAAGGTTTCGAAAATATAAAAGGCTGAGTGATACGTGCAGTATGTTTTTAAATCCCCCTTTATAATATTGTTGATTCTGCTCAGAATTTTTTTGATTTACCAAGATACAAGTTTTTGAATCAAAAGTACTAATTCTAGAGAATGCTTTTGTACAGAAATCCAGATGTAAAGAATATTTCAGAATAGTACATTTTTATTTTATATAACACGGCCCATATTTCACGGGAGTACACGGTATCTTGGGATTGATAGGTAATATTTGTTAAAACATAATTTCCAATTGTCGATAATGTGTACTTTCTAAAATAGTGTTAGAGAAAATGCCTTTCTACAACCATGTCTATGATATTTTCTGTGGCTTTCTCGAAAATATTGGAACCCTGCTTTTAACTTCTCCCCGTATAAAAATTTTAAGCGCAGCCCGTTGCTCTTGAGCGACCCATTTCCTGATTGTCTCCCTCAGTAAGGTCGACACTAAATAAGTCCAAATCCGGTTTCCGACCTCGTCCACTCGTGATTTATTGTCGACATGCAGGCCACCGCTCTCCACGCTGAAACCATCCCAAACCCATCGCCGCGTGAAATAATGTCTCTTCTCGGAAGAACAAATAACGTAACAATGTTGTATTATATAGCACGAGCCATAGTAATCATGAGTAATAAAACGGCCAGACGTGATTGCGTCCAGAAGACGAGTGGTAAATGTGTTTACGAGTAGACGATTTCCAAATCGACAGTCGGGAGGGTTTGTAGTTTATTGAAATGCGGCGATATCGGAGACGGCGTTCATATTGTGGAGGTTGGGAGTGGGCCGGCGACATGCATTTTTGTGCAGTGTCTTAATTAAATGTAACCTTGATACACTTGTTTCAAAAAGTTCTGGCGAGGTGGAATATGTGTTTAGGCATTTGACATTATTATAGCTTGAAACGTGAAATTGATGAGGAAAATTTGCTTTTTATCGACTCTGACCTACTAGCATAACCGAAAGGAGTATCGTTCGGCTATGCACAGAATAAATAGCTTTGTGAAGCTATTTATTCTGTGGTACAGGGTGGCCCATCCAAGCGGAAAAAATGTGCTACGTGGAGACACGTTGACATAAAATCTTCATTCAAAAAATGAGATTGTAGTAAAAATTAAGGGGAATTCGAGGGCGTACCCTAATTTTGTATACGGGGGTCGGTAATCGTGAAAAAACATTTTTTTGCAAAATAAAAAAAAAATTTTTACCTACACATCCATTAGAGAACCTTTAAGTCGTATTCCCGAATATTCAGTTTCTTAATATAACTTCCGGTTATAGCGGAAATGAAAGTGGTTTTCTCTATTTTACAACTTACACATTTCTATTAACCATCACAGGATTCCTTTTTTAATTCTGAATCCAACGATATATAATTTGACCTATTTATCTCTAACTGTTTCCGAGATATTTATCAGAGAAGCTCCATCAAACTAGATACATGGTCTCATGGTCGGTGTCTGATGTTCGATCTGAGTAGGCCAAACAATAAAACCAAATTTATGACAAATCAAGTCAGCCATGATAATAAACCTGACAATCGAGTAGGCTGTCAATTCAATATTTCCACTTACGTGTCAGATTAGTCTAAAATTTTGTTGCTGAAGCTGTTAGTAGTTGCAGTTTAAAAAATGTTTTTGAAAGAAGAATGCTGTGATATTATAGAGATCTTCATCAAAAATGATAAAAGATACGTAGAAACTTTGAGGGAGTATTCTCGTAAATATCCAAATAGAAATGTTCCGAGTGCTTCATTTATATGTAAGCTGTATCGAAGATTCAGATCGACAGGAAGTGTGATTAGCAAGAGAAAAAAAGAGTTTAGAATTAGTGAGGACGAGAGAGAACGAATTTTAAATTATTTCAGAAGAAATAACGAAAAATCTCAGAAAGATGCAGCGAGAGACTTACAATTTCCCGGTCTACAATACAAAGGGTAATGAAATTCAGCAAATTTAAAGCCTTCAAAATATTACCTGTTCAAAGGCTATTCCCTGGAGATGCTGCAAGAAGACTGGAATATTGTCAAACAATGTTAAACTTTTATTTTGCAAGAGGTGGAGCTGGATTTTTTAAACAAATTATTTGGTCCGATGAAGCTACATTTACAACGGCGGGAATATACAACCGGAAAAATAGTATATTTTGGTCTGTTCACAATCCACGGGCATTTCGTGAAGTTGTGAAATCCGGCAGAAATTCCGTGGGTGTTTGGTGCGGAATTGTGGGAAATTTTATAATGGGCCCTCTATTTTATTCAGGAAGTATGACAGGTAGGAAATACCTACATTTAATCCAGAACGAATTGGAACAATACTTTGACCAGTTGCCATTAATTTTTCTTAACCAACTCCAAGAAAGACAATTACACTGAAAAAAGGATTTTGCGATTTTACAATTATTTGACTGCTTTTAGTGCGACCAATAGATATCTTGTAAATCCCCAAAAGTAATGTGAGGATCAATTAAATTACATTTAGTTTGTAAAATTAATTTACAAAGAATCTGTGAAATTAGTTATGTGTTGTAATATTTACAAGTTATTTGTAATTTTACTGAATAATAACACACCGATTTTGCGAAATTACTTTGTAATATTACTTTGCAAAATTACTTTTTAAAACTACTTTGTAAAATTACTTTTTAAATTATAATACAGTGTGGATACAAATTGTGGAATATTCCTTATATTTCTTAAAATATTCCTCATATCAAAAACATGTTTTAATAAAACTGCTAGGGGAAATTATTATTTCCCCTTATATTATTATTATTATTATGTATTATTATTACTAAACGGGAAATAATTACCCCTAACAGTTTTATTAAAACATATTTTTGATATGAGGATTATTTTAAGAAATAATAAGCAATATTCCACAATTTGTATCCACACTGTAAAGTGGGTATAAAAAATTATTAAAACGCTTACTACATTTCAAAAACTATATTCATAAACTAAAACATTTATAGTATAAAATATAGAATCTATAGGTATTCCTACTATTAACCAAACTTTTACATTGAAATAAACGAAAATATTTATTACATAAAAGATGTATACTTATTAATATGAACACGAGGAAAGAAGAACTATATTTATATCTAACACAAAATATTTACATTCTTAACCAAAAACCTCCTTAAAAACAAATCAATTTATACATTTAAATAAACGAAAACATTTACATAAAAAAGACATGTTATTAAATATGAACAAAAGGAAAGAAGTATATTTATACCTAATACAAAATATTTACTTTCTTAACCAAATGTATCCTAAAAAAACAAACCAATTTATACATTTAAATTAGCGAAAACATTTACATAAAAAAGACACAGTTATTAAATACGAACAGGAGGAAAGAACTATACCTAACACAAAACATTTACTTCTTAACCAAATGCTTCCTTAAAAAACAAATCTTTTTTAAACAAAATATAAGTACAAAGAATATTAAACTTGAAAATGGATACATATCACCTTTTAGCAAATGGTAAAACAGATAGGTTTTTTATTTCAATTTGAAACTTAGATTTAAAATTGCAATTTGATAGAGACAGATGATTGTTTTGGCAATCGTAGCAATATGTTTTTCACTTAAGTGTTTTTTAAATTTAATGTAATTTTTAAAAGATAAACAGTTCGCATGTTTGCAGGTGAAAATTATTCCAGGGAGATGCCTGTGATAGCTCAGATAAATATGATACTGATAAATTAACAGAACAAACGTCGCAAATAATCATGTTGTATTTCTTAAATATCTTACTTTTTACTTTAAACACAGTAATGGTTGTACCTATACGCGTATATGGGTCTTCATAAAGTATTAAACTATGAAGATTGCACCACCTTTGACTTTGCACCTGTCGATCTGTCACCAATGCCGTAAAGAACGCCGACTGACGCCGTGCGCGTGTTTAGAACAGCAAGGCCACGAAATGCGGCCGGCGTCGCACGTGATCTCGTCTTGAAATACTATTGGCGAACGATTACAAAACTTCTGTGAATTCACAATCGCCAGTGTGAATATTAGTTTTAACGTGATATTGCTTCATATCTTTGTGAATTCACATTTTGAACTTACACTTATACGTGAAATTGCATAAAGGAAAGGAAATGTACAGATAAATATACATAAGTTAGGTTTTTCCACAAAACAATTTTGTATATTCACCATTTTGGGGCAAATTAACATAAAATTGTATTTAAACATTACAATTCATGTATACTTACCGTAGTTTAATTGTAATAATTTTGTAATTTCACAGTTCCTTTTTTCAGTGTAATATGGCAGCAAGAGGGCGCTTCCTTCCATAACTGTGGGCCCATAACGGAATTTTTGAACAATTCGTTTGAAAATTGGATTGGTAAACATGGAACGATAAGGTGGCCGCCACTTAGTCCAGATTTAACCCCCTTGGATTTTTTCTTGTGGGGGCATTTAAAAAATAAAGTTTATAAGAACCGCCCCGAAAATGTTGAGGAGATTAAAAGACGAGTAAAATTAGAAATTGATAGTTTAAACAATCGTCCCTTAATCTTTGAAAATGTCCGAAAAATTTTCTTAAAAAGACTTAGGTTATGTGCAAATAATAATGGAAACCATTTTGAACATTTAATGTAAATGAACTTCTAACTAATTTTTAATAACTACTAATCATATTGTTGTTGTTATAATAAATATGACAGTAGTAAAAATAATAAATGTTTCATAATTTCCACGAGATTTTTAATTAAGTTGAATGCAGTTGAATGGCTATAGCCACTTTAACATTCAGCCTACTCGCTTGTCAGTTTTATTATCATGGCTGACTTGATTTGTCATAAATTTGGTTTTATTGTTTGTCCTACTCAGATCGAACATCAGACACCGACCATGAGACCATGTATCTAGTTTGATGGAGCTTCTCTGATAAATATCTCGGAAACGGTTGAAATAGGTCAAATTATATATCGTTGGATTCAGAATTAAAAAAGGAATCCTGTGATGGTTAAGAGAAATGTGTAAGTTGTAAAATAGAGAAAACCACTTTCATTTCGGCTATAACCGGAAGTTATATTAAAAAACTGAATATTCGGGAATACTACTTAAAGGTTCTCTAATGGATGTGTAGGTAAAAATTATTTTTTTTATTTTGCAAAAAATGTTTTTTCGCGATTACCGACTCCCGTATACAAAATTAGGGTACACCCTCGAATTCCCCTTAATTTTTACTACAACCTCATTTTTTGAATGACGATTTTATGTTAACGTGTCTCCACGTAGCACACTTTTTCCGCTTGGATGGGCCACCCTGTAACTACTAGGTAACCTATAGCATAGCTGAACGATAGGTACTCTTCGGCTATGCCTATAGCTACGGGGTATAAATTGTATAAAATTGCGAGAAGAGAATAAATGCAGTGCTACTGGCGACAGCGACTTTTATTACACAGATAGAAAGAGATACTTGAATCAAATAAAATTTATTTAACTCAAACAAATTTGATTCTTGTATATGGCGAAGCCTAGACTAACTTTGAATAGAACTTTTGGTTTATTTCAATTTAAAAGCACCATTTAATTTGAGACAAATAAAATATTATTTGGTAGAAATTAATTTTTATTCCCATGGAGATACTATTAGAATAAATAATATAAATAAAATAGAATAAATGATATATTTCAAAGGAACAAATCTACAATGTTCAAAACATTTATTCTATTTAAAAAATTAAGAAAGTTGCTTCAAACAACTGTGGTGGGTTGAATTACCCATTCAGGGTATTCACTCAAATAAAATATTATTTATTTTAAGTAAACTAACCTTTACCTTTATCATTATTCACAAACTTTAGTTTTTGTCAATTCAAATAAAAAAACAATAGGTTTACTCAATTCACAAAGATGGAATTTGGATTGGAAAAACACGATAATTTGTAATGCTATAAAAATATTTATTTAAAAAAACAATATTTGGTATAAAAACTATACAAAACATACCAAGGAAAGCGCCTCATCATCATACAGGTGGTCTATCTGATACACCTATTTCAAGTAGTTCTTTGAGATTTGTTTCTATTATTGTTTATGCGTATACTCACAAAAGAAGTTGAAAACACACAATACACAATACACACGTCACGCACAGTACACCACACTACACGCGGCTACTCGGTGGCTATAAATGATAATAAAACTGCGCGCACAAAACCTCTAGGAAGACTACAGGCGTGTACTTACACGGACACGGAACAGCACTGAACACCGACACTAGAGGGCGCCCTCTGTCTTCCCATATTTTCTCTTTCTTTCTATCTTTCATTATCTAGAGTGAGACAGCTATAAAATGCTACGCAGTATTATTTAACTCAAATAAGGTCAAATTTAAACCAAATATCAATGTGGTTGACCCAAACAACCAAAAGCTAATAATATAAATAAAAATTATTCTTGTATTCCAAAAAGCACTTATTTTTTAATTGAAAAAATAAATCTTCATTTAAATAACATAGTTTTTACGGAAATAAATATTATTTCTGGCAACTAATTCGTGATCAAATAACAAATATTTTTTTATGAAGAATTGTAGGTATTTCTATCTGTGTAAGAATCTTCATAATAACCATTGTTTAATTACTAAAAATGATGATCAGCGATAAATATAAGAAGTATAATGCACCCATAATAAAAAAAATAATAAAAATACGATTTACTAATCGAATGCTTTAACCCTGCGCCTATCGATTTTAGGGGAAATATTGATATTATTCTTTCGCATAATTCTTATTCTTAATATGTATTCGTCGTAAGAATGCTTCAAAACCACAGGGCGTATATAAAATTACTGCCTCTTTTGTGATTTGTGTGTGGACACTGTGTACATGCATTTTCCGGGGGTAAACTAGTATCAATATTTAAAAATATACAGGGTGATTGAATGTTTATGTTTGGGATCTTAAGCCTGGCAAGATTTCAACAAATAAAACTGTTTTGCAATATACCTACACTTTTTAGACTTAGCCTTCATTTCCAAGATACAAAGCGTCAAATTAAAAATATACAGGGTGAGTTTTTTTCGATGCCCACTATGGGGATCTTGGAAACTAGCTGAGCTAGAACAAAGGTTAAATGGGGAAAGAATTGCAGTTTTGAATGCTCAATCTAATGCCCCTTTTGGATTTTTAAAAAAGTTCATAGCTCACTAGATATTTTGAAACGAGTGATTTTTTGCTATTTCATCAGATCTCTTTAGCTCCGTTATTTCTGATTATACAGAAAAACTGTAGAAACAAAAATTGTAGATAATTTTGAGCTTAATAAGATAATAAGATAATAAGATAATCTAATCCAATTTTTGTTGTTTGATAGTTGGCTGTGGCCTTATCAAATCGGCCATTTTTTGAGCTTTCCAAAGATATAATACTCGGCATAGTTATTATAAAAAATAAAAGAGCTATGGCCAATTTTCTGATTTTTTTTTTAATTTTCACAGTAAGCCATGGAATATTTTCATAATTACGTTCTATTTTATAATTAAACATACTTCAAACTTTCTAATATTTTGTTTTTAGCTGGTAACAAAATGTAAAAAAATAAAAAAAATAAAAAAACTCAAATTTAAATTATTATTATTTAAAAGGTCACCTTTTAAATAAAAAAGGTGTTCAAACAATCCATCATTATTATTTATGCAAATATTGCATCTTTTTAAAACTGAATTTGTCGCCTTTCTTAGAGAGCGCCTGTCAATACTGGCAATTGCTTCTACAACAGATGCTCTTAATTCAGCAATTGCCTCATACTTTATTTTGTACTGTTCCCCACAAAAAGAAATCCAAAACAGGTCAAAAATAGGTCTATTTCTCCCTATCCAACTATTTGGGTAGAGCTGATCTAGGTAATTTCAAATAATTATTATGTGGTGGAGCTCCATCATGATAATTTTTGTCTTATTCTGTTACATTTTGTTAACAGCTAAAAACAAAATATTAGATTAGTAGATATTAGTAGATTTTGCACCTAAATAACAATAAAGTGCTCATACACATAGGCCCCAAAATGTGTCGTTTCCTAAATACATAGTTGAAAACAGGGACTCTTTAAAGTAATGGGACCCAGCATTATACTTTCCAAAGTGAGCCCTATTCTTACATCATTCTAATGGTATCAGTGATGCCAAGTATGCTATTTTATTAAAGAATCTATGAATATAACAGGTACTTTGATTGTGAGTAAAAATTAATAATGGTTTCCATGATTTCTAAAAATTAGACTTGACAATATTGTGTCTACAAGTGCAGAATATGGCAACTCTCAAACGAAACAAATTTATTATGACCGCATTACCTTTAATTGACACACCTGAGTATCTGGAAGTTAGAAAACTTAAAAATTGTGAATTATGATGGGAAATATTTTGCCTCCTTTAGAATCTGATGGCAGTTGGACACTGACATATATCATAACCTTGTACCAGCCCCCTTGTGGTCTCCATGGAGTCTACAGAAAACAAACTTCCCCTCAAGGCTTCACTTTTCCTTTGTGATATACTGTGACATGCTGGGTCTCCTTATTTTAAAGAGTTCCTGGTTGAAAACATTCCCGAAGTTATAACTTTTTCTGTGCAGTAACTTGGATTTGATCAAAATGCAGTATAGTTTTAGGGAGAATTGACAATGTACCTTCCCGTACGCCACTGGTTATGACAACAAAGTGCTAGTAGCTTCAGTTTATTGCATTTTATACCAGAATACTGTGTATCGAATTTAAAGTTAATATCAATTGTCGTTTTGGAGATATTATTAAAAAACCGTTTAAAAAATAAACTTTAACGCCTTGTATCTTTTTTTATAAAGCATCTCCAGGACTATGTTCACATGACCTTTTTTGTTCAAATTAAAATCTTCTATCGTTTATTTCAAAATTGTGGTTTACAACTGCGACACAATGTATAACCTCCTTGGTGGGAGAACTTTTATGCGGATAACCCTGGCATATTAGTGTTTATCTTTTAGAAATCTCCACTATAAATTTTGAATAGATTTAAAAACAACTATTGTATATATTTGAGAATTAAAATCTTCTCAAAATCTTGAGTTTCTGGTTTCTTGTAAGTTATGATAAAAACCTCATCATCATGATTCATTTTACTCATTTTATCAATTTTTCCGTTTGATTTTGTCATACATATTCTTTTTCTTATGTTTATAGAGCCCCGGAAAAGCAATCTACTAGGTCCTCGTATAAATAACTGATAGATTCACTTCCACGTGTTCCTATAATATACCATAACGTCCACCTGCCATTTTTGGGAACTTTTACGCCTTGGCAAACATCCCGAACAATGCAAAACTCAGGGGTGCCATCCATAAAGCTTAACCAAGTTGTCAAACCGTAAAGCCCCCCTTCCCTCTCTACATGCGAGCGCAAATATTTTTTCGTGTCTTTCTGCAAATATGGGGAAAGTAACGATTCCGTATGTCGCCGTATGGCGGTAATGGGGTGATTCGATTATATCTGCAACGCGAGGGTGGTGTTGACTTTGCAAAAATAGTTTCCCCCTTGCTTGGTGTTTGTGTTTGCTTATACGTTACCCTAATCAGGAACTAAAGGGTCCATGGGCCGCGTCAGATGCACTTGGGGATGATGTATCAAACACAGAGGGATATTTGGACAAAAAAAACGATTTGATTATTAGATGTTGCAGTAACATACTGCGAGTTGCTAAATGATAGATCTTTACAAGTAGGTATCATAAACGATGTACTTAATATGGTTCCATTAAAAACATTGGTGCTGGTGGTATAACGGGGTTCAGATGTTGAAAGAATTAAGGACGGAAATAAAACGTCATCACCTCGCGACGACCTTCATTTGACCGTGTTCCTAACTAGGATAAATGTTGCTAAAACAGAAATTGGGTACTGGAGCGCAAAAATTGCGCAAGTGTCTGTAAGATGGCGCTGGAGTTGGAGAGCGGCCATTGGTACAGAGCGAGAATAAAAAGTAATGTTTCGCCTTGCTAAAATAAGTTTCCGTTCCTTATAAGTTGTTTTGTTGCCCGGCAAGGTCGTTGGTCGGAACCAGGGGTCTAGGGGGAGGCAGGCGGACCGACCCCCTTTTTTATACAAATAACAGCACATCGCTTCCATCCTGGCGTATTTTGGGATTGAAACTGTGAATTGTTAAACACAAAATAATAATATGAATATTTACGCTCCTTTATTTTTCTATATTTTTTCAGAGTTATTAAGAATATTGTTGAGTAAAATATTAAGTAAGAGGACTACCTACCGGCTGTCAAATCTACTGTCATGACATATAATAATTCTCCCTCAAAACCGCATGAATGATCACAATACTTACCCTAACTGACATTTAGAATTTATGTCACTATAGTTTTATCTTTTATCATTCTATTAACTTTTCATTAAGTACTTAATATTGATAAACCATTAAAGTTCTTTTGTATTTGATCCAAAGTTGACCTAAAGTTGTGAATTTTGTTAGATACGTGAAATACCTACTATTTGCTGATATCTTAATATATGTATTATTTTGGCATACATTTAGAGTAATGGAAAATGTAATGTAAATAAATTTATAGGTACTACCATAGAAGAATTTACGTAGTAGATTCTTCTATGGTACTACCTAAATGCTTGCCGGTACATCAACTTTGTGTCAAACAGAATTTTAAAGCGTGAATATAATTTTCTTTTGAAAAAGACATATTCTTATCGATATTTTTTAGTAATAATAAAAAGTTAATAAAATTATAGAATGATACTCGTATATTATGTTGTATAGCTAGTGATATAAAATAGTTTTTACGAAGTAATGACTTTAAAATTTTAAGAAATTTTATAAATAGGAAATAGGCGCTTATGTAACATTAAAATAGAAACGACTTTTTCAAGTTAAACGTTTTGAAATTGTGACAAATAAGCCAATTTTTAGGGATTTTATTTTTTAAATATAATTTTTGACAGATAGCGAAAGTCACGTGACCACGTTTGAGTCGGTTATTTTTCCTCGTTTTTAATCGAAAGGTAACCCCAAAGTTAACTGCATGTGTGTTATCCGTTAATAAAAAAATATGTTTATATTAATAAAAAGATATTTTTCATTGAAAAAACTAAACATAATTGTGTAGAACTTTTAAGCCAGCAATACTATACCTACAGAAAACGTGCCGAATAACATTCTTTAACTAAAGATATGCCTTTAACAGTAAAAAACACAGTTGACATTCAAGTGACCTTGAAAACGTCGTCTGCCTACAAGTGAAAACGTGCGTCTTACATTGCACCTCATATGCTTCAACTTTTATGTGATTTTTTGCGATTTTCGTTTTTGAGATATTTATAATAGCTGCATTTATTAAAATGGAACACCCGGTATAGATAATTTTCGACATACCTATACATATAGAGACATAGACATATGAATTCTCCCCTAATGTCAGTTTATATGCTAACGATTGTGTTTTCCTCACGAAAAATACATAACGGCGACATACGTATAAATAATGCAAAGTCAACTAAAGCAGTTTTTAGTGCCGCCGTGTACCTTTCAAGCTAAAAATCAATGAACCATTGCTGAAAAGATAGGGGTTAAAATCACAAATCGGAGTCTTTGAGCTACGGGGGTCTCCCGAATATACCTTTTGAAGTTTTATATTATTTTAATATTAAAAATTCGCAATTCATAGTATATAATAATATGGAAGTAATACAAAAACATAAAAAAGTAATCAGACAGCTTAGTTGCTTAAATATTATATCGCCAAAACGTAAAATTGATCATATGAACATAATATATGTAATTATTAAACTGGACCTGTAACAACAGCGTCAACCGTTCATCGATCGTCTGTTTTTCGCGCCATCTGATAAACAATAGCTACACTTTTGGTATTCCCGCTGCATAATTTAAGGGTATTTTGCCTATGTTTTTTATTTACAACAAGACTGGATAATTACAATGTTTACTACAGAGTTTTCGTTCCGAGCATATTCGGAAACCTCTGCCCATCTTAACGAAGGTAAAATTCCGGCTCAAGAGACAAAATAGACGAATTTATGCCGGCATAAAGTTTGAAATTCAAAAAAAATTCTCGCCCATAACTTTTAAACTAGTGTCATTAGTATCTATGGATATTTTAAAAATACCCGTGTTTTTTGTAATCCTTTGAAATTCGCTACTTTTTCCAGCTAGTTGGAAATAAAAATACATTGATACAGGCAACCAAACATACAATGGCGAGGCCCCCCTTAAGTGCTGAAACAAATTAACCGCGTATACCTCCCTCTGTTCAGCACGTATCGTCTTCCGAGTTTACCACCACCTGACCAATAGGAGTGCGGTTCCTCGCTGATCACGCCGAGACATGGGTTGTCCTCTTTTATTGATTCCTTAACGAAAATGGACTATGGAATCAATGGTGAAAAAACTTTTTTTTATAGAATGTAGACCAAAACTAACCTGTATTAGGTAGAAAGTTCTTAAACGTTACAGCGAAATTTACAAACACCGTTCATTGTTCTAAAGAGACAATCATCAACGATACGCTAAAACACGTTCGATGGGAAATTAATTTCAATCCTCCATCTTCGGCAGTGTGAAGAATTGGTCGCTTTGCCGATAGCATCTCCGCAATAGAAAGATGGTAGATAAGTGCCGCCAGGGATATATGCAAATAAGAAATAATTAAAATTATTACGTACATTAATTTCCCCCATTCATGTCTTGCACTCTCCTTTCTGCATTCCTAATTACGACTTCCTGCACCGTACCAGGCTAAACGCGAGGGCAATATTGTGACTAATTCTGCCACCATATATCGCCTAATTGGGACATTAAAAACTCGTAGAAATTAACTTCGTTATAACTCAAAAGATGCTGCATTCTATTGTGCTGCTTTAAAAACCAGGAATGGCATCATCCGTACCATCATTACTGAAAGGCTTAAGTCATATCAAGTGATGTCTGTAGTCGAACTGCAATAACCTCTAAAATCTTTAAGTTAACGTCTTTATGGAACTACTTGAACGATGAAATTAATAGACATTTATCGAAAATATGAGTTAATTTGTATTTAAATACAAAACAGTTATTTATGTACCAAGGCGTTGGTTTATGACTCATGTGGAATTTAGTTGCCGAGGCCTCTGGCCGAGGCAAATAAACCACATGAGTCATAAAAAGAACTTCAGTGACGAGGTACATATTATATATTTTTTTGAAATCGGAAAAAAATTGTTTTATTAGGCGAAAAAATAATCATAAGGGATCACCCGTCCATGAACCGAGTACGCCCGGCTTTGCTTGACTTTGACGATTGCTCTACCTACGTCAAGTATGATGAGACACGACACTTTCTGCCAGAAAATCCAAACTGCAGCCTGTTGTGTAGCCTCCATATAAAATAGATTAATATTTAAACCTACTCAAATATTTATACTGAAAGATTGCGCTGCTATAGGTAACAATTTCGCAATGTGTACGAAAATTTAAATGGGATTTATTGGCCAAGTTTTGAATATTTGATCACTTTTGACGGGCGATGGCTCCACGTCTGACGTTTGATGTTTACATCTCGCCAAGGCCTACTTATTGAAAAAATCGTACAATAATAGGTTACTTCAGTGCCTATTTCTGAGCTTTTAATGACGATTTTGAGACACTTCACTGCCGATTTCAAGAAAAATTAATTTTATTTTTCTCTAGACTCAAGAGCAAAAAAAGTTTCTTTTTAAATAATCGTACTTATAAAATAGTTCCGTAAAAAAGACGAATATCGGGTTTCTACCCTTAGGATGCACATTGTGCAAAAAGTAACTCTACAGTAAAGTGTCTTCCAACTTTATGGTGATGAATGTCAAAATTCAAGTTTCTCGATTCAACCGTTTTTGAGAAAAAAATCAAAACCGAATTTTTTTGTCCCCCTTAATAAGGCTGGAGTAACTTTGCAGGAGAGGTTTAAATCAAAAAAAAAAACATGAAAGACTTCCTTTAAAACTACCTGTAGAAGACTTTCTCCAAATATTTGCACTTCATTACGGAACACCCTGTATAAAACCAGACATGGTACTGTTTTATTTCCATTTTTTCATTGCAATAAGTCTTAGTTACCTAATAACCTATGCACTTCTAGGTGGCCGTGGAACAGAAAACCATTCAACTGTCAATGTTGTGCTTGTGTTAATCGCAGGTCAAATATAATTTTAATAAAAGAAGTAAGCACAACAAAAATAAACAAAGATGAAGATTTTACTGAAGAATGCATTATGGATTATGCGCACACCTCCGGAGATAGAAAAGCAGCAATCTCAATCACAACACTCTATATAAAACACTTCCTTCTCAATCATAGCAGAGCATATAAAACAACCAGCAGTATTACTCATCATGGCGTGAAAATCCTGCGCACCTGTTCGCGCAGCCGCCATTTGGGAATAGATTCTGTCAAATGGATGCAGTGTCGGGGCGATTGGGCAGTTCTTTTTTGTCTGTATGAGAGATATTACAGTGCCGTGGCCCGTGGAGTATGTTTTTTTTTTGTAAATTGTGCTTTGTGCTAGTATCTTTAAATAAAGAATCCCAGGAAGGAGCCAAAGCTGCTTGTGCTTACCACACACTATATACTTTACTAATACTACTCTGTATTTCTGAATTAATTTTCCCGAGTACACCTCTGACTTGTATTCCCCTAATATGGCGTCAAGTTCATTGAATTTGCGGATTATTTCTCAAGAGTAAGTTATACTGCTGGTTGTTTTATATGCTCTGATCATAGGTTCCATCCGAGAAACGTCAATAGTATTTGAAAATATGATCTTTTTCTCACCGCAGTCGTCCAAAAATCTCAACTTTTCGTCCTTGTGCCATAATATAAACTACTATTTCATATTGTCGTAGATTCATCATGAGCCTTATTGCTTAATTTAAGGGTTGTTTTTAGGGACGTTTGAGAGCATAAATCTCAACTTTTCGTCCTTGTGCCATAATATAAACTACTATTTCATATTGTCGTAGATTCATCATGAGCCTTATTGCTTAATTTAAGGGTTGTTTTTAGGGACGTTTGAGAGCATAAATATCTGTTAAAAGTCGCGGTGGTTAGTTCTCCATTGTACCACGGAATAGGAATAAGAGAACACACTACACAATTACGTCACTTGTGTGACGTCAGAGCTCCCATGCCTTCCGCTCGCGACTGTAGCGGCCGTTTTTTATTCGATTTCGAGCTACATTTTACCGACCGCCGTATAAGGAAACCTGTACGAAATTTATGGCGTCGAAGCGAACCCTTTGTTGGGCTTTTTTCGGAGGCTGGCAGCCTCAGATAAACCGCGCTGACGTTCGCGCGACTCAGGGATTAGGATGGAAAGATCAAGGGGGGGCGGGGGGGGGGGGGGGGCCGCCCCCGATGCCCCCGGAACAGGTGTTTAAAAGATACACCTCCAGCGGAGCGTGTCACGTGTCGTATATTTCTCTTATCTGGCAGGTTTTACAGCCACTCGATGCGATGTTCGAGCCTTTCGGGCGGAGGCTAAACGGTGACGGGGATTGCCTCAGGTATGTGTGCTCGAGTGTCGTTTGCCGCCGACGCCACGTCTCTAAACGCAACGTTGTAACGCGAAATCCGGCGGGGTTGTAAAATAAATGTCTGGGATGAATCGGATGAAGTCGGTGCAAAGTTGAACGTCCTCACATAAAGTTTAATTCCAATCTAATATATTTGTTCCAGAAATACATTTTAAGGGGATCTTCATCTTTCAACGTTAAATTTACAAATTGAGACGTTCTTTAGTGGACCAGTTGCAAGCGTCTATAAGAAATGTATATAGAATAAGCTGGAAATGTTAATTCCTACATATCTCACACAATTACACTATTTTTGGGTGGTGCTTTTACTCTTCATCTTTTGGCCTTGAAGGGCCATCATTTTGGTGCATCTTTTCATTTGCAACAAAAGTGTACTCTTGTTTCATAACGATAAAATCAACCGTTTGGGTTAAAATTTGCCAAATTGTGCCCCAAAACACCTGTTGACTCCAACGTTCGAAACATAAAATTTCCACCGACCGCTTTCAAATGCTACAGAGCAACTGTACCATTTATAGTGAGAACACAAATCCCTACGAACAATAAACCAAACATTATTCGATTTAAAAATGGAAAGGATTAAATTTGTCAAAATTTGCACACCATATGCACTAAAATGATGGACCTGCAAGACCAAAAAGTTAACCTCAAAAAAGTTACGAGTAAAATCACGATCCAAAAATAGCGCAAGTCTCGCTCTCTGTGAAATACGTAGAAATTTACATTTTCAGCTTATTCTCTATCCCCAAAAACTCAGTGCCAAATTTCAATTCTGCAGCTTGATTATTTTGGGAGATATTGTCATAATCCAATTTTAAAACGAGAATGACAACGACCTGTATCTCAGAAACGAAGAACTTTAGGACCTACCTATGTTTATATGAGCAACCCACCAGTTTTTCTACAACATGTCAATGTTCTGATCAAAAAACCTGGGACACCCTGTATACGTCTTGGGAACGGTGATTGCAACCATTGTAATTCAAACTCGATTTCCGATTTATTCTTGTCAGTTTGTGTCAGAGATGCCTGTTTTTTATATGGCGTTCAAACTTTTTTGCCATGTCTTTAAATCTGCCGCAGAACTTTCCGATTCACGGCATGGTGTTTAAACAAGCTTTTGCATGGGTAGCTTTATAAAAAATTTCCAGGCATTAGTTCTAAATGTATTATGCCATAGAACTTCCCCAGGTTGATCTACATCATAGCCATGAAACCGAAAGTTAAGAAAAAAGATGGCATATTCCCCACAAAAATTCCTATGAAAAGCTTATAATATCCGGAAATATTTGCGATGGGATGGTGCCCTACAACCTAGAACTTCACCGACTGGTGGGTTTTTGACTTAGGAAGACAAATTACGTGGAATGGACATAATTTGAAGAAAGTTGTTTCTTTTTGAGTTTGTTTTTTCTAAAAGTCTCGTTTTCAGTTCCTAACTCCATGCCGAAGTTAATGATTGATTGGCAAAAGCTTTGACATTAATTTTTGAGGAAGATATCGATCTGATCCTTTAGGTACATGCGTTGGTCAGAACCAACATATTTAAATTGAGTATCTACCTATGTCCGACAAAATACAATTACTATAAAGGTTAGAAACTTAGGCAAATAATAAACATAGACTAATAAATCAATACAATACAGACCCTGCGAAGAAGTTTAGTAACATTATATGTCTGAATTAGTAGATAATAGAAATCTAAAACAAAACAATGCAAGGATTGCACCATTGCCATACTTCTTCATAAATTTAGCTCGTGCTTACGAAATAAATGTATAACCAACGTTACGAAACATCAATTTGGAACAATTAGTTGATATCTACAATCTACATAGTAAAAATTTGGACTGTTATCATTTAACAATAAATTTTACCTTTTTTGTAAATTTACTGATCTTACTTGGTCTATAAATAATATCCTTAATAAATTGCTTATTCTGGCTAACGTGGCAACGTTGCACGAGCTCATTGTGATCGATGCGCATTAGCCCCAACAGCTGATTCAGAGTTCGTTGAGATTTCGCCATATAGTTAAGTTAGTACCTTAGTGAATTAGTGTAGTTTTAAGAACGATTGGAAGAGTAAAGTGTTGGACTTGTGGCATAGGAACCGAACCTCTGGTTATCATATTATGATGCAGGCTTAAGTGTCAAATTTGTTGTTTTTGGTTTGAGTAGGCATTTTTTTATGTTGGCTGATTACAATGCAGCCTTTAGGTTATTCTATCTTTATTATTTGCCCGAGATTAGAAATATTAGTGTTGAATGAATGTTCTGCTTATAACCAGGTCCAGACCAATGTTATGCGTTTCCGAACATCCAAGGCCACACGAAACGTGCCGTTGAGGGCAAACACGGTCCCCCATGTGTGTGTACACCATAAAAAAGCGCACCCCCTCTCCGCTATCTATTCCAATGAATTCTTTTTCGCATCGGCGGGAGATGCGAGAGGTATTTCGCCTATTGAAGCGTGGCGTTCGGACGTTTTGTACACAGATGAACCCTCATTGTCTATTCTATAAGTTATACATCCGCATGAATGGGGTGTTTTCAGCGACGGGGAGGTAATTTATTCTGCTCTATTCTTCGCTTGCGCGTAAAATAATATCGGGTTCGACAGGGCCGATTTTTCTGTGCGCAGGGTCCAATTTAACGCTTTTTGATTCTGCCGTGTTTGCGGAACTAACAATAAGCGCACTGTGCGACGCCAATAAAACTGGAAACTCGATGAATTTTGACAACTGAACGAGTAAGCCGTATCGTATCAGCTGGCAAGCCTTTCGATATCGATACTTCCAATTTTTCAGGTCCATAGTTATTCCGTGCCAGTTGTGACCAGAATTCTTTTTAGTAGCATTTAGTTTGTTCACGTGTAGGTAACTACGCAACGCATGTAGGCAACGCACATTATGATATTATTAGGTAGGTACCTACATCCGCATCACCTCTTGAAAAGAAATAATATTGGTGACAAAAAATATTTGACCGATTTTATTTGGTTTAACTGAAGAATTATTATTTAAAATAGTTATTTGTGTAATACCTAGACGAAGGCAAGCTTCTCGATTTACTAAGGCACGTAAAATCCCTTTACCGCCGTGGTATACACAATATATTGTATCGTTAATTTTGCGAAAAATTTTCGCCTAATAATATAGTTTTGTTGATACTGATTGAGGTTAGGTCATGGGTTGTCACAAAACAAACAACAAAGGTTAGGTTTAGGTTGTCTCCTTCTCGTATTAATTTGACAGAGCCAAATATTCTTCTCGCTGTTTTCACTCTTGCGGATAAATCAATCACATCGGCACAATGTACACTATTTATATATTATGCCTAAATTAGTCAACAGCTAAGAAAGGTTACATCGTGAGGGAATTCAGTACTCTCGAAGAACATTCAGTCCCTGGTTATTGTTATGATATTTTTTTGCCGTAGACTGTTATGAAGTTGTGATATATATTTCAAGTATCCTTAGGTCCAAAATTTGTAAGAAACCGACATGGAAAAAAACTTGAAAACTTGAAAAACTTTACCTCGTGTTCGATATTGTCAAACTGTCTCTTATGTTCCAGGAAAGTTAAAAGTAAAAAAATGATTTTAGGTAGAGCGAAGAGAAAATAATTTAAAATTACCGCTTTTCTGGAATTAAATCTACGCCCGTTACAGTCGCTTCGGCTTATATGAAACTTTACCTCGTGTTCGATATTGTCAAACTGTCTCTTATGTTCCAGGAAAGTTAAAAGTAAAAAAATGATTTTAGGTAGAGCGAAGAGAAAATAATTTAAAATTACCGCTTTTCTGGAATTAAATCTACGCCCGTTACAGTCGCTTCGGCTTATATGAAACTTTACCTCGAAAGATAAATGAATTCCCCTTTTAAACCTCGGCGCCCAGTCAATAGCGAGGTCTTGCGGAACTTATTTCTGGCAGCCCGGCATTCTTCACCTCCGCATTTCCAGCATATATACCGTCCCTGAGGATTCCTCGCGAACCTCTTCTCCCATATATTTCTTCTAAATTGCTTGTTTACGGGCGGGGAGCGCGGAAATTTGTTAAACATACGCGCCTCTCGAGTACATACGTTTTCAAACGCGAGATAGAATACAAATGGCGAAACGCGCCGGATCGGAACGGGGCTTATTCCCCGGTAACAAGCTCCGTGAATCTTGAAAAAGGCAGAAAATAGCAGCCAGCCACCATCAGCGCACTAATTGAATCAGCAAGGAAGTATTTTTCTCTCACGATAAAAGCTAGATGATTTGCTTTACTAAATCACTTGAGTATATAGCTGTCTTAAAGTACCAAATTGTTCACATGGCCTGGAGTTACAAAAGGATCATGGATAATGTCATGATGAATGATAGTGTCCCTATAGGCAAAGCTGGTAGCATGTCACAGAAATATAGTTACACAACAGAAATCTCCTCAACAATACCTGTCAAATGGACTCCAACTTCCGATTCCTATATAAAAACAAACGGATGACATTTCTTATGAAATGTTATTTTACTTAAATATAATCTTCACAATTCGTAGACTAGCCAACATCTAATAGTAGACCTCAATATAAATGCATTTTTGGAAAATATTAAGCTTTAATGTTGGAGACAATGTCTCCAACCATATAATAATGATGAATAATAAGCTTAAGTAACTACCTATAAGTACCTAAACTTAATTGACCGTTGAACGTACAGGTAAAATAAGAGGCCAAAATGCAACTTTTGTAAAGAGGACCTTTTGGGTCGGTGCCCAAAATGCATATTGGATTAGTCCATTTATAGCCTTGGTGCCCAAAATGCAAACTCCCTCTGAGACAATAAAAATTCTAACTTTTCTACGTCAGATTCTTTAAGGTATCTCACGAACGTTGTGACCAAATTTGATTCTAGGTGTCATAATTAGGTTCTGAACGTTGAGGGTGGCGCTTTACTACAGGCTCTTCCTTTTATAAATATCCTTTTGCTCAGTTTATTCCTTGGTTTTTAATACCTAAACTGTTATAAATATGCTGTGTGACATAACTACACAACTGCACTACAGATTTTAAAAAATAACCGCACTTTCTTCTACGAACTGTACTTATATTTATAAGGCTTTAAAAAAAAGTTACGGGGTGTTAGAGTTTTACAAAAATATATGGACTTTATTGAATATTTATCAAACTAATCGCAATATTTAAGTCATGTTTGGTAAATGACCAGATGCGGAAAAGTGGGTAATTGGTGCAATTTTTATTAGAATAAAAAGAACCACCTTCTATTTATAGAAATTAAATGTGTTGAAATTTGTTTAAAGATTTTAATTTTAAAAATATCTTATTCTTGACATTTTTTCATATGCGTATCATGGTTTCATGTCAAATTTTTTTTTGTATTATTTCAGGGTCTACACCTACAGCTACTTAAAAATTTCAATACATTTTATTACTATACAAAGTGATTCGTTTTTTTCTAATAACAATAATTGTATTAATTACAAACTTCTCTATACCACTACTTCTTCAATGAGTTTGATATTAACAGGTTGTATGCTAACCCACGCCGTTATATCGTGTGTAACAAATGTGACTTAAATATCCTCAACTCATCCATAGTTTGGTAAATATTCAATAAATTTCACAGCTTTTTTTGAAACTTTAACAACTTGCAACTTTTTTATAAGGCTTAAAAAGATACAAAATAGTGCGTTTATCTTTTGTTACAGTTGTAAAGTGAACCACTCTGTATAATAAACAAATAGTAATTTCAGCTTCTCTACAAATACATATAGAACTAAGATAGCATTTGCTTAAATACCCCGTAGTTATCTCAGTAAGTGTAGGAAAATTATTATTATTAGTTAATCACACATATAAAGCTATTAATCTACATTTTGCCCAACACTCTTGGCAATCAGCGGTGTTTTTCAGCAAGAAAATATTATGTTCAGGGGCTACCGCCCGAAATTCAACCAGAGATCAATACGAAGGTAAAAATTTCGCAGTGCAACCAGTTTGCGATGATTCGAACGTCGCTACTGCGGTTCAAAATGTAGATACTTTTGAAACCGTCTTGAAATCTGAAAATTGAAGCCTTGGAACCTTTAACTAGCAAAATAACGAAAGTTCGAAACTTATACAAACGTTAAAGAGTTTTTGCAACGTTGAGATCTCGAAACTGTGAAATCTGCTAGACCGGGTGTTATTAGGTGATAGCACAGAATAAATAGCTTCACAACAGAAGCGTCCATAAAGACATGTGTCAAAAATAAGCGACCCTCCATTTCAATTTAAAGAAAAATAACCATAATAACTTACATAAATTGGGTCCTAATACAATCTCTTTGCAATGTGGATTAATGTAAAATCAAATAAAATGCACAATGTTTATCCCTTTAGAAGATACTTATTCTGTGCCTTTAAAAGGACACTATTTCTTCAACAGTTTTTTCACATAAACTTGTACAAAAATTATTCTTTATTCAAATACAAGTTCACGTGACTACAACAGCCTTTTTGACCCACGCTAACGATATGCCTATATGGTTTTCCGAGGATGTTTTTTGTTCATACCAAGACCCATCGTTTGCGATCAAATAATGAAGACAAAATTTTCCATATGAAGAAACCAGGACGCCTAACTGATTCATACCTTATTTCTTATCATGAGAATATAAGGCGCAACAAATAAATGTAAATAAAAAAAGATAAAGCCAGAAAACACCTGCGATTGACCTAATACCCAACATGTTTTGCCTATTTCCGTGTTTGTTTGCAATTTAACTTACTCAAGCTTGGCTGCGGTTTCTTTCTCTATCAATTCGATGTCTTCTGGTTATTACAGGGACTCTGGCGGGAGCAACACTAACTGAACCGCCCGTACCAACGGACCTTTATTGAATTATTATTCCATTTAGGAATTTCTGCAGGCTAGGAAACGAATGACTTTGGCGCACTGGGTCGGTGAATTTGTCGTGTGGGACCCCGGCTAATACATCACTTTTAATCCGATAACGGTATGGCACGGCGGCGTTCGGTACACGTTTGTTTCGCCTTTTTCTAATCTTTCACTCGCCTCGGGCGGCACGCGAACCCCGGGAAAGTGATTTTCTTAAATGCGACCTGTCCGGCCGAACAAGGAGACCGTAATGGGAATTGTGACGGCCCAAATTGGCTTACGAAGATATGTGCCATGCGGAAATGCGACAAGTGTTGCGGCGTGGAAAAGGCACACCCGTGTGGAAATAATGACAATTTTGACGAAAGAAACGCTGGAACGCTTACTATATTATAGAGATTCGACAGAATTTTGTTGGCGTCCTCGATTTTTAGTCATGTTCGCAGAAAACCCGTTGGCCACAGATTCTATGTTCTAAGATCATGTCATTTTCATTTGGAAAAATAATTCAAAGTTCATTCTAAAATCGATTTTTAGTAATAATTTTTGTTTTTCCAACTATCGTGTTGAAATTTAACACAGATTTTAGTCTTCTACCATTTTTTGTGTAATTTTGTAGAATTACAATTTTTTATATGTCGATGGTTTATTTTTCTTTTTTTACTTCCACATCAGCATGTAAGTTGTGAGTGAAAGTATTAGTATTAGAAAAAAACAAACACTTATTTTATAAATCGGTTTGTTTGTAATGTCATAAAACGTCGGAACCAAAGATTGAACAAAAAAATTATTGTCAAAAGGATATAGCATAGTATAAGTCAAATTGCAGGAAAATGAAATGGGGCTTAATTAAAGTCAAAAATATGTGAACACCCTTTTAATAATAATCATAAAATTCTGTGAGAAATCAACAATTATTTTAGGAAATACGCATAACCGTCTTGCTGAAAGTTCAGCGGAATTCAGTAAAATATTATTGCCGGTTATTCAAAGAGAAGTTAGTATAGATAATTAGATATAACACAGGGTACAATATCAAACGGGAGACTAGGTTATTGTTTACTGTTGGCATGACACTTTGACTTGACATTTATTATTCTGTCATTTCACGTCGAGTTGACATTTGAGAAAGGAGAATATTTATTCTTCGAAAGCTAGAAAACAAAGTTGTTGAAGTTATTTTTTGAGTTACCGTTCACAGTTTCGTTCTTTTATTGTCAGGCATTATTTATGAATTTTGAATTGAATGTGTTGAATCTGAACTAACCGCTAACAGAACTCTAGAGTATATTTAGCAGTGGTTTTTCCTGGCTACTTGAAAAAGTTATCTTTTAATCAGTTTGTTTCAGGTTCCTGTGGCAAAAAATCCAATTAAAAATTAAATGAGCATGGGAATAATTAATATCGGAGGTGTGGGTATTTAGACAAATCATTTGCCAAGAAAAATATTAAGACCCTGTATAACTTAAACTGATTAATTTATAACAAAGAAATTAATTTTCTACAAAAAACTAGATACTCTTGACATTTTCTCGTCGTCTCTTCTTTGTTGAAATATAAAATTTAATATTTTATTGAAACCGTTGACTAAATGTCTCTTGGAATCGAAGCCTTTTTATAAAAAGTATATATTTATTGGAAAACAGTTTTGTTTGGTGAGATTCTGCAAGTTAAGATCCTAAACATAAAAAGTCAATCACCCTGTGTATTATATTGTTGTTCTACGATTTCTGTGAAATTTTGGAAATAACATAAGCAATTTAGAAATACTTATATATATGTGGAAGTGCAAAATATTGACGACAAATTGTTATGGCTCGCAATAAACGAAAACCAGGCAAATAATTTAAATTGGCATAGAAAATTCCAAAATCTACGCCTCTGGATTCCAACGAGGCCAAAATAAGAACAACACGATCCCGCAATAATGAAAACATATTAGGTAGGTAGGTAGGTACATAATAAAAAAATCTGAAGCAAATCAGAACTTATAAGCTCTTCATAGTTTAAAGTTATTTTTACCAAAGGCGCAAAAAATACTTGTAAACCTTTAAAAAATCGAAATTCAATATATAAAAAATATGGAAATCACTTGGTGCTACGGATGGTAAAAGAATAAATAAATGAAGTCTCGCTTTTCCAAATGAAGAGCAAGAGCCCAGGATGCTGGATGACTACCTTGATTCATATTTATTACTGTCATAATGCCCTCTGAAAGGCATACTGAGTAAAATCATATCCAAAAGTTGGTCACTAACTCCCGGTCCACAGAAAATATACGTTTATTTTCTGTGCCCCGGTCTATTGGAGAAATATGAGGGGGTCAACGTACTACGTCTAAGCCCAGAACAGTATTTTGTACTATTTTCCCTTAATTTAGGAAGGGGTTGACACCTTATCCCCACCTTATCCCCACTTCTATCAAGTTTTGCCTTATACATATTGTATACATATTGATATTGCACCTACATGTGATTGCATATTTATTCCTTTAGATGTGTCTTATTAACTCATTAATTCAGATTATTTGGTGACCATGAACAGAACAGAATCAAAGCTTATTACAGCCCAATTCCGCCGTATTCTCTCCCTAATTTCCTTGCTGACGTTACAAAGAAAGGCAATTATCCGTCGAAGCGAAGACGAAGAAAAAGTTCGGACGTCCTTACGCAAACTCTGGGGCATAATCCGCCGCCGTATCTCGCTGTTTATTTCTTTCTAGTGTTGCTTTGGCCCGGTAATTTATCTAAAAACTTTTCCTAATGAGCACTCTGTTCGCCGGAGAGTAAAAGATGAAGTTCCCCCCGCCAAATGTAACTTTTGTTGATACAAAAAAGCAGTTTCTTTTATCTACCGCACGAAGCAAACACGCGGATGATTAAGTTGTTCCACGGATATCTGGATTAATATTTGGTAGATTTGTCACGGTCTAAAGGGCAAATGATGCGTGGCAAGATTATACTATATAGCAGAGATAAATCTACATTTGGATGTATAGCTGGACAAAGCGGGGCGATTTGGGATATTGCTACTATTTGGGATAAATTTCAAAGCAAATAACAGCATTATTTTTTGCCTTAATATATACTCTGTACTCTATTATTATGTCACTTGCAAAAGAGGAAGATATAGCCCACAATCCGTGTTATTTATTTATTTATTTATTTATTTATTTATTTATTTATTTATTTATTTATTTATTTATTTATTTATTTATTTATTTATTTATTTATTTATTTATTTATTTATTTATTTATTTATTTATTTATTTATTTATTTATTTATTTATTTATTTATTTATTTATTTATTTATTTATTTATTTATTTATTTATTTATTTATTTATTTATTTATTTATTTATTTATTTATTTATTTATTTATTTATTTATTTATTTATTTATTTATTTATTTATTTATTTATTTATTTATTTATTTATTTATTTATTTATTTATTTATTTATTTATTTATTTATTTATTTATTTATTTATTTATTTATTTATTTATTTATTTATTTATTTATTTATTTATTTATTTATTTATTTATTTATTTATTTATTTATTTATTTATTTATTTATTTATTTATTTATTTATTTATTTATTTATTTATTTATTTATTTATTTATTTATTTATTTATTTATTTTAGAAAAAGTTGTTTACGCGCATTTGAAGTGAGGTGCGGGTGCGAGAACATTTTGAGACAATGCCGGAATTTACGGCGAAACTGTCTTCAGGACTTAAGAAGTATACAGAATGACTCCTGAATTGGCTTTTGGCTTACAGGAAATAGGCGGATATCGCACATTATTTGTTTCTGTTGTACAATCACTTTACTTTTATTACTTTTACTTTACAGAACAATCATAAGATCAAACGAATTTACCTAAGTGATGTTCGACCTTGACTATATTATGAAGGCCTCGTCGAAGTGTATTAAACGTCTTTGCAACAGAGGTCTTGCGGAAACTACAGTTGATACGTAGGCACTAAATAGTCTCCTACTCAACATACAGTCAGTTAAATTAAGTACCTACCACTGTTGACTGAAATATTCGGAAATATTTCAGTCAATGGTACCGCACCTAGCCGATGGAACACTTAGTTGGTTAAGTGCCTACGTAGTGCATTTTTTCAACTGATTATCCTTTATCTGATATGCCACGAAACACGAAACCATTCCTCTTTATTAAAAGTTATAAAAATATTTCTCTTGAAATCTAAGAAATTTCCAAAAAAATATTTGAAAAAGTTGTTACATTTCAGGAGTTATTTCATTGATCAACTCGTATGGGGTTGGAAAAACTACAGTTTGTCTAGGTATATGATTCACTCGAATAAACTAGCATTTTGAGGCGAGATATAGACTTGTTATAGCACCATCGACATTGACCAGAAAAAATTAAAAATAAAACAAGTTATTTGTTTGATCAATGCTGCATCGAAAGTCAGATTTCGAGATCTCTCAGAAGATTAGTTTGGAGTTTGGAGGTATTTTCCGTCAAAACTTTTCGTTGCTTCCCTGTGACTTTGTTGTTCCACTTTGTTTTCTGAAGGGAAAGGACTCTAGAACTTTGTGATTTGCAGATATAGCATTGGAAAGGAATATTCTGGAAAACTCTTCAGGTGTCTTCAAGTTCGTTGAGCTGCAAAAATATTTTTGGTCAGTGACAGCTTTTGACATGCACTATAATTTGTGAAGTGTTTGAAAGGTTGCAATAAAGTGGTAGTGAAGGCAAAGAGCTTTCACAATTTTTGTTGGAAAACCCGGTACAATATTTTCAGTAGGTATGATCTGTATCCATTTCTCAAAATATAATATACTAATGACGTATAGGTATCGTTAAAACGTGTGGTCATAATATCTCGAAAATATATTTTTTATCTTTAGCAGCAGAATAATGCTTATTACACTGATTGAGGCAAGTTCGGTTCGAGTCTAAATCAGGTAGAACTTCTCGTCAAGTCCATCAAAATACCGGGTATATGACCGACCTTAAAGCAACAAACCATCTTCGAAAAACAAACAGTTGCCGCCGCTTTTCAGCCGTGGGGCCTGAACAAATAAATCTCGTATATTCTTTTAAAATTTCGTTAGTTGGTGCTGTGCCACTAGTGCCACACTGCGAATCGAACCGAGGAAATTGTGGAGCTAATTTCCCTGTTCCTGCTTTTGTTCGGCGTCGAGAGTCCTGCACGCACACTACATTTTTGATACGCAATGCACCATACCTCGTTTAGTGGAGATCAAATATGTTCACTGAAACGCGAAATTTTTTCCAACCTGAACATTTTAGTAATTTATATACGGATGTTTGACGCAAACCTCGCAAAATTAAACATATACATGCTACATTAAATTTATTGTGTATTTTTTATACTTTGAGTTTATTATAGACTAAAAATTAAAGACGAATGAAAAGTTCATAACTACATAAAAAATTAACATAGGAAATGTTTATTCAGTCAAGCCGAGTCAGATCCGAAAGAATTTGCACTTGTGATAATTTTATTCATTGGAGTAGCTTATCGGTGGTAGCAGTGAGATTAGAAAGAGGGTATAAGAGCCAGATTAACACCCTTGGGGGACTGAGCTAAATGACTACCGCTGTCGCCCCTGTAAAATAAGAAAAAAAACTATGTGAGGAGAAATTGGTATGACTGGTATGCTGCTTAAAATATATGTTGCATTGGGTTGATTTAAACGAATATAGAATTCCTATTATTATCTAATAGATTTAGTTAAGTAGTCGGTGGCGTTAGCGCAAAAATATTTCAGTGTCGGATACCAGCATCAAATTTTAAACAAGGGTTGTACCTACATATATAATATATTAAGGTTTAAAAAAACCACCTAGAGACACTCTCTTGGAGGTCAAGATCATTTAAGATTATCCCCGAGGCCAACGATAAAGACAGGCCATGGCGCTAACGCATAATCGCGTAGTCACGTGACCAACTTAGTCCTATATAATAAAGGGCATTTTTGGAGATAAGTAGGAAAACAAATTTCTTAACAATTTGGCGAGTTTTCTTTCATCTATTACATTATTGGTTTTGTGCTTCCAGGCTTTCTCTATTTTTTTTTTTCAAAATTTTCAACCTGCCTCAGCTGTTTTGGGCTGAGAGTTAAACGGCACTGCACTCAAATATTTTAGCACATTCTCAAAAATTGTTGGGACAGCACCTTCCTTTAGCTTAGATCATATTCGCTATAGGTATTTTCCTGCCACAACACATTTGTCCACTTTAATTGTTTCACTTTCTTGAAAATGTGTTAGCCACACATACCTACTTAAAGGGTTTTTTTAGAAATTAAGTCTCAGTTGGAATTTGACGAAACCATTTTTGACGCAAATTTTAATCCCGAGCCCGAGGCTAAGCAAATGTTATTGTGGTGACATTTTCTTCCTGGCTTTTGTAATATGTATAAATATATTATAAACAGACCCAATATTTAGGTTATTTTTTACGAAATAAAAATGAAAACTCACCCTAGTATACTGTAAATATTGACGAGGTCCCAGTTGATCGGCAGCGTGAAAGGCCGAATAGGAACCGTATCAGGGCATGGGTTGATAACGAAAATCCTCGAGTATGTAACAACACTGCACAAGGTGAATGGTGAATACAAAATACACAAACCCGAACGTGGTCAACGGAAACGGCTTCCAGCCACCCGGACCGTCTGAACTCGCGGATCTCCTGTGAGCAGTTCACAAGTCTGTGTCTCAGGCTCCACTGTGCATTCGTCCATTCCGGGGGGAGAATTCCCCTTACAGCGCTCACGCGTCGGCGCGAGCGGCACCAATACTCCTGGACGACGGCTCCCACCCAGAGGCCATAATAACACCTGGTTCCCCTCCGCCAGGACACACGCGCACTAGAGACAAACTTGTTTCTAAAATATAAACTAAGACGTTTAAAAACACTTTAAACATTTAAAACTTCTCAAAACCCAAGCTGCCGCTTTCAGTTATGTGACAAATGACATGTATCGTCGGACTAAGATGGTCATGTGATTTTTGTGCGCCATGGCCTGTCTTTATCAATTTTTATTATTTATTTCAATTGTTGTGTACTAAGGATAGTTTTTATGCTACCACACTACTATATAATAGAAGCAAATGCGATAAAAATATTTCCATACGGAAATTTAGTACCTAGAATTTATAGGCGTGTTGAAATTTTTTGTTTTGAGTTATTTTTTTCTATCTTATTTACTTTCTGTTAATATTATACTCGCAAGTAGCGTTTAATTTCGAGAGGGAGAGAGAACAAAGACTCAGCCAACTCAAGCGCTCTTTTCCATCTATAGGGTAAAAGACTACTAAGTATTCTGTTTTCCGTGCTCTTTCAATAATACCGATTTCAACCTGCATTTCGATATTTATGCCTGAAATAAGCACAAAATGATTGATTCATTTCGCCAACATTTGCGTATACCCCTACATTATTAATCATTATTAAATTAATTAGGTACACTGTTTAACTATAGCAAAATATGGATGCTTTCCGTACTGATTTTATGAAAATTAAATACACAATTTTGATTATTAAATTTTGACCCGATGCTTTTTACTTGTACTAACTAGCATTGTTGGCAAAATGAGTACCTATCGAAGCTAGAAAAAAACAATAATGCTGATGTGAATGATCTCAATATCGCAATATGGGCGGTGAATACAGGGTGCTTCAATCTCAACTCCCAGGGCTTATTATGCAAAAGCAAATAAATAGAAATAGTGGTTTAAGAACGAAGAGTTTAGTTCTTCGGACGACAGCGGAGTTCGTTGGCGCAGTCGAGTCTGGCGAACCGTCCGTCTAGCATACAATATATTTTGCTCGAATGTGCTTAGCTGTATTTAAAAAAAGTAGAAAATTAAGATTACAAATGATGCTGTTTATTTTTCATTAACATGCATTAAATCTTAGTAGTTACCTATTATTTACATGAATTTCTAGTCGGCCATGGACCGGAGGAAACCAATGACCTGTCAATTTGATTGTGTCAATCAGGTCAAATATCATAGTTTTAATAAAAGAAATGAGGATTTTCCTGAATATATTCGGAGATAAGAGCAGCAAATTTGTTTAGTTTAAACTAATGCTAAAATATCTGGATTTAAAACTCGTAAATGAAGCATATAATTTTTCGTCTATTTCCTACTTTTTTGAGAATTGGTTTGGACCTATCCCACAAAATCCTATGTTTGTTATTAAAAGAGGGTTCACATATTTTTGACTTCAAAATTTGATTTTGCCTAATATGATTTTTATGTTCTTTTAAACGAACATTAAATGGCCTACAAGTCACCCCAACATAGAACTTTCCACATTCACAAAGAATTTTATAAATGTAATTTTTTTAACTTTGTACCTCATTAAATGGTTTCGTTTTAACTAGCATCGATCTTAATGTATTTTTGGTTTTAAATACTGTTCTGACATTAAAACGATTGCCCATGCGTTTTAGCTTATCTGACAGTCCACCAGATTTATTTCTCCAATTCTATTAGCATATTGTTATTTTGCTCGAAATCCTGACTTGTTCAACCAATTGATTATTATATATTTTTAATTTCTAGGGTAAACTTAATAGAGGGATCTTGTGAGATTATAAAATTTAATAATGAATGTCAATTATCTACTCCATGTTACCATATAACAAATATGTCATCTACATAATAATATCTCCACCAAACATTAGGTTGGAGAACATAATTATTATCTAGTCAACTCATTTTACTCAAAATCTTCCATGAATAAATTGCTTATGAACGATGAGAAAGGAGACCCCATAGCCATTCCATATTCTTGCTGGTGAAATTCATTTCCTTGTTGAAAATAAGTGATTCCATCCGAAAAATGTCAATATTTGACTTATTTATGTACCAAGGCACTGAAGTTCAACTTTTTGTGACTCATGAGGAATTTAGTTGCTTCAGTGCCGAGGTACATATTATATTTTTTTTGAAATCGGAAAAAAATGTTTTAGGTATTCGGCGAAAAAATAATCATAAGGGATCACCCGTCCATCAACCGACTACGCGCGGCGTTGCTTGACTTTGACGATTGCTCTACCTCTACCTAGGTCAAGTATGACGAGACACGGCCCTTTCTGACAGAAAACCGAAACTGCTGCCTGTTGTGCAACCTCCATGTAAAATAGATTAATATTCCTAACCTACTAAAATATTTGTACTGAAAGATTGCTCTGCTATAGGTAACAATTTCGCAATGTGTAGGAAAAATTATGGGATTTATTGGCCGGGTTTTGAATATTTGGTCACTCTTGACGGGTGACGTTTGATGTTTAAATCTCGCCAAAGCCTACTTGAAAAAATCATACAATAATGGGCTACTTCAGTCAATCTTTTAATGACGATTTTGAGACACTTCACTGCCGATTTCAATAAAAATATCTTGCCTTGAGAGTAGGTACTAAATAAATGAGTTGTTGTGCCTGTGAAAACTTTATAGACTTGCATGAAGAAATGTCTAACCTAAGGTGTTCATAATATTATATAAACCTCAGGATAGATGTTATACTTCTATCATTCTAGTCATTGTAGTCCAGGAAAGAGTTTGTTTCAGATTCAGAGTGGAATTATATTTTAGGTAGAGTTAAAGGAGCACATAAAAGTGTGAGGAGAAATTAGTGATTCCATTAGAATCGGTTCATTTAAAGTCAATTTCGTGGCAATCACGACTTTTCCCCGAACTGGCTCTCAACCGCCAAGCATCGAAGGAATCGCAAGTACTTCCGCTATCGCCGAATGCGGAATTTTTATCGCCGGAAGCCGGAACTTTATCCATGGCAATTTGCGCCGCATCCAGACCTCTCGATTCCTGCTACATTGTACCTATTCCGAGCATTCTAGTGCAATGCGGGGTTTAACTGCTCGCTGTAATGCAGATTACCGACGAATTTATACGATGGCTGCTGCAGCAGAGCAGCAGCAGAATAAGTTACCGGGGTATTACGCTCTTAAATTGCAACTGTGTGGAAGACGGTGGCGCAATGATTAAGAATCATGCCAATAAAATTTCGTGTTTATGCGCACCTGTTGAGGATTTGGCGCGACAAACTTAAGAAGATTTTAATGAGGGGACGGAGTGGGCAGATTTTTGGTGTTGGTTGGTAATTTTTTTGGTCGGTATGAAGTAGGTACTGTTAAATCTTGTTTTATTAAACTAAAAGGAGCTACGATTGGGATTACCCGCACTCCACCCTATCCGAGAGATGTACTTTCCTTCCTAGGAAGAGAAATATTTCTTCCACTCTCACGTGGATGTTTGTAGTCTCTTCATAATCTACAGAATGCATAAATAGGCAATTCAAGCTGAACATTTAATTTTTAATTGGGTTTTTCGCCACCAAACTGATTGAAAGACAACTTTTTCAAGTTGCCTCGAAAATTCATAAATTCTTAACACTAAATGAACGAAACTTTAAACGTGTAACTCAAAAACAAATTTGTTTTCTGAGCTTTCGGAGGATAAATCTTCCTCCTTTCTCAAAGATCATGTCACGTCAAAGTGAAGTGACAGATTAATAAATTTCAGGTTAAAATGTCATGACAACAGAAACAATAAGCCTAGCCACCTGCCCGATATTGTACCCTGTGTTTTATCTAATTATCTATACTAACTTCTCTTTGAGTAAGTGGCAATAATATTTTACTGAATTCCACTGAACATTCAGCAACACGGTTGCCCGTATTTCCTAGAATAAATGCAGATTTTTTAATTTTTCGTCTATTTCCTACTTCTTCTTTTAGAATTGGTTTGGAACTATCCCACAATATCCTATGATTGTTATTAAAGGAATGTTCACATATTTTTGACTTCAAAATTTGATTTTGCCTGATATAATTTTTATGTTCTTTTAAACGAACGTTAAATGGCCTACAAGTCTCCCCAACATAGAACTTTCCACATTCACAAGGAATTTTATAAATGCAATTTTTTGAACTTTGTAACTCATTAAATGGTTTTGTTTTAACTAGCATCGATCTTAATGTATTTTTGGTTTTAAATACTGTTCTCACATTAAAACGATTGCCTATACGTTTTAGCCTATCTGACAGTCCAGGAATATAAGGAATTATTAAATTTACTGGTCGGTCCACCAGATTTATTTCTCTAATTCTATTAGCATTGTTATTTTGTTGGCAATCCTGAAAAACTTGCTCAACAAATTCAATAGGATAACTATTCTTCTCAAGAACATGTTTTATATGTTTAATTTCCTCCTCAAATTTTGTGTTATTAGAACAAATCGTTCTAGCCCTGTCATACAAACTTTTAATTACTCCTTTTTTAACACTAATATGATGATTGGAGTTGAAATGGAGATATCTATTAGTATGTGTTGGTTTAAAAAAAATCTGCATTTATTCTAGGAAATACGGGCAACTGTGTTGCTGAATGTTCAGTGGAATTCAGTAAAATATTATTGCCACTTACTCAAAGAGAAGTTAGTATAGATAATTAGATAAAACACAGGGTGCAATATCAGGCAGGTGGCTAGGCTTATTGTTTCTGTTGTCATGATATTTTAACCTGAAATTTATTAATCTGTCACTTCACTTTGACGTGACATGATCTTTGAGAAAGGAGGAAGATTTATCCTCCGAAAGCTCAGAAAACAAATTTGTTTTTGAGTTACACGTTTAAAGTTTCGTTCATTTAGTGTTAAGAATTTATGAATTTTCGAGGCAACTTGAAAAAGTTGTCTTTCAATCAGTTTGGTGGCGAAAAACCCAATTAAAAATTAAATGGATCTGTTTGCGCCACAAATAAATTTTAGAAGATATCAAGCTGAACATAATGGGAATCCACACACCAGCAATCATTCCCGCCATTCTTCCCTTAGACGTTCTTTCTTGTTTAAAAATTGAAATGAATGAATGTATGTCCAGTCCTACTAACACAGAGGTGATCTTGTTGTCTTTCCTGTCAGTTTTTACTTTTACTGCAAGACAGCCCTCTTGTTTTCAAAAAATGTGTTATATTCATTTCAGGGTCCAGTAAAACAAAATACCCCTACACATGTGTAGAATCAAAAACGAAGATTCAATGAGGCAATTTCTTTACAGTCGTAGAAAAAATATTTAATTGTTCAGTTTTATTTAAACAATTTTTTTTGACACAACTCGTCAACCGTCACTGTTTTTTATACACATGATCGAGCCTCGGCTAACTGGATTTTTACAGTTATTTCAGAACATATTTGTTTCTAGATTTGAAACGAAAATATAGAGAACATTTTATTTGACATAAGTTATTCAGAAGAATTCGGGTTGTGCAAATATGAAAAAGATCGGGTATGTTTCTGATAAAATGTAATTGATGACATCATCACTCCTTCTTACCAAAATGGACCTCACATGGTGCCATTTAAGACCCACATTTCAATTTTGTTTCTGGGACACCCTGTACAAAATACTACTCTTTTTATTGTCTTACTACTTTTAAATTTCATTGATATCCGAAAACAGTTTTCTCTAGCACTATTTGAGAAACTAAACATCTCGCAAGTAAAAATTAAGTTAGAATAACTATTTATAGTATTAATTATTTTTATAGTATCTATTCTGAGTATAGGATAATTCCACCAATCAGATTAGCCCGATTAGCCCCATCTTAGCGCGTTATATATCAAGTATCTTGCTTTGGTTGCTATGGTTACGACTGACAAATAGACATTATACTTTTCATTTCTATGTTAGAATAAAGGGTGTTTAAAAAAAAATAAAATAGAGTTTTGAAAAATCCCAATAAAATTTCCAAAAAAAAATACAAAAATTAAGATAACAATAATAATGAACAAGAACAACATCCTAGCGGTTTAAAATAATACTTAAATATGGCATATTTTCTGTGATCTAAATGAAGAATATTATTATGCCATAATTAAGTATTATTTTAAAACAGTAGGATGGTGTTCGTGGTACGTATTCTTTATAAGTGGGACATTTTTGGGATGTTTCGATTTAATTGACCCGATTTTCAAAAAATATTTCCAAAGCACTCCTGATTTTTAATTCAAAGTAGGTACGTACCCACAAAAAAAATTTTTCCTACTACTCGTATATAAGGTCCTGTATAAATGTTGGTTGGCGATGTAAATTCATAAAACTTGGGATATTTGGGTTTCAGGGTGATTAAAGCTACTTTCCCAGATTCTCGATAAAAAATCGCTAATAGCATATTTCAAAATATCTCATCGAAAAAATCATACTTATATAGCATATTTAAGCATTATTTTGAAAGGATAAAACGGTGTTCTTTACCGTTTTCTTCAATAATAGGACATTTTTGGTCTGTTTTAAATAAGTTTGCCCGATTTTCAGATACCTATATTCAAAGTGCACTCCCGATTTTTAATTAAATATAAAAATATCTTTTTTCAATTTTCAGGTTCTGTAGAAATATTAGGATGTTAATTGATACAAATTGGGACGGGGGGTGCTGAATAAAGGCTACGTAGACAGATTTTCGATGAAAAATCCCTAACTTTGTTTAAATATACAGGGTGTTTCAGCCTTAAATTGGCTAACTTGGAAAAAAATAAAACTTTGAAAAATAATGGCACTTTCCCATAGAAACTTAAAGTCTTTGGCGTTCACTTAGGAAGTTAAGTTCATAGAAGAATAAAGATGTTTTTTTAATATCTCTGAAACTACCTAATAAAGCTATTCAAATCAAATTTGGTACACCTATATTATTATCCAAGTTACAGAGGCAGTGAATCAAAACATTAGCAACCACGTGGTCGCGATGTTACCTATTCTCTTATTGGTCTGGCCGTCGTAAAATCTCAAGTGTTTAGGCGGCGAGTGGAATGCAGGACCGGCTCTTCCCTCAGTCGAGTTTCCTGCATAGGTGGTATCGCGAGAAGTATCGCAACGAGTCCATGTGATTTTGTTTATATCTACTGCCGCTATAACTTGGATGGACTATAGGGGTATATATTGACACAAAATTATCCGCCTGATTGAAAAACCAATGGTTTTTTTTATATAATTGTGTGCATTAAATTTAAAAAATTACAATTTATTTATTTATATTACAGTTATTGGTTTTTTGATCAGATGGATACTTCTTCAATTTGTCTCAACCTATACCAGTAATAAGTGTACCAAATTTAGTTTAAATAGCTTTATTGGTTCCAGAGAAATTACAAAATATCTTTCTTTTTTGCATTAAGTTTATATGGGAAAGTGGCATTATTTTTCAATAATACTATTGTTTTCCAAAGTTAAAACTAAACATCCTGTAGTGTCTAGTTCTATAAACATCTACCTAATAAGTATATACTAAAAACAAGACGTTTGTACCAAAATCTCTATTACGAAAATATATATATTCACGTCGTATCTCTAGCTTAAAATCTCGCTTATTCTGTTCAACGTTTCAGTAATGCTTCATTTTCATTTCAAAGCTTCGGTCCTCAGATGATCCCCCAATATTCTTAATAAACCCCGGCATCGCGAAACCCTACACCCCCGTCTCGGGTTCCATGCAAAACTCACATCGCCGAGTGGTCCCCAACAAAAATCCGGCGATACCTTCTTTATCGCGGCGCGCCAGCCTCCGGAAATAACCGCAGACAATGGGTCCTTCGGGCCGGACGGCCGCCTCCACCCTTTGGCGGGCCGGCCGCATTCCTCCGGTGGGTTTAATCGCGCGCGGGGTGCAAATCTAGTCATCCCCGGAACACCCCCCGCCCCTCGCCGATAATGCCGCGATTAATGCCATAAATTTCGGACGGTGAGTCACCCCCGTTATGGGGTAGCCGCGGCGAGGAGTCGGCAAGGCGGCCTGGGGTCGCCGCAGGGGTGCCGAGCTGAAATTTTTGATTTGGCGGTGAAATGTGAGCACAGGAAGTATGGAAAGCATGATATATTTTAAGGGTGAGATAAGATATAGATATTTATTTTTAAACAGATCTGTAAAGTTAAAGGAAAAGCATTGTAGAGTTAGAACCCTTAACAGTACTTAGTCCCTATAAGAGTAAGCAAGGCCAGAAACGCGTATATAGTTCTAAAGGCGTCCGATAGGTGCACTGTGCAGTGTAGATGCATGCCGGTCGTGAAGTGTTGGGTGCGACGTAGGCCGGTGTTGTATGGAAAATCCAAAGGATGGACATAAATAAATGGAATTAGTGTACCTATCATTTTATAACCTTTTGCTACACTAGCTTCTATCTGAAGCTTAATAGTCACACGATAAAGGTGGTTTTCTAGGGTATAGAATCGGCCATATACTTTGTGTAAATATGGTTGGATATATTGATGAGATGAGATATATTTCCTACATTCATCTGTGCCCGAAAGGGTACGCATATAACAAATCTAATCTAACTAAAATCAATATTTGAGTAAAATAGTAGGTAATAAAAATATTTAATTTTTAAATCGACACTAAAGAGTCTAAAAATCGTCATTAAAAGTTCAGAAATCGGCACTAAAGTACGATTTTTTCTATAAGTTGGCCTTAGCGAGATTTGAATACCAAACAATAAAGTATCATTTAAGTTTTCACGCTTATTGCGGAATTGTTGCCTATACCTAAAAACGCAACGTATTTTGGTCGGTTTGAATAACAATAATGTTTTCTATATAGCAAGAGATGGCCAAAGGAAGCCTGCAGGATAGTTGCGCTGTACCAGTGATTTTATTATTGTAATATGCTGTACTGAATCGTGCTAATAATAATAATGCCTAATATAAAACATCCTTCTACTTCATAGACTTGATCTATTCAATCTATTGTATACTACATATATCTAGTTTGGAACTTTGTATGCGATTAAAGAATTCTACAACAACAGTATATTATGTAGGTACCAAGGGACTAAAGTGCGTCTTTTTATCCCTTAGGCTCTTGCAACAATCACTCGAGTCACTTTAGTTCCGTTGTACATACGTACGCTATTTTTTGCATCGCAGGAACTAAAATTTAAAGATTCACAAGACATTATGTAAAAAGAAATATTTGACATTACCAATTTACTACACCGTGAGGAAACTGTTTCAGATATATCAAAATGAATTTCACATTTATATCTTAACTTTTCAAGGGCTACCTAATGGTGCTGGTACCAATTGGTACCATGGTGCCAAAATTGGTACCAACCATCAGTTACACCACCGGATATTTCTTGTAAAGTTAATTAATATTGTTATCAACCTGCTTCGATATCTAGAACAATTGAAGAATGTTGGAAATTTAACTACAGCATCAACATCAACATCTATGTGTTGTAGGTACATCAGTAAATAACCTAATTCACTCAGATTCCAGTGTTAACAATATAATCAATATTTCCAATTGCAGTAATATTACTGTTAAAATTAATATTAATCGCAAATAGTTCACTCTGAATTCATTTTTATTAAGCAATTTATCTACTGCGTTTCGTTACTGTTCATTACTAATTGATGTTATTGAATAAAGTACATAGTTGGTCATAGTTTTTATTGTTTTTGGTACTAAAGGGACTAAAATTTTTTACTCCTTTGGGACTGAATTATTTTTAGTCCCAAGAGAGTAAATGCCACAATTTAGTCCCGCAAAGTGATCACTTTAGTCCTTGCGGTGCAAAAAATTAATAATAAAACTAGAATTAGACAAGCTGACAAACTAAGTGCAAAGTCTTGCAACATGGCCCCAAGGAAAATACTGAGGTTTATAAAAAGCTTAGGTGACCTCGGCATTTATAAGAGTAGGGTCACTCACAAAAGATCTACATAGGTCGCAGTGAAGAAAAGCCACTAGGGCCAAACGACCCCCAAAATAATCTACAAAGTGCAAAGTCAAAAAATTCACACTATTTAATCATAAAACAAACAAAAATATCATAGGGAAAAACGAAAAAAGCGATGAGTTTTTAAAGTAACAGATGTTTTAATTCAGTTGCCGCAATAAGATCTAAGGGAGAACATAACTATATACATACATATGTATACATATACAGGGTGTTCCGAGGTATAAAAAATGGTTTTGATTTCTTTACGCAAAAACAGTCTAATCTAGAAACTTTAATTTTGGGATACGTTACCAGCAAGTTGGAAGACCCTTTACAGTAGAATTACATTTTGAACCCTATGCATCATAACTTTTTTGTAAGTTGCTCTATTTAAACAGAAAAATTAATTCGATATTTTCCCTTTTGGAAATAATTATTTAGCTTCTAAGTACACTCTATTCAAACTAAATGCAAGTGGCGCGTAAATATTTACACGATGGAAGCACGTGAACAATTCTAAGGGCTAATACGATGCAGGGTCGCATTAAGGACGATCTCTATAAATTTTATAATATAATATATTAAAATAATATGCCCCAGTATTAAGAACTTTAAATACAAACTTTTATGGCATACCTAGTCGTTCACTTACCTGCAAATTTCTACTATTAAAATAAATCGTAGCTCCAACAATTAATAAACAGCGAAAGAATTATATCGGAAAAAATAAAGATCCACTTGCAACTCAGTACACCTCTGTAAGAAACACCGACTCGCTGCACTCGCCCGCCGGGTCAGTATTTATTGCCGGCTAGCCAATAGCAAGCCGATCACGTGCGTATCTCTAGCCATGCAACAACTTGTGTTTATGTTTCACTTGCGTTTAGTTTGAATAGAGTTTAGTGTTCTTTTATTTTCGGAATTGACGAGAAGCAAAAATATGAAAAAATGGAACTATGACGAATTAAAAAAAGTGCCAATTAGAAAATTAAGTTAAACTTAAATATCAACAACAGAAAACAAATGCATAATTTCATTCTCGAACTATGTCTCTAGAACGGCATGAGCAAAAATATGTGATAAATTTGATTAATATGTTAAATCCCAAACTATCTTCTTGCGAATTATTGAATTTTCCATCGCCATCCTTTAAATTCAGATTCAATTTTAGAAGCCTCTTGGACATAAGTCGAGTTTAATAAGCTCATACTATACAATAGCAAATCAGGTTGTTTATATACAGTTACCTATAGTTGTCATTTTTATGGAATTTTCGTAATAAGACTGCAACTTTAAACTAAAAAACTTCTTTTACCTTTGATCTCAATAGAAATTAATTTCTATAAAATGAAATGCTCCACGTTGACAAAGCATCGCGCAATTTTTAAAATGCCTGCAGTTGCAACGCTGTTATTTGTCCACGCGAGCAGAGAAAATGGAAAATATGCGGACCGGAGCATGGAACCGCTGGAAGCGGACCGCTGTTTGTGAAAAAAACTAAATGCACGTCAGCAACACAAAACTTTAATTTGTAAGATAAATATACAGTGCCACAAAGAAACCGTTCAGCGGGGCTCCGATTTCAACGACAACAAACAAATCTGATACGCCAATGACTTTTCTGCGGGGTGTAATGGATATTTGTCCACCTATTCGGCTGGTCTCCCGCTCCCTACATGCTGCCCCCCTTAGGGCATTGTGAGAATTAAAAGGCAAATTAAATGTCGCGTGGTTATGGTTGCGTCCTGTGTCCTCGAAACGAATCTGGACACTGCAATTTATTTCGTAGTTTTAAAATAAATGGCCAGAGTTTAAAATGCCAACAGGAATTTCTAGTTTGGTCTCTGAATTGCAGTTTAAGGAGAATTTAGAAGCACATTCTTCGGATTCTCAAAGAAAACTTTTTTAAACGTGATTTTGTTAAGGGGCATGCCAACAAAATTTTCAAAGGCGATTAGCGGATTCATTTTGTTTATTTGCCATCATCTCATTGACAACTCGACAGAAAATTATATTTAAAACATCTGAAATGTTTATAATTAATTTTCACCAATGATTAAAAGCACTATAATTTATCAATAGCTTGAACTTTAACGTAAACGTTCAATCGATAAACAGAGAGCCCCTTTTATCAAGAACCCATTTGTTAACGCGCTGTCTTAGGATCCATTTAATGTCTCAAATTTAAGTTATCGTCCCGCGACGAAATTAAAAAAAATAAGTTACGACTACACATCTCAGCTCGTCAATGCAATTCCAGACAATATGGGCTTTAATATTGTACGGGGGTTAATAGAATTAATTTGATATTACATTTCCTTTTGATGTTCGGAATTAGGTATAATGGATGATGCTGAGAAGGCAATTATAGGCTTCGGGTTTCCGGAAGCAGGTCTGGGATTTTGGAAAGTGGGTCATATTGTATTAATAGAAAAATTAATGGGGCGGTATTGGAGAAGAAATTAATCCATATATTGGGGCAATTGAGGAAATTGGTTTTTACGACATGCGGAATTATAAAGGGTAGTCGTTTCGCCCAATAGCGAGGACGTTGACAGTTCTTTTGACATTTGCCAAACTCCCTAGATTGGCTGGAATGGCAGGAAAAACAAGGAAAAAACAGAGACGTATTAAGGTGTATTGGGTAGCTGAAGCTTCGGACGTTTACAAAAGATCGAATCAAAACAAAACCGTTTCTGTCTAGACGTCCAGACAAACAACTTTTGAAGAAGCATCAACACACTATTGCGTTTCGTCGTGTAAACAAAAAAATTCTGGCAAAAAATGGAAAACGGACCTAGCACCCCTCATTTGTCGGTTGGTATGAAGTAAATTATCAGTGTGTCAATTCTTGGGTGTCATTATTCGACAAGAGGAGTATATCTAATAGGTATCTAATTATTATTGTTCCCAGAAATTATCTTGTCGAGGAGACAGGAAAACACACGTTTTCGGATATTGCTTAAAAAAATCCATTTTTGAAACAGCAGACTATGGTCAAGTCCAAGAAGGAACTAATCACAATCTAGCTTTAAAGAAGACTGTACTCTATATGGGAAACTTTATAGGGTGAGTCAGTTCTTTATGTAGCAGGACTTTAACAGTGGATAGAAAAAAAAAACTTTTAAAACGAATTTGAGTGGGTTTTAAAATTTTTCTTTACGAATAAACAATTTAATTAATCGGAAAAGCTGCATTAGACGTGAAATCTTATTAACATACAGTGTGTCTCGTTTTTCATGTTAACACCCCTAAAAATGTAATTGGCTTCGGGAATTGATATAGATATGTTTTTTATAGGTATGTCCCTGAAAGTTTTTCGAAAACCTGGTTAAGCATTTTTTGATTTAAAATACGACACCTCAGCGTTAATCAGGACATCCCAAAACATCCATACACCAAATTTGAACAAAAAATATACAGGGAATTCCATTCTGCAGGGTCTCAAAGTTAAGTAAAATATAAATTTTAAAGGCATTTGGCGAGTCAAGCCATGGAATCACCTCAAAACAGCTGAATGGTCAGCAGGACCACTCATACATCTGGTGTGCAAAGATTCAATACAAAAATATAGATGGAAATTTTCTGTGGTTCATCTCAAAATGCTGAAATATTTGAAATTTTATACGAGTCAAAATTGAGTATATCAAAACCACCCCAGACACTATAAACGAAGTAGGCCTGGAAAATACAGAAGCCTGCCAGTCAATAAGCCCATATTTGTTAAAATGGCTGGTGTGCCAAAACAGGAAACACACAAAAATGCGTATCATCTTAGACAGTGACTTTCTTGAGAAAAACCCAATAATTTAAATTGTTTTTTTTTATTTGTTGATTTGGCATTTTGCAAAAAAATAAATAAATTACTCTTGTGTTTGTTAATATTAAAAAAAAAATTAAGAGCATTATTGACCCGTATAAATTTTCATAGAAATTAAGCATTTTCACACATATTTTTGTATTGAATCTTGGCACAATAATATTTTGAGTGGTCCTGTTGACCATTCAACCGTTTTGAGGTAATTCCATGGCACATTTGACTGATTTGATTCGCCAGATTCCTTTAAAATGTCTATTTTGCTCAATACTTTCATACCCTGCAGAATAGAACTCCCTGTATATTTTCTGTTCAAATTTGGTATATGGAGGTTTTGGGGAGTCCTAATATGGTTTTTCGAAAAACGCACCCGTTTGAATAATTGCAGTGGCCCAGGCTTTCGCGGCAATGCCAAACCAATACTTCGCAAATGATCACCTTTTAGGGTCACAACTATAACAAAAGTCTTTTAATTTTGCAATTATTAAGACTGTATTGAGTTTTGATTTTCTACACGACCGTATCATATTTTTCTAATGAAAATAGATCAAAATATAACCAAATAACAAAATTAACAGATGTGTTGATATACAGAGTGTCTCACTTAAGAGTGAAACAACCCTATAACTTCTTTAATTTTTAACTGACCAGAACGAAATCTTTACCAAAGGTAGATGGCATTGCTGCCTACTTATTTCCAAAAAATTAGTTGCCTACTCCAAAGTCAAAGCCACCTCCGATTCCACAAATGAGGCTAAAAATCCAAAAGTCATATTAGGCATTTTTTTTTCAAAAAAATTTACTAGAAAAAGTCGATTCAGAATCCCAAATACAAAATTTTATTAAAATCAAAAAATATTAAATAAATAAAATTTACCTAAGTAAAAAATTAAAATTTAAATTTTTAAAATTTGTTTTGTAGCTTTTATTTTCTAAACGCAGAATATTATTAAATTGCTGTTTTTGGAATTTAATTTTTTTAAATTAATATTTTTTGATTTTGACAAAATTTTGGATTTAGGGTTCTGAATAGATTCTGAACAACTTTCTCTAGTAAATTTTTTTGAAAAAAAAAAGCCTAATATAACTTTCGGATTTTTAGCTTCGATTGTGGCATCGCAGGTGGTTTCGACTTTGGAGTAGGAAACTAATTTTTTGGAAATACGTAGGCGACAATGCGATCTACCTTTGTTTCACTGTTATGTGAGACACTCTGTATATATCAGGACATATTTCATATCAAACTCCAATTTAATATCTCTATTTGCAAAACAATGTTTTGAAATTGTAACTATCTTAAAAATGAAACGTTTGTGGGCCTATATTGATACGAAATTTAATTTTTTCAATGTCATTTTCATTAACGAAAAACGGACTCGCCGTGTATGTGCCTATTATCGTTAGTAATCGTTACCGTTATTTTTAATTCTTTCCTTAAGCAATCAAAATATGACAACCCGTTCCGAGTGCTTCCCTTGAGCTTTACCTCCAACACAAATGCCGTCATTTCCTTTATGCTGTTTGCTTTAAATTTGGAGATCATTACCAAAATACACAATACCTCTGTCGTCGGCAGTGGCACCCCGTAGGGCAAACAACCCTCATAGTTTTTCAGAAGCCTCACAAAGGAGCGCAGCCCTCGTCGTCGGTCCCTCAGCGTGTTTATACTGCAGTGTAAATTTGACATTCCTAATGCCTTTCAATGGCGCGAAATATTGTTCTAGGAACTTTTTGTCAGAACAAAAATAAAGTAAATGAATGGTCCGTGCGAGTTGATTTTATTCAAACGTCAGCTAATATTTTCTTTTGTATTTCAGATACGTAGCCATGGAGCACCCCAGGTCGTTTCAGATTGGTAAAAGGAGGGCCACTCCTATACCGGTGGCACCGCCGAGGATACCGACACCGATGCCGTCTAATAACAACAACGGACCAAGGTACGAGTCAATTAAAAAAAACTAATTTTCCGTAGCCCTAAAGGCATATAGAATGCTTTGTGGTCAGTCTGAACCAGGGACTCTTTAAAATAAGGGGAGCCAGCATGTCACAGTCTATCACATAGGAAAAGTGAAGCCTTGAGGGGAAGTTTGTTTTCTGTTGACTCCAAGGAGACCACAAGGGGGCTGATATAAGGTTATGTTATATGTCAGTGTCCAACTGCCATCAGGTTTTATGTGACATGCCAGTGCCATAGATTCTAAAGGAGGCAAAACATTTCCCATCATAAATCACAATTTTTAACTTTTCTAACTTCCAGATACTCAGATGTGTCAATTAAAGGTAATGCGGCCGCCTGTAGTAGTAGTCCCAATAATTGCAACCAGATTTTTCCTGTGTCACCTTTAGTAATCCTACAATTCCCATTCCCATTACGTGGGCATTACGTATAAGTGGGTAGTTCAAAACAAAAATCGTATTTCGAAAATTTTAAATTATTAAGCATCAGGTAGCTTCAATCAGGTCTTTTTTAAAGAGTTTTTATCTACGACTAAAAGTTTATTTTAAGTTTGTGAGGTACCTTGGGAGAGAAATAAAATTACAAAAATTTTATAATGAACACCGAGAAAAACTACCATCATTAGAAATACTAGACCGAATCTTATTAGTCCATCCCGAAATCTGTGAAAGTTCTTTGGGATGATACATTCAACAAGGGAAGAAAGTTCAAGTATACATATTAAAAATGGATTGGGGAACTTGGTAACAAGGTGCAATAGTGCAATAGCGACAAATTCTTAAATAAGCAAAATCGGTAGGTACTACTGACTTACCATACTTATTACTTAAATTCGTGGAAATAATTGCTGGAAATCAATTTCAACTATAAAATAAATTTCTTTCATTTGACGTAGTTGCCACATTCTGCACTTGTATACCTACACAACATCAAGTCCAATTTTAAAAATCATCGAAATCATTATTGATTTTTTACTAACAATCAAAGTACAGGGTGTTTTCACGTTTTCAAGATAGAGAACTAACTTGTGTTTTTTTAAATGGAACACCCTGTATGGTCTTGACTTTTTAGATTCTACGCTTCATTCCGATTACAACCATATATATATTTAATATGTTTTGTATAACTTTTGTGGTAGAAAATTGAATTTTAAGACAGGATTACACAAAAACTAAGGTGGCCATGAAACTAGAACTAACACATATATTTAAGAATATTTTTGATTTTTTCCAAGAGAAAAAATCATAAAAACTCGACAGAAAAGCATATAAATTTTACTATACAAACAAAATATATAACAAAGTATAACAATAACAATATTTTTTATAAGAACTGTTCGAATTGTAATCCGTTCACTTGGAGGCATGAGCGATATCTCTTTTCCAAATTATTAATATTAATACTTGTTAATATTATATCTTGATTGTTATTTAAAAAATGTATCCGTTCGACAATTTTCCCTTGCAGTTCTTCTATATTTTCATTCGGATCTTTGTGATTTCTAATTTTTTCTCTTGGAACAAATCAAAAATATTCTTAAATGTGTTAGTTCTAGTTTCATGGCCACCTTAGTTTTTGTGTAATCCTGTATTAAAATGCAATTTTCTATAACAAAAGTTATATAAAACATATTAAATATGTATATCGTTGTAAACGGAATGAAGCTCAGAATCTATAAATTCAATAACATACAGGGTGTTCCATTAAAAAAAACACAACTTAGGTCTTTACCTTGAAAACGCGACGTTAGATTTTCTTTCTGAAAACAGCGTTGGAAAGTTGCGAAAATTTTCTACAACTTTCATATAAAACACTTTTTCCTCTGGTCAAAAATAAGAAAGTTAAGGGGGGACTCCAATATTTCGTGAACACCCTGTACCTGTTATATTCATAGATTCTTCAATAAAATGGCATACTTGACGTCACTGATACCATTAGAATGATGAAAGAATAGGCCTCACTTGGGAAAGTATGTATAATGCTGGGTCCCCTTGCTTTAAAGAGTCCCTGATCTGAACTCATTTTCGCTCCCATATACTATAGACAACTTTTAGAGTTAAGTTCTATACTCAATTTTGAACTGTCCATAAGTAAAATTTCCAACGCTTTTCAAAGTTTTACCTAATAAGTTTGACAGCGGCCGCCAAGTGTCATTTTGAATTTTACGAATATTACCAAATTCGTATCTATGAGTAAGTACTTGAATCATAAAGCCTCATCATTATTAGAAATGCTGGATTTTTGTGTTTCACAGTAATACATAGCATCTGCCAGAAAAAAAAACTAAATGCTAAAACTTTCTGGGCAATATCTTAGGCAACCCTGTTAAAACAAACAAGTATTTCCGAATGCAATTTTACATAACGCAAAACTTTGGTTCAACTGAGTTAAGTGCTTATCCGCGAAGAACAAAGTAAGTAGGTATAGCAAATACTGCGGATGATATTATTTTTGCTATTTGTTTCACAAACTTTTCAGTTTATTAGTTGAGGAAGCATACATGTCGTTGGAAGGTTCGCTGAAACCGCCGATAACTGATGAAACAATTATTATTATTCGTCTTGACCCGAAAGCTATTAGATGTTACAGTTGCCCATAATGTATGCCCACTCCGAACTTCTCGACTACAATAGCCTCTCCACAAACGCCCAATATACCTGCGACCCTTTTACAAGTCCTGCAAAGTTAGTTAACAGTCAAATATTATCCCGAGCGTAGCAGGGGTGCTTATTCAACGTTCAGAAAATAATAAAGCGTCACATCACACCCTCGCGTTATTACATTTATCTCTGGCTGTTTCTATTTGAAGGCGACCATGCAGGCGAGGCGAGCAGGTAAATGGCATTCCTACGGATCATGTAGCGAGATAAATTAAACCAATTATTTATTAGGGAGTGATTTACATACGGGGGGCACGTATATTTCCTGTTACCTAGGCGAGGAATATGCAAAGTGAATTTACGGGGAAGAGGCTCACTCGAGCTCATGAAAAATTGAACAGCGATACCTGTCTCGTAAGACATAGATTAAATCGAAATAGTCGTTGCTAAGTGGGATAGCTCCAAGCTCCTCCAAATCTGCTTATTTTGCAACACAGTTAATGCGACCACTGTTAGAGATAGAATGGCTACTTAATAGGGATAGTCACAAAAAATAAATTTCTGTTTAAGGGTCTTAAAAAAAGGTCGCAAATAACCTTCAAATTAAATCTCTGAAATGCAAAAAAATCAAATAATATTTTTTTCTTGAAATCGGCAGTGAAGTGTCTCAAAATCGTCATTAAAGCTCAGAAATCGGCACTGACGTAGTCCATTATTGTACGATTTTTTCATTAAGTAGGCCTTGGTGTAAACATCAAACGTTAGACGCGGAGCCATCGCCCGTCAAGAGTGATCAAATATTCAAAACCCGGCCAATAAATCCTATTTAACTTTTCGTACATATTGCGAAATTGTTACCTATAGCAGCGCAATCTTTCAGCATAAATATTTTAGTAGGTTTCAATATTAATCTATTTTACATGAAGGGTGCACAACAGGCAGCAGTTTGAATTTTCAGTCAAAAAGTGCCGTGTCTCGTCACTCTCGTCATACTTGACCTAGGTAGAGCAATCGTCAAAGTCAAGCAACGCCGCGCGTATATGTATAGTCGGTTCATGGACGGGTGATCCCTTATGATTATTTTTTCGCCTAATAATACATTTTTTTGCCATTTAAAAATATATATATGTACCTCGGCACTGAAGTTCTTTCTACGAATCATGTGGTTTGTTTGCCTCGGCCAGAGGCATCGGCAATTAAATTCCACAAGAGTCATAAAAAAGTTGAACTTCAGTGCCTTGGTACATAAATTCCTATTCGCTAACCAGATGATTAAGCATCATCAGGAGATGATTAAGTCTAGACTATCATCTCCCGATGATGCTAACATGGTTATCGAAACATGTGTCGATTGCAAAAACAAAGTTTTGGTTTGTGGACTTAAGCAAAAGAAGTATTTTCTAAGTGCCAAAAATTCCTGATTCCCAACTTAGTTAAGAAATTTAAAATGATTATTAATAAAGCATTTCAAATGGCACCAAATTTCGTCTAAAATTCAGTATTCAGTATCAATTATTAACTTTTTTGTCTGTGCGTCAATTTACGGCCCTTCATCGAATGGTCTCTAATTCCAGGTAGGCCCAGTATTAGTACGGGTGTGTGAATGTAAGAGCCACCGCCCTTAACTTCTTTTCTTTTAGACGTTAGAAACATTTTTATATAAAAGTTGTAAATTTTATACGGCTGTATCAAACTTTCTTCGGTCTGTTCGAGCAAATCACAGCATACCAAGCTTATGCTATTTTATGAATCGGTACTCTTCCCACTTGGTAATGGCTGACGAGTCCAATGGCATCTGCGACGGGCGAGAGGGGAGGAAATAGCGTGACTTGCCGATTGCCAGCGTTGCCAACTACGCTGATTTATCATGACATCTCATGATTTCGATATGCCGACACTGCTATCATGTTTTTGATGCTCAATCTACTGTTTTTTTTTAAGGAATAGGGAATCTGAGAAAAGGTCAGACATGACGCTCAAGTACTTTTTCTTTTGCGGTTGGTTAAAGGAATCTATATACATCTAAAACAATACATTATGCAGCAATATTTTACTTGAAGCCTTGGCTAATGTTCCTAGAAAATTTTTTGGTAGGTTATTGGTATAGGTACTGTGAGCCTGTGAGGCTCAACAAGGATAGATTTTTTGAGCCTCTTGATATTTTAATTCTTACTTTTTCTTTTTTCTGAATTAAGTATGTTTTATTTTTTAACTCCTCAAGGCCAATAAAAAATAAGTACACATTTTAGAACAATGTGGAGGCACGTGGAAGTGGGGGAAACCAGACAATGTGCGGTCATACACGGGTTTATAACTGGCCAGGGGAAACAGCTGTGATGGATAAGGACAGGAAGGAAGGGGTGAAGAAAAAGTATTTAGTAAACTGTAAGCTGTTTTATATGAAGAATGGCGCATGTTCTATGGAAGGCATTTGTTTCAGATTTAAAACTTTTTAAATATTTAAAATGCCCATCATTTTTCCACGAACATTTCTGAAGAGCACAAAGGAGTCCTCTTTTCCTGCAATGCATTCTGACCTTTGCCAGACCATATTTAATAACGCAATAACCAATTTAAAAAGCGGGTGCATCGCTCCCGGCGCAACAATGTATCCAGAGAGTGAAATATCGCCCAAGCCGGCGTTTTTTTTTGGCTGAAAATTGATTTGGTCTTTTTCAGCGTAATCCCAGAAATAATTACGCACCGTAAAAAGTTAAGCCGCGCTGATTTATGGCCGGTGCATTAAAACGGGACGCGGATTTTTTGCACGTCATCCATTTAATTTCCTCAACATATGTCGGCGCAATCAACGCCATTCTCGCGCAGGTTTGGGAATTTGCATCTACACGGTTTGGGGATTTTTCAGGTTGCGCTGGGGCCGCTGGGTATATGGGCACGTTTGCTACAAAGTAGTCTCATTTGGCGGAATTCAGTTCTCCACGTTATACAAGGTGATTCTTTAACTTTACCAAACACTGCAATACCGTTTCTTACATACCACGTAAACTCTGTTCAACGAATGTTCATACCTACGTCACAACTCCCGTCCTTGTCTGACTCGTGAATATACGACCGATATCCATCGCATATTCATGAGTATATATTCTAAGACAAGAACGGGAGTTGTGACTTATTGGCAAGTTATTGGAGGTGGCGAGTGGCGATGGTGTAGTGAAATTAACGAAACATTATAAACCATATTTCTCTAATACTATTTTATAATGTATCCACTTCCCGTTTCCGAACTAGATAACATGGTCCCTTGGGTCAGTGTTTGATTTTCGATTCAAGTAGGCCAAACATTAGAACCAGATTTATGAAAACTCAAGTCAGCCATAACAATAGAACTAACAATCAAGTATAGGCTGTCAATTCAATATTTCTACTTACTACGTCCTGCGTCAGATTAATTTCAAATTTTGTTTCTGAAGTTATTTATAGTTACTAGTTACAGTTAAAAAAATGTTTTTGAAATAAGAATGCTGTGATATTTTAGATATCTTTATCAAAAAATATTAAAATATACCTACGTATAAACTTTGGGAGAGTATTTTTGTAAATATCCATATAAAGCGATGTTCCGAGTGCTTCTATAGAGGATATCACGAATCTTCATCCCTATACATCACAATGGTCGTCAATGGAAATGGCATTGTTGGCCCAAGGCCTACTATAAAGACAGGCCCTGGCCCACAAAAATCACGTGACCATCTTAGCCCGACGTTACATGTCATTTGTCACATAACTGAAAGCGGCAGCTTGGGTTTTGATAAGTTTTAAATGTTTAAAGTGTTTTTAAATGTCTTATAGTTTATATTCTAGAAACAAGTTTGTGTCTAGTGCGCGTGTGTCCTGGCGGAGGGGAACCGCCCAGGTATTATTATGGCGTCTGGGTGGGAGTCGTGCCGTCCAAGAGTATTGGTGCCGCTCGCACCGACGCGTGAGCGCTGTAAAGGGGAATTCTCCCCCGAACCACAGAATAGGGAACCCGGAATGGACTATTATGGACATGGACAGTATTGGACAGTGGAGCCTGAGACACAGAGGGGTGAAATGCTTACGGGAGATCCGCGAGTTCAGACGGTCCGTGTGGCTGGAAGCCGTTCCCGTTGACCACGTTCGGGTTTGTGTATTTATTGTATTCACCATTCACCTTGTGCGAAATAAATCAGTGTACGTACTCGAGGATTTTCGTTGTCGACCCACGCCCTGATACGGTTTCTATTTGGTCTTTCACGCTGCCGATCAACTGAGACCTCGTCAATATTTAGTATACCTACTAAGGTTAGTTTTCATTTTTATTTCGTAAAAAATAACCTAAATACCAAATATTGGGTCTGTTTATATTATATTTATACATATTACAAAAGCCAGGAAGAAAGTGTCCCCATAACAAACATTTGTTTTGCCTCGGGATGAAAATTTCCGCCAAAAATGGATTCGTCAAATTCCAACTGAGATTTAATTTATAAAAAACCCTTAAGTATGTGTGGCTAACACATTTTCAAGAAAGTGAAACAATTAAAGTGGACAAATGTGTTGTATGGGATGAAAATACCTATAGAGAATATCACCTAAGCTAAAGGAACAATTTTGGAGAATGTGCCAAAATATTGTGAGTGCAGTGCCGTTTAACTCTCAGCCTAAAACAGCTGAGGCAGGTTGAAAATTTTGATTAGAGAAAGCTTGGATGCACAAAACCAATAATGTAATAGATGAAAGAAAACTTGCCAAATTGTTACGAAATTTGTTTTTTCTACTTATCTCCAAAAATGGCTTTAATTATATACGACTAAATTGGTCACGTGACTACGCGATTATGCGTTAGCGCCTTGGCCTGTCTTTATCGTTGGCCTCATTGTTGGCCATTGTGACGTAGGGATGAAGATTTGGATCAGCAGGAAGTGAACTTAATCTGACAGGTAAGTAGAAATTTTGAACTAACGGCCTACTTGATTGTCAGTTTTATTATGCCATATCTAACTGATTTGTCACAAATTTGGTCTTAATGTTTGGCCTATTTTTGGATCGAATATCAGACACTGACACATAAGAGATGATCTCTTACGAGCTTTGTCTCAAGAAGTCAAAAAATGAACCTGACAGGTAAGTAGAAATGTTGAATTGCCAGCCTATATGATTGTCATGACTGACTTGATTTTTCATAAATCTGGTTCTAATGTGTGGCCAATTTGCATCGAACATCAGACACTGACATAAGAGACCATGTTACCTTGTTTGATGGCGCTTATTTAGTAAATATGTCGGAAAGGGTTGGAGACAAATAAATTAAATTATACAATATAGGTATCGCTGGATTCAGAATAAAAAAGGAATCATCTAATGGTTAATGACATGTGTAAGTTGTAAAATACTGAATAGTAGATTCTGTAATGAGATTAGAATGAAAAAATTTAATACGATTGGAAGATTCCGAACGCGAGCGTTCGCGTTCGGAATCTTCCACTCGTATCGAATTTTTTCATTCTAACCGAGTAACAGACTGTATTTTCTCCACGAGCATTCGTGAATGTAATTATTCTCCACGACCAGAAACTCAAAAAACAATTAAATTAAATTTGAACAAAACAAGTTATTTATTCACACATTTTGCATGTTACATTGTATTAATATGTATATTTATAGTATTTGTACAATTATTGAAATTGAAAACTGGTGCATTGGATATATTTTCCGTAATTTTTTTCAACACAAATTGGTTTGTAGATAAGGAGTTAACAGACGTATAGCAAGACGAATTGGAAAATGAAGGGGCAATTACTGACGAATTGACGAGACTAATTGATTTGCTACATTTATTCGATTTTGTAGAGAATTTTCTATATATCCTTCTGCTACTTAAGAAGACTTCCAGCCCCCATGTCTTTTTAATGTTGTAATATTCGCACCTGCGTTTACCAACGTATAGTCGCTGACGTATGGCGGAAACAGTGGCCAGTATATTCTTGTGGGTTTTCTAGATTCAGGAACGTGGCAATTTGTTTAGGTATATTACCCAGTTTATTTATGCCAATTACTTGGCGTGTACATTTTTTTTTGGAAATTAATAAAAAAATTATCAGAAGGAACAATCTCCCGTGATTGTAAATTCTCTTGGTTTTTTAGTTTTCGTATTAGGAACTGCAATTAGTATTGCATAACCTAAATCTTTAATGTCAGAAACTTTTATGTTGTAAAGTTCGTTCTTACGACAAGCCCCAAAAACACCAATTACAATGGCGACCTAAAATAACTAAATTTTATTAAGTTATTTGAGAGATAATTTTTACTACCTTTGTAGCTAAATATATTACATCCGGAGCATTTTCTAAGAATTGACTAACATTTTCTTCTGTAAAAACCTTCGATTTCTTAGGTAACTAGTTTTCAGAAGAGCGTTTTAGTAAAGATTTTAATTTTTTGTATTTTGATATATCGATATCATGTTTCACATTTATCGTAGCATTTAAAATTGAATACATTTTCTATAGAGTCGAGGATTTACATTTTTTTAAGAAATCACCAAAAAATGCAATTAAAACATTTTCAGAAAATGAGGTCGTTTTCTTTTCTTGTTGCCACTCCCTTAACAACGCATAATATATTTTTCATATATTCATGTTTCGATTTTTGCGGCAGCAGGTTCTCACTTATATTATTTGCACAATTTGTAATTGCAGGTGGAGTATTATCAAATTCCATATCAAAATCACTCGATCCATTGAATTTTAATTGGGTTTTTCGCTACCAACTTTTTCAAGTTGCCTGGAAAATTAATAAATTCTTAACAGTAAATGAACTAAACTTTGAACTTGTTACTCAAAAAATATCGTCAACAAATTTGTTTCCTGAGCTTTCGGAGAATAAATCTTCCTCCTTTCTCAAAGATCATGTCACGTCAAAGTGAAATGACAGATTTGCTGCATGGGTAGGCCATGGAGAGAATTGAAGCAATTGTTTTTATTTGACAGTTTGATAACTGTCAAATAAAAACAACTGTCAAATAAAATCAATTGGTTCTATTCTCTCCATGGCCTACTCAATGTCGATTAATGTGAAATTAAACTGAAAGGTAATAATTATTTGTTCCGTAAAAGTCCTGAATTTTAGTTAGATACGTGAAATAGTTTGATGATATTTTAATTTATTATTATTTTTGCATCAATTTAGAATTGGAAAACCTAATGTAACTAAATTTATATCCTAAATGCTAGAGGGTACATCAACTTTGCAGCAAACTTAACAGAATTTTAGAGCGTTAATATCATTTTCTTTTGAAAAAGACACATTCTTATCGGTAATTAGTAATAAAAAGTTAATAGAATGATAAAGCTGGTGATACAAAATAGTTTTTATGAAGTTACAAGTTTTCAAAATTTTTAGAAATTTCATAAATATTAAAAATTGGCAAAAAACTAAATCTTTTAGTAGGGCGTCCAAATTTGGTACACGTACGTAAAATTGAAAAAGAAACAACTTTTTCAAGTAAAATTTTTGATATTTTAACAAATAAACACATTTTCAGCGATATTGTTTTTTAAATGTCGTTTTTGACAGATAACGAAAGTCACGTGACCGCGTTTGAGTGGGTCGTTTTTCATCTTTTTTAAAGCAAAAGGTAACCCCAAAACTTAAATTTCAAAAAAGTCATTAATTAAAAATTTTCCCCCTATGCTGCGAACTTTTTGGGGGACACTGTATACATATATATGTATATTTTACTCTAGAACACGCTATATTAATATTGAATGTTGACCCTCATTTTTCTATCGTTGCTATTAGCGAGACCAAAGATGTCTTTGGCGAGACTAAAACAAACGCTTTACGATTCCCTTTGTTACGGGGTCCACCCATTTTTGGCCACCTTTGGCACCTTACTCATCTTCGCCATAAGACGTGATCTTTCTTCAATGACGCCACAAATATTCAGGTGGGCCGGCCATCCAACGACTCCGTGTCGTTCCAATTTTAAACCCGTTTTAAATAAACGGCTAATTTTCTTAAGGTGCACTCGGCCGCTGCTCGCCCGCTTCCTTTTGTAACGGGATGAATGCTTTCTCAGCGTTTATTGCCTGCTGATATTTATGGCTGGGGCCTTTTCGCGATGATTTTATCATTCGACCTGCCTCGTACCGTCGAAGACGATTATTGGCTGCACTCGGTAATGGCCAGAGAGTGGCCCGCGTCAAAGATGGGTGAGGTGAACGAGGGAGGACGGGCGCTGGACAAACGATAGGTTCTAGCATTGAATAAGGAATTCGTACTTAATCAATGGTTCTAGTATTTATTCTGTGGTTCTAGGTTCTAGGTTAGAATTCATGCCTACACTATTTATTTATCCCTTTTATATTATTGCATTGTTTTAACGTGTTGTGTGTTTGGAGAGAAGGTGGGAAGATTTAGATATTGAAAACTTTAAAAGAAACTAGGTGTGCGTTGCCAAGTTTTTAATTTCAAAATAACTAAGTAACTTACTGCCTTCGAGCAGGCGCATTATTTTCTTGAAATATATAAATCTGCTTTCTTCGGACTGACAATGCATCAATGGAGAAAGATGCACAATTCGGCAACAAGCTATAAGTATGCTAAAGTCACTTGAAACAGCATAAGAAACTCTAATTGGCGTCACAAAAAGACTATAGGACATAAGCAGTTGTCAATAATATACCTACATATATTCTACAAGCAACATAATATTTTACTTTTAAGGTTTTGTAAGGTTGTCGTCAAACACAACTTAAAGGTTAATGCACCATGTAATATTGTGAAAAGGTCTCTAAAAATCCATATCGATTATAATTATTTACGCAAATATGTCCTAAGATCTGTGAAATTATGGCACGGCTATTCACCGCAAGTATGGTCAGCCGTCGAACAGTGTAACCCATGCAAGTATTGGCGACATTATATTAGGCGAGCATGCAATCACTTGTTTTTACTACATTATCTATCTTCTCTGTCTCCTTCATCTCTTTTTACTACTAATACCAGGTTCGGTATAATATATGGTTAAAAAAGGGTTTTGTCTCGTATTTTATTGCCGAGGCGCCAGTTCTCGAGCTACCCTGGTAAAATATAAATGAACTCACTTGGAACACAGTGATATACGGGGCGCGATCTATTTCATAGCATTTACCGCGCTCTGCTACTGGTAAAAATACCAGAATTATCAGCAGAAATCAGCCGTATAAAATTCAAAGGTTTATATGCGGTCGACGTCGACCTAGTCCAGGAGGCAACCAATAAGAAAGCGAGCGTAGCGATTTAATTGGTCGGCGTTCGGAGATCCACTGAGCAGGTGTCGACGTACACCAGTTAGGCCAATATAACCTGCCGTGCACGGAAATAAGGATTGCGCTTTTTTTAGAGCATTTAAATAAAATATTTATAATATTATTAAGGGCTGCGCGCCGCCTAAGACTCGCTCTTGTTTTTCAAAGCAAACGCTGCCCAAGCGTTTTTATGCTGTTCCAGGTGACTTCATTTATACGAGTACTATACCAGTACTATACAGTTGATCTGATCTAAAAAGTCGAAGCCAAATATCAAAATCGCCATTCCCTCCTTTGTACATTATATTATCGTCGACATCAGATTTAAATATTATAGCTGGCTCTTTACGACTTCCCAAACTTTAAATAAGAAAAGGCCCTCTCTGTGTGTGTTTCTGACAATTTCTCGTTTTGCCCGAGTTTCGTGAAAAGTTCCGTAATCATTTTCCGTTTTTGTACGTCCCCGAGTGTTTTTGCATGACATGCAGCAGGTAGGAATACGTCCGCATGAAGATGCGAGCCGACTTGAAAGAAACCATCAGATGAAAACCGCCAGATACGCTTATGCTGTCGCTGAAAGAAACCATGGAAATGAAAAATACGCAACGATAACCCTAAAAGATATCTTGTGCGACAGATATTAAAACTACTTAAATAATAAAGGCCGCATAAAACGAGGAAGACTCTCCAGGTTTGCCAGAAAAGATGAAAAAAACATTTCGCGAGCTGAGTGCCCGACAGAAAAAATATTTTTAAAAGACGAGATGTCCCGCGCACAAGTGAATAATGTAGGGCCCTAGAAAATATTCAAAGTGTTAGTAACGCCGCAGTATTATGAAATATTCGAATAATGCCGAAGGAAAGCGGCGTTAAATTTACTTTTTCGGCGACGAAAAAGGTGTCTACTTATGTAAATTGTTTAATTTAAAAGAAAATGAAGTATGCTAACGAGAGGAGGATACACTTTTGGGTTATTACCAAAAGGGACGGACTTTCTGACTTAAAAGCAGGTCTCTATAGTATACCAAAGGACATTGTACAGTGTGTTGAAGCCTTGTTTATACGTCTCTGTATAAATAAGGGTTGAAGTCATAGACTTATGGTTATAAGTCTATGGTTGAAGTCAATATGTAGACACTTTTAACAATACCTAATCACAGAATTTCGTGGGAGAGGTCCAAAATATTTTTATGTATGCACCAATAATTATTCAAAGAAAAGCATAGATAAGTATTAGATAGAAAAGCATAGATAATTATTAGATAGAACAAACGGAGCGTATAATATCTATATCAGAATCAGACATCAGGTGCCTAGGTTATTGTTCTGTTGGAATCGGTGGCGAATACAGAGGCGGGGCGGGGGGGGGGGGGCGAGAGCCCCCCCCCCCTTATTTTCTACAACCATTATTACAACCGGAGTATTATTAGGTAATCTAAAAACGCTCTTTAATTGTACACTATAGAAATGACATTTCTTAATTTGGTAATACAAGGTTGGCAGCAATGTTTTGGACGCCTACAGGAACGTATTTAGCATGTCCGGCAGAAATGTCAGAACTTGTGACAGATGCCTAATTTTAACTTTTATATTCGGTCTGTGTGTCTGTGGCTCTAACCTAACTTGAAACACAGAAACTATAACTATAGCCTTTTTCTATGCTTCAAAGAACAGAGTTTAATTTTAATTTCTATATATTTAAATTTAGGATTTGTGTGCGTAAAATGTAAATTCTGTTCATTACGGCCCTGTCCTCCGTCACCTATCAATATGGCCGCCTTTTAGGGAATTCTAGGGACAGTTTCTCAATAACACCAGTACGAAGTCGCATCGCGACAACGACAAGAAAATTTTTGAGCATATTTGCCCGTTTCCCGATAAGCAATGCATCGGCGGAAATATATTTTTCTTGGCTTAAAAGAATTAAAACTTGGTTACGTACCAATATGGTCCAAGACAGACTAAGTAATTTAGCCCTATTAAATATACACCGCAATGTACCCATAAATGAAGAAAAGATCAGTTTGCGCGAAAATAGGATTTTATTTTGTGATAAGTAGATACATTATTTTTTAAATCTAAAGAATGATTGTTTCTTTTTGTGATTTTGTTTTGTTATGTTTATTATTTATGTTTTTTTATTTTGTTTGGGTCAACATCTTTTTGTTTGTTTTTTCTAGAGAAGTAAATTATTTTATTTTTCACAATAGTATGTTTCCTAACAAGTGCGGAAAGTGCCATTTTTCCGCACGCGATTGCAGTTGGCTGAACGACGCGTAGCGGAGTTCAGCCAAGAAATCGAGTGTAGAAAGGACACTTTCCGCAAGAGTTAGGAACACTATTTTTTCTACAAGCGTGCGGAAAAGCAAAGAAATTAAAAGTACACTTTTCCGCACGCATTTTAGTTTAGAAAGTGTCACTGTCCGCACTAGTGCGGAAAAGTAGTGCGGAAAATTATTTTTCCGCACTAGTGCGGAAAGGTGACACTTTCTAAACTAAAATGCGTGCGGAAAAGTGTACTTTTACGCACGCTTGTAGAAAAAATACATATTATATTCTAAAAATTTTCCTTACCCCAGCCCCTCAGGAAAAATTTTTACCACGCCGCCCCCCCGTTTATATTTGCCTGGATCCGCCTCTGGTTGGAATGACATTTTGACATTATATTTGTTGTTATGTCATGTCCATAGATAAAGGATTTATCAATGACGTCTGAACCTATAGACAGGTTTGTTTTGCTAAACGCTTGACGCCCAGAACTAATCACAATCTAAGCGCTCCATTAAATTATTCCGAAAATGTCGCGAGATTGTCAGAAATTGCCCCTTTTTGTCGAGCCGTAGCGAACTTATTTCGACTCTGGGCTCGGAGGCTGTCGTCGTTGGACTATCCCCCGAGTCTTCAGGTGAGGTTCCGATGCTTCCGGCGCCCCCAAACAAGAAAAAACATGCGATATCTAAGTGTGATTCTGGAGAAACTATAACCGGGAATCACCGGGTGTATAGTTGGTTGATGGTTGACTTTCTGTCTTTGTTTGTAGCATGTTTTTAGAGTAGTGTGGATATATTTAATCTTAGAGTCAAAATAAAGGGTACTTTAACAATGGGGCACCACGTCTATAGGTTTTGACGTTATTGGGATTTATTATATGGTCTTACTTCACATTTTCTTTGAGGAAAAAGAAATATTTATTTTCCGAAATGTCGGAAAACAAAGTTGTTGAAGTTAAAGTTCAAACTTCAGTTGTTTTAATGTTAGGTATTTAGGCATTTTTAAACTTCAGTCTGAACTAACCACTGATAAAGAGTCGTAGCTCGTAGCTTATCAGAAGTGGTTTTTCCTGGCAACTTGGAAAAGTTGTCTTTTAATCAGTTTATTTCAGGGTTTCTGTGGCGAAAAAGTCAATTAAAAATTAAATGAACTAGCCAAGTCGTTATTCTACAGGGTGTCCCAGAATTAGTTCAGCAGGCCATAACTTATTTTTAAAGATAAAAACTGAACTAAAAACGTTTTACATTGAAAACAAAGGTATAATTTCCGTTTATTTACCATGCAATTACTGGTTTTTATTAATATTAAAAAATTATTTCCTATCCTTTAAATTTATCACATAATAATTATATTAAGAAATTCCGTTAATCTCAAACTGCTAAAAATACAAAGATACATTCCAGCGGATATTATAGGCGTAATATCGTATACCCCGAAGTGAGGATTTAATTTTAATATAGACGTTGCGCTAGCGCAACCAACCACCGAAGGCTATCCAAGTTAGTTTTAATTTTTTATTTTTCTTAGCCACGGGGTTCTTGGCGAAATGTAACGGCATATCGTGTTCTCCGCTTTATACCCACCTTAAGAACAGAGGTAACATTAAAAAAGTGTGATATGGATCGGAGCAATATTGCTGCAATATACTGGAACTAAAGAGAGTTGCACAACGTCACGGCAGACAAAAACTGTGAAAAAGTAAGAAATAATTATCATTAATTATCTGCATCGGATAAGAAGTCGTTAAGCTGGTGTGTAATGACTATCATGACACGAAAATTAAAAGTTATTTTTAAGTTATGAAAATTTGAATAATAAAACTTTTACAAATATACTTCAAACTATTACAATAACCACCCATAACTTTAATATCAAATATATGCAAACATTTCTGTTTAAAGAGGTTTTATATATCTAGGGCCGCTATAACGTGAGACTTGCACAATATACAAGATGAACTTGGCATACTATTGGCATTGGGTATACATACAGGGTGAGTTTTGTTCGATGCCCACTATGGGAATCTCGGAGACTAACAGAGCTAGAACAAAGGTTAAATGGGGGAAGAATTGCAGTTTTGAATGCTCAATCTAATGCCCCTTTTGGATTTTTAAAAAAGTTCATGGCTCACTAGATATTTTGAAAAGAGTGATTTTTTGCTATTTCATCAGATCTCTGTAGCTCCGTTATTTCTGATTATACAGAAAAACTGTAGACACAAAAATTGTAGATAATTATGGGCTTAATAAGATCAAATTTTTTATATTGTTTGTGATTTTTGAGATATGACATAAGCTTTCCAAAGATATAATACTCGGTATAGTTATTATAAAAATAAAAGAGCTATGGCTAATTTTCTGATTTTTTTTTTAATTTTCACATAGTCAGCTATGGAATATTTTCATAATTATGTTCTATTTTATAATTAGACATACTTCAAAGTTTCTAATATTTTGTTTTTAGCTGGTAACAAAATGTAACAAAATAAAACAAAAATAAAAAAACTAAAATTCAAATTACTATTATTTTAAAAGGTCACCTTTTAAAACAAAAAAAGTGTTCAAACAATCCAATATTATTATTTATGCAAATATTGCATCTTTTTAAAACTGAACTTGTCGCCTTTCTTAGAGAGCACCTGTCCATACTGGCAATTGCTTCTAAAACAGCTGCTATTAATTCAACAATTGCCTCATACTTTATTTTGTACTGTTCCCCACAAAAAGAAATCCAAAACAAACAAATCGGGGGATTGGGGCTGCCAGAAAATAGGTTTCTTCCTACCCAACTATTTGGATAGAGCTGATCTAAGTATAATAATTATGTGGTGGAGCTCCATCATGATAATTTTTGTTTTATCTTATTACATTTTGTTACCAGCTTATAATAAAATATTTGAAGGTTTGAAGTATGTCTTATTATAAAATAGAACGTAATTATGAAAATATTCCATGGCTGACTATGTGAAAATTTTAAAAAATCAGAAAATTAGCCAGAGCTATTTTATTTTTTAAAATAACTATGCCGAGTTATATATTTTTGGAAAGCTCAAAAAATGGCCGATTTGATAAGGCCACAGCCAACTATGATTTATATTTAAAAAACACAAGTTTATGTCATATCTTAAAAAGCACAAACAACACAATTTTTTTTTTATTTTATTAAGGCCAAAATTATGTACAATTTTTGTCTCTACAGTTTTTCTGTATAATCAGAAATAACGGAGCTACAGAGATCTGATGAAATAGCAAAAAATCACTCTTTTCAAAATATATAGTGAGCCATGAACTTTTTTAAAAATCCAACAGGGGCATTAGATTTAGCATTCAACACTGCAATTCTTTCGCCATTTAACTTTTGTTCTAGCTCTGCTAGTTTCCAAGATCCCCATAGTGGGCATCGAAAAAAACTCACCCTGTATAATCTAATATATTATTAGGAATCGAACCCTTTTTGCAAAATTAGATTTGGTTTGTTTTGCAATTTTGATCACGTTTTCTACGGGTGCATAGTTTATTACTATGCTATTTAAATAATAACATTCTTGCCTTGTGAAATTTGGGGGAAGAAAATGTCCATAGATATAGAAGTAAATTAACTTGTGTTTACACATTTCTTCAAAGTGAAAAGTGTCCCTTCACAAGTAAAAAACGAGGCTCCCAAGTAATTTTTTTACCCACTTCTCTGGCCTATAAATCCACAAGTTCTAGGTCCCGAAAAGATAATTTCCGCCAAACTTCCGGAGCGGGAGGCGAGTTCAAGCGACACACTCGTACCCAATATATCAACCGTTTAACCCTGTAAACGCAGGCGGCTATTTTTAGTGGGCAAGGTACAATATTAGTTAGGTGACGTATGGTGTATAATAAGGCGTAATTCGAAACGAAACGGGCTCATTTTGTTTCATCTTTTCCGCGGTATACGGGGTGTTTTAATAACATTTCATCTGTTCGTCATAAGATATATTGTACCTACTTCCGAAAATAGTGGTCATTACAGGATATTTTTGTAATGGTTCTGTTTTAATTTCTAGTAGGTATAGCAACTACTCTTCCCATTATGATCTCAAGCCCCCTACAAGTTATGAACTATTGTTTTATAGATATTAAATTTTCGAATGCTTGTTCTTTGCAAAGTTTTCAAATATCTGTTATATAGCTTTTCTACTCTGTAGGATTACTCCAACATATAAAATCTCATCATGGACATCAAAGATGCTCCATTTGAATATAGTTGTCTAATAATAAAATTTGGCTTGAAACGAGTGGCCCAAGAGAGAGAGATTAAAGCATCACCACGAAATGTCTAAACCACGAAAATGACTGTTATTAGCAGCCACATTAACATTCCTCTCGGTAACAAAAGTGACAATGTTGCAACCACAAAAGTGAAGATGGTGAAGTTTTAATGCATTACTTATTTTAAGGAGCAAGTACTTTTGCTATTTTATAGATTTCAATTATTTATATGGAGTAGAGTAAGGTTCCTTCATAAGAACACTTTAAAATGTCTATTAAAAAAAAATGTTCACATATAATGAGTTTCTCACAAAGGAATGTGAAAATCGATTATTCTCAGTTGGGTACAGGGTGGCCCATCCAAGCGGAAAAAGTGTGTTACGTGGAGACAGGTTAACATAAACATTCAAAAAATGAGATTGTAGTAAAAATTAAGGGGAATTGGAGGGTGTACTCATATTTTCTGTACGGGGGTCGGTAAAAAAGTTATCACGAAAAAACCTTTTTCGCAAAATAAAAAATATATATTTGTGACCTACACAATTATTATTTCTTCTGAAATAATTTAAAATTCGTTCTCTATCGTCCTCTAAATTCTAAACCCATTTTTTCCCTTGCTAATCACACTTTCTGTCGATATGAATCTTCGATTTAGCTTACATATTATTATTAATGAAGCACTCGGAACATTTCTATTTTTGGATATTTACGAGAATACTCTCTCAAATTTTCTACGTATACGGGGTGGTCACTTTTTCAATGCTCACTATTGCGATTTCGGAAACGGTAAAAGATAGAAGGGTAGTTGATTTATAGAAAAGTTGCGCATTTTAGTTCTCATTCATTATAATATATAAAAAAATATATAAAAGAAAACGGAGATAGCTTAGTCCTTTTCTGAAATATTCAGAAAATTCTGAAATCCGCCGATTTTGGAAATAGCTCATGTCTTTTTTATTAGAACGCCCAACTTTACGAATTTTTTTATTCTTATGTTTTCAGACACTCTCTTTTCGTTAGTTGACTCAAAATTTTTTAGGGATGCTAGATTTTGAGTTACCGTTTACGAGATCCCAATGGTGAACATCGAAAAAGTAACCACCCTCTGTATATCATTTTTGATAAAGACCTTTAAAATATCACAGCATTATTCTTTCAAAAACATTTTTTTAACTTTAACTAGTAACAGCTTCAGCAACTAATCTGACAGGTAAATAGAAATATTGAATTTACAGCGTACTTGACTGTCAGTTTTATTATCATGGCTGACTTGATTTGTCATAAATATGGTTTTATTGTTTGGCCTACTCGGATTGAACATCAGACCCTGACCATAATGACATGAGGCCATTATTATTATGTATCTAATTTGATGGAGTTTCTCTGATAAATATCTCAGAAACCGTTATGGATAAATAGGTCAAGTTATATATCGTTGGATTCACAAATAAAAAAGGACTACTATAATGGTTAAATGAAATGTGTAAGTTATAGAATAGAGAAAATTATTTTCATTTTCGCCATAGCCGGAAGTTATTTCAAAAAACTAAACATTCGGGAATACTACTTAAAAGTTCTCTTATGGTCCTCTGTAAGTAAAAAATATATTTTTTTATTTTGCAAAAATTGTTTTTCGTGATAACTTTTTTACGTACCCCCGTATACGAAATCCGAGTACACTCTCGAATTCTCTTTAATTTTTACTACAATTTATTTTTTGATGGGCTACCCTGTACCTACTTGTTGAGACAACACGGTAATATATTATATTATGATATTATGGATTCTCTATTCTCCTATTCTTGTGGTAGACCTCCCTTATTCCTTCCCTCTTTACACGCAGTTTATAGTCCTTTACGCAACAGTAGCATATTTTCTCAGATATATTATCTATGTATGTAATAAACACTTATTTATGTTCAAAGTATGCAAACGAAGACATTTTGTACCCAAGCCCAGCATTTGACTGGGAAGAAATAGCAATGTTAATGTTTGCAAATTGCAAATGAATATTTTTTTAACTGCTGTATCACTCATTAGTTATTAATATATAATTATTCCATTTCAGTTTTCGTCGCGCCAGATACCGATATCCACCAAAAAGTGGATATGTGTGTGTTTAATTATGAATTTACGTAAATTATTTTTAATTGGATTTCGCCCGTTTGTAATTATTTTACCATATTCATTTCGAAGTACGTGTCGGCAGCTCCAAGGCCTTTAATTATTCAACACGTATTTTACTTAGTACCGAAAAAATCAAAGCTTTTTAAAAATAATTGAGAATATTATTGCGCTAGCTTTGAAGTAGGTACACACATCAAACAAATCTATAGCATAAGAATGTCACATCAAACAAATCTATAGTATAAGAATGTTATATACCTCACGATTTTAGTTTAATAATAACAAGAATAATTTTAAGTGCTGGAAATTTGAGTACGTATATTACGTATCCAACTGGACGTAGAAAATATTTTCACCAAAATTCTCTTTTCCATTAAAAATTTGAAGTGAAAACAATGCGTATTTTTATGCCAGCAAGATATGGATAAAGCTGGTGGGTATATCCCTACTTTTAAAGATTTTTAATCAAAGTAAAATTTCCCGTTTATTGTTCTGTTATAAAATGTAAACATATCCTCGTTTTTCATTATTCATAAATCAACACAATGGATTTATGCGAACAAGCAAGTCACTTTTTATTACTTCGCAAAAAAAACATAATTTTACAAATGAACTTCCAACAAAGCATAAACATAAAAACACAATTAAAAGCCTATATTATTCAATTAAACGTACGGATCGTATTAAACCCAAAGTAAAAAGAATGTGAAATGTAAATTATATATTCCATTAATGGCTCTACCTGTATGATCAACCCTAAAAGCCCAGTCGCCAGCACAGAGCCATCTATGCTCAAAAGCTCATATCGAGCGAACTGGGAGCAAACGAGCTTTCGCCGCTTTCGCTGGCGGTCGATGACGTTCGAAAGCTCTGGGGCGCAAGTACAGAAAGTTCGGGTATGCTTCGCTAGGTGGCGCTGGGAGTATTGTCATGAGCGTAAGGCATAGAATCTCGCATTTTACGCGAGGAGTATATAAGTGGCACTGTGGCGTTTTTGTAAAAATTTTGCTTTGAAATTTATTTATAAATTTCATCAATATTATCATAGTAATTTAGAGATTTTCCGTGTTACTGCTATTTTTGTAAATCTTGGTAAGAACACTATTATCAGTGACTATAGAAATTATTATTTTTGTAGCTATTAATTTGTACATATAAAAATATAGGGACTATAACATTTGAATCCGCAGTACTAGGTGTATTTTTTTAATTTCTTGGAAGTAGTTAATTACGAAATTTTTTTAGCAAGTACAGCTCTACTTTCCAGTTATGGGGTTTTTTCTGGAAAACTTAACAGGTTGTCTCAAATTCAGTTCTCAACATTTGGATCTTGGATCTCAATAGTGAGTATCAGATTTGAAACAACTTGCGGGGTTTGGAATAAAAGCTATTTAGGATAATAGGAAAGCAGAGTTGCACCCACTCAACAAAAAATAATTCTGCTACTCCTGGCGAGAACTTTTTTAGCGTACTACAGAAGTAAAGTAGTTCTGTTGCCCCCACCACAATCCTATTGCACTTTTTTCATGACGTACTATACAGGGTGTAGGTATATGATATAAATGATCAATATTGATACAGGGTGTTCTAGACTTAAAATTAATTATTTATATAAGTAACTTGCTCTCTGCGGGCTATGGTTTTCATGATACAGGGTATTGATATTTTCCAAAAAATGCACTTTTTTATAACTGTGGCAAAACCCGTGGAGATATCTCACTGAAATTTGGTGTGTATTGTTATTTAAGTATAGCCCCTTGTTTAGGCTTATTCTTTTTGAAGAAAAAATGTTGGAATGATGAAATCAATACAAAAAGTCAATAAAATGGGCCATTCTCCACGATTTAGGACCACTGTGAGGAAAATCGGACCATCGGGGGCGGACCTATTGTTATGCTGTAATACTGACACTGTCATCGTTATTTCCTCATAGTTTTTTATTATTTATTAAGCGATTCAATGAATGTGGTACTTCTGCTTGCAGAATGAATAGAGTTTGACAGATAACTTCAAAATGGCTAATTATTGCTTGAAGGCCACACTTGGAAATTTTCCTTTACATGGGCTAGTCTAATGTCATCACTGCGACATTTTTTTCTTCAAAACGAATTAGCCCAAACAAAGAACTCAATTTAAACATCGCCGCCATGTTGAATTTTAAAAAATCGGCCATTTTGAAGTTTCTGGCAATAGTTCGTTTTCTTGTGCAAGCCACGATGCCTCGTTTTTTAAAATCGGTTGATAAACAAAAAATTGTGGCCAAATAAAAAAAATCAAAATTTGGGGAACGATTATTTTATTAAAAATTTCTATCGCTCCTCTACCTTCGTCGCCCAACTTTCACCCGCCCAAATAAGTTGCATACACATCCATCCCCTCAGGCGTACCCCAAAACCTCCCCGAACCGGGAGGCCGCGATGATTTATAGTCCACGGCGCGCATTGTTACGTGACTCAAATTTTAAATTGTTTTATTGTTTTTTGGGACCCCCGCCCTACGCGTAATTTGATCCCGAGATATTCGCCGTTTGATTAATGGTCGCCCAAAGATGGACGCCTTGACAAATTGGCTGCTGTATACGAGTGACTTGGGCGTATGAAAATTTTTCCTAAAGTTATGCCAGTCAAATGTGGATATATACGGGGGAGAGACAGGCAGGGCGCGGGCGGTTTGTCTATAGCGAAGTTTTACACGATTTTGTTTTGACCGTAATGTACAGTGCTGGAAAAAGCAAGTTTGGTGTCGTGAAGTTCTAATACAAAGAACCGAGCCAATTCAATTTGCGGTGTAGGGGTATGGTCAATTAGTTGTTACAGCCACTAGGATACCTATTTTGCTGGTGGGGGTCAGGATGGGGCCCTATCTCTCTTATTCTAACGAGAAGTGTTGCTCAGGTGGGATCATGGACAAATTGTCCCATGCCCCCCCCCAGTTTATGGTATACACTGCTCCTGTTTCATTATGTTGGCGTCAGTGCCCACCATAGGAATTTAAAAGCCAACTTTCAACTTACTTTCCCGATTTATTCGTGATCCATCGACAACAATAGCAAAATAAGATCCAAGACTCAATTTGGAAGGTAAGGACGAAAGGTAATATTTTTAAATCGGTACAACCCAATACCTCCAAAAACGGTGTTGGAGAACCCCGGAACAGAACTCTAGAATAGTAATTAAAAGTTTGTATGACAGGGCTAGAACGATTTGTTCTAATAACACAAAATTTGAGGAGGGAATTAAACATATAAAATATGTTCTTGAGAAGAATAGTTATCCTATTGAAATTGTTGAGCAAGTTTTTCAGGATTGCCAACAAAATAACAATGCTAATAGAATTAGAGAAATAAATCTGGTGGACCGACCAGTAAATTTAATTATTCCTTATATTCCTGGACTATCAGATAAGCTAAAACGCATAGGCAATCGTTTTAATGTCAGAACAGTATTTAAAACCAAAAATACATTAAGATCGATGCTAGTTAAAACGAAACCATTTAATGAGGTACAAAGTTCAAAAAATTGCATTTATAAAATTCTTTGTGAATGTGGAAAGTTCTATGTTGGGGAGACTTGTAGGCCATTTAACGTTCGTTTAAAAGAACATAAAAAATTATATCAGACAAAATCAAATTTTTAAGTCAAAAATATGTGAACATTCCTTTAATAACAATCATAGGATATTGTGGGATAGGTCCAAACCAATTCTCAAAGAAGAAGTAGGAAATAGACGAAAAATTAAAGAATCTGCATTTATTCTAGGAAATACGGACAACTGTGTTGCTGAATGTTCAGTGGAATTCAGTAAAATATTATTACCACTTATTCAAAGAGAAGTTAGTATAGATAATTAGATAGAAGACAGGGTACAATATCAGGCAGGTGGCTAGGCTATTGTTTCTGTTGTCATGACATTTTAACCTGAAATTTATTAATCTGTCACTTCACTTTCACGTGGCATGATCTTTGAGAAAGGAGGAAGATTTATTCTCCGAAAGCTCAGAAAACAAATTCGTTGAAGTTATTTTTTGAGTTACACGTTTAAAGTTTCGTTCATTCACTGTTAAGAATTTATGAATTTTCCAGGCAACTTGAAAAAATTGTCTTTCGATCAGTTTGGTGGCGAAAAACCCAATTAAAAATTAAATGGATCTGTTTGCGCCACAAATAAATTTTAGAAAATATCAAGTAATAGTTTTGTTTATAATGTATAAATAAGGGTAATTTTCGTAAGTTGCGGGTGTTTAATTTTTTTTAAATAAAATTGTTGTATTTTATAATTTCTACACCAGCAAAGGTAATTTATAAATGGATATACATACAGTGTCTTTAAAAAAGTTCGCATCATGGAAGAAAGTTTATAATGATTTATTTTGAAATTAAAAAATGTTTTGCTTTAAAAAGGATGAAAAATGACCCATTTTGCGATCTGTCACAAATTACATTTAAAAAATCGCTTGAAATGAGCTTATTTATTGCACCTTCAAAAGGTTTTATATGAAAAAGATATTTCTTCTTCAATTTGCGGGTACATCGTAAGTACTAAAAAAAAGTGAGTTTGCCATATAACATTTTTCCCGTAGTCGCTTGTTAACTGAAGTACAGGATGCGGAAATCCTATTTTGAAATTGAATTATGCCTATATATCTCCCAAAATAATCATGCTGCTCAACTGAAATATGATACCTAGTGCTGTGTATTTAGTGGTGGAGAATAAGTTGCAGATTTCAATTTCTACGCATCTCATAGAGGGCGCCACTTCCGCTGTTTTTGGATTGTCCTTATACTCGTAACTTATTTGAGGTAAACTTTTTGGTCTGGCAGGTTCACCATTTTAATGCATTTTTCATTTTGCAATAATAGTGGATACGATAAAATCAAGCATTTGCGGTCAAATTCACACAATGTGCCACAAGGCACCTGCTAATTCCAAAATGCGAAAAATAAAAGTTCCACCTAACTCATTTAAATGTTACAGACGAATTTAATTTACGGTCAAAATTAAGAAAGAAGTGCCAAATAGGAATTGGGTAAAATATTTGGTTTTCTTTAAATGGGGAGTTAAAATTTTGTAGATTTCAATCCGCTCTATTATGAAAACGAAAAATTTTTGGTACATTTTTCATAGGGATTTGTTTTTCATTTTAAATGGTACTGTATTATTAGTCGACAAGCATCTAAGAGAAAAATGTTATGAGTACGACAAATTCATATTTTTTTAGCACGAAGTACCCCAACACGAATTTTTTAAAGCATAAATGGGTCACCCTATATTTCAACTACTGGTCAAATCTCAATGGTTACTGAGATACAGATCTTCTTGTTTGAAATTGAATTATGATGAAATTTGGCACTGCTGTGTTTTTGACCTCAATTTATACGTATCTCACAGAGGGCGCCACTTGCGTTGTTTCTGAATCGTGCCATTACTTGTTACTCTTTTGGGGTGTTTTTTAGTCTTGCTGGGCTATAACTTTAGTGCAACAAAAATCACTCTTGTTTCATAACGATAAAAATCAACCGTTTGCTTTGAAATTGGCAGGACGCGCCTGTTAACTCCAACATTTTTACCAGCGAACATTGTACCAAAAATTATTCGTTTTTAAAATGGAAAGGATTGAATTTGATAAAATTTTGACACCCTATTTCAACAAAACCAATGGTGTTTTGACAACCGTCCATTTGGCACTATCCAAAAACTGCGCAAGTGGTGCCTTCTGTGGGATACGTAGAAATTGACATTTTCAGCTAATTCTCCATCCTCATAAACACATTAGTGCTAAATTTCAGTAAAGCAGCTTAGTTAATTAAAAAAAAACTATAACGCCCTCTATCTCAGTAACGATTGAGATTTGATCCGTTATATTTTGGTCCAAGATTATCATCCCGTATTTTCTACCCATATTTAGGAAACGCTCTGTATTAAATTTTACAGTACTAAATCGACGCTAAAATAAGAAGAAATTAAAAAATCAAAATTTTCACGTAGGTATCTGACCAAAAGCCAACTCCTTTTACGGGTAAAGTTCTCTCACGTGCCCTTTTTCGAATTTCGTCTTAATTTTCAGTTTATTAGCGGCTATTTTTTATTTTCCTAATCCAATAAAAATTGAAAAATCGACCCACGGGAGGATATGCAGACCTTACTTCTCCAACAATGTCTTCAAAATTTGAAAAAATTGTTTAAAAATAACGAATTTGTTCGCGAAAAATTAAGGGTTTTCTCGGTTCCTCTCTTCCATATCTAGGAAACCAAACAATACAAAAGAAAAACTGATATGAAACTTTATGCTTGAAATTGCAAAAGATACAAAAAACTTAATTTTGAAAGGCGGAAAACACTACTGTATCATGTTAAATATTATGTACCGCATCGTGTGGCTTTCTATACAGGAACACAATGTTTCAAATTTGGTGGAAATGCCTTTGCTGGTTTTACCTTAATACCCTTTTAAAGTTATTGCCTTGTTATCTTGTTATGCAACAAGTTTTATAAACGTTATTTTATTCATTAGTTAGTTTTATTTTTGCTAGACACGGGCGAAGCGTAGAGGTGTAAATAGAACGACTGTCTAGAGAAGTTTGTAAAACGTGTTGCATACTATACTTTTTCTACGAGTCTACATTATGATCAACACAGGCTTTTTAAATAAATAATTAAATGTTTATAAAGATTAACTTCTCACCACAAAACATATTTGTCACTTCATATTAATCATCTGGTCACTGACCGAGATTATACCCATAAGCCTTGTCTATCCAATATAGGCAAGGCCATACGCAAAGCCATAAGACATTAAAATTGGGTTTAACTTGCAAAAGTGTAAGTACTAGAATTATGATTTTTTTTTGGAATGCAAACATGTACTAGATTTGTTCTTTGTACTAGCTTGGCAACACTGTTGTGAAGCTGACAACCCTGTAGCTAATTTTGGCCCGTGAATAAAAATATGTAGGCAGTTTCAGCTCGTGGCATCAGGCCTTTTTAACCACCACTTACACACTTACGTGTTCAAAATGTCACATTAAAAGCGAAGCTCTAACTACCCCTCCGACCCTCCATGCTCCTACCCAGACTGCTCCCCGCAATATAATCGATTAACCCCTAGGAACCATGAATGGAATGCCGCCGGCCCGTTTTGAAAAGCCCGAACGTAATGAGCGGAGAGCGAAATGAGCCACGTGACACGTGACGTAACTTACGCGCGACTCATTTATTATTAATGTCTTATTGCGCCGGCTTGTTTTTCTTTAGGGAACGTCCGACGCGGCTTATTTAAGACGTCGCGCTCGGTCGGCCACGGATAAACGCCGTCGGCGAAATTTTTGTGTTGCGGCCGCCTCGAGGGGGCGGCTAAATGGAGGAGTATGGGCGAGATTTATCGGGGGGAGCGTGGGCTCGGTTAGGGGAGTGCAGTTCTTCAAGGACACGAAGTAGTTTTTCCTAGGGTGCTTCATTAATCTTCTTAGGTACATCGCAATTATTATGTTGCATTTTGCTTTAAATTAACCGTTTGTAGTAAAGATTAACAGATAGTAGGGTCACTCCGAATATGGCCGAGACCGTTACCCCTTGCCTCTCATCTCCGCTGAAAACCATGCAATTCTATAGCCGGCGGGAGATAATGGCGAAGGCGACGGGAACCGAGCGCTTCCTTCTGTGGTTCCAATTCTACTTTTGGTCCCTCGCCGCCTGGACTATTGTTAGGCGGAAGATTCTATATGGTTATATATACATCGGTTAAACCTTCTGAGATGTGTTTCCTTGATTTACATGTATAATGCATGGATCTGAGGTTTATTTGATTTTTAATGTAAGTAAATACCAAACTACAAATACTGATTAAAAGACAACTTTTTTAAGGTTCCAGGAAAATTCATAAATGCTTAATGGTAAATGTATAAAGCTTTGAACGTTTAACTCAAAAATAAACTGCAACAACTTTGTTTTCTGAGCTTTCGGAGAATAAATCTTCTTCCTTTCTTAAAGATAATGTCACGTCAAAGCGAAATGACAGAGTAATAAATGTCAAGTCTGTCAAGTTAAAGTATCATGGCAACAAAAACAATAGCCTAGCCACCTGTCTGATATTGCACCCTGTGTTCTATCTAATTATCTATAGTAACTTCTCTTTGAATAGCTGGCGCTAATATTTTACTGAATGGCACTGAACATTCAGCAACACAGTTGTTCCTTATTTCGTAGAACTTATCCCACAAAATTCTATAATTATATATTATTAAAAGATGTTAACATATTTTTGACTTTGAAATTTGATTTTGCCTAATATAATTAAACGGCCTACAGGTCTCTCCAACATAGAACTTTCCACATCCATAAATGCAATTTTTTGAACTTTGTACTTCATTAAATGGTTTCGTTTTAACTAGCCTCGATCGTAATGTATTTTTGGTTTTAAATACTGTTCTGACATTAAAACGATTGCCTATGCGTTTTAACTTATCTGATAGTCTAGGAATAAATAAGGAATAAGGAATAATTAAATTTACTGGACAGCCCACCAGATTTATTTCTCTAATAATTGTATTAGAGTTGTTATTTTGTTGGCAATCGAACACTAATATGATGATTGGAGTTAAAATAGACATATCTATTAATACCTGTGGGTAATTCTAAGAAAAAAAGTTCATATAAACGTGTCCAAAAATTCTTCGTTTTCGATATACGGGGTGTTAAAATTCTCTAAAAAAATCATCGTTTTCCCATAACTTCTTTATTTGTAGAGCTTTTTTAACCAAATTTGGTACACATCATACTTGGCTAGGGCCCATTTAAATGTGTTACTTCCAAGCTCTAGATTGAACCAGTGGCGGAGATATAGGTAAATCGGAAGAAAAATTCAAGAAAAAAGTTAATGCCGCACTGTACGAAATTAAAGTGGGTAGCAGTTTTGGGTGGAGCATTAAATGCAAATTTTGTTTCCTGTCAAAAAGTGTCTCTTGACTTCTTTTTGTAACTATCGCCGTTACGTGGGAAATTAGATTTTCCGCACTTACAAAAAATGTCAGGTACCTATTTAAAAAAGGGTGGGGAAAAGATCAAGATCTTGTTCTCAATTAGAAACAAAATTTGTAGATTTCAAGACAACACAACTAATTTTAACTCGAAATAAGGTCAAAAAAGTTTTGGGAAAAGGCGATTTTTTTAGAAAATTTTTACACCCTGTATAGGTTTTAAGAGAAAAGCTCCGATATGAATTTTATTTTAAGTTTTTCAGCTTACCTGGGAAATGTTCTGTATTATAGCCGGTATTATGGCTTAGCTTAACAAAAATTGGACATGTCTACCTAATGTCAATGTCTCTCATTTTATTTTATAAATGGGACATGATTTAATATTACATAATAATATATATTTATCTTGATATTTATATTACAAAATATTTTCCAAAGAAAATATTTATTAAGCATGATAAAAGAGAAAGCGTTTTTTGTAATTAGCATTGTTAGCAATATTCTGCCAAGCTTTATTTTGCCACTCCAAATAATACAGATAGGTACCTACCCTTATCTACTAATTGCCTTAAATATAAAATCTTACCATTGCTAAAATCTGTCTGGTGCTAATAAACAAACATCACGTAACGTCGCAGAATTAATCTATTTGTTCTATAAAAATTAAAATTCCGCTATTTGTCCTAATAATACCCCAGTTTTTAAGCTAAAACAAAACCTACCAACGCGGGGACGGGCGGCATACTAAACCTCCTAATTTCGAAACGGCCCGCAATTTGGTTAAAAAAATAAATCGAAAATTTGCTTTTAAAAATAGCTCTTTTACCAGTGTTGTATGAAGTATAAATTAATTTCAGAAAAATTTATCTAAATAAAAATGTAAGATAATTGACGCTATCTGCTACAAACACACAACCGGCCGGCAAAAGCCCTAAAAATTTGTCAAAATATGCAGGGAAGATAAAAAACATGAAAAATAGGTTAATACAAAAAGCATAAATCTTAATTCCCAGTAACAAAGTGTACAAAACTACTCAACAATATAAGTGAATATTTTTCGTAATAATTACCTTCATACCAGTTTAAAAGATAATCTAAAAAACATCAAATAAACGCACAAAATGTGACAGAAAAATTGCATTTTGTTGTGTTTTCGGAGTGTTTTAATAATTTACCCACAATCTGCTAATTGTTTCCTGAAAGAGAAATCTTTTACCCGTTTTACGTCGATATTTAGCCTAATAGCGTTAATATTTTGCAAAAATTAATATTAGTGGGTAGATCAGTTTTTAGGGGCCCCTTCTGGAGCTGGGCCCCCCCCGCGCACGGCGGGCTCTGCGGGCGCCTTATCGCCGCCAGTGTCTATACTCAAATGTGCCTTTTCTATTAACGCTTGATCATTTTGTAACTCTCTGCGTAAAATATCCAATAATAATGACATTATTTGTGAAAAGACTGACCACATCAAAGCTAGCTAATATAAATATAATGATTCGGAAATTGATGTTCCTTTTTTTAATGAATATTGTTTCTGATAGGGGAACGCGGGGTAATAGCGATTGCGGGGTAATACCGACATCAGTCATTTCTCAGAAACAGTTACAGATACCTGTACTGAAAGCCTACCTTATTAGCCTCAGTATAAACGCGAACAAGCCGCAAACCAAAATTTTTCCCTACACCGCTAGATGGCGTAATTTAATGGAGTCGATCACATGTGGCCTGTGTGGTTATAAGATTGTGCCGTAAGAACATCAAACGGTCAGACGGTTTTTGCGATTAAATTCGTGATCTGGTGATAGTTAGTAAAAATTTGGGGTGCAGACAACAAGTTCCTGGGCTTTGAAGGTATCATAAAAAGCTTTACAGAAAAACTAATGTTGGTTTTGTTTATAACGGATATGTGGGGTAATGCCGATACAAACTATCGGCATTACCCTACCAGATATTAAGTAGGTAAATCGGTAATGATATTTGTTTAGTATGCCACGTAAATATCAAAGAAACAGGCACAAAAATACTATAAAGCGTGCTTCAGAACAATTTAATGTACCATATCTATATGGGGCAAGTTAAAGCAAGGAACTGCCGATTAAAGGATGGGAAGGAAAACTGCTTTTACCTTGGAAGATGAAAGAGCTTTGCGGAACATGTGAAAGTGTTAGCTAACACATTTTATGCGATAACGATAAACTGGTTTCGGATAACAAAAACTGTGAAGAAGAAAGGAAACGAGGAAAGGTTAACACCAAACCTTTCACAACTCAAAATTGTAATGAAATCGAACACTTGTGTTTGTTTTGCCAAGAATTTGGACAAGACAACGAACTTTGGTTCCTTTTTGCAATGTGCCGCCAGTGGGCACATGCTGCTTGCACTGATTCTGAAAGTCCAGAGGGCTATATATGCGACAACTGTCGGTAAATACCAAATCGCAGTTACCCCCCCAAAGACTACCGGAATTACCCGCAGGGTTGGGGTATTACCGATGTTTGAACTTTCTTTAAATTTGTGTTTTTTCGTTTTTCTTATGATTTTTTGTTTACTTGTTTTTATAATAGATGAAGGTTCAAAGCTTCACTCAGTTTTTTTAATTTTCAATTCTTATTTTATTTTCGGAAAATAGACGCATCTTTTCTTAAGGTGTCGCAATTACCCCACCTTCCCCTAGATGAATTTGAGGCTAATGGATTAACCATTTTAAGTAAATATTGTGCTAACGAATGACGTGGTAAATTTATTGAACTTACAATAGGGCGAAGACGAATGTTAGTTTTAATCAGTTTGGTTCTTGTTCTGTTCAATTAAAAATTAAATTGATCTGTTTGCGCCACAAAGAAATTTCCGACAATAATTGGTAGGACTATTATAGGAAGCAAGTGCGCCTGGTAAATCTGTTTGCAAACAATCCTGGCACACCAACTATCAAATTTTAATTTAGGAACGAAAACAGATAAATTGTAATTACAATTGTAATATCATACAATAAATGTATAATAATTATTATTATAGGCACTCGATGTACTAAGTTGTAGTATAGTCGTGCGAGAGTGATTTTATAACTGATCAAATATGTAACTGGGTAATTCTCTGGGGCATTTAAACTTTCAAGTGACAATCGCGAAAAAATAATTCATCTTTTAAGTTATATGGAGTGCTTAAATTAAACTATACAGGGTGTTTACTCTTAAACAAACAGCAGGGTGGCCTATTTGAAATGGAAGCACCCCGTAAATTTTTTATTTTTCATCCGATTTTAGCCGTTTTTTTCTGCAGATAGGTCGCAAAAACTCTTTACTTTGGTGCATAATTTCAGGTCTTAATATCAATTTTCAAGGCCTACGACGAATTTTTTTCTAGTAAAAAATGTCGAAAACCATTTTGAGACTTTTTTATTTAAAATCTGACACCACAGCGTTAATCAGGACACCCCAAAACCCCCACATAGGTACCAAATTTGAACATAAAATATACTGGGAGTTCTACTGTACAGGGTGCCAAAGTTGCAAAATGGGATTTTTAAAGGCATGTGGCAAGGGACGTACGTCGTGGAATCCACTCAAAACAGTTGAATGATCAAAAGGACTACACAAAGTGTTGGTGTGCAAAGGTTCAAAACCAAAATGTACAGGGTATTTTTCTCTGGGCCATCTCAAAATGCTGAATTTTTATGAAACTTTACACTGGTCAAGAGTGCTCTGGAATTATTGAAAGCTATCAATAAACACAAAACTGTTTTGTTACAAAATGTCAACCAACAAATTCCTATTTTCCTCTATCGACTTTGGTACTCTGTAGAATGGAACTCCCTCCATATATTTTGTTTAAAATTTGATATAGAAGGGTTTTGGGATGACCTGATTAACTCTGTAGGGTCAGATTTTAAATAAAAAATCGCTAAGGCTAAATGGGAGGAAGGCCAAAATAACCGGTTTCTGAAGGCTTTTCAAACAAAAAAAATCAGGCGATTATCTCCAAAAATGTAGAATTTATAGATTTGCATACGTTTCAAAGTAGACACACTGTATGATAATTTAAGCACTTTATATAACTTAAAAGATTAATTATTTTTTTTCGTTTGTCACTTGAAAATTTAAAGTCCCAATTACATATTTGATCAAATTATGAAATCACTCTCGCACGCTTCGCATGAGTCCATCTCTGTGACTTTTAAAATAATTTACGACTTCCGGCATCTTGGATTTTGTGAATATGGCCAAGTACTTAAAAACATACAGCCTCATTTTTGCTTTAGAACAAGCCTAGAATGAAAAATATGAAAAGATGAAATAGAGAAAGTAGGTGCGAGGGAAAATAAAAAATAATATTCTGTGCTAATAATATTTACCCGGTTCTGACAAGCTCCCTCCTTTCTTCCAGATCGACGCCCAGAGAAGATCCGTCGGCGGCCCCCCAATCGGCCAGGGCGGCCCACCCGGCGTCAGGTGTGCCGGACACGGCGACGGGCGTCGCGGCGGCCGGCAGGCTTATCGCAAAGGGCCCGCACCAGCGACCGCTGGATAATGACGTCAAAACTGCCTGGATCAATCCGCGCCTCATCTCCAAGGTAATTGTTCGGTTGCGTGGGATCGGAGACGATTCATGTCCCGTCCGTGTGGGGGACAGGCGAGTCGGAACGTGCGGGCCGTCGGATTTGCGGCGTTTTTGTAGTAAATGTTCGAGACGGGTAACAAGTAACAACCCACGCGGAAATATATGGATGCGCATTATTACTAGTATACAGAACAAAATAATCTGGGGGATATGTCGAGAAACGTTAATAACTTCCCAATTTACCTTGTATACAAAGTGGTCCATCCTAGAGGCCCTGTATGACACAAAAAGTGACAGTTATTCGTTTTAACAGAGGTTGGACAACGATCGGATCTCTCTCTCTGGCGAGGGTCTTATTTTCCCTATGAAATTCATTTTGTGCAACAGAAATATATTTTTTCGTTCTTTCTAGCATTCCCCTAGCAGCATGATGTATCAAAATTTGATTTTAAGGTTAAGCTAACGACAGTTAACTGCCATAAGCGTAGGTAGATGAGGCCACAGTTTAAAATGTATAAAAATATAGGTAGATAAAACCAATAAATAGGTAAATAGGTTAGGTAGTAGTATGTTATTTGCAAAGCTTCACTAATAATAATTATTGAAGTTTGAATGGAAAAGTGAAGAAACATATAATTTGTTCCAAAAAACAGCAATTTTAGGATATCAGGATAAAAACATTTATTAAATTTTTGTAGAAGGGTGGTAGGTAATGTAGATAGGTATCTACATAAAATTAAACAAGGCTCTAGCATACCAACTAACCAAACTTTCGAATATTTCTTTAATAGGAATCGTAGCTGCAATAATAATTTTTATTACTTTTACTTAAAAATAAAAAAGGTCTTTTAAATGGTTTTACTCTCTTCTTATACCTACCATCATAATTTTAAGACAATTAATACTAAAATTTGTACATAACAAAAAGTTGGAAAGTTTGTTTTGGTAATATGAATCAACCACTAATAATAGGAATTAGGTTGAATAAAAAAATGAGTACCTAGGTATTTAATATCGATATATTAGTCTCTCATTCTTTTTTTTGTAAATTAAAAGTTAATCACTTTTTAATGCAAGAGAGATCATCTACATTTCAATAAAGAAGACAACAGTATTTTTGTTTTCAAAGATATATTGCAAGTAAATAGGAAAAATCAAACTAGTACAAGTTCTCACAAATTTATACATATTTAATAATGGTTCTTTCTTGCTAACGTCAGGTTCATCAAACGTTGCAGGAGATGATCCTTTCTTCAGCACAACCTGACACTCAAAATCCATGTCGGAGAAGTGAACCTGTGAAAGTTAAAGAACTATAAATTTAAGCTACCTAAACATAATAAAACGCTGCCATCAAATGCTATTTTGTTATCAGCAAGATATTTGTAATGGAATATAAGCTCACACATTTAACTGACTACACAAAAAGGGTTCTTTATATTCCCACCCGTGTTAACTTCTTTTTTGTCCGATTTTGTTGGTCTTGGTGTAAAATAAAGCTCCTTCAATACTGCCTCTCTCTAACAGTTATTATAAATTCTAAAATATCCTTTGAAGTAAGATTTTGTAAATATTTTATTGCTATTTATTCGTGGCGTTTTTTCCTATAAGAGGTTTCGAAAAAATGTATTAAAACAAGTATTTACGAATTACATATTATATTACACTCTCTTTCCAAATTTCACGATAGGAAGAATTTTCTAATTGCAAACAACTTTTTTCGTATTTTTTAGTTTTCTCCTTTCGAGAACTTATGTAATTAAATTTACTTACCTCGCAAATTTTCGTATCATTTCCAACTCTCATGTTAGGGTATTTCATTTGCACCATCGTGCTCGTTCTTCTGCGCTTTTTGGAAATTTCATCCTGCTCAGAATTCTTGCAGTTTCTTATTACACAAGATGTTATTTTTAACTGTTAACATTCCTTTTTGCAAAATAAATTGGGCACGCTCAATAATTTGTCGACAGTTTGTTGACAAACTGGCACCCGCCAAGATAAGAATATAATAAAAACAATGTTACTAGATCTGCCAAAATCTGTTGTCCAACCTCTGTTAAAACGAATAACTGTCACTTTTCGTGTCATACAGGGCCTCTAGTCCATCCCAGCGGAAAAAGTGTGTTACGTGGGGATAGGGTTTCACCAAGTCGAGAAATCTTGACTTGAACGTAATTTCTTGATTTGACTTGAAATTCTAGATCAAGAAATTAAATATGTCTTGACTCGATGGTTTCTTGAAAGCAAAAGTCTTGACTTGAATTCGAGATTTCTTGAAATTTCTTGAAATCGCTTGAAAAGAAGCGGCACGCGAAGTTTAATGCGTGTTTAAATTCATGGCTCTCAAATCCCGACGTATCCAACTTGCGGATACGTCCAAGCAGTAGGTATTATTATTATTATTTTTGTTATATTTTGTAAGTTAATTCTTATTTTTTGTTTTGTGTTATAAAAAGAATATTGTTTTGCCTGTTGTATCAAGGGCGTAGATAGCTTTTTCTTCCAGGGGGGGTAATGGTAATACCTACTATTTATAATTCGTCGGTTCCCCAATTATTAGGTTTTATTGCGATTTTATAGGTGGGTAGGTATGCATAAGTAAAGACTATTATAAAGCCAAATAAAACCAACACTAGTAATATATTGAATAACAATATAGGTAAAACAAAGAACAATGAAACAAACTCAAAATAAAAAATGATAAAAAATATAAAAATAAAATATATACTTTTTCTTTGATGAAAACAGAAACAAAACAAAAAAAATAACAAGAAAAAAAATAAATCAGTCTTTAAAAACCCTAATCTTAAAAAAACATTTATAAACTAAAATATATGCACACATAAACCAGTTTTTATAGAACTAAATCTAAAATCCTTTTGTTACTATTATTGGCAAATCTGTTTAGCACCGCTTCAGGGCAAGGTTTATATCCCTGTTAATATGTAAAAGCGCCATCCCTACAAGCCTCTCCTGTCCCATCATAGTGGACCTAAACCAAGATTTGAGTCTTTTTAAAGATGAAAAACTTCTTTCGGCCGAGGCTACACTTACAGGCAGTGTACACAGAATTTTCAAAAGTTCATATATTTTTGGATATACAATTAGAGGATCACACAAAAGTAATGTTTCAAAAGCCGAATTTGGCAGACTTTCTTTGCTAAAATTTTTAAATTTAATTTTCCAAAGTTCTATTTCGCTTAGTAAACTAGCAGACCTTGGTTCGAGGCAGGCGCATGCATATGTCTTTAAAGTGGGTTCACGGTATTGCTCCTAAACAGCTTTATCCGTGTGATTTACTAATTGTCCTACACTCACTGGGATTACTACGGTTTTCTAGGGTTTTCCGTAGTACTTGAGCGAATGCTATCCTAGTTCTATCGGAAAAAAGTCGGCCCTAGTCGCAAATGACAACGAAGACAAAATAATAGTAATTGCCCCCCTCCCCCGCACAAGCATGTGGTTGCTTCTGGGGTACTCCTAGTTTGGAGTATTGTGAGGGTGAGAATTATTATTAAATAAATTATCATAGGAATACACCTATAGCAATTATTATTTTATAGTCACTAATAAATAGAGACCGGATTTTAAGCATTCTGCTTATTGCTAAATTTTATAAGCAACCATGATATATTTAATTTCTACACGAATCATGCAAAACTATAAACAAAAATATTGCGACAGTTTTTTTCTCTTTTTTTAAATCTTTTGCGTTTTTTTCTCCAGTCTCTAGTAAAGACAGGATTTTAAGCATCACGAATTACCCAAAACTAAGTATATTGCCATAGCTGTTTTTGTGTTTTTTTTTGCATTTTTGAGGTTTTATGCTTTTTTCCCTTTGTGCTTATTTGAACTTTTTCATAAATGGTCACCTAATTTTTAAATATTTATTTTTGCTTAATGTGCTTATTTGATGCTTTTCTGGCAAATTTTCTGCTTTTTAAAGCATTTTTTTCAATTTTTTTTTTTTTATTCGGTCTCTACTAATAAACCTTAATTTCAAGAAATTCAAGATTTCTTCTACTACTTCTTGATCTTGAAATAGAAAATCTTGACTTGTCTTGGAAACAGATTTCTTGACTTGAAAATTTCTTGAATTGAAGTCAAGATCAAGAAATTTCTTGAAAATTGTGAAAACCTACGTGGAGACAGGTTAACGTCAAATTATCATTTTAAAAACGATATTATAGTAAAAATTAAGGTGAATTCGAGGGTGTAATCAGATTTTGTATATACGGGGACAATAAAAAATTATCGCCAAAAATCTTAAATCTACACATCCAAATTTAAGTAATATTCCTATATTCAGTTTTGAAATAACTTCCGGTTTTAGAGGCATCGAAAGTGATTTTTATGTGTTTTGCACTTTACACATTTCATTTAACCATTATAGGATTCCTTTTTTATTCTGAATCCAACGATACAGGTACGAGTATAATTTGACCTATTTATGTCTCCAACCGTTTCCGATATATTTATCAAAGAAGCTCCATGAAACTAAAGATAACATGGTCTTTTGTGTCGGTGCCTGATGATGTCCGATCCAAGAATCCAAACATTAGAACCAGATTTATGAAAAGTCAATTCAGCCATAACAATAAAACTGACAATCCAGTAAGCTGTCAATTTAACATTTCTACTTACCATCACATTAATTTCACTTCCTGTCGATCCGCATTTTCCGTACAAGAGACAAAATTCGTAGGAGACAATTTCTTACGTGTCATGTCTGATGTTCGATTCATAAGCAGGCCAAACATTAAAAACATTAAAACAAAATTATATATCTTTGGTTTCAGAACTAAAAATGAAATACTATAATGGTTAAATGAAATAGCGTAATAGTGTAAAATAGCGAAAATCACTTTCATTTCCGCTAAAACCGGAAGGTATTAAAAAAACACTCTCAAATTCACCCTAATTGTTTACTACAAATACATTTTTTGAAGGACGATTATATTATGTTAACTAACCTGCCTCCACGGAACACCCACCCGGTACCATGTTTATTATATGAAGCTCAACAACTAACCAATGGATGAGGTAAGAGTAATGACCACAACAACCAACAATTTATTAAAAAAAACTACCTATACAGGGTGGTCCAACTTTTACCGGCATAACTTAGAGAATCCATAGAAAATGACAAAATAAGTAGATTTATTCATATAAACATGTGTTGAAATCATAACTGTCAAAGTTCATTTTTTTCTAATTTCCTTTTATTGGGGAGACATCTAAGGCAAACATATTTGGTACAGTTTAGACACAAATGCTATAAATTAAAAATAATTTGACCTGCTACTTCTACCAATGTCGGAGAGGCTGGGGTCAACCATAATATTTTTTAGTAAAAAAATGGTACGTCACTGGAAAAGTAATCTTTTCTTGCCTTCACTAAGTTTCACAATCAATTATAAGAAAAACTGTTCTTGACTTATTTTCGAAAAATGTACCATTTTTGAAAATTCATTTTTGTGAGTTTAAAATTTTTTAGCAGAAGAAAATCAAAGTAGGTCTAGAGGCCTTTGAAACTTTACACACCTATTCAGTTTCTAATATCGAACAACTTTCTTTTATAAAATTTTGTCGTAAAACCTCCAAAAAGGGTTTCTAGAGTCGAAAAATCATATGTCTTGGGAATAAAAAAACTTATTTTTCGCAACAGTAAAGTGGCCTTTATGCAGGTTTTACGGTTATTAAGGAAAGTTGTTCAGAATCAAAAATTGAGTAGGTGTGAACAATTTCGATAGCCTAGACCTACCAAAATTTAAAATTCACAAAAATGAATTTTTCAAAAATGGTACATTTTTCGAATAGCGAAGTTAATTTTGGAAAATGTAAAAATTATTATATACAACTTTAATTTAAATTATATATAATTTTTACATTTTTCAAAATTAACTTCACTAAAGATATGACTTCACTATTATATAAATGTTAGTATTAAACTGAAGTTCATTACTACATTAAAAGGGTTATTATTTAACAATAAAATATAATTATAAATTATTTATTAGTAGAAAGGACTTGTCAAATTGGAATTGCTTATTCAATTTTACAAATAATATTGTTTGCGCAGGTACATACCTAAGATGAATAATTAACAAAAGAATTATCCAAGCATGTCATAAAATGATGTTTGTGGGACCATGATCACATAATCTTTCTAAAGACCTGTTTACAATCCTAAAATTATTACTTTCAAAATTTTTGTATCTGTGTTAGGTACGCTATTATTATCACATTTAAATTTTGTCATCAATCTACGTTTATAAAACAACCCCAAAAGTCTACCATAAAATCATTTTGGCTTTAACAGTTCAAGTTTACACACCTTACTAAAATTTCCACTTAAAATGAATTTGCCACCGCGGCCTTCAATGTTCGAACAATTAAAAGTAATCGGTCAAGGTTTTTTCGGAAAAGTGACCCTGGTACGTAAAGTATGTGGCATCGACAGAGGAATTTTCTATGCACTGAAGACCATACGAAAGGATAGCCTCATCAGGGAAAGCATGGTGGAGCATATGTGGGGAGAACGCGAAGTCCTGGAAATAGTTCGAGATTCCCCGTTTGTTTCAAAGCTACACTACGCCTTTCACACTAGTGACTGTCTGTTTCTTGCCATGGAGTTCGTCGAAGGGGGAACTCTGTACGACCTTATGGAGTCAAGATGTTTTAACGAGTCCGAGGTTCAGTTCTACGCTTCCGAAATGATCCTAGGAATCGAAAGCATCCACAACATGGGGATTGTCCATAGAGACATCAAGCCGAAGAATATTCTTATTGACAGACACGGTCATGTTAAAATTGGTGATTTTGGACTGAGCAAGAGGCTACAAGGGAGGACCTACAGTTACTGTGGGACGCTCACCTACATGGCTCCCGAAATGGCCATGAAATGCAAGGACATCGGACATGGCAAAGAGGTTGATTGGTGGGCCCTTGGTGTCGTCATGTACGAGATGCTGATGGCGGAGGGACCGTTCGACAACTCACCTGGACAAAAAGGAAGGCAAGGCATACGATATAATATCCTCACGAAGCACGTCAGTATTTCGTACTATTATACACCGGAACTCCAAGATCTGGTGGAAAAGCTCTTAGAAAAAAATCGTAGATATCGCTTGGGATCATCTGGGGATGCGATTGAGGTAAAAGATCATACATTTTTTGATAGGATTAATTGGGACTTAGTTGGGACCGGCGCATATAAACCTGTAATGCTACCATATGTTGATTCGTCATTCATGTTGCAAGTTATGATGACGCAGATACCTGAAGTATGTTATTTTGAGGAATATTCTGGGGGGTCCACATACAAGGACAATGACATTTTTGACGGCTTTGAGTATGAAGCTCCGTTTGTTAGTGACAATGCAAACGTTAGTAACATGTTAACTTACTAAACTATTTAATATAATATTTTTGTAAAAGTCGTATTGTGTAATAATAAATACATTCATATTTTAGAAATATTTTTGTTTTTTCTTCTTATCATTTTTCGCCTTCCTTATTTACCATGGACGAATAATATAGCTGAAACCTTTAAGTTTCATTCTGCAAGGTGTCAAAGTTGAGCAAAATAAGAGGCCTCTGGCGAGTCGAGTATGCTATGGAAACAGTTGAATGGTGAAGAGAACCACTCACAGTGTTGGTGGGTGAAGATCCAATACAAAATATTCTGTTCCAACTGAAAATGCTGAATTTTTAAAACTTTGTACGGGTCAAAAATCGAGTATATCAAAACTTTGTTGAGAAAGGTCCAATAATTTAAATTGTTTTTTATTTGTTGGTTGGCATTTTGTACAAAAAAAAATTCTTTTCTGTTTGTTAATATTTTTTTGATAATTCCAGGGCATTTTTGCATGAAGTTTCATATAAACTCAACATTTTGAGATGGTTCAGAGAAAAATACCCTGTATATTTTCGTATCGAATCTTTGCACACCAACACTTTTAGTTTTAGTGGTCCTATTGACCAGCCAACTGTTTTCAAGTAATGGACTAATACACCACTTTTTTTTATTTGCTCATCGGATAGTATTGGGTGAGATATACTTGCCGTATTTTTTTTAAAAAAAATTTCGCCCCCGTTTTGCCTCAATTAATTTTTAAAGTTCAATATACGTAACTACCTGTTGGATTTTATTTTTCCCTAAATTTACCGCCATGGCACCATGATTGGCAAGGCCGCACCTCAATGCCAAGCTTGTCAGCCCGTGAGAACATAAACATAACTTATTTGGAGCGTCACAAACAGAGAAATTTTCTCTGGTCACAAATCGGATTATCGGATCTCGCGGCCCCGCGTTTTACAAGCTTTTATTTTTTATGATTTGAACTATTTTCACCATTCATTCTAATAATCCGTGACGGAAATGAACCATTCTATTTTGCTGAGGAAAATGCTGAGATCACTAGGTTTTGGTATTGATGATCCGGACGTTATGCTGGTTGGTTTACAAAACTTTTTTTTATTGGAAACAAGTCTATTTTATCTATAAGAGGTTTACAAAACGACACAATTCGTAAGTACCTAATTGAAGTTGCACAAATTAGATATCTAGACTTGCTGATATATTAAAGACAATAAAGAACCAACCAGGTGTAACATTTTAGCTGACGGTGGCTCTACCAAACGATTTTTTACTTGTTATCAAGTATAGGTAGTAGAAGAAACTGATGATATTTTAGCCCCAATACCTGGTGTTCATCAACAGCATTGATTGGTTATAAACTAAACTGAGAAAAGTCAATCCTATAGACGTCAAGCACTTACCTGGTCCGAATATAAAAAATGCATTACTTTAATTTCACGAGCCCTTACTTACAGAATGTAAGTTAGTAGTTAGACCTGCATCGGTTCAAAAATGTAACGCTAGAATATTGGAGAAGGTGCCAGTTCTTGGTGATGTTCGAAAGATAACTTATGTGAAACGCAATAAAGCCAAGTTTTCAGTCGAAAAACTTTTATAGTAGGTCATTGCTTAAACTATTTTAGACCCATCCATTTACATTTACTATACATATTATATATTTTTTCTGGAAAATAATATCTTTAGATTTTGTGGTTTTAACAGATGAAACACTCTTCATTACTAAGATCTCCCAAATTAATTTTTGGAGAATTTAAATCCACCTTATATATCTTGCTAAAGGAAAATGCAAATAATATATTATTTACCATACCGTTATAATGACAGAGTACATAATGTTAAAATAGTTACTTATTGTATTACTTTTTCAAATTTTATTGACAAATAAAACTTATAACAAAATATTTTTGTTTAGGTAAGCTACAGTAGGTATACCTGCCTATTTTTATATCAGCAAATATTTCCAATATTATCCATTAAATATACCATTAATTGATTTATTTACGTTCATCCTGTTTTTGTTATAATTAACAATAGCACAATACAGAAAAGAAAACAATGTGCACCAGAGTTAAGTTAAAAAAACTACCATATCAAATTTTCATAAGCGTATTTTGTGATTGTGGTTAATGGAAGTTAAAAATAAAAAATATAATGCATCGGCCGCCCAAAAATTAAGATTTCTTTAATTTGCAAGAAAAAAAAAACATTATTTTGCATTCTATGGCAAAACCCCAAATAAGTTATCTATTAAATTTAGTGAAAATATTCCAAATTCAAATAACACAGTTTTCATGTCGCATGCACAGAGTGTAAAACAAACTGGATGTTTTTTGGGGGGTTTCTTCTATTCTGCGAAAAGATAAACAAAGGGTAGGTAGATGTACTGAGTTCGATTTTTAAGGGCAGTTGAAAGCAGTTGAATCTCAAAATCTCCATTCGTTTGGGAGATACAGGGAATTTTTTTAACATGTCAGACAGTCCCTTCTTGTAAAATGTTTTGATTTTTGCCAAAAATCTTCCTTCATAATACTCCCAATCCATAATAATTATTGAGGTATGTCTTTGTCAACTAAATCCTGTAAGGTAGACTTTCATATTTTTTATTGCACTTGTGTTGACTTTTTCCAATATAACAATCTACTTATGTTGTCCATGATTCTTCGCTTTTCCCAGGAAGTCAGCAAAGAAAAGCCATACCTTGCTTACATTCATCTAAAATAAGTTTTCCATTAATATGTACCTGCAAAAATTTTACAAGCATATAGTTATATTATTACTTGACAATGTTAATGTCACTAGTGCGGAAAGTACAACTTTCCGCATCAAAATGGATGCGACAAAATATACTTTTCTGCACGCTCATAGAAAAACATATTTTCCACACCATGTCAGGTCTAGTTACAAACTACGGACTTAATTACTTAAATGCTTCATTAGATGATACAAGAAAAAAATACCCGCAAAAAATAGTCATTGACAGTCAAGCACTTGATATCGAATGAAACTTTGCTGTCGAACTTGCATTGTCTTTAGATTATTTAAATTAGTTCTGAATCATAGTTTTCACGTGTTAGTATCAACGATCGTTTTTACAAACGCATGATTTCTTGTTTTGATAATTGATTTCAACATTGGGATGTGCGACACCCCCACGCCCCTCCCCCATATTTTAACTATAGGTATATACACAATAAGTATGTCTTTACTGTACTGGCAACTAAACTAGAGGCACAAAAAAGCTGTATCTATATGTATGTGCCACGATGTATGATCCTCGTACATCGTGATATGTGCATAATTTAGGACTAATCTGCTTATGTTGGGTAATTACAACATGATATACCTACTTCCACAACTATTCAGTTGAATGTCTTCATTTTTAACCACAGTATAATTAACATTATTCTTATTAATTTTGTGCTCGGGGTAATTTTTTCCTTAACCGTGCATTATGCGTTCATTATTATGTTCTTTCCTCTGCGTGTCTCCAATAACATTGTTACCATAATATTTATTCTCTAGTCTACCTAAAACCAGAATTTAAGCTATAGGTATCATCATCATTAAGCAATATTAAAACAATATACAAATCAAATAACAAACATACCTCTTCATTTCTCCATGTTTTGCTCCCCGTTTTTAAGAATAAAATTGACCCACCATATCAAAATCTATACAAGGCAAGTTATCAGGACAAGCTTTGACAAATCTTGTCTTCATTTTAAACCGAAAAATATTCACAGCAAGATTCGTTTAAAACTGAGAATAGAATTTATTGTTTTCGCTAACGTTATTAACCTCGGTTTCCGCGTTCGGCCGGCGAAAGTGAAGTTTTAAATTTTAAACGCGCAAACTCTGCAAAGTGCGGCGTTGCCGACGATTCTCCTTAAAGAATTTTATAATATGTCATCTGTCATATTTTATAGGGGGCATCTAATAAGTTCAGAATGGGATCAGTAAAATCAAAATATTTCATTGAAATGCTGCGAAATTTGATTATTTCTCATCAGGCGCATACAAACCGAATCTAATATAATTTGCCTAGGACTGCTTGGTTATATAAAAAAATACGAAATAAGTACTAAGAAAAGAGCAGGTACTTATTGAAATTAGGGATCGTGACGTCACATTCCCTACTTTTGCGACCGTTTTTTTCAATTTTTGAGCAAACTAATGGGAAAAAAAATCTGTTGGTGGAGTTCCGTGATTATCTAGACATGTTTTACAAATTCCAAGGCAAAAAATTATTTTTCATTCCTAAGTATACTTGTCCATTCCATGGCACGCTTGACTCGCCAGATGCCTTTAAATTCATATTTTGCTCAACTTTAGCACCCTGCAGAATGGAACTCCCTGAATATTTTTTGTTCAAATTTGGTATGTAGGGGTTTTGGTGTGTCCTCATTAACTCTGTGGTGTCATATTTTAAGTCAAGAAATGCCTAATATGGTTTTTCGAAAAACGCACCCCTTGTATACATATATTATACAGTGTGTTCCAGGGTAGGTGAAACGACTCTTGTAAAAGACAAAAAAAATCGAGTGAGTTGAAATTTGAGCTTTTAGGTATCAGCCCTGATTGGTTTGAAAGTAATTTGTGACATAATTTTAGTTTCGAAAAAACTGATTTTTTACTCTAGTAAACTACCTTTTCTATAGAAGTTACAGCAAAATGTTATCAAGAAAATTTGTTCAGAATGAAAAATTGAGAAAGTATACAAAATTCCAAAGGGATAGGCCTACTTTGTTTTTGTGCTCTTTTTTATTACAAAAGTGGGGAAAATCCAAAAAAGAAAAATTCAAAAGTTCAAATTATGGGCCGACGGCATTCAAATTTGGCAGTCTTATTAATTTTCGCATTCTCAACAATGTTTCTTGGTAACATTTTGTAGAATCTTTTATCAAAAGGGCATTTTTCTCCACTTGTGTAGTAAACTTTGAAATTTTGTACACATACACATTCTGAACATTCTTAATAACATTTTGCTGTATCTCCTATAGGAAAGGCACTTTACTAGTGTAAAACATCAGTTTTTTCGAAATATGCAAGGCGTAGATACTTGATTCTTCGAAACTAAAATTTTGTCACAAATTATATACTTTCAAAAACCAAGCACGGCTGATCCACAAATGCTCAAATTTCAACTCGAAAACTGTTTGTCTTGTACAAGAGTCGTTTCACCTATGATTCAAATTGTAATTTTTTGTTCTATCTAATGGCATAAAAATCCAATTGGCGGCGATAAGAAAATAACACTTGGTGATAAAATCATGGAGATCTAGTGAGCATAGAAATTTTCTGAAACGTACAGTTTCAGCCTTTTCGGGATATTTCAGGCACAAGTTGAACTATCTTTGACTCTTAAACAGCCTCGAAACTTTTCTCTAATTTAAGCCACACGGCACCTCTACAAATTTAGAAGTTACCACTGGTGTACACGCCAAAAGTAAACGCCCTGTAATGTAAACGTACCAGTGCCTTACACATTATATCTAAACCTGACACATGTTTTATTTAAATAAATAATAAGCTAATAGGCAGAAAATCCATTCTATTGAAACGTTTATGTTGGTAGAATTCACAGTTAATGAGTTATGGAGAAGAGAAGAAACAATAGGAATTTTTAGAAAAAAAGAAAGTAGAGTAGAGTAGAGAGAGGGGAAGTAAAGAACTATATATTATATATACACATACTTTACAGCATTCGACACAGTTTCCCCTAATAGGTAAATATATGTTTTGACTTTTTTAATAAAATGTGACTAAATCAGTATAAACCTTTGGATTTTGCATACTCCTACATTTTAAATCTTTCTAATGGGAAGAGAACAACCCCAATGCTATGTAGGTGCATAAAACTGAAATTATTTCACATCCTGTTGGTAAAGCCTCTGCTCCCATAGGTTTAGGGGGCAATGAATCTTAAATAAAATAGTATTAAAATCATCTTGTAACTTTCGCTACCTAGTTTAGAGGTAGGCATTCTTTAAATTTCTTACCAGCGTATATTTTCTGTTTTCCTTACTTTGTTGTGTTGCTAATTTTCAAGAATTATTTATTAAGATATGATATACTAGATATTGTACAAAACGTAAATAAAACTAACTGCACAATTGCTAAAACGTTACCAGCCATTAGGAAATTATACTTATTTATCTTAGTACCTACCTTCATAATTGTCCATATATATTTTAATTTAATTGTTTTTTTATTATTAATTCCTAGTAGGTAAATATCATTATAATTATTCTTAATAACAATGTATTCAAGATAAAAGGGTTTTTGCTGATAATGATATTACCCTGTTTAGTAGGAAACATAATATCTCAAAGAAAACCAACAATTATATTTTAATTTCCCAGAAAACTTATGAAAGAAATCAGGGACATTATTGCCAAAGATTGAAACATTTAAAATTTATATTTTAATTTTTCGTTTTGCAAAGCAGTTTTCTTATATTTATGCTATGAGCGATAAGTATCTCCCTTGTTTATACAGAGTATCTCAGAAACTATTGCAGTTAAATACAGGCGGGTGCCCCCTCAAAGTGTGTTTTTGTTGCCCGCCACTGGAGCATAATTCGAAACGCTTTATTGACTAAATAATAACATACGTAATAATAAAAAAAAAATGGGGACGAATTAGATTGTCAAATTCCTGTTTAATATCTGCGATAAACTAAGTATAGCTATGAAACTCAGGCAAACAATGTTCTGAGTATGAAAGGGTCAAAATGATTAAAGCTGCCATACTTTTAACTTTAAAAAAATATCAACATTGTTGTCCTGTCCTAGTTTCCGCAAGACCCCAGTTGCAGAATCTATTGATACATTGTGAATTAGATTGTCAAATTCCTGTTTAATATCTGCGATAAACTAAGTTTAGGTATGAAACTCAGGCAAACAATGTTCTGAGTATGAAAGGGTCAAAATGATTAAAGCTGCCATACTTTTAACTTAAAAAAATATCAACATTGTTGTCCTGTCGTAGTTTCCGCAAGACCCCAGTTGCAAAATCTCTTGATACATTGTGACGTAAAGCCAGTCTACTACACTAGAATAATTTGCAACCCTATTCAACAATACAATGGGCCGTTGTCGTTGTCTGCCGCGATCGTTTTTATCGTTTTTTTTTTAAGTGCTCGTACAACAGAAACAAAAATGTGCGATGTGTATACTTATTTGGGGTCTCAATTCAGGAATCGTTCTGCGTTTCCTTCGAGCATGAAGGCTTGAAGAAAGTTCCATGGGTTTCTCCATAAAAGCAACTAGTTTTAGCCCCAATTTAATGTGGAAAATACCGAATACAAAAGTGATTTTTCGAAAAAAATAATTTGAAAAAAGTTGTTGCTTCTGTCGAGATAAATACGTAGTTGAGGTATCGGCACTTATTTCTGGGGAACCCTGTATATTGACACTTCGTCTGTGTGTCGATGTCCTTACGTAACGATTCCTAAAGTCGGGGGGGGGGGGGGGGGCAGGAAGCCCGTCTCGACGGTAATGAAAACATCAAAGTCGCCGTCAGACGGAACTACGCGGGAAGTACAGAAATTAATTTCGATGGAGGTCCTTTCTGCGACTGCCGCCGAAAACAAAAACGGACGCCGCGATGCGTGCAACCATTGTCTTGTACAAACGTGCCGCGTGCACGCGCTAAAGCCCCTTTCTTGTCAAAGTATTCTACGGGTCCGGAATGATTTCATCGGACGGGTTGTGACAGCTTTATAAATCAACCTTAAAAACAGGATTTGGAAATTTCAATTTTATGATATTATGATGCGTAAAGGGTCTCCCCTCCGATCAACACTGACATTGAGGTTATGTACTTTGTTATTGTAGGCCACAAACATTTTATACGTGTATAAACCAGGTATTACTTATCTAGTCATATTTGCAAAGTCTAGAGAATACTATAAGTCGGCGCACTCGGCCTTGTGTAAACAAACGTTTCCCCCCTGCCGTCTCCCGCTCCCTCGGCCCGCCGTCATCGGAGTACGGCGATCGATATCTGATTTGATAAGAAAATAAGCTTATAGACCGGGAGATAGTGACAGATTTTTGGACGTGATTTTACTCAGTATGCCTTGCAAAGGGCATTATGTGGCACATATTCTCACAATAATAAGGTATGAATCAGAGAGTCATCCTGGGTTCTTCATGTGAAAAACTGGGTTTTCAATTATTCGAAAAATATGCGTTTTGATATGATTTTATACAGGCTGCCATGTGTTTTATAATGAAGTTCAAATAGAAAATTCCTCGGAAAACCATAGGCATACCGTTAGGGTGGGTCCAAAGGGCTATTATTTCCACGTGATCTTGTATTTTAATAATTAATTTTTCCACGTTTCTAAACAGGTTGCCAATGAGAAGTATGCAAGTTCTTGTTATGAAACTGCTGAAGAAAAGATGGCATACCGTTTGCGCATATCCAAGTACACTTAACATCGAATAAATCGTTTAAATTATTAAATAACATTCAATTTAAACAGTACTTGGACAAGCGTAAAAGGTATGCCATCCTTTTTTCAGCATTTTCATAACAAGCACTTGCATACTTCTCCTTGGCAGCCTGTTCAGAAACGTGGAAAAACTAATTGTTAAAATACAAGTTCACGTGACAATAATAGCCCTTTGAACCCACGCTAACGGTATGCCTATGGTTTTCCGAGGATTTTTCTATTTTGAACTTTATTATAAAACACATGGCAGCCTGGCTAAAATCATATCAAAACGCATATTTTTCGAATAATTGAAAACTCAGTTTTTCATATGAAGAACCCAGGATGACTCTCTGGTTCATACCTTATTATTGTGAGAATATGTGCCACATAATGCCCTTTGCAAGGCATACTGAGTAAAATCGCGTCCAAAAATCTGTCACTATCTCCCGATCTATATGTAGCTGAGAGCGGTTCGAGGCTGATTTACGACCAGTCGCAAAAAATTGTTGTTTTCTCCGAGAGAACAAAGAAGTGAGCTGACTTATACTATTCTCTAGACTTTGATATTTGATCGGCGTTTCTCCCTATAGGGTTTTCAATAATCTGGATAGACTTTAATTATAACCTTAAATTTAGAATGAAACAAACTAAGTTCTTTGATTTCAACTACCTTATCAATTTATACCTACTAATGTTACAGTAAATAAAAACATATTATTAGATATTCTCATGGTAACACAAAGTTAAAATATGTATTAAGAATGTTTTTAAATTTGACAGCAGATTCTGGTATTATGAGATATCCGAATAACGAAATAAAATTTGGTATACAGGGGTGACATTTCAAATTAGTACACTTCCATAAAATGATTATTTTTATGACGAAAAACTGCATTTTAAACTAATTGACAGATCCTTACTACAAAAAAAACTTTTAACGAAAACTCCAGAAGAACTTGAGTTAACCAAGATCCCCATGCATAGACTCGAAATAAGGTCACTGTGTGTATACGCCACTCATTCAGCATTTCCCACAACAGGACTGTACCAAATTTCATCAAAATGTACGGCATAATATTAATAATATTTTAATATTAATTTTTTCATTCAAATAGGTAAGTCCTCCCATAATTTTAATAATAATTAAAATAAAACTCAAAAGCCAACACCCATTGACATTTAACTAATAATTTTATTGTTTGGTTTCACTTAATAAATAATGAAAACATTAGATAAAGAAAGAATGATGGATTTTTGTTTGAGGGCACAGGGAGAATATTCGGATAGGATTCAGGTCAATGGAGGATTAGTGGAAACGGCAACAATTTAATTTACAATATACTGCACCTACTTTCCCAACAAAATAATTTGTTTGGAATTATTTTTATTACTTTGTTTCAGGTAGTTGATTTTAAATGTAAGTATTAGCAGAATTGTTATTATGGCGTATATATTATATCCTTTTCACTTTCCGATGAAATTTTGTACAGGCTTGTTTTTGGGGACGCTGAATAACACGGTGTAGGTATTGAATATTCAGTTTTAACAGAAAAAAATCGCTAACACGATTTATCGAATTTTCGTTAAAAGGAAATTGCACAGTAGGCATTGTTTTTTGTAGTAAAAATCTGTAAATTTTCTATAGAAATCAGTTTTTCAAGGGCTGCAATTCAGAAAAATCATCAAAATCGGAAAAAAATCGGTAAAAAAATTTCATCTAATATAAAAGTATACATCATACACAACGTAAAAATAATAATTAAAGGGCTTTTCTGGGCAATTTTTAAAAAACAGTTATTGCCAAAAAAGTTGGCGCAGTGAATTTACTTATTAATTATCATTTTGTAAAAGAAAATAAAAATGTTGTAAAACAGTTAAACATTTTTTGCTTTTAGAGATAACAGGGTGACCATATTTCGAGTCTATGCATGGGGATCTTGGCTATCTTAAGAGATACGAGGTCGGTTAAATTGTGGCGAAGTTGCGAAATTTGATGACGAGTAACATGGTAAAAAAAAATTTGGCTGCCCCTTTTCGTTTTGACGATGATGCGAAAAAACTGAAAATTGTCGTTTTCGTTTTTATTTTTTTAAACGAAAACCAAGAGGCTGGACATTTCTAAGTTAAAAATTATTAAGGCACTTTTTACAGGGAATCTAAATATGGCTTCGTATTTTTTTGTCGCCTATCTGGACAAAGAATGACGATCAACTTTTCTTTTTTTGTGGGCGCCATATGGGATTTTTGCATTTTTTTAAAATAATATTTTTTTCTTGTTAAAATGACATGTCACATATTATGCTTTATTTTTTCTTGCCTTAATATCAAAATAATCGTTTTTGCATAGAGTGCCTTGGAAACATAAGCCTAGTTTCCCATTCTTGCGAAGTGTGCTTCGGCATATTGTTTGACGGTTCGGTAAAAATTCAGTTAATGTTAAATTTATTGATTAAAAATAAATCATAAAGATTAGGGATGCACCGAATATTCGGCAATGCCAGAAAAATGGCATCCCTAATGTTTATGATTTATTTTTAATAGATTAATTAAACATTAACTGTATATGTTTACTGAACTGTTAAACAATATTCCAAAGCACACTTCGCAACAATGGGTAACTAGGCTTATGTTTCCAAAGCACTATACGCAAAAACGATTAATTTGACATTTATACGGCAAGAAAAACAAAGTAAAGAATAACGTGTGATATGTCATTTTAAATAAAAAATCTTCTTTTCAAAAATACAAAAATTCAATATGACGCCCATAAGAAAAAGAAAAGTTGATCGTCATATTCTTGTCCAGGTAGGCGACAAAAAAATGGGAGGCTATACTTAGATTCCCTGTCAAACGTGCCTTAATAATGTTTAACCTGGAAAAATGTGCAGCCCCCTTGGTTTTCGTTTAAAAAAATAAAACGAAAACAACAATTTTCAGATTTTCGCATTATTTTCAAAACAAGAAGAGCCAGCTAAAATCTTTTTTTACAATGTGACTGGTCTTTAAATTCCGCAACATTGCACCAATTTAATTGACCTCGTATCTCTTCAAATAGCGAAGATCCCCATGCATAGACAAGACGGTCAAAATGATTTTAAGAATTTGTAAACTCCCCTAGAGTTTTCAGAGTTTTGTTATTATTATGTAAAAATTTAGCAAATATTAAATAAATCTAAGTACAAATTCTACCCATTTAGAAAGCAAGGGATTTTGCACATTGGAATGTTTTAGTCAATTTAATAATTAATGATACAAATGTCATTATACCAGGTAGATACCTAATACCATAAATAACAACAGAATTAACGGAACAATTGATAAAATGGTTGTAGGTACCTATATAGCTGTTTACACATATTTTACCTGTGTTTATAGGTTTCTACCATTATGATCTCGTAATCTTTCTAAAAGACCTGTTTAAAATTCTTAAATTACTTTTCAAATTTTGATACCTGTTTTACGTCATTATTATTCCACATTTAAGTTTTGCCGTCATCAAAACTTTATAAAACAATCCCAAAAGTCGATCGTAAAGTCATATCGGGTATAACACTTCCAGTTTACACATCTTAATATAATTTTCACTTAAAATGGATTTTCCACCGCGCCCTTCGATGTTTGAACAGATAAGAGTAATAGGTCAAGGTTCTTTCGGAAAAGTGACTCTAGTGCGGAAAGTTTGTGGCGTCGACAGAGGAATCTTCTACGCACTGAAGACCGTACGAAAGGACAGCCTTATCAGGGAATGCATGGTGGACCACATGTGGGGAGAGCGCGAAATCCTGGAAATAGTTCGAGATTCGCCGTTTGTTTCAAAGCTGCACTACGCCTTCCACACCAGTGACTGCCTGTTTTTTGCCATGGAGTTCGTCGAAGGGGGCACTCTCCACGACCTTATGAAGTCAAGATGTTTCGTCGAGTACGAGGCTCAGTTCTACGCTACCGAAATGATCCTAGGAATCGAAAGCATCCACAACATGGGGGTTGTCCATAGAGACATCAAGCCGGGGAATATACTTATCGACAGACATGGTCATGTTAAAATTGGCGATTTTGGAGTGAGCAAAAGAATACAAGGGAGGACATACAGCTACTGTGGGACGCTCGACTACATGGCTCCTGAAGTGGCGATGAAATCTAAGGCCATCGGACATGGCAAAGAGGTTGATTGGTGGGCTCTTGGTGTCGTTATGTACGAGATGCTGATGTTGAAACGACCGTTCGACAACTTACCTGGTCAAAAAGGGACGCAGAACATATTATATAATATCCTCACGAGGGAGGTGAGTATTTCGTATTCTTATACACCCGAAGTCCAAGATGTGGTGGCAAAGCTTTTAGACAAAAATTGTAGATATCGGCTGGGCTCATCGAGGGGTGCGACTGATGTGAAAAATCATCCATTTTTTGATGGGATTAATTGGGATTTAGTTGGGACCGGTGCATATAAACCTTTAATGCTGCCATATGTGGATTCGTCGTTCATGTTGCAAGTTATCATGACGCCGATACCAGATATATATTATTTTGGGGAATATGATGGTGAGGCCATAGCAACCGACAACGATTTTTTTGAAGGTTTTGAGTTTGAAGCACCGTTTGTGAGTGACAATGTAAATGATAATAACATGTTAGCGTGTTAAAAGTATTATAGTATTTTTGTAAACTTTGTAATAATATTAAATTATTAATAATAGATACATTGATATATATTTTTTCGTTTCTTTACTTCACAGCTTCCTTACCCTTAACGATGATATGAAAGTAATTAGGTATCTCAAAACAATATGTTATTAAAGAGTATACTATACATTACCCATTTCATTATACTCGTACCTATAAAAATGTAAAACAATTTGCTTCAGTTAAATCAGTGCTGAGCGAATAAATGGAGAATAAAGTGTTTCGTAAAAGTTTAACGTAGTGCCAACCAATAAGCAACTATTTGAGAATAAAATTGGATGGAATAATTTGTAAGTATCTAAGAAAAACATCAGAATTTATTTCTGAAAAATTGCGCGCCTATGTAAAATTGAACAATAGTAGTTTATGATACAAGGTCGAAAAGTTGAGTTTTTCGTACGACTGTATATTATCATAAAATATTTTTTGTTCGGATGTGCTTAAATATATTTAAAAAAGTAGGAAAGTAACAGTAGACGCTGTTTTACTTTAATTTTTTCATTAAAATAAATTGTAGTTACGTCTGAAGATCTAGTCAGCCATGACTTAAACGATTGAACTGCCAATGTGCTTGTGTCAAGCTGGTAAAATATTATACTTCGTTTTAATAAAAGAAATACAACAAAAATGAACAGTGATGAGTGATGATTTCCCTGAATAATCCACCTCCGGAGATAAGAAAATCTGCAAATTTGGTTAATTTAAAGTGATGCTAAAATACCGGAATTTTGAACTCAACATTAATGATATTGCGAGCGTGCGCAAAAATGCATTACATTGAGTTCTTAATTCCTGTATAATACCATCACTCTATTAACCAAATTTGGTGCTTTTCTTATCCCCGGATGTTAGCATACCTATACATACCTACTTCCATTCTTCAGGAGAATCTTAATCTAGTGCAATAAAATTTGCAAATAAAAATCCAAACAGGATGATTTTTTCAGGGGGACTGCCTCCTGAATGTCCAACTTAAAAGATCACAATCGAACTTTAGAGGATGAACTTCGGGTAAACTTTTTCTTTTTTGTTTGTTGTTTTTTGTTTACTTAATGATTTACAGGCATTATATGACAAAATATTCGTTTGCCACAGGGCTGCTCCTGTAAACTTTTTTTTGCAAAACAATTACCCAATAAAAGTTAATTTTGTTCTACTTTTTTTATTATCTTGACTACTTAACAAGTTACAGCGCATTTATGTCACTCCCAATACTGCTTTTCGAGGTGTTTTTGCGCTATAACTATAGCGCAGTTCATACCAGGAGTTCGAGTGCGATCTTTTGGTGTGGGACACTCAGGAGGCAGTCATCAAGCAACCCTGAAAAAATAATCCTGTTTGGATTTTTTTGCAAATCTGACATCTTTATTCGATAGAGGGAGTAACAATAAAAAGGAAACAGAGCCAACATCTTTTCGGGTACTCCATTGTTTACAGCATTTCATTTAAGAATAGAAGCAGTTTATACAGGGTGTCCCAGAATATGTAGGCAATCACTCGTAGAGCTAGGCATAACATTAGAAGCAGCTCATGTTGAACCACCATACAAAATTATGTAATAAAAATCGTATTAAACATAGACATTTCATTTTATTGATATCAACCAAAAGTGTATTTTTTTCAAGATATCTAAAAATATTATTTTTTGTCTTTATAGTAAAAAGTGTAAAAAAATTGACATGATTGTGCTACAACTAGTCCGTCCCTGGCAAACCAAATAAGACAATTTTTTTTCCTGGGCCCTTTTTAAGGAATCTTATCTATTTCCACCGTATTTAAAAACAAATAAAGTAACAAAGTTTTTTAAAAGTTATTTAAAAAAATCGATTTTCAGGGGCGTAGTTTAGGGGCTTGTATCTCCGTAGGTGGACCCTCTGGGGAAAATTTTTATAGAAACTTGTCATGTTATTTTAACCTCCCTTGTATAAATCCGTTAGATCGCCCACATATTCTGGGACACTCTGTATAAGCTGATTTTCAAACGAATCATTTTTGGGCCATTCACCGCGGATTTTGGCTTTGAAAAATAAGCAGGTTGGCATTTTAGGTACTGTATACAGTCATACAGTTTTGCGTAAACAATAGTAGGTATAAGAATAGGTACCTATATAGTTCATGCGCCTCGGTTCATGAGGTGGGAAGTATGTACTTCATTACAGCCTAGGGCTAATTATTAGAGTTAAGAGCGTTGTGGGGATTTGTTTAACATACATAATTAGTTTCGATCGATTACAATTTCCTAGGATTTCACTACCATTTTTGGTAAAGATAATTTGTTTAATTTAAAATTTTTCATTGCAAATGAACAATTAATAGAAAAGTAAAACTAGACATGAAACCGTGACAGCAAAATCCAATAGACAGTTTTGGTCACAACTCAATTCTGCTTTTAAGAATGTATTTAGGTTTAATGTTGTACAGGACCGTACTAACTTTTTTGTAGAATTAATATCTTCCTAAACATATTTCATGTCAAAATCTATTATAGTATTATTTGGAGGACACAAAAAATTTTCGACATATTTTTTCAAATCTTGAAAACGAAATTTTTGTGGATCTACATAGATATGAAATTTTCCTTAAAAATGTCATTTTCTATAAAGTGTTAAAGTCCTGGTACAAAATACTGGCTGAACCAGTATATGATAAAAACTTGTTATCTTTACTTATTTATTCGCTTCGTTACTAATATTTTACAGATCTAGTCCAAATTGTGAACTGGAAGTGGTGATTTTGAATCTAATAGTACCTACAAATTTGGTTATTTGATGGAAAAAAATCTGGCCTGATGCTCTGTGCGCGATAGCAACGTGAAATATCTCTTACTCGGCGCGCTACGTGATGCGAATGTTTCCCCTCTCCAAATCTCTTTACGACGCCATAAAAACATTTGAATTTGGGCCTACTTATAGCCGGGGGAGCCAGAGACAAACTTTAAAACTTCCAGAAGTTGCGTGCCATTTTTCATCCCAAATGAAATATTCATACAATATTTTATTCCCCTATTATATTATCCGGCTCTTAAATTTCCGAGTTCGGTACGAAAGTCTTTAAGTCTCGTGGAGTATTTTACACCGCGCCGTGAAGAAGTTGATGTCCCGGAATGAAAATATCATATAGGGGGTGGGCGAAGGGGAGGGCGGTAGATACCTATTACCCTGCATGATTGGAAATCACTTCTAGCTTCATACACTTGGTTTGGTTCGGTTGATCGGATGGGACTTTTTTGTGGAGGTATTAGGCGATGAAATAGCACTTATATTTAGATTAAATCATAGACAAACGAATGTGCACTGGCGTAGTGTCTTTTAGTTATAGTTAAATAAAAGTAGGTTACATCCTATAGAATAGCAAATTCCAGTCAACTCTGAACGGATATGGTTTCATATCCATCCGAATGTGCACAGTAAAAAAAATCGGTGTAAATCCTCTTCGTGTGTAAGTGGTGAAAGAAATTTGGTGAACAATTGACACGAAAATTGGTGGATTCCAAATATCTTACCTCATTTGGTAAAATTCACACTACAACAAATTCGTTAATTTTAACACTTAGGGGTGTAATTCTTTTATATTTTTAACACGGCTTCGTGTTTGTTCACACCACGCGGTGTTCCCTTAACACCATTCGGTGTCTCTTGGCACTAAGCGGTGTTAAATTGAACGTATTAACACAAGTTCGTGTTAGGTAGATGAGAGGGGGAAGGTATTTCAGCAGCCATGGGTGTAAAATCTTAGGCAATCGAAGCCATGGCATCAGTTGTTTGTCGAACGTGTTGCGCGATGGAGCTTATCAGTTTGTGTGATGTGTGACCCGACCGCGTATAATAGTTATAAAAGTGATCCTACCGACCGATAGTGCAAAAATGGTGTTGTTATGCAAAGTAAAATTTCATAGTCAGATGAATTAAAACGACAGGCGAATATGCAGATGTGACGACGAAAGGTACTGTGTGATAGCCGAGGTGATAGCCCCTAACCTATACTCATCGACTGTGTTGATATGAGTTTGTTCTCACCGAAATCAGAATCCAGTCGCGAATCTGATTGATGGATTTTAAATTATCGGACTGTTCTGATTGTTTTGATTCCTGCTGACTGGCTCCGACTTAGTTGGGACCTGATTGTGCTTGTGAGAATAGGCCTATCTAACTAAATCACTGTGTCGCAACGTTTGAAGTTTCTTTTTGTCTCGCACGGACAATTCTGCAAGGCAACAGTTACTTACAGTTTGTTCAGCGAATGTTCGGCCCTGCGTCACAACTCCCGTCTTTGTCTGGCTCGTGAATATACGACCGATATCCGTCGTATAGTTATGAGTAAGACAAGGACGGGAGTTGTGACGTAGGGCCAAACATTCGCCGAACAAACTGTAAGTACATTGTATGAGAATTTGTACGAAATAGTTTGATTATCAAAATGTAGGAATTTGAAAGAAAACGCTCTTTTGAAGTATATCTAAGTATAAATAACCTCCTAACATAAAGCATTTCTTGTGTTTGTGGTTAGGTACACTTTTCTTACGAATTCGTACGATATTATATATATATATATATATATATATATATATATAGTTGAATTGTACTCTTGACTAGATAAGGCTTGGAAAACCTTCCTGTGGTTTAGCACAACATACAATAGACCTTGGACATAATCCTGATTTTTTAAATCTGAAAATTTTACAAAATGAAAATAATAATAATAAAAGAATATTTTTAGAAACTTTCCAAATTATTAAAAAAGATACAATCAATAAAAAGAAAGATTTACAACATTTTATTAATTCATATTCATATTTATTCATAAATTGTTGTTACCTCCCAGATAAAAAACTCCATCCTTTATATTTTCCACCTTAAAGGTTTATTGTATTATTAACAATCACTAAATTATAAAAAATGTCTTTTGAAATTTCAAAATTTTTTGTATGTCAATCAAAAAGATGCATTTATATATATATAGATGAATATATAGATATATAACTTTTTTATTACCAAATATTTTTGGCTGTGAGAATGAATATTTATTTATAGCTTTAAGAAAGAAAATGTTGATATTTTTATATCAACTTGTAAGGAATCGTTCATATATTTTGGAACTGAAATAAAGTATTTTCTTTACTTATGACCATTTATTATTTCTTACAAATAATTTAATTTGAAGACCAAGCACATGTTATGCCTGGTTCATACAGCTTCTTTATCTTTTAGTTTTATTTTATTTTGACAAGTAACACATTTCCTTAATTTGAACTTATCAATGACATTTGAAATGTCTTTAAAATAAAGTATATCTACATGTAAAACTATAAGAGAGAAAGAAGAAGAAAGGGGAATACCAAATAAATTATATTACACCATTTTGACCAAATCGCGTGTAAAAGTTACACAACACCGTGTAAATATTCACACCAGCATAATTCTTATTGACACCAGAACATTTGGTGAAATTGACCAAAAAAGAAGGTGTAAAATTTACCAGATATGCTGTGGACTTATATATATAGACCACTTTTCGTGTCAAATTTAACAACGGGTTTAAATAAATAATATAATCTCATGCAGATCCATTAATCCTGGAGAATTTTTGAATTGAAATACCACACAATTGAAAGCGGGAAATACAAACCTATTGACCCAGTTGCTACCAACTTCCTCCTATTTTATTTCCGAATGCTCTTGTATGAAACGAACTGGACAAAAATGAACCATTCGGAGCGAATGCCTCCGACATCTGTCGTCCCGTAATCGTATTACCGAAACTCTCTAAACTCGTCTCTTAAAATTTTATATCGCCGTAAAACCGATGCAGAACGCCATTCTCAATTAGCGAATTGCCGGCAACGATATCTCTTAACGGTAACTGCGCGTCGGCCGGCCGTTATTCGATTATTTGTATTAAAGGAGTCCCCTCCAAGGCCCCCCTCGATTAAGATATAAATCATAGCCCGGTAACTTGATCGCCCTCCGGTAAATTAAAACGCGGAGCGTGAGTGCGTGATGGCGCTTTCAGGAATTTTAATTTGCGAACTTCGCGGCGGGGGATAATGATAATCACCTCGTAATTTTTAAGGAAACTTTGAGAAATTACTTAGGGCTTTATTACTATATATTCACAGTTATAGCCACATAAACAAGGCAAAGATAAAATTGCTACGCTCCATGTTTAATTTATTTCAACCACTCTACAGGGTGAAGTTCCCAGAACTTTTCTTTTTCTTAAGATATAAAAAAAGATCATCTTAAAAGTTGTAAATAGTGGATGATGTTGCCAAAGATCATAATTGATATTATGATCATTGGTGTGGCAGAAAACCGTGAAATACCATTTCCGAATTATATAGTAAACTTTTTTAACTTGAATGGGCGAATCTCAGGATAAACACAGACGATCGATGCTATAAAAAAATATTTGTTTTGACCAAGAAAGTCACATAATAAGATTCCAAAATGTTGGGAGCTTTTAAGATATTCAAGAAATACTTATTTTATTTCGAGAATAACTAGGCATAACTTTAAAAGCTACTAACATTTTGGAATTTTATTATGTTACTCGATTGGTCAAAATATAGTATATTGTGCAACAAGTTAAGCAATATGCATTGCTTAATGAGTGCTACATTATACTTTGTGCATGACTTGCATAATATGTGAAAAATTGACAAAATAACCCGCCAACATTGCGGGTAGGTGGAGCACAAAATATTTTTTATAGTTATCGCTCGATCGAATTCAAGTTAAATCAATTTAGTTTAAAATTTGAAAATGGAATATTTTAAAAACGAAAATATATAACGATAGAAAATTGTATGTTAGAAGATAATGGGTAAAGGTCATTTACGCTTACGTTTTATTCTATAACCAACGTTTCGATTTATTTAAAATCGTCTTCAGGGTTCTACAATAAGAAAGAATTTTTGTTAAATGTGTGTTAATAACGAATTATTATTAGATAACAGTCAAAGAGAAAAAAAAGGGGGAAAATTAAAATTTATAAAAATAATAAATAAATTAAGAAAATAAACCAGAAAATTTGCCTTTCCGAGTCAATAATTAGTTATAAAAACAATAACCTTATTAGATACATCTGTATAAGGTCAAACACCATCGAATAGGTTTTTGGTAGACACAATACAAACTATATTTCATTGACTGCTGTAGAGTATTAAAAATGCCGTTCAAGAAAAAGGGAGAAATAAAAAACGAAGAAAAAAATCCAGATGGTATAGGTGAGAAGAACATAGGTACGTATTGCACAGTCATAAAATAAATTTATTAAGGTTAATCTTATTTATAAGGTTGTAGTAGGCTGAATTTAAACCTTCAATATCCCTCCGCGTGTTTACACTTATGCTCTTTTTCATATAAATCATCTCCTTTAATAAACGTCTAGATAAGTTCCCTTGCTTTGCATATAATTTCGTAATTACAAAATCAAATTCATGGTCTTTCTCCCTACAATGTTCTACCAAAGCAGTAAAATTGTATATTATTTGAATCGTCGCCTCGTGACGAGCAGATTTCAAAAATGATAAAATCTATGTGTCCCATTAAGAAAACATAAGTTTTGTTTGTCACGGTTTTGTGCAGCAAATAATAAAATTTGACCTCACCGTAAAAAAAACAATTCGGTATCCACAACTTATACACGAAACATGTTTTATATCTATAATAAAAAAGGTATGGGTAGACCATTCTCAGATGAACACCCTGTATATATTACATGGTCATTCTGCAAGAAAAACATATTGATAAGCTAGTTTGATTTTTAACTTTCGCAGCCTTTCTTCATTATACTTAGGTGTTTTTTTCTAAAATGCGTCTATGTCCTTTCCTGGCTTTCTGTTTATATTTTAGTTCATTCTGACTAAGTTCTCAGCTCATTATTTAGAAATTATGTCAAACTCTGCGTTTCATACTTAAAACCTACGTTATAATTATGCAGTGCGTGACAAAAACGTAGGTCAATCAATTGACCACAAATTCTTTGGGCCGAAATAATAATACGATTCTTAGTTTCCTCATTTTATTAATAACTTCTATATTTTTAAGATATTTCGTTGTTTGGCACAATTTTGTTTGTTATAAAAATGAATTGTGTGATTTTAGTAAAAAAAAAACAAAAAACAGACGCAATAAAAAGGGAGTTGTTGTGCACTTTGACCTCCAATTATGTTCTGCGTACGTCTATGGTTTTAGTGAATATTTTTTTACATTCAGCCCCTATTTTCAGATTTTTTACTTTTGTGAAACTTTGATTTAAGATTTGGTTTACAAGGCACTACAACTTAATTTACTACTTATCGATTTTTTGTTTATTTTAGGCTTGAAACTTCAAAATAAATGTTTGTGTAGTTCGAAATATCGGGCATAAATTTAAGTTTGAGTTTTTGTTAAAGTTCTTATGTGTTTTAAATCACAGGCGCACAGGGTGGCTCAATTTAAATGCGCACTGCCGCTGCTAAAACAAAAATAAAATTCAAAAACTAATTGTGTAAAATTTTTTGAGGCATGGTTTCAGTTTTTTTTAACATTTAAACAATTCCGATGTTTCGAAAAAGTGGAGAGCGAATTTTATCACGGGGCTTTCCTAATAAGCGATCCTCGTATACAAAATCAAATAATTCTAGGATTCCTTACAAAATCCTACATAATTATAGTTTTTGAATTTTATTTTTAGCACAAAAATAGCGACCACTCCAACATTGTTGGATCTCGTAAACCCAGTTCTAAATGAAAATTTTACAAGATTACAGAAATGCATAGGTTCAGAAAAATAATTCTGATATAAATTATATGCCTGAAAGAAGAAAAGTGACTAAATTGGTCCAAATAGTCGATGGCTAATGCATTAACCTACTTTTTTGTAACACCCTGCATTGTAGTAAACCACGGGCGTAGCCAGGATTTAGTTTTGGGGGGGGGGGGTTTAGTTTGAGAAGTAAATAAAACAACAAAAATATACTTACATGCAATTTAATATCTATATATTCATCCGAAAAACTACGACATATTTATAAAGTTCTTAACTTTAAATGAAATGGATAAATTAATTTCGTTCCTCTGCGCTAAATCTAAAACCATTACAGAAGAAATCTTCGGCTTTTTCTTTTAAATATATCCACTACTTCATCTGCATGAATTTCTGTTCCATAGTGAATGTTCATTAACCATTAAGTCTGTTTTCACTTGTAGTGTTTCGTAAATAGTTTTTCAGTCTCCTTAGGCTCGAGAAAGACCTTTCTGGGGTAGCAGTGGATACAGGAATGGTAGCCAAGATTTGTAGTAATGTGTAAATATTAGGATAAAGGTTTTTATCGCACATATCTAGGCATTCCAAACTAGATTTCGGGGTAGGCAGTCTTCTTATCAGCATGCAAGGTAGCTGAAGCTTTGATAGCTAAATCCAAATTTGTTTCTTTATTAGAAACCCCTTGACCTTGACTACACCACTTTTTCCAGTAGTCCATACCTTTGGAAATTCAAAATTTTGTTTAACCTGCTAACTGCTAAACGACCTTTCTGCTCCAGGGCAGTTGCAAAGTATGGTGGAAAATATTTGTAACAAAACAGTGAGAGCAGGAGAGCCAACGGTGAGTGATGAACTTGACAGGTGGAGGTAACGACGACAGCGTTGCCAACCTTTCCTTTAAAGGAAATATTTGCCGGGGATAACGCAAAAATAATACAAATAATAGACCATAATATTGTCGCGATTGTACGTTCAATTTTGCAATTATTGCACTAGAGCACAAAGGGCGGGTTAGGGCTGAGGGCGGATGGGGGGGGGGCACAGCCCCTCCATTTTTCGACAGTAATAATGATTCACGTATCTATCCTTAACAAGGTCATCGAATAACAGTGCACTAAAATTACTCACTTGCACGGTACACTTAATTCTCTTCACTATTCGTTCACCACTTTTCACTTTTATTCGCTTCGAGTTCGCATGGAATAATACTGCCGTAAGCGCGGTCACACGCCGCGGCGCCGCTTATATAGCAGCCCAGTAGCCGTCCAGAAACTTCCACGAACTTCCACAAAGTTCCGCTCATTTCGACCTAGGGGCGTGGCGAATAATCGAGAAACAACGCAAAGTGTCCCTACAATACAAAATAGTTCGGCTGCAACTGCGTCTGCCTCTCGTCAAAAGATGGCGCTAGGCGCTACTATTACTACATAATATATTCAAACGTAATAATAATTTAACTCTTCACTCCTCGTATTTTTTCGGTATAATATTAGGTAATATTTTGCTTATTTCGGGGGGGGGGGGGGGGGGGTTTGAACCCCCGAAACCCCCCCCCCCTTGGCTACGCCCGTGTAGTAAACATAAAGTACCCACCCAAACAAGCGGTATTGCCTAGATTTAGTTTAGTTGTGATATATCGAAACATCCTTCTAGAAAGTAACATATTACGAGTCTCCAAAAAACGTCCAAAACTTCGTCTATTTCCTGCCGAACCAACCCCCCCCCCACTTTCTGTTTCCGCTGTCATTTTATTAATAAGCAGCGCGCTGTTCCCGAAACAGAAAAACTTCTCCCCCGTTTCCTGCCAGCAGGCAACTTGGGCGATAAATAAGCCCCAACTTTCCTCTTTCCATTTGCGCCGGTATATGGGGGAGACCGGAGTGGTCAAACATAAAGACGTTTTAAAAGTAATCGCCCGGACTATCGCGGCGTCCAGCGGGAGAAATGGCCCATTGGGCACTTACAAGCGGATGGCGGAATGGCGTACGTCATCGGAGGTGGCCGTGGGGAGGAAGTTCGGGGGAGTGGTCACCTAATGACGGCCACGAGGAGAATTGCGAGTTTATTGCCGTGTGAGTCATTCGTGTTGCACGGTCCTGCGGTTTCTCGCTGATTGAATTGAATTCCATCAACCGCATGGCGACTAAGTGAAATGGACATTTTTCAAGTGGTTTTCTCCGAGTGCTTGCACTTTTTTCTATAACTGATATAAGCTTTTGTATCCATAAAACTATGCGTCTACGATAGTACCAAAAGTGAAACTTTCCAATAGCAAATTGCAGCACGCCGTGCGTTACATGTATTCGTAGGTACCTATAGTATTGCAACGATAGTATGTAAAAATTTTGGAGTATACAGGGTTATTCATATAACATTCTACCCCCTTAACCTATTTGTTTTTAATTTTGGGAAAATAATGTAAATATGAAAATTGTATAAAATTTTATTGCGATTTCAGTTTTGTAGTAGAGTGGATTGGTCCAAATGAAACTATTTATGGCCTGTCGGAAGCCCAGACTTGACCCCACTCGATTTCTTTCTGTTGGTCACTTTGAGGGATCGGGTATGCGGAGAGGTCAAATAATATCGATCAAGTTAAAGAAAAATATCTCAGAAGATCAGAGAGATGAACGAGGCAGGTATCGTGGCTGACTACACAAGAGAAGTTGGTTAAGAAGGTATGCGGGTGAGCTGGCAATATCTACTATCTGCAATTTTTAGCGAAAATTACTTTTTGTCATACGCTCCCAAAAATAGCTATTTTACGGCCTCATTTAACTCCGTAAATTCTTCTTTTTCGGCCTAGTCCCTAAATGAATAAATGACATGACATTATCAAATAAGCAAACTTGTTGCTACATCGATTTCTAAGCCAACATTTTCGAACGTTATGATTTAAAAAATTATGGAAAATTTATAAATTTAAGCGTTCTGAAGAATTGTAAAAAGTTTATAAAAAAATTTTGGAGCTTATGACTAAAGAATTGTGTTTGTCACACGTACCTAAATGAAGTTTTTCAGGACTCATCTGTTATTCCGGACTCGGCTAACGCCTCGTCCGGAAACGGCAATGATTCATCCTAAAAAAACTTCATTTCAGGTAATTGTAACAAAATAGTATATTTCATTACGAGTCTGGAAATAAAGATTTTTCCGTGGGCGCGTGACAAATTCCCGTGTGAGGCGCAGCCGAACACGGGAAATCATGCAAGCACGGAAAAATCTATTTCTGGACGTGTAATGAACGATATTTTTTATTATACCTACTTCTTTGAAAACGGAAACTTAAAACATTTTATCTGCATATTATAATAAATTTAATTGACAAAAAATAAACAATGCAGACAATATAGTGTTTGGTATGTATGATACGTTTCCATGGTTTCTCTCAAATTATTTCAAAGGTGTTTTGTTGTAAATTAGTTATTGTCAGATAAGGTGAATAAAACGTCAAAAATATTACAGAAATGTATCTAAATATTGAAACACTTACGAATTAAAATACAAAATAGGTACATGTTAAATATCAGAGAGCATATAGTTTCTTAAATTTAGTTTACTTTGCTGTACCTATATTTCTATTTTAAAGCCATATATTCGGTACTTTTATTCAGCGCACGGCAAGTTTTTCGATGCGCTGTTTCCGTGCGCTAGCCCGAAAACTCCATCTTTCATTATTGCTAAAACAGATGAAAATAAGGTGTTTTCAAAGAAGTATAATAAAAATAACTATTTTGGTGCCTATGGAATCTTCAGCGTCTTGCTGATAGAATTGAGGCAATATCCTACCTCGCTAATAGTACCTACACTCCCAACCTCTTTGCCTTTTACCACAGAAAATATATCCAGAACAGAGAGCTCCTTAATGACAGCTGTGAAATGGACTCCAACTTTGAAGCATAATATTTTCCAAATGCAATGATATCGAGGTCCACTATTAAATGTTGGCTAATCTACGAATTGGGAAGATTATATTTTGCTAAAATATAATTCCATAAGAAATGCAATCTGCTTGTTTTTGGAGTCTGTAGTTGGAGTCCATTTGACAGGTATTGCTAAGGAGCTTTCTGTTGTGGAACTATATTTTCTGTGCTTTTACTGTTTAAAGAAACAGATTTTTGGTAAGTTTTTGACATATATTTAGTTTAATTATAATAATAATAATGATATAAACAGAGCAATACGTAAGTTTAAATTGCCTAAGTGTTGTTCTTTTCAGAAAGGAGGAGTTGCATTTACTTACTACTGTATAGGCGTTAATATTCAGATAGGAGAAAATGATGCCAATTTGTTTTTTTGTGTCTTCTCTAAATTTTGACTGGAGATATTGCCAGCTCACCCACGCTATGCTGTCGGTGTTGCACAAAATGGAAGCATTATTGAAACACCTTTTATAATTTAATTTAATTCATAATAAAGTATCACGTTTCATCCATAAATATGCCTTTTATTAAGACTAAAATGACAGAAAAAATAAAATATAACTTATGAAAAATTTCCACAGCAGTATTGGCTTTGTTGAATTTTCAATTATTGTATGTAACTAATACTGGCGTATTCCACAATATTCAAAATTAATTTCTATGTAATAATGCAAAAGTAGTTTTTTTACTGAATTTTATTAAGAGTGCAAGGGGTCTTGCCAGTAGCAGAATTACAGCATATAAAAATGAACACATTTTCGCCATAATCAACTTGCACAGATATCATCATCATCATTCTTTCCACACGTCGCATACTTTCAATTTTTCAAACAGGAAGTTACGTACATCGCGTTTGCCACTCGTCCCCGCCGCGCCGCTCTCGTTCCAGATTAAAGACGCCCATCGACGCATACAGTGGGTATCAAAGCCCCGTCGAGGAAAAAATGCAAATTGCACGAGCACTTCGGGTACCTAAATCTGTTAGGGCGCATTCGGTGGCCGCCCAACGAGGCGCCTGATGCATTTACGTTGGGTGCTAACGTGATTAAAGCAGATTTGAAGGAGGGTGCGCAACCACCCCCTTTTTCCGGGGTTGAGTCAAGTACTTACCGGCCCCTGGGGGCCGAGTATGCACAAAACGGAAGCCTGTTGAGGTATGAAATAAATGTTTTTTGTCAAATTCAAATTTTTATGAGCTACAGTGGGTATACTACGTACGTAAAATAATACTTTAGGCAAAAATTGATCAATTCTCGAAAAAAATTCTCCAAAATATATCTTGTGGTTTATATGGCTAATTCGATGGCAGTGTTCATTTTATTCTTAAAAAATTTTGGGGGCTATAGGCTATATAGTGCAATTTGTTTCAATAGTTTATTTTGACAAACACAATTCTCTTTATAAATTTGTAATTTTTTGCATTTTTTATGCTTTTGAAAAATAAAGAAAAAGCACCAAGAAGCAAACTACCACCAATTGATTTACGCAAAATTATTGGCTCATGTAATAGGTTACTTCTGGTTTTTTATTTATTTGAGCGCTTTGACTTAGAAAATTTGAAAAATTTTGGCTTGTGGCGCAATTTTTAATCGCAAAGATTAAATTTTAAACGAAATGAGATAACTAAAGTATTTTCTCTGAAAAACCTCTACCACAAACCACCATTAATACTAATTTTATTACTACTAAATCTGTCACGAAGGTCAGCTCCTCCCCAATTTTAAATGTCACGCTACGCCAGTGATTTCAAAAAATTATAACCTAAAATTAATTTTCGAGTATTAGGTACTATAGGTTGAACATTTTTTGAAAATCGGCCAATCCTTTGAAAAATACGAAATGGGTTAATACAATAAAGAACAAATTCTAGATTTTTTATTTAGATATACAGGGTGGTGAAAATTTCGATGTCCACCATTTGTATGTCGGAAACTACAAGATATAGAACATTGGTCAAATTAGACAAAAGTTACGCTATCACACCCTCTACAATATTCTGTTATTAAATCTCAGATATCTTGATTCGTTTGTGATTTATATAGCAAAAGAAATGACAAAATTAGCTTTTTCAAAGCTTTGTATCTTCCTCATCGATTACCCGAATTTAATGAAACTTGGTAGTTTTAGGTCCTTGGTTGTGGCAAACTTAATGCCAGTGTCAGAAGTTTTCTAGGCCTCCTAGATTGCGACCACAACCGAGATACCAATGGTGGGCATCGAAATTGTCAAATTGTTTTAGACTTTATTTAAGCCAAAAATAGAAATTTAAATTTCCTTAACAGCCACTGTTCCGGGAGGGCATTTTCGAGAATACATTGAATAATTATTATTAATTTCCAATTCCATGAAGCAATTAAAAGGAATAATCTATCTGTATATAGGTACTTTAGATACTTCAGTAAAGCCTACTATAGCCTTGTTTATGGATACTCTAGTTAGTCAATGTCTGACACTGACATAAGGACGTGACAAAACTACATAGATAGAGGGGACAGATTTTGCAAAAAATAAAGTTTTCCAGTTGACTCGTTTATAGTGAACTAGGCAACCCCATATACACCAAGGTGCCTCAAGGTGTTTAGTTTCAAAATTAACATTGAAAAATTTTAAATTATAATAAATTACAACATACGTATGCCGACCTATAATGCAATATACAATAATTATTCCTAAATAATTACAAATACCTATAAGTATCTACTTTACTACCATTCACGTGATTATTTTTGAATAGATTGTCTCCTCAAATGTAATTAAAAAATACAATAATAATAACTTTTAACGTAATTTTTAAAACTGCTGAGAAGTTCAAGTTCAAATTGCGAAAGGTTTAGGCTGCGAGAAATGGGATTTTTTTAATTCCCGGGAGTAAACCTAACTCTGGAACACAATGTATTTGCTTCTGAAATGACTAGTTAAATGAGTTTCCCTATTTTTTTCTATCGCTTTTTCCATTCAACGAATCCTGCAATTCGTGCTGTAGCTTTAGCGCAATCATGATTTCGATAACAAATTGCAACAATTTCTACCCTTTCCGCGATAGAATAAACCATTTCGAAAATACGTTTCCACTTTAAATAGCAGGCTGAAAGTAACGATTTCGTGGTTACAAGCAAAAAAACGGGAACTTAGGAAAGTGATAGTGAAGGTTTTCCGGATCGTTCAAACTGGTTCAAACATGGCAGTGAAAATATTCGCGGGTTTTGTACTTTTCGTGAGTGTTACCGTTATCTGTGTTGTTCTTGTTACTTTTGCGTGTTATTATGCGTGTCATTGTACAAATGGGCTCGTTACTCGTCAGAATGTCGAAATTACCCGTTCTTAAAAAAAATTGTCTCTACCCGTGTTTAAACGCATTACAGATTTTCAGCCATAAAAGTCACAATTCATCTCTTTGTTAATTCTGGCTTTTTGGGAAAACTACAGTTAATACGTGTTACTTCTCTTCGCCTTCAAAGTGCAAGTTTTACAGTTTTGGACCACACAAGTAGACATTTCATTCAAATTTCAAAAAAATTCAATTTAACTTGACGTGAAAAACTAAAAGCTGAATATTGCGTTTATCACATCAAAATGATCTTCACAACACAAGAGAAAAATGTTTTTTATTTGCTTATAGGTGTTTACGGCTGCCAACCATTGATTTCGCCTAAATCTAAATTATTTTTGAAGTAGTTTTAGTCACTTTCAGGTCACTCAAGACAAAACTAATTTTTGAAAATCTTTCTCTATTTTTTGTCGAAAAGATGATGTTTACTAAGTGCATTCGGTTTCCTCAGATGAAAACTAAATTGTCAGATTCTCTCTGATGACAAAAATGACGACATTAATTCAATAAACAGTCAATTCAGATAAACGGTTCCATCTTATATCTTTAATTTATTTGTCCAATGTTCTTTCAAAAGATGTTCCGAAACCGCTACTTAAAATCCCATTAGTACTCTGGTGACAAAATACTTAAAGCGTTTACTTTGGATTTTGCAGGTATTTGCCGAACAATGAGTCTCAAACCGCAGCTCTGTAAATTTGAGTTCCACGAATATTTGAGTTCGGATTCCGGACGGATCCTCTTGTTATTTTTAAAGCGCACTTCTGCAATCTGTTTGATCTGGGAGCGCACTGAAAAAAAAAACGTCCTCCACTTTCTTATGCCCGAGGTTTTTGGGATTCTCGACAAGACACCGAGCCATGGGCGCAGACTGAATAAGATATTATTTGAATTAGGTTGATACTTTTCCAAGAAAAAAGTTTTCGAAGCAGGTTAGATCCAGTTTGGAATTTTCGACACGTTTCTATAAGTATTCGAGCGGTGGCGAAATTACGGAGATAGCGCGCTTCTTTGAAATGCTAAATTCGTATTTATATGCTTTCATTGAATAATTTCAAGGTAGATTATGGCTAGTGTAATCGACTATAAGGTTTTGTTACCAAAAATTAAGAAGTGACACAGGAAACAGGGGTTCATTGGCCATTCACCACTGTATCTTCCAAATTTGTGGAAATCAACAAGGATCTGGCAGGGAGCCCTATCCTTGTAAAACTGCATCTTATAACCGAAGAAATATTAAGTAAGTATAAGTTGATAAAATTTCACGTCCCCAATAGATTTTTACAAGAAGAAAGTTAGCGGCTTCAATTTGGAAGATACAGTGGCGAATGGCCAATGAACCTGTTTCCTGTGTCACTTCTACTTCACATTTATTTATTCTTTTCTGGATTCAACACCAACCCAACTTCTTCTTGTTGGTGATTACTATTAATTTTTACAATAGTATCCTGAGTGAGACGATGTGGTTGCTTCTATAAGAGAGGGAGTTTGGCTTTATTCATAAGAATACATGAATATTCACAGATGTTAGGGACAGATTATAGTCCTAGGAAATATATAGGTACAATAGCCAATTTGAAATTAACCTATGGAACAACATTTTGGTAAAAATATAATATTTCTATGGTTTTCTTTTGTGTGTGGTCAGTCAAAATCTTGCTGCACCACGTCTATGGTGTATTTACTGACTCAGAGATGCAGTGACTGACTTCCTTCGGACAAAGAAACAAACCTTCACCATAAAGAATTATCTTGTCGTTTTTGCGAGCCTTTCTACCGAACGTCTCCGCCGCCGGTTTCAGCAAACAGTTGTCTCCCGCCTCGGCAAAACAAATTTGTCAAAACGCCAACGTGCCACGCCGGGGGTAGGGGAGAGTTCACAAAAAGGCCAACCAACGGTTGCGTTTTTACAACTGCGTCCCGCCAATTTGTCGGGGATTCTTATAATTTCGGCTGTAAATTCAATTACGGTGATTTATTTGCCCGTTTTAATGGTTTCTCCCAGTGCTGCCCCCATTGGAGGGTGAATCACGAATTTCGGAAAAACAAGGAAACTAGTGGATTGGGTTGGGGAGTAGTTGGCGCCATTCGGGTAACACAGAAGTTTCTGCGACAACTTCTAATTTTTGCTGCATTATCCGTACAGCCTTCTTCTCTGTTTCTCAATAGTCCAATAAAGATGTCAGTTTTACAAAAAAAAAACAGGTTGACTTTTTTCAGTGTTGCTTGGAGTCTGCCTCCCGAGTGTCCAACCAAAAGATTACACTCGAATTCCTGGTACGAATTGAGCTATAGGGTGATTTCCTAAACAATATGGTTGGTTTCTTAATTATTTTTTAGAGCAAAATGACGCTAATAAGAAATGAAGTAGGGGATCAAAGTATGAAAAACATTTCCTGATAATTTTTTTGTTTCTCTAATACAGAATGAGTTACAGCGCATTACTTATTATGACAACCCAAGTAGCAAAGTAGCTGTATTAATTTTTTCTTACCGAACGGAAAAGTTTTATTAACGTTTTATAAGTGCTTAAAAATAGTTAATTTGCTGTGTTATCGTCTCGAGTATTACCATTTTGCTGTGTGCAACTAATTTGTTCTGTAATATAGTTCTTAGAACGTTCTTTCAGCTAAATTATAGAACGTTTATAAAATAGTTTTTTAATTGTTCTATAAACGTTTATAGTACTACGTATACGACTGCCACACGTCTGTTTAGTGGTTACAACTAAATGGTTCGGTTAGTTTTGCATATATAACTGTTTTATAAGAACATAATTAAGCACTCTATAAATCAGCTTTGTAAGAGTTTGGCAAATCACAGTTCAGTCCCTTAAAATATATTTTTACTTCCAAAGATGCTTTTAAAAAAACTATTTTATAGTACTTACCAAGTATTTAAATTAACAGCATTGAAGCAAGCATAAATACCAAAAAGCCCGCATTGCAATCATTACAGAACGGTTTAGGTGTGCTCTCAACACCTAACCTAAAAACTTAGGTACATTAAAGCGTGTGTATGATGTCGTTTTCAAGGGAAAATGGGTGCATTTCGTAGAAAATTAAAGAAGAATTATCATTTAATTCAGCAAAATATTTATTCGGATAATAAATACCTATAATAGCATTGCCAGTAATGCTAATGATAAAATCACTTCCACCAAAGAAGATTTAAAATCAAATACCGACAACTCTTTCAGCTGTGTTGTATATGCTGCCGATGATTGTAATTTTCACCAAAAGTCTTCAACGTTCAATGAAACAGAGAAAATAGAGTTACGTGAACATCTGAACTATCTTATACATCCTAAAATAAAATAAAAATATGTTGTCTATATAGCATAGATAAATTATAGGTACATACATTGTGTGCAAGATTTAAAAAAAAACTTATTATCACGCTCAATGTTAAATTAAATAAATTCAGTGGTTTGTTTAAAAGGTCTTTTACTCACAGAGCAATTTATTTATTTTACAATCAATGGGACCGGTTTCGACTGCATAAAAAGAACAGTCATCTTCAGCCAACTACAAAATGTTACAATCATTTGGTAAAAATGCAAAGTGCCAAGTAGTAGCATTTTTACCAAATGATTGTAACATTTTGTAGTTGGCTGAAGATGACTGTTCTTTTTATGCAGTCGAAACCGGTCCCATTGATTGTAAAATAAATAAATTGCTCTGTGAGTAAAAGACCTTTTAAACAAACCACTGAATTTAAATTATCACTCACATTATGGGTACATACATTGGTAGCAACCAATACAGGTTAAATTAAATGTTTAAAATACGTCTAGTTGCCTGTTTTATATAAGCATCGCAAGACCAACTGAAAGATCATATAAGTGCTGTGTGTGTGACTAAACTGTTTTATAAGAATTTACGCCATGTTTGGTGTGGTTAGCTTACATTGGATCAGCATCTCCTTTTCATAAAATGTAAAAAATGCATTTTATAACAAAAAAATAATACTGTATTAGTTGACAATGTTTATTTTGTATTTAAAATTACATCCGAAGCAATAATAACAGATATTTTTAATTAAAAGAAAAACATTTATTTTAATTTTTAATAAAAAAATCATCGAAATCGATGTTTAGGAGAGGCCCTTAAAAATTTCACCATGTAAATAGTATACATTTCACAATAAATCTTAATTTGCACTAAAAATTATGTCACCCCACTATGCCATAAGTAAAATTAATTATTCGTTGTACTTTGGCACAATACTCCGCCATTCTTATTGCGTCGTCCTTATTTCATCAACATTACAAAAAGCACCTTAAGAGGTGCATGTATGGTATTGAATAGTCTAATAGTCTTTTTAACGTAGTAAAGCACAGCAAAACCGTTTTTTCAAAAACGCTTAAAGAGTCAAAGAGCTTTCATGATAATTTACACAGGTTGTTTGGTACAACATTTATTTCTGCTGTGTAAAGCCTCTGTAAACGTCTATAAAATGGTTATATAAATATGTTTGTAGCTTTTATAGAACTGGTTATAGAGCAAAAACGTTGTATAAATTTGTGCCCATTTTAGCTCTATAAGGGCTCTAAGAACGCTGTAAAAACGTTTATCGGACTTCAGATGTTTTATAAGGTTATGCTCTATAAACGTTCTTACAGCTTTTATAAAACAGAAAATTGTTACTTGGGAAAAATTCCTCACGCTGCAGGGGTGAACTTGTAAACATTTTTTTTTAAAAAATGAGCGTAATAAAAGTTTTAGAGGATAAACTTCTGGTCGACTTTTTCTTCTAAACTTTTTTTGTGTCCCCAATACTTACTTAATGATTTACAAAAATTTATTAAAAATATAAAATATTGTTTGCTATTTAATACACAATTTTTCAGGTTTCTATTAGTTTGGGTTGGAAAATTTCTCATTTGAAAATGAATGAAATGAAAATGAAAATGGTTTATTCGATAACCTGGACAGACACTGGTCCAGAAATAACAAACAATTAAAATAGTTTTTGTATTGTTTGTCTTATAGCATCGAGTAAATCGTCTTAGTCAAAACTTGCTCTGAACGTATGCGAACTTTGATAGAAGTGTCACATAACAATTTTAAAGACATCTACAAAGTAGATAACTTGAGAGTAAAATACATTTATGCCAGAAAAAAGAATATACTTGAACCCAAAAAAGTTACCACGTTTTAAATTACGTTAGATGCCGTAGGTGGTGCCCCCTATAAAATCACATCAAAGATTTGCAAATATTTGAATTCCTGGCCTCAAAATAATCTCGGTTACCAGATTTCATGCAAGATTCGTTCAAAATTTATTTGGAAAAAATATAAAACATAATTTAAATTTTGGCACCCTGCATTTTTTTAGGTATGTGTTTTTGATTCCACCTTTATATGAACTTTCTTATTTTGCCATGTTAGTTCAGCCCTGGAAACCTGTACGTACACTGTTTTTTGAAACAACCTGTATGTAATTAATTGTTTCATCGTGAACTTATAGCGTTGACTGACATATTAATAAGACTTCTCACGGCTATAGCTTCATATTCTGAAAAGTAGGTGACGCCTATGGTCAACAATGTATTTTGCATTGTATTTTGTCTCCGGGTAGCGCATGGTGAGCCAGAGAACTGTCAAACATGACAGCCGTGAGCAGTCTTTATTAATATGTCAGTCAACGCTTATAGGCTGGCTTTTTGAAAAAATGGAAGTCGAATTTGTGATGCCCTTGCCATTATTATGTCGTATTCGACAAATTTACGTGCATTTAGCAACAAGAATCAGAGACATGAATGTGAATGTGGAAGAAGGAGACTAAAAGATGAGCTTAAATATTGCAAAAACGAAATGGTAGAAGTGCTTGTCATAAAAATGATCCTCAATACAGAAAAACATATTTTTTGGTTTGGGAGTTTAGGACTGCCAACCATTGATTTTGCCGAAATGCATATACAGGATGATTTTTTCAGGTCTACCACCGCGATTTTCTCGCTTATTTTGCGCCCTACAAAAAAGCATAAAAAAACAAAAATGTTGCAATTTTGGACAGCTAAGTGGTGCTGCAAAAGAAATCGGTATCCATGGCCAACTTGTCGCGCAATATTAAAAAACCTCAAATTGAGCAAAACTATTAATAGCCGTGGAATGTTTATTTTAAGAGACAGAGGAAAACTTTTATATTGAATATTGATGGCACTGGAGAAGCTTTATGCATCCACGTAGTCAGATAGTTTCAGCAAATTACACAGGGTCTTCGGCTCTTTTGAGATCATGAAAATTTTTGTCGATTTAATGTTTTTTTAGTACACCCCGAACAGTTGGGCATGGAGGCCCATTCCTTTTTTAAAGCCGCGTCGCTGACCAAAATTGACATATTTTGTTTTCTTACGTATTTTCTGTGGGGCCTAAAATAAGCGAGAAAATCGCTTAATAAGAAATAAACAAAAAAATTTCATAGCCTCAAGAGAGCCGAAGACCCTGTGTAATTTGCTGAAACTACCTGACTACGTTGATGGATAAAGCTTCTCAGTGCCATCAATTTTCAATCTAAAAGTTTTCCTCTATCTCTTGAAATAAACTCAATTTGAGGTTTTTTTTTAATATTGGGCGACACGTTGGCCATGGATGCCGATTTCTTTTGCAGCACCACTTCGCTGTCCAAAATTGCAACATTTTTGTTTCTTACGCTTTTTTGTAGCGCGTAAAATAAGCGAGAAAATGGCGGTGGTAGACCTAAAAAAATCATCCTGTATTTGTTTTACCCGATAGTAACGGAAATTTATGAATTTTCTTTTTCGGGTAAATCCTGGTCGACAAAAAAATACCGTGGAGTCTTCTCACCCCACACAATCGGAGAAACAGCTAAAAAAAGTGGTGTATTAGCCCACTATTGCCATATATGTCAAAGAATGGTTTTGAAACTTTTAATTCCCGTAACCTAAACCATTTCCAGATCAACTCCACTTATTGATTCATCAATGATTAATCTCTTGGGCGACGGCACGGCCTAAGCTACTACCTCCGGGCTGTTTTTCGGAGGTATTCAAGCTGGATAAAGTTGAGTAGTGGAGCCATCAAGCGTGGCGACGGCGCGCACCCTTAAAAACTTGTCACCCTCGACATCTGGGGGGGGGGGGGGGCAGCAGAAAAAAACCCATAAATCGCACATGGGTACCCGGATTTAGGCGACCGTATAAAGAAAGTTGGTGCTATCGATCTTTAGCCACTTAGGGCACTAAGTGGCGGGGTGGAAATAAATAATTTCTCGGGGAAAACAAGGCGGCGAACAGAAGAAACGTAGTTACGACTTCCGGAGTTTTCTCTTGGTCGTCTCTCTTTGGTAGATTTTTAAATCATTTCCGTAAAGTTCCCTTTCAAGTTGCAAAATTAGTAAAAAAAATTCCATATTGATCCCTGTTATTACATACGAAATATTTGTTGCTTTATGCAAAGTTGATGTACAGGGTGATCATTTTTAGACGCCCAGCCTCTGTTGGTGGAAACTCTGTAGAATAGAACTCTCTGTATACTGTTTGTTCAAATTTGGTATAATATGCTGGTTCTGTGGTGTCCTGATCCTGCGGTGTAAAAAAAAAACAAAACAAAACAAAAAATCGTTAAATGCATTTAGTATAAAGCGTATAAAACATTGCAGCCGGTCCTAGATTTGTATGTTGACAACGGTAAGAAGGTCAAAAGACGCGGTCTGAAGATCTTTCAAACAATTAAAGGGTCGGGGGAATATCCCCAAAAATAAAATAATTGAAAACGCGCTACGTCATTTGCTATTAACAAAAATTAATATTTTAATTCTATTTTGAAGAATAACTTTTTAGCGAAAGAAAGTAAAGAAAAATGGCATTAACGAAAAATGTTCAGAAAAATTAGGGCTTTCGAACAGTGTAACAAAAGTGGTATGTTGGTGGGGGAAAAATATTTCTTGGCGTCGTGACGCTTAGCGTTGTATTTGCAAAGAGTCACTAAATGGGCCAATTTATTCCTTTATACACCCTATATCATCTCCCATATATAATACCTCCATATCTTTTACCGTTTTCCACCAACAGAGGCTGGGCGTCTATAAAAATGATCACCCGTACAGTCAAGCATTTGGAATATAATTTCATTACCCCTACATTAAATTTTCCACTAAATTGAAATCAAAATTTTAATATATTAAAATATCATGAAACTATTTCAGGCAACCAATATTCAGGACTTTTTAAGGAACGAAATAATTGCCTTTTATTTTTTTTATTTTGATTATTGAAATTTCTTTTTTTTTCTCAAAAAAATTATAAATCAGGCTAGCGCAAGGGATATGTAGCGTTTCTGATATATCTATTGAAAGTGCATAAAATAGGTAATATTTATAATTGACTTTTCAGTGCAGCCAATTAATCGTGGCATTTTTCCAAATTCTGACATGAGAGTCTATAGGCTTAATGCAATCAGTTTTGCCCATAGATTTCATTGAGAAAATTTTTCTCATTTTGTTTTTACACAATGCTGGCCCATCAAAAAGGCCATTTTTTAAAGAAACTTCTCCGAAAAATGTATTTAAAAATTTAGTAATTTCTATTCTTGAAAAAATCTTTGCTTTTTGGGGTTGTAGATACTCATTGTTTTTCCCCTTCAAGAAAAAAATGGACGTTTCACTTAAACATTATCACACTACAAACTGTATATGCCAGAAGAACTGTTTCAGTAACACTGTTTATTCGAATCAGACCAGTCTTTGAACTTTGGATATTGGATATAAAAAATTATCGAAACAAAGTACACGCATTTGTGTCTGTCTCAATACAATCTGAATATTTGTTGCAATAACTCAGGTAAATAACTTCAACGGCGGAAATTATGAATTCGACATCAAACTTATTGAGAGACAGTAACCGCATCAACTAGAAATCAACTAGGAATTAAGCTCCGATTAGAATGAAAGCTAATTCGTCCATTACTCGTAATCTTGAAATATAAAATTATGGTCCTACATCAATTGTCCTAAAAATTTTAATATTGCTTAGTACGAATTCGTCGTATGCTCAGTATAAGCGTATGGCCAGTACTATGTTCTCATAGACCTGCAAAATACACTTACAAGCGTCAGCATACAAACACAAAACAGAACTCCTTTAGTTATATATTTAGTTGTTTGTTGCTAGTTCTATTGTGTAAAGTGTAAAGAGGTGGCCTTGTGGTCTTGGCATGACAATGGAATTCCAATTTTGGAGGTGGCGATTACCTACAATATTTTCTTGTCTTTAAAAATATCTTGTTGTGGCATAATGAAAAAATAATACAACTGCTTCAACTTTCCTATGATCGGAGCTACATTCTATGCTTTTCCTTAAGGTGGAACATGCAAAGGAATTATCTAAAAATAAAAACATCTTACACGTTTAAGAAACACGCCTTCCGAAAGATTGCAGGTTGCCAAAACAAAGTGCCGAACCCTGGCAAAATATCTATCTATTCCCCTTGTCTCTCGCCTCTCTCATTTTGCAGCGCCGCGCCGCGTCAGTGCTAATGCACCCAAGCACATTAAGCAAATTAACCATTGTCCCCTGCCTCTGTTTGATTTTCGTCGATATATCACCGAAACTGCGTTGATATTTAATCAATTTGTGCCGGCGTAAGCGCTTCCAGACCACTGTCTGGCCGAGTTAAATGTTTCAATCTGCCTGAGCGCCCTTCTGCGTCATCCTTGCGCCGTTCGGTCCATCCATGTAGTAAAATCGTGGCGCAATGTCCTTTTGACATACATACAATATCAAAACAAAATTTATTCAGTTGAATCTAGATAAAATCTAGCCCCTTTCCGCTAGCGTTGAAGAGCGCATGCTGAATTAATGATGACTACTTGCAACATGTCTAGAATAACAAAAGAAAAATTGTTAATTCTTATATAGCGGCACGGGCGTAGCCAAGGGGGGGGGGGGTTTCGGGGGTTCAAACCCCCCCCCCCCGAAATAAGCAAAATATTACCTAATATTATACCGAAAAAATACGAGGAGTGAAGAGTTAAATTATTATTACGTTTGAATATATGTAGTAATAGTAGCGCCTAGCGCCATCTTTTGACGAGAGGCAGACGCAGTTGCAGCCGAACTATTTTGTATTGTAGGGACACTTTGCGTTGTTTCTCGATTATTCGCCACGCCCCTAGGTCGAAATGAGCGGAACTTTGTGGAAGTTCGTGGAAGTTTCTGGACGGCTACTGGGCTGCTATATAAGCGGCGCCGCGGCGCGTGACCGCGCTTACAGCAGTATTGTTCCATGCGAACTCGAAGCGAATAAAAGTGAAAAGTGGTGAACGAATAGTGAAGAGAATTAAGTGTACCGTGTAAGTGAGTAATTTTAGTGCACTGTTATTCGATGACCTTGTTAAGGATAGATACGTGAATCATTATTACTGTCGAAAAATGGAGGGGAAAAAAGGAAGGGTGATAAACCTAAAGGTATGGACTACTGGAAAAAGTGGTGTAGTCAAAGTCAAGGGGTTTCTAATAAAGAAACAAATTTGGATTTAGCTATCAAAGCTTCAGCTACCTTGCATGCTGATAAGAAGACTGCCTACCCCGAAATCTAGTTTGGAATGCCTAGATATGTGCGATAAAAACCTTTATCCTAATATTTACACATTACTACAAATCTTGGCTACCATTCCTGTATCCACTGCTACCCCAGAAAGGTCTTTCTCGAGCCTAAGGAGACTGAAAAACTATTTACGAAACACTACAAGTGAAAACAGACTTAATGGTTAATGAACATTCACTATGGAACAGAAATTCATGCAGATGAAGTAGTGGATATATTTAAAAGAAAAAGCCGAAGATTTCTTCTTTAATATTTTTAGATTTAGCGCAGAGGAACGAAATTGTTTGTCGTAGTTTTTCGGATGAATATATAGATATTAAATTTCATGTAAGTATATTTTTGTTGTTTTATTTACTTCTCAAACTAAACCCCCCCCAAAACTAAATCCTGGCTACGCCCGTGTATAGCGGCTATTTCAACACAACTGGAAGGTTATCCGCAGAACCCAAGGACCCTATTTGGCACTCTTTCCACGGAACGAAATATATATATAAAGAGTGGTCCTTGTCCTACTCGACCGTTTTGTTCTGCTTTAGTGTATAGGTCTCCATAAATACGAACTGTATTCCAGAATTGATCCAATTTGAGCCTGAAGGTGAAGAAGTTTCAAAGAAGGGCACTCGTTTTTTCTACTTATTCCATAAAAATGCTGAGACAAGACAAATTCATTGAAGCGGGTAATCATATTGAATAAAGTTCTTTTTAAGTTTTAACCAAAACAACTTTTTCAAAAAAAAACCGAAACCTCTTAGTTTTTGACGAACACTATTATACCACAAATGCAGTTACCTATCCGGTTAATGCAGCGTTGTACCGAAACTTTCGTGTTGCTAACCCACCACAAAGCCGGCTCGGCTCGTCAAGTTGAGTTATGCGCTCCCAAAATAGAACTTCCCGACCGATTAATATTCTGGTCGCGAACCAATATTCCCAAATAAATTCAACAGATTTATCACGCGGCATTGTGCGTAAATCGACCGACAGTTTACGATAATAGTCCCGATAATTCGTGTGTGCCCAGGTGCGGCTCTAGCAGTAAATGGTACTCGGAATTAACCATTTTCGATGACGCGTAAGAGGCCGCCGTTGAATGGCTAATGAAATGGTGTTTGCCTAGCTCTTTGGGCTCTTAGTAGGCACGTGCTCGGTAGAATATTGTTGGCATATCGATTATTATTCTTTGATTTGAAGAGGGACTTGATTGCAGGACCTGCGGCGTCTGTTAATGTTTCTTGAGTGAGGACGATTGTCATATATCATATCATATATGTAATTACCGGATGCAACCATTGATACCTACGTAGAAAAACAGAGACATAGCGTCACCAACTAATAGTAAGCGGATATGCGTGCGCTTTGGTGACGGTATAGATGCAGCTAAGTTTTACAGCTAATCCTATTGGGACCTAGCCCTCTTTTCCTAACACTCTTACCTAATTGGCACCTCCTGAGCGGTCACCACCTGACCAAACGCACCGGTGGCGGCGATCGAAACCCCCAGATTGATGGGTGTATATTTCAGGGGGCTAATCCGCCGACACTAAGAGTGATTGATAGGAGGCTCACGACGGGAACAGTGGAAGAATTGCAATAATGACGGAATTAGGAAGCTATACGGCATCGCCGGACAAACGCTTATACTGGCTGCGCGCGAGGAATAAGTAACGGGGATTGCAACAATGACAGATGGATGTTTGGTCTAGATGGAATAATAGGGGATAAGATGCTGATGCAATTTTAGAGGGAGGTTTGCGGGCATTTGGTGACTCACGGAGAAATAAACCGTTTTTCATAAGAGCCTATATATTATAGAATCCTAGAAACTCTAGACATTCAATATATAATAAGAAGTTTTTGTAACTCGTACATGAAAAATCCTGTTTTCTAATTTTCTGGTTGCACTGGTAATACTCTATCTAATAATTTTTAATATCGAAAACGTTTTTATTTCGAGCACAGGCATTTTTCAACCCTTTCAACAGCAAGCACTCGCCCGCCAAGTATTTATATGTAACCTGTTGGCGATATATGAAGATTGAGCGGGGAGTAATTCAAAGTAACGCATGCAGTGGGTAATAAATTACACACATAAAAAGCTAGGGGGTGAGTCGTCGCACCCCAAAACTCGTATAAATTTTGGTTAGTTTCGGCGACTTCAAATTTAATGTGGCTTATTTCCATCCCCCCACCGTATGAAGGGGCGTGTGTCTTTTAATTATATGGTATAGTATCAAATATGGGGGCCAATGGGCTCCAGTGGCGTTGCACCATATGGGACCGAAAGAAGTGTATCATGTTTAACGACGTCCAATTAAAATAGTTCTATTAATAATTTGTTCGACTATAGCAGATATGACAAATGTCGTGTTTTGCTTTTGAAGCGGAAAGAGAAACAAATAATTAATTGTGTTTTGTGTTAGAGACAAGTGTTGAGCAGACGAAAGAAATCGCATTGTGGGAAACGGCAGTTTAGGATAAATTGGAACCAAATGGCGGCTGAAATTTCGGAAGAAGGCAATTAAAATTTCCAAACAAGTTAGTCTTAAATACCTTGTTGTTTATTTCTTCTCATGCAAAAAAGCATAACAACTGATCTTCTCATTTATTAAAATCACATTAAAATTTTATGGTAGAAGAGTTTGCCCTTAGGTTAACGTATACTGCACAGAATTATTGAGATGAAAATAAGACGCTGACCAGGCAGAAGGGCAGTCCTGCATAAAATAAGAACATTCCGTGTGAATGCTAGAAAACGATCATCTCGGAAAACTATTAAGGAAATGTGCAATGTCATAGTGAACTCCTGGGTACTGGATGATTCATCGTTTCACAAACTGCATTAGAGATGGATTTAAGGTTGGCAGTTTAGATCAAGATGATTTTCCCAGATTAAAGCGCTTCTCTAGTGACGCATGTTTTTCTTTTTATTCCAAAAAAACAATAGAAATCGGAATTTGAAGGAGACATACAGGGTGTCCAACTTTAAAACTGTACAAATCGGTAAAATCTTCATTTTTGGAGGTAATTGCCTAAACATTTTTTTTTGTTTGAAAGGCCTTCAAAGACCGCATCTTTTGACCTTCCTGTCATTTTCAAAATGCAAATTCAGGACCGGCTGCGATTTTTTAAACCCCCGATTTTCACGAAAACCATTTAGCGATTTTTTTTTATTTAAAATCTGACCCCACAGAGTTAATCAGAACATCCCAAAACCCCTATATACCAAATTTGAATAAAAACTATACAGGGAGTTCTATTTTGCAGCGTGTCAAAGTTGAGCAAAATAGGAATTTTAAAGGCATCTGCCAAGTCAAGTGTGCCATATCAAACTTGATACGGGTCATGACTGCTGGGGATCATTGAAAAAATATTAATAAACACTAAAGTAATGTAGGTATTTCTTTACAAAATGCCAACTAACAAATAAAAACAATTTAAATTATTGGACCTCACTCTACAAAGTCACCGTCTATAAGATGATACATTTTTTGTGCATATCCTGTTGTGACACACCAGCCACCTTAACTGATATCTTACTGACTGGCAGGTTTCTGTATTTTTTAGATTTAGTTCGTTTATAGTGTGTGGAGCGGTTTTGATATACTTGATTTTTGACCCGTATAAAGTTCCAAAAATTCAGTAATTTGAGGTGGCACAGATAAAAGCACTCTGTATATTTTGTATTGGACCTTTGCACACCAACACCTTGAGTGGCCCTATTGACCATTCAACTGTTTTGAGGGGATTCCATGGTACCCTTAACTTGGCAGATGCCTTTAAAACTCCTATTTTGCTCAACTTTGACACCCTGCAGAATAGAACTCCCTGTATATTTTTTATTCAAATTTGGTATATAGGGGTTTTTGGGGTGTTCTGATTAACTCTGTGGGGTCAGGTGACAGGAAGGTCAAAAAAAGCGGTTTTTGAAGGCCTTTCAAACAAAAACAAGTTTAGGCGATTTCCTCCAAAAATGAAGTTTTTACGGATTTGTACAGTTTTAAAGTTGGACACCCTGTATAAAGATGAAAGAGGAAAGTTATCGGTTAGAACAATAATTTTAGCAGAATAAAATGAGTTCTTCTTTAAAGTTTTCTCAAGTAGTGGACCAAAGTGTCTTATTAAAATTACAGTAAAGACCCTTTGCAGACAGTTTCAGCAGTTGAAAAAAAAATGTGTCTGATACTTTTTTCTTTCTTTAAACAGCTTAAGATGCGTGCTCCTAGGCTAATAGATCTAAGAATATATTGTCCTAGGCAAAGGTCATAAAAGATGATATAACCTTATAGAATATACAGGGTGGTCCATTAGTGTGTGTCACAGGATATAAGCAGACGGTGACAAGTGAAGCACTTTCCAAACTACGACCGGATTGGTATTATAGCTACCATCGTTCTTTTACAAGTCCATGAGGATTTTACCAGCAAGTAGGAGGTCCTGAAAGATGCCGAAGAGAAGAGAAGACTTTGTAGCCATATAACCGCATTTTTTCAAGATGTTTTTTTCTCGGATCTCCTTGGGATCCACCAGTAGCCGCAGTCCGGACTCAAGACGTCGCCGCGCGGGACTTTTTGCCTCTCCCCCAACTCCGTCCGGGCGAGAGCGAGAGTTTTAGATTGGATATCGACCCGGGTGACTTGTGCTTTCTCCCTCCGCGCCGCCGGCCGCCTTCCGCGGGATTAATTGTTTAAACGCGGGGGGGCGCAAAAAATGATTTATCGCCCACCAGGGGCGTAATTGAAAATTGCACGAATTAAACCGCGCTTAATTTGCCCGAATTAGGCAAGGCGGATCTAATTACCGGCGACATAAATTAACTCGGGATAAATTTCAAACTGATGGGGTCACTTTCAGAACCACACTGTTTCAAATAAAAAAAGGTGGAAGTTCATTAGTTTGTTGGGTATAATATATGATTCTTATTTATATTTAAAAATAATAAATAAACAAAACTTTTTTAAAATCAAGCTTTTATATAAGCCATGTACGAAATTTTGGTTTTGTCAGTGTAATGGAAGGTTTGCCATTACAACAGAAACTATTGTATAAACTGCTAATGGAAGCAAATAAACAACAGACCTCTGAAATTACAACTAAAATAGAAAAAACTATTGAAAACTTAGAAAAAAGGACAGTCGAAACAAAAACAAAGGCGAAATAACGTAGTTATTTTTGGTTTAAGAGATTTACCGAACAACAATTCAGGTCAAAGAGTTACGGACACCCTCAACGATATCTTTGAAATTAACTTGCAAGAAACGGACATCGGCAATATATACAAATTACGAAGTAACACTAACAACACGCGCCAGCCAATAGAATATGCCACAAATTTTAAAAAATTGATAATATTCTCTAACAAGAAAAAACTAAAGGACCTTAAAAAACACAATATTGCTATCTCAAATGATCTTTGCCTACAAGATAGGAAGGAAAAGAAAAGTTTACTGGGCTAAGAAACTGAAACCCAATATTTTTTTCCATCACATTTCTAAATTTTTGAAATATTTTGTCCCCAATTTTACCTGTGACATTTTGAAAAGTAACCTCAGATTGTTTTACCAGTTCTACACTTCGGGTTAATGGCAAATTAGATTCCTCCATTTGTGTTATTGTTTTAGAACGAAAGCTATAATTTGCTTTTAGAAAGGAAAGTTGTTTCTTTATTTCCTTGTTTTCGAATAGTTGTTTAACATCTGTAAGGGACTGGGAATATTCGTTCTAAAATTCTGAAATTAGATCTTTCAGTTGGCAAAAATTCTCGCAATAAAAAAAATGCAGCTTCCAAGCAAGTGCCCCATCTTGTAAGGTTGAGGTGGAAGAGAAGTGTTTGGTAGTTTTTCTTTGTAGAACTGAACCATTATAGGCGCTTTAAGGAAGACTTTTTTCATGTTGGAAACTAAACTATTTACAAGCGGAAAATGTTTCCTAATTTCCTCAGCAACCCTATTTAAAACATGAGCAAGGCATGTTACATGTATCAACTTGGGATAAAAGATTTTCAAATATAAATATTTACCTATCTATAATTTATTCTGTCCCTTTCAATAATTGTACTTTATTAAATAGGTATAAATACCTACTTTACTCGTTTTCAGATTACCAGGATTAGTGCCCATCAAATTATAATTTACGTATATTATTTTGGGAAAACCAGGTACCTACCTAGACACCGACCCCTGTTCCCAAAAATGAATGAAACGCCTGCCAAAGATTTAAATTATCCTAAATTCTTTCAATTATGCACAATATGCCATATTTTAAGGATATATGCAAATATTTAAAAAAATGCATATAATATGCTAAATATGCAAAATATGCCTGTTGCATAATATTTGGGTTACTCTACTTATAACACTACAGAAGTAAACGCATTTCATACAAATATAAGAAGTATTAATAACAATTTTGAATCACTGAAAGTTATGTTTGATATAATAAATGCTACTTTCGACGTTTTTGTTTTAACAGAGACATGGCAGGTATAGTGCATTTACAGATATATCGGAGTCGTAAATCATTTTAACCAGGGTTAAGACCATAAACCCAGAGAATTAATGCACAGGTCAGTATTTAACATTTTTGAAATTGTTTATTGGCAGGGAAATATAAAATAATTACAAAATTATCAAATATACAGAGGAAAAAATAATTGCAAAATTACACAAATATACAAAGGACAAAATAATTACAAAATTATACCAATAAGTTCGGATCTAAGTATATTCTTTTATACCTATATTTTACTAAATAATTTAAATTCGGACCTGTCTAAACTACCTAGGGCCTTGTGGCTGGCATAATTTAGACCCCAATAAAATGATTTACCACTACGATATATCTGTAAATGCACTATACACAACTTGAATCTGTGCACAAAATTCGTTTATCAATGAGGTGCCACAAGCCATACCAAAAAGGGTAATAAAATAGTTCGGAATAAAAATAAAAATTGACCTGTCTCGGGATTTTTTTCGCATATTATATTGCCTTAACATTTTTTTCTATTGTTACAGGTCGACATGGAGTTGATAAAACGCACGGAATACATCCCTCCGACAATGGTGCCAGTGCCTTGCCCGAGGAACGCCAATGCTCCGCCCCAACCCCAACAACATCCGACCAGCAACCCCTGGCCGCTGCACCAGAGGCCGACCGGTTGCGGTCGAGTTCACGACCGCGAACGTGAACCGGAGGCGGCGGCCGACAAGGTCAAGAGGTAAATGAAAGAAGAATGATAACGCTAACCATAGTATCAATAAAAAAGACAAGAACAACAATATGAAAGTGGGTAAAATTATTTTCAAAAACTAAGTGTATGTAGGTACCTATTTATTTCTAATACAAAATTTATGAAATAAAAAAGTCACATATAGGAAAATAAGTTGATGATAATAATAATAATTGATGACACTCAAGCGCAGTTCATCCAATCTAGGTCTTTTTTGTGCGTTTTATTAAATTTCGACTTATAACTCGAAATTGTGGCACAATGTTGTTTGTCAGTTACAACTTAAGGTTTTGAGTTTTGACTTTGTGTTCATAAACTTCGAGAATGAACTCGATAGGCTACAGGGTAATTCAGTTTTATACTTACCTGCCAAAAATCACTTGTGCGTGCTTAATCATGTAATTTTATCGAAGATTTGAGTGTATGTTTAAAAGAAAAAAATAGGTGGCAAAAGAATGGTTGGCCATTGATGTATTTATTGCTTTTTGAAACAGAAATATAAAAATTTTAAATCAAATATTGTTTTTTTCAAAAGTTAAACAATAAATGAAGATTGTCAAAAAGATCAAGAGCATTTTTGTTACCTGTAAATCTTATTGCCGAAATTAAAGTTTTTAGAGGTTTGTATTAGTAATTTTTTTATAAAATAAATTTGAGCTATAGATATTTCATATCTCCGCCACTGGCTATTTTTGGCGACTAGTTAAATTTTGTGACACTGTATGCTGTGAACCAAATTTCGTTTGAATATCTTTAACGATTAGGAAAAATAAAACGATAAAATTGTTGACAATTTAAACACCGTATATATCTCGATAAATTGACATCTCCAGAATATATACAGGGTGTTACAAAAAAGTAGGTCAATCTATTGACCACAAATTACTTGGATTAAAATAATGTGACTTTTCTTATTAGCCTCTACTTCAAAATACAGGATGTCAAAGTTGAATTTAGAAAAAAACATTGTATGTATTTATAACTCCAGTGTTTTATAAGATATTTAGTTTAAGTTTGTCACAGATTAATAACTGCAGTGTACAACAAAAAAGGCCTCTTTAATAGTAGTAGTACTGTATTTTTAGTTTTAGTGTCGAATTTGCCTATATCGTATGTACAGGTAGTGCACATTTTTGCAAAATCACGTTTTTGCAATGAACCAATCTTTTAAGCGCCAATGGAAATAGCACTAAAAGAGATTCTTATTAAGGGTGTTTACCATTTGTGTAGGTATATTTTCAGTATTTTCTCCAGAAACTCTTATTCAAAAGCGCAATTCAGACATATTATAATTTATTCACTAATATGTATACAGTGACCGTTAACAAATGTTTTTTTTATTTGCGCCAAAATAAAAAAACTGAAACCAGGCAATTTTTTATGAGTATGTCCCTGAAAGGTCATCATTTGTGAAGTATTGGTTTGGCATTGCCGCGAAAACTTGGCCTACTGCGCACCAAGTTTTTTAAAAAACCATATTAGGCATTTTTTAAATTAAAATCTGACCACAGCGTTAATCAGGACACACCAAAACCCCCACATACCAAATCTGAACAAAAAATATACAGGGAGTTCCATTCTGCAAGGTGACAAAGTTGAGCAAAATAGGAATTTTAAAGGTATCTGCGGCGAGTCAAGTAGTGTGCCGTGGAATTACTTCAAAACAGTTGAATGGTCAACAGGACCATTCAAAATGTTGGGGTGCAAAGATTCAACACAAAATGCTGAATTTTTATGAAACTTTATACGGGTCAAAAATGCTCTGCAATTATCAAAATATATATATATATATATAAAAGTAATTTATTTTTCTACAAAATGCCAACCATCAAATAAAAACAATTGCTGGCATACTCCTGTATTTTTTAGACTTAGTTCGTTTATAATGCCTGGGGTTGTTTTGATATATTTTCAAGTTTCAAAAATTCAGCATTTAGAGTTGGCACAGAGAAGACACTTTGTATATTTTTATTGGATCTTTGCGCATCAACAATGTGAGTGGTCTTCGTCAGACTCGTCAGATAACGTTAAAGCTTTTTGTTCAAATGTGGTATATGGGGGTTTTGGTGTGTCCTGATTAGAGGTTTAAAATTTCCAGAAAAATTGATCGTCGGAAAAAAACTTTTTTTTTCCTCGGAAAATTTGGAAAAACTGGAAAAGACAATTTTTCTTAACCATACATAATAAAGATGAAATAAAATAAATAATGAAAAATAAATATTTTTAAATAAAATACCTAATTTATATAATATATAATAAAAAAGTTAAAAAGAATGATTGTTTTTATTTTTTTTACTGTTGATCAATAAGTGTTTTGTTTATTTAATTTGTTTTAAATAAAGCATTACTATCAAAAGATGTTATTTTTATACTCATTGAGGTTTTTTTGAGCAAAATATGTAGGTATACAAAAAATATAATTTTCTTCAACTTTCTTTGTATATTTTGTTACGTCAAATTCCCCCAGTCAAAATAGATTTTCAGGGGCGAAAAACCAGACACACTGTATATACTTAGGCACCAAGTTTGTGGTTCTAAGTGATTTAGAAGCCGAGATATTGATAACATACCTATATTTTAAAAATGGCAACTATAAAATCCAAGATGGCCGACGATGTTTCCAAAATTATTCAAAGGGTTTAGTTTCTCATTTTAGGTTAGGCGCACATTACGAGATTGTGTCTTCAAAATGAACTCTGATTCTAAAGATTGATTCATTTCTATTTTTATTATAGGTGTATGTGTATGCAGAAAAAAGTTGGGGGAGCCAAAGGGCACCCATTTTGTACCGTTTCTATTTCGATTTTTTTACTAAAATTCCACAAAAATCCACTTATACAAAATGTGTTTTGGATAAGAAAAAATCCGTACCAAATTTCAACAAAATTTAAAAAAACGCAGGAGTTTATATTTTTTAAAATTCGCAACTTTAACATCCTGTATTTTGAAATAGAGGCGTCTAAGTTTTCTAGTTCCTATTAATATCTCGAGTTAAAACTTGAAATTCTGTTAAAAGTTCTGTTACTACTCAAAAGTCTCGTTAAAATTTTAGTTGTAAGTGTTTTAACTTGGAGACCTCGAAATTTTGTAAATGTCCTCTTTCCGTTCTTTCCAAGTTTTGTTAAATTTCGAGCCAATGTGTTTTGTATAAGAAAAAAATTCATACAAAATTTCAACAAAATTCTTTAAAACACAGGAGTTAATAATTTATTAAAGTTCAACTTTAACATTCTGTATTTTGAAATAGAGGCGTCTAAGTTTTCTAGTTCCTATTAATATCTCCCAGAAAAAAAGTTAAGCGTTATATAAATTTTAAAGTTTTGTTGAACTTCGATTTGCAGGTCGGGAAGTTATAATTACATTTCGAGTTAAAACTGGAAATTCTGTTAAAAGTTCTGTTACTACTCAAAAGTCTCGTTAAAATTTTAGTTGTAAGTGTTTTAACTTGGAGACCTCGAAATTTTGTTTACGAGTAGGTATAGTTTGTTCAGCGAATCCTCGGCCCTACGTCACAACTCCCGTTTTTGTCTGACTCGTGGATATACGACCGATACGTAAGTAATATCATAAGGGCATCTAATTTTTCCGAAAAAAATCGAAAAAACACGTTGCTAAGTAATATTTTAACGCAAGAAGCATGAGTGCTGGTGGCAACAAAAATCCGAGTCGAAGACGAGGATTTTTGCACCTGCACGAAGGCATTTTGTTAAAAAGAATATTACTTAGCATTGTGTTTTTTTGGATTTTTTTCACAGGAAAAATTAGATGCCCGAATGGTATTTGACAAGACTATTTCATGAGTAACAGATTATTCTGCATACACATAGCTTACAAAACATACTACCTATTATACAACAGCTGTCAAGTTTTGCCGCGGGTAAACTCGAAAAAACTGCTGACAGGTGCTGTCATATAGATTTTCCATCTAGGAACCATTTCTAATTAAAAATTGCGCGTTTGTGATTGGTGGAAATTAAGACGAGGGAAATAGTCATGAGTAAAGCCTGTTTTACATTGACAAGTTCTTCATGAATTAATTCATGAATAAATTCACGACAAGTTCTATTTTACACTGATGAAGAAATTGATGAATTTTTTTGTCACCTTATGTCAGATTCTAGCGAATACCAACACAAGAGAATAAATAACAAAATATTTTTTTTGTGCTGCATTTCCCCTATCAGAACATATTTTCTAACCATATCCATCTTCATCCAAAGCATCTTTAACTACATCAGATTAAGTCTGGCTATAGAAGAGTAGTTGAAATGCATTTGGTATTTTAGCCAAACGATTTAGAGTTTTTTGACTACAATTAATTTGAATGTGGAAAAAGTGCAAACCATAATATTGGCATGTTGCACATTACATAATTTTTGAGACCCCAATGTCCTACTTCCATCCTAGAAGAGCTTGATAAATGGACTTTCTTACCAAATCTGCTCACCAAGACATGCTTGCGTTGCTGCCCAAGAGGAGTTTTGTGATTATTTCGTGAATAAGGGAGCTGTGCCTTGGCAGCGGAATACATAAATAAAACATATTGTAACATTTCACACACTTTTTATCTAAGTATATTATATCTCTAAAACTATGTACTCTCCTCTTCCTCGTCTAATGCCTCAAACAAAACCAGTATCAAAATATAACCTTCCTTGTGTTCAAATTTTCAATGTTAGTACTCCTGAAGTTCACGCAAAACTGACGGAAAATAGAACATGCTCTAATTCGTGAAGTAACTTCATGAAGAAATTCATGAATTAATTCATGAAGAAATTGCCAGTGTAATACACGACTTTATAATAATTTGTCCTTGAAGTGACTTCATGAATTAATTCATGAAGAAATTGTCAACGTAAAACGGGCATAAGACATGACGGGACTTGTGACGTAGGGCCGAAGATTTGCTGAACAAACTGTATGTCCTCTTTCCATTCTTTCCAAGTTTTGTTAAATTTCGAGCCAGCCCTCGCCTCGTTGCCCTTCCTCCTCGACACCGCTCCACCACCTTTTGCACCGCCCGCCCGGCAGCGTTCCCCCACACCTGACCGCGTGCTCGTCCCGCAGGCCGGCCAGGCGGGCCTCCGCCGTCCCAGTGCCGGCAGCGGCGGCGCGTGCTGCGGACGGCGCCAGGCGCAGGGCGCCCCCGTACGCGTCGCAGCGCGCCATGGAGGCGCCGAGGGCGGCGCGGCGCCAGGCGCCGCAGCAGCAGGCGGCTACCGGCGCGGTCGCGTGGCGCCGCAGCGCGGCCGCCTGCTACGCGCTGGGCGGCGCCTACAACGTGTTCGCCGAGACGCGCCAGTTCGTCTACGCGGTGGGCGGCGACGGCGGCGCGCCCGCGGGGGCCGAGGGGTTTGTGCGGGCCGCGCACGCGTCGGCCGCGCAGGCGTCGGCGGCGGCCGCCTTCTTTGCCAGGTGAGCGCCTTCGAATTTCCGACGTTTTTACTTTTTATTTATTTATTATTATTTTTTTTTATTTTTTTTATTTTTTTTTCTTTTTTTTTTTCTTTTTTTTCTTTTTTCTTTTTTCTTTTTTCTTTTTTCTTTTTTCTTTTTTCTTTTTACTTTTCATCATTTTCCTCTCTCCCTCTCTTCACTTTCTTGCTCTTTAATTATCAGACAAATGAAGCTCTACAATTGTCACGTATATAAACTATGAAACATTAAAAATTCATTATTTTTTTACCTCGATAGATTACATAAGTAGATTGAATTATATATGGAAACATATTTTGTTATATTATATATATTTATACATAGATGCGACTAAAAAAAATTGTTAGTAAGAAGCATGAACAACAATAATATTATATACTGATAGGCACAATTCGAGGTCTCCTCAGGTCCCAACATGCTATAAATAATAAGCTAACTTTGTAGCAGGTGTTGCAGTAAATAAATAAATAATAAATAAATTAGGCGAGGGTAGATAATTTTTGAGAACAAAAAAAAAAATAGAACAGCATGACACACATTGGAAAAGGAAGAAAATATATCAAAAATGACAGAAAAAATAATTTAAGGGCGATTTGAGGTACGGGGGTTGTAGGGGATGATCTTTTAGGGGTGGAAAACGGTTTATCACGATTTCCGGCAAAACTGCAACTCCTAAAGTTAAATAGCAAAGTTGTAGGTAATAAAAAGATCTACAACTTTTGTATTTACACTTTTTCACATAACCTCAAAATATCCGCGAAAAATTGTAATAACCGATTTTTTGGTTTTTAATTTTTATCTCCCACAAAAAAAATTCCACGAAATTTGGTGGAAACTTACCTTCTTATGTCCCGAACAATCTGTAATTTTTTGAATCAAAATATTTATTTTTACCCTTTTTTTCTATTTTAAACAGAAAAAGTAACTTCATTTTCAATCGAAAATGCTCACGTCAAAAAAGCTGCTTTTTAAAAAAAGTCGGTTCGCTTTTTGTTCGTTAAAACCTCTACTTTATGATGGTGTAAATAAAATATACATCACTATGGAAAATTTTCTCAGAAAATGCAAAAAAAAAACGAAAAGACTCGATTTCAAAATTTTTTTTAATCATTGTTTAAAATTTTGCGCTATTTATTGAAATTTACACTTTAATTAGGTACTTGAAAAATTTAAGATTCCATGTTGTATTGATAAACTAAGAAATTGCAAATCGATTGTACAATGTGTCCCGGTTAAGAATGAACAGCATGGGGATCTTGCAAAGGGTGAGAGATAGAACAACGGTTAAATGGGGAAAAAGTTGCGCAATTTTGAGGTCAATAAAATGATACAAACAGATTTCTAATATGTCTTTTTGTCGCTATTTTGGTTTAAAATAAAACAAAGGGTAAAAATAAATATTTTGATTTTAAAAAACTACAGCTTGGTCGGGACATAAGAAGGTAAGTTTACACCAAATTTCGTGGAAATTTTTTTTTGGGAGATAAAAATTAAAAACCAAAAAATCGGTTATTACAATTTTTATTTTGAGGTTATGTGAAAAAGTGTAAATACAAAAGTTGTAGATCTTTTTATTACCTACAACTTTGCCATTTAACTTTTTTCGATAGGAGTTGCAGTTTTGCCGGAAATCGTGATAAACCGTTTTCCACCCCTAAAAGATCACCCCCTACAACCCCCGTACCTCAAATCGCCCTTAAATTATTTTTTCTGTTATTTTTGATATATTTTCATCCTTTTCCAATGGGTTTAATACTGTTCTCAATTTTTTCCACTTTTTGCCATTTTCAAAGGCTTATATAGGCCCTATGCCAATGGAAGGGCACGAAAAAGAAACGTTCCCTTGAGAATGCTGTAAGTGGGAGCACGGAAGGCACGTGTGACAACATTTTAGGAATTTGACAATGTCGCAATTTTCGGCATCATCGTGGCATCGCCGCCACTACGGCATGCGCCGCCGCCTCACTATTTGCTGCCACTGCGCAACACCCTCACTGCTATTCATTATTGTAACTGGCGCTTCGTTGAAAGACTTAGACACAAACGCAGTGCAAGCTGAGAGTAAAAACGCAGGCCAGCCGGAACCGCCATCATATTCGTGACATACAGTATGTCCACTGTTATGAAAAAACTTCATTATTGTTCATTTTTTCGAAAAAAGTTTTTGTTGTTCTAAAAATAAGATTGACATAGAAATATTTAACATTCATTGTACGGAGCGTTTCAGCATTTTGAGTAGGTACGTTGGGAATTTTCTTTAGCATATAGAAACGTGCTCGAATATTTTAAGAAAATTCAGAATTTTCGGGAAAAACATTTTACAGAATAGACAAAAATGCTAATCATTTTGCTATAAGTATGACGTTTATTCTCGTTTGTCGGCTCGTTCGTTCTTGCTGAAATTGCTCGAATATTTTGAATCCCTATATGTCAAATATAATGTAGGAACAATAGAGAATATATAATTTCAAATACATAGAATGCAAACGAAAGGTACCTGGAGCATCACAGACAATACAGAATGTGAGACTAAACTTGATATGAATGAGGTATGGGATTAGAGATTGAAACAATTCTTGGAGGCAACATTGTGAACTTTGACTCTAATCTACCTGTTCCAATGGAAATAATCTGACAACTTCATGTTTCTAGAAGTGTGCGTCTACAACAAATATAAGGTACCTATCCGGAAATCATGAGCAAAAAATTATACATGTAATTTTTTGATACTTAAAAAAATTAAAGTGTTTTTCTCTGTGCCATCTCAAATTACTGAATTTTGAAGAATTTTATATGGGTCAAAAATCGAGTAAAAACCGCCCTAGACACTATAAACGAACTAAGTTTAAAAAATACAGAAGCCTGCCAGTCATTAAGTCCATATGAGTTAAGGTGGCTGATGTGCCACAACAGAAAACGTACTGGATTTGCGTTTTGAAAATGGTAGGAAGGTCAAAAAATCAGTTTTTGAAAGCCTTTAAAACAAAAAAGTCAAATAAAGATTTTAGGTATTCGATAGGTACCATAATAAATTCATAAATAATAAATGTAGAATAATAATAATAATAATAATTGTCACCCTCACAATACTCCAAACTAGGAGTACCCCAGAAGCAACCACATGTTTGTGCGCGGGAGGGGGGCAATTACTATTATTTTGCCTTCGTTGCCATTTGCGGCTAGGGCCGCCTTTTTTCCCGATAGAACTAATAGGATAGCATTCGCTCAAATACTGCGGAGAAACCTAGAAAACAGCAGTAATCCCAGTGAGTGTAGGACAATTATTAGTAACGGGTAAAGCCTATTTAGGAGCAATACCGTGAACCCACATTTGTCCAGCTCTCTTGGCCTTAGCGGTGTTTTTCTTTAAAGACATGTGCATGCGCCTGCCTCGACATCGGTTCGAACCAAGGTCGATCGAAGACAGAAAAACATACAGTCTAAAAAGTCAGCGCCGGTGCGAGCGACGCCACCGCGGTTGTGTGTTTTTTGTGTTTTTATAAAATGTTTTTATAAAATAACAGTCAACATATCGTCGGCGTTCTTGCCAAATCAAGTCAATTTTTAGCACTTTTTAGTTAGTTAACTAACCCGAACATCTTAAAAAAGTACCTAATATCTTTAAACTGTCAAACCTTATTAAGTTCATAGCGGTTTGTATATCTGGTTGCAAAAGGCCGAAAAAACAATTAAGGCCCACCTCCATAAAGAAACTAAAGTGCCATTTGAAATTAATTAAAGTTCAAAGGTAAAAAAGTTTTCTGGTTTAATGTACTGGTTTTAGAGATAGATTCAGGGTGTAAACATTATTTTATCTATGCATTTTATATAAAAATTTCACCCCAGGGTTGTGGGGGGTAAGTACTTACTTTTTTGTTAATTTTAGAACAATAAGAAGTATAGATAAGTAGATTTAGATGCTATAGTTTCTTCGTTCATCTCTTGATTAAGCAATTTTTAATATTTTCAATACAATCTATAGGGCTGATAAGATTTCTGACCGGTTATTCAAATTACTGTAAAAACACGGTGTAAAATAAAAATCTTTCCGGGCAATAATGGTGTCCTATCTGGTATTATAAGCCGGTTTAATTCATATAATCAAGCTTCGATACATTAAAATGCAAGCCAGTGTCCGCGGAGGCACTTACGCGGTATTATTATTTTATTACTTCCAATTTTTTCGATGGACGTCCCCGCATACAGAATCCGCTCGAAGACGCGTTTTGAATTTATATGGCTTTATTACCCGATAAACATCAAAAATCGTGCAGGCAATAATTATTGACAACCCGCCAATCGGACTCCGCTTCACACATGCGAGAGATATCGACAGCTTCTTCCGATCAACTGAGATTGATTGCAGACTTGTTATACTTCTACTTCGGGCGTAACTAGGTTTTGTAACTGATATATTAAAGTATATTATGAGGTCTATTACTAGATCAACCAATCATAGTACAGTTATAACTATAAGCATATAGCAAAACATCCATTCATGAAGTAGGTGCCTACCTATAATGGTTGTTTATGCAAGCTGCTTAAGCCATTGACGCACAGATCGTCAATAAATGCAAATCTGCAAAAATTTTGAAGTCCAAAATCGGGATGGTCCAACAACAGTGTTAATGGGCTAGTACCATTAAAAATTTTACAAATTAATTTGATGGTGGCAATGGTGAACTACAGTCATCTAGTTCCCTAAAAGGCTCCTTGCCCAAGATAAATATCCAGCAAAATTTTAGAAATTTGAAAATACCTTAAGATATTTAAGGTAGTACTTAGAATTCTTCTTTACCGACATCATAATGTATCCATGGGTCTGTCTTAAAACCGCGTGTGCGCCAACTTCAGGGTACCTAATTGGTTAGGGACAGTGGGCTGACAGTATATGACAGTATGGGTACCTGCTATCTGCTGAATGAGGCTGGATTTAAGAATAAAACTGCTTGTTTAAAGTGTCCCTGTTAGATACAAAGGCCTGGAGGGTAGGTGGGTACCCATTAATACCTTACTTAAATCCCACAGTATTTCCGTATACATAATATTTTGTTTATTTGAAAACATATTTTCCATTTAGTGCTTGTGTATAAACAACTTAGATCTATTTTCACCAAAATAAAAATTAACAGTGAAAGTACAAGGGTGGGTAAATTGATATATTTTTAATATTATATATTAGGTAGTAAATATTCTTGCCTACAAGTTATGTAAATATAGACATTTTAAATTCTTGGTTTTTAAAATGCTCTTTTCCTCTTTTTCGTAATTTGGGATGCTAGTTTTGGTAAAAAAAAATATGGGGCAGAACGTCAGATTTGATCGAAGGCGAATACGCAGACCTTGTAAGAATTTTCCCCAATTTATTGTGTCTTCTTCAAGCTGGGTAGGAAAAAAATACATTGAAATAAAATTATAGCTTGGTATTTAAATAAGTACTTACATTAAAAGGCAATTATTTCGCATTCACTAAGTATTCATTATTGGCTTGATACAGCAAACAGCACAAAAAACAGAACACGAGTATCTAACATCAGTGACTATTTCTTTCTATAGTCATTAGTCATTGCTAACATCAACCAGATTTTATACCAGACTTTTCCATATTTCGTACCTACATTATAAATATTACATAGGTTTATTATTTTGGTAAGCAGATAAATAAAGTCATTTCAAAATCTCAAAATAAAAATTATTTCAATTTGAACTGTTTGAAGTATACCAAGGATACTTGATAGGTAGTTAGGTTATATTTGTAAAAATCGACAATAATTATTCACAAATAATAACTAGGAAAATTGTGTGAACTTAGCTACAGAGGACTTTCAACACATCGATTGTATCTAGCGCCATCTTTTGAGAGCACAAGGAGCAATACCTTAAAATTTTGGATTATTTTTTTATTTAAAAATTAAGAGGAACTGGCAAAAATGAAATATTCCAGAGGAGTCTACTAAACTTCTATTATTCGCCTGCGTGCAGTTTTCGCTATGACCAAACTAGCCCATTCAACGGTACAATTGATATACGCAGAGGGAATAATAGTACATCACGGCCAAGTCGGCAATACTGGAAAACTCGAAATTATACACTGAAGGCTAACTCGGTTCAAGTTTTCGTTTGAGAGTGAACTGCCCGAGGCTCGGCCCGCGCATGCCATTTACCACATTTCTCCAAAGTTCCGCCTGTTACAAGACCCTTTGTGTGCTCAGCAAAAAACCTCCTCTAACCGCACTTAATACGTGTGTTTACACAAAATGACGTATTATTACTGCGGACAATATTTTCGTATAACTGCGCAGATTACGGTTATAAATCTCTGCCCGGTGTGACCGTAGAATAGAAATCCCGATGTCGGTTCCCACGTGCCTCGATTTACTGGAAACAGAACTTGAATAGTCCGGACGGCGGCGGCCTAATAATTGTGGGAGAGAATGATTTAAATGGATCTATGATAATGACTGCCTTATTCGTTCAAAGAGCTATTCAACAAATACTGGAACCCTTGCACTTATCAACTTGTCGTTTACATTTTTATAGCTGCGTATCTGAGAGTGTTATTCACAGCTATTATGGGTTTTACGGTGCCGCTTTAGCGCTGCTTCAGGTGCGACTGACTAATGTGGGAAAACGCGAGTAAATAAACTCGTAGCTCGATTTTATAAAGATTAGGCATGAGGTTTTATCTAAGTTATTTCATCTCGGCTTTTGCAGCGGTGCTTAAGACATAATGGAAACACTTGACTAAAAATGGAACAGTTCATTAAAACTTGAAAACGTTTATCTAGGAACGGAATTTTCTTGGTTTTCTTTGTCTACATCCTAAATGGTTGTTCCGCGAAAATGTCGGTTGGAACAAAGAACGAAACCCGTGAAGACAAACGTTATAGGGGCTGACACGGACTGGTAGTACAGACTACCCGATTCTTGGATTGTGAAAAGTTAATAATAATAATAATAATTCTCACCCTCACAATACTCCAAACTATAGAAGTACCCCAGAAGCAACCACATGCTTTTGCAGATTATCAATATATTATTAGAAACGGCCAATTTCACTAAAAAGACAATGTATATTGCGTCTGTCCAGGGACTCTTTAAAATAAGGGGACCCAGCATGTCACAGTCTATCACATAGGAAAAGTGAAGCCTTGAGGGGAAGTTTGTTTTCTGTTGACTCCAATAAGGAGACCACAAGGGGGCTGGTACAAGGTTATGTTATATGTCTGTGTCCAACTGCCATCAGGTTTTATGTGACATGCCAGTGCCATAGATTCTAAAGCAGGCAAAATATTTCCCATCATAATTCACAATTTTTAACTTTTCTAACTTCCAGATACTCAGATGTGTCAATTAGTGCGATCCGTAGAGGGCGCTGCGTACGCTATCATTATTTAATTTAATTTGTCCTAACTTTTTTGACAGTAAACTTTCACGATATTTTGTGAATGTATCCTCCTCCCACACGTTTTCTAAGCAAAAAAGAGAAATTTTCAAATGTCTGCATCGATGCAGGTGCATATCGACACTCGTATGCAATTATATTCAAAATAAAATTTAAATAAACAAGAACATTTATTTTTTGGAAGTTTAATTAACTTGTTGTTTTTTTGAAAGAAAATTTTGTCGTCTCAAAAAGTTACTTAAAAAAATCGAAAATAAAATTTCAATTTCAACCCCCTGCATCTCTAAAACCAAACATCTGCGGACCTATGTTCATATGAACTGTTCGTCATACTTTCCATTTTTCTTTTTAATTTTTTAAGTTATTACCGGACACCCTGTATAACATAAAAATAATTCTTCTTCGAACCAGTAAAATCTATATCTCAAAATCAAGTATTCTTTTTTTGGCCTTGAGCTCGTCAAATATCTCCTCTGGAGATATGGGTATTTCAGGGTACACATAAAGGACTGTCAACCCATTCACTCGGTTTTCGCTAGTATTGTTGCTAATATAAATTTTTTAAATTTTCAGTTTTGAAAATGTTCTTTCTAGCACACTGTAGGTAATTGTGCAAAATATGTGTAGTAGGTTGTTTTGTCTAATTTACGGTTACGCGCTGCGACCGACGGAGTGTGAGATGTTTGATGTTCACTGCATTTTCAGATTAGGCCAGGAGTATATAATTTTTGGTATCATTAATTTTGATATTACAAATCTCGTTTATCTCGACAGCTCTGGGGGGGGGGGGGGGGCAATTGCTTCCTTTGCCCCCCCCCTGAATACGCCACTGCCTCTGACGTGGGCATTACGTATAAGTAGGTAGTTAAAATTTTAAATTATTAAGCAGGTAGCTTCAGTCAGGTCTTTTTAAGCTTGTATGAGGTACCTTGGGAGAGGAATAAAATTACAAAAATTTTATGAATGAACACCGAGAAAAACTACCATCATTCGAACTACTAGACCTAATCTTATTACTCCATCCCGAAATCTGTGAAAGTTCTTTGGGTGGATACATTAAAAAAGGGAAGAAAGTTCAAGTATACATATTACAAATGGATTGAGGAACCTGGTAACAAGGTGAAATAGCGACAAATTCTTAAATAAGCAAAATCGACACTGACTTACCATACTTATTACTTAAATTCGTGGAAATAATTGCTGGAAATCAAAATTTCAACTATAAAATAAATTCCTTTCATTTGACAGTTGCCACATTCTGCAGTTGTATACACAAAATTGTCAAGTCTAATTTTTAGAAATCATGGAAATCATTATTAATTTTTACTAACACCTGTAATATTCATAGATTCATCAATAAAATGGCATACTTGGCATCACTGAGACCATTAGAATGAGGAAAGAATAGGCCTCACTTGGGAAAGTATAATGCTGGGTTGGGTTGGGTTGGGGGCTGAGTCCCTGCGTCTGTCCTTTGCTTGACAAATTCGTTAGCAACTTCTCTCTTGTTTACATTATGTACTACAGATTTAAGGTTGTCGACAATCAAATGGCAGAAACGCTTTATCAGGTATGAATTAAACCCTTTTGAAATTAATTTTGAAGATTTAGATTTGACTTCAAATTTCTATAAATTCAACCATTAAAAAAAACAATTTGATTTGATCAAGCTGGCATTTTATCACCGAATCAACTCTGTTAATAGACGAACTCTTTGTCTACGCAGATCATGAGTATCTCTATTAGCGCATGAAGGTGCAGGCATTACATTTACAGATTATGCAATGTGCAAAACAGGCAATAAATGAATATACATGGGGTGTTCGAAAGTTTAATAGTATAATTTTACAGTGACCTACACATAACAAATTATTATATGGGTTGAAAAGTATTCGCACACGTCGACGAGTGGGTATATATTACACCTGCCGTTGCTAAATGGAACGAGGAAATTTGTCTGTCGTTGCGTACGTCATAAATAACCAGCCAAGGCGGGTACTTAAGATTTTTGAGCTCGCGCTCGGACGCCGTAGGTATTTATATTCTTTGTTGTGGGCCAGGAGAAATGACAACCATTAGCGCGTCACAAAGAAGTCCTCAAACCGGGCATTGTAGGCGCTTTTTGTCTGACAATGGGAGGGCCGACCTCTCCGCCAAAACTTCGGCATATAAATTCGGAAATTTGCGTGGTTATAATCCAGTCCTGGTCGATTTTTCGCCGGGCTGAACCCGGGGATATTTAATTAACACGGGGGTCCATAAAAACTAATGAATTTTCTTGGTCATTTGCATTCGAATGGGGATTTCGGCCATAAAACATGCTGAAATGACGGCCGGCCGAGGGAAAAATATGTTTTAATGTCATATTAGTAAAATGAGGCGTGGAATAAATGACCGCGGTTTCCTGATGGGGCTGCCACTCCGGCCGTTCGCCAGCTTCTAAAAGCCATCTGTTCAAGTTGCCAAAGTACAGATGGACCACGAAGGGGTGCTCATAATTCTACGCTATTTTTGGCAATTCAAGGGTATAGGAATCGGTTATATTACTTCTCTCACAGTCTATAGTACTTAAAACGAAATTTAGGTTATTGAATATGTGTGATAGTTCCGAGAACTATTTCCTCAACAAACTTAATTTAAAAGAATTTTGATCGCAGAACACAAAATCGCAATTAGTCACTCATTGCCTATATCAACTATCTATATGCACTTATTACACAATAGAAACACACGAAAATAATCCAAAACAACAATTCTTACTACGAAATGTTCCAAAAGAAATCAAAACGATGTAAATTAACACGATCTGCTTTACCAACCAAGCTTTATTTGACCTCCAGACACCATTTTGAACCTGATCGGCTGTTTTGTTGGACTGCCCTATCTGTCAAACATGTTATTTTCAGGTTATATTGCTGCCATGCTTGTCTTCGTTAAATAATGTTGTACAAAATTTCTCAGCTGGAAATGGGTTTGTGATCTTAATAAAATTTAGACTGACCATGATTCCAATTGATAAACTACCAACTTGGTATCTACGGAAGACGAAACTAAGGTATTGACTAACTGTTGTTTTGAAATATACTGAGTGTGTTGTACTGGGAACAGGTGTCTCGACAAAGAATTACACAGCGAGTGAACTTGCCGAAGAAGACATTCTTGTAAATTGTATAAAGCTGCGATCAAAGAAAATCAATTACAATTAATTAAAATTACAAATCTGGACAACTTACGAATAACCCAATGCTGTTTTGAATGAAACAATCTCTGCGATTAATTGTTTGTATGATTCATGGTAGCGATAAAATAAAAAGTAGATAGCAGTCTATAGTTCTTGCTTTTCCTCAAGTGGTTGGAGAGAATGTCTTAAACCCATAGAGGAAAGTACCCACATTACATTTTGTTCTGTATTTTGTCCTATAATATATTATAATGCGCAAACTTACGTCGAATACGTTTAATATAGTCTCTATTTTCATTGCAGTTAATGTAGGATTGCCAAATATTAACAGTTGTCGCGTAAATGAGAATTATGAAAAAAGTTAAATCTTCAATTTTCAAAATTGGGTGCCTAAAATGAGACAGTCTCTTATCCAGGTTTAACAGAAACACGACTTGCCACAAAATAATTTTTATTTCAAAAACTTTAAAAGAATATCAAATTAACCTAGTATCCAACAATTTAGTTATATAACACTTGACACACTTAACAGGTTCCTAATATGAGACAGTCTTTAACAAAAATTCTACTTACCACAAAATAATATTTATTTCAAAAATATTATCTAAATGAATATCAACTTAACACAGTATTGTAAGACGAATTCGAAAATTCAAATTTCGCGCCTTATTATGCGCACCGGAAATGTGTGAGAGAGTGAGGTTAGGTGATTCTCAAGAGAATTTTGATGCAATAAACGCTGAACGTTTGAACAACGAAATTGTGTATTATTTTTATTGAAACGGCCCATCCTACAGTATATAACTCTTTAATTATATAACGGTTGACATTCTATTCTAATTATTAGTAATCTAAATTGGATGAAGCGAGTCTCCGTATATGAGATATCTCATATTAGGAATACTGATGTGTCTCATATTAATAATCCGATGTACAGTCGCGGACAGTTGGTATCGAACGACCTGAAGAGGTTTCTCGTGGCTATCGTTACAGGGCGCGCGGAGACGGCAACAGCGCGCGCCTTCGGCATCGGATGGTTCGAACGGGTGTCTTGTTCCGAGAATTCTTTGCAAGCGATTAAGCCGATGTCACCGAAAGGGTTAAAAAAAAATTAAGGAATCAGTATTAAACTATTTATTAAAACAGTTCACAAGTATACAGTATGATTTTTTAAACTACCACCGCGATTTCCTCGCTTATTTTGCGCCCTACAAAAAAAACATGAGAAACAAAAAGGTGACAATTTTGGACAGCTAAGTGGCCCTGAAAAGTAATCAACATCCATGGTCAACTTGTCGCGCAATATAAAAAAACCTCCAATTGAGCAAAATTATTAAATAGCCGTAACATACCTATTTATTTTAAGATACCGAAGAAAACTTTTATATTGAAAATTGATGGCACTGAGAAGCTTTATGCAACTGGGTGCTCAGATAGTTTCTGAAAATTACACAGGCTCTTCGGCTCTGTTGAGGCCATTGTTTTAGTTATTAAAGGCCATTGTTTTAGTTTATTAAAGTAGTTATTTGGCTCCCTACTGAAAAATCTTAAGAAACAAAAACGTGTAAATTTTAGATAGTTGGTTAATGTTAAAAAAAGAAGTCGGTATCCATGGCCAACTTTTCGCGCAATACCAAAAAAAACTTAAATCAACAAGAATCTGAAAACAATCAATTTATTTTGAAAGTCGAGGGAAAATTTTAATTGGAGATTAGCGGCAATTAGATCACGCAAGAACATTGACAAAAGAAAATTTTCATACAATTTGTACTAGTTTTCCCGCTAATTTGTTTAAAGTGTGAAGTCGAAATAGCAATTAAAAACATCAACAGTTATTCAAATTAAAGACAAATTTTCTCATATTAAAGATCTTGTTTGATCAAAAAAAAATTAAATAAATTGATAGTTTTGTTTTCACATTTTTGTCGACTTGAGTTTTTTTTTGTATTGCGTGAAAAGTTGGTTATGGATGCCGATTTATTTTTTAACATCACCTAGCCGTCTAAAATTGCCATATTTATTATGCTTATATAAGCTTACTTACATAAAAAAAATATATTTAATGCAGTGATAGGGCCAAAGCGAAAAATGTTTTTCAAATAAATCAAAGTGTGCCAATTGTTTCTAAAATTGGTAGTATGGAGTATCCTTTACTTTTGAACAACTTTTCCTAGCAACTTATTTCCACATAAGAAATGTTAGCAAAGTTTTTATCAAGAGTAACTTTTTGCGGTAAAATTAAAGATAAGAAAGTGTTCCTATTCAACACCTCTTCTGTGGACATACTGTATATACATAGTGTATTTGGAAATGAAAGGAAGGTTTATGGCTTATTATAAATATAAATGCAAATTCTTTATCAGAGGCTCGAGAGTCCGTCATAAAATACTACATAACTCGCCCGAATATTAATTTGCGTATTTATCCTCATCAGATTTTTAGCAAAAGAGCACGCCACTGAAATGGTCGAATTTTCCTTCTCAATCAATATTTATGGCCTCCTTTCATTTCCAAATACACTAAGTATAGTTGTCAGCGGTTTTAGACATTAAGTTAATAAATATTTTGCGTTGCAACAAAAATGTATTTTTATGTTATAATAAAAAAATATGTAGTAACACTAAAAATATATTTAGCTAATAACCCTAGAATTAAAAAAGTTAATTAAAAGGATTTTCATAAATTATTCTTTTCTTTGCAAAATAAGTATTTGTTCCAACATTTAGTTGTTAGGTCTCGTAGTCCTAAACATAAATGATTATAAAATAAAAGGGGTGTCCCTTTTATTTATTTTTTCTTATTTTTGAAGAAATTGGTCAGAAGTTTTAATAAATTGGTTTTCGTGGTGCTGCAATGCTCCATTGTTTCTCATAAAATGCCCTTCAACAGATAAATGAGATTAGGGGGTCACAGACATAAAATTACCCTTGTAACTTAATAGAGAGTTATTGCAGAAACTGTTTTTGGCATTAAGCAGTATTTAAGACGACCTTATTTGAATACTCTCATACGTTATTTATGATTCTGACAATAGTTATTGCAAGTCGTAATTTATGTATCCAAATTAAGGGCTTGTTTACGTTTACTTTATTGTTTTGTATTTCTACACTTTCACTAGAATATTATGTGCTTTTATAATTTTGCTCCGGAACTGGGAAAACAGCCAAATAACCACGGAACACCAAGGTGAAAGACTAATGAAAACAAACAAGGTGCAAACGCAAACAAGCAACGAACATTTTAGGTTAAGTCCTACTTTCACAGAACACTAGCGTTTTCTGACAAATCAGAATTTATTTTAAGAATTGTGACAAATAAGGTAAAAATAACGTATATTATGGTATACACAATAAACAAAAATAAAGGAAAATAACCTTATTATGGACGACCTTATGTCAAACTACGACTGCGCATGCTCAAATGTCAAAATAACATCAAAAAGAGCGCGACGTTATTTATTTCTGCAATAACTCTCTATTATTTAAATTGCATACCTTTATCAATAACATCAGAAGACACACAGCAGGGACACGTGTCAAGCTTTACACACCTCCCTGGACCTCAATGTGATTACCTGGATAAAATAAAATAATTTCAGGTGATTGAGGACTTCCACAAGCTGGATATAATGATTACGAAGTTTTATTAGAACCACCGACACAGGAAGAATCCGAAAAAACTATAAACCCATTAAAATCTTTATGACTATAACATAATTAAATAAAGGCAAGAAATCAAATGCATTTTCCATTATTATATTATATGTATATTAATATTTAGTATACCCACCTTGGGATAGGATGACTTTCTGAACTCTCCTGCTCATCGAATCTATGAGTTGGCAGCAGAGATCATGGGTTACGACTTCATCCCACGTTTGTTGAATCTTCTGCCAAAGTGCCTCCCTATTTTCGGGTACGAAGTTCTCCATTGTCCGCGCCATTCTGCCCCACACATTCTCAATGGGATTCAAGTCAGGACTCTTCGCCGGCCATTGCAACTTTTCTACGTTGTTTTCGGTGAACCATTCGCGAACTATTCTTGCTGTATGCACAGGCGCGTTATCATGCTGGAAAACGAAGCCATCGGGATACATTTCCGTTGCAGTTGGTAACAATCCGCCTTCGAGTATCTCGCAATAGCGAGCTGCTGTGAAGCGGTCGTCGATTCTCCAACAAATGCCAGGTCCACGGTAGCTTATCCAGGCCCATATGTTGACGGAAAAATGCCCACTCCTTTTCCTGGGTGACACAAATCTTTCGTCATATCTTGAACTCACCGCACTTTGCCATTGTAATGGCTTTGAAAGATCTTTTCGTCGCTAAATATTACCTTCTCCCAATAATGTGGCGGTAAACGCTGAAACTCTCGGCATATCTGCAACCTGACTTCCTTATTAGCCTCGGTCAGCTGAATTTTGTTGCTGGCCGTGCGAGATTTCAGATTGGCTGCATCTAATCTCCTTCGGGCAGTTCTAACACTTGCTGGAAATTGTGTTGCAGATACTGCTTCAACGGCGGATTTAAACGGATTTGCAAGGCAAAAATTAGCTAGTTGCTCATCTTGTTGGTCAGACGTAATTTTCACATTTCCTCCTCTATGTATGTTTTCCACGCTTCCGGTTTCGTCATATTTCTTCTTTATATTGAAAATGGTGCTTTTAGATACACCAAATTCTTCGGCCAGTCGGGAAATAGCCCAACCATTTTCTAGTTTGGCGATGATACGGTGCTTGACGGATTCACTCAAACGAGGCATAACGAACACTGTTAGTTACTCTCTCGAATTAGGATACTGACTAAATAATTTTAGCCCACCCACCTTAGTATTTATACAAAGGGCTAGGAGCAGGTATAATCGATATTTTCAAAATCTACATCCAATTCAATATTACAATTATTAAGTTAATCCCCTAAATTTAGTTATATTAAGTGCAGGTAGGTATAATTAATAAATACCTATTTAAAAAGATATAAATATCTATGCTAAAATATTTCAACTCAGGTAATCCGATAATCCATTAATTTTGTGCCATACATTTTCTAATTAATATTAAGAGCCCCCATATCTACTTTTAAACATATTATACAAATCCTTGAAATCTTTAATTTTTGAGATAATCGCTTGATCTGTTTTTTGTCCGAAAGGACTTCAAAAGCCGCTTATTTTAGCAATCCTGCCATTTTCAAATTGCAAATCCAGGGCCGGCTACGATTTTTTTATTCCCCCGATTTTCACAAAAACCATTTAGCCATTTTTTTATTTAAAATCTGACACCACAGCGTCAATCAGGACAGTCGAAAACCCTTTATATACCAAATTTGAACAAAAAATATAGAGAGAGTTCTATTCTACAGGATGTCAAAATTGAGCAAAATAGGAAATTTAAAGAAACCTCTTCAGGCATCTCTGGCGAGTCAAGTCATAAAAATTCAGCATTTTCAGATGGGGCAGAGAAAAATACCCTGTATTGAATCTTTGCACACCAACACTTTGAGTGGTTCTGTTGACAATTAAACTATTTTGACGGGATTCCATGGCACACTTGACTCGCCAAATGCCTGTAAATTTCCTATTTTGCTGAACCTTGACATCCTGTAGAATAGATCTCTCTCTAAATTCTTTGTTCAAATTTGGTATATAAAGGGGTTTTAGGGGGATCCTGATTAACGCTGTATTGGTAGATTTTAAATAAAAAAACACTCAAAAATCGTAGCCGGACCTGGATTTGCCTTTTGAAAATGATAGGAAGGCTAAAAGAAGCGATTTTTGAAGGCCTTTCACACAAAGAATGTTCAGGGATTATCTCCAAAAATAAAGATTTTATTAATTTGCATATGTTTAAAAGTAGACACCCTGTATATTAAATTATTGTTTTTGAGAAATTCTTCGGAATTCTATTGTGGCTCAAATTGACTATGGATTTACCTAATTTCATATTCCTAATTAATACAGGGTGCTGGCAGCAAAGGAAGGAAACTCGAGAAAAAGCAACTTTTATTGTGGTGTTGATTCTAATCTCAGCCTTGATATTTATTATTTTTTTATTTCATTATCATAAATACTAGACGGTATAGTAACATGATAAAATAGTACGAAATATTAAATACCAACACTGGGGTTGGAATTATTACCAGCACAAAGTTGCATTTTCCTCGAATTTTGTTCCTTTGCTGTGAGAGGCTGGAGGCTGTAATTTGCATTTTATGGTTCTATTTTTAGCAGACCGGCCGGCTGCAGACTCCAGCGCGATGTTGCCGTCTCCGCGCGCCCTGTAACGATAGCCACGAGAAACCTCTTCAGGTCGTTCGATACCAACTGTCCGCGACTGTACATATTATATGTACATATCATAGAATTTTTTGCCATCGTTAACAAATGGTATTAAATGCGTTATATAACTACTCTAATTATAAAATAACTTTTATTCAATACAACAAGCTACAAAAATATATTAAAGACTTACCACGTTATTCAGAATTACACGGTAACCGAAGCTCTTTAAAAGTTTGTGCACGTACGGTTCAAATAAACAATGCCGTTCTTAACCTAAAAATTTAGATGATCTAGACACTGCACTACATGTGGCGACTTATACCAAAGTCTTTCTCTAGACTTTACTTATTCATTAGTGATTATTTGAGACATTGCCAGCTAGATGGAGACTCTTCCTTTAGGATTTAGTGTGGGGTCTCATATTGGGAACTGTCTCATATTAGGGTACCTACTTTCCTCTATCATTATAATCATCGCTACACTAGATTCGCAAACAGTATTCCAGAGATTCCATAAGTTGTAATAAAAAGGGAGTAGGTATATAACGAGAGCTTTGTAGTTAAACCCCATCCCGATCCCAACAACAAATTTTCCCTGGAAAGGCAACGCCCGTTGCCCGGATACTCTCTGGTAATTTATAAAAGCGTTTATTATGCGATATCGCGAAAGTGCATTATTGTTTACGAGCGCCCCAGGCTGACACCCCGTAAAATATTCACGGCGCGGGACAATATCGGAGTGATGGGTTGTAAAAAACCCGTATCGGGCCACCATAAAAAACGTATCGTTAGCCGTAATGCCCTGTTCCGTCGTAAAATGCACGGCCGAAGATTAAAATCCCTCTCGCGGTTTGAAGACCCACGTAAATCTTTTAAAATTTCGCGAAAGCGAGAAGATAATGTGAAAGTGGCTATCAAAAGGACATATTCTGGGAAACACAATGGTTGTGGTCTGACCGCTGAAGTGACAACTCTGTTGCTATCACATCATATTTGCGGAGGTAATTTATTAAAATTGAATTATGCTAATTAGTATAAATTCTTTTTCCTGGTCCCACTTAGGTAAGTACACTTTACATACTCGCCAGCACGCCTGAAGGCGTAAGTGAAATGACCAAATTTTGAACTTCTTTCACTTGGTGAAAAACGTGAAACAATTGGCCCAAATGAGCTTGCGGGCAAGGTAAAATAACCACTCCGTCTTCAGTCTCTAATCTAAGATGGTAACTTTTTTGGCGTCTATTTCTGAAGAAGAGTTAGACGGTGTAACTGTGAATTGTGTCAAAAGCTGCAGCTAGAACTGGAATGGTTTGGGGACAATTACTTGGATCGCCGCCAATGACGAGGGGATAGAAGAAGACTTCCATTATTCTCCCCTTCAATCTGGTCTGTCAACAACTTGTTTTCGATGGAACAGATAGGACAGATAATAACCATGCAGAAATGGTCCACATAGGCGATTGCAAAACGAAATGTCCATGGAAAACTTGGAAATTTATTGATGCCCTCAAACGAGTTCAAGCAGAAAGAGATTTATATTATGAAAATTTGCTTCCTGGGTATCGGCCACCTTTTAAATTAAAAAAGTATCGTGATTGTGTGTATTTCGTTACTGGTATTTCATACTGGGACAAAATTCAATATGAAAAGGCAGTACCCCGCAGTGATCCGCCACATGTTTCGGTGTACCTACTAATTAGTGGTTCGCAACTGGGCGAACATACATGACCCGCGTGAGCTGACCATTTATTTGCAAATTGATTAATTATTAGCGTTCGGCTGAAATAATTTGTAAATCCAATTAGCGGGTATACCCAATTAACCGTAAGGAAGCGTGGAATGCTTTATTTTTCATTTGCATTCCAATAAAGTTAATTTTCCCGCATAGTCGGTATATCGACGATCGTGCAACAGGCGGTGTTGTTCTTGGAACTTTTCGTTTATTTTGAGATCATGGGCGTCTCTAGGGACTATTATTGACACTATTTATAATATTTTACGGTCTTCATATTGGAGTATGTTACAGAAATTTTCAGAAACTGAATTAAATAATAGATTTGAAAGGTACGTTTGCTATGACCACCAAAAACAGTAGGTATATTGGTTTTTTTAAATGTGATTAAAAATATTACACTAATTTCCATTCTCACAATACTCCAAATTAGAAGCAGCCGCGCATGCTTGTGCGGTGGAGGGGTGGCAACTACTATTATTTAGGATTCATCACCATTTGCAACTATAGTGCAGACTTTTTTCGATAACAGCAGACATAGAAAGTGGGGAAAAAACCTTGATGCGCCAATGAGTTTTACCAGTGTACAGTACGGTGTTATCTCGAAAGAATGCCCACGAATTCCTTAAATAAACGCACGGAGTTTTTTTTATATTGCCCAGTATCCTTTATGTGCGGATTTCCTGCTGAACGTAAATAAAAAATAATTAGCCTCTTGGCCTGGTGGCCGAAAATGCGCATTTCGGGCCCCAGATTATTTCGGTGAGATGGCGGCTGATAGAGCTAAGTTATGGAAGTGAAAAAGTGAAAGCACGATGAGGGTTTAAAACGAGAGAGATTTCTTTTTGGTGGGAAAGGTGGGGAGTTTTATTATATAAATTTATGAGTAAACGGCATCAAAAATATTTGTTCTTTAAAAAAATAGCGAGAAGATTCTCTGCGTTCGTTTTGGGAAGCGCCCAAGTCCCGCGCGGTGCTGTCCTTTGTGCATATTATCACTATAGAAACCTAACTATCACAGTATAATTGGGCCAAAATTTCTGTGTTCCCACAGTAGGTGGTGTAAAATTGCGGATGATGGTTTCTGCTCAGGGCGATTTCCTTCTGACGTATTTTATTATTCACATATAGCTTTGACTCCTTCCTAGGAGCCTTTATTCAAAGATGGCTTCTATGCAGCGTGTCCTGTGTGGCAGTGACATGTCACTCGCCTTATCTGTTTTATGGCCGCTCCAAATTCGCTGTTTCTATTTTGCATTTTTTATAATTCGGTAAGAATTTTATTCAAAATCAATAACAAAATATATTTGTTGAAAATTGAAATCAATATCGAATTCGTTCGTTCTGTATCTGAACATGAGTTTCATAGGCATAATATAATACCTACCTATAGCCATAACGAAGAAATCGGAGTATTATGAAAAGTAGGACGGGCGATAAACTGAAACAAGTTGTTTGCTATAATGGTTGTTGGTTTATGGTAATTGGCGGAGTTTACATTTTCACAAACAAATATAGGAACAAATTAGAGTAGGTAACGCGCTCTTTGAACGCGACATAAATATGTTTGCGTGCATGGGAAAATGCAATGTGTTGTGTTTGTGTAGGATTTGCTGTAGGTACACAAATAGTGACACTATTTAATATGGTTTTCATACAAATAATACCATTCTGTTTACTTTTATTCTCCGAGAAAGCATTTGGTACTACAATGTTTGCTATATAAGACAATAAAATTGTCTTTGGGAAACTTCCTCTATACCGGATGCCGCACAGCATCTTTCAATAGACGAATTTATTATGTTCATTAAATAAAGTTCAATGTGAGGAATGCGTCATTTTAACATATTTAACGAGATATCGCAAACACTCTTTTTTAAGTTTATGTAATATACCTAATATAAAACTTACTTCTTCAGTATTAGATTACTGAACCTAAAAGAAAATTGGTTATGAACGTTCATGCGTGGTTATTATTTATATTACTGGGATTACTACGGTTTTCTAGGGTTTTCCGTAGTACTTGAGCGAATGTTATCCTAGTTCTATCGGAAAAAAAGTCGGCCCAAGCCGCAAATGGCAACGAAGAAAAAATAATAGTAATTGCCCCCATCCCTCTCCCCCGCACAAGCATGTGGTTGCTTCTGGGGTACTCCTAGTTTGGAGTATTGTGAGGGTGAGAATTAGTATTATTATTATTATTACAAAAACGAACAAACTTATTATCACATGCATTATTCATGCTCTGAAGGAACAGAAAGAAGTAATGATTAATATGTTCGGGATTTGACAAATTTGGAGGTTAACACCTATTGTTAATTCAATGAAGGTTAAGTTGACGTAGTGCAAACCAAGTTTTTCACGGATTATTTTGTGAAAATACATGGTTTAAGTACCTTTCTAATTATAATAATAAAGTTAATCCTATATATTTATAGGATTAACTGGTTAGATTGTCATGCGTCTTATATCGGCCAAACAAAACAGTGCACAAAAGAATTTATAGACACCAACATGATGTAAGAAGTAAAAATTTAAATTTAACTGCCCTTCGTAAACATGCATTAGATAATTTCCATAACTTTGATTTTAATAACCCTGTTGTTTTTTGTAAGGAAGAAGACCAGTTAAAAAGAAATATCTTTGAAATGATCCGCATAAAAAAAATTGTGTAAATTTTAGAACAAAATACAGAAGGTCTATCACATATCTACAGGGTGGGTTTTTTTCGATGACCACTGTGGGCATCTCGGAAACTAGCAGAGCTAGAACAAAGGTTAAATGGGGAAAGAATTGCAGTTCTGAATGCTCAATCTAATGCCCCTTTTGGATTTTTAAAAAAGTTCATGGCTCACTAGATGTTTTGAAAAGATTGATTTTTTGCTATTTCATCAGATCTCTGTACCTCCGTTATTTCTGATTATACAGAAAAACTGTAGAGACAAAAATTGTAGATAATTTTGGGCTTAATAAGATAATCTAATCCAATTTTTTATGTTTTTGTGATTATTGAGATGTGGCATAAACTTGTGTTTTTTAAATGTAAATCATAGTTGGCTGTGGCCTTATCAAATCGGCCATTTTTTGAGCTTCCCAAAGATATAATACTCGGCATAGTTATTCTAAAAAAATAAAAGAGCTATGGCTAATTTTCTGTTTTTTTTTTAAATTTCACTTTGTCAGCCATGGAATATTTGCATAATATAAAATATGCAGGAAACTCGACTGAGAGATGAGCCGGCCCTGCATTCTGCTCGCCGCGTAAACACTTGACATTTTATGACGGCCAGACCAATAAGAGAATAAGTCACGTGGTGGCCAATGTTTTGATCCACTGCCTCTGTAACTTGGATACACTATAGATCAGCTCTATCCAAATAGTTGAGGGACAAATAGACCTATTTCCTGGCCGCCCTGGCCACCCGATTTGTCTGTTTTGGGGGAACAGTACAAAATAAAGTATGACACAGTTGTTGAATTAAGAGCAGCTGTTTTAGAAGCAATTGCCAGTATTGAGCGGCGCTCTCTAAGAAAGGTGACAAATTCAGTTTTAAAAAGATGCAATATTTGCATAAGTAGTAATAAATAATAACTGGATTGTTAGAACACCTTTTGAGAATTTGAATTTGAGTTAATTTTTGTTTTATTTTGTTACATTCTGTTACCAGCTGAAAAGAAAATATTAAAAAGTTTTAAGTATGTCTAGTTATAAAATAGAATGTAATTATGAAAATATTCCCTGGCTGACTATTTGAAAATTTAAAAAAATCAGAAAATTTGCCATAGCTCTTTTATTTGTTATAGTAACTATGCCGAGTGTTATATCTTTGGAAAGCTCAAAAAATGGCCGATTTGAAAAAAAAACACAGTTTATGTCATATCTCAAAAATCACAAACAACATAAAAAATTGATTAGATTATCTTATTAAGCCCAAAATTATCTACAATTTTTGTCTGTACAGTTTTTCTGTATAATCAGAAATAACGGAGCTACAGAGATACGATGAAATAGCAAAAATCACTCTTCCAAAAGGGGCATTAGATAGAGCATTAGATAGAGCATTCAAAACCGCAATTCTTTCCCCATTTAATCTTTGTTCTAGTTCTGCTAGTTTCCGAGATCCCCATGGTGGTCATCGAAAAAAACTCAACCTGTATATACAGGGTTGGGCGAAAGTCTGGAAGAAAATCATATCTTTTTTCTAGTTTTTTTTTCTTACAAAACGCAAAAACAGGTCAATTTTCTTTCGCTATTCCCCATTTTTTAGCAATATAAAAAATTCTTTCCTTCAACCCTTTAGCTGGAAGCCACCCCTCCTTTTTTTTCAAATGAGAACATATGGCTTGTGTGGGCTCGTTGAAAAGCTCGTGAAAAACTGAATACGAGTATACCATTTTATTATTTATTTTTTTATTATTTATTTTATTTATGCTGTTATTACAAAATAAAAAACAAAATCTATATCGTAAAAAATTCCTGTGACTGAGTTATTATTTTACGTTGAAGGAATAAAAATGAAGCAAAGAGTGTTGGAGGCAAAAAAGTTACTCCTTTTTTGTATGGTTAAGGAAACACGTAGTATTGTAGTAATTTTCTTGTAAATTGAATCGAAACGTCCACTTTAATAATTTGGTAGTGCCAAAGTGTTGTCATTAATAGCATTTGCTACGTTAAAATTACTGCCGAATAATTTAATGACAACACTTTGGCACTACCAAATTATTAAAGTGGACGTTTCGATTCAATTTACAAGAAAATTACTACAATACTTCGTGTTTCCTTGACCATACAAAAAAGGAGTAACTTTTTTGCCTCCAACACTCTTTACTTGTTTTTTATTTCTTCAACGTAAAATAATAACTCATTCAAAGGAATTTTTTACAATATAGATTTCGTTTTTATTTTGTAATAACAGCATAAATAAAATAAAAAAAATGGTATACTCCTATTCAGTTTTTCACGAGCTTTTCAACGAGCCCACACAAGCCATATGTTCTCATTTGAAAAAAAAAAGGAGGGGTGGCTTCCAGCTAAAGAAAATTGACGTGTTTTTGCGTTGTGTAAGAAAAAAAAAAGAAAAAAGATATGATTTTTTTCCCGACTTTCGCCCAACCCTGTATAATAATCTGATTACTTAGACTCTTTTACTTTTTATTGGTTTTTGTCTTTTGTTTTTGGATCTCACCAGCACAAATTGTTTAAGATTATTATTGTCACCACATACTTTCGAAATATGTTATAAAAAAACCCATTGCTTATTAGCTCCCATTTTTTTATATTGATGATGTAGCGTCCTATGATGCTTTAAAAAAATTTACTGCAAAATTCCATCCTCCACCGCATTTTTGTCGATTAACCTTTTAAGTTTGTTTGACTTAGGTGTCCATATTGAAGTTGACGGATAAAACCGTATTTTTGAACATAATTTTCCAGATGTTGTTGTGTTTCAGAAATGTAAGTAATTTGTAAATTATTTTAATATTTATGTCTTACCTTAACCAGAAATTTTCTTGTCGTAATAAAATACAAATTGGTAGAAAACCCAGGATATTTTATTTAAATGCTCTATAACTACCAGGAAGAAAACAAACGAATTACTTATACCCTAAAGAAAAACAAAAGGGATGCACCTTAGGGAATTGATCAATAATTATCGAGGATGTGCCACTAGTTTGCGTCAACAACTTTAACAATCGCGAAGCCTTTGCATTTCATAGCCATCTCGACGAATAAGGTCAGACAGACCTACCCCAACAAAACCGACCGTGGAATATCATTACCGGACACCGGTTATTTGTAATAATGCGGCGCGAGGCACAACCTCGGCTAATAACAGTCGCCCGGCGAACAAATAGATCTCGGCGTCGTGTATCTCTCCGGTTTGAAGTTAGAGGTCACCGGCTCTCTCCCAGACACTCGATATCTCCGATTGTTATTGTTCTTCGGCGAGGCACGGCTTTTGGATGGGTCCCATTGGCGTCCGATAACGGGTCGAGTCCTCAAAAGAATCTGAAAAAGGTCAAAAGTCGTCAAAATGAAAACTAGCTTTTGGCCAGTCTAGTGCGGCACCGCACGATAATAAAGCGATGGGAGATCAGGAAACTAAACTCATTGTTGATCCTAGTTTAAAGTAACTCAATTCTCTGAACCGGTACTGTGCAAAATACGTACAAACAAGGGATTTTTTATTTTCTGTTCACTTTTTGTCTAAATCAACATAACAATTCTTGTTTACCTACTTATTGAGGCAACCCATTCCTCATGTTCTTCTATTTCTTATTATAGCTTTTGTCTTATGTCATTATTATAAGTAAATTATATATAGGTATTAGTGCTGTTTGATTGGTTGCTGTTTCTGACTAATGCACTGACTTTTAACATTTTTATTTGAATCTTCTGCTTGAATTCTCAGATTTCTTTGTTTTTCTAACAATGTTTAACTCTTCATTGTCAAGTGATAGTTCGCTGCATCTTGAATCTCTTTCATTTCCAGCATCCTTTCATTTGCAGAAGTCAGCACGTCTACTATCTTCAAACTGTCGCGTTTTTCTTTGTCCAAATTTTCAGTCGCTTCTTTCAATTTCTTCTCTAACTGTTGCACTTGAGACTTCAACTCTTCCTGAATGGTTTCATCCAAATTAAAGAAGGTATCATCTCCACCACCAGACTTCTTAGTCAACTGATCATTATGTGTCTTCAGTTCTTTACATTTCTTAATCAGTTTGCCAGATTTCACTTATTGAAGCTGCTTTATTTCTTCCATATGATGTTGGCTTTTTAATTATTGGCAAAAACTCTTGATTCAAGTAAAAATTTTCGAATATTCAAATTTACTAGTGTTACATTTATAACCTCCACCCTAAGCTGAATTGCCAAGAGTGCAGATAGAATTTTTTATTTTCTGGTTACGTACCGAAAATCCAAAAGTTTGACAATTAGGTACAATAAATAAATAAAGCTTGTAGACCGGAAGAGAGTGACAGATTTTTGGACGTAATTTTACTCAGTATGCCTGTCAAAGGGCATTATGTTGCGTATATTTTCACAATAATAAGGTATGAATCAGAGAGTCATCCTGGGTTCTTCATATGGAAAAGTGAGTTTTCATTTATTCGAAAATTATGCGTTTAGATATGATTTTAGTCATGCTGCCATGTGTTTTATAATGAAGTTCAAAATAGAAAATTCGTCGGAAAACCATAGGCATACCGTTAACGTGGAGCCAAAGGGCTACTATTGTCACGTAAACTTGTGTTTTAATACTTAATTTTTCCACGTTTCCGAACAGGCTGCCGTGATAAGTATTTAAGTTCTTGTCATAAATCTGCTGTCCAAGTACACTTTACATCGAATAAATCGTGAGAATATTTAATTTAAACTGTTCTTGGACATGCGCAAACGGTATGCCGTCCTTTTTTCAGCAGTTTCATAAGAAGAACTTGCATACTTCTCAGCAGCAGCTTGTTCAGAAACGTGGAAAAATTAATTAATAAAATACAAGTTTACGTGACAATAATAGCTCTTTGGGCCCACGCTAACGGTATGCCTAATGGTTTTCCTAGGAATTTTCTACTTTGAACTTTATTATAAAACACATGGCAGCCTCACATCAAAACGCAAATTTTTCGAATGAATGAAAACTCAGTTTTTCATATTATGAAGAATCCAGGATGACTCTCTGATTCATACCTTATTATTGTGAGAATATACGCGAAATAATGACCTTTGAAAGGCATACTGAGTAAAATTTCGTCCAAAAATCTGTCACTATCTCCCGGTCTATTGCAAATGAATTTTGGCTCAAATTTTAACGAGATTTTTTTGTCCTTCACACTTTACTGTTTACTGATTTTGAGGCAAAGTGTAAATGGTTTAACTTCACTTATCACCCATTCACACCAGGGTGCGACCAACCAGTGAGCATCTCTTTTAAAACCTATGTAATAAAACAAGTGCTGCTATGGCTTTTAGGCGTAAAAAAGTCAAAGTATTGCATGTATACGTGAAACATTTCCATATTTTAACAGTAATTTTTGCACATGTTGAAGTATTTTGCGTTTTTTTGAGCGTTAGATAATTTGAATGTAAGTAAGATAATCTTTAATCGACAATCCAAAAATTTAGGCACAGCTCGAAATGGTAGGCGTAGAGGTCGATTATGCAAAAAGAGTAACTAAGAGAAAATAACAAATGAAAAACATAACACATAACATATTAGAAATCACAGGGTGTAACTTTGATTAGTACATAAATTTTAACTGGCGGTAGATTTCGACCCAAAAGCACGCCTATTAGCCATCACTTTATGTTCTGCATTTTTAATCAAAGTATTGCCGATCAATAATTAATTAAATAATATATGATGCATTTAGATGGTTAACGAATATTTCATTTTTAATTGTGATTATTTCATCTAGTAATGGTTTCTTGTAGTGTAGATTGTTGAAAGAAAACAGGTGACACTTGTAGAGCCTGTATTCAAACATTGCCGTAGGATTTTTCTTTAAAGCAAGTTTCACAGATAATTTTTTATAAATATATTCTGTTTTATCTGGTTTTGAGGTATATCTGCGCCTTGTGTATATTCGAATTTACTAGTATTATATTTCTTGAATGGTCGACAATATTGCAAACATACAAATCAAAATGCCCATTTGTTACAATCCGCAAGAGTTTTTTTTTGGTGGAGTGGTTGCCGTTTCTAGCTATAATGTATTCCGAATGCCTTCTTGTTGAAACCTAAAAACATGAAAACTTTAAAACATTGTAGTGGATAAGCTAACGCATCTATTCTGATTGTTCATTGATCATACTTTTATTAATCCATAGAAGGTAGACTCGCAGTTGAAAGCTTCTTCGTATTTTTTATATTCTCATGAAGCCCATTCATTTCTTTAGTAGGTACAACATGCAGAACATGGTGAATCCTCGACAACGACTAAAAAATATCAATTAGTACCTAACTTGTTTTTAGTCCCAAAATGAATCAAAACCGAAATATGAAACTTGATTTAAAAAATTCATGAACATGTTTTAATCATTTGCGATTTCTTGAATAGTTTTCCAAATATTCAAAATGACCACCACCGAGTTTTAATTTATCCACGCACACAATATAGGGCTAAAATGGCGGCGACTTCCATCTCTTTCCGTTCCTGCGCTTTGCCGTGCGCAGTAAGGCCAAAAGCGGTATATATTAATATACAGGTAGGGAGGTATGCGGGTTATCCCCTCTTAAAACTAAAACTAAAGTTGGGCGCTCTGCATACCTTATATAGAAGTATTCCTAATTATGATTATCTTGTGGGGTTAAATAAATGATTTGTTATATGAGGTCACTTTTAGTTGCTCGGCTAGATGGAAGAATTGAAAAGTGTTCCCCTTGGATTTTTCTATTTGTTACTTTTGATGGTATGCTCAGAACATCAACCCACCGTTGTCTTTATATGTGTAGGTACATTCTCATGCCTTTCTTGTCGCAACATCTGAAGGCATATAAGGCAATTTTTCGAAGAGAAGTTGCGACTGTGCGCTGATGTTTTTAATTAAATTCATAATTAATTTAATAACTTCATTAATTCAGCATTAACCGTCTTGAGGAAAACGACATTCGTCGTAATTGCAGCACGGGGCGTTATGAGAACTCGCCTTTAATTACGATGATTAATGGCACAGTAAGTCATTATGCTTCGGATTTATTTGCAGCAGCCTATACCGGACATTTCACTGACGTACATTCTGTTGTAATGCGGCTGGATTTTTAAAGCGGCCGTTTTTTCGTCAAACACAATCACCACCATTTATCATCGGGAGCGGGCATCATCTGTGAGACGCAATAAAATCGCAGCTGGAGGAGCTGAATCAATCAAATCGTGTAACAGGAGATGTCATTGGTGTGTGCGTTTTTAGACATAGATCATGTCGTCGACTTCTTCCCTATGAGAGGACAGAACTTGGTCTCTAATAAGAAAGGTATGGCTGACAAATTGTTCAGAACGCCAAAGATTCTCAGGATATAAATGTCGAGGGAATGTGATGTGATTTAATTACGATACGAACAATGAGTTTCTTTCAAGACGCTTAAAGTTTTGAAATTTATATTGTTGTACTGGGAGAGTTAATGCAATCAATGTGAAGAACGGTTTATTTCGTATTACTTTTTAGCAACTTCTGTCTTGGCTTCATCATAAATCCAGAAGTCAGTTAATTGGCGCAACCATCGGATTAATAAGCAGTATGGGAGTCGCATAAGGGACAAGTTCTCCGACCCTAGAGAGAGACCTACCAATGATTATAAATTATATAACAATGTGGAGTTCAAATAAAACAAAACAAATGAATATTTGCAAGGTTCAATAGGAAACATTAAAAGTTTTCATTTTGACAAGATTAAGGTAAATTATTTAGCTTTTTACAAAACAATTACTTGATCAAACATTTGTTAAACTTATATAGTTAGAAAGTTCATTATATAAAACTTAAACTGTGCGAACACTTGACTCGTTTGAAAGTTTATTGGAATATTTGGCTACCACTGCATATTAACTTCGACGAAGGTTAACAGCTGTACAGCCACACGTTACCCAGACTCCTTTGAAACGTGGTACAACTTCCCCAGCTAGCTCTCGCTGGAAGCAAGGTCGTGAGCTTCGAGTGGGGTTCAGCGGTGTGCTGACTACAGAAAGTAGTATGGTCCGGTAGTTGTTGGAATGTAGTGGTAGTCCAATAAGTCGAAATATTGACCGTCAACATTTCGACTTCCTATAAATCGAAACTTTAAAGCTTCGAGTTATAAGTCAAAATTTTGGGTCAATATTTCGACTTATAAGTCGAAATTTTAGGAGCCAATTTAGAAAAAATGCGAGTGTCCCTTCCAGGCCTTCGTAAAAATCAGATGTGCCTAACATCACAAAATACTGCACTTGTCCCGTCGATGAACAGAGATAAAAAGTGTCGTAAATTTCGCGACAGGCGTTTACAGGGTGATTCAGTTTTATTCTGCGACACTTCAAGAGGTGATAGAAATCCAAAAAATAACCGCATTTTCTTGTAACTATACATTTTCAAGCCCCTTATAAAAAAGTTGAAAATATGTGGACTTTATTAAATACTTACCAAACTAGTTGAGATATTTAAGTCATATTGGGTGCACGTTATAACGGCACGAGTTAGCATAAAACCTATTAACTTTGAACAAGCAGTAGCGGGGAAGTGGGTAATTAGTATACAATTGTTTTTAGAAAAAAAAAGAATCACCTTGTATGGCAATAAAATGTATCCAATTTCTTATGTAAATTTTAATTGTAAACAAAAACGTTCTCTTAGCATATGTGTCATGGTTTTATAGCAAATTTGATTTTTTCGTATTATTTCGGGGCATTTCTGAAAAATTAACTTGAATTCGCTGCATAAGTAAGACTCAAAGTAGAAAAAAATGTGTTTCTTACTTCAAATATAGTAACTTGTTCCAATAAACTTACTCATTCAAGGTTTTACTTCTCAAGATACAAGACTTAACATAATTTTATCTTCCTAAAATGTTTTAGACCCTGTATCTTCAAAAGTATAGCCTTAATTAGGTAAGTTTATTGGAAAAAGTTACTTTATTTAAAGTAATAAACACATTATTTCTACTTTAAGTCTTACTTATGGAGTAAAATTTTTAGGTAATTTTTCAGAAATACCCCGAAATAATACAAACAAATCAAATTTGCTATGAAACCATGACACATGAAAAAATGCTATGAAGACGATTTTGTTAACAATTAAAATTTACATAAGAAATTGAATACATTTTATTGCTATACAAGGTGATTTTTTTTCTAAAGACAATAATTATTGTACTATAATTACTCACTCCTCCGGCACTGGTTTTTAAAAGTGTTTAATATTAACAGGTTTTATGCTAACCCGTGCCGTTATAGCGTGCACCAAATATAACTTAAATATTGCCTCGGTCTGCAGTCGCGGATCTAGGCTGGAGTCAAGGGAGGGGCTTCTATTTCCGAAATTTTTTAATAAAGTATTAAACACATTTTTCATTCCTGTTCATCAGTTTCTTAGTTTCGTTCAGTTCCGTTCCACTGTTCCAGTTCCGCTCTACTCGTAGTAATAGAATAGAACTGTGAACGTGAACTGTCGACCGGTGACGGCGGTGACTGGACCCGTGTTATGTGCCGGGCCCTGTCCCATTCCCATTGCGTCCACCAAATTTTTAAATTTGTTCTCTAAAAACTATTTAGCGTACCCTCTTTAGAAACGGAAGCAATATTCATCAATGATTCAATATTCAATTATAATAGTTACTTTGCGACCTTCATGCCCACACCTCAAAATGGCATGTTTCTGTCAGCGCATTTACAACCGGTCCGAAACGAATAACGATAATAGAGTTGTCAGCGAGTGAATCAAATCGTACCTGTTTTAAGCGATCTGAGAGCTGTAATAAGCACTGACAGCGCGATTCGGACCATGGCCTTGGAAGACTAGAATAGAAGTTAATATTGGAACTGGAACAGGTTTTTTAAGAACAGGTATTGCTTGGAACTGCAACAAGTTGTACCTGTTCCAAGAAAACGCAGTTCCACACCATCTCTAATTGCCAGACATATTTTTTAATACCTTACGGTATTAGGCCATGGGGGGGGCTATAGCCCCTGTAGCCCCCCCCCCCGTAGATCCGCCACTGTCGGTCTGTCAATGACCGTTTTTGGCTTCCAGAAATCGAAAATGTCAGGACACAAAACATATGATTGACAGTTCTCATTGAAGTTAGACGTTCTTCTTCTTCGCCACTTACTGCAGCGGGCTTCGATCTGATTGATCAGATCGATACCTCGTAATTCCTGCTAAATGCATTTTGTAGTTTCTGACTTGACAACAGTTTGTTAAAAAATTAGAGACGAACGTGTCTGATTTAAAACAGTTTTTAATATACGTGAACGATCTGATCAAATTAAGGTCTGTGTTTTATTAATTTCTTCTAACTAATGTCCAAGGTGACTTGAGAAATGAACACTGCCTGCAGTAACATTTTTACACACCAGGGTTTCAACAAATCAATTAATCTTCAAATTTACTGGGGCTCTATTAGGTACTTCGAAAATTTGCAATTTAAGTATTAGCAACACATATTTTTTTAATTCAGTCTTTCAGATTATAGAGCTATCGCATAGATACCTACCCACTCATACATTATTGTCGTTGTCTTCAAAGGCCAACAAAAAAATTAAGAGGGCTTAAATCTGACGATCTTGATGCCCTCAGTTGATCCGTTCCTCCTATCATCATTCACAGATTCTCTCAAAGTTATATTGCAGGCGAAAGTGGGACCCCACTTTGCTGGAAACAAGGTCTTTACCTAATAAATGTGTTGAATAGCAAACGAATAGTAGGAAAGAAATATATTGGAATGCAATTCGCCTGATGCGGCAATTGTCTTTAATACTTGAACTCCCTTTCGCAAGATTAAAAATCGACGAAAAGAACACTATGTGCAGCCCATTCTTTTCTAAAACCACTCCGCTGCGGAAAATTCCGATTCGACTTGGCGCTTTAGGGTCAAATCGCGCAATTGCCCATTGAGGGCTCCTGCCCAAGCTTAATTGGAAACAGAATTCTTCCGTGCGGATTGCAGCTGTACGTGATGAAGCTGTTAAATTTAAAAAAGCTTTTACGATCGAGAAATCAAATTGCCCCCAGGCACTGCGAAGTTATTCGAGAAGCCATCGTCGGCGTATCAAGCTTCAATGTCTAGAAGACCCAGTGGCGGCAAGCTGAACCACACTAGAGGATCGGCATTTTGCAATCCATATAACTACTGACCTAATACTGCAACAACTGCCATCAAAGCTTTCAGGTTCCGTTTGGTTTGAGTACAAGGTCTTGTCGTATGAGTTCCCAAGGTAGATTGAAGTTGGACATTATTGTTGAGACGCCACTGGTCCTCCTTTTGGCTTTTACTGCCCGCAGCGGCAATAAAACGAACTTATAACAAAGCTGCAGCTTTCCAAATGAGACGTGGGTTTTAGTGACGATATATACCGAATTTTCCAATTAGCTTCAAATTTTACTGCCCTTACAAGATGGGGACGAGCGAGGCGTTCGTTAGTTCTACGGCACGCTATAGAAATGATTTGAAGTCTGAAAAATTATATAAGTGACTCACTCAAAATATCTCGGCTATTTTTTCACGGAAAAAATCGGTGGCAGGTGCGATCGATAGCCCTGTCAGGCGGCCTTCTTTTGTGATGAAAATTGTTGTCCATGGCCATCTACGAAAACTATAGCCAAAAATCGGAAAAATTCGAAATGTCTAAACTGCTTTAACTTTTTTATTTTTCGAAATATGGCGAAAAGTTTAACATCAAAATTGTTTGCAAAACCTACAGAATTTAAGTAGGTATGACATTAGTTTTGATGTGTGGATACAGTGAAGTTGGACTCTCTTGGGATCAAAAATTAAATTATCTGTAAAAATATTTAATTATGCAAATAAAATTAAGAAAAAATATTGGTAATATTTCTGGTTGACATAAGGTCTAGTTGAAAATAAATATGCAATGATATAGCGTTATGACGCTAGTAATGACATCCCTATTGGAATTTTGCAAATGGGTTTGCCTAAACAGATGAGTTTACTCAACAGCTTCGCAAAATGTGTAATATCTACTAAAAAATGAGAATACTTGAAATATGCAGCAACTGAAATGCGGATGCTGAAAAGGTTAAATTTCGTTTTCCCTCTACAGGCCTCGGACATCGAGTTTGAATGACCCTGTACAGAGTTTTAAAAGGATTGACTTCTTTGATTTGTCTAATTTTTTCTCAAGCCATTCAAATCTTTTTTGTCAGGCTATACTTTCTAATTCTAATGATTAAAATATTGAATTAATATTACCTTTTGTTTCTGCCTTGAAAATGAGGCAAATAATATACAGGGTGTTTCTAAATTATGGCGCCAATGTAATATGACAGATAGTAAAAGTAATTTTGAACAAAAAATTTCCTATAAACATGGATCGGAAAATGTGTATTAAAAAAATTTGCAAGTATATAATAATAATAGAGTTATGAAATTTAAAAGAAACTTGCGGTGCAGTCCTATTCGCTGAATTTCTACCTTTATAAACCTTTCTACCTTTGTCAACCTTTAACTTTTTTATTATGCATTTTAGGACTCATGTTTATATATGAAACTTTTTGTTCACAATGACATTTTCTACCTGTCATATTACGTTGGCACCATAATTTAGAAACACCCGGTATATCTGAGGACTTTGGACTGATATACCAAAGTTCTTTGGTTCCAAGTAAGTAGTACTTGCCAAAACATTTTGCATATACAGGGTGCCCCGTTAATAATGGTCCATAGAACAACTGCACATATTTGGGGCCAAAATATGACTATTGAGGCTAATATGCCTTATAGAAATGTTGTTTGTTTGTTTAAGAGATACAGAGATTATGGCTACATCTCCCAAAATAATGAAGCTGCTGAACTGAAATTTCGCACTGCTATGTTTTTGAGGATGGAGAATAAGCTAAAAATATCATTTTTGCTGTATCTCACAGAGAGCGCCACTTGCACTGTTTTTGGATCGTGTTTTTACTCCTAACTTTTTTGAGGTTATCTTTTTGATGTTGCAGGTCCATCATTTTAAGGCATCTTTTCATTCTGCAACAAAAAGGTACTCTTGTTTCATAACGATAAAATCAAGCGTTTGCGTTGAAATCGGCAAAATGTGCCCCGAAACACCTGTTGACTTCAATATTCGAAAAATAAAATTTTCACCTACCGCTTTCAAATGTTACAGATTCACTGTACCATTTAAAGTGAGATTGAAACTTGGCAAAATTTGGACACTCTATTTCAAGAAAACGAATGGTGTTTCGACCAACGCCCATCTGGCATTTTTTTCTTCATTTTGAATGTACAGTCGATTTGTAACATTTGAAAGCGGTATTAGGTGAAAATTTTATGTTTCGAATATTGAAGTCAACAGGTGTTTCGGGACACATTTTGCCAATTTCAACGCAAACGGTTGATTTTGTCGTTATGAAACAAGAGTACCTTTTTCCTTTTTCTTTTTTCCTTAAAATGATGGACCTGCAACATCAAAAAGATAACCTCAACAAAGTTAGGAGTAAAAACACAATCCAAAAACAGCGCAAGTGGCGCCCTCTGTGAGATACAGCAAAATTGATACTTTTAGCTTATTCTCCATTCCCAAAAACACAGCAGTGCCAAATTTCAGTTCAGCAGCTTCATTATTTTGGAAGATGTAGCCATAATTCAATTTCAAAAAATGAACTTCAACGTCCTGTATCTCTTAAACAAACAACATTTCTATAAGGCATATTAGCTTCAATCGTCATATTTTGGCCCCAAATAATATGTGCAGTTGCTCTATGGACCATTATTAACGGGACACTCTCTATATGGTGTGACAAACTAAGTCTGAAAATTTGACTTGAGCAAAAATTTTCTTTTATGATACAAACCGTATTTGTCACAGGTACCTATTTTTTAATATTAAGGAATTATATTCTGTAACGTAGCGTATATTTTCTGTGACTAAAACTTATGCCACCCTCAATACCAACCGCTTTTCCCAAAACAGTAAAACTCAACCGCCATGAATTGTTTTGTCAAACAGGAAACAGCGGGCTTTGAAAATGTGCCAGTGAAACCGGAAACACCCGTTCTGGCATTGTTCCCCCGTTGACACATTGAAACATTTCCGGCGAAACTTTTTCCATATTTTTCAAATGTAAAATATTAACTAGGCAATCTGGCGCTTTTCGGTAATGGAAGGTTAAATAAACAATGGTCGTCTGTCGGCTGTCGGCCGTGGGCCCGACTCGGGTCCGCGCGTTAAGCCCAATTTAAATGTATAGAATTACTTTGTATCGCCCCCCAACCCCTTACGGTTTTGCAACTTAACGAACCAGTAAAATATCTGTCCCGCGAGGCGGCACTTAATATCGAATTTGCGCCAGAGATGGATCTGTTACATTGTAATCGCCGCCAATTCAGATGCAAATGCGACCGAAGTCTGTTTTCACTAGATGCACACGAGCGTAGCAACAACTGGACTATTAGGTATAGGGATTGTATACAGGATCGCACTCCGTTTGTCTTGGGCCCTTGGATTGTTTAAGAACCAAGATACACGGGTGTTGATTCGGCCCTTAAAATTACTCTTAAGATCACAAAAGGAGCTTAGATTGTAATATAAGTGATAAATATAAGAGGCAGAATGCAGCGATAATAAAAAAATGTTGGGCTTTGAGTGGGATTTGAACCCGGCACCAATGATTTACTAGTTGGGTCTATTAGGCCACTCTTTTAGTTGATACTGGGGAAATATTGTATTACCACTTCACTTTACCACTGTTTTCAGCATTCCTTTACTTAACGGAGTTACCTACTTTTTTAGTTCAGTTAATATGTATCGTGGCTATTTTTAATTTCATTCGCAGCGGCTTATACACATCCAGCAAAAACAAGTGACATTGCAATTATTCTTCGCCTTCAAAGTTCGCGAAAGGAGTTTTAACTGGAATAACATACCTCCAATCTTTTCAACAACAGCTGCCAATTCTAATGGACTATGTGCCATTGTAGTTACCTAATAAGAATCATACGGTTTCAAGAGGACGGAGTCTCACCACACAAATCCAACATTGTAAAAGAATTTGTAAATGATGAGTTTGGAAACAAATGGATTGGAATAAATTGCCCCATAAAATGGCCAGGAAAGTCGCCAGATTTGACACCATTAGATTTCTATTTATGGGGATGTCTGAAAAACATTGTTTATAAAACTCAATCTCGGAATATTGATCATTTAATAGAAAAAATAGAAAATACTTCTTTTGTGTAACTCCACACAACAAAACTTTGTTTTTTTTTGCACTCGACGCGCGTTTCGCTAACCATGTTAGCATCATCAGGAGATGATTAGGTCTTAAGACTTAATTAAGTCTTAATTAAGTAATAATTAACTAATTAAGTAATATTAACTAATAATTAGGACTTAATTAAGTCTTAAGACTTAATCATCTCCAATGATGCTAACATGGTTAGCGAAACGCGCGTCGAGTGCACAAAACAACGTTTTTGGTGTGAGGAGTTAAGCGAAAGAAGTATTTTCTAAGCGCCAAAGGTTTCTGATTCCCAATTTACAGAAAATAGAATATGCCTCTCGGCAAATAACCAGATGCATTAAGAAAGGTCACTAAGACAGAAGTTAGACGCTGTCTAGACTTATATTTATTAAAAGGAGGTATATAGTCACATTGAAAATTATTTACAAGTAAGAATCTACTTAGAATTTATTTTTATATTGTTGATTTTTTTGCTAAAATTGTTAGGTTTTTAAATAATAATGCATAATAAGTGTTTATAATAACAGTTTCTCTTAAAAAGGCGTTCATAGAGTATATACATAACTAATAATACAATTTTAATACTTTTTCCATAATACATCTGTCCGAGCATCTGTCAATTGTTTCTGTCAAAAATATACCTTCATAAGTCATGGCTAACTCGATTTTCATTAAAAAAAATACCACCGCATATTTTTCATATTTTTACAAATAATACCCATATAACTTTTTAACGCAACAAGATATCAAAAAAGATTATTTACAAAAGTTTATTAGAAAAACGTGCTCTTTCCTGGCTGTTTTTGTTTGCCTATAGTAACCCTGGGGCGTCAAGTTTGGACACCTTGTACACTCATCTGTATAGGTAGGTATATTTATTATTTAATAACTTGCAACAAAAAGAAGATATCTGATAAAGACATGCATAAATTCACCATTAGAAGCTTATAAAATGACAATGTATTTAAAGTTGAAAGTTTTCTAAAAGTAAGAGAATTTGGAAAAGAAATAACTGTTTCCATTTATTCAGGTCTAAATAGGCTACTACCTATATATTTCACATGGTAAATTGATGAAATTGACCGCAGGTACCTTCTGCCTTAAAATTTTATGCATACGCCACTGCCTGTGGTAAAACCCCGCAGTTATCCAATCTGGTGAACGGCAAAATAATGGCTGTAAAGTTGTACTCGAGCTGACTAATATATGTAAATTAATTATTGAGCGCATATGCACAAGAGCGATGGTTCTATTAGCTTTGTTTCTAACTTACATACGACCTTCGTCTGCACTCTAGAACATATAATGCACTTCGTCATTTGCGATGGTTAAATTACTTGTACTTGCCCGTCTTTTATCAAAATGTGAAATGTACTTACAAGATTGCGCTCTAAATCATATTCTCTTACATTAATCGATAAGGTGTGCAAAAAAGATTTTCCCTTCAGGAAAAATCCCGCTATAAATCGCACGCTCGGCGACGTATTTCAGCACTTTCTTTCGGGTTTTTGTTTACATAATTCTGCTTCTTTTCTCCTGGCTGAGACGGCTATAAATAAGCATATACCTACACTGTCCTTAACAGTAATCCAAACCTCGACGTAAGTTTGAAAAATCGATCCAGCGGCCGGCACATTATCTGATAATCGCCGCGAAGCCGGCACATTCATCGCAATTTTATGGGGTATTCGTGCCGCAGAATCCTCCCGACATTCTGGTAATACAGCCGTGCGCATATCCCTTGTAAGGATTATATTTATTTAAGAAGAAACCTTAATCTATGGACGGTGCTCGACATTTCGCAGCTTCGCTTCTTGAGATATTAGCGCGATTTGTTTTAAGCGACGCGCGGAGCTCCCGCTGTGAGAAATCTTCCCTGCCGCCAGTAAAATATTCAATAAAGACAGCGTTTCACTCCAGGCGTGTAAAAGAGAGCGGAGGTACGAAGTCTGCCTCGAAAATTATAAGTAACTGCCGTGTTTCGGGTTTTACTACTGACGATCGTAAAATTTCTCGACGTGAACATGTCGTCCACACTTTATGGTTGCTCTTTACATTTGTAGACTGCACAGTAATCGCACGTGTAGGTATACCGGTATTCCTCAAGGAGCCACTTTGGGGCCCCTCATGTTATTTTAAAATGCGATCAACGAAACTAAAAACGTCTTACTACACTTCTTCCATCCAGTTTGTTCCTACTATGGTTGTTGTCTTGGCAAGTTCAGAGGCCATCCAGACTCGCCTGATGGCCTGGGGCTCACAGGCCCTCGTGGCGCAGATCGCGTTAAATAAATTATGGTGCCCTAAAACTATTTATTGTGAATTAAGATAATTACTTAACGTTTATATATCTTCCGGTGGTGTATCTCATCTGTTTTTTATGTAAAATGCAATTTTTATGGTTGTTCAAAGTAGGTATATCGAACAATAATAGTTCAAGTATACGTACCACACTCACATCTTATGCACATCGTGACTTATGAAGCTTAAATTACTTTATGTATCTTTTATGAAAATGTAAGATGTAGATTCCTATGTATGTAGATTTGAGTAAAATTTCGTTCTAAATGTTATGACAGATAAGGTGTGCAAAAAAGATTTTCTCTTCAATAAATTTTCCCTTATCAATCGCACACTTGGTGACGTATTTTAGAGCATTCTTTCGGGTTTTGTTTACATAATGGGCCCTTAAAACGGGCTAAAAAATTTCGTTTTTCACTATATCGATGATATTTGGCACGTGCCCATAGATAATAATCTCACACATTTTTCATTATATTGCAATGTCCGCAGCCGCTAGAGGGCGCCACATATGCCCAGCAATCAATTTTATTATGAGCAAAATTTTGTTTTAACATTTATTTTTTAAATAAATTTAAACCATTTTGTAAAAAAATTAATTTTCTACACAAAACGATTCGACTATTTTGCTTAAAAGTCTTAAAAGTGCGAATGATGTGTTTTCAATGAACAATTATTCATTATCTTTTAACGTGTTGAGTTATTCTATAATATACTCTAAAAGACCTAACATCCTGATATAAAATTTTTGGAAATTTATGTTTTTCATGACCTGCTATATGATTAAAAGACCCCCGAAAATGAGTATATTAGGCATTTATTTAAGAAAAAAAATGAATAGCGCAGTTGATTTTGCAGTACCTTAAAACCCAATTTCATTACCATACATACAGGGAATCAAAGGGAGTAGTATTTCGAAAAGATTTTTTTTTGTTGATGGATTAGAATTCACCTAAAGTATTAATTTCCCTAGATTCATAGCTCTATCTGATACGCAGTGGCCAAAATAATATTAGGAAATGTTCGTCTTAGCCTGAACAGTTTTTATGCTCCTCTTAAAAAATGTGAAATAAATTTAAATTAAACAAAAAATCAAAATGATATTTTACTTACCAATAGTTTCTAAAGTTATTGTCAAGATCGCCATGGAAACAACTTTATTTTTAATTTAATTTATGCATTTTACATTTTTTAATTAAGTAAATTGCAGTCAAAAATCCAAACAATAACTTTTTTTGTAAAATTCTGGGACATAAGTAACAAAAAACCAACGATATATGTGTGAACATTAAATATAAGATAGAGCAACGAGAGTAGGGAAATTAATACTCTAGCTGAATCTTAATCCATCAGCAAAAAAATCTTCTTGAAATTCTCCCCACAGAGCCAGAAAATCGGATTGTTGCCATTTTTGTTTATATCCTATGGTAGGTATTGAAAATAGATACATCCACAGGGTGCCCATTTATGCTTAAAAAACCCTGTGCAGGTACCTCGTGTTAAAAAATGTGAGATTGTCGTTTAACATTTCACTGTTTTAAGATGCTTGTTGATTGTTGACTGAAATACAGGACGTTGAAAAATTTTTTTTTAATTGAATTATGGCAATATCTCCCAACATAATCAAGCCGCTGATCTGAAATTTGGCCCCGTTGTGTTTTTGGGATGGAGAATAAGCTGAAAATTTCAATTTTACGTTTCTCACAAAGGACTATTTTTGGGATCGTGCTTTTACTAGTTACTTTCGAAAAATAAAATTTTCACTTACCGCTTTCAAATTTTACAGAATAATAGTTATACAACATTCCCTATGAACATTGTATCAAAAATTTTCCGCTTTCAAAATGGAACGGATTAAACTCGAAAAAACTTTGACACCCTATTTCATCTGTAACATTTAAATGCGGTATATAGGTGAAAATTTTATTTTCGAATTTTGAGTTAACAGGTGTTTTCGGACACATTTTGACAATTTCAACGCAAACGGTTCAATTGATCATTATGAACCACGAAGTTACATCAAATAATAAACCTGCAAGTCTAAATTCAGAAAAGTTACGAATAAAAGCACGATCCAAAAACAGCGCAAGTGGCGCCCTCTGTGAGTTACGTATAAATTCACATTTTCAGCTTATTCTCTATCCCAAAACACAGCAGTGCCAAATTTTAGATCGGTAGCTTGATTGTATGGAATCAGCTGACACACTACAAGTCGCTTACCAATTTTAGTAATTGCTTCACGCATGTTGGCAAAGACGGTCACTACTACAGTAAATATTTTAAGGTATTTTCAAATTTCTAAGCTTTCGAATATGCAGTACCTTCAACGAAATGGCCTTATAGATAGGTATTCTGGGTGACTGTAGTTCACAATTACAATAAATCAAATCAATTTTGAAATTTTTAACATATATCTACAGTCCGGCAAACGAAAGAAGTCCGATGAAAAAATCAGTCTAAGCGCCATCCGTATGTTATTAATGTGGGCATGGGCGGTTAGATTGAGTTTTTCATTGGACTTCTTTCATTTGCCGGACTGTATTAGACCATTCTTCTTTTTTCCTCCTAGGCTAAGACGGCTATAATAAATATAAAAATAGCGTTTTACTCGAGGCGTCTAAAAATGAACGGAGATAATATGAAGTCGAACTTGAAAATTATAAGTTACTGCCATGTTTCGAATTTTACTACTGACGGTCGTTAAATTTCCGAACGCGAACGTGTCATTCACACTTTATAGTCCTGTTTTACATTTGTAGACTGCCAAGTAATTGCGCCAGAGTGCAGGTGTTCCTCAGGGATCCGCTCTCGGATTAATGTAAACGATTTCATAACGAACACGGTACTAAATTTGTTTCACTACGCTTCTTCCAGCCTGCTACAGTTGTTGTCTAGACAAGTTCAGAGGTCATCCAGACTCGCCTGATGGCCTGGGGCTTACGGCCCCTCGTGGCACAGCTCGCGTTGGATAAATAATCCTCGCGCCAAACTAATGATTGTGATTTCAGTTAATTGCTTTACGTTTTAGATCTTTTCCGATATGCGCGGCATCTTTTTTTTTTAAAAGAAAGTGTAGAGATGAAGATTAGTCTTACAGTTTTTGCAGTTAAAAGCATGCGTTAAAATTTTTTACTTCCAACGGTGGCAACAGGTTTGCTCTCCCCAGTATGCTACTTGTTGAAATTAGCTGGTGGCCTAAATTTTCCAGGCGCAGTTAATCTACCGTTTCCCCACTTTACGACCAAAATTTTATGCACACATTCAAACCTACTCCCTAATTTTTATGCCTCCATAACTATAACTAATTTAACAGCCCCCCAATTAATTCGCTCTCATTCGCCGCTGTCCAAACACAAAAATTGCGCAATCAAAACGACCAAACTGGACAATAAACTCGATTTATGACGTTTTTACGACCAGACGGGGCAATTTGCCACATTAACATTTTCGAGTATGGACAAAAATATCAGTCCACTGGGGTACTTTAAATTCCAGGGCGTAGATATGGTATCTCCTAAACCGTTTGGACCCTTTGGCGGTAGCGTATGTATGGGGGTGCCGCACGCGACGGGCCAACTCCCTCCCGCCACTTGTCAAAATTTATACCAAGGCTTACTTGGAAATACAGGTTGCAACCCTAAACAAACTGACATAGTTTTTGGATGTGGGTGTACGACGGTGGTTCCCATGGCATAGAAATAATTCTCCCTCTTCCATGAAATGTGGAGGCTTGCACTTGTTGTTTGACATCAAAGATAATCTATTAAAACCACCTTCCTTTATTTCGCCCAGTTTTTTAGTATCTCTTTAACTGTCTTGTCACAGGGACTTTTCTAGAGAGGGGGAGAAGGGTGGAAAATTATACGTAGGTTACCCAAATTGCAATTTCATTTCAGTTAAAATTTAATGAACAAAAAATACTATATATCTACATCATCTTCTTCTGCTAGTTTATGTCATTTAAGTATACAGGGTGAGTTTTTTTCGATGCCCACTATGGGGATCTCGGAAACTAGCAGAGCTAGAACAAAGGTTAAATGGGGAAATAATTGCAATTTTGAATGCTTAAACTAATGCCCCTTTTGGATTTTCAAAAAAGTTCATGGCTCACTAGATATTTTGAAAAGAGTGGTTTTTGCTATTTCATCAGATCTCTGTAGCTCCGTTATTTATGATTATACAGAAAAACTGTAGAGACAAAAATTGCAGATAATTTTGGGCTTAATAAGATAATCTTATCCAATTTTTTATGTTCTTTGTGATTTTTGAGATATGACATAAACTTGTGTTTTTTTAAATGTAAATAGTAGTTGGCTGCGGCCTTATCATTTTTGAGCTTTCCAAAAATATAATACTCGGCATAGTAATAATTATAATAAATAAAATAGCTAGGTATGGCTAATTTTCAGATTTTTTTTTAATTTTCACATAGTCAGCCATGGAATATTTTCATAATTACGTTCTATTTTATAATAAGACATACTTCAAACTTTCAAATATTTTATTTTTAGCTGGTAAGAAAATGTAACAAAATAAAACAAAAATTATCATGATGAAGCTCCACCACATAATTTTACTTTCCCGTAAGGAATTACCTAGATCAGCTCTATCCAAATAGTTGGATACTGAGAAATATACATATTTCCTGGCAGCCCCGATCCCCCGATTTGTTTGGTTTGGATTTATTTTTGTGGGGAACAGTACAAAATAAAGTATATGAGACAATTGTTGAATTAAGAGCAGCTGTTTTAGAAGCAATTGCCAGTATTGACAGGCGCTCTCTAAGAAAGGCGACAAATTCAGTTTTGAAAAGATGCAATATTTGCATAAATAATAATGGTGGATTGTTTGGACACCTTTTTTATTTTAAAAGGTGACCTTTTAAAATAATAATATATTGAATTTGAGTTTTTTAATTTTTGTTTCATATTGTTACATTTTGTTACCAGCTAAAAACAAAATATTGGAAAGTTTGATGTATGTGAAAATTAAAAAAAAAATACAGAAAATTAGCCATAGCTCTTTTATTTTTTATAATAACTATGCCGAGTATTATATCTTTGGAAAGCTCAAACAATGGCCAATTTTATATGGCCACAGCCAACTATGATTTGCATTAAAAAAAACAAAAGTTTATGTCATATTTCAAAAATCACAAACAACATAAAAAATTGGATCAGATTATCTTATTAAGCCCAAAATTATCTACAATTTTTGTCTCTACAGTTTTTCTGTATAATCAGAAATAACGGAGCTACAGAGATCTGATGATATAGCAAAAAACACTCTTCAAAATATCTAGTGAGCCATAAACTTTTTTAAAAATCCAAAAGGGGCATTAGATTGAGCATTTAACCTTTGTTCTAGCTCTGCTAGTTTCCGAGATCCCCATAGTGGGCATAGAAAAAACTCACCATTTATAAACAGATTTATGTAAACCTAACAAAACAAAAATTATCTAAAAGTTAAAAAAATCCTACTGAAACAAGTTACATAAATTGCCGATAGAATTTAAGTGGCTATTAGTTCAAACGATCTGTTCAGAAATTTCTGAGTGGGCTATAGCCCCCCCCCCCCCAGCCCTCCCCCGACGCTACGCCAATGACGGCCTGTATTCATAAATAAAAATGTATGGAACAATCTTAAGAAGAAGGGCTTATTATGTATAATATGGTTCTCCGATATTTCGCAGTCGCCTCTTGAGATATTAGCTCGATTTGCTTTAAGCAGCAAGCGGACCTCACGCTGTGATAAATCTTTCTAGTTGCCCGTAAAATATTCAATAAAGACTTTCACAAGGGAGGCGTAAAAGAGATCGTATAAAGTGGAATTTCTATGGTTTGAATTTTATTGCAGTCTTCCTAAATGTTCTCTTATTTAGTATGCGCTCCTCACTCATATTTTATATTCTTGTGCAGAACTGCTTCCAGTTTACCGCGGTGTGTCTCAAAGATCCATTCTCGGGCCCCTGTGCTATACGATCGGCGCCAAAAAATCATCAAACCAAAAATATTATATACGAAACTTTCCAAAAAATTCGTAACTCTATAACCATAATTCTTCTATATTATTGTAGACAAAGCTCAGTCAGCTAATAGTCAGGGGTTCACAGTCCTTGGTAGAGAAGTTGGCGTTAGATAAATAATCGTCGTGCTAAACTAATGGTTGCGATGCCATCTCGCGATTTAAAGTAATCGCTTTACCAGTTTACATCTCTTCCGGTATACCTTTCAAGTACACGATAAATCTACAGTTTCTACATCTGATTTTATCCTCATAGAAACAGTTTACTCCCTAAAAAGAAAGCCAAGATAGAATGTTAGTTGTTAATCTGTAATCTGAGGAAAGTCGAAGCGAATTATAAGTAAGCTATAATACCCCATTTACTTATATAATTTTCATTTTTTGTTGCAATTCAGCCTATTATAGTCTATTAAGGTTCCTGCCTGAAATTTTGCATGCCTTTACCTTTACCACAAAAATAATTTTTACACTATCGCTGTCATAAACTCTAAATAATGGATATTTCATATTTGCCTTTTTTGGTAATTAAATATTCCCTTAAGATTACATTATACCTACTAACATACATCAAAAAGCATTTTTTTAAAATGACAAATAATATCCAACTGGCACACTTATTTCGCTCGATTTGGTATTTTATTTTTGCGCAAGGTTGCAGCTAGATGACATTTCAACGGTTAATACAGCTTTTGTTTGTTCAGCACAAAATGATGTGTTGTTGTTTTTATATATTTGCTGAAAACGTTATTGGTGGCTCAGTGAATAGAACTATGTATATGAATGTGTGAGAGAGGTTTTTGCTGTGAACTAAATAACGTTAAAATTATTTGTGGATCATCTAATGAAAAATTATAGTTGGCGTTGGCACATACTCTTCCAAAAAATTTTCTAAACGAAAATTTGTATACAATTTCCTTGTTCCAATACATTTATGTTCAGCAACGAATTCAAGCAATTTTAAACACACGGCAATTTATTTGACAAAAATCTGGAGTTTTCCGACACGTACCTCCCAAATGTCCGCCCTTGTGTCTTTTACCGTTCCTCTTGACAAATAATCCAATATCCATCTACTTGTCGTTTTTAAAATGTATTAATAGATTCCGTCCAAAAATAATGGATCGGCTCAGATGGTAGGCGTGCCGCATGTTTGGAAATCTTAATGGGCGAGGGGAGAGGGGAAAAGTAATATGTTGCAATGCGCCGTAAGCTCATTTTTTAGAGACGGCCCCTTTCGACACCCCATGTGTCAAACTCGGTCCTAATAAGTCAAGTTCGCAGTCAATACCCGTGAACACCGGTGCCTCCTTCGTGCCTTCTCAACCACGGTCCTGAAAAATTGGGTACAATGAACTGATATAATATTACGAAAAGTATTCAGGTTTCATCGTTTTAAGCTTTTCAAAATACATAAAGAAATCTAAATGTTCGTCCTTTTTTGCATTATGAATATTTACACTAATTTTTAATTTTTTTACGCAAATGAAATCGCAGATAGGTTAAGTTTTCTGCGCTGAAATTTAAAAATGATTTTATTTAATAAATATATTTTCTAACTATTACAGCTAAAAACATCTAACGTTAAATTTATTACCACACAGAGAACCTTGCTTGATGTTTTTCATTCTGTTAAATTTATGAAATTTGAGATTTTTGCTCAAAAAGCACACAATGCAAAGCAACGTGTTGTAAAATTTCTTCACTTTTTACTCTGCTTTAACTGCACAAGGTGTCCACGCGAATAAAAAAAAGTTTTGAACAAGGACCTAGTTAATTATGTGTCCAAACTGAAGTCCTTGCTTGACAGTATCTAAGACTTATAAGAAATTCTCGTTGGACCATACTGACAGTTTCTTGGAAATTGGATATCTTCCAAGATCTCCGGACTTAAATCCATTAGATCGCACAAAAGAAAACAGACCAGACAATACTGAGGAATGAAAAAGTAGGATTCGAAATGAATATAACACTATAGCCTAAGAAACTTTCAGTATAAAATCCAACGAGAATTTATTAACCGTCTTGGATACTGGATACTTCAGGAGAGACTTCATTTTGAACACTCAACTAGATTCTTGTTCGTTTTACAAAAATAAATTAAATGTTACGGGCATTTCTCAACAATTCTCGTGGACACTTTGTACCTCTGTCAATTGCTGAGAGTTGAGATATTTCCAAAACATACAGCTATCCAAACTACACCAACAGTTTTGCTGTATTTAAACAAGTATTTTCATTTGAGAATTCAACGCCTGCCAATATGAACCAATGAAATGATATGATTTTTGAAATATTAACCAATCAGGTGATGATTTCAGCGGTAATACCACTAGTGGTATTTTCGTATGCAATATCACAAGTGCCGGAAATTTTATCGATATTTTTTTCGAAAGCGCTATTTTGCCTAGAAAGATCACGAGTATAAATTGGGCTTTTATTTTCTCGAGCTTCGCTCTCGGGATTTTATCTCTGAAAATAAAAGCCCAATTTGTACGAGTGGTTTTGCAAATCGGCAAAATAGGGCTTGAGAATAAAATTATCTAGAAAAATTTCCGGCACGAGTGGTATTTGTCGAGATTATTTCACGAATACGATTTAATAATTTCTGTATTAATTTTTTCTATGTTTACATTTCCAAAACGACTCATTTTGAACGAGTTTATTGACAGCTTCGACTGTAGCGTTCGAGTAAACAAACATGACGCTTGGGTATCCAAGGCAAATGCGATTATACCTACACCCTGTCGGCGTTGGTTTATTTTCTGAATGTGTCCTAAATTTAAACGGAGACGGAGGTCTAAATAACAAGAATTTAGCAATGTAAAAGATACATAAATTCATTGATATAATGCTTAATAATACCGCAACATAATTTATAAGCTGCATAATTTAGAACAGTGTGAAACACACAAACTTTAAGAAGTAGGTACGTGTTTGTATCCAACAGATTCGCGGTTGCTAAGCAACAAAGTGATAATTTACACAAGTGCAATTACCGGTAATTGCACTAGTGCAAATTATCGCTAGCAGAGGCATATCATTGGTTGGATTTTTATGGAAGGAGCTACCTTATTGGATGCAAGCAGTATGATGGAAATAATCGCTGAAATCCTACTCTCTTAGTTACGTCCTAGTTACTCTAAACCAATATTGTGGCAGCTAAAACTGATCACTCGATAACTTCATCACATTACCAAATTTAATATAGGACTAGAATATATGTCTTCAGTTAACACATTGATGTTTAAATATCTATTAGCACAAAAAACATATTCAGAATCGAAAGTTCAATCTAAATGACAGCTAGCTGTCAAACTAACTATATGCAGTTGTTAAATTCTCTTTTTGCTAAGAAAATACCACTCCTGCTGCGCAGTCGTGATATTTTCAGCTTTGGGATTATAATTCGTAAAATTAACGAAAGGTATTATCGATAATAGGCACACCACTTGTTATATTACCCCTGATAATTGTGTTTCATGAGCCACCACGATATCATGCACCGCGGTAAAAGCAATACGTCCACATCAATTAGGGAGAAGTGTAAACTGGGGTGCATCAGCTGACAACCGTCTTCGTGTAATAGTTGGAGATTATAGTCATTTTCCTGTCGGATTTTGACAGTATCCTGCAAAGTCGACTTTAATTAACGCATCTCAACACCTCACAACTCGCTCTGCAAGTATTTAGCAGGAAACTTACTCAAACATACCGAAGAAGGGTTGTTAACTTTTGCAAGCATTTAAGATTCTCCCCTCATCCCCAATCGGGCCAGATTTAATACAGGAAATAAGCAGCGACTAAGATTTAATAATTTTTAGAGAGAAGATTACCTTACATTTACTCCAAACTCAGGGTAAAAACAAGAAGTCTTCTATTTTTGCACTTAAAACTTTCAAGGCTAACGAGTTTTGGAACCACGAACAAAATGAAATATTGTCTTCAGCGTGCTGAAGTTTCCGCTCCACCATGTGCATACTATACTCAAGAGATGGAAATCGACATAAGTACAGGGCGAACGTATAAGATTTTATTACCAGGCAAGATATGGTTTACGACACAATCTCACATTCACATAACTCACAATATGTAGTAATATGTTTATCGGGCCACTGTTTAAATGCACCATAAAGTTTTAGGGTGCAGTGTCTTGCTCTTATCTGAGGAGTGTATCCTTTTTGTATCGTCTAGAACTAATAAAACTAATAGAGGTTCGTATCCTTTTCTCGTAAAGATTTTTTTAAATTTCATAATACTCCAGGTCTAAAAATAAACACTAGAGCGAATGCCGAAGAGGCGCTCGATATCTTAGCATAAGTAATGAGACGTTATAACATGTGTAATGACCATAATGACTACGTTGTCTGCAGCGAAAGCAGAACAAGTACCGCAGTGCTATCTAATTCATTCATATTTCAACATACGAGGCATACATAATGCAGATAGGTATGTACAATTGTTTCTCTAAGTGTTCTTGAACTCGGGCAAAGATAATATTGAGTATACAGAACAGCTGATTATGTTGTGAATGAACACATGGGCGTCTCAAAGATTTTCTAGTTTCTTTGTAAACTGACTACATAAAAAATATTTTTAAAAACAAGCTTTTATTTAAATGCTCCGTAAAGAAGAAAATGAACTTTATAATAAATCAAACCAAGGCAAACCCATAATTTTGTTACATTATACAGCTGTATATGACATAAAAACTTGTCGCGAGATGTTCGTGTGTAAATTTCTTTTATAGAAAAATACATTTTCTACTTAAAATTACTTTCAAGATACATACAGGGTGTTCACTTTTAAGTGGAACAAATCAATAAAAAATTGATTTGTAGGGATATTTTCAAAAAAAAAATTGATACAAAGGTCTTCAAATTCGCGCAACTTTCTACGTGAACACATTTGTCAAATTGCAATTCCAGGGCCGGCTAAGATTTTTTTTTAAACCCCGATTTTCACAAAATCTATTTAGGCATTTTTTTATTTAAAATCCGACCATACAGCGTTAATTAGGACCCTCTAAAACCCTTAAGTTCAAAATTTGAACTACAAATATACAGGGAATTCGGTTTTACAGCGCCTTAAAGTTGCGAAAAGTAGTGATTTCGAGGGCCCGTGGAGATTCAAGCGTGCCATGGAATGATTTTAAAACAATTGAAGAATTAACAGGACCACCCAAAGTATTGATGGACGAGACTGCAAGAAAAAATAATACAGGATGTTTTTCTCTACCGCTGCTGAAAGTTCAGACTTTTTTCGAATTTTATTCTGATCAAATTTGCCGTGCTTTTTGAAACAAAGTTACTAATAACAAAATTTATTTAATCTTAACAATAAAATAACAAACAAAATATTTAGATCTTAAACTATCGGGGTTTTTCAACATAACCGCCTTCTAACGTAATACGTTTTTTAAGGCGTTTTTTGTTATTAGAAACAACTCGCCTTAACTCATCTATTGTTACGGAATCGCAAGCTTCAATTATTTTTTGTTGTAGCCCGTTTATGTTCCTAGGACGATTTTTATATAAAATTCGAAAAAAAGTCTGAACTTTCAGCAGCGGTAGAGAAAAACATCCTGTATTATTTTTTCTTGCAGTCTCGTCCATCATTTGTGTCCACTTAAAAGTGAACACCCTGTATATTCTCGCGACAAGCTTTTATAACATATACAGATGAATAATGTAACAAAATTATGGAATTGCCTTGGTTTGATTTATTATAAAGTTTATTTTCTTCTTCTCAGAGTATTTAAAAAAAATCATGTTTTTAAAAAATATTTTTTACTATTAATTTTATTTTCAACTTTTTAGTTCTACTCTTCAAGCCCTTTCATTTTAATGCCCATATTAAGGGAAACGAAAATGTAATCCGCCGTGTTGGAGAGGCGGCCATATTGAATTTAATGTGATGTCACTAACTGTATCGTTTTCTACTCTTCAAGCCCTTTCATTTGATACCCATATTAAGGGGGTTGACAAAAAAATACATCATCCGCCGTCTTGGAGCGACGGCCATATTGAATTTAGTGTGATGTCACTAACTCTATCGTTTTCTATTCTTCAAGCCCTATTATTTGATACCCATAATAAGGGGGTTGACAAAAAATACATCAATCGCCATCTTGTGGCGACGGCCATTTTGAAAGTATTACAATATTGAGTATTGTCACCGGAACTAAAGGTGTATGCAAAATTTCAGCTTAATCGGATGTCAGGAAGTGGTTCTAATTCAGCTTGCAAGATTTGATTTATACATACATTGCAAGTTAAATAAAAGCTTGTAAAAAAACAGTCCATACTTGATGACGTTACAAGGTTATAGAAACATCCGAATTCAGGCATTGAGAAAGTTTGATTCATAGCAATGAGTTCTTAGATATAGGAAGAGACCAACATAAGATGGTGTGTCTTCTACATCGTGATGAAACGGTAATAGGTCGTCATTTTTTCCTAATCCTAACATTTTTTGTTAACTGCAGAATCTTGATTAGTTTTCTTCAGTCTGTTTCAGTCTTGTGATACATCTATCAGTGGCTAACCCTTAATAATTGGTCTTTATTGCTACAAAGTCTTTATCTATCTAGTTACAAACCCATATTATTTTATGATACCGCGGACCTCACCATCCCTCTGATGACAGAACAATACGAAGCCCATACGTTCTCACACCTTACAAAACATAAATTACGGCACGCTATTATGACTGCCAGTTTATTCAACCGAGGAAACGTCGTTTCGTGAAGCTTCCTCTATGCAAACGAGAATAAGTATACGGAGAACCGCGGGGCTGGCCATTATTCTACGCGGCCGGCGTCAAAAAAAAAGTCCGACTGCGTCGTCTCAATTGCACAGTAATTTGCATTATCCGTCAGAGATGAGTAATGATGTGTGTGGAAATATTGTTCGGCAGACAATGCGCCGAGAGTATGAGAATCGCCGGCGAAATTGCAATGTCTGTCGTGAGATGTCTTCATGGGTTGCTACACACGGTAATTTACGGTGGTTTGTCAACGAAAGTATCTAATTAAAGGGTACAGTCTGTACCAAGAGATTAGTTTCCAGAACGCTACTTTAACCTATAGAAAATATATATGCTTCACGGACAGAAGCTTTATTTGTATGGCGCTTATCAAAAATATATAGAGTATTATTATTGATTCTTGGTTTTACTTGCATCTCATAGATGGCGTTCTTCTGCACCACTGGATTTTGGATTACTTCTCTTCAAAGTGTTCTCTTAGCAGCAGCCGCTATAGAAGACAAATAAGTCCAGCCATGTGGCCACAATTAGTTACCAATGAAGAACACTCAGGCATTTTTATGTTCAATTAACTTTTAATGTTTCGCCACATCTCTTTCACTTTACTTACACAAAAACGAATTTATAATATTAGAAAAATAAAAATGTTCACAAAGCTAAAATTTTTAAAGTTTATTTTTATAACTATGTCAAACCGACCGACGACTGTCCTACACAATCCGGCAACGACGTTCCCAGTAAACACAACACAACAACAAAGAACGATACCAGAGTGCTGCCCTCTAGTATTAAGTAGAAAAAGTAGTCTATCGTTATTGTTATTAGTTATGAAGATGTAGGGTGACAAATTCATATTATTTTTAATGTAATTTTGTAAGTAACATGTGACATTGGAATTACTACAACTGGTGACATTCTGTATTCGACAGATTTCTAAAAGTGAGAATCCACCATATCGAGAGAAAGATCTCAATAATAGACAAATATCAAAGTGTAAATATTATCGATACCTACAGTTTCCATTTTGATATTTGGCTATTTTTTGCATATTGATATTTTTCACTCACTCACTGTAGGCTATGGTTCTGACGGTACCGCCTGATAGATGGCTTTGATAGCGCATGCCATGCATGCCCAAGTTCATGTCACTTATGTGATATGTGAGTTTCATAATTTACTTGAAATAAAAAGTGTTTCTCTAATTTCTAGAAGCGTTTGCATTAGGTCCTATGTTTGTATTATTTGTGTGAAACATTGTCTACTGTCAAATGTCGAGTTGAAAACATGGTACTAATTCCATATTTTGCAAAATATCGAAGACTGGTTTCTAACTCTTGCAACTCTTGTCAGGACTATCATAGAGATTTCTGGTATAAAAAAAGTAAAAACTAAGTAAATTTACGAAAGGTGCTACTACAGGGTGAGTCAGAATGTACAGTAACAGTAAATACTTTAAAGGGGTGTTCGGCAGGTGGTTTTAAGGGGTCTTTCATATAAAATTTTTCGATTTGGGCTTTCCTTGCCAAGTAATTCGGGTCTACAGAGTGCCCCAAAAGTTTTTTATAACGGCGTTTCTTAAAAATTTGAAATTTGGTATCTTTTATCTAATTATTGGAAGACGCCTTAGGCTAGTTTATTCATTTACACACTGCCCTAAAAAGCGGTAAAAACTAACAACCCCTATTAGGTAATTTTTTTGCTAGAACTTTTTTGTGGGACATTTTTACGTAGGTATAACAAAAATATGATTTGTGTAGCCCCTATATTTAAGAAACATTTCCCTTCCACATTTTTTTCGAAAACACAATATTTTTCCTACAAAAAAATAATTTCATGCCAAATATCATTCCCCTGACTGTTCCAGAAAATTAAGTAAAAATTCATAATAGGCAGGCGTCAAACAATTTAATAATTTTTATTGAACATTAAAACAACAAAAATATAAGGTAACAACAATTCTGGTTCAGGATAAAAAGATGTTACAGTAGATGGGTCACCCTGTAGGCCCGAATAACTTGGCAAGGAAAGCCCAAATCGAAAAATTTTATATGAAAGACCCCCCCCCCCCCCTTAAAAACATCTGCCGAACACCCCCTAAAAGTATTTACTATACATTCTGACTCGCCCTGTATATGTTTAGTTTTCTTTGGTCGTTCTTGGATTTTCGGTAAGCATTTAGATAATTTGTTGTTTCAGTGGAAATCACAAATTCAGAATGTATATTTATACAGAGGGAGTTTCTTTTTTTGATGATCAATATGGGGATCTCGGAAACTAGCAGAGATAGAAGGAAGGCTAAATGAGAATTGCAGTTTTGTAGGCCCAATTTAATGCACCTTGTGGATTTTTGAAAAAGTCTTACTAGATATTTTGAAAAACGAAATTTTGTCGATTTATTCTAATCCATCTAGCTTCGTTGTTTCTGATTTTAGATTAAAAGTGTAAATACAAAAGTTGGAGGGAATTGTGTCCCCAATGCGGTTGTCATGTTCTACTTTCCATGACAGCTGCCATTTGCGAGATATGACCCAAACTTTTGTTTTTTTTTAATGAAAACCGTAGTTGGCCATGATCTCGAAAAATCAAGCATTTTTAGAGCTTTACAACGATATAATACTCGATATGAATATTCGGAAAAATAACGGAAATAACTATGGTTTCCATTTAAAAACACAAATTTGTGCCATTTGTCAAAAACGACAGCTGTCATGGAAAGTAGAACATGATAACCGCATTGAGGACACAATTCCCTCAAACTTTTCTATTTACACTTTTTATCTAAAATCAGAAACAACGAAGCTAGATGTATTAGATTAAATCGTCAAAATTTGTTTGTTTTTTTTTTTCAAAATATCTGGTAAGCCATTACTTTTTTCAAAAATCCACAAGGCGCGTTAAATTGGGCCTCAAAACTGCAATTCTTTTTAACCTTCCTTCTAACTCAACTAGTTTTCGAGATCCCCATAAAAACTTCGTTTAACAATCTCACGGACAACTTTTTCTTTTTTTTAACAGTAAAACAATAATTTACCTATAGCATAGTGCCACGCGAAATATTTATGAGCTCATTAAACCTTAAGAACTCAAAATTTTTAATATTCTAGAAGTTCTAAAATCTTAATCGATTAAATCTTAATCGCATAAATATCTTTGAAATATGACTTTGTAAGTTTACAGTCAACTCCATTTCCGCCGCATGCTATAAGCGTTGACTGAAGAGTGAATACCCAACGCTATAAGGGTGATTAAAAAACCTTCTATAGTTAATTGATTTTTTTGAGTACTTTACATAAACCGAACTATAGGGCTGAGGATTTGGAGATATTTTATAATACATGACAAAAATCAAAAATCATGTATTGTTTCTGAAATTACTTGCCACATGGTAGTCCTAAATCATACCCAGTGGCAGCCCCCCCACTGAATAATATGCGTTTTGAAATCCCCGCTCGGTCCTTCGTCCGCATTATTAATGAAATCAGCAATTGCAAGGCCGATAAGCCGGTGGCAGCAATAAATCGCCTTGACAAGTATAAATACTAATAGTTAGCAGGTAATAGTGGACAATGGTCGTGGCGCACTTTTCCATATCCATCATTCCGCATGCCGGGCGTGTGTCTCCCCGCATTATATGCAACGGCCGCAGGGCCGTATCGGCGCTGTTCCATCGCGTTCGCCGTGCTAAATATGAAAGGGAGCCGTCTTAGAACGGAGTAGTGTAACATTTAAGGAGATCTGCGGCGTCAGATTACTGTCCGAAAGCGAATTACACAATGGAACCGGTATTTGTCTTGTACGAACCCAACAAAACAAAGACAAAATGCTTCGTGTTTGTGTGGAATTCTCCAAGTCGAAATGCGTCAGTGCAGTCACTCTTTCTGACTCTTGGCTAACACAGTGTGAAAGCAAAACTTGCAGAGGTTGTCCAAGATCTGCAAAGTAAGAAGGTTGTCTCTTGTTGAGAGAGAGCGTTCTGAATGACGTCATGGGAATGCTGGCAATAATCGTCGGCAAGGGCAACACACGAGGGAACGCCAATCACATCATCTGACAGCATTCCTGTGACGTCAGCGTTCGCTCTCTCTCTACGTTAGTGGGTAACCTTCTTACTTTACGGGTCTTGGAGGTTGTCGACATATGCAATAGCAATGGAGAAGTAAAATAAGCTAGATACCTAATTATGTCTGGTATAGTATTAAGTTCAAAAGGCGAAACGTATATATCGCTATGTGTTTTAGAAAACTTTGTGGACGACTATGTAAAATTTAAGTGAAGGACCAGATTTCTTTTTAGAGTTTCTAAAGTGGTACCTGATGATTATTATGAGGAGCTTAGAACACCCTCTAATTTTGAAGATGACGCATGCGAGAGAAAAATAATGAGTATATCCCTAAATGTTGTAGATTTAAGACATCCATAGAAGCCTTTGAATAAAGAACCATAGGAAGGAGCAAATTTGGGCTTAACGCTCGACCGGGCCAGTCTCTGCATATGGCGGGATGCCGTTTCCGTTTTTACAGTGGCGCGTACCTTTGAGTTTTGTTTCGACAAACTAAGCGAGGCAGAAATCCTCCTTTTTGGTGAAATCAGTACCTACAATATATGCAAGAAATCATAATATACGTTTACGTCTTTAAGTTCAGGAATTCTTGATAATACAGCAATTCTAATTTTAAATTTCCAATTATGAAGAAGTACGGACCTACACAAACGCCTATGGACTCAAAAGCAAAACTTACCGATCGATTATTGTCCTCAAACATTTTAGATTCTTTATTCAAAGATAGAAATCCTGAGAGTGTAATTTTGAATTTTGAATGACATTCACATACCTAGACCTCCTCTGAATAAATCGTGTCATTCTGCTAGTTAGTTGTTTGTTTTTTGTTCAGAAATGAAGCAGTAATTGGAAATAGTTTGAATTTTCTTTCCACCTCTCACGGTTGATCGTTAATATTATGTTCACTAAAAAAAGTAGAAACTTCGGTATGTGCAGCCATTGTTTTTGTATGGAACTAGTTCCCTTCAGTATAATCCAGGTGGCTCTAATATAGCGACCTGTCCTTATTCATAAACATGTACTCTACTTACGCCCAATACGAATACTGAGTACTTTCCTATTTATAGTTCATTGCAACATTAGAGGAATTAGAGGAATACTTTATGAATGAGCACACATCACTATTAGCTCAATTTGGATTTTACTAAATGGAACTAGCTTCAGTTAAATCATTTGTCCACTCAGCAGTAACGAATGCCAAAATATTCATTAAAATAAGAGAAATAATGCAGGGAAGTATTCATTATTGTATATAATATTGGGTTTTTTATTATATATAATATTGGGTACCTATAACAATGTAGTCTCTCAATATAAACAGTTCAAGATCAAGGCCGAGTTCACCAATTCCACATTGGTTACAAGAAGTTGAACTTCAGTGCCTTGGTACGTAAATAACTAGTAGTTCTTTCCTCTCATCTAATACACCAGTGGAATTAAGCACAGATTTGACTGTCGCCTGACGTTTAATCAAGAGATTGGAAAGAGTGGAATGATTCTTTGAATACCTACCTAAAGAATCCCAGGAATTAGTCAAAGCTCTATGTGTATTATCAAATACGTGAGGCACCCTGAGTAGTAACCAAGTTTTGACACAATATTGACACAATATATCTGACACGGTGATGGGTGTCAGTATGTGGTATTTAGATACTTTTTCGAATTATTATGTTTAGCTGTGCGGCTTATCGCACTTCTCTGACCGCCAAAACTAAAATGTTTGAGGATAATAGTCTAGCGATAAGTAATTTTGTAATTTAAAGTAACTTTTGGGGTCCTGCACCAAAGTGGCATAGGCGTTTGTGTAGGTACGTACTTCTTCATAATTGGAAATTTAAAATTAGAATTGCTGTATTATCAAGGATTCCTAAACTTAAAGACATAAAAGCGCCTTGCAGTGTTTTTGCCTGCATTGAAGGTACCTACTGATTTCAAGAAAAAGGACGATCTGCCTAGATTCGCTTGTCGAAACAACTCAAAGGTGCGCGCCACTGTAAAAACGGAAACGGCATGCCGCCATATGCAGAGACTGTCCCGGTCGAGCTTTTAGCCCAAATTTGATCCAACCTGTGGTTCTTTATTCAAAGGGAATGATTAAACGTACGGAGTGTTCTACTTGTTGGTCACATTTTCCTTTGGTCTGGTCCTGTGTGGTGCCGGCGGCCGCCGTGCATCTTATCAGCGGCGATAGAGGTCACCGAATAGCGGGGTAGCGCTAATTTTAATGCCTCTACGCACACAACAACCCTAAATAATTGATGGTCTGCTTCGCCGTGACATCCAACCCCTTGCTGACACGCTCACGCACGTGCATATATGTGAGGGTGGCAAGGGCGCGACACGCTTTCCACGTCGGATACTCGGGCCAGTGGAGAAATTCAAGCTTGGCATGGAGAAATACAAATACCACCAGAATGCCATGAGGATTTTTATGTTTGCAAGGCAGATACCAATAAGGAATTAACCAGGGGATATTATATGTATAGACTAAAAAATATACTTAGAATATACTTTGTGCACGACCTGTCACAGCTGATAGGTTTTGCAATGGGTGGCGTTGCCAGTCAATTTGCATTCGCACTAGTGAAAATTGAAGCTATCGTGAACTGTTGTTGTGTACAGCTTCGCCTTGTGCCACAAGTAATCGTCAATGTGATTGGCTCAAACCATTGAGTAAAGGATTATTCCTTTACTCAATGCTCAAACATATTCTATAATTCAAACTCACCAACGATATTGACAGCGTCTAGTTCGGGATTGCTACGCGAACACAGATATTGTTTCTATATTATATTAGAGAAAGATAGAGGGTGAAAAATGTATGTCTGTTTTATACATGAAATGCATTTTACGAGAAAACAAAACCCTTGCCACAGAGCGGACTGAGCTTTTTCCACACTGGCACGTATGGCATATTTGTACCACACCATAAAATTTGAATAAAAAATCAGCCAAATCTGATGTATTGATGTATCGATTGCACAAACAATAAGTATACCTATAAATTTCTTTAAACACCAAAACACAGTTGAGTTACTGTAGTATTCAAGGTCAAGTGTGAAAACCCTACCAAAATTTTGCATATACAGGGTGTAACTTAATTATGTTAAAATATTTCAGGGTGTGATCCTCGGCCAATTTAAGAAAAAAGTTCATATAAACCTGTGTTAAAAATTCTTCGTTTTTGATATAATTCTATAATTCTCTTAAAACATTAGATACTCTATTTCCATAACTTCTTTATTTGTAGTGTTTTTTTAAGCAAATTTGGTACACATCATACCTGGCTAGGATCCTTTTAAATGCGATATTTTCAAGCTCTACTTTGAACCAGTGGAGGAGTTATGGGTAAGTCGTTCGAAAAACTCAATAAGTATAAAAGGTTGGTTTTAAGACGACACAATTAATTTTGACCTAAAATAAAAATACAAAAGTTATGGGGAAAATATGATTTTTTTATAGAATTGTAGTTGTATATCGAAAACGAAGAATTTTTGGACGCATGCTTATATTGACTTTTTTTCTTAGAATTGGCCGAGGATTACCACCCTGATATATTTTAAGGTACTTATGTTACACCCTGTATAAGTTGCAGCTAAATATAAAGGGTGATTCAGTCAAAGCCTACTGCGATATTGTGCGTTTCAGATTTTTAGCAGACAAAATCAAAGTAGGCCTCGGCTTTTGAATTTTTGCAAACCTTCTCAGTTTTTCATTTCAAACAAGTTTCCTTAATAACATTTTGTTGTAAAACCTATACTATACTTTAGTGAACAATCCGTTTTTAAAAAATTTTCAATGCATACGTGATTTTTCGAAAGTAAAATTATTCACAGATTAGTTTGAAACCAAGCAGGGCTGAACCCCAAAAGATCAAATTTAAACTCGAAAATGTTTTGTTATTTACAGGAGTCGTCCAAACAATCCAAGGACACACTGTATAGATACATATATATTTCTGACAGAAATTATAATACTTTATCTTATTCTAAGAATTATTAATTTTCCAGTATCGTTGCCCTATACAGGGTGAGTCTGAAATAACTGGCATCCTTTTTTTGGGTAATAGAGATGGTTCTTAATAAATTTTCTCCTAGCGCCGAGATTTTTCTATAATTCATCCCCTCAAAATCCCCCCTCTATGAAAACACGGCACTGGCGCCCTGCCAACAACCGAGTGTAAAATAGTAAATCATCAAGTAGTATAGTATTTTGAGACCGAGTTTCCGCTATTCTATCCGCTGTGTATGAAATAATAATGTTGGTAAAATTTAAAAAAAATAGAGAAAAATTTCGGCGATAGCAAAAAAAATTATTAAGAAAAGTTGTTCCGAATGACCATCGCTCTTATTTCAGACTCATCCTGTATGGTATTAGTAGCAAAGTCTAGAGAATACTATATTCTCTAGACTTTGGTAGTAGGGGCAAATTCCATAAACGTAAGTAGGTAAAGGAACATAATCTTTTGTCCGAAATGAAAAAAAAAAAAACTGAAGAGAATCCAGAAAATAGATACCTATATGATTCGCCTGATTGATGACACGAAACTTATTTGATTCCATATAGCTATAAAATAGGATGTAAGTACCGTTTCCGTTATAGATTTGTCCAGTTTCTTAAGTAATGAAAATTTGATTGGTCGTACAAAATTATATGTGAAAGAGACGTGCTCATAAAACAATTAATCGAATGTTGGGGAAATGTTTGGGTGCATAGAATCTGCAAAAAAACAAAGAATACGAGTTTTTTGTATCTGTGTGGCCAATCTCCGCCAATTTTTCAAGAGGCAGGTGCTTCCGTTTCCGCCCCAAACCGCGCCGAGGGTGCGGCGTGTGTGTGTGTGCCGTTCATGCCAGCGGGCAGTAAACCACTAAAACGGCGGGCGGCTTGGGGCGCACTCGAAACGACATATTATCTCGTCCGACAATAAAACAGGCGATCCCGCCCGTTTGCGTCCAGATTAATTGAGAAAACGCTCGGCTTTTACGCGAGCGTCAGGTGTGGATGGAGGCGGCCATTTTGCTCCTTTTCGCATATTAGAATATTTTTGTTCGGCTGTCGAAGGCAATATCGGCATTCTCGGGCGTAATAAAACCCGCACATAAACCTAATCTGGAAGGTTCGCTGCTGCGCGGGCGATACCGAAATTCGCGGAGGTTACAGGGAAAATTTTTCGTCTCTAGTTTGGTTCCAGTAAAACAAAATGTACCTACCATTAAGTCGGATATAATGAAGTGACGGAAACAAAATTATAGCTTTTTCACTGCTGTAAATCATTCTCTGGTGAAATGATCCGCTTGTCTACCGTGCTACATAAAAGTGTACTCAAACTTTATCCACGGAGTGATAGAATATAAATTTAAAATGGAATAGAATTGAAATCAATAAAGAAAATGTTCAGAAGTGTATTTGAAACCCTTACTTAACGTTGATTATGTTGACCGTTGCACAACATATCGTAAATTGACTTATTTCACCTTTCCCAGAACTCTTAATAAATATCTAACTATTTCTTGAGTTTTTGAATTTTTGTGGATACAGTTTTCTGCTATGATGATAAATGCAGCATGGTCAAGATAATTTATTACCTTTCCTGTTACCGGTTACCGGTAGCAATAATTATAATAAAGTACGATTCACGAATTATGGCGTACACGTCATCAATTTTTGTATCAATCAGAGACACAAGATCTATTCTTATACGCCCAGAACTGATTTACTGCATACACCCTTTTGTCCTTGATTAGTCGAGCTAGAGCAAGCCAGAGAAATTGTAGCGAAGTTATTAAATTATTTCAAAGATGAAAAACGCAACGGAGGACCACTTTTACCGTGTTTCTCAAGCTTTGGGCATTAGTTTACGCACTGTTTCACGCATTTCCCATTAAGTGCAGAGAGCAGAGGATCAAGATGGTCCCCAGGAAAATCCAACTACTTCTGCCGCGAAATATGGACCTCGACAAAAAAACAAAACCACGGACTTGCCAGAGGCTAATATATACACCTATTTGTAGCAAATAATAATTCATATTGGAGCAAATAGACTTTCTACCTGCCACTAAAAGATAAATTTGCTGTGGTTAATAGATGGACTTATTAACTTTCTTATGGTAGATATAAGTGGACCTAGTCAACATTGTCGTGGATGAATAAATACCCAAAGGTATTCAAATTTCTGTAGTCCAGTCTTGTTCAAAAAAATGTCAGAATCCGTGCTATAATTTTTGTATTATCACTTCCACGTAGTGTATACATGATGAATTACGATATCTGCAGATCTTTAATTGTTTAAATTTTCGAAGTTGGTTGTTGAAGTTCCAAAGTATAACACAAGGCTTGGATCATTTTGTTTAACAGTCGAGATACAGCAGTGATAACGAGTTAAAATTTAACAGAGATGTCCACCATTTTTTATAAACACGGCGGGGCAAGCGGCGTACTTGTACTTCAGACGGCCCAAACGAAACTGACCGAACTGTTGACATGGTGAAGAAATTACACAAATCGCATGCGCACTGGCCATTATCAAATAACCTTATTTGCTACAGGTAGGTTCCTAGTTGTAGCTAATAAGAGCCGATTTGTAACAAATAGGGTCTCCATTTACCGCTAATAGAATATCTTAGCAAGATAAACCTATTTGTCTCAAATAGAGATTTTGCTCCCACAAATAAGGACTTATTTGTAGCAAATAGGTTCGTGTATTTTTTACATTAACCTCAATCAGGTATCTATTTGTGGCAGGAAAATGATTTTAGCAAGTTGTTTTTTGCTGCTACAGCAATTTCGGTTATTTGTGGCAAATCGGTGCTGTGCTGCTACAAATAGACATCTATTAACCCCAAATCGGTTGGACTCAAATAGAAACTTTATTTGGTCCATTTTCCTCAGGGTACCTTATTATTGGCTCAATCTCTCAGTGCAATTTCTTAGCAATTGCAATTTTTCTCGAAAACGGTTGGATCTTTACACTTCACACTTCATTTCGAAGTTTGAGCATTTGCAGTTATGTACTTTGATAATATCTAATAAACATTAGGGACTATGAAGTTTAAAAATTGTCATTTAAATATCCTATTGTTTGTCTTAAACCTCTTGGGCTATGGCATTGACATTTCGAAAGCTATAGTTTGCTTCGAGTGTTTTGCAATATTTGCAATATTTTTCCATAAAGTAAGAATTGAATTAATGTAGAAATTTAAATAATCATTAAATAAATCGAGACCAAGAAATGAAAATATTGGCTCGATAGGATAGGTAGATTGCATGTAGACGCCACATGTTTTCCATGTCAAAAATATTTGAAACAATCATTTAAAAAAAAAAATTTCAAATACGCATAAATATGGCATACCTACAAATGCATAAAATCTTTATTTTTAGAGATAGTCGCTGATTTTATTTGAAAATACTTCAAAAACCTTCTTTTGCGACCTTCCTACCATTTTCAGCGTTTTGATGTGCAAAGATCTAGTACAAAATATACAAGGCGTCTTTCTCTGTGCCACCTCAAAGTACGGAATTTGTTGGGGTCAAAAATCGAGTACCTATATCAAAACCGCCCCAAACACTATATAAACGAACTAAGTCTAAAAAATACAGAAAGCTGCCAATCAGTAAGTCCATATAAGTTAAGGTGGCTGGTGTGCCACTACAGGAAACGCACAGAAAATGTATCGTCTTAGACAGTGAGTTTGTTGACGAAGGTTCAATATTTAAACTGTTTTTATTTGTTGGTTGGCATTTTGTAAAAAATAAATTACTTTTGCGTTTGGTTGTATTTTTTTTTGTAATTTCAGGGCACTTTTGGCCCGAATAAAATTTCATAAAAATTCAGCATTTTAAGATGGCCCCACAGGATTTCCGGTGTTGTATTGAATCTTTCCACACGAACACTTTAAGTGGTCCTGTTGCCATTCTCCTGTTTTGAGGGGATTCCATGGCACAATTGCCAGATGCCTTAAAAATTCATTTTTTACCCAACTTTGCCACCCTGCAGGATGGAACTCTCTGGTATAGGTATTTTTTGTTAAAATTTGGTATTCGGACTTTCTGAAAGACACTATGCTATTGTGGCGAGGGAAACATTTTGCCAATATTTTGAGAAAAAGTGTTTGAGAAAGGCAACGATTGGATGAAATTAAAAACCTATTGATTTCTACGAAATGATGTTGTTTTAAGATTTCAGCGAAGAAATATCAGCACATTGCAATCTTCGGAACCAAGTTATACCTACCTGAAAATTTCCCGCTTTTCTAACTTTACTGTAGAGTAAAGTTAGAGAAGCGAGACAAAAACTTCCTTTGTAATTTTACAATAACTCCCATGTCCCGACCATTATATTAAAAACTCGAACTTTTGCGCGTTTTTAATTTAATTTCGCGCAAGTTCAGTACGCCGCGGGCCGAAGTTTCAGTTCCGCTACGGGTGCACTGAAATTTTTAAGAAATTTTAATTATTTGTTGGGTGGTATTTCAAAGGGGCACAGTGATAAGCGACGAAGTATTTTAATAACGCGGACCCCGAGCTACATGCAAGGTAAAGGATGTTTCAGTAAATCAACTCGCGCCCCACTTTGAGAAAAGTTACAGAACTTGGAACCTGCTGAGTTTAATGAAAAGTTTTTGTGAGAAGTTGCCCGCTTGCTGCTTTTAAGACTTAGCATCTGTTAGATGCAAAATTCGGGGAGTTTATTGACTAAAAAAACATTTTAGCTGGACTTAAGAGCGCTCAATTCCTCTTCCTTATACATGAATGAAACCAAAAATTTACTTTTGTTAAATATTTACATATAAAATGACAGTAAAATCTGAACATTTCAAACAAATCATTTTGATCGCTCTAAAACGAACTATCCGAATAATTTATAAAATTTAGCAATCAGAATTGACAGAATTCTTGGTACTTATGTACCAAAGTTGGAAAATAAACTATACTATTGCTGTAAATAAATATGATGTTATACAGAGGGCCCTTTTTAACTATTGATGTTTAAAGACATTTTTAGTAGCCGAAAAATTGATTTAAGCCGGGAGTTTTTAGGGGCTTTTTCTCTAAAATTGTTGAACTTAGGATCTTTTTATTGCAGAATTGGACAAACATAAGAAACTATTCGAAGATATTGCAAATATTATAAGCCCAACCAACTGAAAATAACCATTTTTGCCGTTTATATAAACAATTAATTATTCTTCATTTTAAATATAAACACTTATGTATTTTTTAAAACCCTAGTCTTAAAATTTCTCACCGAAATGACGTCACGTCTTTCTTGGAATTTAATTGCATTTTCCAACGTTATTACCTGATTAAATGAGAAAATATACCTACTTTTTAAATTATAAATTTAAATTACAGTAGACACTCCACACTAATTACATGATGCAAAAATATGTATTTTAAAATCGGAGTAAATTTAATCGAAGCATCCCAAAAATGTCTCACTAATAAAGAAAACCGAAAATAAACACCATTCTACTGTTTTAACATATTACTTAAATATGGCATGTTCTTCATAGACCACAGAAAATATGCCATATTTAAGTATTATTTTAAAAGGGCACGATGGTATGAAATTCCGATAAAAAATTCCTAATTGCATTTCCAAAAATATCATGGCAGGCCGTGCAATATCTAATAGTACTGCCACCATGGCGATAAGCATAAGAACACTTTTTCACATACAAAAAAATCGTCAAAATCGTGCAGCGCATCACAATTTTACAAGGGTGTCCCGGGTCTAATCTGAACACCCAAAAATATTACTATTTGAAAAAAATTGTTGTGGCAACAGTATAGGAGAGAATATAAAACTATATTTGTGAGAAGTCTTATTATTAAGACTGAATGTACACCACGTGCGTGGTGATTCAACATTTTGACCCATAAAATGGCTGTTTTCGATCTGTAGCGAGCAACACGCGTAAATTTAAACTTTTGGTCAATACAAATTTTAATCTAAGTAATTACTCACATTTTGAGACAAAAAATATTTAAAAATATTTATCACAATGGCCGTTATTAGCATTTACGCAAAAAGCCTAATAACGGCCACTGTGATAAATATTTTTAATTAATTTTTGTCTCAAAATGTGAGCAATTACTTAGATTAAAATTTGTATTCACCAAAAGTTTAAAACTATGCGTGTTAATATAGTCTAGGTAGTTCTAGTACTTACTAATGAGCTAATTTTTACCTCCAAAGCAACTAACTTCTTACAAGAAAGCCTGAAATTTCAAAAATACGCCTTTAATACCGCAACACGTTCACTCTAAGCTGTCCAAATGAAACTGAAGCTTCGAGGCCGGCATTCTTCCACTCTCCTCTATGGAGGTTGTTTATATCCCCCGCAGACCCCGTAGTAAACTAGAAGGAACGAACGCATATTCTGTACCTAATAGTTAAGAGTAATATGTTATGTCTACCAAAATTAATATTAACTTAAGTAGTTTGGGATAAAATCGAGGAAAACTTGATTTTTCCGTTACATTTAATAGGCTGTAACATTTTAAAGATAACTTATAGATCGAAAAAATGTATACAGGGTGATTAATTGGGAATGGGAAATCCCGAAACTGGGGGAAGGGGAGACCAAAATATTGCGATTGAGTCCAACATTGCTTAAACAAATGTTGTTTGTTTGAGAGATACGGTGCGTTCAAGTTCTTCTTTTTTAGATTGAACTATGGCTATATCTACCAAAATAATCAAGCTGCAGACCTGAAATTTGGCACTGCTATGTTTTTGGGGATGGAGAATAAGCTGAAAATGTTAATTTCTACGTATCTCACAGAGGGCGCCACTTGCGCGGTTTTTGGATCGTGCTTTTACTCGTAACTTTTGTGAGGTAATCTTTTTGGTCCTGCAGGTTTGTCATTTTAGCGCACCTTTTCATTCTACAACAAAAAGGTACTCTTGTTCCATAACGCCCAAATCAACGCGTTTAAATTGCCAAAACGTGCCCCAAAACACCTGTTGACTTCAAGATTCGAAAAATAAAATTTTCACCTACTGCTTTCAAATATTGCACAACGACTGTACCATTTAAAACGAGAAAAAAACCCATTTCACCCAAGGCACAAATTTTCCTGTGAAATAGAGAAAATATGTAAAACGTAATGTTTACATGCCTCTAACGTATGCATCTCAATAGAAACCAGGCACCAAGGCCTACTATAAAGACAGGCCCTGGCGCACAAAAATCACGTGACCATCTTAGTCAGACGTTACATGTCATTTGTCACATAACTGAAAGCGGCAGCTTGGGTCTTGAGAAGTTTTCAATGTTTACAGTGTTTTTAAACGTCTTAGTTTATACAGGGTGTATCTTTGATAGGTACAGAAATTTTAACCACGTAATCGGGGACGTTCATAAAACCGAAAAATGAAAAAAAAAATTTTTTAATCGATGTTTAGAAAATGGGGCAAATCAATCTTTATCCGTGCTCAATGCACGCCGCTGGATCGTCACTAGAAGCGCTTAGAGGGGAGGTTTAACCTCTCCCTAGGAGATGGAGGGGAATAACGTTAGATTAGGAAGGGGAATACCGCGACGTTGCCGCATGTCAGAGTGGAATAAATCTGCTTGCAGAATTAGGTACCTAGGTACCTTTGAAAATTACTGCTGGTAGGTATCCACGTTTTTTTTATGATGTCGGTTGCTGTGACGAACTGTTTATTGCTTTCTTCACAGGCGCACACAATAATTTAACAAACACGTCAGTTTTTATCACTTTACTGTTATTTTAAGTCCCTAGGCAGCAGAAATGTATCCGAGCGCCGCTCGGAGAAGTCATTGCTAGAAAACTCATTGCTGATTTCACACTCATAATTTTTTGACAAGTCTTTTGTGGAGTAGGTATCTACCTACCTACCTATTTTACAACTGATTTTCAGGCCGCAATTTTTTTATACTAATAATTAGCCATCTCTTGGGACACCTTGGGATAATAAATTTCTGATCGGCAATCAACTGAATAAAGTATTTGTTTTAAAATACAAATTATCTGTAAAAATTGCAAATTTCCACAACCACCCATGGGGTAGAGCGTAGAGCAGCGGCGCGTTACTTTTTTTTAGCGAGTGTTCGCCTGTAGCCCTATCATCTCGAAAAAAGTGGGGGAAGACTGTAATTTGACGTGAATTTAACGCGCGGCTTCGATTTGTTCATAGTTTTTAATATTTTTCAACCCTTGCCCGATAGTGCGCCACCTTTAAACCCCCTCAGGGTTGTGGTCCTATGTATTATCTACTTTTAAAAAATTATTCGTTTCCGAAAAAAGTGGGGGAAGACTGTCATTTGATGTGAATTTAACGCGCGGCCCCGATTTGTTCGAGAGGGCGGGAAGTAAAAGTCAAAAAATTGACACTTTCAAACTTCTAAAAAGTCAGAAATGTCGATATTACATACATGGTTGTAAATAAAAAATTATTCGGTTCCGAAAATAGTTGGGGAAGACTGTCAAATTGGCGTGCTTATCATTTCCGCATTTTTTAACCCTTCCGAAAATAGTTGGGGAAGACTGTCAAATTGGCGTGCTTATCATTTCCGCATTTTTTAACCCTTTGCCGTTTCGGAACTCTCTCAAGTTAATTCCTTACCATTCCTCTTACTTTTCGTAAAAACTTGGTGGCGAAATGTCGCGTAATGCCCCCAAAAACCGAAAAACAGCGACTCCTCCTGGTGAATTTAAGCTTCTGCGTGCCCTTGACTACTGCCCGACATTCCTTCGCCGAGATTCGCCAGGCGCGGGCATATGACGTTGGCGTCGGGCGCTGGCGTCCGACGCCAACTTCACACAAAAACGACGCCGCGCCGAATCGCGCAATAATTACAATTACGAATGAATTCACTGGCACTGATTCACTCGATTTTGCTCCATTTCCACGCCGCCCGGCCCGGCCGACCTACTAAATTACAGCTGGGCGAGGAGCGCAAGCGCGGGGCGCCACTTGACATCGACACTACAGGTGATCCCCACTACTCATAACTTGTGCGCGATATTAGCCAATCGCGGCTCGCGGCCCCTACTTCTCTCGGGGCGGCGCTACTATGTTGCCAAGTGTGCTGAAAATTTACCTGATTTAGTAATTTAATTCCGTATAAATTTAATTGTGTAGTGGATTTTTACATGGATTTACCCGTTTTTGTGCGTAATAATTATACGAGATAGTAGATTAACTTATAACGAATGAAACCCCGTATAAATCCGCGAAAATCAAAAATCGGATTTAAGGGACTTTAAGTCAGTTTGGGGACATGTCGGCATAAACGGCAACACCGAATAGTGGTATTGAATGGTATGGGGGAAAGCTTGTGCGCACGCACGCCGTCTCCGTCACCGTACCGCCGCGCCCTAGCCGACGCGCTAGTCGAAGATCGTCCCTCCGATTTTGGGATTTAACAGCTGATTGATATCGATCCGCGTCCGCCTGTAATTTTTGGGAGCGCCAGCTTCAACAAGCAATTTATTATTTTACAGAATGCCTTACGTGTGGCTGTTCTGTGGTATAACAATTCTGTTTCCAAAACGTGGACGCGTATGCAAACGTCGCGTCTTGCTAACCGATATTGTTCCGTTACTTTGCTTTGTTTTACGAACTGTCGTCGGAACTGAACCTGCTTCTGTACATTTTTCCAGATCCGTTCGCCATTTTTTTGGACCAGCAGTGATGTCCAAACCTGTTGCAATTGCCGCTACGAATTTGCAGTAAAATAACAAGTGATTTTTTCATATTATAAAACAGTGCTAGATAGGTTCCTACTAGGTACCCCAATTACGCGCGAGGATAAAAGAAGCAGCTTCAAGGGTTCGCGAAAATTCGGGTTTTATTAGACGCATACGGTATGGATCTAATTGTACAATCCACCTAGTCGAGTCCCCGTTGGAATAAATCAGCTGAGGGAAACCGAGACGTCCCTAATATTTGGCATCGCGCCGCTTTAAGTGTGCAGTGAAAAAAAAACAAGTGTTTTGTTCGTATTTCCGTAAAAAGAGACTATGAAGTGTTATACCTTCGCGACCATCGTATAAAAACAGTGCCACTAGTTAGGTAGGTACTTAGTGCTTTATGTGATTTTGTGAAGATTTTTGGATAGTATCTAAACACAAGAAAATAGTAAAAATAATCGATGCATCTCAAAGGTAGGCTTTTTCATGCTATTCGTCGAGCTATTCGCTAAAAGAACCTTTAAGGAGTTGTCCAAAAATTATTTATTTATTTATTTAATCTCCACATACACCAAATGATACATGGTTGCGTCAATATTCTTCAAATACTGCGAAAAAGCCTCGGAAAAAGCGATTCGACTGGCAACCAGTTACCTAGTGCTTCTTGTGATTTTCGAGAGGATTTTTGGATAACATAAGAAAGGAGTACGACACCCGCAAGGAAAATCATCCAGGCATCCGAAAGGTAGTTTTTTTGCATGCTATTCGCTAAAAGAACCATTAAAGATTTGTTCAAAAACTAGTTGAAAGACTATTCCTGAAATACTGTGAAAGAGCTATACGTCTGACAACGCTGCACGGCGGAATTGGGGGGGATCCCCCGGAACCGGCCTCAGTTCCAGCTGGTCCCGGCAAGGTCAAGGACCCATGGCCGTAGCGTCGGAAAAAGGGGTTTTAATAGCGTTTTAAAAAAAATTATTTCTGACGTTAATATGCACTTTAGAAAAATTTTAATTGCATAGGCGTAACAAGAGCATTTTTCCCGACCTGCCCTTAAAATTTCTGTACTTATCAAAGTTACACCCTGTATTTTAGAAACAAGTTTGTGTCTAGTGCGCGTGTGTCCTGGCGGAGGGGAACCGCCCAGGTGTTATTATGGTCTCTGGGTGTCTGGGTGGGAGTCGTGCCGTCCAAGAGTATTGGTGCCGCTCGCACCGACGCGACGCGACGCGACGCGTGAGCGCTGTAAGGGGAATTCTCCCCCGAACCACAGAATAGGGAACCCGGAATGGACTATTATGGACATGGGACAGTATTAGTATTGGACAGTGGAGCCTGAGACACAGAGGGGTGAACTGCTTACGGGAGATCCGCGAGTTCAGACGGTCCGGGTGGCTGGAAGCCGTTCCCGTTGACCACGTTCAGGTTTGTGTATTTATTGTATTCACCATTCACCCTGTGCGAAATAAATCAGTGTTGTAATGTACTCGAGGATTTTCGTTGTCGACCTACGCCCTGATATGGTCTTTCACGCTGCCGATCAACTGAGACCTCGTCAATATTTACAGTATACCTCCTGAGGTTAGTTTTCATTTTTATTTCGTAAAAAATAACCTAAATACTAAATATTGGATCTGTTTATATTATATTTATACATATTACAAAAGCCAGGTAGAAAGTGTCGCCATAACAAACATTTGTTTTGCCTCGGGATGAAAATTTCCGCCAAAAATGGATTCGTCAAATCCCAGCTGAGATTTAATTTCTAAAAAACCCTTAAGTATGTGTGGCTAACACATTTTCAAGAAAGTGAAACAATAATAATTAAAGTGTACAAATGTGTTGTGGGAGGAAAATACCTATAGAGAATATCACCTAAGCTAAAACAGCTGAGGCAGGTTGAAAATTTTGAAAAAACAATTAGAGAAAGCTTGGATGCACAAAACCAATAATGTACCTAATAGATGAAAGAAAACTTGCCAAATTGTTACGAAATTTGTTTTTTCTACTCATCTCCAAAAATGCCTTTCATTATATAAAGCTAAGTTGGTCACGTGGCTACGCGATTATGCGTTAGCGCCGTGGCCTGTCTTTATCGTTGGCCTCGACCACGCACGCAATGACGTAACTGCGCGCGGCGGTCGATATTCGGACGGCTAGGTATCATACATTTCCCTCTTTATATCATGTCTGTGAGATACGTAGAAATTGTCATTTTCAGCTCATTCTCCATCCACCACATAGCAGTGCCAAATTTCAGGTCAGCAGCTTGATTCTTTTGGTAGAAGAAGAACTTGAACGCACTGTATCTCTCAAACAAACAACATTTGTTTAAGCAATGTTGGACTCAATCGCAATATTTTGGTCTCCCCTTCCCCCAGTTTCGGGATTTCCCATTCCCAAAGAATCACCCAGTATAAAGCGCCCACCATAAGATTACGCAGATTTATTTTTTATCCTGGAATTCATGCTAAGAGAGATTTATTTTTCCGTACTTTCCATATTCACACCACGGTATCTACCTAGCAATAATAAGTTAATAAATAAAAATAATATGTAGATAAGTTAATAAATAAAATTAATAACTTACCAGTTAACAGTTTAAATTTGTTATTTTAATATTGAATTGAAAAGGTAGGATAACTGGCCCAATGCTTTAGGTCGTCCTGAAGCAATTGACCGAGACCGAAATATCTACATCTGCTGGAAATCTCCGCATCAATGCTCTTCTTATTATTTCTTCCCTAAACGCCTATAGCTCAATTTTCACAAAATATGAACGGCAGGTAGAATATTACTACCAACTATGGTGGACTGCATGGACTCCAAGGAGGCACGATGTAAGTTGTTTCGGAAGATTTGAAATTCAGAATTTTTTTCTATTGAAATTATGGTTAAAAAAATCAGAAAAATTAATAACATATCAAAAAGAGTGTAGATGTCAAAAGGCTCACTAAGAAAGGACAAAAGTACTGCTTGATCCCAATCGCGACAATAATGTCAGGGGTGGCGTCACAATTTTTTCATACACTGTAAAAACGACGATTAAAAATAAAAAAAAGGATGATTTTGAGATCTTTCTTTTTAATTTATAATTACAGGTACGGAAATCCATGCTTGTTTGTTGAAGTAGTAATTTTGGAGCGGCGATTTTCGTTACACGATAAAAAAATATTCAAGGGAATTACCGGTATGTACATACAACCAGTGATTTGTATCAGTTTTGTCTCCGGACTGCGGAATCCAACAATTTCTAGTTTCCGGTAAAGGCCGTCGGATGCGTATCGCATTGCATACGTATACGTACCGGTTCCATTGCGCAATAAATTCTAATATAAAAAGAGGCACCGCAAAATAACGGCCGTTAGGCCGGGCCACCGGCTCGCATACGCAGGGGTAATTTGTAATCATTTTAATGTAATTATAATCAATAATTTCATTAATGGCCGACCCCGGCGCGAGTGACACATGCAAATTTAGTTTTATTAACTCCGACCTATGAAGATTTATCGGATTGCAGTTTCCCGTAATCACATGCTATATCACAATAAAACAGACTTAATGCGCCGGATGATGGAATGGGGCTTAGGGGCGGCCAGGGCTTACCCCGACAAAAACCGCTGATGTGGGGGCGGAATATCAGCGTCACTCGGGCCGGGGAGGAATTTAATTTTTTTTCCACCCCGGGAAATGTGACACATTATGAAAGGTATTCCGGGGAATTATCATAAAGGGCTTCCTGGACACGCGGGATCGTAAAATTCGTGGCGCGGTTTCCATTTTGGTGCGGAAGCTTTGGCAGAGAGTATAATGTTTTCACTGACGTGAAAGCCACCTAAAACAGTGCGCGCTCCAGGTAATAGTAGGTACGAAAACAAATAAACAGTTTGGTCAGCGTCTTTAGTATATTAAAAATTATTTTAGATAAGCGCTCCGTATAGTGTGGAAAACACAATAGTGTAACGAAAAATGCCTCTAAAGTTGTTATATCAGCTTTCAATGAACATGTCTGCACTGTTTTCTAACCTACTCAAAGATTTAGCAGATAAATTTTAAGTTTGGGTATATTCTACTTACAGTTTTATAATTTTTATGATTAATTTAGAGGCATTTTCCGTCGCATCTTTGTTGGCCTGAGCCCCCCAGAGCCCCATTTTCTTTCAGTTTTCATTGTTTTCTCTGTACAGCTTAGATCAGTTTCTAGAAATTTGCTAGAACTTTGATTTGTGCATCTGTCACTGGCCAGGAATATTCTAGAGTAGTCTCCAGGCTTCCATTTGAATATATAAGCCCTGGGAATCAGGCCAGAGGGGTTATAACGCGATTTTAGTGCGATTTTTGGAGCTGAGAGAATATTCTTGGTCAGTGATAGTATATTTGTGATTTGTGAAGGCTATAAACAAAACAGTAAGGGTGATAACCAAGGCAACGAGTTTGGACTGTGATTGTTGAAATACAGTACAATATTAATGCCTAACTTTTAAACAATAATACTGTACCAAACTACTACTATGTAGTCGGCATCTACAAGTTCGTAAGAATTTCATTCCCATCTGAAAATGTCTCTTGTTGTTCAAGTCACTTCAATACCTTTTATAGACAAAGCGTATAATGACGACAAATTTTATAATCGCTATAATCTCTACTCTCTATACTAATTAATAATTGGCAATGAGATGGGGCCTATATAGATGCACCAAACAAGAGAGTCTTCTAAATTAGTTATACCGATTTTGAGTCAGATGCACAAATTGCTAATTGGGGAAAAAGGCTAGAGTACTGATTTAATTATTGCCTTGGTCTTATTGGAAGGTGCAAAATATACAGAGTGTTCCCCGTTTTTGTAGACATTGTAGAAAAAGTCATACTTAATGGAACGAAAATAGAAATCGACTTAACCTCGGTATGCAGTATTAGGTAATAGGTCTTCAAGCCCACAGGTGTGCTAATTTTGAGATTTTTCGCTATATCAACAGATATCATGCATTCGTAGGTTCCAAATTTATCAAAAAATAAAACACAATTTTTACAAGGGGCTGTTTCGCTCATAAATAGATAGGTACCTACTATAGAAATCAAGACATTAACCGCACTTTTTCGAATGCCAAAGGCGTAGAGATTTTGTTGAATACAATTAATAGTTCAACAAACCAAAAGAGGCGCTTTTATTGATTACTAAAAAGTAAAAAATAATTAAATATGTTATTTCTTGATATGAAATTATTTGATGTAAAAGCGTGGGGTTATTATAGTTATATTCTAAATTAAAACGACGTCTTGTTTATAATAGTAACGCTGTAAATTGCTTGTTGTCATAGTTTAATCATTAAATAATTTCGCGTGTTTTTGTAGTTTCTTAAACTGTTAATTTGATTTTAACTTCTTATTCTTAAATAATCTTATAATTTTACGGATCTAGAGTAGGTGTAAATGACAACAGTTATTATTTCTTAGTTGGTGTTAAAAAATAAATGCTAGTTACCGCCAAGCACGCCACTGGTGAATTTAAATGGGCAATTCTTCCGGGTACCTGTAAGATTTAAAGACATAGTATTAGCTATATACCGAGTTTAAGAATCTTTTCGTTACAAAGATAAAAAATAAAATATGAAAATTATTACTTTTTAAACTCTACATCTCGAAAATTAAAGAATTTATACAAGTTTATAAAAACTTTTGGTATTAAAATGACTATATTTATACACTATGTCATTGTTAGCTACCCTGTATGTCGAGGCTATTTAGAAACGAATTGCTTACTGCAACTACTTTACATATTAGCTACTGTCATTTGGCCTGGTTGAGGATACCTTCTGTTGTAAATTGAAGTAAAGTATACCCCGATTACTGTAAGAAGTCCCGATTTTGTCAGATGACATTCTCCACAAAATCCCTAGGAATTTTCTGTTAACCATGGGTTTATCATTGGTATATGCGTCGCAACCAGTTAATGACGCCACTCGTTGATTTATGATGTGGAATGTTACCCAGGTGATACGAAAAAAAGAACATAATAAAATAAAAACACTATTGCAATCACGATTATACCGCTACAAATAAAAGTAACTAGGACTACAACTCATTTTAATAATAATTTCCAACGTCATGGAAATACTTTCATTTTGGTATTTTGGTTAAATCAGCTACTTGCGTCTGCGTCTATGTACTCAGGCAAATTTTATTTCGGTGCGTTGTGAAAGTGACAGTGAAGGTTTTCCGGATCGTTCAAAAAGGTTCAAACTTTGGGCAGTGAAAATATTCGCGGGTTTTGTACGTTTCGTGAGTTTTACCGTTATCTGTGTTGTTCTTGTTCGTGTTATTAGTAGTTATTCATTGTGCAGATGGGCTCGTTATACTGACCTGGACTTAAGACCCGGTTGCATTTTTTCTGCATTGATGCCAACTTAGGATGGCGAAATTACCAGTTGACAGTTCCAGTGAGGACTTCTTAAAATAATTTTACTATATCAAGATGGGGTGTTCTGGGGTTAAGATGGAGACAGAACCAAGATAAATTGAGACATTTTTGCAACTTCTTGTTGACGTAGTGGACAATAAAATTGCTAACGCTACACAGATAGAAAGAGATACTTGAATCAAATAAAATTTATTTAACTCAAACAAATTTGATTCTTGTATATGGCGAACCCTAGAATAACTTTGAATAAAACATTTGGTTTGTTTCAATTTAAAAGCAACATTTAATTTGAGACAATTTAAATATTATTTGGAAGATATTAATTTTTATTCCCATGAAAATACTAACGATTTGAATTAAACAAATGATATATTTCGAAGGAACAAATCTACGATGTTTAAAAACATTTATTCTATCACACCTGTGATGGGTTGAATTACCCATTCAGGGTATTCACTCAAATAAAATATTATTTATTTAAAGTAAAGCAACCTTTGTGTTTATCATTATTCACAAACTTTTTTGTCGATTCGAATAAAAAACAAATAAGTTTGTTCAATTCATAAAGATGTTCTGTTGACTGGAACGGAAATTGGATTAGAAAAACACGATAATTTGTAATGCTATAAAAATATTTATTTAACTACAATTAAAAAACAATATTTGGTATAAAAAAAACTATACAAAACTCACCAAGGAAAGCGCCTCATACAGGTGGCCTATTTGATACATTTCAAGTAGTTCTTTGAGATTTGTATCCATTATTGTTTATGCGTATCCTACTTACAGAAGAATCTAAAAAAGTAAAAAAATATTTTTAAAAAAAGCTTTTATTTAAATGCGCTAAAAAGAATAAAATAATCTTTTCTTTTAAAACTTTTACTATCAACTTATAACGTCATTCCACAATTTATATGATATAAAAGCTTGTCGCGAGATTTAAGTAGTGGTATTTACTTAGTTTGAAAACTTAAATCTCGCGACAAGCTTTTATATCATATAAATTGTGGAATGACGTTATAAGTTGATAGTAAAAGTTTTAAAAGAAAAGATTATTTTATTCTTTTTAGCGCATTTAAATAAAAGCTTTTTTTAAAAATATTTTTTTACTTTTAATTTATTTTGTAATTTTTAGTTTGGCCAGGTGTCTGAGTCTATTCATCTCAGTTAACGCATCATTGTTGCAAGGTCGTTTGCCGGTTAGTTTAGAACAGTCTAGCTCTTCAATGAGGAGACCTTCTAATGACCATCTTGGGTGTTCCGCCATGTTGGATTTAGAATGACGTCACACATATAATCATGCATTGTCATCCAAATTAAACGTGTGTACAAAATTTCAGCTCGATCGGTTGAAATTTAACTAGTCCGCCATCTTGAGTGTTCCGCCATGTTGGATTTAGAATGACGTCACACATATAATCATGCATTGTCATCCAAATTAAACGTGTGTACAAAATTTCAGCTCGATCGGTTGAAATTTAACTAGTCCGCCATCTTGAGTGTTCCGCCATGTTGGATTTAGAATGACGTCACACATATAATCATGCATTGTCATCCAAATTAAACGTGTGTACAAAATTTCAGCTCGATCGGTTGAAATTTAACTAGTCCGCCATCTTGGGTGATCCGCCATGTTGGATTTAGAATGACGTCACACATATAATCATGCATTGTCATCCAAATTAAACGTGTGTACAAAATTTCAGCTCGATCGGTTGAAGATATCTGCTTCAAAATTGAGTTGCAAGATTCCACCCGAACAAATTACATACATACATACATACATACATACATACATACATACATACATTGCAAGTTAAATAAAAGCTTTTAAAAACACGCAATACACACAATACACCACACTACAGACGGCTAATCGGCGGCTATAAATAATAATAAAACTGCTCGCACAAAACCTCTATATAGGAAGGCTGCAGACGCGTACCTACTTACACGGACACGGAATAGCTCTGAACGCCGACACTAGAGTGCGCTCTCGTTCTCCCATATTTTCTCTATCTTTCTATCTTTCATTCTCTGGAGCGAGACAGCAATAAAAATGATAGGTAGTATTATTTAACTCAAATAAGGTCACATTTAAACCAAATAACAATGTGGTTGACCCAAACAACGAAAGCTAATACTATAAATAAAAATTATTCTTGTTTGCACCAAGTAATACCTTATTTCAGGAAAATAACAAATGCTTCTACTAAACAATAATGTGTCAAAAGAATCAAATACTTCACCCAAAAAGCTCTTATTTTTTAATTGAAAAAAATAAATCTTCATTTAAATAATATACCGAAATAAATATTATTTCTGACAAATAATTCGTGATCAAACAACAAATATTTTTCTATGAAGAATTGTATTTCTATCTGTGTACCAGAAGACCGGACTACCTTCCCATAGCATTGTAGAGTGTGTTGTCTCGGATTTGCGTCATTTGTAGGATAAATGATTATTGTGCCGCGTTTCGTTGCAAAAGTGTTTCAACCGTAAGTCTCACTGCGATGTTGTATAGTGAGCTTCATGTATGTAAATCGCATATAGGTATACCTAACATTTATTTGGGAAAATGCAGCAAAAGTATTAATGTGTTACTGTATATGGTGTTAATACATCATCATAGTTTTAAAAGTAAATATTTCTTTTACAGAATTCACTGACCTACTAAGTAAGAATCGACGATGAAACACTAGACTAATTAACGCGCCCTTATTTTTTCGCCGACACAATCGCATACTATATCAGAAATCAACCGCACTATATCACCTCTCGAGCAAACACGAGGATTTCATTACGGCATTATATTTTAGCGTTTGCGAAATCCTGAAAACGCGACCGAACTGAAATTTAGGAGACGTTATCGTCGGCGATAACGTAGCGGCTTGAATTAAGGCAGGACGCAATTTTTCGGAAAGGCCATTATTTATATATTACGGTTTTCGGTCGCGTTTACATAAAATTTGCATGAATTACTATTTATCTGGCATTACAACTGTGTGAATGCGTATTAAGGATAATAAAAAATATTATACGGGCACGATGCGACGCACGCAAACGTAGCTATATTTACGGAAATAGCTGTTGCTTTCAGCTGAAAAGTGGACGAAGGTCCAACAGCAATACAGTTCGTAAAAATATTTCATTAAGGGTTATTTCAACTCTGTTAAAGTAGTGGTCTGAACGGAAACGCCCTCTACCGGTGAGTGGTTTTTTAAACATCAGTGTAGCCTCAATGTGCAAACTAGGTACACCATCATCATTTTAGACGAGGCCTACGATAAAGACAGGCCATGGCGCACAGAAATCACCATCTTAGTCCGACGTTACATGTCATTTGTCACATAACTGACAGCGGCAGCTTGGGTTTTGAGAAGTTTTAAATGTTTAAAGTGTTTTTAAACGTCTTAGTTTATATTTTAGAAACAAGTTTGTGTCTAGGGCGCCTGTGTCCTGGCGGAGGGGAACCGCCCAGATGTTATTATGGCCCCTGGGTGGGAGCCGTGCCGTCCAGGAGTATTGGTGCCGCTCGCGCCGACGCGTGAGCGCTGTAAGGGGAATGCTCCCCCCGGAATCGACAGTGGAGCCTGAGACACAGACGGGTGAACTGCTTACGGGAGATCCGCGAGTTCAGATGGTCCGGGTGGCTGGAAGCCGTTCCCGTTGACCACGTTCGGGTTTGTGTATTTTGTATTCACCATTCACCTTGTGCGAAATAAATCAGTGTTGTAACGTACTCGAGGATTTTCGTTGTCGACCCATACGGTTCCTATTCGGCTATTCGGCCTTTCACGCTGCCGATCAACTGTGACCTCGTCAATATTTACAGTATACTGAGGTGAGTTTTCATTTTTATTTCGTAAAAAATAACCTAAATAGCAAATATTGGATCTGTTTATATTATTTATACATATTACAGAAGCCAGGAAGAAAATGTCACCATAACAACATTTGCTTTGCCTCGGGATAAAAATTTGCGCCAAAAATGGATTCGTCAAATTCCAACTGAGATTTAATTTCTAAAAAACCCTTAAGTATGTGTGGCTAACACATTTTCAAGTGGACAAATGTGTTGTGGGAGGAAAATACCTATAGAGAATATCACCTAAGCTAAAGGAAGGTGCTGCCCCAACAATTTTTGAGATTGTTCCAAAATATTTGAGTGCAGTGCCGTTTAACTCTCAGCCCGAAACAGCTGAGGCAGGTGGAAAACTTTGAAAAAACAATTATTAGTGAAAGCCTGGATGCACAAAACCAATAATGTAATAAATTTGTTTTTTCTACTTATCTCCAAAAATGCCTTTTATTATACAGGGTGTCCCGGTTGTAAATGTCATAAATGAAAACAATGGTACAAAAACTAATTTTAAGGATAAAAGTTTATATGTACATATGCCCTAAAATGCATATTAAAAAAGTTACAGGGCGTTAAAGTTTTATAAAAAATATAGTTTTTATTTTCTTATTTCCCACGTTTTAAAGATAACTAAACGAAATTCGGCAGACATAATACATTGATGGATAGCCATAAGAGTAAAAAAATATTAAGCTCCTAAATTAGCCAGTGGCGGAGATACGGGTAATTAGTTAGATTAATTTGCTAAGAAAAGTATTACCACCCTGTATAAAATTAAAACCTATATTTTTTCTGAAACCGACATTTAGTTTCATACAAAAAATGACTTGACAAATTATTGTAAAATGCTTAGATTTTGTGTAAAACGGCTTACTCTCCCGAAAAGATCTATCGGTTAGGTAGGGCAGAAAAATGACAATTCAACCAAAAATCAGTTTAGGTATTTTAATTGTTTTATTTTTATTTATTTTTTCGTGCATTTTTTTACAAATATTGCATATTATTGAAAAAGTTCGTCTCAATTAATAACAGAACTATAAATCAGATGCCTTTACTCCTTTTTTTACTTGAACTATCATTTTTCGCTGTTCAGCAACCGATACATTATTTCGGGAGGGTTAGGTGTTACTTTTGAGTTTCACATAAAATCTAAGCATTTTACGACAATTTGTCAAGAGTCATTTTTTGTCTGAGACTAAAGGCCCGTTTCGGAAAAAATATCTGTTTTAATTTTGTACAGGGTGGTAATACTTTGCTTCGCAAATTAATCTAACTAATTACCCGTATCTCCGCCACTGCATAATTTAAGAGCTTAATATTTTTTTACTCTTATGGCTCTCCGTCAATGTGATATTTCTGTCGAATTTCGTTTAGTTACCTTTAAAACGTGGGAAATAAGAAAATAAAAACTATATATTTTTTTAAATTTTAACGCCCTGTAACTTTTTTAACATGCATTTTAGGGCATATGTACATATAAACTTTTATGCTTAAAATTAGTTTTTCTACCATTGTTTTCATTTATGACATTTACAACCGGGACACCCTGTATAGGACTAAGTTGGTCACGTGACTACGCGATTATGCGTTAGCGCCATGGCCTGTCTTTATTGTTGGCCTCGCATTTTAGACAATATGGCCTTGTTTCACAAAATATAGAATAATATAGTTACATATGAGACAAACTGAAAGAAGGCTTAAATTTATTTAATATTTCCATAGTAATGAACCTGTAAGTGGCAAGAGAGTTTGTTGCAAATTAATAACTTGTATGGAAGTCGCACAAGGGATAAACGCACTGAATAATAAATGGAATACAATAAATGGAATTGAAAATATAGTTAGAAAACCGTTATAACTGACACAAACGAAGGATGAATCTAACGTTTTGCCCACAAAACCTGTTTTGCGCATTTCTGTGTTATGCAGTTTCGCTGATTTATTTGTTGTTTCACTTATTCAAGTTTGGCTGCCAGTTTCTCTCTCTGACTCCTTCCATACTTACCAAATATTGACGGAAATTTATTTGTGGTGCGAACAGATCCAGTTTATTTTTCATTGGGGTTTTCATGTTTCCAGGGCAATTCATAAATGCCTAACAATAAAAAACCGAAACTTTGAACGTTAACTCAAAAAATAACTTCAATATCTTTCGGAAAATAAATCTTTCTACTTTCTCAAAGAAAATATCAAGTCAAAGTGAAATGGCAGAATAATAAATGTCAAGTTAAAGTGTTATGATAACAGAACAATAACTTAGCCAACTGCCTCATATTATTTTGTGCCCGTGTTCTATCTAATTATCTTTAGTAACTTCTCATCGAATAACTAGTAATAAAATATTATTGAATTCCACTGAACATTCAACAACACACTTGTCCGTATTTCCTAGAATAAATTCCGATTTCTTAATTTGTCACCTATTTTCTATTTCTTCTTTCAGAATTGGTTGGGACCTATCCCGCAAAATTTGATGATTATTATTAAAGGAGTGTTCACATATTTTTGTCTTTGAAATTTTGCCTGGTATAATTTTTATGTTCTTTTAAACGAACGTTAAATGGCGTACAATTCACCACAACATAGAAATTTCCACATTCATAAGGAATCCTATGCCTAAATGTAATTTTTTGAACTTTGTACCGCAATAAGTTTATTTATTTATTTATTTATTTTCTTGGCGACAAATGTTGTCTATTAAACAGTTTGGTTCAGGTTTCTTTGGGGATCCTTCCATCTGTTCGATTACGAATCAGGTAACAAGGTTAAGTTTTACCTTCTTCTGAATTCTTCTCATATTACTCGCAAAGCCAGAGAGAATAATAATGGATATCTCTAAAAAGTGACATATGGAAAAGTTGAAAGTGATGTATCGTTCAGTCTCATAACGAGATACTTCGTCTTCCTCAATCAGAAAATGCTCTTACCCCTTCCAATTTCCAATAATAATATGTACCTTTAACTTTAAAAGGAATATTCCCAAAAAAGTTATACTTTATCAAAGTTACAGAGGCAGTGAATCAAAACATTGGCCACCACGTGGTCGTGATGTGACCTATTCTCTTATTGGTCTGGCCGTCGTAAAAGTGTTTAGGCGGCGAGTAGAATGCAGGGCTGGCTCTTCCCTCAGTCGAGTTTCCTGCATAGGTAGGATCGCGTGCAGACTTGTTGCAGAAATGCGGTCATGTGACTTTGTTTATATCTACTATGCGTCTGTAACTTGGATAGATATGTTGCACAATTCGCCGCGATGTCCCTAGGTTTTGAGTATCGAAACAAAAAATTACAAATCCCGGTAAAATCTTTCTGTCCGCTTATACCCTCGGGTTCCATGGAGTTTTAAGGCTTCTTCTCAAATTTGTAGAGACGTCGATATCCACCAAAGTTCGCCGACTATAAAGGGGTCTTACGAGGATTTGCCGGAGTTTCGCTGTAAGATTAATTTTAAATACTTTCATCAACTTCACAACATAAACAAGTTAGAGTATCCGTCCTCGAAACTCTAATTAAAACTAGCATAATGCCCCGGGGCATCGCGAAAAATTAACCGACTGAATAATTAAAAAATTAACCTCGGAGGGGTGTTTCATTACCGTCAACCCCCCTCGGTGCCACTAGAACTAAAACGGAAAGTTGAAATAATAGAAGAAAGGCCGGGGAATAAAGCAGTGACGCCTTTAATGAAACAGCGCAGGCATTTCAGTTTAAATTAAAATGTAGATTTCGAGGAGGCATCCGCGAATAAATGAACCACCAGGCTATATAAAATCATCGCCGGGGGAATTCCCAGACCCCAACTTCTCCGTCGAGGAATTCTATTTCGAATCTGTGTATTCTTTAACCTTATTCGGGATAATGATTTGACTCGTGCAAATCCAACCAAACGCCAAATAACGTGTTTTCATGCACATTTTCGCTCAGTGTCAACACTGACGTCACCTGACGCATTTTTGGTATAGCCGCCACTGACACTATCACTGTAGACCTGGAGATAGTGACAGATTTTCGGACGTTATTTTACCCAGTATGCCTTTCAAAGGGCATTATCCTGCGTGTATTCTCACAATAATAAGGTGTGAATCAGAGTCATCCTGGGTTCTTCATAGTGAGTTTTCATTTATTCGAAAATATGCGTTTTGATATGATTTTAGTCAGGCTGCAATGATGTTCAAAATTGAAAATTCTTCGGAAAACCATAGGAATACTGTTTACGTGGACCCAAAGGGCTATTATTGTCCCGTGAACTTGTATTTTACACTTAATTTTTCCACGTTTCTGAACAGGTTGCCAATAAGAAGTATGCAAGTTTTTGTTATGAAACTGCTGAAAAAAGGATGGCATACCGTTTGCGCATGTCCAAGTACACTTTACATCGAATAAATCGTTTAAATGATTAAATAACATACAATTTAAACTATGGACATGCACAAACGGTATGCCATCCTTTTTCGGCAGTTTCATAACAAGGACTTGCATACTTCTCATTGGCAGCCATTTCAGAAACGTGGAAAAATTAATTATTAAAATACACGTTCACGTGACAATAATCGCCCTTTGGGCCCACGTTAACGGTATGCCTATGGTTTTTCGAGCAATTTTCTATTTTGAATTTCATTATAAAACACATGGCAGATTGACTGAAATCATATCAAAACGCATATTTTTCGAATAAATGAAAACTCAGTTTTTCATATGAAGAATCCAGGATGACTCTTTGATTCATACCTTAATATTGTGAGAATATACGCAACATAATGCCCTTTGAAAGGCATACTGAGTAAAATCACGTCCAAAAATCTGTCACTATCTCCCGGTCTACTATTGGTCCAGGTTAGGGAAACATATAGATCACTTACACATAGAAATGGCACATAAATCGCAACCAATCTTAATCAAACTCTGAAATCACTTATAATATCGGAGTACAGTTAGGAATAAACCCATGGTCACTTTATCCGTCTATACCAGTCTAGCCATATTTCATACCTAATTGGTGCTGCATCATTGATTGAATTAATAGGGGAGCAATTTGCTAATTTTTGATTCTAGCCAGCGCGTTTCAACGTTAATATATTGCAATTTTGCCGCAGTGTAAACAGTAAGTGGCCGACGATAATTAAGCATTTCGTTTTTGTTTTACCGTACGTAAACATTGATTTTGAATTGCCGGCAAAATGGGATATTTACGGTACCTATGCGTAAAGCGCGACAACCCGTGCCTGTGTGGGTAATGATAATCAATGGTAGTATCACGATAATATAAGGTATAAAGCTAAAGGGAAACAGTTTATGAGTATTATATATATATATTAATATTAAAGTTTAAACGAGGAAAAGTAAAAAAACATCACTAATAATAACACTTTATGCGTGCATTGAGTCGCTATTGTAACCAACTTCATCAATAAAAGAATCACACCATTTAATATTGTATACAATAATACCAGTGGCGATGGGGAAAATAATTTAGTTCCGCGACTGCTATATTCTATATTTTACTTTCATGTTCCTTGCTAATTAAATTGCCGCAACGCTCGCATCCGACAGTGTATATGTACTACATACTATTTACTATTTACTATCCTCTAAATTGCGCCTATGCAATCGATAACGTAAAATCATCGTTTGGGGGCTATGAATGTTACACGGGCCAAGTCGGCTGGTTCCGTGGTTGTAGCATACCAGAAGGCTCTCGTTTTAAGGTCCAACACAGCCTCTGTCTGTTGTCTCTGGCTCCAGTTTCGGTTAACCTAACCTGTTGTGTTATTCTCGGTGCCTTTCGTGTTCTAAGAAGTAGGTGAACCAAATGAAAAATAATGTATAGGACATTTTGGAAGGTAAAGTTGCAATTTTACGCGACACTTTTCAATAGAAATATAAACGACAAGAACAAATGGATATGTGTAGGTATGCAACAAATTAAATGCACTGTTTTGTTTTCCCTGTTTACTGTTTTATAAAGACATTGCCTACTTAGTTGTATTTTGTCGGAACTTTAGTACCACTTGCACAGATGTAGGTATTGAGAAACAAATTTAAAATTTATTTTTGATAATGATACTTACAGAGATGATTGAAATCATCGATAAAACTGCGTGATCTCCGTTTTATTATTGCGAAACTTTTATTTTAGACTTGCCGGCAGAAGCCAATAATATATCGAACAAAAATTCTGAGAAACTCCGAACAAAACTCGGTAATTGGGTTGAAGGGATCCCGATAAGCGTGATTTTAATTTTTTCTTGTGGTCTTATTTTCCGTAATGAACCCCCAATTATTCGTAATGAGAAAAGGAGCCCCAGGGCAACACAATCCCTTGTTCACTGCTCAATAATTTAGCTATCAAGAACTCACGGGCGCACGGCAAAGATTTTTTATATACTTTATAGATGGAATTTTACGGACTATACATATAGCAAATATACAGTTTGTTTATTAATTATTTCTCACGCGATTCTGGTATGGAAAGCTTAGGAAAGGCCCAGTAATAAAATTTGTTGAGTGTTTCTTAAACACTGTTTATACAGTGTCATCCAAAAAGTTCGCATCATATAGGGGGAAGATTTTACATAATTAATGATTTATTTGAGATTTAACTTTGGGGTTAACTTTTGCTTTATAAAATAGGAAAATGGTCCACAGAAACGTGGTCACGTGACTTTCGCTATCTGCCGAAAATGGCATTTAAAAAACCCTTAAAAAATTCAATAATTTTAAGGTGAAAGGTAGGTATATTGTTACGTAAAAAATCCTGAATTTTGTTTATGTACGCGAAAAAAGTCGGCCCCAACCGCAAATGCCAATGGCCGCTTCTGGAGGGTAGGTACTTCTAGTTTGAAGGTTCAGACTTATTATTATTAAATGGTTTAATGACATTTTCATATATTTATAACTTAAATTCTTAACTAAACAAGCTTTATCATTAAGTCTAGTAAACATTATTTTATATAACTATCTTTATCCCCTGACCTTTTTTTAAGTTACAACTATTTAATTTTTTCAGAAATTTCATAAAAATTAAAAATGACAAAAACAAAATCCTTTAGTATAGAGCGTTCGAACTTGGTAAACTTATGTAAAATTTAAAATATAACAACCATTTCAAGTAAAATTTTATAAAATTTTTACAAATTAGACCATTTTTTAGATTTTATTTTGTAAAGTCACGTGACCATGCTTGAGTAGGTCAAACTTTACCACTTTCTTAAAGCGAAAGGTAGTCCCAATTTCAAAATAAATCATTTCATTAAACAAATTCCCCAATGATGAGAACTTTTTGGAGAACACTGTATAACATATTCTATTTCAAAAGCAAGTAGGTGAAAACATTGGGAAAAAATAGCAGAATATTTTGTTATACTACTTAGTAGGCGGGCTTAAACATATTTATTCATGCCAAAATAATATATCTTCTTGATTATTTCTAATAGAAAATTGGTTCATTAAATATTTGCATTGTAGAATAGTACGAAAAGTTATTTAGAATTAAAAATAATGTGTGTCTTACCAAATTTTAAGTTAATGAGCCCGCAGTTTAATTTTTTGCAAAACTCATAATTCAAAGTTGGTAGGTCGCTTGAAACAAAAATTTTCCCTGGAAAAATGTTGTGCTATCATAGAGAATTACCTAGTGTTATGGACGTACTTCAAAGCGGTTTTTATCTGTACTGGCTTACTTACTAAGAAAATAATGTGTTGAGAGTTATACTATGTGATATAAGCCCTTTTGTTACGCCTCTGGTGTAAGGGTTTGAGCGTTGGGTGAAGATTTAAAAAGAGAATCTACGCCCATGGAACAGCGTGCCGATTTAAAAACATCTCCGGAGCCCGCTGGCACCCTCTACATTCCGGACCAGAAATTAAAGCGGATCGATATCGAAAATCTTCTGGCATCTTCGCCGGAGCCATCTTGCGGCTAGCGGAAGTAACAATTATTCACAGTCGGTGTCGCTGACTCGAAAGCAAAGTCTAGAAAACAGCACACTGTTTTCTGGGGTATACTGGGATAGCTCGGTGGGAATTACAGATGGGACATTTCGAGTCTGGCAATATCTTGATTTTGACTTTTGACAGGGTTTTACTTGACATTAAGCCCTGGGAATTGGGCCTGGAGAAAGTGAAAGGTTAGAAAGCGATTTTGTGCGAATTTTGGAGCTGAAAGAATATTCTTGGGCAGTGACAGTAATCTGACAAGTTTATTTGTGATTTTTGAAGGTTAAACAATAAAGGTGGTAACCAAGGTAACGAGTTTGGACTGTGATTTTTGAGATTCATTACAATATTATTTGCCCCTTTCACTGCTCCCTTTCGCGACCAGAAATTTACTTGGGGAAAGGACCCGCCCAAATACACTTATTAAACAGGGGTATCATTCCATCCTTTTCCCTTTAATGGAAATCGTATATTACATCAACCACACACGAGCAGAAAATACAGACACAAAATTTTATATTTCCAGCTCCATAGATGGTGTTTATTTTCAACGGGTACGTTGGGATCTATAGTAAACCCTAGAGCTGCGGGCGAGACTTCGAATTTTTTTTAACCTTGAAACTCTTTTTACACATTGTGAAACTATTGACTAGTGGGGGACTATTATTATTGCCAAAACAAATAACATACAGTGTGTCCAACTTTAAAACTGTACAAATCCGTAAAATCTTCATTTTTGGAGACAATCGCCCAAACTTTTTTTTGTTTGAAAGGCCTTTAAAAGTCCTATTTTGCTCAAATTTGACACCCTGCAGAATAGAACTCCCTGTATATTTTTTATTCAAATTTGGTATATAGGGGTTTTGGGGTGTTCTGATTAACGCTGTGGGGTCAGATTTTAAATAAAAAAATCGCTAAATGGTTTTCGAGAAAATTGGGGGTATAAAAAAATGGTAGCCGGCCCTGGATTGGCATTTTGAAAATAGCAGGAAGGTCAAAAGAAGCGGTTTTTGAAGGCCTTTCAAACAAAAAAAGTTTAGGCGATTATCTCTAAAAATGAAGATTTTACGGATTTGTACAGTTTTAAAGTTGGACACCCTGTATAATAATTGTATATGGGTTAAAATGTTCTTACTTATATAATTTATTTATGTTGACAATATTTCTGGATTTGGTATTTAGGTATTTTTTTAATAAATGTGTTTTCTCATTTAACTATTTTATTTTATTCCTCTGTCAAAAAATGTTCAAAGGTAATTCTGAATGAAAATGGGTAATTACTTTCTGGCGTGTTCAGTCAATACCTACTTAAAAAATCTCAATTCCTACATGTAGGTACATACATAGTCAACAGTTTAAAAAATCCTTATTTACCTACTTTTACTATTTTTGTTTATATCACTAATAAAAGTAGCATTTCATAAAACAGTGTTAGTTTTTTTATTAAGAAATTCATTTTCGTCAATGTAATTTGAGCAAAAACTGCAAATTAAACAGTTATAGAGGGCAGGCCGTTACCTTGATTTAACTATAGAGAAAAATCAAACGGCAGAACATAAAAAACGCGATCACGTAAATTCAACAAAAGTGTCTACTTAAAACTGAACTTAGCACTTAGCAGCCAATTTTCTAGGAGCCAAAAATTTCAACGTTTATTTTTTGATGAATATTTTTCTTCATTCTCCAGTTTAATCTGCTTAGAAAGTTTAATAATAGTTACCATTTCTACTTTATTTTTATCAAAATAAATTTGTGGAAATAAGGGCGAGGAAAATTTTTTGTTGCCAGAAAATCGGCTACTAACTTTACACCGGTTTAGTAAGGCACATTGATTTTTAAATGTCTTCCGATATTTGGCCCCGCCTGTTTAAGTTTAAATAGTTACGAGCCGCCACTGATTAAGTGGTGTGGTATCATAGTTTGGCAGATATAAGCAATAATATCGTTTTAACAATGGCAGGCATTGTCCTAGCTAGCTAGCTTTTAAAATTGAGGGTACAGTTTACTCCGGCCTTGTTTTTTTCGACAAAAATTCACCCTGTATACACTGTGTACTGATAGCAAAGTCTAGTATTCTCTAGACTTTGCTGATAGGTTCGGCCAATTATTGGGGCAACACCAAACAGAATGTCAACTTACAATTAGAATTTTTTTATCGTTTACACCCCTTGGGCACTGAATCGCCGGACACACAGTATATATTTTTATTAGTTACTTAAGCTAAAAAAATAAAAATAAATACAACCTCTTTCTGTATTCAACATTTTTCCAGAAAAACGCCTAGGTACATTAAAAAATATTCCCTAATAGAGGGAAGGCAATCAGTTTTTTCACTTTTCTCAAAGTTTTCATTTTGGACATATGTTTTGTTTTTCAAATCAACGTAAGAAATTGAAGCAACATAATGTAGATCACTATATCCTAAAAAAGAGAATTTTAAAAATCTGCCAATCCGTTAAAATCGTCAAATATCAAACTGAAATACGCCCAACCCTGAATCTATTCCTAATTTTATAAAAGCCAAATCGTAGAATTATTTCACTGGCCCCTTCTCCCTTCTCCCCCCGTGTCTATTTTTAGACTTGTTTGCCCCGCCCCGAACACAAACGAGCCTTTTGGAATACGAAATTGTCGAGTACGAAATCTACCACTAATTATCGATTTTGTTAGAGTCATTGTAATTATCGAAAATAGATGGTACTAAACAGTAGTAGTGGACGAGAGCTAAATAGAAATAATAATACCGCTATACACCAGTAGATGGAGTTGGTGCGCGGAGGCGAATGACTACGATCATTGGAAAAAGTTCGAATATCCATAGTCCTTCGCCTCCAAAAGCGCTCGGCATTTTATCTGGATCCGTGAGAGGTCTTTTTAAACCTTCAGTCAACGGTTTGAGGGAATCTCCGACGCTCGAGATCGTAAAACCGTTGACTGAAGGTTTAATCACCCAACGGTAAAACCCTTTCGGCCCGAAGGGCGTTCTGCGGAGTAATGAAATTCTCAGGATTCGCCTGTATTCAATTTTAGCGGATCCGAGATTTTTATACCACTAATTTCGGTTGGGAGCTCGGGACCACTCGGAATGTCATATCGGCGACGAAATTTAACGTCAGCTTTTTATAAAAACAAAATAATACGGGAAACATTCCGTCATTTGCACTTCGTTGGGCTCCACATACCCATCCCAAGTCATAGCTGCAACCAGATCGGTAAAAAGGATGTTACTACTCCGATCTACCGATTTTGATCGCGTCAGTATTATGATAGTCAGTACTCGTTCTGGAGAATTGGCATCGATTTAAAAAAATAACACAGGTTTGTTCGCAATTTCATGTTTAAATGGATATTAAATAAGAAATTGTAAACTATGGGGGACGAGAATTATACCGAGTAGTTAATAACAGAGTGAATAAATTTGTTCAGATGGCGAGTAGTTTATTTATTACCAAATCTGTAATAGTTCCTTTCGCCAAAACCATAAGACCACGTGGAATCTGCAAGGAACGATCGAAAATTCTTCGGGAATAGTTGGTGTTAATATTCTACGGGCATGTCCCGAAAGTTTTCGTGATATTCCTAGAACGATATACCCGATACATGTAGGAACGCTGTGGAGATTATGAATTCCTCTACATGGGGGAATTTCGGGCCAGATTTGCGCACTACATTTCATTGCGGGGATTCGAGAGAATGTAGGAGAGGAAGAGGTATTCAGCTGTATATAACTAGCTGTTATTATTGCGAGACAGTGTCCCTTTTGCTTTAGCTGCTGAAAGGAAATTCGAAAATTCAATTTAATATTTGGCAACCTCTGTGACTGTCAGGAGGAACGGCATTGCAATGTTGCCGGTTCCCTTTTGCAATAATTTGTGGAACAAAGGCAAATTGTACTTTTCTATTCTGCATTCTAGTCTCCAGCGAAGGAATTTAACGGTGCGAAAAAAGGTCACCAACAGTTATGCAGAAATATATCTGTACCCCTACAACCAATCCCATTGATCGAAACAATCATAGTCTCGTACCCTGAGGATGTCGCGTGTAATCTCAAACGGTTTTGAGTCATGACTATGAACTTATATTCGTCCGGTGTAGATTCCAACCCGTTGAAGTTCGCGATAAACAAAACAGTGTCTCTTTGTTGCCGCCGGTTCCAAAATACCCCCAAAACATATGCCGATGTTTCTATTCTCGTCCATTATAAATAAGGATGGAGGATGGCACTTTACGCCGTGATAATAAACGAATCAGACGTGACGCGGACCGCACCTACGCTTCATTTAACTTCACGCCGCAGCGCCGACGCGCCGTCTCCCAAAATAAAAACAAACCGCGACTTGTGAATCCCGCACCACCCAATTTTACTAATGGCACGGTTTAGGTTAAACTCTGGAACACGCCACTTGAAAATCTGGCCGTCGAGGTGAACAGATGGTGCTAGCAGTGAGGGTTAAAACTGTAATAGACGTAGAAAAGTGCATGGTTCGCTAGATGTGTGTCTCATTAATGCACATTGGATATGCCAGGTTTCATTTTCGTGTCTAACTCATGTTGTTTATCTGCCTCGGCCTTGCAGGCCACCAAATTCCACGTTGTTGACCAATGAGATGCTCCTGAGATCATAACAAATACGTTTATTGGTCAACGAAGGCCAACGGGGCATAGTCGTTTAGAATATTCTTTATACCCCCTTTTGAAAACATTCTAAACGGCTGGATGAAAGTACTTTTCGTAACGGAGGAAGAGAATAACTGTACACATAGATTCTTAGCGGGCTCTCCAACACGGGATTCCTTGAAAATATAAGATATTGTTTATTAAATTCATAAATATCCCCCCTAACTATCCCAGTTTTAATGAAATCCCGAGACCGTACCTCGTACGCGCCCAACGTGGGGTCATACACCGGTAAATCTGCGGCTAATATTTCACGGGGACATTGCGGCCGCAGCAAGGATTCATATATAGGACTATTATCGTCTTTTACTAGTCCTTTTCTTCGCGCAGCCACATAAGCTGGAAATACTACTGTAATAACGTGTAATAAAGTCTCCCCAGCTGCACGGTGCCCCTCGCTTAAATCATACTTAGGGGATCCGCAGCGACAATACACTATTAAGCGGCCGATTTAAACTGATATGCCCTTGCCCCGTCGTCTGGGCGAGGTGAAGGCGAAAGTATATTATTTTTCTCGGGTTTCGAGGAGATTTACCGGAGATTTCTGAGAGATTTTTGCCCTGGGTGACGCTTTATGTGGATAGGATTTCAATCTGCGACGGTTCGCCGACTTATTTCTTTATTCTTTGACGGTTGGTTTAATACATGATTCGTTGTGTAAAACACGACCATAATATCTGTGATCGTTTTCAAATATCTACAAACTTTTTAAGGAAAATCTCAAGTACTTGATAATATTCCAGGAAAAACATAAACATACAATCTGTTAGATGGCATTCATCCGATCAGAAGCGTTGTCTAGTCAACTGTTTGACTGTTGCATGTGCTCCATAGTACATAGTGTTCAAGAAGTCCAAATTCTGAATCGTTCACACACACACTGTATGGGCCAAATTAAATTGAACCCCTTTTTAATGCGTAATATTTTTTTATTTTCAAAGGTTTTTTTAATCATTTTTGTATTAAGTTATTTGAATAAAAAATAACTATTCAAAGCGGGTCAATTTCAGTGGCGTACGGAAAAGAAGGTATTTTTCAAAACCAATATATTTTATGTAGATTCAAAAATCAGTCTAATGAAATAAAAATGTAAAAATGGGCAATAATCCGTACGCCAGTGAAATATATTTAATAAAACTCAGTTAAATTTAAACTTAAAATAGTAAAACAATTTCTAATACTAAAAAGCGCACAGATAAACTTTTACTTTTTTATCAAGTAGATAGCCATGAAAAATTTTTGTGCCAACGATCTATTTGTTTCTCTCAAATGTTTTAAAAAATATGAAACTGTACTAAACAGTTTCGATTTGGAAACATATTAATTCGTTTCTTAGCCCCTTAATGCATAGACTCATTTAAAGATTTTATTAATACTTTATATTCGTTTGTAAGGACAGCCATATTTATAAAAATATTCTTTGATTTTTTACAAACGTCAGTGTCATGCAAGCTAAGATACAAAATTGTTTCGTGGCTACTTGATAAAAAGTAAAATTTTAACTGTGTGCTTTTTATTATTGGAAATTGTTTTATTAATTTAAGTTTAAGTTTAACCGAGTTTAAATAAGTCTATTTCAGTGGCGTACGGATTATTGCTCATTTTTACATTTTTATTTTATTTGGATGATTTTTGCAAGAAAATAGTATACATTGGTTCTGAAAGATACCCTCTTTTCCGTATGCCACTGAAATTGACCCGCCTTGCATAGTTCTTTTTGTTTCAAATAACTTAGGCCATAACATAATATCCAAAAATGATAAAAAAAACTTTTAAAATAAAAAATATATTAAGCATTAAAAAAGGTTCCAATTTAAATTCACCCACATGGTTTTACAAAATCTAAACTATCAATTTTAAATTTGTTTCTATATATGTAGTTTTTTAATGAGCGATATTCCAAACCCTTTCAAATATTTTTTGACCATTTTTACATTTTTGAAATTGACCCGCATTGCATAGTTCATTTTGGTTCAAATAACTTAGGCCACAACATATCCAAAAATGATAAAAAAAACTTTTGAAAATTATTACGCATTAAAAAGGGTTCCAGTTTAATTTAGCCCACAAAGAATATCTTTATAGTTACTTCTGCATCACTTGATGTCTTTGATCAGTCAGTGTATCAGAATAAACTATCAGTTCTAAAATTTGTCTGAGAACTTTGAGTCGGTACTTCGGCAATGTTTAGATCCGAATTCTAACGCACAGGGTTGAAGCAGTGACTATAGAAAGAATTCTATAGTCACTGGTTGAAGCTATTTTCCCAATAAATTTGTTCAAGGCTAGTCGTAGTTATGTTGTGGGAAGGAGGAAATTTTGCTTTATTAGTTGATCTGTAAAATAAAAAAAATACAAAAAATATTAATAAGTAATATTTTCTAAAAAAAAGTACAAATACTCACTTATTCGAATTTGACATCTTGACACGATTGTAAACAACTATTTATCGGGTCATATTTCTCAGTTTTGAATAATAATAATAGTTTTTTTGGAGAATGAAAAATTTCAAATGGTATATTGGCTCTGTTGCGAATATGACAGAACCAATAATAGTTCCCTAATCAGATCGGAACTAGTAACTGTCAATATCATTGGTGAGTTTGAATTTTAGAATTTCTTTGTGCCAATCACATTGACCATAGCTAGTTTCTTTGATTATAAATGACGCAGAGACTGACTCCGAATATAATTTTAGAAAAAAAGTTTGCCATATAAGTAGTGCAAACTTTTTGGCGACCACTGTATATTACAATAGTAAATTTTATTTTACTAACACAGGTACTTATATATATATTCCAAAACAACAACACAAGCTCTCCAGTTTCCGTTGATTTCAGTGTATACAGCTTCGCAACTGCTGTGAGATAGTTACGACTTCCATTTCTGTCGCACCCCTTGAAACACCACCCCTGTTTATTAAAACAATAAGCAATATATCATCCAGGCGTTCCGTTTCGCCTTTTTTCGTCTTTCACATCTGAATAATAAATTACCTTACCTCATTCAGAAAAAAAGGATCCTCAGTCACAACGTCATGATCTCATTTCAGCTATTGCAGTTTAATATTTTCTCGTTATTTCCAATTACCTGAAGTGTCGATACAATAAAAAAGCAGTTCCCGTTCCTAGAATTTCCTGTCCTTGAATATGGGATAAGCAGGTGAATTTCGCCTGTCGAAGGCGCCATCGGGGAATGTAAATGGTGTAAAACATTGATGCGAAGCTGAATTTGTAATTCGCGCCATTTCAACCCCGGGACGGCAGAGCTGAATTATAAATGGTGCACTTGAAGTGGCGCGTCAGTCCTAACGCTACATAGCGGCCATGGCGCAGATTCTAAAGGTCTAGTAATTATAGGATCGTATTTGAAAATTTTGCAAAGAAGTCCTCAATGTTGCTAAACGTTTATTTTCAGTTTCATACATCTATTCAAACTTAAAACAGCAATGCAGCGATGGATAACCAACTCAAGCACGTGATTGTTGATGCGAACTTAAATGTCGATAGCACAGCTTTGTTCCTTTCGAGTTGAAATGCGTTCTTAGATATAGATGTCGCTTTTTACAACGGTCAAATATCATGTACAAAATGAATTGGATAGTTAAATAAACTGAAAATGAAATGAAAAAAAAAGTGGAAAAAATAAATTAAACAAAATAAAATAAATAATATAGTTAAACCAAATTGTTGAACTTCCTGTTTATGTAAAAATTGCTTTTCGAGCGTTGGGTTTTGTAATCCGTAACCCCCACCCTCCCGAAATACCACCATTTGTTATGCTTTTGCACCACCACTAGAACGAGCTTCATTGAGTGTAATAATTTATTTAACTGGTTTTCAGTAGAGCATGGAAACCCGCCCGAAAACTGCCAACAAAACATAATTTTTGGATCAGTGCAGTACCGAGTTTTATCATCAGAATATGCTATAAAATAAAACATAACTGGCAACACTGGACAACAGTAACGGGTGAACGGTGGTAAATGGCTGCGTGCGCCGTTGGATTAGGAAAATATTGGATTCCCAGGGAATCTTTTATGAATAGATTAGTACTAATTTGTATTTGAAGATTTATTTAATATTTTTATGAAAGGTTCAGTTAGGCAAGTGGCGCGAAGAAATCTTTTACCATACCTACTGGCAATTCTTTAGGTGTAGTCACGCCACGCGAAGAATGTGTAGGAATATATCCGTAATCCGTAATAATGAGAAATCAAATAAGTAAAAAAGGGATAGGTAATAGGTAAATGCGAGAAAGAATATTCAGCTATTATTATAATTATTATTTAATATTTTTAAAGTTTTATTGTTAAACTTGTTCAACTTAAACCTGTTTCAGTTTTTTATTAAAAAACCATTTAAAAACAATAGGTTTTTTAAACCTTAAAGCTATTTCAACTTCAACAGCCGCATTGGTCTAACCCCTCCAGGGCCGGCTCTAGGCGGGTGCGAACGGTGCGGCGTACGCGTTTCGACTGGCCGCGCACCTCCGAGTCCAGTCAGTAGCGTATTTAAAAGGGCGGGGCTGAAACCATTTCAGAATTTGAAATTATTCACTACAGCTTGAAAATCTGAAGGTATTGGGATTTTCTAAGACTAGTTTTAAGCAAGTTTCCTTAATATTTAGAAAAAATTTCGCCTGCGGCGCATTTTACAGAATTATTTCAAATGCACTTGTTTCAAAGAAATTCACAAAAATTGTCCCTTCCCACCCGAAATTAATTTCTATATACGTCACTGAAGTGATCTAAACTCATCGCCTACTTTTTTAAAAAGTGACATGCATTAAATATATATACACCATTCTAGTGGCGCAGGGACTCTTTAAAATAAGGGGACCCAGCATGTCACAGTCTATCACATAGGAAAAGTGAAGCCTTGTTTTCTGTATATTTCCAAGGAGACCACATAAGTGGGCTGGTACAAGGTTATGTTATATGTCAGTGTCCAACTGCCATTAGGTTTTATGTGACATGCCAGTGCCATAGATTCCAAAGGAGGCAAAATATTTCCCATCATAATTCACAATTTTTAAGTTTTCTAACTTCCAGCACAGAATAACTAAACAGAATTCCAACGCTTACCGCGGCAATAATCTCGGTTTGCCGGCCCGTCTCAGGTCGACGGGACCAGTGAGGAAACAAATTTTGAGACAGCGCTCGGTGCCAAGCACGATCGCCGCCTGTGGAGTCATCAAAACTACTTACCTGCTTCTTTGCGCAACGAAAACGGTGCCCGGCCCGCCTCGTCCTATTTAGTGAAGCGAAATCGGGCTAAAAAGTCGTCAAAAAATTTTTCAAGGTAGAACTAGATTGGACCCCATAGGTGTTGTTAAGTACATCACTCTGCATACGAAATGGCGATTTACGAAATTTTTTTGTGGTCGAGACCTTTTTTATTTCGAAAAAACTGTCGAAATTGACAATTTACGGAAATTGTGTTCTTTTACGTTAACATCGTCATATCTTTGAGAGTAGTGGAGCTATCGACTCGAATTTTTTTTTAAATTGAAGCTAACATATGAGCGCTTACAACGAATGCCATTTTTGTTGTCCAATATTGTTTATTAACCACTTTAAATAGCAACAAAATTGCAACGTTATAAAAAGTGTAATGAAATTTTCACTAAGCGAGAAACTTTTTTATTTGTGGAAATTTTTATATACATGCTGCGAGGGAAATGTGCCCAAAACACGAAAAAAGTTTTTGGCAAAAAAAAATTAGCTATAGCGCCTATAGTTTTTGAACTGCGAATTTTTTTTGTGGCGCGCGCTACTCACGTGGAACGCAAAATTAATCCCTTGCCTGAGAATATCCACGCGTGGCGGGCATGTCTCAACAACTAATGCGTAGTTTACATGCGCAAGTGAAACTATCACAAATATAAATATCTTAAAGTAATTCCTAATAGCACATAGGTCTGTGCTAATAGTTTGCCAATGTAAACCCTCTCAGTGAGAACTCTCTGCCATAAAAGAGTAGGTAGGTACGTCTCTGGGAGCGTTTACATAAACTATTTGGAAGGACTCTCAGTACGACTTGTGAGTTCATGTAAACGCTCCCAGAGTTCTTCCTGAGAGGGTTTACATTGGCAAACTTTTAGGAAATACTCTAAGATATTCATATTTGTGATAGTTTCACTTGCGCATGTAAACTACGCATCAGTTGTTGAGACATGCCTGCCACGTGTGGATATTATCACGCAAGGGATTATTAATTTTGCGTTCCACGTGAGTAGCGCGCGCCACAAAAAAATGCACAGTCCAAAAACTATAGGCGCTATAGGTAATTTTTTTTACCAAAAACTTCCTTCATGTTTTGAGCACATTTCCCTCGCAGCATGTGTATAAAAATTTCCACAAATAAAAAAGTTTCTCGCTTAGTGAAAATTTCATTACATTTTTTATAACCTTGCAATTTTGTTGCTATTTAAAGTGGTTAATAAACAATATTGGACAACAACTATGGCATTCGTTGTAAGCGCTCATATGTTAGCTTCAATTTTAAAGAAAATTCGAGTCGATAGCTCCACTACTCTCAAAGATATGACGATGGAAATGTAAAAAAACACAATTTCCGTAAAATGCCAATTTCGACAGTTTTTCTAAATAAAAAAGGTCTCGACCACAAAAAAATGTCGTAAATCGCCATTTCGTATGCACAGTGATGTACTTTACAACACCTATGGGGTCTGATCTAGTTCTACGATCAAAAAATTTCTTTTTTGAGAACGAAGCGACTTTTTGCTGATATATTAAAAAATATATTTCAAAGTTATTTAAAAAGTATTAAAAAAATAGGTTTAGGAACAAAATTTAGGATAGCAATACGTTATTGAATATACGGAGACTGCTACAAGCTAAAATGGTACAAACAGATTTCTAATATCTTTTTCGTTTTTGAGTTATTTTGAAAAAAGTGAAAATTTGCATTTTGGATTTTTTTTTTCTGAAGTTGTTATCACAGATAGGAAAAAAGAAAAACACTTTCTTATGGCACTTCTTAACGGGCTTTAAGATGGCGTTTTTAGATTTGTTCTACAACATTTCGTTTTTTGAGAAACCATTTTCAACTTAATTTTTTTAAATACGGACCTGGATTTTTTTGCAGATTTTGAAAGCACTTTCATTCCAAATACCATGATGTATGGACAATATTTTTAAAATGTTTTGAGACAATTATACTGAAAATTCCTTTTTTTCTACTCATTGTTTCCCTGTATTTAAATGTTGATAACAACTTCAGAAAAAAATAAAATCAAAAATGCAAAATTTCACTTTTGTCGAAATAACTCAAAAACGAAAAAATATATTAGAAATCTGTTTGTACCATTTTACTGACCTCAAAATTGCGCAACTTTTTCCGCATTTGTTGTTTGTTGTTGTTCTATCTCTCACCGTTTGCAAGATTCCCATACTGTTCAACATGCAATCTTAAAATTTTCAAGTAATTAAAGTGTAAATTTCAATAAATAGTCCAAAATTTTAAAAAATGATTAAAAACCAATTTTTCGATATCGAGTTTTTCGTTTTTTTGCATTTTCTGAGAAAATTTTCAAAGTGATGTATATTTTTTACACCATCAGAAAGTAGAGGTTTCAACGAACAAAAAGCGAACCGACTTTTTTTAAAAAGCAGCTTTTTTGACGTGGGTATTTTCGATTGAAAATGAGGTTACTTTTTCGGTTTAAAATCAAAAAAGGGGTAAAAATAAATATTTTGATTCGAAAAAATTACAGCGTGTTCGAGACATAAGAAGGTAAGTTTCCACCAAATTTCGTAGAATTTGTGAGATTTGTGAGATAAAAATTAAAAACCAAAAAATCGGTTATTTTGATTTATCGTGGATATTTTCAGGTTATGTGAAAAAAGTGTAAATACAAAAGTTGTAGATCTTTTTATTACCTACAACTTTGCCATTTAACTTTTTTGATAGGAGTTGCAGTTTTGCCGGATATCGTGAAAAACCGTTTTCCACCCCTAAAAGATCACCCCCTACAACACCGTAGCTTAAATCGCCCTTAAATTATTTTTTCTGTTATTTTTGCTATATTTTCTTCCTTTTCCAATGGGTGTCATGCTGTTCTAGATTTTTTTGTTCTCAAAAATTATCTACCCTGGCCTAATTGCCACTCCTATACTCCAATTTTTATTTGTTTGAAAACAATTATTACTAACCCTGTACATAAATTCTAAAAACTTCCTTGGAACCGCCCAGAATTTTAGAAGATCTTAGTTTTTATAAGCAATAATTTTGATGTATACAGGGTGTCCAACTTTATAACTGTAGAAATCATTAAAATCTTCATTTTTGGAGACAAAAACCTAAACTTTTTTTGTTTGAAAGGCCTTCAAAAACCGCTTCTTTTGACGTTCCTGCTATTTTCAAAATGCAAATCCAGGGCCGACTCCGATTTTTTTATACCCCCGATTTTCACGAAAACTCTTTAGCGATTTTTTTTATTTAAAATCTGACCCCACAGCGTTAATCAGAACACGCCAAAACCTGTATATACTAAATTTGAATAAAAAAATATACAGGGAGTTCCATTCTGCAGGGTGTCCAAGTTGAGCAAAATAGGAATTTTAAAGGCATCTATCTGCCAAGTCCAGTGTGCCATGGAATCCCCTCAAAACAGTTGAATGGTCAATAGAACCACTCAAGAGGTTGGTGTGCAAAAGTCCAATACAAAATATATAGAGTATTCTTATCTGTGCCACCTCAAATTACTAAATTTTTGAGATTTTATACGGGTCAAAAATCAAGTAGACACATCAAAGCCGCTCCACACACTATAAACGAACTAAATCTAAAAAATACAGAAGCCTGTCAGTCAGTAAGTCCATATCAGTTAAGGTGCCTATGATGTGCCACAACAGGAAACACACAGAAAATGTATCATCTTAGGCAGTGACTTTGTTGAGAAAGGTACAATAATTTAAATTGTTTTTATCTGTTACTTTTGTGTTTATCAATATTTTTTCAATGATTCCAGAGTACCTACTCTTGATCCGTATAAGATAAAATTTCAGAATTTTGAGATGGCTCAGAGAAAAATACCCTGTTAATTTTTGTAGTAAATCTTTTCACATCAACATTTTAAGCGGTCATGTTAACCATAGGACTGTTCTGAAGGGATTCCATGGCATACTTGACTCGCCAGATGTCTAAAATTCCTATTTTGCTGAACTTTGACACCCTACAGAATGGAACTCCCTGTACATTTTTTGTTCGAATTTGGTATATGGGGGTTTTAGGTAGTTGTGATTAACGCTATGGGGTCAGATTTTAAATAAAAAAAATCGCTAAATGGTTTTCTTGAAAATCGGGCGTATAAAAAAAATCGCAGCCGGCCCTGGATTTGCATTTTGAAAATGGAAGGAAGGTCAAAAGACGCGGTTTTTGAAGGCCTTTCAAACAAAAAAAGTTTAGGCGAATATCTCCAAAAATGAAGATTTTACGGCATTGCACAGTTTTAAAGTTGGACACCCTGTATACAGGGTTTCTCAAGAAAAGTGTTTTAAAAAGTCCGATTATTTCCTTAGTCAAAAGAAAAAGGGTCTGCTAAAACCCGGGTGAGTTTTTCCGGGGAATCTGAATCTAGCGTCACAATTGACATACTGGGTGTCCTCGAAAAAACAATTTTTTCGAAAAATAAAAATACTGTTTGTTTCCATTTTTAATATTACGGACAAAATATATTAAAATCTGCTCGTTTGTAATTTATACATCATTCCCGGTTTAACGGGAAGTAAAAAAATATTTTAGGAAATTGTTATTTTTCTATACAAAATTATAGGGACATCTCTTGCCGTTTTTGAGATATTCGACCAGGTTTTCTGATTTGAATAGAATAAGGGAGCGTATATTACAACTACCTGAAAGTAGTCCATGACTTCATTTTTGCTTTTTAATACATAACACTAACCGTACAGCACAAAATATTATTCTGTGACCACAGCTATAGCAAAACATAACTTAACAGCAAATAATAACAGCCACAACAACAATTTAACAGTACTTAACAAATCCACAACAAAACAACAACTTAACGCCAAAACAGAACAATTCGCTTTTGAAACACAGGAACCAGGAACAAAACTTCCAATACAAGTGTAGGTAATACACCGGCTCTGACTACGAGCAGGCGGTAGCACACTCGAGGGAGAAGCACGTGCGTCCCACACGAACCTCTACGTCGCCGACCGATATAAGCCGAGCCATCGTCCGCCCGCTGGACTGCAAAGTGGGGCGCGCCGCGGGTCGACCAAGCCGATACTCACGAATATGTGTGCCAATTACTTGCTTGGGTGACTATGATCTACACAGTACTTAAGGAAGCACATAGATGGCGATACTAACTCTGTCCTTAACGGGTCGCCGTATGCGCGTATACGGACGCTACAATTCTGTTTAGTTATTCTGTGCTTCCAGATAGTCAGTTAAAGGTAATGCGGCCGCCTGTAGTAGTCCCAATAATTGCAACCAGATTTTTTGTCTCACCTTTAGTAATCCAACAATACCCATTACGTGGGCATTACGTATAAGTAAGTAGTTCAAAACAAAAATGGTACTTCCTAAATATTAAATTATTAAGCAGGTAGCTTCAGTCAGGTCTTTTTTTAAACAGTTTTTATCTGCAACTATAAGTTTATTTTACGTTTGTGAGGTACCTTGGGAGAGAAATAAAATTACAAAAATGAGCACCCAGAAAAACTACATGATTAGAACTAAGTACAAGACCTAATCTTATTAGTCCATCCCGAAATCTGTGAAAGTTCTTTGGGTAGATACATTCAACAAGGGAAGAAAGTTCAAGTACGTACCTATTATACCTACATAATATTACAAATGGTTTGAGGAACCTGGTAACAAGGTGCAATAGCGACAAATTCTCATATAAGCAAAATCGGCACTGACTTACCATACTTATATTACTTAAATTCCTGGAAATAATTGCAGGTAACCAAATTCAAATACAAAATTAATTTGATTCATTTGGCACTTGCCATATTCTGTGTTTGTTGACAGAACATTGTCAAGTCTAATTTTTAGAAATCATATTAATTTTTACTAACAATAAAAGTACCTGTTATATTCATATAGATTCTATAATAAAATGGCATACTTGGCATCATTGAGACCATTAGAATGGGGAAAGAAACGGGCTCACTTTGGATAGTATAATGCTGGGTCCCCTTACTTTAAAGGGTCCCTGTAGTGGCGTGTCAATTTTCAAAATTTGTCCTTACTGGATTAAATAATTCCTTGCCGGGGCCCCGCACTTTCATCCGGCACCCATCCCCACGCAAAAGCTTGAGCCGATCCTGAACTCCCCCCCAAATTTTCGCTACATAGGGCCCTGTCAATAGGTATCCCTTTTCAAAATTATTCATAATATGATCGACTGTCCTGAATCTTACACCGCCTCAACTTTCTCGTGCTTAGAGGGTTATCTAGTAATCCTGATGTAGTTTACCTTCATACTCCACGAATAAACGCCTTGACATATTCAATTGACATAAAAAACTAAAATTGTTGCAAATAAATAAAAATAATTATAAACAACTGTGGTAGTGCGATAGTCTACTGCATCGAACAGTTCAATAAATTTGAAAAACACTTGTATGCTGCTGTGATATTACCAAATGTTGAAGTATTTACTTTTACCTTTTACAGAATTTTGAAATATTTACTACTATAAATACATTCAGTTTTTCTTTTTCAAATCTGCGGGAACTGAAAATTAATCATTAATCGGGTGCACATTCGTTGTTTTCTTTTTCTTGTTTCGTAGCAAGTGCGAAGTGAGTTCGAACCTGGCATTTCAGTATTGTATTAGTGTAATAATTTTGAACAATACAATGGGACACGAAACACGCTTGGGAATGTAAGAAAAAACACCAATCCACAAAAAATGTTTGTTTTGATTTGGGATTTATTGTATGTTACAATGCCAAAATTGTTATTATCGGTCTAGTTATATGTTCTCTGGGGTTGTACCCCTTTCCTGCGGCCCGCCATGAAACAATTGCCTATTTCCCGGGAAAAAAGCAATCGGCCTCCCCCGCCGCCCGTCTCCCCCTAATATAAACATGACAGCGGCGGGGTGCGAGTCCCCCAGGACCCGGTGCAGCGGGAGGCGCCATGGCTAACTCGATTTGCGCGCCGCCGCGGTGCTGTTGGCTCGTCCGACAACCCGGGCCTAATCAACTTCCGGAACCCGCGATCATTTCATTTATTAACCATGGAACTGCGGCAGCTCGCGGCGACCAGAGAAGGGTTTATGGTCGGATCACGGGTGAATGGGTTTTTGACGGGGTGTCGAAAGGGTTAGATATTTATTCGAATTACGAGTTATAAGTTAGGATTCCGAGTTGTAAGTCGGAATTCCGAGTTACAAGTCGGAATATAACGCCGAGAATAAATTTTTGCCACGCAGGTGGCCTCTCTGCGCTTCCTGGCATACCAGGTAACAGGTTTACCTCGTATGCCACTAAAACATCCTTTATTATTTATAATTACAGGTACTAAAAATCTTTCTTTGTAATATTCTTCGCTTGACATTGTAGGTTGGAATTTCCACGTTCGATACTTGCATTAAGTCGCTCTAGGTATGTCGAATATTGTGGGTAGAAGAACAAATAGGAACTTCACATAACGAACAATAATGAAAGGTTACCCTACCTACACCCTCTAACCCCTTTTAGTAGCTGTAGAATACGCCGAAGTTTCCTACATCTCACCGCGACTAACTATAATATTAATTGGAATAAATAACACCTAGCTGATGGAACCCGTATCTCCGGTAGCTTAGTTGCTTAAATGCCTACAACTACAGTAGGAGTCCCGGGCTCGAGTCCCGCCTGGAGTTCATTTTTTCAATTGATATCCTTAATATCCTTAAAGGGGTTAAAGATACACAATAGCGAAAGAGAATTAGCGCACCACACCGTCGTCCTTCACAAGGACGCAGTGTACGTTGTTTTACAACCGTCAACTAGACAGCGATATTTGTATTTTAATATACGTTATTTTGAAGCTCCTACTGCATCGCGTTGTTTTATTTATTATCAATAATCAACAATAACGTTTGTTAAAGTAAAATAACAACTTTAAAAAATGAAGAAATGTTTTTTGTCATGTAGTGAGAAGAAAAATGTGCTTGACTTCAGTGTTACATCATTTAAAAAGTGTTCTTTAATATTAATTACTGTTTCGTCGAAAAAAAAAATTTAAGTACCATGATATTGAATTAACACTAGAATCTACGAACGATTACGGATATCATTCAAGCTGTTTAAAAAAAGGCACAAGTTTAAAACACAAATATAATCAAGAATTTGAAGATTTTTGCAAAACTCACACGGTAAGTAAAATTTTTCATTGAACTTGAGAATTATTTTGCTCATATTATCAGCTATTACATAAATAATATATTAATTTTGCGTAGGCTCTAGTTTTAACGCTAATAAGCGACATGAAACGTATACAGGGTGATTCAGTTCCGGTGCTCAACATGGGGATCTCGGAAACCGTAACAGATACGAAGTCGGTCAAATAGAGGCAAACTTGCGCCTTTGGGCGCCTAAGAATATGCCGTTGAGAAAGTTAAAATATTTGCATGGGTCAAAAACCGAATTTTTGAAAATTAGATTTCATTTTTTCTGGCGCCATTTGCGATAATGAAAAATAAATTGTACTTTTTCATTGCAAATTTTTCTGGACTACATCATGGTATTTTTAGATTTTCGGGACGACGTTTCGTTTTTGAGATAGAGGGATCATCTTCATTTTTTTAAATACGGACCTGGATTTTTTATTGCATATTTCGAAATAAATCGTTGTCCTGAGTACAACGATGTATGACACATGCATATTTTTTCTTGTTTTAGCTGCTAAAATGCACATTTACTAAGAAAAAAATTAATACGGCCCTGGACTATGCATTTTTCTCTTTTTTCAAAGCTCTTCCAATTATAACAGGTGATAATTTTTTTATACCTACTGGATTAATTAAACTCTATGTTTGTCATATTTTGAAATTCTTTTTTATACTTTAGGTAAAATGTATCCCACTATTGTTAATAATTATTAATGCAACGCCAATGCAAGTTGAGGATGTGCCATGTGATTCCATAAACAGATATTCTGAAAATGAAGATGATGGTTTTGATATTTGTACCTATGAAAATGAGAGCTCCGATTATTCGGAGTGAATAAATGGCACTAAAACGTAATAGATATAGTTTTTATTAATTATTAAACCGTTTTTTTCAATGTTAACTTTATGTTTAAATAAAACTAAACTACTAAAAACATATATTTTTTTGAGTATTTTCAAGTCATTCCTAATATTGCTTGCGCCCTTAGTTGAGCATGCACAATAGTTGTAAAACGACATACACAACTGGCACACTGCGACCTTGTCTGATGGACGGTGTAGCTCAGACTAATGAATAATGAGTCTGAGCGGTGTAGTGCGGTAATTCTCTTTCGCAATTGTGTACCTTTAACAGTTGGCAACCCCTATTTGCGGCCACTTTTACATCGTATTTAGAAAAAAAAATAGCTTTAATTTTATATATGATTCATTAAGATACGTTATGAACGTATAAATTCGACAAAAATATACCTTTTTAGACCTGGCTGCCAAGAGGTTGCGGCCAAGTGAGCAACGGCATCCCAAACTTTTAAAGATCTTTGCATATTTCTCTTTGAAATGAATTATGTTTTTTCTTAAAAACAAGTGAACGGAATTGTTCGAAAAAAATTAATTAATTAAATTTTAATTAAAAATACTTGCGGCCATATTTTGATAGACAACCCTGCCGAAACATATTCCTCTATTCGTAATTATTAATAAAAATTGTATTTTGATTAAAAAACAGATGAAGGTAGAAATCTTGCAGTGGGATCTTGGACTATTACCTGGTATGCCACTAAAACATCCCTTATTATTGCCAATAATTTTTCTCAAATTTGTATAGTACCTACATCTGATCAAAATGGCGAATCTGGTACATTAAACTAAGTGGGTCATTTTGCTTTATAAAAATGCGTCATTGAAACGTTTTCCAGTTTATTTAATTTTTGATTTCTGCAACTTTTTTGATGACAAAAGAAGGTCGTCCATAAGCTATGGATGGCACTAACCACTTTAAAAAAATATATCCGAGATATTTTTATTGAGAATGGACACCCTGTAGAGAGCCTCCTATTGTGCAATCGCCTTTTAAATTCCGGTCCTCGATAACAATTTTCTTTGCTATTTTTTTTTCTTTACTAATTCAGTCAATTAAAATTAAAATTTATTTACTTTATATTATATTTATTTACGTTAGATTTAACCAGCAATAACTAAGTCCGTTTGCCAGTAAATGCCAAGCCAAAGACATAAAAATTCACCCCTGACTATAACAAAAAAAACTAAATTAAAAATTGCTCATAAACTTATATAAACCTATACCTATAATACACTTCCTTATTTTCTCTTACCTACTTGCAATTACCTAAGCATGTAGGATATTATTCCTAACCCACACGCATACATTATAGGAACCAAGGTGTATATTATTCCCTTCCATTTTAATAGTTTACTGCACGAGCTCTTAGCCCCTAAGGGTAGGTGTATGTGCTAGCACTAAATTTAACTACCGCGTAGTTTAATAGCTTTACTACTTCATAAAGCTAATGCCGATTAATCTTTTGTTTTACGACCCAAACCAAGGGCTCCCTTCACTATCTCTAAGCCGGCGCCAAAGGTTACGTTGAGACATGCCGAACAGTTGGCTGTCCATAAATTTTGTTCTGGGAGGATGTGGCAGCAGCCGGACAGTTGCAGTCGCAGAAAATATTTTCTCCAACACTATTTTAGAAAGTATCTACACAATTCCACAAATGAAAATTATGTTATAATTCCAACACTCTGTATTGCAATATTTTCATTCCAACGTACTATGTTAGAATGATTCGGTTGCTATATGGTTCACGGGCGTAGCCAGGATTTAGTTTTGGGGGGGGGGTTAGTTTGAGAAGTAAATAAAACAACAAAAATATACTTACATGAAATTTAATATCTATATATTCATCCGAAAAACTACGACATATTTATAAAGTTCTTAACTTTAAATGAAATGGATAAATTAATTTCGTTCCTCTGCGCTAAATCTAAAACCATTAAAGAAGAAATCTTCGGCTTTTTCTTTTAAATACATATATCCACTACTTCATCTGCATGAATTTCTGTTCCATAGTGAATGTTCATTAACCATTAAGTCTGTTTTCACTTGTAGTGTTTCGTAAATAGTTTTTCAGTCTCCTTAGGCTCGAGAAAGACCTTTCTGGGGTAGCAGTGGATACAGGAATGGTAGCCAAGATTTGTAGTAATGTGTAAATATTAGGATAAAGGTTTTTATCGCACATATCTAGGCATTCCAAACTAGATTTAGGGGTAGGCAGTCTTCTTATCAGCATGCAAGGTAGCTGAAGCTTTGATAGCTAAATCCAAATTTGTTTCTTTATTAGAAACCCCTTGACCTTGACTACACCACTTTTTCCAGTAGTCCATACCTTTAGGTTTATCACCCTTCCTTTTTTCCTTTTTTGCTTATTTCGGGGAGGGTTTGAACCCCCGAAACCCCCCCCTTGGCTACGCCCGTGATATGATTATATTATTGTTACAGGTCTTTGAATAAACTACCTAAATGAACTCAAATATATCAAACCGATATTTTGTGGTTCTAATAAATTTTTGTAGGTATATAATATTTACTGTCAGACCTTGACGGCAGGTTCAAAACAATATTCTTAAGAGACAAGTTTCAGGCTGCAACTTGCCAGCGTACTTGTGGAATGATCATGCCGATGCTATTTCGTCTTGATTCTCCCTGTATATGAAAGGGTAGGCGACTGGGGTATTCCTTCTACACTCTCTCGCCCAGAGAGAGCCTATTATAGAGTAGCTCAGGGCGGCCAATACGGGGACATCGATAAGACGGCAAAAGGCCAGGTCACAATACGCTGCGGAACCTTTGACCCCCGGGCCTTTACTATGTAAATTTAAACTTTGATATACAGTGCTTCCTCTTACACGTGTAGGAGGCACGAACGGGCGCCGCTCCCCGCCACATTTATTATTCCACCGCGAACGGCCCTGGAGGGGATATCCGCAAAATAAACTCGTGGAAATACCATGGTGAATCGACATATAGGCGATTGTTATACCCTAAGACAATATCGGGCAGTTTTCTTTGAACGAAGTGAATCCGTCGTAGATAATCACATTAGATCAGACAAAAATTACCTATCTGAATTAGGCGCTGGAAATGCAACTTTAATTAGTAATAAAATAAAAAGTTATTTAAGTTATTGAAGCGATGGCATTATATTTCTGAGGTTATTTGCCTATTGGTAGATGATATACTATTGCCTATTGGTAGATGATGTGATGGGTGTTACAAAAAAGTAGGTAGGTCAATCTATTGATCACAGCTTTTTTTCTCTTATTTAATGCTTCTGCTTCAAAATACAGGGTGTTAAAATTGAATAAAAAAACGAGTTTTATTAATAACTACTGTGTTGGAACTTTCACAGATTTATTTGTTATGAAAATATATTTTTTATATACCTAATCTTAGTCAAAAGATTCAAAGAACAAATGGAACAAAAGGGGGTGTTGTACACTTCGACTCTCCATTTCTTCTGCGTACGCCTATGATTTAATCGGTTAATCCAGGATTAATTTCTATTAATTTTTTCCTGTAAAATTTTGATTTAGGATTTGGCTTCCAAGATATTTCAAGATATTTGGCTATTTGTTGGAATTTTCTTTTTATCTATGATTCGCACCTCGAAGCAATTTTTTTTGATATGCTTAGGTTTGTGAGACTTTTCACACTTACCTAGTTGTTCATAATGAATACATTTTCTTAGCAACATTTCAATGTGAAAGCTACAAAAAGGGCACTTTTCTAAGAAAAGTGGGAAAAGGGTCAAAAAATACTAGACTTTTGAAATTTCACAAACCTATTCAGTTTTCATTCTGAACAAGCTTCCTTAACAACTTATTATCGTAAAACCTACAAAAAGGTAAGTTTACTGGCGTGTAAAAATTATTTTTTCTTGAAATCGGCAGTGAAGTGTCCCGAAATCGTTATAAAAGCTCAGAAATCGGCTCTGAAGTATACCATTATTGTTCGATTTTTTCAATAAGTAGGCCTTGGAGAGATGTAAACATCAAACGTCAGACGCGGAGCCATCGCCCATCAAAAGTGACCAAATATTCAAAACTCGGCCAATAAACGCCCATTTAACTTTTCGTACACATTGCGAAATTGTTACCTATAGCAACGCAATCCTTCAGTATATATATTTTAGCAGGTTTGAATATCAATAGATTTGTTATGGAGGCTGCACAACAAGCAGAAGTTTGGTTTTTCTGTTCGAAGGCGCCGTGTCTTGTCATACTTGACCTAGGTAGAGCGATCGTCAAAGTCAAGCAACGCCGCGCGCAGTTGGTTAATAATAGTTATTTATGTACCAAGGCACTGAAGTTCATCTTTTTATGATTCATGTGGAATTTAGTTGCCGAGGCCTCTGGCCGAGGCAAATAAACCACATGAGTCATAAAAAGAACTTCAGTGCCGAGGTACATATTATTTTTTTTTAAATCGGAAAAAAAAAGTTTTATTAGGCAAGAAAATAATAATAAAGGATCACCCGTCCATGAACCGACTACGCGCGCCGTTGCTTGACTTTGACTATCGCTCTACCTAAGTCAAGTAAGACAAGACACGGCACCTTCGTACAGAAAACCCAAACTGCTGCTTCTTGTGCAGCCTCCACAAAAAAGCTATTGACATTCAAACCTACTAAAATATGTATACTGAAGGATTGCGCTTCTATAGGAAACAATTTCGCAATGTGTACGAAAAGTTAAATGGGCCTTTATCGGCCGGGTTTTGAATATTTGGTCACTTTTGACGGGCGATTTCTCCGCGTCTGACGGTTGATGTTTACATCTCGCCAAGGCCTACTTATTGAAAAAATCGTACAATAATGTATCCCATTATTGTACGATTTCTGTGCTTTTAATGACGATTTTGGGACACTTTACTGCCGATTTCAAGAAAAATATTTTTTTCAGATTTCAAAAAAATATATATAATATGTACCTCGGCACTGAAGTTCTTTTTATTACTCATGTGGTTTATTCGCCTCGGCCAGAGGCCTCAGCAACTAAATTCCACATGAGTCATAAAAAGTTGAACTTCAGTGCCTTGGTACATAAATAACTATTTTTTCAAAAAGTTTCAAGCTCAAATTTCAACTTGAAAATTTTGTGTCTTCTACAACAGTCGTGTCACCTATCCGGGGACACAGTGTATTGTTCAAACCGACCAAACTGCTCATACTAAAAGATTCTGTTGTTACAGTTACAGGTAACAGTTTGACAGTTCTCTGGCTCACCATGCGCTTCCCGGAGACAAAATACAATGCAAAATACATTGTGGACCATAGGCGTCATCTACTTTCCAGGACATGAAACTATAGCCGTGAGAAGTCTTATTAATATACGTCAGTCAACGCTGAAATGGTTGTTGTCTGACTATTGATCGTTAAATCTCGCCGAGGCCAAATTATAAACAACATCCTAAAATAGCGATTCATATTGTTGCCGATTTCCGAGCTTCTACGCGCGTTTATACAGATTTAACCGCAAAAATTATCCTTCACGTGGCTCGGAGTTATCCAGGCGACAAACAACTACTTTGTAGTCGCTTTTTTGATCTCCCGTTCGCACCGCAAATACCTGGCTATCGGCACAAAGCCGCTGAAAGTCAGCGCCGGATTCCCGTCGGAAAACAGTGTCATTTGTCTGGCGCAACTCGCCCATATTTCACTGGCGCGCGCTATATATTCGCGTTGCGGAATTAAAGAACGCCAATGGGCCGGGACGTTTTACAAATTCCTGGCAAAAAGGTATCAATTATCGGCGTTTGTCTGCGCTACGGAGAGTCCGACTAATTCGACGAATTAAAGGTCGGCGTTTTATTTATATGCAACGGTTGTTTGCACCTGGCAGATCTATGATCAGCGCGAAATAAACTGCAAAAAATATATTGGAAAATACGTTGGAATTCGCAATTACAACTAGATGAAATGGCTGGAATAGGATGTAGGAACGTTTCCTGCGAGAACTGGAAAGCGAATTCTTCTTCGCGATTTGTAAACAATATTGTAGTTAGACTAAAGTATTTTAGAACCTAAATTGTAAATACTTATATGCATATTATGCATATGGATGAAAAGGTGTACACTCCGACTCCCTATTATTTCTCTAATTTTTGCAGATAGAAGAAAAAGTTTTATATTATAACGTCAGTTTCGGCCCGGCTCGAAACCGTTTATATCTGGCACAATTACAAGGGTTGTTTATTATTCAGCGAAATGTGAAAATGGTTTACAAGAAAATGAGTAGTTGAAATTTGTTAACAATATAAAACTGACATTAAATAGGCTGTTATAACCTTGAGAAGTTGTTAAGTTAAATGATTACAAAATTAGAGTTGAGACAAGTTCGTTATGAGAGAATTGAAAGTCCAAAGCAGCTAAATACTGAGACTACGTGAAAGTTCGATAAACTCAAAATTGACAAAGTTCTGCACGTCTGATCTTACTTTTGGAACACTTCAACAGGGAAACACCTTACATGTATATTCGAAGCCTTGGTAGTGCTAATAGCCCTCGACCAACCTTCCGTTCTAGTTTCGACAACGTTCTTTAGAAGTTCCCGATGAAACTCCACGTTGCAACTATGACTGCAACCAAGCGTAACTGTCTGACAGCTGTGATAGTGGCGTTGATGTCGGCAGCTCGAAGTCTCAGGGTCCTGGCCAGGTCAGCTGTCCCAGTAATCAGCCAGTGGTCTACAGATCGTAGGAACGTGTTCACCGTGTCAGTCGACTGGTGTTGGCTCGTGACGATGTGCATGAAATAAATTCACGTGACTTAGGCAGTGCTAAGGCCTGGTCAGTATTTAGTATATTGCTTATTACAAAAGAAATTTAATTAAACACAATTATGACTTAAGATTTATGAAAATTATATAAAAACAAAAATACAAGTTAAATCCTATATATAATAATAACCCTCAACAATATTCATGAATATTTTCCCTCGTTATATTAAATGACAATTTGAAAACACAAACTTGACGTGACTAACTGCAAGCCAAAGACAAAATTAATGAACGATAAGTGTGACGTTCGAAATCAAAAATATGAGGTCACGGTTCTTAAAAGAACTACTTAAATTTGCATTAAATTGTAACGATAATTATGGCCAAAAATCAATTATGAAAACATGCTGCTCTCGGTGAACTTAATAAAAAAATGTATAATATTAATCTTGACCAAAATGATCTCCGAACAATAAAGAAAGTACAAAAACAGAGGCCCTCCATCAGGTATCGGCCTATACTATGTGCATCGACTGTGAATGGTACCGCCGCACTGCTACAAGACAAACTCAAATGAAAACCGCAAAAGGCACAACTTGAACCACACAGGGCAGGACAAAGACAGCTACGTCTATTTCTTGGGGTAAAGGTGCTATGAAAGCGTAGAGATTAACTCTAGCCAAGAAATACACGTGCAACGGAGTGAGCTACAGGTGAGTTTTAAATATGGATTTAACCAAAAAAATATCAAGATAATTTCAAAAACTCACCTGCAACGTGTGCTCCACTCCTGTCCTGTGCCTCGTTCCAAGAAAGTGGAAATGTCAAATTCCCACGCCACGCTGCAATCTCGACCTATCCAAGGATCGGCAGCTATAACCTCGAAAATTCCAAAATGCGGGACGGCCGTTCACATGAAAACGAAAAATACAGCGTTAATCGGGTACAGCAAATTAATCTACACTACAAATGCACATAATAGAATCGAAAAATAGCATCAGGCAGGCGATAAAGTTAGATAAAGAATCTTGAAAAACCACCTGAGGTTATTTTTATATCTGGCAGACACTTGCCCCTTGGAGATCGGAAAAGTAGAGAGAGAGCTGGGCAGTCGACACTTCGCTTTTATAGCGTCTCACAGAATATATTCGTTAAGGTTACGATCTTTGAATTTAAAATTCTGCGTACACGGATGGACACTGGTTAGTGGAACAAACCCAGGGTATCCGAACAGACCACAAGAATCTAAGCGCTAACCTAGATCTAGGCGAACCAAGCCGAACGACCTACCACATATGTTACAGTGCACTCTAAGGTTCACGTAACTTGAATTTCAACAGATGGTTTCGTACGCACTACGTCACACCAAAAATCGATATCACAAAACAGTTTAGAGAACTGATATTCGAGTGAATCAAATTCGAACTTGCTTTTTCAAACCAAAATACTCAAATTATGTGTTGAAGGTCGATAATATTATTTCAAAACGTAGTAACGGGGTTTTACCAAAAAATTCCGTTACAATATAAACGTTGCAAGGTAAGTTCGGGCTTTAGAAAGGTATGTTTTCGGATTATACAGGGTGTATAGTAAAAGTGGGACAAAATATACAGAATGACCCATTTGAAATGGATGCACACCCAGTAAATTTTTTCTTTTTTCTTTTTCTCTGGGCCATCTCGAAATGAATTTTTATTAAACTTTATAATATGGTCAGGAAAGTTCCGAAATCATTGAAAAAATATTAATAAACACAAAAGTAATATATTTCTTTACAAAATGCCAACCAACAAATAAAAACAATTTAAATTGTTGGACCTTTATCAATAAAGTCACTGTCTAAGATGAAGATGATACATTTTCTGTGCGTTTCCTGTTATGGCACACCAGCCACCTTAACTCATATGGACTTACTGACCCTCAGGCTTCTGTATTTTTAGACCTAGTTCGTTTATAGTGTCTGGGACGGTTTTGATATAAGTACTCGATTTTTGGCCCCAAATTGATTATTTTGAGATGCCACAGAGAAAGACGCCGTTTGGTACACACCACCACTTTGAGTGGTCCTGTTGACCATTCCACTGTTTTAAGGGGATTCCATTGCACACTTGACTTGCCAGATTCCTATAAAATTCCTACTTTGCTCAAATTTGACACCCTGCAGAATATAACTGAATATTGATTCTTTGTGTAGTAATGTTTGTGATATTAATTTTGATTCATTAGCTTACATTTTAAATAATGTTGTATTTACAGAATAGTTAGGTATAGTTGCACATTTGTACTGTTATTATTGTTATGTTAATGTTTCCTGTAACTGGGTTTATCCCGTTGGAAATAAACACTTATTATAAACACTTATTATTATAACCCCTAACTATGTCCCGGATAAGAATGAACAGCATGGGGATATTGCAAACGGTGAGAGAGCAACGGGTAAATGGGGAAAAAGTTGTGCAATTTTGAGGCCAATAAAATGGCACAAACAGTTTTCTAATATTTTTTTCGTTTTTGAGTTATTTTGAAAAAGTAAAATTTTGCGTTTTCGATTTTATTTTTTTCTGAAGTTGTTATCACAGATAGAAAAAAAAGAAGACTTTCTTGTGGCACTTTTTAGGGGCCTAACGATTTTTTTATTGAAAATAAGTTAAATTTTTCTAATACAAAAATGAATGAAAAAGTTCATAACGGTAACGCAACTTAGCTTATTTTAAATAAAAAACATATAAGAAATTAAATAAATAGGGGATCTTACAGCAATTTAAAAAAAAGTAATAAAAATTTGTCTTACTCTCTCTAGCCCTGATGAAGTTCTAAATACAGAACGAAAATGGATAATAATGTAGTTTCAAGAATATATCTGCTGAATAGACCCATGATTTTTATTTACATAAATTTAGTCTTACGTTTATTTACAAAGTTTATGAAACATCAGCATACAAAAGAAGCAAAAGAGCATTGCAAAGTTAGTAAAAATACCTATATATACTATATATATACTTAATATATAATATCGGTATTTGGTGTTTGGTAGTTGGCATTTGGTATTTCAAGAAACAATTTATTGGAGCCGTTTAGCGCCCAAAATGCGCACATTAATTGTACTTTGTTAATTTTTTTGAAATCGACTAATTTTGATCAAAAACTAAAGTAAGGTCATTTCCCGATGTATACTTGAGGTCTTATTACCAGAAACTTACGAAACAAACGATTAAGACAAAATTACACTTCTGGGCCAATTCCTTTTTCGAAACAAAACAAAAAAAATTGCATTCGAGACGAGACCTCCCGCCCCGACACGTCCCCACGCTCTCCGTAGCCCGCCGCCGCCCGAAATTCGGCATTCCGGGTGCGGACCGGGCCCAGCCCTTTGTCGCAGGCCCGGCGGGGTGATTTGTTTGCGAGCGGCGTTGTCCCGAAATAAGTTCGCGCCTCGCGACACGCGCGCTCATCTGTATTCCGGCGGGGGCTTTTAATCTGACACACGTCGCGCTCGTGGCGCCTCCGTCTTAATACAACGCCAGCGGGGCTGCTGTAGCAGTAGGTATAGTGCCGAAGAAATACAGAGTCTGTCGGGTTTTTCTCCAAAATTGTAACCACGTATTTAAGTGACCAAAAGCAACAAATTTTTGCGAATAATTTTTTCGTAAACTGCCGCACCTTTTGGTGTGAGTACAATAACACAACGCTTGTCATTTGTAGAATCAAGTTTGCCAATACGGATGAGACATTAGATACCTACCTAGTATTATTTTTTCTTATTTGATCTTCCAATCACGAGCGCGGATTTACTCGGATGATAAAGTTGATTTGCCCCAGGTTTTAAACTCCTCCATTTTTTATTTTTTTATAATATAATTCTTAGTATGCTAAACCCTTTTCGATTTTTATTGACGAACACACACAGTAAAAACAAATCGGTGTAAATTCTCTTCCTGTAAGTGGTGAAAGAAATTTGGTGAAAAATTGACACGAAAATCGGTGGATTCCAAATATCTTAACCAAACCTCATTTGGTAAATTCACACTACAACAAATTCGTTAATTTTAACACTTAGGGATGTAACCTGTACTCATCGACTGTATCGATATGAGTTTGTTCTCACCGAAATCAGACACCAGTCGCGAATCTGATTGACGGATTTTAAATTATCTGACTGTTCTGATTGTTTCAATGCCTGCTGATTGGCTCTAACTTAGTTGGGACCTGCTTGTGTTTGTGAGAACAGGCCTATCTAATTAAATCGCTGTGTCGCAACGTTTGAAGTTTGTTTTTGTCTCACAAGGACAGTTCTATAAGGCAACAGTTACTGCATGAACATTTGTACGTAATAGTTTGGTCGTATTAAAATATCCTACGAATTTGTAGTAGTATAAGCAGTATAAGTATAAATTAACCTCCTAACATAAAGCATTTCTTTTGTTTGTGGTTAGGTACACTTTTTTTACGAATTCGTACGATATTATATATATATATATATATATATATATATATATATATATATATAACTTTTTTATAGCCAAACATTTTTAGCTGTGAGAATGAATATTTATAGCTTTAAGAAAGAAAATGATGATATTTTTATATCTATTTGTAAGGAATTATTCATATATTTTGGATTAGAAATAAAGTATTTTTTTACTTATCACTGCTTATTATTTCCTACAAATAATTTAAATTGAAGCACATATTATGCCTGGTTCATACAGCTTCTTTATCTTTTAGTTTTATTTTATTTTTACAAATAACTCATTTCCTTAATTTGTTCTTATCAATGACATTTGAAACATACACCATATTCTCTTCAGTCAATACCGCTCCCACCAGTACATTCTAAATATTTCACTTTCTTGACCCAACTCTTTGCAGCAGATTTCGCTTTCACCATCTCTCTCGACGCTATATCATATATTATCATCTTCCTACTTGCACCATGTAACTGTCAAAATCTTCGTTGAAGTTCTCTCTCTCGATTTTTTCTTGCCTTTCCAGATCCTCATCTGCAGAATCTATACTGTCACTTTCACCAATCGTTTCTTCCAGTGGGTTCAGCGGACCTCTTTGATTAGGAAATACTGGACCTGTAGGACACATTCTAGCTGGTTCTTCTGGTGGTGTTAATATTCTCTCTTGCATTAGTCTTGAGAACGTTCTGCCCTGCGATGGTATTGCTCTGGCGAGCATGTACTGTTGTTCAGGGAATTCTCATAGAATCTATATGTCGTGGAGCAGCAAATGATGTAGGTAATGTTCTCATTCTTAGAACAGTTCTGATTTGTGGTAGTCTGGTGGGCATAGATCTAGCTTCGCTACTTTTAATAGGTTGTGCAAACAGAATGCTTGAATCTGCCCATCGTGCTGGGTTTTCTATAACGTTATTTCGTCCACGTTTAAGGATCCATTGGGGATTACGATTCGTCGATTTCCGTAGTCATCCATGTTTGGTAAATCAGATGAAGCTGGACCAACACTATATTAGTGTTGGTCCAGGATGAAGTCACGAAATGTATTGGATATCCATTACTTTGTCTATTATATTTATATATTTATATATTTATATATTTATATATTTATATATTTATATATTTATATATTTATATATTTATATATTTATATATTTATATATTTATATATTTATATATTTATATATTTATATATGTATATATTTATATATTTATATATTTATATATTTATATATTTATATTTTGAGGTTCTGTCCATACATATTGTGTGCGAAACTTGATTGGAATATGAATTGTTATTAGAAAATAAAAAAATAAAATGAAAAGTACCGAGAGGTTACTGGGTTAAAGTGCCTCGTTAAGGCAAGTGGAGGTTTGAATACCAAGACCGCCTACCGCCTTTTCCAAGCCTAAGATCTTGTTATATCGCGGCAATTTCCATCTAAGATTTGGCGAATTAGTCTGGCAGAGAGAGTTGTATTTAAATTAGCAACAAAGGAAAGCGGCTCGAGCGATAAACTGCCAAATTAATATATTGTTCTCTCCAGGACAAAATACGGGGGGCGTTGTATTTAGTATTTGCGCCGGGAGTCTACTAATGTTTACAAATCAACTCGACTTGACTCCGGAAGGATTTAATCGAGAAATTAAATTGTCTAAGAATTTGCATACGCTGATGGCGGAGCCGCAGTTTTGTTCCTTCGGAGGACGTTTAGCCTTATACGCTGGTGTAAATAAAATTGCGAGGGGAAAGATAAAGTCTTAATCTTGCGCAGTTTACTCAGGGCAAGATGGAGAGTGTTCGTAGAGGACAAGATTTAAGGCAAAAATATTCAAAAGATGGGGAAATGCAGACGTTCCTTTGTGACTACGAATTGTTGTTGTTATCGTGGGAGCAAAACAAGCTACAGTACAATTCGAAGCATGGAATCTGTTCAGAAGAAATTCTACATTTTTTCCTCCTCAATGGCAGGTCAAACTAGAGACCATTTTCATTCATTCATGCAGATGTCTGGAATCTATTTGCCATGGCATGCATGTCCTTTCATGGATTTATCTAGAGCAATAAAAATATATTTCTTCAGCGACTCTTCAGTCACTCTATACCTCGGGCAAGATAAAGTTACCTTAAGAACCATCCCAAACGCAGGAGTTTTTCTGGTCTGGGAATATTCAGTTATCAATCGCACTAAGGTTCTTTATTTAGAACCCATTTATCTAATAGCGGAAAAATCTTGACAAATGCAAAGAATTGCAATTTGAGTTGAATCGATATCTGACAAACTGTGTTCAAGGCACCAAGGTTAGGATTTTCTGTTGCTTTTATATTTTTCATAGTTTTCTTTTTTTCTTGAATTAGTCCCTCTCTGTTACAAACATAACATTAATTTATATTTATTTGTATATGTTACGGTTAAAGTCTTTACTTGGCTAGTTTATAGACTAGCCGGATAGTATACAAACTATCCAAATGTCTGGTTATTTTGATGGAAAATCTTCTTTTCACTAAAATAGCCAGGAATATTGGCTGGTTTGTATTCTATCCTGCTAGTTTACAAACTATATAAGATTTGTCGCTAAAGTACAAACCACAAGAAAATTACACAAATTAACCGGGGTTTTTGGCTAGTTTAGAAACTATACAGAGTAGTTGGATAAAGTGTGAACTAACATTGCTAGTAATACATAATAACCAACTCGTTGGTTAGTATGTAAACTAACCTAAATTAACCAATTCCCTTTGGTTAATTTAGTTTTCGATAGTAAAATAATTCTTTGTAAAAAATAAAGTTTATTTAATTACAACATTACATTGTAATTACTACTTAAAACTAAATAAAAAAAAAAACATAAAAAATACTATTTATTTTGTGTGACAAAATATTGATAATAAAACTCAAAACATTGAAACCACCAAACAAAAAAATATTATTATTTATTGGAGCAAGTTGCACTGTTGTGCCACTTGCTATTACACGTATCTCGGGACTCAAGACCCAGTAAACAATAACAGCAGTCACTTGCCATAAACATAACCTCCCTTTTGTAACAAATTAACCAAAGGGAATTGGTTAGTTTACATACTAACCAACGAGTTGGTTATTATGTATTACTAGTAATATTAAGTTCACAGTTTATCCAACTACTGTGGATAGTTTGAAAACTAGCCAAAAACCCCGGTTAATTTGTGTAATTTTCTTGTGGTTTGTACTTTGGCGACAAATCTTATATAGTTTGTAAACTAGCTGGATAGTATACAAACCAACCAATATTCGTGGCTATTTTAGTAAAAAGATTATTTTCCATCAAAATAACCAGGCATTTGGATAGTTTGTATATCTACTATCCAGCTAGTCTATAAACTAGCCAAGTAAACACTTTAACCGTAACATATACATTACATAACTGTTGTTCAAGTGTTATCTGATACGTACCTTTTGATTCATTCAAAAAATGCATTCTAAAACAGCGTGGTCGGTTTGATAACGAAGCCTCATCTCTGCCGTAACAAAACCCAAACCCTGTCAGCTTTTATTTGGGTTCTGTCTTTGTTTTCTCCGTGTTTGACGAACACGCGCCACTACGCTTACGTGGGATTACTGTCAAGCTGTATCTTTTTTTGTTTCGCCTTTTTTTTTGTCCGTCCCGAATTCATTTTCTTCGGGAGACGAACCCTCGCCCAGGTAAAACCGCCACTCCAAATTTATTTAGAATATATGTTTTTCCATTTCCACACACACGCTCATTTAAATTGGAAATAAAACCCTGCCGCACGAGTCCACTGATGCGGCATAATCTTTCTGCAGCTACATTGCCCGTATCTAAAGCTGCTGATGTTGCTACCACCACCACTATCGATCTCGCAAACGATATTACAGGATGTCCAATATTACAAGAGTTGCGCTCATGAATAGACAAAACGCACTACCTTACGGTGAGAATGCGACAGTGAGAGAAAGGATAGTCGCCCTCTGACCCCTCTGTTCCTATATACGTAGTCTGGCGCGCAACGCAATTTCCGAAATTTACGTGGAAAAACTTGGGGGGGACGCGTGTAGTGTTTTCGCGCAGTTAAACGTGCCTTCATGGCCCACGGCTTAATGAGAAGTGGACGAAAATGAATCCGGGGATGGCTAAATTTTAATGAAAGGGCCTTTAGCGGTGGCCGGAGGACACTTATGAATACAGAGCGACCCCATCTAACCCAAAAATGACGGAAGTTAATGTTACGAACGGCCGCACAGGCGCCTTATGGCTAAATCAGGATTGATAGAGCGGTATCTGCAACAGTTGGTACCTTCTCTGTTTTACTGCGATATACATATTCGTTGAGAACTATATCCTACCAGTTTAATACTTTTGCTTGTGTAATTACCTACTTTCAAAACACCATGCGGGTGGAAGTATTTTTTTTATAAGAGATTAGTTAAGACAATCCCAACATAGATCAACAAAGTCGGTATCAGTTGAAATAAGTTTTTGTTATGTTTAGTGTTTCACAAGACAAGATTTCTTGTCTTGTAAGGCCCATTCTTGTCTTGCAAGACAAGAAATTAAATTTATTCTTGTCTTGCACGACTCTTGCTGGAAACAATCTTGTCTTGCAAGCAAGATTTCTTGCAATTTCTTGTTCTTGCATTTTTTGTTTAGTGACGTCATCGCAAGAGTCTTGCCACCAAGACTCTTGTTAGCAAGACTCTTGCATTATTTATTACGTGTAAAGCTTGTCGAGACAAGTTGACGCAGCCTCGACAAGCGAGGGGTCCACAGTGTCAGAGAACAAGGAAGGGGAGAATATAAACTCGACGACGGCGCCTTTGATGTTTGACAGCCGGTGGTCGCCATGTTCTCTGTTTAGAAGACAGGGCCGTATTTAGAATTTAGTGAAGGGATAGAGTAGGTCTGTACTCAGATATTTCCAATCATTCATTGATAAACACAAAACAAATCATACATACTGAAATGATGATTGGAACAGGCAAAAATGTTAATTTGATCTTGAAGGAATATTTTTAATTTAAGGTAGATAACTGAAATATTTAGTAGGTATGGAAAGGCGATTTTTCTTATCTTATTCCAAAAGTTTAATATTTTATTGATCTTAAAATTTGATGACTGCCTGAGCAATATTTTTAAGCCATCATTTTGTAGAATACAAATGAAAAACAAAACATAGGTATATGTATTAGAATATTGTCTTCATCAGATTAATTAAATATACCTATCCAGTTCTAAAACAGTTTCGTTCTTTTAATTATCATTAAAACTTAAAAAGGTGCTATTGCGCACTATATTACGCGTGTTTGTCGCTATTACTTTAGAAGGGTGCCTAACGTCTTGATAAAAAAATAAGCAATTAGTATCCATAATAGGTACATAGCTATGGCCACAGGTAAACGAAATGCCTCTAAGTCTAAGACTTTCCTTTCTGTTAAAGTTATTTTAATGTCTGTGGATTTCGATATTTGTGTGGAAGTGGACAAAAACCTTAAAACCCACTCTGCTAAAATAACCCGATCTACCACAGTAATACGAAGCGAAACAATGCATTAGGAAATTAGGAAGTCCAATAGACTCCTTTGGTTGTTTAAGTATTTTATCAAAAATATAGTTAAATCAAACTTATAAAAAATAAATTAATCCACTGCAGTTAACTGCAGTAGTTCAAAAAATAAAAGATATATTAATTTCCAGGAATATTGTAAATAAAATATATATTTACTAGATACTAGTATAGAGAGACAGTTATTCTTGAATAACCGTTTATATTTATGCTCATTTTGCAAAAATCAGTATTATTCAATATCGTCGTCACTTAGGTACATTTTATTATTTACCCTATTAAAGTTTTGCAGAAATTAGGTAATTACAGATAATGATTTTTGCAAGATTTCTTGCTTTTAGCAAGATTTATTGCAAACTTGCAAGACTCTTGCGGAATAATTTCTTGTCTTGTCTTGCAAAGCAAGACAAGAAATTGAAAAGAGAGAACAAGAACAACAAATTTGCAAGAGCCTTGTGAAACACCAGTTATGTTCTTAGTATAATGAAATCTTTAGGTTGTGACTGGACAAGCTTATTGCTACAGAATCGTTTTTAAACATTAAGAAACAACAACACGGCTTTCAGGTACTCAAAGAGACATCCAGCTGCAAGATAATTCGAGAACATCTTGACAGTTACCCTCCACCCCAAACAAAAATGTTTTAACCCCCACCCTCGCGAGAAACCCCTTGCGTGCAAGGGAGTGTTTATTATTAAGAAGTTGGGGATAAGGTCTCCCGTTAATGCTTACGGGTGCGTTTCCATTTTCCCAGGTCGTTACTCTAACGCCTTGTCGTTTAGTGCTCTAATTTCGCGAGTGCACCTCTCCCCGAGGAGCGGGCACCCCACCGAGCGGGCCTCAACTAAAATCTCACCCCTCAACGTTTTCAGGCGGATGCTTATTTATGGCGCCTTTTTTAAAACGTGTTCAACGGGAGGCGCTGCACTTTAGGCAATTGTGTTGATCGGCCGCCACTTGAAAGGCAGGACCGGCTCAAGTTAAAAAAAAACAAACCCGGACAAAAATATTTTTTTCCGATTTTTTTCTGCCGAGAAATGCCCTAAAAACGTTTTTGAAATTCAAATTCCTTGGGCCCGTGACGACACGGGCCCAAAAAGCTGATTGGCTGCTCTGCCGCGCTAAGCTGAAGCGTCCTAACTGACAAAATTTGATATTTTGTCCTAAATGCATTTTTGGATACCTACCTTTAACTAATTCACTAAGCAAAATCGTCCTATCTCATTTTATTAACCGCCAAATCTGTTACTAGATAAAATAAATGAGCGTCGCAAATTTATGAAAAAATATAAAATTGCTTCTTTTAATGGAACACCCTGTATCTTTGTGGATTTTTTGAATTGCACGTATTTTTCCGATTCCAACAATATAAATATGTTATATGTTTGCTCTAAACATTCGCAAGATATTCCAAATTGTAGATAAATACGATTTTTATATTTAATCAAGGTTGCCATGGAAAAACATTTCATCTTAGACAAGAGCATTCCTGTAAATCCATTATTTTTGGGACAATACACCTTGGTACCCTACAACATTCATTTAAGTAATTTTTTTCTAACTCGAAAAAGAAAGGCTCTAGGGGTGGGTCAAAATATACGGGAACGCCCTGTACATATAAGTATTCTTAAATGCGTTTACAAAGCAAAAAGGTCCTATCTGGCAGATTGGACTAATCAGTTTAGGAATACTTATTTGGTGTGTGAACAGTTCGCGACATAGGACAAAATAGCTTATGTTGATAACACTAAACGTCCATAAAAAATTACCAGAAATGCGCTAGGAAATGCACGTAAATTAGAACAAGTTCTAAATGCATGCATTTTGTTGCAGCACCTCAGTTGCATGCATGGAAATGCAGAAGTGAAAACCGAGGTGAGAACCTTACTTTTATGGGAGAAAATATTATTTTTTTATAAAGGGTGTCAGCAAATTACACCGACAACACTTAACAGATGATAGGAAATGTGATGTTAAGAACTTTTTTTAAATAAACATTTGTCCGCTGACGCTTTGTTTTTAACATACAGCGTGTTAAAATTAACTTATTAAAATGATTTTTTTAAAATTATACGTGGAATTACTAAAGATATCGACTTTAAATTTGGTAGGGATCATAATGTCGTAAAGTGCTATTGAAACAAAGTAATTCAGGAATTTTTTAAGCGCCAGTGGCTTGCGTAAGAGTAATGCGAGTTCCGTTTTTCAAAATAACGTTTACGCCTAAGGATTTTTTTAGTAAACGGAAATAGTTCTGCAATCCACGATCAATTGTTCTAAACAGAAAATGTCTCAAATTTACTAAAAAGGGACTCCCTCTAAAATTGAAATTTTAACTGAAAATCATTAATAATAAGTATATATCTACATTATTTCTTAAAAACACAAAAAATCCATAAAAGGCTTTGGAACTATGATCAATTAGTGGCCATGAACAAATGACTTTTTCAGCTGTCATACAAAGATGTTAGGTTAATAATCATTTTGTGTTATATAATTTATAAAAATCGTTTCAATAAGTTAATTTTAACATGCTGTACCTATATTAAAAACGAAGCATTAGCAGATAAATGTTTACATTTAAAAAAAGTTCTTAAAATCGCATTTCCTATCATCTGTCACGTGTAGTTTGCGGACACCCTGCATACAAAAAAATCAGTTTTATCTGATATTTTGTGTGTATATGTATATTTTGAAATTTATTTGAATTAAAAAAAAATGAAGGGTAGTTTTTCATCTGAATTTATATACATACTTATTTATATTTGAAAGAAAATTTTCCTATCTTTCAAAAGTCTGATATCTGCTTAAGTAATTAGATAACTAAAATGATGATAGAATTGTTTGCCGATTATACTCTACCTAAAATTTTGGATCATTTAAACACAATCTAAGAGATGGCATATAAAAAAAAAGTTAAACGTAAATATCCCGAAACTAACTTTTATTCAGTTAGGACGCTTCAGCTTAGCACGGCAGAGCAGCTGTTTTGCGACGTTGACACGATTTACGGCAATATCGATATGTTTCTATTTGAGATTTGTGAAGACTGAAGAAGAAGAAAATTTACCTAACTTATATTTTGTGGCAAAAGCCAAATAGGCGTGTACCCCAAGAACGGTAGACTAGGACACACGACCCACAAAACAACTATCTGTGTACAGACACAGATAGTTGTTTTGTGGGTCCGTATACAGGACCGTACAGGGTACAGGGTCGAGTTCGGACAACCGTTTATACAACTGTCTTTCTCTAGAGAATCGATATCGATTCAATGTGCACGTCTGAGATTGGAACGGAAATTGAATTTTTGGGGCTTCAATTACTAGTATAACCGGCAACGTCACACACGCAATTTCATTGCTCAAAATTAAGGCGCCCAGTTTAAAATTTTTATAATTTTTTTAGTTAATAACAAAATTAGTTATTAATTGCATTCTAGTAGTAAGCAATATCGAAATTCGATTGAGTGAACAAGGCCCATTTGTTTGTAGGTGCTATGTTTCATGTGACCCCACAGGAAAAAATTCAAATGGATTTAAGTCTGGTGACATTGGTGACCAAGCAACAGGACCTCCGTGTCCTATCCATTGGTCATAAAAATTCTCATCTATAGCCACTATCGTACTATTCTTAATCGATGAGGCGGAGCACCATCGTGCTTTATCCACAAATTTCTAATGAAATCTAATGGCAAATTGTCCAAAACATTTTCAAGATTATTCCTCAGAAAGTCCAGTACATAGCTCCGTTTAGCCGCCACGTATAAATCTCACGAATAGTATAATTTACGTGTATCTACGCACGTGGAAATTCCGACTTTACCCGCAAGAGTAAACAGGTTGAAATTTGTCTAGTTATATTTTTCAGGAAGTTCAACTGGGGGAATTATTTCTTTCGTTTTTTTTACTAGGTAGTCAATAGGTATATCACATGCATGACAGATGACGCTACTGATTTTTCGAAATAGTGCGGTGACACATTGATGGAAACGCATTGCTACAAGCACAGACCTATAATATATATAGCTTAGCGAAGCTATATAGATCTGTGCTAGAAATTATAAGAGAAAATTGGAAAAGTAGATTTGATGTAAATAGGTTCCCCCTAGACCTAATCAAGGAAATCCACCGGTAAAAATGCGTTTTTCATAAATAGGTAGAAATACAAGTTGTATGGACTGAGACTAGTTCCGCAGACCACAAGGCTCCCATTTCAAATACTTCACATGTCCAAGTGTGTGCGCTCGCACTTTTCTCAACTTTCCTGTGAAACTTTTCTCGTCGACAAATCCGCAAGAAGACGGGAAAGGGAACCTCCTGAAACGAAATCGAAACTTTGTTAGTTGGCCCGTGGCAGATAGATAAGTCCTCTCCTAAGTCCCGCACAATGGTATAGGGACTTTAAACAAGCTCCGGAAATGAGCATCTGCGATAGCATCGCTATCGCGCCTATAAGGTGCCCCTTTTGGGGAGAGATTCATGAGGAGATTTTCCAGGGGAAAATGGAGGAAGGACAGGTGAGCTCTTAGCTGTTTTTTTTTTGTGGAAGAACAACGAAATAATCGGAAAAATCACCGCAGTTGGACAAATACTGTTATATTTTTTATTGTTTGCTTTGTCACCATGAAAACTCAACAGTTTTAAGCCCTTATAAAAAAGGGAAGAACTAGCTCATCTGTCACGAGTTCACTAACTATTAAATGAGTGACGGTGACATTAATCTGATAAAATAGCGCATACGATATTCTAAAATCAAACTCAGCATTAGTGGTATATGACGGTTCCAAGCGTTGGAAAGTTGATGTCAACTGTGCTGCATAGTAATTTTATTTCTAAAATAACGAAGTCAATCGTTACCCTTTATCTGACTCTGTGCTCAACGTTCGGCAACAATGTTTAATTGCAATCTGCGCCGTTGCGAGCACTCGAAACTTCTGTTACCGGGATTCATTATTTTTAATAAAGTTAGTTTATCATTTCCACCACTATGGCGACGCCGTAAAAATTCGGCAGCGAATAAAAAAGCGTAGTGCTTAAACTTGTTCCCGCCATGGGAATTATAAATAGCTGCACTAAAGCTCGGCAAGGACTGACGTATTTTAAAACTCAATGGATATTCGGAATGAATATCATATTCGAATGGACGATGACATGTCTATTAAACATGTATAAATATGTCTGTATGCCTGATTTAGTGATTTCCTTCGGCCCACCAGTGTTGCCCACCCAAAATAACGGAAGGACGTGTAACGCGTATATTTTTATAGCAGGTAAGATCATAGTTAAAAGATTTATTAGAATTTAATTTTTATTAACGTAACGTGCGGGTATGCGGTTTTTTGTTTAAGGTTTACTAGAGGCGGTGTTTGTGGTACAAAAAGTATACACAGTTTTCCACAGATCTTTAATTTTGCATTATTCGTGTTTAATCGTTTTAATTAAATTTCTTCATGAAATGAAATTGCCTGCGGTTTTGAGAGTCTATAAATATTTAGACAGACTCATAATAAGGGTATTTTGTACACATGTTGAAAGAGGAATATCAATAACTTATCAAGTTTATTTGTTTATACAGGGTGCTATAAAAAAGTGGGTGTATCTGCATAACGGACCTCCTAAATACAGCTGGACTGCTATTCCCATAATATTAAAAATGTCCGGAACAGGCTGCCCCCATGTTGTGCTGACAGCAGGGTTGAAGCCAATAAGAAAGCTGTGTTTTTTGGCGGGTTATTTAAAATGAAGTGAAAAGGAGGAAGAAGAAGACTTGAACCTAAATGGTGAGAACAGTACCCCTGGCGCACATGATGGCGGCAGCGCCCTCTGGCGGTTGAACAAAAATTGGTGGAGGGGAAAAGCACCAATAGCAGTCCAGCTTTATTTAGGAGGTCCGTTATCTGCATCCACAGACTCTTTAGACTTTAAAATACTGCGACCCTTAATGTATAACTTTTTACTTCAAATAAAAGTCGAAAATTAATTTTACTTAAAAAAAAATAAAATTCGAGAATAAGTCGAACAAAAAAGGGTTTAAGTTTTGAGCTACCATTTTTACTCTGCGCATACGCCTGTAGCTTAAATGTTTAATGTTGCTACATTTATTAGGGTTAATATCCCGCAATTTTTTTACTATTGTATCTAAAATTTTAATTTACGATTTGTTATTTTTGGAAATTTTTTGGCTATTTTAGTCTTGGCATCTCTAAACAATAATTTTCATGGGCTTTGAAATATCGAGCTTAAATTTTTCATGAGTTTTCGATAAATACATCTCATGTCTAATGTAAAATAAAAAAATTAAAATATTTTGAGAGTTTTGGAAACAGCCCCTCCCCACAGCTTCTTGCTAGGCGGCAGTCTAGCCAAATTGGGGCTAGATATTTAAAAAACAAAATTTTGCTTGGAGATGCCAAGCCTGAAATAAACAAAAAATCGCCAATAAATAGTCAGCCAAAGTTGTTTGTAAAATTTTATTATCGGTCAAAAAATACGAAAAATAAAAAAAACTATAAATTCTTTAAACACAAAAAATTTGAAATAAAAAAATGATTTAATACAAAAGATAGTTAGGAATCCAATGACGGTGGAGTTCCTCTTCCTGGCATTCGGTTTGACCATAAGTGAACATTACTTGGCTAATTTTTGGAGACACCGGTTTTTAAGTTTCTGTTGTCCTCTCAATTCCAACTACATACAATTTGATGGAGCTATCTCAGAAAATAATACATACTAGATTTGTGCGATATTTTTTAAAATATTTAATATCGCAGCGTGTTTCTTGCTATCGGATTTGTTTTGTTACATGAGTAAATAGGATTTTTGTGCTCTATCCAATGTAAAAATCCAATATGGTGACCAGAAGAAAACATGAAATTGGTTGTGATTGCTGGAAATCTATAGAAGGTATAGAAATTTATGGCAACCCTTTCGACTTGGCCATGACTAAAAACTTTAAACTACAAAATTTCACTAAATTCGAGGGTTATCAATGCGAAACGTTTTTAAAAAATCGCATTTTTTTCGTGATATTTCAGTATAGATTGCGAACGAATAAATGTATGGGATTTCAGAACAGAATATTATAACACTGGACTTCAGTGCCTTTTAATTCTTATGGCGACAATCTTTACTCTCGGTATTTATTTACTTATTTATTTATTTATTATCCAAACTGGTTAACAAACTTAACCTAATTACATGGATAAAAGATACATAATTAATGTTAACATACATTCATGCTCATAGTACCCACACGTACCAAAACGCCATTACGGACAAAAAAGAAAGAACAAAGTGACATATAAATTCATGTATTCATCAAAAAACTTAGAATCATGCCTCTAAAGGGGCCAACAGACATTGACCAATCTAAGTCGATGAAGGTATTAAGACCGAAGCATGACTATGAATGGGGCTCTAACTGTTGTAAGAACCAAGGGAACAATAAACATAAGCATTGTTCGGGTGCGTCGAGAGGGTACAGTTGACACTTTTGACCCTTGGTACATAATACGCTATTATCACACTAAATTTTGAACTACAATAACCATCTAATTTTTTTATATATTTCTGTTCCTGGGTGTCAACCATTTAAATCATGTACTCGTGTGTTATTACTAAAGGGCGGAATATATGCAAATTGCATATATATGCATTTTTTGCATATTTTATTCAATTTCGCAAAACATTGCATATTTCTCGAAAAACTATATTTTTGTGCATATTTGCATGTTCTTCCTATAGGTACTTATTTATAGATATAACCAAGATTATGAGAGCCCAGAGACAACTCGCAGTGTGCGTAGTGTAAACTCAAGAAATCCTGAAAAATGCGGATGTAGCTAACCAACTTGTTTTTATTAAAGTTATAATTTTAGTTTTATACCAGATATTAGAAAGTAGAAATTTAGGTTTAAGCGAAGAGTTCAAATCTTTAAAGGCAGTAAAGAGTATTTTTGATGATAAATCATCCAACGAAGTTGCACCTTGGCCTTATACCTTACTACCCAAATTAAAATATTGTCCTATTACATCGGCAGATGTTGAGAGAAGCTTTTCTATATATAAACATATTTTTACCGACAGAAGGCAAAGATTTTTATTGGAAAACTTTAAAAAGTATTTAATCATAAATTCCTACTAAATTTCAAATTAAAATGTTTTTAAAGTTCTGCTTTAATATAGGTATATTTTACGAGGTATTTTATGTATTTGTTTTCCTTTCTCCTTTCTCTAAAATCAGTTTTGTTGTTTTTTAAGGTATTTGTCCATGTAAAATAAATGCAGATTATTGCATATTTGGCCAAATAAAGGCATATTATTGCAGATTTTAAATAAAAATGATGCATATATATGCGCATATTTCGATGGAAATCAAATGCATATATTCCGCCCTTTAGTTATTACCATATAATTTTTTTATTAAAATTGTTTTTTTAATTTTTCCATTTTTCTGAGGTATTACTAACATAATGTTTCGATCAATACAATGATCTTCATCAGAGAAAAACATTTTTTTTAAAATAATTATAAGGTGCTAAAAATAAACATACCTACTAAAATTATTACAATACTATACAGCATTTTAAATTTTTTTTATTCAGTAATTATTTTCAAGAAATATACTTACAAAACATAACGTTATAAAGTAGGTTGGTTTAATGTTACAATTCTTTTATAATATTATGAACATTTTTGTTTTCAAGTATGAAAACATTTTTGTAGAACCAGCTGTTGTAGTGGAGGATGTGTCGCATTTCGCGCATCGATACAAAAATTAAATAAAAATTTTATAGGGTAAAAAATTTTATATGGTAATAACACACGAGTACATGATTTAAATGGTTGACTCCCAGGAACAGAAATATATAAAAAAAATTATAATTTTGACAACCAGGACAATAATACAAACTAATAATAACCATCTAAATAAATGAAGGCATAAGAAAAGTTATATTATTTTATTCCAAAGAATCTGTGGACATACGGTGCCAGTCCTTCTTAAATTTTCTTACCAAAAATAGTGATTGGAAGCTGGTTAACTATATAAGACGATCGCAATTTAATTCGGTTCCTAGACCTTGTCGGGACAGTAGTATGAGAAAATGTCCCTTATAACTCCTAGTCGTCGCTTTTCGATAAAACACCAACCCCGAATGTAGCAACAAGACGACAGGACGTAAAAACCTCCCGAAATCACTAACAAAGTGCCCGGAACCCATCTCGGACCGTCCCCACCGACCATCAGCGCCGGACGTAAAATAAAAATCAGCGCGGTGTGTCCGAAGCCGGCTGTAAAACGGGCGCGGGTCCCGGCCGGAGTGCCCTTAAAGCGGGAAAGCCCACAAAGCCCGTCGGAATTGTCTGCGCGGCGATTGGCTTCGTTTACTGGAAAATCTCGGCTGGATCCGCTGCATACGTTCACGTTATCCCGGGGGCCTTAGCGCGTCGATGGCGCTCCTCTGTTTCCCGCCCGCCTTCTTTCTGTTCGCGACGGAAAGAAAAGGCCCGGAAAATGGCCTGATCCTTAACTGGAAAACGACAATTTGCGTTGGGGAGGCAAATGAGAGGCGAATTGTAATGGAGTGGTAACTAACTGGCATCCAGGTAACGCAGTAAAAAATATTTACATATATTTAAATGGGTAATTTTAATGGCCTGTATTATTATGTATATTTACTAAGCAAAATATGTAAGTTTACCTTGAATAGGTAAATTTACATAATATAGGTACCGTGTAAATGCACTTAATTATCCCCCATCAATTATGTATATTTACGTGCACCATTAGGTTTACTTTCAAGAATTCACAGTATTTGTGTAAAATTACATTAAAGTTCATGTAGTATCACTTAAATTGAAGCGTAAAATAGAGTAGCTTTTTAACGTTAATTTAGTATTTAAAGATAAAATTACGTGAATATAAATGTGTATTTACGATTTATCGTCAAAGAAATTAGCTAGGTAAGTAAGTAATTTTAATAAATATTTGTAATATTACTAATGGAAGTATGAATATTTTATCTTTCAATTATGGTAAAGTTACTTATTAACAACTGTAGTTTTTTTACATATTCGTTGTCGTAAAGTTACACGTCGATTACACCGATAGCTGGCTATACAGAGTGTTTCCTAAACATGTAGCACAAATTTAAGGGGCTATTCCCGAGGCTATTCCTATAAGTATAAGGTCAAAATAAGAAAAATGATTTCTGTAAAAAAATGCCCAGAAAGCTTTATTTCCGAAATACAGGATATTAAAGTTTTGTAAAAAACGTATTTTTTATTAGTATCTAGGAATTGTTTTTAATAAAGCAAATAAAAATACAACCTTTTTTTGTTCCTTGATTTTTTTCGTATGTCGGTTCGTTTTCGAGAAAAATAAATAAAATTCAAACTTAATATACCTACCGGCTGTTGTCAAAAAGTTATTTCAAAAAATACCGTTTTCTAAAAAATTGTGAAAATGGATTTTAACACGAAATGTTAGTAATGAGTATACGGGGAGTAACGCAGATTTTTGAGGAAACTTGTATATTTTGGGTTTTTTAAATTCCTTTTGTTCTCCCAATTCCAACCATATATATTTTTATATAGTTATCTCTAAAAATAACCAAGCAGTAAATTTTTGTTTTGATAAATTTCGTCAATTATTATGATAAATTCACATCTTTGGAAGGGATGCTAAAAATATATCGTTAGAGATAACAATATAAAAATATATATCGTTGGAATTGGGAGAACAAAAATAACCTAAAAAGCAGAAAATATACAGGTTGTTTCAAAAATCTGACAAAGTGATGCTCACTTCCGGTAAAACCGGAAGTCAGAAATGAAAACCGACACTTTTTCGTTACTTACCGTATACTCATTACTAACATTTCGTGTTAAAATCTACAATTTTTTGGAAAACGGTATTTTTTGAAATAACTTTTTAATATATACTATTAATAATATTAAGTTTGGCACAAAGCAATCGAATTCCTCGGAAAATTCTACACAACTTTGGTTTTTGAACCATCGATTTATCTTTAAAATTTCCGAGAAAATCGGGTTTATCACGTTAACTGGGACACCCTGTACAAAAGATATCACTTAGTAATTCTGACCAGCTCTGACGGATACGATCTGTTATATCTCTCACAAATTCTGTAATAATATAATGGACACCAAACGCAGTCTGGTTATGCTGTACAAACATAATAAAAAATCTCCTCTGCTACAAACTATTTAATCATATTTGTAAAGAAAACAGTAACAAATTTAAAAGATATTTCTCTTAATTTACCTATGATTCCTGAGAGATCAGAGACATATTAGGCAAAATGCCACAAATGATGATGAAGTCACAAAATGAAGACACTTCCTACACCTACTAACAAAATACCTATCTAAAAGTTTATATAACAAAAATATCAATTATATTATTTGTTAACACTAAATTGACATTTTAAATTCATCTCAGTTATAATATAGGTACTTACTGTTTACAATAATTGGTTGGATATAGTATAAGGAATCCGAAAAAGAAAGCGGGTTCAGGCGTGGCGTGTTGAAAATATGGCGACTGGCAGGACCTCATGTCTGTCTGTTGTCTCTGATGCATAGTATGGCACTAGCTGCTGTTCCCTTCGGCGTCCTGTGAAATGGCCGGCGTGCTGCGCCGCTCTCCATGCAGTACAACAATAATTATTCGTCATTAAACTATGCAGTATTCCGGAATACGTCATATGACAGGGACACGGTACTCTCGGAATAGCGCACGGCACTCACCATGCCCAATGGAGGAAGATGCGGAAGGTGTCAGGCTTCTAGAAGCCTCACCATGCGCATGCTTCGAGTTACTATTACATGCAAATGCATGTAATTTTTCTTTATTTTACGTAATATATTCTAAATTTACATTAAATTACATAATTTATGGTAAAATAATGTATTTTTCATTTTATTTACATTTTTTGCTCAATTTTACCTCTATAGACTTGTAAAATAAGAATTACCTATAAAGCATGTAAAACTTTACCAGTTTGCAAACGATAAGTTTACATCGACTTTTTATAGTGAACAGTAGGTATACTTATAGGTATTACTGGCATACCATCAAACCCCTTGCTAACATCAACAGACATACCTAAATATGTCCGTGATTTCCACCACCTATAGTTATTTGTATACCAAGGAACTGGAGTTTACGTTCTTCAGTGGTTTTCTTATACAAGGGGTCCCAACGAAAACGTAACAGCCCTGTAACGGCTGGGAATTTCTTAAAAAAAAAACCTCAAAAACAGGTCGATTTTATTTGTAAGAGGACATATTTTGTCTTAATTTAATAATTCTCTCTGCAACACCCTAAGCGGCGCAACGTTGAAAAGTCCTCTCAATTCTCTAGCACATTTTTGAAATTCCATCAATGGTGCAGAATGTATTTTAAATTCTGTATTGGTTATTATTTTTAAATGATTAAGGTAAAAAAGGGTTAATACAAACTCGATGTATTTATTTTCTTAATTAGGCCTGTTTTGCGTTTTTTCGCAAAAAAATTGCCAGTCGTTACAGGGTCTGTTTCTGTTACGTTTTCGTTGGGACATCCTGTATGTTCGATATCCTGTATGTATGGGTCGATCGAATTTAGTGACTGACATTTTACCCAGCACTTCCCATTATTCAACCAGCTAAAATTTTGCACATAGCTTTGGTTCTGATGACAATATATAGAATATATCTAATATCGTTTTATTTTAACGGCAAATTGCACTAAAAATTAGAAAATATTTTTTGTTCAGTTTATAACCGGATCAGAATGATTTTCTACATTTGTAAAAGAAAACCACTGAGCGCTCATAAAATATTACTGTTGTTGTTATTTTACAACAAGATAAAACCTTTTGTTTGGAGATAATAGCCTGAATCTTTTTTGTGTGAAAAACCTTCGGAAACCATTCTTTTGATCTCCGTGTTATTTTCAAAATACAAATCCAAGGCCGGCTATGATTTTTTTTTCCATTTTTTTACCATTTTTTACACCACAACGTTAATCAGGACACTCCAGATCCCCCATGCACCAAATTTACAGGATGTCCAAAGTTAGAGCAAAATGGGAATTTTAGGGGCATTTGGCATGTCAAGCGTGCCATGTAATCCCCTCATAACAGTTCAATGATCAACAGGACCATTCAAAGTTTTGGTGTGCAAAGATTCAATACAAAAATTTACAGGGTTTTTTCTCTGGGCCAACTCAAAATTTTTATGAAACTTTATACGGGTAAAGAGTGCGGTCTGGAATTATTGAAAGAATATTAGTAAACACAAAAATAATTTATTTTTTATAAAATGCTTACCAACAAATAAAAAACAACTTAAATTATTGGACCTTTCTCGACAAAGTCACTGTCGTTTTCGTTTCGTTGGCGTTTTCTGTTGTGGTACATCAGCTACCTATATATAGGTAGGTACCTACTTGATTTTTGACCCGTATAAGTTCCAAAAAATTCAGTACTTTGAGATGGCACAGAGAAAAACACTCTGTATATTTTGTATTGGATTTTTGCACACCAACACTGTAAGTGGTGCTGTTGAACATTCAACTATTTTGAGGGGTTCCATGGCACACTTGACTTGCCAGATGCCTTTAAAATCCCTATTTTGACAACCTGCAGGGAGTTCCATTGCTCCCTGCATATTTCTTGTTCAAATTTGGTATATGGGGTTTTTGGGGTGTCCTGATTAACGCTGTAGTGTCGGATTTTAAATAAAAAAATCGGTGAATTGTTTTCGTAAAAATCGGGGGTATAAAAATTCGTAGCCGAATTTTAAAAATGGTATAGGAAGGTTAAAAGAAGCGGTTTTGAACAAAAAAAAATCAGGCGATTGTCTCCAAAAATAAAGAATTTATGGACTTGTATAAGTTTAGTAAGACTCCCTATGTAATTTATATGTGATAAAGGGCATAAGCACTCAAAGTTAACAAAAAAGTCTATAGTAACCGCATACACGTGTTTCATGCTATTTGGCAATCATCAGAACAGTGTAACATTAACCAAATCAAAAAGATAGGCATGATTTGGGAAGCAACAAATGAAGTCCAGGCAGGAGCCAACAGCACATTTGCAGCTTCATTCAGCACATCCTCTGAATTTGGGGCTTGTACTAACATCTCCACGGAGGCTGCTAAAGCGACCTGCGGGGAAATCTTCATAACCCAAGATACAATGACAACAAGGATGTAAGATTGTGAGTGTAAATGGGCATAAGCACTCAAAGTTACCAAAAAAAGACTAGTGTGATAATAGGTATGTTTTATCACAATGCTGATTGATTGATAGGTGTACTGTTAGAATTATTAAAGGTAAAAATGTAAACGCAAATCAAAATGGTTAGATGAAGCAGGTACAATTTTTGAGCCCCCAATGGTTTACTTTTACAAATGTTGAAAATTCAGCATTCAGCAGAAATTTGGTTATAAAATAAAGCCATTGTTTTAAAAAGTTTTTTAATTTATTTTTCAGTTTTTATATGAGGTCTGTATGACAGTATTTTCACCCAAAATAAACAGACGACGCATATTCATTCTAATCTCAAAAAAAATTATGCTCGAATTTGAAACCGTGCTGAAATTCGTTATCGATTTTTATCTGTGGATAGATCTTGAGTGAATCACTCTAACGACAATAGAAAAACCGATATAAATAAATTTTGCAGATGATAATATATTCAAGAAAAAAATTCAAAAAGATGACAAAAGTAAATCACTACCACTTGTAGTTGTTGTGTGGCTTCTTGGCAAAAGCTGAAGCAAAATTAACGAACAATCACAATAATTATTTCTTGCATTTTATACCTACTGTTTCTTAGATTTAAAAAAAAACAAACAAACAAAAAACAATTAAAACGTTTGAATTTTTGTTAATATTTTAAATCACTATGGAAATGAGTAGTAGTAATACCTTAAATTGCCTCAAATCTCAAAGGATTTTCAAAAGCAACACACTGTTGTAGGTAATCGCAATTGTAATTATTACAATTATTTCTGAAATGGGGCGGTTCCTCTTATTATCAAGAATTTGAACTTTGGGTTAGGTAGGGAAATATTATGCACCAATGGAGAAAGTTTTCCTTTAGAATAAAACTCGACATGTCTGAGCAAATGTTAAAACTAGTTTCGGCTTTCAAATTATAGGGTGTGTTTTTCAAATGAACGTCCTTATACGGAACGAAATGCAAACCATTTTCTTCAAATCAAAGGAAGTTTTAGGACCCAAATTTTGTGCACTGTTTCTGCCGGCAAGGCGAGCAATTTATTATTGTTTTGATACCTAACTGACCGCGTCCGAAATCACGGCCGCGCCGCGGACGGCGCGGCCCCCGAAAGTTGTCGCGCGGTGTCGCGCGCTTCCCGCGGCGCCTCCGCGGCGTCGCCGGGCGCCAGTTGCGCGCCGGCCAGCGTCGGGGCGCCCACGACGTCCCCGTGCCAGTGGGAAACGCGCGCGCGCGCCGCCATGGACGGGTGAATTGTTTCCCATCGCTTCCGGGAAATCGCGGGGGAGATGGCGTCCGCCGGGGACTCGCCGAGCCGTGGGGATGGAAGGTTGGTACCAGCAGTTTTCTTAGTTTTTTTTTAATTTTTTCGAATATGAATTTTTTTATTTAAATTAATTTATTTTTTATTTTTTTATAACCCTCATGGTATTTGCAATTAGTTAACGTTATGATGTTTCAAACAGTACACCTTTTTCTAGAGTATAAAGCACGTTAAAATTTTTATAAATAATAAAATATTTAAATAATGAAATGGTTATAAAAAAGTTGTAAATAATTAAATAACGTAGAAGGTTTTTAATAAAACATAGCAACAGGGTCTATAATTTTATTTAAAATAATAGTATTTTAAAGAATTTGAAAGGGAACATGTTTTTACCTCGACTTGTACAGGGTGGCTCACTATAAATTGACACCCCTTTAACTTGTTAATTTTTGAGGTTAGAAAAAAGGTTTTTACAAAAGTTTTAGATACCTACTAATACAAAGTTTTTTTGTGACGCTATTGGACCTCATACAGTGTTTTCTAGAAAGCTGTGGCACGCATAACTTATGTTTTTTTTATATGGAACACCTTGTATATTTCTGGGTTATTGAATTGTAGGTATTCAATAAAAATTAAATTTCAAACAATAAATTTGACGAAGTTTATTAACTATGTTACTATTTAAGATTTCTCATTTCTCTCAATTTCTCTTCTTCATTTTTCTCAGAAATCTTAAAATAGCCCGTTTTGTTTTCCAAAGCGTGAATATACTTGCAAACTGTCAACAGTTATTGGCAACCTATGACCCAAGGAGTAATCCCAAAAAGGCTCAGTTCTGAACGAACGGTTGGAGCGAACATATACAGTGTGGATAGAAATTGTGGAATATTGCTTATATTTCTTAAAATATTCCTCATATGAAAAACTTGTTTTAATAAAAGTGTTAGGGGAAATTATTTACCGTTTAGTGATATCAAGCAATCTTTCGTAGCACAAAAAATGTTGTTGCCATGGTAACCGACTTGATTTTTTTAAATGGCACCATTTACGTTTTTTGGTGAAAATTGATACATTGGAACTTTCTGAATACGATACAATACAATTTTAATGGGGTCGCATAAGAAAAAAATACAAAAAAAAATAAGTTTTCTATTATGCCATTGACAATGTTTATCAAAATAATTATTAATATCAAGTTAACCATGCCAAAATCAGAACAATGGGAAACTGTCACTAGCTGTCAGTTGCTCGTAATTGTGTGCATTGTTACAGTAAACGTACTTTTTTACTCAATTTTCTGTGTACTTAAGTACTTAGTAAGTTACCACGGGTCTTGAATTACGTGAAACGGAAAGAATACAGGTTAACATACTAAGTACTTAAGTACACAGAAAATTGAGTAAAAAAGTACGTTTAGTGTAACAATGTACACAGTTACACAGCTAGTGACAGTTTCACATTGTTCTGATTTTGGCATGGCTAACTTGATGTTAATAATTATTTTGATAATCATTGTCAATAGCATAATAGAAAACTTAATTTTTTGTATTTTTTTCTTATGCGACCCCATTAAAATTATATTGTATCGTATTCAGAAAGTTCCAATGTATCAATTTTCACAAAAAAAAAGTATATGGTGCCATTTAAAAAAATTAAATCGGTTACCATGGCAACCACATTTTTTGTGCTACGAAAGATTGCTTGATATTACTAAACGGGAAATAATTTCCCCTAACACTTTTATTAAAACATGTTTTTGATATGAGGAATAGGTATTTTAAGAAATATAAGCAATATTCCACAATTTCTATCCACACTTTATAACATATATACTTCGTTGGAATAATTGTAAAATTGTGTAGAATTCAATAAACCACAAATATATAAGGTGTTCCGTATAAAAAAAAACATCAGTCATATCTGCCACAGCTTTCTTAAATGCACTGTATAAGGTTCAATAGTGTCACAAAAAACTTTTATCTAGAACTTTTGTAAAAAACTCTTTTTCTAACCTCAAAAACTAACTACCTAGTAAGGGGGGTGTCAATTTATAGTGAGCCACCCTGTATATTAACGTCTTTCTGTATGCCACTAGTAATTTAAAATCTTATTTATATCTTATATAATATACCTACTATTAAAAAATACACAGAATTAATTCTTTTGCATTTTAGTTGTTGTTGTTAAATGATGTGAAATGTCTCTCTCAACAGCAACCACATGATTTTCTTTATCTGTCGATAAATTTTAACAAAATGGACATAACTACTATCTACTTTTGATAATCTCTAAAACTGTCGAAAAAACTAATGCAAAAAACTGCCTTTTAGGATTTTTTTTTCAAGCTTTTATTTACAGTTTGTTCAGCGAATGTTCGGCCCTACGTCACACCTTTGTCTGACTCGTACGACCGATATCCATCGTATATTAATTATAATGAGTAAGACAAGGACGGGAGTTGTGACGTAGGGCCGAACATTCGCTGAAGAAACCATGTATGTGTGGGTCGAATCTTGCAAGATGAATTAGAACCACTTCCTGACATCCGATTGAGCTGAAATTTTGCATACCTATAACTTTAGTTCTGGTGACAATACAATATGCAATACTCAATATTGTAATACCTACTTTCCAAATGGCCGTCGTCACAAGATGGCCGATGATGTATTTTTTGTCAATCCCCTTAAGATGGCTATCAAATGAAAGGGTTTGAAGTGTAGAAAACGATAAAGTTAGTGACATCACACTAAACTCAATATGGCCGCTGCTCCAAGATGGCGGATTACCTATTTAATACCCAACATGGGTATCAAATGAAAAGGCTCGAGGGGTAGAAAACAATAAGGTGAATGACTTCATACTAAATCCAATGTGGCGGCCGCCCCAAGACGGCGGATTACCTAATTCTTCACAACCTCCTCGACATGGGTATCAAATGAAAGGATTTGACTAGTAGAAAACAATAAGATGAATCACGCCATACTAAGTCCAATAAGGCGAATGCCCCAAAATGGCGGATTAAATTTCTTTACCGCCCTCCTGACATGGGAATCAAATAGGTACTAAAAACCACAAAATAAAATATAAAAAAAACAAGCTTTTATTTAAGCTATGAACGGATAAAATAAGTTTAAGTTTTCATTAAGATAATTCAAACCCAAACTGCGACAAGCCTTTTTAAATCAAAAGGCTTGTCGCGCGAAATTTTCATAAAAGTAGGTACCGATTAATTTTATCGGACAGTGTCGATAAACAAGTATGTGCCAAAGTATGTATTTTCTTTACAGTTCGCACGACAAGCTTTTTGATTTAAAAAATCTTGTCGCAGTTTATGGCATTGAATTATCTTAACGAAAACCTAAACTTATTTTATCCGTATATATTATACTTTACTAAGTCAAAATAACAACAAAATGGCAATACATTTTAAAAACTTCTTCCCACCAGTTTTTTTAAGTATACTATATCCTGGATAGACGAAAAAGTAAAAATGATGGATATTAAATATCTATTACCATTTTGTTATTATTTTGATTTCCTAAAGTAAGTAAGACATAATCTAGCATAACTATCAAAAATCCGACTTAATTTCATGGATAACTGTTAATGATTTTTTTTTTGTAAATTTAAGTTTACATAACTTGCTAAAGTTAAACGCAAATATAAAATGTTATATCGTCGCAATTTAAAAAATTATCTCTTTTAAAATATCCAAAAATATACAGGATGTATATTATTAAAAACAAAAAATATATTTGTCCCACTTTTACGATACACCCTGTATAAACCACAAGTCTACCTTTCTAAAGACCGTTCTTACCTTGCAACTTTTTTATAAAAAAAAAATTCTATTTGCAAAAATTAGGGAAATAATAGGGGAGGGCAGAGTTTTCGCGTGAAGACCCTGTACAAACTACCTACTATTTTCGTATTTGTCGTAGATTTCTGTCCATATCTACTTTTACTATTTCACTATCCTTGTTGTGAGAAATCAATTCTTTTGATTCATCGAAAAGAACAACCAAATTAAACTGTATTCTTTTCCTTGGTCAACAATCTGTTTCTAATAATACTACCCCCGGAAGGCTTTACTTCTCAAGAAACACAGGCACAGGGGCGTAGTCGAGACTGGAAAATACGGTTTGTTTCGTGTTCCGATGTGACGAGTGTCATAGGGATGTAAAAAAAATAGGATTAACCGGCATAGGGAAAAAATAGGTATATGTAGAAATATCTGGATTCGTTTTTAATTCGCTGTTTCATTTAATTGACGCGAGCCTTGCCTAATAATTATCGCTACATTTCCTGCTTTCTCACAACAGGCGTCGTAAAACTGGTAAAACTACTGATAGCGGCTATGCGCAAGGCAGTGACGTGTTACTCGCCCCAGCCATTTTATTGCGACGCACCTAGAACTAGAACACAACTCTGTTGACTGAGAAAATCATAAATAAAATTCATCATTCAATGCATAAAAAGACTTTTGACCTTCAATGATTGTTAACAAGGTTACCAAGCAAATGAAGCTCCTTTCACGCGCACATGCAAGTGGGTTGATATCATATCCTTCCTCATATCCTACCTTATTAGATTTTGTTTTACTTTGCATTATAAATTGCTTATTTTGTAATACCTATAGTATAGTAGAAAGTCCACTTGTAAAATCTGCACGCAAATGTGTCGTGCATGGCATTTTACAACAATTTTCTAATTGACTTGCAAAAGACAATGTTGGCGTGTGTCCCATTCGCAACCTGATTAACACACCATCAAAAACCGCCTCTACGTCGCGCTATTGCCCCAATTTCACGCACTTCCGCGCCCCAAAACACCGCCACTAAGTAGCAACTATAGCAGCCGGTTCCGACTGGACAATACCTTTATTGTGGGTCTCTCCCCCCATTAGCGCCGTGACCGCGCCGCACGGCGAATTTGCCGCCAGGCGGCCATTGTAGCCACGCCGAAACTGCTGTTATTGTTTATAACACGGCCATAAACAATGCCGGTGCATTGTTGTTTACGAATTAATGTTATGTATCAACGCAGGGGGGAGTCCGAGGCTGACCGATGCCATGGGGCACTGTCAATATTTGTGGTTCGATACCTACTTATTTATAATGCTATGGAATTCACCGTGCTACGCATTGTTTCTCTTGAAAGTTCAATTTTTTCTAGCCAGCTATAATTGCAGGGCTAATATTTTCTCGCGGGTGATAATTTTATCAAAAAATGGGGGAGTGAGTTCCTTTCGGTACCTATGCTAGTATTTCTAGACTTTGCCTATACCAATGATCTATATACCTAGATCCATAATCCAATATACACAACTTCGTCCTCAACATTTTGATGTTTATTTACAAAATTTTTCTGCAGAATTGCAACACTTCCCTAATGTGACACATAATGAAAGCACTTATTTCATACAACGTAAATGGTATAGCAAAGTCATCAGAGATATGTAATTATGTTAATATTATCTCTTTATTATATAATATATCATATTATAATTATTGGTAATATTAAAATACACATGTTGAAAATATATTAAATTATGTACTAAGCCTGGTTGCATACAAGGAAAACTGGGGCAAGCGTAATAGATTTGGCAACGACGCTGCAGGACCGAACGCCTGTTTCTTGTTGTAGTGCGCGCCGAGTACAGGTTAAAAACGCTAATAAACTCTTTACATTTGTTTAACTATCATCATCATTAACTATTAACTATCATTTAACTATATAGTGAATAGTGATGGGGCGCTTAAAATGCGTCGTGTGTGGTGCTAGAAATACTGGATCAAACCGAACTTTCCACTGGTGGGCGATATATTTACGGATCATCTATGCACCACTACAGGGTCTTTGTTTTGATATTTTATTGTATATCAACGTGGCTTACAATGCCATTTGAATGGGTCATCTAGGTATACAGATCATTGGCCTATACCTTACAAATAGTGACGACGTGACGTATTATTAAAGATCGAATATTATTTACATGTCGACATTGGATACTTTAAGTGACTGCCATTATTATGTAAAATATTGAAAATTTTCATTGAAAAGCCCGCTATGATCCCCGCTCACACCTCTGAATTTTTCCACGCATGTGTATATTGGAACTCGCTTTGACCGTACGTGTTCGAAATAAGAATATCAACAATATCAACGTACACGGAATAAGGAATGAGCCGTTTTAGTTTCGTATATTTTTCCCTCTCTGCAAAACGATAGAAAGTTATCCAAGGAGAATACCTTACATTGGAAAAATATCTGTGTCTATTCTTGATATATTCATATATGAAACTTTTTGGTCACTATAGCAAAAATTGGTGTGTCTGATTGGTTACAAATAGGTAGAGGTTCTCGCTAACAATCTGTAGTTTAAGAGTCCTCTCATTTCTGTATAAAAATTCTGTATCTTAATGGTTGGATTTGTTTTTTGTAAAAATTATTGCCAATTTTCTTATTTCCACTTCTTGCAGTATATTCTATATTTACTGACTTTCTCTTAGCATTCTCTCGTTCACGATTGACAGACTCTGAAGGAAAGAAACTCTATTGTTTTATTAAGTATAGTTATTAGATTAAATTCCAGATTTTTTAGTTTCTAGTAATATTTAGTTGTTTGTATCTATTTTTAATAGTTTGGAGTGAAACAATGTTTTCTATTAAGGGCGAAAATCAGAGAATATCGTTTTCAGGCTATTTTACACCCTGATTAATATTAGAACAAATTAAAAATATCTCGAGAAATTAAACAAGTAACAGAAGATCCTAATCCAAGATTTGTTTTACCACCAGGGTCTATCAGCAGTGCACAAGACAGATAAAATGCATAGAAGACGGGAATAGTATATTTCATTATGAGTCTGGAAATAAAGATTTTTCCGTGCGCGCGCGACAAATTGTCATGCAAGTCATGCAAGCACAGAAATAGTTATTTATGCAACAAGTGCATAAAGTAGTACTTTTTTTCATGAATGGGAAAGTTGCGCGCACGAACCGCAGGTGAGTGCGCACAATCCCATGAATGAAAAAAAAAACACTTTATGCATGAGTTTCATACATTATTTTTTATACGATCGTGCTTAAACATTGAAATATTTGGGATGGGATTTTTGTGTTATATACTAAAGGGCATATAAATGCACTATGGTTTTCAATTACGAGGATTATAATATTTAGATCGCGGTCTCACTACGTTTACACATAGTATTGAAATCGATTTGAATATGTTTCTAGAATTATTGAAAACCGCATGAAGAGATTTTGAGATTGATTTGAATCTCAAAATAAATTTTCTTATTTTCGGGATTTAACGCCACATTTACCATTTATGAAAACACCAAACTGCATTACACTGAATTCGATTCCAAACTTCATGTAAACGTAGTAAGGAAGTTTAGAGTGAAAAAAAGTTAACTTTTTTTCACTCTAAACTGTTCAGAGTGAAAAAAAGTTAACTTTCTTTCACTCTAAACTGCTCAGAGTGAAAAAAAGTAAGTTTTTTTAACTTATTAAAAAAAGATATACTTTAGGCATTTAAAAAAGTTAAAAAAAGTAAAGTTTTTATAACGATCGTATAAAAAATCTATTTCTGGACGTGTAATGAACGATATTTTTTATTATACTTCTTTGAAAACGGAAACTTAAAATATTTTATCGGCATATTATAATAAATTTAATTGACAAATAATAAACAATGCAGACAATATAGTGTTTGGTATGTATGATGGATTTCCATGGTTACTCTCAAATTATTTCAAAGGCGCTTTTTTGTAAATTAGTTATTGTCAGATAAGGTGAATAAAACGTCAAAAATATTACAGAAATGTATCTAAATATTGAAACACTTACAAATAGGTACATGTTAAATATCAGAGAGCATATAGACTATATAGAGTTTCTTAAATTTAGTTTACTTTGCTGTATATTTCTATTTTAAAGCCATATATTCGGTATTTTTATTCAGCGCACGGAAAATTTTTCCATGCGCTGTTTCCGGGCGCTAGCCCGAAAAACCCAATCTTTCATTATTGCTAAAACAGATGAAAATAAGGTATTTTCAAAGAAGTATAATAAAAAATATCGTATAATACCTAATGTCTAAGGAGACATCTCTATTTATAAAATGTTTTTGTAACATTAAATATATTGTTGGACCGTGCAAATGAAACAAAAACAAACTACGTTAGAAAATCAACTCCATAGCTTCCATTTTAAGCCTAATTACCTTCTGTGCTATAAATCTTCAACGGATAATCTACACCGAAAACAACGTACTAAAAATGGCTTTTCTTTTTCAGGTACGTTTCACTTTGAAAGTTCCCGCCGTCGTCGTAAGTATGATGCGCTTTTTATGTCTGCGTTTATTTAAAAATTACGGTTGTGTAGTTGCACCTGTATTTTGAAAAACATCAGCGACAGTGTCGAGGCCCGCCGGTCTCCAAGTCGTTTATCAGACAGAGGAGAGAATGAATATAAATAGCTAAATAACCTTTCAGTAGTTTACTTTGAAAGAGTTTATTATATAAACATCAATTTATCTAAGCTCCCAGGTAATTTGTCGAGCGATACAGTTTTTTTCCTTTCATAGGTTCAAAGAATTTCGTTCCTGGAGGATTGTTGAAAAGTTAACTTTTTTGTACGCAACTAAGTTTTTAACACCAATAACGTTATAGCATTGAATAAGGAATTCCTTAATCAATGGTTATAGATAGCAACACAACACAGATGAAGATCACTCTATGATCGCCATAGGAATAATCCAACCAAAAAATTTGAATCTAACAAAAAGTAAAAAAAAAGACAGCACCGATTAGAGCACTCACAATGCTGCTATATTCAATTGAATTCAAGCAAAATAAAACTCCTTGAATATAGGCTTCTTCGAAGCGACGATTAGCTTCTTCTCAATTCACTTTTCTATTCGCCTTGTTTCTGTAGATTATATTCTTACGTGCTCAAATGAAGTTAGGCCCTTATCAGAGCGAATTTAATTTGATTGCCCTCCAGAAATATTAAAACTGCGGCCACTCCTTGTAATTAAGATAAAGAGTGCAGTTCCCTATTAACACCAGCAATTACTTGACAGTCGTTATCGGAAAATTTAGTTCTCGTTGTATGTGGGCACACACATTCCCTTATCTGACGTTTTTTGTTCGAAAAGTAATAGTAAAATTAAAGAATTTAATTACACAAATTCCACGTCAGTTACACTGGATATTTATAGTGTGTTCGCGCAAATTATTGCGAAATGCCTATTTGTTGGGGCCGTACGACAAACGGCTTCCAAAAATTAACACAAATTATGCGTATGGTAATAAAGAAAATAATGATCAGAATTAAGGGAATTAAATTGTAATATACAGGCAAATTAAATGTTGAAATGACAGAACGATTTTCGAGCTTTCCAGTCATTTGTTAGAGAACAAGTTTAATTTACGATAGAAACTTCTTGAAGGTAATAATCATCTTATTAAGCAGCCCTTACTAAGAAAATTATTTTAGGATGTACAAATCTTGCTATGGAACAGGCGTAAAGTTAGAATACTTATTTATAAAGAGAAACCGCTGCAACCTATCATCGGAGATGATGACAAAATCTTATGTTAAAAATGTAATATATTATAGTCTCAAGCTATTTATTAAATTTAAAGCTCTATGTAATCCTCAGTTAATATGTGACTGGATACAAACAGATGGCTCACTTTATTTTGAGGTTCACTGTCAACTTTTAAGTCATAACTATCGAATTAATAAGTAGTTGGAAAGAATCTAGAGAGAGAAACTGGCAGCCAAACTTGAGCAAGTGAAACGACAAATAATTCAGTCCAATAACATTCCCTCTTTCCCCACTCGTAGGTCTCTAAGTTGATTATGAAATCGGTCCTAAGACGTTTTGGGCTTCATAAACTAGAGCAAACATAATTTTTGGAGTTTTATGGCGGAACTATTGCTGGATCTAGGCAATATTCCACTAACCAAGCAGACAGTTATCTTTATTGGAAGAAAAAGTAAGTTTAGCATCCGTATAAATATCTATAATTACCAATTTTAATAGTCTAGATGTTGTCTAAATGTAATTTAGTTCCTTATGCTCAGTTCTTGCTTGATCTAGGCAATATTTCACAAACCAAACAGACAGTTGCCTTTATTGGAAGAAAAAGTCAGTTTAGCGTCCGTAAATATCTATAATTACCAATTCTAATAGTGTAAATGTTGTCCGAATGTAATTTAGTTCCTTATCCTCAGTTCTTACTTGATCTAGGCAATATTCCACAAACCAAACAGACAGTTCTCTTTATTGGAAGAAAAAGTAAGTTTAGCGTCCGTAAATATCTATAATTACCAATTTTAATAGTGTAACTGTTGTCCAAATGTAATTTAGTTCCTTATCCTCTGTTCTTGCTTGATCTAGGCAATATTCCACAAACCAAATAGACAGTTGCCTTTATTGGAAGAAAAAGTAAGTTTAGCTTCCGTGAATATCTATAATTACCAATTTTAATAGTGTAAATGTTGTCCAAATATAATTTAGTTCCTTATCCTCAGTTCTTGCTTGATCTAGGCAATATTCCACAAACCAAACAGATAGTTGTCTTTATTGGAAGAAAAAGTAAGTTTAGCGTCCGTAAATATCTACAATTACCAATTCTAGTAGTGTAAAGGTCGTGTAAATGTAATTGAGTTCCTTATCCTCAGTTCTTGCTTGATGTATAGGCAATATTCCACAAACCAAACAGACAGTTGTCTTTATTGGAAGAAAAATAAGTTTAGCGTCCGTAAATATCTATAATTACCAATTTTAATAGTGCGTAAATGTTGCCTAAACGTAATTTAGTTCCTTATCCTTAGTTTCTGCTTGATCTGTAGGCAATATTCCACAAACCAAACAGACAGTTGTCTTTATTGGAAGAAAATGTAAGTTTAGCGTCCGTAAATATCTATAATTACCAATTTTAATAGTGCGTAAATGTTGCCTAAATATAATTTAGTTCTTTATCCTCAGTTCTTGCTTGATCTAGAGGCAATATTCCACAAACCAAACAGACAGTTGTCTTTATTGGAAGAAAAAGTAAGTTTAGCGTCCGTAAATATCTCTAATTACCAATTCTAGTAGTGTAAAAGTCGTCTAAATGTAATTTAGTTCCTTATCCTCAGTTCTTGCTTGATCTATAGGCAACATTCCACAAACCAAACAGACAGTTGTCTTTATTGGGAGAAAAGTAAGTTTAGCGTCCGTAAATAGGTATCTATAATTACCAATTTTAATAGTGTAAATGTTGTCTAAATGTAATTTAGTTCCTTATCCTCAGTTCTCAAAGAACCCATAAATCCGCGTTGTTCCAATAACGTCAAACGTCTCCCCCCGTGACACTGATACAGCGCGGGCAGAATTTATTATAATCTTTCGATACCATGATAAGCGACCTTTTCGCAGACCGGCGACCCGGATAAATCGCCGCGTTTCCCCCCCAAATAAATATATTACGGGCGCGTGTAATTACGATTTACCGTCTGGGTATTATTTTCGTGGGGACGTTTAACGAGGTAACTGTACACCGCGGGAGAGCATCGTATATCGCGGCCGAATGGGTCAGCGCCGGACAGAACAATTACTCAGCTCTTGACGTGTTCGCGCAATTGGCCCCGTCCAGATGCATTCAGGTGATTATGGGACGGGATAATGTGAGGAGAGGTCGAGGAGACCGCTTAAGAATTCTTTAGGAGGAAGTAACCTGCCAATTGGGCGCTTGGAACGACGAATTGCGACTAATTTATATCATTTGGCCGATTTAACCATTGCAAATATGACATCCGGGGTTCCACAGGAATTCTTTAGGCTAGAATAACGTGATTTTTATTATTTCACTTTTGATTTGGACGCCTATATTTTGAAATAGAGAGTGTTAAATTTCAATAATTTAAAAAAATGAATTCGTTGTGTTTTTTAATATAGGTACTTAGTTGAAATTTGACACGGAATTTTTCTTATAGAAACACATTTTTTGTAGGATTTTACTGGACAAATTCGAGATGACATTTTTCTTGGAATGCCTATGGATTTTTACTGTTATCAAATATTCGTTTATGATTTGCGTTAGAAGATATTGCAACTTATTTGGATATTTACTTTTTATAATTTTTTTAATGCGTCGAGCTCAAATTTGGTATACGTTTCTGCTACCCTAAAATAATAAATTAAAAGATGTGAGCAGTTTTACAAACATTGCCTCATCCAGCTTCCTGCGTGCACTGAACGAAAAAAGTAGGTACGTAATTTTAAAATAACTTTGGGCCAAAGAAATGGTTATTAGTTATTAATATTTATTCGTCCAGCCGTCCAACGTAAAGGTTATTTTGCGGTTTTTAAATTGTGAATATTTTACATTAAATCAATGAACTTGTTCGTTAATAGTATGAACACTAAGCATTAAATTAATGAGTGTATTTGTTAAGAGCGATACAGTACCTTTGTTTTGTAATGTACGTTTTATTATTACTTACCGAATTATTTCCATCCGACAGGAACTCATATTCATTTTTAATATCAATAAGATATTAATATTTTACAATTCATCATTACAGAAAGTGTACCACAAACAGAAAATTCAATTTCAGCAACAAATTTCGGTAATTGTATAAACCTAACCTATACTTAGTGCCGTAGCATATCTGTTACTAAAATTTTAATTTTCATTTGTTTACTTTTACAAAAGCCTCAAGGAACTCTATACCTAAATAAAATATTTAAAAAAGTTAGTGAACTATTTTATTATAATATTTTTATTTAATACACATAATATTTAAAATAAACAAATAGTTTTCTCTTAGTCCTGTTTGTAATATTCCTTTTAATATGTGCTTGCATTTTTTAAAATGACTAATTTACAAAGAAATACGGTTTCATAAAATTCCAGCGTTTTACTTCAACATTTAAAAAATTGTTTCGGTAATTTTTAATTATAATTATCATTCAAAAATTTCATTAATATAAGCATCGAGTAAAAGAATGTATTGAGAGAGGCAAGATGGTCAAGGACCGTCAAACTGAAAGTTGCGGAATGTTTGCTGAAATAGCTTGGTAGATCTATTGGCATACAAATGAAATAAAACATCATAATAAAGCAATAGTTAGAGAGATATTATGTTATGTCTAAATACGCTTGATTAAAAGGTTTTAAATAGAAATATTTAACCATATAATATCAGTCACAATTATAACAATAATAATAATTATTAAATTACTTACTCAGTTAAGTAATGTACCGTCACTCAATAGTTTCAGGAAACTTCTAATTATTGATTTTTCTTTTACAAGGCCACATACGAGTAGTTGCATAAAAATTCAAATATTTTGTCGATATTTGGTTTCCATTTTGCATTAATTAATCTCCGGTTTTATTCAATCCGCCAAAATCCATGTCAAACTAAAAATTTAAAAATATATGCATATAACCAAAAATTTTTTAAACAGTTGGAAAAATAATTATCTGCTGGTATCACCTTGACCGCTTGTTTTGGTACTAGGACCACACTTCCTTCATACTATGTTCCTAGTTTCTTGTTTCCTAATATATCTGCAAAGGATAAGTTATCGATGTTTCGTTAAGCAACCTTCCGCATGTAGTTCGGGAACTGAAAAACACAATACCTAATTAAACAATGGTTTAAACAAATAATAAATAAAACTTTAAATTACCTAGTCGCTGAATTAGTGTGATTTTTGATGGTTCTACGAAAAGTGTATTGGTTTAACGTTTTCATTCATTATATTAACGAACAACATATATTTAATGAACATGAGTTTGTTATATTAACTTACCTACACTATTTTTCCTACCATGAATTTAACCAATTCTATTAATGAATGGACGTTTTAGTGGCATATTACGTAAAGGATATCAATTGAAAAAATGCACTCCAGCTGGGACTCGAATCCAGGACTCCTGCTCTGGCCATAGGCATTTAATCAACTAAGCTAAAGAAGATACGGGTTCCATCGGCTAGGTGTTATTTATTCCAACTGATATTAGTTAGTAGCGGTGAGATGTAGGGGACTTCGGCGTCTTCTACAGCTACTAGAAGGGGTTAGATGGTGTAGGGTAGCCATCATGATTGTTGGTTATGTGAACTTCCTATTTGTTCATCAACCCACAAAATTCGACATTTAGCGACTTAATGCAATTATCGAACGTGCAAATTCTAACCTACAATATCAAGCAAAGAATAGTAACAAAGAAAGCCCGATATGCCACTAAAACATCCTTTATTATTTATAATTACAGGCGCTAATAATCTTTCTCTGTTAACGATATTAATGTTTTATACAATGCCTCAATGTAAAATTGCTCAACAATCGATGTACATAAATATTACGTCCAACTTTTTTCTTTTTGTGTGTGTATGTATGAGTTTAAAAACTGTTTATTCAAATTTGATTAAGCCAATTACAAGATTGTATTTAGCACACCAAAATTGAGTTCGATATTAAAAAAAGACACAAAAATTTGGTCCGAGGTGTCAAGCCTCAAGTAAACAAAGAATGCGCTAAATATCCAAATTAGTTCCAATATCTTCTAAACCAAATCTTAAATCCAAATTTTGCAAGGTAATAATACAAAGTAAACTCGGAATCTTAAAAATAATCACTTCCACCATAGGCGTGCGCAGAAAAGGTTGTGAAGGGTCAAATTGTTCCACACCCCCTTTCGTCCAGTTTGTTCCTTGAAATTTTTGACTACAATTACAAGAAAAAGTGTTTCTATAACAAAAAAATTGTGCCTAATTTCAGCTGTATGTAATAATGTGCCAATATTGGGAGGGAGTGTTTTACAGCTGGTTTTAAGTGGGCATTTCATGTAAATTTGTTCAGTTTAAGGCTGCCCTACAAAGTTATTCCAGGCTTACGATCAAGAAAAAATCATATTATAATCTCAAACAATTTACTCTTATTACTCATAATAATATTATTGGCAAAGAGCCGATAAGTTCAAGTGCGTCACGTTTGTTCCAAGCAAACATAGGTGTTTTGAAAAGGCTGAAACAACATACCACGAAACTGATGAAGCCATAAAAGATAATTCTGAGTTTTATTAGACGCTGGATTGACCTTGGTATATATTTATTAGATTATAGGGTCACTAATAAGAATTCCTCTTTAGGTCAAAGCCGAGAGGGGTCAATAGGCTATACCTATAGGCTTTCACAAATCAATCTACAACAGAGTAGTCTCAAAATCCATTCAAATCTTTTGATTTCAGTAAGAAATTACAAACTGATACCTCTACTTCTACGTGCTCCGTCTTATACAAGATACATATTTTGAATGTCTGCTCTAACAACTTTCCTGTATCTTTTTTCAATTAAGAACTGTCAACTTTCGTGGCGGCCCCGGGTCGACTTCACTTGAGCGCTGAAAGCCAAACGGCGCACAGCTGACTTAAATATGATTTAGTGTCAGGTTGGCGTTATTTTCAGACGTCTTAAGTGCTCGTTTAGTGGGCCCCCAGTTGCATTTTGTAACGTTCGGCGGTCACGTTTGTGCACTTTATTGCTTTTTTACATGTCGGTGTGCCCAATTAACTAACATGGAGACTGTTCTACGAGTCTAGGCCTGAGACGGGAAAGTTCTTAAACACTCACAGATAATATACTCGTATAATAAAGGAACTGGCAATGGTATACCTATACAGTTACTCCCTTTGAACGATTCATTACTACCTACGTCATTTTTATAGTATAGTATCTAGATGGACCTAGATTGCATCTCACCGCTAAGTGTTCACTTACTTACCTACTTCAACTTTTTGGTTTGGTTTGAAGTGCTTGAGAATGGTTATGGCACAATATATTAACTCTAGCTATTGCTTTAGCCTAAAAGAATTCAACAAATGGTAACATTAGGCCTGCCAGTCTGAAAACTATAATTGCCGAAATATTGTGCATACCAACTTTCTCTTTTGGGACTAAAATGTATGCTTACTCCTCGAGATTCGCGTGCCATTAGGTTGTTTAGATTAGCAAAAGGGTTACTTCCTCCCTATAACGGCCAACTATGAATTTCAAACTATTTATGCACAAAGCTCTCCGGCGCTCGGCGAAACTCGTAAATCCCCCTTCAAAAGAACAAAATTCGAAAATAATAGAGCGGGCTTAATAAAAAAACGCACGATAAGAAAACGGCTGTGTTCCCTTTCGATAAGATCTCCGCCTTTTTGTTTCAGTTTGGAAATTAGTGGGCGAATGGCTGGCAATCATGAATATAGGTCAGCCTAGCTTATTTACAATGTGCGCCGGTTTCTCTTTTGCTTTGGGAAATTGATAAAGGAGAAATAAAGGAGGCGGGCAAATCGCAAGGGCTTTGGCCCGTGGCGGATGCTAGACCGGACGCCAGCAGGCACCAGTGGCGTAGATACAATGGCAAAATATTAAATTTGAAAAACTTTAGGAAAGTAATAATAAGAAGATATGTGATCAACTCTAACCAACGCACATAAACTAGAAATGGTTTACCACGTTAACTGCTATAGTGCGGACGCCAGTCATCGGTGGCCACTTACAGACCGCACCGGGTATTGTTTATGTATTATCAAAAAAAAATAGAAAAGATATCTTAGAGAAAACATGTGAAGCAAAATTTTTCAACAAAAATGCTCTGTTCTTCCTGCTTGCTTGGTAACCTTAAACAAAGCCAACAATTAATGATATGCCACATTCTAAAACTGATGGGAATTAAAAAAACAATTTTTATTAGAAACAAGCATTTATTATAAGATACAAGCTATGTAATATAACGAAAAAAATAAGTTTAGGTTTTCAAAATTGGTTTTAAAAAGCTTGTCGCGCGAAATGTTCATAAAAGTAGGTAGGTACCAATTAATTTCATTGGGAATATATTGATTGTACTTGCCGAAGTAGATGTGATTTCTTTGCAATTCGCGCTGCAAGCTTGAAAACAAATTTTAAAAATCTAAACTTATTTTATTAATTTTAGTACATGGCTTAAATAATAGCTTGTTTTTAAAAAGGTTTTGATTTATTATATTATGTTGTGCTTTTTAGTTTAGGGTGTCCGCCATCTTGTGGCATCCACCATATTTAATGAAGTTACGTATTCTGCTTGTTAAACCCTTTCATTTGATACCCAGGTTGTAAAGAAAAAAGGTAATCCGCCATCTTGGAGCTGCGGCCATTTTGAACAAATTATAACATTGTATCCACCAAAAGTGTGTGCAAAATTTCAGCTCAATAAACTGGTTTAAAATTGGGTTGCAAGATTTGACCCACTCATACTAACAGGTGACGTTAAATAAATGCTTGTGATAATAAGTAGAATCTGTACCTACGCCTCTGACTTCAGAAACTGGAACTAGAGGAAAGAATGATAATATAATGAAGACTTCAAAAAGCACTAATGATTGGCTTTTGGGCCGAACTGGCTACAAATTAACCGTGAAATAGAAAATTGGGGCCTTTCCCCCTACAGAACTTTCTTTCAAGGAACACGTCTGATGCAAGAGCACACTCCACACTTAGAAGCTAATTTTGTCGCCCCCCTAGAAAAAATCTGGTTCCCATATTTTTTACCCGCGTTACAAATTAACATCGTTGCGGCATGAGGATATAATATTTCATAACTTGAGATTTCTTGATATTAATGAGGCCATTCGTTGCCGACTAAACTAATGAACTATACGGATGAGAATGTTAGATTTGGCTACAATTAGTAAAGGGTCCTGTGATGGGGTTTCACGGCACGTTGGCTCCAGTGGCGCCCTTCCGAATTACTTAAACTGTCAACCAAAGTATACTGGGGAGATTTTGAAGAAAAATACTAGGTGCAAATACTGAAGAATAATTATTATTTCTTAATTATTACTTCCAAATTTCCTCGACTACAACCTCGAATTTAAGGAACGATTTATTGCCAAACCATAGAGTTGGCAGCATTGAATTCCTATGCTAATACATTATTTTGCCTGCACCTTGTGAACCGTTTCACTTTAGTTTACTAGTCAACGCCATTCTCGTGAGTCCTCCCATACTTCATAAGCAAAAATTTCATAAATCACAAGCCGCGGGCTCTATATTTAGAGTGCTTGTGTGGCTGCTCGTGTTTTAGCGTGTACTAGAAAATCGTTTTAATGCCCGTGTCATGTCTTGGCGTTTTAAGTAAACATTTAGTGCCCTCCATATAGTCGGTTAGTTGGAGAAAACGGATTGCAGTTCCTTGGATTTATGACAATGGCGTGTGGCATTGCACAAGTTTGGAAATAAGGTATATAGGTAAAGTTAGCTAGTTACGTATATAAAGGGAAAGTAATATCTTATGGTAAACGGGTTAGTAGAAAATGGGCGAAGACATTGAATAGTATAGGTAACAAATAAGGATGGATTTTTGTAACTATATAGTAAGGGCAGAATGTAAAGGCGAAGTCGGCAATAAATCATCAAAGAGAGAGCGCTATATCTATTGCTTTACTTGCACTCGCACAATTACACTCATGTCGCCTCCTCCAATTTGTATTCGACGAACGTCTTAAAGTTCGCTAAGCACCTTTCATGAAAGGAAGAGATATAGAAAACCTAGTACTTGTCTTGTATTACTAGTTGATTGTCTAAGGCATTCAGGGTCGGCCTAGAATAAATTATTGCTTTACTACCTGATGTGAACGGACGGATTAAAAATTTGTACTTAGGTACCTGTTCTAATTTCATTTGTAATTTTTAAGAATAATTCGGTAATTTAGACTGGCAATTAAAAGATAATGATCCTGAAATTCAAAGTAGGTCTTAGGTATTTAAATAATTATTGTAATGGTTAGGCAAAAAATATATATATTTATATTTTTAGTTACAAATTAAATATTAACATAAAATAAACTTTACATAGTCAGAAGTCAGTATATACATACTAAATAAATAAAAATAATATACATTTAATTCGTTATGAATTTTAGTCAGAATATAAAATACTATCATCCGAATATGAATCGTCATTTAAATTAATAATAATTGGGTCTATGTCAACGTCCAATATCTTTTCTTTTTCCCAATAATCCTTAATAACGTTCTCCGTGTGGTTTATACAACTGGACCAGTTTTATTTAGTGACTTCCTGTATTGGGCTGTATTGAGCACATTTTCACACAGCCATTCGCATCGCATTGTCCATTATAATTAAAGAAGGGTTTTCAAGTTTCGGCAATAGTTTCTCCTCCAACCATTTTTCAAACATTTCGGCGTTCATATTATCGTGGTAGTCTGCACTTTTATTTTTAGTTGAAAATATAAGCTCAGCGCCCTCAATAAATCCGTCCTTATTACCGGCATGAATAATTATAAACCTTTTTCCATCATTCGCTTTTTTGTTGTACACACATTTTGGATTTTTGTCGTGCCAAGTTCTCATATTCGCCCCGTGTTGAAAAATCCAGGTCTCGTCTAAAAACACTACGTCTAGAGGGCGGCTTGAAAATAAATTGGATGTATATTGTCGTAGAAATTGAACTCTTTTTGATGCTATATCTGGCTTTTCCATTACGTATTGTCTTAAATCGTTTATTTTGTACTTAAATCCAAGATTCCTTAAAATTACACTTAACGTTGATTTGCTGCAGCTCAAAATTCCCTTTTTTCCGGTTCTTCGCATATTTTTTGCTTGTTAGTTGTCATGTCATAAATCAAACTTATTTCTCCTTTATCCGATTCTGTCAAATCTTTAGTTTTCGGGACTCCTTTACTTTTAGTGTGTACCATTTTAATATGTTTAATGCCTTCTTGCCTAATTCGTGAAATGGTCATTGTACTAATCTGTAACGCCTCCGATGCACATTAAAGTACCGATAAATTTTCACGTGTGTTCTCTTTTTTTTTCTTGGAAATAGTATTTAATATTAATTTTCTACTTTGGTCACTGAATACTTCACGCTGCATTGTTATTACAGGAAGTCTATCACCAAAATAAACCAAATATTTAATTACTGCCCTGTTTTATATTCGTACTCCCATTTGAATATATTATCTTTCTTATCATAATGTATCAGACAAGGACAGAGCAATAAAAAGTTGGTCTTGCGGTTCTTTAAGCCGAACCCCTCGCTCCAAAACATAAAGGAGAGTAGGTAGGAAAATCATAGCCCATCTCTCTCGATTTTATGGCCGACTTCGCCTTTACATTCTGCCCTTACTATATAGAGGAGTGTTTCTGTGGCATACCAGGTAAACGATAAAGGAGTCCCAGGATCGAATTCTCGCTGAATAGTAATTAAAGTGACTTACTTGAATCACGTGATATCTATTCCTTAAGCCTTTTTTTTCAAATAATAATTTTCTATGCAGGGTAAATAACACTAAATTTTTGTGTCATGTCCGACTTTAATTTGATTTTCGCTCGGTAACGCTGATGGCTCCCTTTGTTTCATTAAATACATGCAATTGTTTTATACAGGGTGATTCAGTTTTATTCTGGGACACTTCAACAAGCGATAGAAAACCAAAAAAAGAACCTCTCTTTCTTGCATAAACTATATTTTAAGGCCTTATAAAAAAACTTACACGGTGTTAAAGTTGGAAAAAATATGTGGACTTTATTGAATCCAGACCTGAGATATTTAAGTCATATTTGGTGCACGTTATAACGACATGGGCATAAAACCTGTTAATATCAAACACCTTGAACAACCAGTGGCGGGGGGAAGTGGGTAATTAGTACAATTGTTTTTAGAAAAAAAATTACCTTGTATAGCAATAATATGTGTTCAATTTATTATGTAAATTTTAATTATAAACAAAAACGTTCTCTTAACATTTTTTCATATGTGTCATGGTTTCATGGCAAATTTGATTTTTGGTATTATTTTGAAAAGAAACACATTTTTTCTACTTTGAGTCTTATTTATGGAGCGTATTTTTAACTAATTTTTACTAATTACGCACTCCCTTACCACTGGTTGATATGAATATGACTTAAATATATCAACTAGTTTGGTAAATATTCATAAATTTCACTTTTTTTAAAACTATAACACACTGTAACTTTTTATAAGGCCTTAAAAACATGGTTTATACAAGAAAGTGCGGTTATTTTTTGGTTTTATATCACCAGTTGAAGTGTCCCGGAATAAAACTGAATCACCCTGTATACAAAATTCATTGTGCTGTCCCGCTCTTCCGCCTCCATGTGTTCTTTTTACACGTTTCATTTAAATTGCACTTAGTTATTGCGAAAAAATGACTTTCAAACCCTTAACACACCCTGTAACTTTTTTTATGCACTTTTGGACTCATGTATACACGAAGCTTTTTTTTTTTCAAGTGACATTTTCTACCTATCGTATATATTTTTTCTATACCAATCTTTTAATAAAATCACCCTTTGAATACATTCCAAATTATCGCAGCTTATGATTTTAAATAGAGAAACAACTTTACGTTGGTACGCCGTTTGAGTTCTCCCGACGTTTCATTCTGTTGCATTTTAGTTTAATATTCCAAAGAGTGATACCTACATTATGAAATCTCAAAGTTACAACCTTCCACGTAAAACCTCCCTTGCCAAGCAGTCGGGTCTACTTCCCTGTGTGCAGAAGTTCTTAGGCTAGATATATTTGATTTGCGCCTACTTTATTAGATTATAAATACTGAAGTTGAGAGTAAAGTCTACGAACAGTCACGTAAAATACTCACTCTGAACTTCTTTAACACCCGCCCCACCGTACACACTTCCCGCTATTGCCAACTTAATAATATATGACACCGTATATTAGCTGCAATTCCGGTTTTTCTGGGAGAAAAGTTTCGGGAAACAATAAGTAAACGTCGGGGCGGTAGTTCTCGACCCATCAACTCGTGTGCTGTGCGTGATTAATAACTTTTCGATAGTTGCCTAAGCCCATTCATCATAATAGCTGTTGGTGGTTTCCTTTTTGGAACAAAAGAAACGATATACGAATTTCATCGACTCATTGTTGGCAAATGAGTTTGAGTTGTTTTTATCTACGATTTCATGCATTAGGATGCACGGTTTCTATGTATTGATCCTTTATTTCTTATAGGAAAGTCGTAAACACACATGCCGTAAAATCCACCAATTTAAAGAATGGTTATGGAAAGAACGCAGACAAAAAATGCAAAATGCCTAAAAAAGAAAAAAATATTACACCACGAAAATTTTATAAAAACTTTTGAATACTGTAAAAATATCCTTATACTAATGATCCCGCACTTCAATATCCACCACCCACTCTTCTAATTTTTCAATCGGAGCAATACTGTCTCAAGGACCAATTGACCAAAATAGACCCATTGCATACGCCTCTTGAATACTAAACCCTTCAGAATGTAACTATTCTACAACAGAAAAAGAACTCCTCTCTATTGTCTGGGCAACTAAATTATTTTCAACCAGATCTGTTCGGAACAAAATATAAAATTTTTACTGATCATAAACCATTATAGTGGCTAATGTTGTATAATGAAATTATTTATCCATTGACATACTGTTTGCTTTCCTATGATTTCACTTATATCTAGTATTTTTTTCTTAAATCTGGCAACTAACACAAAGAGTAGGTATTGTCCGTCTCGCAGAATGGGTTAAGAACATAAAAAAACCTAAACTTTTTCAAAAAAAATCTGAAAAATGAATTTTTAGCCTGTGTTTTTTCCCATGAGAGTACACTGTATGCTGTCGGAAGCCAACAAAGATATGCGGTAAAAAAGTATGTATGTACAACAAAGTGTAAAAGGTTTCTTCTTGGGGGATTTTAGATCTTTTTAGCGCCTTTGAGGTCGGGCCAATGCACCCAGACACTTTCCCTTGATACGGATCACATGCGCTAGGGCTTTCTCGTGACCTTCCCACGGCGTTTGCTTTCAAAAGGGCGGACAGCTCCTTCGAACCCTGAACTTGCACAAAGGTTACTTCCTACAAGCTAACATTTTCTCGGGAATTTTCTAAATAATTTAAGTTTGGCCGGGGGAATTGAATTGTGCGCGAATTATGACATATAGAAAAGGTTCAGCGGACAGCCAATTATTATAGGTATAGAGTGTTTACCATCTAAAGGCAGGGAATAGGTATATTCAATAATCTATAGAAACATGTATCAATCATAAAACCTTTTTAAATAAAATTCTTGCTGAAATGAACGCTGTGGTAATATGCACGAAGGACAGCAGCTCGAGGCATACACGCGCGTTAGATGCAAATATTCTATAGCTCTAAATGTGTCGCCTGGCGTTCAATGTGTAAGAATATATTCATAATGAGAAATCAAATAAGTAGAAAAGGGATAGGTTTAACTACGACGTTGCTATCTTCTAATCATTATGTAAATACAGAAATACATGTATTAGTTGTTCATATCCTGTGTAATGCAAGTTATTTATGTATTTAAGTTATGAATTACAGTGTACTCATTAATAGCCTTCGATTTGGACTGTAATTTTGACAATTTTCTACAGTGCATAATACCTAACCCGCTTGGCGATCGATTCCCCTTTGGGACCCCGTCGAGCACGAGGAAAAGAAATAAAGGCCAAATTTCGCGCAGGTTACGGGGAATAAAGATAAGCCGTAGATAAGCTGGCCCCCGGAAACAAGACTGATGGAGGACGTGACCTAAGGAAAAGACTTGGAAGGAATTGCTCCGAAAACGTCGATACTGCCTGCCGCCGTTATAAACTTTAAAGGGATATGCGGATATGAGGCATGCGTTCTCCATATTTCATTACTTCCTGCTGGTATTGGATTGGGTTGGGTATACGGCATTTTTTTTCTTCGGCTCCGTTTCGGCAAAATACAGTAAAGTTTCTCGTGTTTCGCCGATCTGAAGAACAGCTTTAGTAAGTAGTATACAGTGTGTCCCAGGATAAGTGAAACGAGAGGTGTAAAAGAAAACAAAAATTTTCGAGTGCGAATTTGGCCATTTGGGGTCCAGGCCTGCTTGCCTAGAAAATAATTTTCACGGTATTTTTAATTTTGAAAAATAAAGTAGGCTCTGACAGGAACGATTTATTTATTTTCTGTGTAGGTTAAGTGCCCTTTCTCGAGCCACTGGAGCCAACGTGCCATGAAAGAAAATTTTGTCCCTATGCCAATTTTCAAAATAATTGGCCTACTTTGATTTTCGTCCATTTTATTTTCTATAGGTAGGTGAACTATCCTTGTCGTTTAAAATATCGAAAAATTTCATTAGAAAAAGTTGCTTAGAATTGAAAACTATGACCCTATGTCAATTTAATTGGCAAAATAATTGGCCTACTTTGATTTGTGTCCACTTTATTATAATTTCTTATTATTATAATTTATGGCACTAACAAATTTTGATTGACCTATTTATACAGGGTGTTGAACGTCAGAAAAAGAAGCTTGTAGGTATATAGTTTGAGAATCGCTGGATATACGAAAAAGTGGTAAATACCTTTTCGGGTGTAGAATTTTGTAGCGATTATTTTTGTACAGGGTGTTCCCGCGTATATTTTGACCCACACCTAGAGCCTTTATTTTTCGAGTTAGAAAAAATTACTTAAATGAAAGTTGTAGGGTACCAAGGTGTGTGTATTGTCCCAAAAATAATGGATTGACAGGAATGCTCTTGCCCAAGTTGAAATGTTTTTCCATGGCAACCTTGATTAAATATAAAGATCGTATTTATCCGCAATTTGGAATATCATGCGAATGCTTAGAGCAAACATATAACATATTTATATTGTTGGAATCGGAAAAATGCGTGCAATTCAAAAATCCGCAAATATACAGGGTGTTCCATTAAAAAAATGAAGTTTATATTTTTTCTTAAATTTGCGACACTCATTTGTTTTATCTAGTAACAGATCCTAGCGGTTCAGAAAAAACCCTAGAACTTTCATTTAAGTAATTTTTTTCTAACTCGAAAAATAAAGGCTCTAGGGGTGGGTCAAAATATACGGGAACACCCTGTACAGAGGAGAATTGCGAAATCGTGACCCTTTTGCCGTAAAATTGGAGAAATCGAAAACGTGCCCGGTACGGGTGGCTTTTAAGGGTGTCAGCCTCTAATAAAATTTGGGGGAGACAATAGAATATTGAAACCTACCACATTTCGCATCGGATCCCGAAAGGGCAAGTTTTTTGTAGGTTTGAATGTGTATGTACCTAGTATAAGTAGTGTAAATATTAGTTGGTTTTCAGACCTGGGGAGTTGGAAGTCCAGCTTGACATTATTTTAGCAAATCCTCAAAAATATTCCGAGTTGCTTATGGAATTTCTAGTCTGCATGCCGTTGCGAGTATTTCGAAGCTATTTTGTCCCAAGCCTAAGCTTTTAATAGTTAAAAATTTGATGTGCCTAATCCGTAAAAATACACTCAAGGAGAAGTTCATTAGAGAAATCTCTAGACCATAGTAATTTAACAAAATAATGTTAGTAAAATTTATACAAACAAGAAACACCTTTTAGTAAGTATATTCACTGTTTTCATTTCTCAGAGTTGCAGTTTTTTCAGCATTAGTGTGGGCAGTTATCTCGGGTAAATTGTCTTATAGGTACTTTTGTTAGAGTGGCAATGGATCCTGCATTAGAAAGAAACAAAATTCTGTTTTCTTCACTTATTCGAAGCCCCGTCATTAAAAACTGAATTTCTCGACAGACAGCGTGCTTGCTCTGACTCCGGCACTTTTCTCTTACGAAAACATGTCGCGGACTCTTCGATACAGACGCTGTCGGGCAAAATTAATCCGTCTAGCAAGAAAGAAACCTCACACCCGCCGCGCACTTCAAAAGAAAAGCAGACGGAGCCAACGCAGGACGTCCGTATATACGCGAGGAAGTTCCCAAAGAAGGAACAATAAATATCGTTACCAAACAATAACAAGACGCCCTATTGTTTCAGATTTTCAGCGGTGAGTGACGCCGGCAAGCATGAGCGTCGCGCCGGAAGAATATCAAAAGCAGTTTCCAAATAGACACGTATTAATGAATCGCTTTTTTAGCGCGATTGTTTTTTTAATTGTTCGCTGGGGACTTTGGCCTTAGATTGTTTTAAAGTATCCTAAGCAGAAGATAAAGAGAGAATCTATACATGTACCGGCCACTTCAAACTCCCTAGGTCTGAAAATTTTTAATTTCTTGGCAAAATTTTATTGAACTTGGTGTCAAACTTAAGCTTTTTGGAAACTATTTCTAACTTATTTTTCGTTTATATTTTTTCTTATAACTTTGGTATCTATTACATAATACCTACTGTGTAGGTATGTAGGTACCGAGTTTTCACGCGAAAATTGCCACCCCCTATCATTAGGTACTCTTATTTCTTCAGATAGAAAATAAAGTTTTATATAACAGTTATGCAAGGTAGCTATGTTTAGAAATGCAGGCTTTTGGCTTTTGGATTATTATTACCTAGTATTCCAAAAGTGGCACAACATGTATTTTTTGTTTTCAACAACAAACACTCTATTTATTTAATATTATTTTCTATTTAAGGACATTTTGAGCTATTTTTTATGATTGCAACTATATAATATAATATGTTGATATGTGCTTTTATCTTTAGCAATATCTGTGCACTTAAGTTTACAAAAACATATATTGAAAAGAGCGCAGTTAGCGATTAATTTATTTTCTGATAGATTTTTATTTACTTTATTAAAAACAAAATAATAACAAAATGCCAATAAATAATATTAAAAATTTCATAAACTAGTTTTAAGTAAGAGATAATCTAGCAAAACGAATAACTGTCCAAAATCCGCCTTAATTTCATGGATAACTGCGATCTTTCGAATGATTTTTTTGACTTATTCTCCGTTCAATTTTACATACAAAATTTAATCTTAGTATTTGTATGAAACGTTTTTCTCTATCTGCGAAAATTAGAGAAATAATAGGGAGGTCGGGGTTTTCGGGTGAAGACACTGTACTTATTTATCTACGATATATAGGAATAGATACATTGCCAAAGGCAACTAAGCAAACAAGTCTTGTTTTGTTTCATGATTTAAAAAAGATGTTATTGTCGGAACATTCAAGATTTACAGTTTATTTATACGATTTAGGTTATTTTGTAAATATAAGTATCTCAAAGCACAAATCCGTTATACAAGTCTATCAAAAAACTATTTATTAGGTATGCATTAGAAAATAGGAAAGACTGAATTTAAGAAATGCCTCGATTTAAGAAATTACCTCGACTTCTTCCCCCCGACCCGCTTATGTAGAAGCAAAATAAAACTGTTATTTGTATTAGTGTGAGTCATAATATATATTCCTATATATATCGTCAGTACTTATGTTCCCTCTCCCACGACACCTTGTACAGACGCATACCTAAAAATATATACAATTATATATATCTAGTATATAGGTATAAATTTTATATTTTATTTTACAAATAACTTTTAAACAAATCGAAGTATTTGAACGAAATTTGGTAACCGTTTTTTATGCGAGGAACCCAAAAATTAAAAACGCTTTTAACCGAATTATCTAACTAGGTAATTATTTTTCGGTTTTTTATTAGTTTTGGAGACATACATATGTTGACGAAACTAATAAAAAAAAATGAAAAATGGTTTATTAAATAACAAATAGGAGTAATTCAGTTAAAAGCATATAAGACTGTCGTTTGTCTTAGTCAGGGACTCTTTAAAGTAAGGGGACCCAGCATTATACTTTCCAAAGTGAGGCCTATTCTTTCATCATTTTAATGGTATCAGTGATGTCAAGTATGCCATTTTATTGGAGAATCTATGAATATAACAGGTAGGTACTTTGATTGTTAGTAAAAATTAATAACGGTTTCCATGATTTCTAAAAATTAGACTGTTGTGTCTACAAGTACAGATTATGGCAACTGTCAAATGAAACAAATTTATTATGACCTTATCACGACAGACTTACCCACGGTATGTCATTGCGCATCAGAATTTAAATTGCTCCATATGTTTTACACAGCAATAGATACTTTTTTTATGGGATTTTGCTTATTTCTTTTAAATAAATGTTGTTAAAAATATGTAGAATTTATTACTAGATAAATGAATGAATATTCTGTTGATAAAAAACACATTTAATTTGATACGCTGACTGCACATACGCTGACTGCACATCCCGGCATTTTCGGCCTATTTCAAAGCACTGTCGAGCTAGACTGACGATCAGTCAGTTGTTTACACTTTTTTTCTTGACACATTAAACTGTAAACTATAAAAAATCGTAAAACACAACCGCAGCCGCTGCATTATTTAGAATTCGTGATTCGCAACTGACGTAGATGCGCAGAGTTGCCTTGTTTTCGGATTCGTTAGTGACATACCGTGGGTAAGTGTAGCGTGGACCGTATTATAGATACCTTCAATTGACACACCTGAGTATCTGGAAGCTTAAAAACTTAAAAATTGTGAATTATGATGGGAAATATTTTGCCTCCTTTAGAATCTATGGCACTGGCATGTCACATAAAACCTGATGGCAGTTGGACACTGACATATATCATAACCTTGTACCAGCCCCCTTGTGGTCTTCTTGGAGTCAACAGAAAACAAACTTCCCCTCAAGGCTTCACTTTTACTATGTGATGGACTGTGACATGCTATGGGTCCCCTTATTTTAAAGAGTCCCTGGTCTTAGTCAATATCTACTCTGAATCGATGCGAGGTTTAATGGAAATATTTTTGAGTCTTATAGGTACAATGAACATGAAACTAAAAAATCCCGAAAACGGTTATTTCTAGAGACATCTACGAAGAACACCTTTATCGCATAAAAACCTCGGAGGAAAATATAGGTATTTATGAAAATTTACCTACGAAAAAGAAAAACGCTTAGACCCAAAAAAGTTATGACATTTATAGCTTGTTTACCGTAGATGGCGTCAAGAACAAATCACAAAAATATTTAGTTTAATTTAATTTCGTCCAAACATTTCGATTCGTTCAAAAGTTATTTGGAAGAATGTGAAATATCGTGGTTTACTCTTATAGTGTCAGCGGTTTAGTTTTATTTGTCAAAGTGATCCATTATAATAACGATTTCTTGGATAGATGATATTGGAAGTTAATTTTATTTTACCTATACACGTGTCTTTAAATTTTATTATTATAACTTATAACATACAGGGTGACCCACTTCAAAAGGGAACATCCCATAAAATTTGTATTTATCATCAGATTTTTATCCAGTTTTATTTTTAACGATAGCACATCATAAACTGTACTTTAGGGCAAAACCACACATTTTATTTTAAAAAACTAAGTTCTACTCGGATATATTTTATGGGTCAAAATTGGACAAATTATATTAGGCATTTTTTAAAAAAATCTGACTACGCCACTGGATTGAGATTAAAATAGATTTGTACCAAATTTTGTTATAAAACATCTAACAATAAAAATTCTAGAAACCAATGAAAATCGCTATTTAGCTTACATATATTTTACCTTATTCGCTTTCTAGAATTTTTATTGTTCCATATTTTTGACAAAATTTAGTACAAATCCGTTTTAAGGGATGCCCTATCCAGTGGCGTGGTCAGAATTTTTATAAAAATATGCCTAATATGATTTGTGCAATTTTGACCCAAAACTATGTCCGTAGTAACCTTGGTTTTTAAAACAAAATGTTCCGCGGGTTGAAGTGGGTCACGCTGTATATAATTCTACATTATGTAGGGTTTCGAACTTTGCCACAATTTCTTATTTTCAAAAGCTATAATAAAAATATATCTCCATATAAAACTATTTTTGGCAAACTGTAAATCAAACTGCCTAGAACCTCTAAGATAATAACGCTTAGGCCAAAGGCAATAAAAGCTTAACGAAATTTACAACTTTCACTTTGAATATGTTGTTTCAAAATGATTATTATGTTATTCTTTGGACTCGCAAATAGATATCTACAGGAAATACGCGAAAGTTATTTCAGGAGATTATGCGGAACCAATATCTATTTTCTTTGGTGTATGGTTTAGTTTAGAATATGGAACATGGAACAGTGTTTTCGTTTCGACGACTGAAAATTATTGCTTTCATTCGAATTCCCTCACACTATTAAATCCCAGGATTTGGCGCGAAATATCTGCAACCTAACCGAATTACCGGAAGCCTCGCCTCCGCTTTAGTAATCAGTTTTCTTGCATAAACTGCAACGGCAATAAAAAGGGCACACTACGGAATTACCCGAGGACTTTGGGTAAACAGTTCCTCCTGAATCCCTGAGTGTGCCTCGTGCTCGCAGGAAATCTATTACCGTGTTACTTTTTCATTACCTTTTATTGCCCCGAATAGACGTTTTTAGAGCCGAAAATATGGCCGCCGTAAGAACAGATTTCACGAACGGTTAATTTGCTTTCAGGACCTAACTTAAAAGCTATTAATTTAATTTATGTGGGCGTTACACATTTTATGGCGCGAGCGAAGCCCGAATTTATATTTTTTCGTATACTCTTGCCCCCTACGGCATAAAAGCATATCCGTATACCAATGACGTCAGAACCTAAGGTTTGTTTTGACAAACGCCTGACGCCCAGAACAAATCACAGTTATGCTCTCTATTAAAGATGCAAATATATTTTTGGTTAGTACAGTGGCCCCTGAAAACTGTCTCTGCAGTGACCAAGTCGAAAAAGATTCTTAAAGAGGGTCGCGGGGCGAGGAAAATCACGATGAGAAGCAAGAGGAAGGTCCGCCTAAGAGATTTAACACTTTTTCGGATTTTCAAAGAGAATATTTTCAGCGAGATATCGGATAGTTTCTATGTGTCCTTCCCTACGTCTATACCTAAAACTTATTCCGAAAATGTCGCGAGATTGTCAGAAATTACCCTTTTTCCGGCGTCCTTAAACCTTTCCCCGAGTCTTCAGCTGAGGTTTCTCCAAAAATCGCTAAATAAGAAAAAAACATGCGATATCCAAATGAGTGGCTCTGGAGGCATATCACCATTCACCATTAAAGATCACTGACTACATGGTTGATGGTTATTGACTTTCTATCGTTGTTTTTAGAGTAGTATGGATATATATTTAATTTTGGAGACAAAACAAAGAGCATTATATTAATGGGGCGCCACGTCTATAGGTTACGACGTAGCAAAAATTACTAGATGTTAGGTGTTATCCTCGTTAGGTGTTATCCTCAAAACAATTGCGAAAATAGTTGAACTTTAGTTACCAGCCTGCACAGAGTGATCAATGGAATATTATATGCAACAAGTTTTATAAACATCATTGAAGTCATTATAAAATGCGTTGCATACTATACTTTTGCTGGCTAAACTTTTAAGATGAAAACATGCAGTTCTTATCCTATAAACGCTATATCTTTCACAGACTTCTTTTCGTCAGGTTCGGTGTTCGTTTCAGATAAGTTCGACTATGGAAAATGGCGCGATTCGATCTAAACAGCAAAAACACTTGGGAATAGAAGCTAAAGCCCGTGAAAGGCATTGTCGGGGCCGCGTTTATATAACTTAGTTCCAGACTTCTTTTCAGGCGAGTGTTACCCCATTGAGGAGCGCATTTCTTAAATCGCGATATGTGTAGGAACGGTTTCAATCTAAGGAGGTTCTTTTATAAGCAATATTGGGTTCAGTATTTAAAATAGATAAGAAAAATATTGTTCGTTCAAACATACAGGGTGCATTATGTTGCAAATAAAAGAAATTAAGTTTACATTAACATTTTAGTGCATCTTCTCATTTCGCAATAAAAGAGTACCTATGCTTTTAACTGATTACCAAACTGATTAAAAGACAACTTTTTCAAGTTGGCTGGAAAATTCCTACGGAACTTTGAACGCGTAACTCAAAAAATAACATCAACATTATCAACAAATTTGTTTGTGAACAAGTTTTCTTCATAACATTTTGCCGTAAAACCTACAAAAAGGGCACTTTTCTAAAAAAAAGAGTGAAAAATGCCAAAAAATTAAAATGGGCCTAGACAAGAAATTTCCCAAACCTACTCAGTTTTTCATTCTGAACAAGTTTCCTTAATAACATTTTGTCCTAAAACTTACAAAAACAGCACTTTACTGATGATATGGAAAATTATATCACATTAAACCAAGCAGGGCTGATCCCCAGAAGCTCAAGTTTCAACTCGAAATTGTTTCGCCTTATGTGAACTCAATCCGGTTACGCACTGTATATTGGCGTACAATATAATGCAGTTGTTCTATTATGAAGGGCATACCCTGTATTTTCAAGTTTTGTCTATCTTTCAAATAGTTTTTACAGAACAGTGGCATAGATAGGATTGTCCAAGACGAAGTTTTGGGGGATCTAGAATTTTTTACGGAATACTTAAGAAGCATTGATGATTATAATGTGGAATTTTCACACATGGCTTTGGTGCTTATTTTACAGAGTGTTAGGTTAAAAACGCATGCACCCCAAACACTACATATTATAGTGGAGTCAACGTAGACGAAAAATGGAATTAATTAGGGAAGTCATGGATTTGAATAAAACCTTTTGAAACACCTTCAAACATACTTTTATTTAAAAGTCCCCAGGTTGAAAAAGTGCGCTATAAAAAAAATAAAAAACTAAAAAAAATGATTTTTCACCGAAATTTCTCAAAAATCGTTTACAATTAATTGTAGAATCATTATTTTTCAATGAAAATGTATATTTTCATGTTTTTTGATATGCTGATTATGAGTATGAAGTAAAAAAAATGAAAAACAATATTGACGCCTAGTAAAAATGAAGTTGAAGGCAAGAATAATGGAATTTTCTCCATAATCATCATAATCTCATATCAGTGCGACAGGTGAGGTAAGAAGTAAATTAGAAATACGTTTAACGGAATAAAAAGTGAAAATCTAGCCATTTAGGAAAAGCTCAAGCAGATTTTTATTTATTTCATGGCATGCTTGACCACGGAAATTTTTGAAAACAAATACCTACCTTCTTCTTTCAAATAACATGTTAATAATTATTATTTTGGCGATAACTCCGAAAGTAATAAAGATATGGAAATACCAAAGTATTTTTTGTTGGAAATGTAATCTACTTTTCGATTATAACAGAATAAATATCTCATTGAATTTAAAATTTCGGAGAAAATTGTAATAAAAGGAAAATATTTGACCACGAAATTCGAAATGATAATTTCCAGCGATTTTTCGTGACCATATTACTTAAGCAGATTTTTTCCCAAAGCTCCAGGACTCTTAATTCCTGAGATATGGTACCTCTTCACCCTTAGTGAAACACCTTGTACCTATATAGCTTAGATTTTTGTACCTCAAAAAATTGCATTTATAAAATTCCTTGTGAATGTGGAAAGTTCTATGTTGGGGAGACTTGTAGGCCATTTAACGTTCGTTTAAAAGAACATAAAAATTATATCAGGCAAAATCAAATTTCTAAGTCAAAAATATGTGAACATTCTTTTAATAAAAATCATAGGATATTGTGGGATAGGACCAAACCAATTCTCAAAGAAGAAGTAGGAAATAGACGAAAAATTAAAGAATCTGCATTTATTCTAGGAAATACGGACAACTGTGTTGCTGAATGTTCAGTGGAATTCAGTAAAATATTATTGCCACTTATTCAAAGAGAAGTTAGTATAGATAATTAGATAGAACACAGGGTGCAATATCAGGCAGGTGGCTAGGCTATTGTTTCTGTGGTCATGACATTTTAACCTGCAATTTATTAATCCGTCACTTCACTTTGACGTGGCATGATCTTTGAGAAAGGAGGAAGATTTATTCTCCGAAAGCTCAGAAAACAAATTTGTTGAAGTTATTTTTTGAGTTACACGTTTAAAGTTTCGTTCATCCACTGTTAAGAATTTATGAATTTTCCAGGCAACTTGAAAAAGTTGTCTTTCGATTAGTTTGGTGGCGAAAAACCCAATTAAAAATTAAATGGATCTGTTTGCGCCACAAACAAATTTTAGAAAATATCTCCCGGAATTTGTTGGAAGTTATTTTCCTGGTTGACTCCACTAATTATGTAGATTAAAAGTCAGCCAAATCTGATTTTTATGGCTTGAAAAAAAATTTGATTAATATATATTTCTTTTTCTTTCAAATATAGAATTACCAGAAAATTTTGGTACATTGATTTTGCAAGCGATGTACCAAATTTGACCGATGTTTTGGAAGGAGAGAGAACGTATATGTTTCCGGTTTTAAAACACATAATCCCATTAATCTCATAAAATTTAGGGTATAAGGTAATTTATATTTGAAAAATGTGAATAATACAATAGGTACACATATTTGCCTATACCTACTGGCTAAGTTAAAAATTGTTGTTCTTTTAAGAGAAAACCGGCGCATTCGTAGGAAAATTCCTTGACGGACACTTGTCAAGAAGAAAACGCAGACCTCCCCATAAAAACCCCCATCTCCGTATAAATCTCGGCCGGCGCCCCGGGGGACCGCCCTTTTTATTTCACGGTTTCTGGGGGGCTAAATGGTATATGAAATAAGCCCCGGGCATCGTAATGGCTGCCCCGGTTTTTACCCGGGCGCAGTTCTAAGTTGTTTACCCGGCATTTGAATAGTTGATAAGATAAGGGTGACAGCGAGAGCGGGGCGCTTGTTTTTGCGCCCCACTTCGGATATTAACATGTGTCTGGAGGGGGGGGGGGAGGGGCTGCCGCGCGACGTTTGGGGCGCGAGATCATGATTTAAGGTTAGTGCTCGGAGATTTGGGGAAATCGGATGTGAGCCTGGAGAAGCATCAAAATGCTCGATACAAAGGCATTTTCACTTTCGGAGAATCTACAATAAGGATTTACAACAGCTAAAGTCCAAAGCACGAAAGAAAACGTTTCTAAAGAATGCGGGCAGCGTTGCGAGATTTCCTATACGAGTAGTCGTTATTTATTGGCGAATACAAGTTTTATCATATTGAAGCCGAATTTCTGAACTCTATTATACCGAAAAAATAAAGCTCGCATCACGGGACCACTTACCCATTTTTGTTTATAATTTATTTTTAACGCGGTGTGATAAAACACCTATTATATTTTTTTCAACATCGTCGCGTCTACCATCGCCTTTGAAATAAGGCAACACAGCACTTCTGTGAAGGAATCGGCTAAGAAAATCAGTTAGCCAACGCGTTTTGTGCCTGTTTCTATAGTACGTAAAGTTAACTGCGTATTTGGGCTACCATACAGACCTCATTTTTTAGGCAGCTGGCAAGTTTTTTCCGCCTTCTCAGAAAGCTCAGTGGCGTTTCGTATGTTCGGGAGTTAACGTGTACAAAATGAGTAAACAGGGAAGAACGTTGCATTCTCAAGCACGAGAAATAATTGCCAATGTTATAAGGGTTTGCCTTTCTCCATAATCTAAGGCATCACCGTTTAGAATAATATTAACAATAAATTAAATAACAATTATATGAAAATTAAGTCAGTGAGTTACACAAAATTGAGCTACGCCCCTGAACGGTGACTAATTCTATAATATTTGCGAATTCTTCCCCCTTACGTCGCACGCATTCTGCCGTAAGGAGAATTATATTTCAAATTATTAAATCCGCATCTGATGTGGGTTAGCTTTTAAAAGGTTTCTTTGAAAATTCACCATTCGAATTTGGCGTAGTGCATACTATCATTGTTAGAGAACACTGACAAATTAAGAAGCAATCGGTCAATCTGCTCAAAAGTTATGGTTGAAAAACTCTTTTTCTACGACTGTAACGAATAAACTTTTCTGATAAATGTAAAATTAAATCTCATGTGGTGCGTACTTTCTGCCGGACCATTTAATATTGTAAATAAGTATGGATAAGAAATATATTGTTAAAATTTATCTTAAACCGAATACCTACTTGTTTATGTTCAAAATAATTCAATAATAAAAAACTGAAAAGCCAAAATTTGAACTGAAACACTTAAAATAACAGTGGTAGAAAAAGTATAGTGTATAACTTGCACGGAATGTTCATTTCCCACTCATATGGCTTGCAGCAGTCGCCTGCGGCTCGTGCCGCAAACTGTGATAATCATGGGAAATGAATGCCATATGCCATACCGTGATAGTTACCCATATACCCATGATACAACAAAAGAGAGATATGATATTGCGCAGGTTGGACACCATATTGGCGCCTCACGCGGTCACGGGCGTAGCCAGGATTTAGTTTTGGGGGGGGTTTAGTTTGAGAAGTAAATAAAACAACAAAAATATACTTACATGAAATTTAATATCTATATATTCATCCGAAAAACTACGACATATTTATAAAGTTCTTAACTTTAAATGAAATGGATAAATTAATTTCGTTCCTCTGCGCTAAATCTAAAACCATTAAAGAAGGCTTCGGCTTTTTCTTTTAAATATATCCACTACTTCATCTGCATGAATTTCTGTTCCATAGTGAATGTTCATTAGAGCCAAACCATTAAGTCTGTTTTCACTTGTAGTGTTTCGTAAATAGTTTTTCAGTCTCCTTAGGCCCGAGAAAGACCTTTCTGGGGTAGCAGTGGATACAGGAGTGGTAGCCAAGACTTGTAGTAATGTGTAAATATTAGGATAAAGGTTTTTATCGCACATATCTAGGCATTCCAAACTAGATTTCGGGGTAGGCAGTCTTCTTATCAGCATGCAAGGTAGCTGAAGCTTTGATAGCTAAATCCAAATTTGTTTCTTTATTAGAAACCCCTTGACCTTGACTACACCACTTTTTCCAGTAGTCCATACCTTTAAGTTTATCACCCTTCCTTTTTTCCCCTCCATTTTTCGACAGTAATAATGATTCACGTATCTATCCTTAACAAGGTCATCGAATAACAGCGCACTAAAATTACTCACTTACACGGTACACTTAATTCTCTTCACTATTCGTTCACCACTTTTCACTTTTATTCGCTTCGAGTTCGCATGGAACAATACTGCCGTAAGCGCGGTCACGCGCCGCAGCGCCGCTTATATAGCAGCCCAGTAGCCGTCCAGAAACTTCCACGAACTTCCACAAACTTCCGCTCATTTCGACCGAGGGGCGTGGCGAATAATCGAGAAACAACGCAAAGTGTCCCTACAATACAAAATAGTTCGGCTGCAACTGCGTCTGCCTCTCGTCAAAAGATGGCGCCAGGCGCTACTATTACTTCATATATTCAAACGTAATAATAATTTAACTCTTCACTCCTCGTATTTTTTCAGTATAATATTAGGTAATATTTTGCTTATTTCGGGGGGGGGGGGGTTGAACCCCCGAAACCCCCCCCTTGGCTACGCCCGTGCACCACACAACTATATTGTGTAATATGTATATAGAAATATGATTCGTGTAGTCATATCTTTTAAAAAACTACCTACATAATCTCGTTATCTCTCTCCCGTGAACTATCCACATTCGCAATTTGTTGCTTTGCGAAGTTTATGACGCCATTTGCGCAATTTTACGTTGCGAATACCAGGAAACGCTCTCGTGTTGCGCGGCAGTTCGACTCTAGCGAAAATAAATTCATTCCAACTTTTTAATCAGAATATTGGAGAACGAAACCGATATCGCGTAACTGCATCTGCGGGTGTCACGTACGAGGGCGGCTGGATTCTTATTTAAACTTGTTTTGAAACTGAGTATTTAAACCAAGTTAAAAAAAACTCTATGCGGCTTCTCACAGCTTCAAATTAGAATATAGACGTCACAGAGTTATCATAAATATACATTTTAGAGACAAACGTATAGTATTTCATTTTTAAGGTTGTGGTGAAACAATGTAAAAGGGGTGATGTGCACTATATGATCGACAGGTAATTATTTACCTAAATATACCCTAAGATCTGTCATAGCACCATATACTGCCGTATATATTATATCTTCTCTCTCTCTCTCTCTCTCTCTCTCTCATTTCTTCTACTATACGCTATACGTTTAAACAGTTAAACAACATATTTTGTCTGGAATTTTATTGCCGTGGCGTCTGACAACAAAACCAACCACAACTTAATCAGTTTCTTGCAGAGACCCCTGTATAAGTAGCGTGTTTAAAAATATATTGCCCTGCTGGAATTTGTTGACTTCAAGTGGTTTACGTTTACGCCCTTATGTAACTAGCAATTTAATCAGCGATGCCATTTGAGAAACGGCAATCAAATGGGTTGGAAAACAGTCTATTTGTAATGATGTTGTAGGGAAATAATCGAGAGGAAAGGGCGTGCCAATGGGATCACTAAGCTGTACGTATCTATAATAGCTAGATAAGGTTCATGTTTATGGATACTGTTTTTTTTTATAATAATATAATAATAATAATAATATTTATTTATATATACATATGTAACAAGCAATATAATGTATATGTAACAAATAAAATACAAACACAAGAATGATACAAAGGAATAAGATTAATTTAATTAATTAAGATTAATTAAGCCCAAAATTAATATAAATATATAAATAAATCATGGTTACTCCACAGATGCAAGAATATTGCGTGTGTGTGGAATGTAATCTAATAATTTTTTTTGGTAGGTGCAATACAAAGATAAACGACAACGAAATGGTATAGTAAGTGGAAAATTTCAGTTTTAGTGTTACTGACGAGTAGTATTGGAATTCAAAATAAAAAATTGTTAATATAATGTCTTGGATGCTTAAGAAGCCATGCTTTTAGATATTTTCTAAACTTTTTTATCCTGTTCTCATTTTTTATTTGCTCAGGCAGCGCTGCATAAATGCGAGGTGCTATATAATTAAAATATCTTTGCCCCATGGTTTTATATGACTTTATTGTTTTTATCCCTTTCTGCTCCCTATGTCTAGTGCCATAATTATGATCTATTGTCACTAAGTGTCTTCTTTTTTTATGTTGTAAGGCTAAAATTTTTATACCAAAGATTTGTCTAATGTCCAGCACACCACACTCCTCGAACAAGTTGTCACTGGGGTAAGTACGTTTCTTATACAACATTATTCTAATAAATATCTTTTGGCAGATTTCAACTTTTTTTATCACATTATTATACGCTCCTCCCCATGTTTCGATTCCATATTGTAAATGTACGTATACCAGAGAAAAATATATGGTTTTTAAATGAGATAATCCCAAAATGTTTCTGAGTGTTTTAAATTGATATACCATACATCTCAATTTCTTTATTAAAAAGTTAGCGTGTTCATCCCATTTCAAAAAACGAACTACATACACACCTAGATATTTGCAAGATGAAGTTTCCTCTATAAATAACCGTTTCCCGTTACATATCAGATTCAATTTTTTTAAATGTGGAGCATTTCTCTTATCGCACGAAAAGGCCACAATCGAAATTTATTGTTAGTGCCAAATTACTAAATTCTTGAATTATTTTTGGCATCTCTTTTTCGGCAGTAAACTTGTTTCCATGAACCCCCGACATACAAAATAACAGTGTTGTCTGCAAAAGCTGATACCGATCCGTATGTACGCATTCGCAAAACACAATCAATGTTATTTGTTCATATTTTTTATGACCTCAGTTTATATAGGTCAACCGTTTTTTTAAACGCACTTTATATATCTTGGACATCTCATATTTGTTTATTACTACCTAAAATAAATTAAAGGGATATGTCTTTGCTCAACTGACCTACTTTTTATGTTAATGAACCCAGAGAATGATAACAGGCGTTTTCCATCAGCATTCTATCCGAAGCTATCAACCCCTATACATTATTTTCCCCCGAGAAATACTTTCCCAAACAACAATAATTCTCGGATACCGCGCCCGCGGGCGAAGCCATTCAGATCTGCCAGACTTTTTCAAAAAAACAATATCGGTCGCGCGTAAATCAAGGAGGCCCTGGAAGGGCGCGGGTGCTCCCCCGGTGCATTTTCATCTCGATAAGCGGAACAGCGCCCTTCCGGGCGCAATCTGCGAATTTTCCGCCCGTAGGTGCGAGGCGATGCATCAAAGGAGGCCGCTGAGGGCTAAACTAGGGGAAGGGGGAGGTAAAGGGTGTCTATAAGCGGCGTTGCCGGATCGGGGTTGTGCCTACTTCGCGGGTTGAAGATTTAATTTGAGGTTCTCGTCACAAAATGGTTAATTATTGTTGTAGCCTGCACGGACTTTAAGTTTTGTTTTGGAAATGCAGCGTGTTGTTGACGTCAAAATATGACGATTTAACCACGCTCACCTATATTTAAAAATGACCTAAAAAATTGATTTTAGAGATATTGAGTTGAAATTTGGTACAAGTTGTTACTTAGGTACTATTTATGTTCAATTTGGTCACTTGCTTCTCATTGTTGTAACTCAAAAATAATTGAAAATCCCAACTTATACTGAGGTACCTACGTCTATAGAGTCTGTGAGACATTTTTGTGATGGAGACTTTAATTTCCCTCATTCCGTGTTTCCTAAAATGTATCTTAAAAACCATCGTTTTCTAGATAAACATTGTTTTTATAATAATATACCCGAAGTTTTTATATCTACGCTTGGGCCCCAGCATCCTTCTAGGGAAAGATACAGGTTCGAGTTTAAAAGATCACTTCCATAGCAATAATATATTTCTTAAGAACGATTGATTTATGTTATTACCTTCTATGGGTGTTTTTTTTTTTACAATTTTCATTTCCTGTAGAATTGCCTCAATGACATTACCCCTCTGGAAATTCGGAATCTGGTTCCGAAAAACAGTGTTTTTCTCCAGAACATATCTACAAATTTACAAGATGCAAAAATTAAGGGAAATTAAATTCTACACCATAAAAATGTTTCGCAGACTCCATACCTAGACGTACATACCTTAGAAAAAGTTGGGGGGATAAATGATCTTGTCTCCCCGCTATTTTCATTTTTTTTATTTAACAATTAGAACCAAGTGCGGTCGAATTGGGTATATATAGTAATACCTTTTACCAGATTTCAACTCGATATCTCTAAAGTTGACAAAATGTAACTAAAAACCCATTTTTGAAATCAGCTGTAACCCCTGTATCTTTTAATTGAAGGATTTTTTTATATAGATATAAGTGTGGTTAAATCGACATATTTTGACGTCAAGAACGTCCGGTTAACCTATGTTATAGGTTTTTTTATTAATATATTTTATTACTTAATTTAATCAACAGTTTATTAAACACTATTATAGATACGAAAAGTGAAGTGACTTTTAGCGCAATCATAAAACTTATTTGTTCCCTTCTTTGGTTATAAGAGAGTACAGGCCCGTTGGTTTCAAAGGGACACAATCTTAATTTTTTATTTTATATTATTTTAAACCGTTCTTCCTGTGGCTTTCAGGCTGCAATCTAGAAGGAAAAAACAAAAAAAAACCATTCTGAAAAATTGCACACTTGATTTTTTAGAAAAATATCAAATTTTGCAGATAAATTATTATAGAGCGGTATAATTTTATTTGAGCTTAAATAAGTATATTAATAACCACGCACTAACATGTTTTGAAATCATATTATCTTCAAAAATTGCAATAATAATAAAAATCTTTTAGTTACAATATGATGCCAACTATAAAATTCCGCATCATAAGGGAATAATTACTAGCTTTTATTTAACTTGCTCTCTTAATAATGGGTGTGTTTGTGTGTGTGTGCATGTACTGAAATTTTACAACTGAATTTTAAACCACTTCCAACCAATCGATTGAGCTGAAGTTTTGCACACACTTTTGGTTCTGGTGACAATGCAATCTAGTATACTCAGTATTGTAATTTTTTCAAAATGGCGTCCACTCCAAGATGGCGGCTTACCTATTTCTTCACAACCTCCTCGACATGGGTATCAAATGAAAGGGTTTGATAAGTGGAAAACGATAAGTTAAGTGGCGTCATACTAGATCCAATATGGCGACCGTCCCAAGATGGCGGATTACTTACCTACCTATTTATTCCCAACCTACTTGACATGGGTAGGTATTAAATGAAAGGGTTTGATGAGTATAAAATAATAAGGTAATGTCATAAGTAATGTCATACTAATAATCCAATAGGACGAATGCCCCAAGATGGCCTACATGCTTCATTTACCACCCTTCTGGCATGGGAATCAAATAGGTACTAAAAAGCACAAAATAAAATAAAAAATAAAAAACCTTTTTTAAACACAAACTTTTATTTAAGCCATGTACTAAAACGAATAAAATAAGTTTAGATTCAATGCCAAATGGCGACTAGTTTTTGTAAATCAAAAAGCTTGTCTCCAGAAATATTCATAAGAAAGTAGGTACCTACCAATTAATTTTATTAATTTATTTATTTTATTGGACAGTGATTGGTTGATAAGCAAGTACACACCTACTTGCCAAAGTATGTATTTTCCTTACAATTCGCTTTATGATTTACAAAAACTTCTCGCAATTTGGCATTGAATTATCTTAACGAAAACCTAAACTTAGATACTTTTTGCAGTAACTGCAAAATTTGATATTTAACAAAAAAATTCAAAACACCACTTATTTGTGGAAATATCCAAAAATATTATTAGAAAAAATTGTTTCGCTTGCAATTTTTTATCTCCATCCAATTGTCATGAACTTACAACAACATTCATGTTTAATAAATTTTTATAAAATTTTCTTTAATTTTATTCACAGATTCTACCTGTATAAGCTCCTTTATCTTAAAGAAACTCGTAGTTTAAATACATTTGTTAGCCAAGTAACGTTTCAGGTTGAGGTAGGTTCATATTTAAAAATAAACACATTTTTCAAGCTTAACATTTTTCTTGTGGCATATCAGGTAAAGAATAATAAATTGAAAAAAGGCAATACAGCCGGATTAATTATTATTACAGGTACAAAAAATCCATTATTGCTCCTTAAAAATTTTGTCGTGCTTGATTCTAAGCTTATTTAGTTTCTGTAATTTAATAAAATAATCTGATTTATCACATGTATAATTCTAAAGTACATAACTACTTCACAAATTGCCTGTTTCAGAAGAAGTTTTGATTAAAATTGTACATGCACGTTTATCCAAGAAACTTATTGGAAAAAGTTTCTTTGCAATTCCTTCATCTGGATACCTACCTACCAATAATTATGTTTTCTTGAAATCGGCATTAAAATGTCCCAAAATCGTCATTAAAAGCACAGAAATCGTACAATAATGTAGCCCGTTATTGTACGATTTTTTCAATAAGTAGGCCTTGGCGAGATGTAAACATCAAACGTCAGACGCGGAGAAATCGCCCGTCAAAAGTGACCAAATATTCAAAACCCGGCCGATAAAGGTCCATTTAACGTTTCGTACACATTGCGAAATTGTTTCCTATAGAAGCGCAATCCTTCAGTCTACATATTTTAGTAAATTTGAATATCAATAGATTTGTTGTGTAGGCTGCACAAGAAGCAGCAGTTTGTTTTTTCTGTTCGAAGGTGCCGTACGTCATTATACTTGTCCTAGGTAGAGCGATCGGTAGAGTCAAGCAACGCTGCGCGTAGTCGGTTCGTGGACGGGTGATCCCTTATTATTATTTTTTTGCCTAATAAAACTTTTTTTTCCGATTTCAAAAAAATATATAATATGTACCTCGGCACTGAAGTTCTTTTTATGACTCATGTGGTTTATTTGCGTCGGCCAGAGGCCTCAGCAACTAAACTCCACATGAGTCATAAAAAATTGAACTTCAGTGCCTTGGTACATAAATAACTATTTCTTGAAATCGGCAGTAAAGTGTCCCAAAATCGTCATTAAAAGCACAGAAATCGTACAATAATGTAGATTTTTTCAATAAGTAGGCCTTGGCGAGATGTAAACATCAAACGTCAGACGCGGAGAAATCGCCCGTCAAAAGTGACCAAATATTCAAAACCCGGCCGATAAAGGCCCATTTAACTTATCGTACACATTGCGAAATTGTTTCCTATAGAAGCGCAATCCTTCAGTATACATATTTTAGTAAATTTGAATATCAATAGATTTGTTGTGTAGGCTGCGCAAGAAGCAGCAGTTTGGTTTTTCTGTACGAAGATGCCGTGTCTTGTTTTACTTGACCTAGGTAGAGCGATCGTCAAAGTCAAGCAACGCCGCGCGTAGTCGGTTCATGAACGGGTGATCCCATATTATTATTTTCTTGCCTAATAAAACATTTTTTTTTCCGATTTAAAAAAAAAAATAATATGTACCTCGGCACTGAAGTTCTTTTTATGACTCATGTGGTTTATTTGCCTCGGCCAGAGGCCTCTGCAACTAAATTCCACCTTGGTACATAAATAACTATTTTTAACATTTTAAGCTTCAAAAATATGTTTGCAATAAAATATGCACCTGAAACGATATTTAGGTATGAACAAGTATTTAAATTACGATTTTCTTTAAAATAAAGGACCTTATGTAAGTAAAGTCTGTGAAATAATGGAATGCAAATAATTTAATGAAATTGACAAAAAACTAATGTTGTTGTAAATTCTTTAAAATTGGTAAACGCCTTTTAAGAACGCTCCTCCAAAAATGTTTAAAAATATTTATATATACTGATCCACCTATACCTTCATTGCTCTATTTTCGTTACACGTCGTCTAAAGGGGATTATGGAATTTCTTATCAAGCATTATAAACTGCAAAGGTTGCAAGTTGCAATCGTAAAATCTATGATAAAAAAACAAAGGACGAAAGGCCCTGAATCAGCACTTTCCTTCGCGCCCCCACCTCCCTCGCCGCCGAATCGGCAACATCGCCCCCCAACACCCAGCGAGAGAGAGGCGAGAGCCAGAAACATCAACGGGAACTTTTGCATAATGTCGGCGGAGACAGCGCAGTCCTGCCCGCCCATAAATCAAGGCGGCAGCCGGGCGGGGGGTTCCCCCATCGCCCCATGGCAGCCCCGACTCGGTTTTATTTCTGCGATTTCGGCACACGCGCCCGGATTGGAAAGAGTAACGGCCGCCGAACGCACATTTCGCGTGCCGAAATTCGAAAGGAATCGACGGAACGGCGAGAATTGTTTTTTTTTGTGTGGGCCAAGATAATGTTTAGTTTTGGGCGCGACTGTGCCCTTACATAGAGTATTCCGCATGGGAGATACCAGCATAAGGCACGGAAAGTAGGCACACACACTGGAAAAAATCTGCTTATTCATAGTCATTTGCCACAATCTTCCCCTTGACTGTGATGTCCTGATATGTCGCAGCGATCCTTCTATAGTCATTACGCGAATACATTTTTATTGGCCTTCGTCTTCCTATACACTTGCGGACTTATCACTTTAAGTCCCTACGCGTTGACAAGCTAAAGTTAATTTTTTATGTCGTTATTTTGATATTCGGAGATGGACAATACCTATAGTTGACATTTTGTAGCTTCTCGATGATTTGCCGGATTGGAGGAAATATAGGCTAGAAAAAAATTTGTCGCTAAATATACAGGGTGTAACTTTGATAAGTACAGAAATTTTAAGGGCAGGTCGGGAAAAATGCACTTGTTACGCCTATGCAATTAAAATTTTTCTAAAGTGCATATTAACGTCAGAAATAATTTTTTTTAAAACGCTATTAAAACCCCTTTTTCCGACGCTACGGCCATGGGTCCTTGACCTTGCCGGGACCAGCTGGAACTGAGGCCGGTTCCGGCGGATCCCCCCCAATTCCGCCGTGCAGCGTTGTCAGACGTATAGCTCTTTCACAGTATTTCAGGAATAGTCTTTCAACTAGTTTTTGAACAAATCTTTAATGGTTCTTTTAGCGAATAGCATGCAAAAAAACTACCTTTCGGATGCCTGGATGATTTTCCTTGCGGGTGTCGTACTCCTTTCTTATGTTATCCAAAAATCCTCTCGAAAATCACAAGAAGCACTAGGTAACTGGTTGCCAGTCGAATCGCTTTTTCCGAGGCTTTTTCGCAGTATTTGAAGAATATTGACGCAACCATGTATCATTTGGTGTATGTGGAGATTAAATAAATAAATAAATAATTTTTGGACAACTCCTTAAAGGTTCTTTTAGCGAATAGCTCGACGAATAGCATGAAAAAGCCTACCTTTGAGATGCATCGATTATTTTTACTATTTTCTTGTGTTTAGATACTATCCAAAAATCTTCACAAAATCACATAAAGCACTAAGTACCTACCTAACTAGTGGCACTGTTTTTATACGATGGTCGCGAAGGTATAACACTTCATAGTCTCTTTTTACGGAAATACGAACAAAACACTTGTTTTTTTTTCACTGCACACTTAAAGCGGCGCGATGCCAAATATTAGGGACGTCTCGGTTTCCCTCAGCTGATTTATTCCAACGGGGACTCGACTAGGTGGATTGTACAATAATTAGATCCATACCGTATGCGTCTAATAAAACCCGAATTTTCGCGAACCCTTGAAGCTGCTTCTTTTATCCTCGCGCGTAATTGGGGTACCTAGTAGGAACCTATCTAGCACTGTTTTCATACGAAGGCCGCGAACGTTTAACACTGCATTTCTTAACGGAAATATGAAAAAATCACTTGTTATTTCACTGCAAATTCGTAGCGGCAATTGCAACAGGTTTGGACATCACTGCTGGTCCAAAAAAATGGCGAACGGATCTGGAAAAATGTACAGAAGCAGGTTCAGTTCCGACGACAGTTCGTAAAACAAAGCAAAGTAACGGAACAATATCGGTTAGCGAGACGCGACGTTTGCATACGCGTCCACGTTTTGTAAACAGAATTGTTATACCACAGAATAGCCACACGTAAGGCATTCTGTATAATAATAAATTGCTTGTTGAAGCTGGCGCTCCCAAAAATTACAGACGGACGCAGATCGATATCAATCAGCTGTTAAATCCCAAAATCGGACGGACGATCTTCGACTAGCGCGTCGGCTACGGCGCGGCGGTACGGTGACGGAGACGGCGTACGTGCGCACAAGCTTTCCCCCATACCATTCAATACCACTATTCGGTGTTGCCGTTTATGCCGACATGTCCCCAAACTGACTTAAAGTCCCTTAAATCCGATTTTTGATTTTCGCGGATTTATACGGGGTTTCATTCGTTATAAGTTAATCTACTATCTCGTATAATTATTACGCACAAAAACGGGTAAATCCATGTAAAAATCCACTACACAATTAAATTTATACGGAATTAAATTACTAAATCAGGTAAATTTTCAGCACACTTGGCAACATAGTAGCGCCGCCCCGAGAGAAGTAGGGGCCGCGAGCCGCGATTGGCTAATATCGCGCACTAGTTATGAGTAGTGGGGATCACCTGTAGTGTCGATGTCAAGTGGCGCCCCGCGCTTGCGCTCCTCGCCCAGCTGTAATTTAGTAGGTCGGCCGGGCCGGGCGGCGTGGAAATGGAGCAAAATCGAGTGAATCAGTGCCAGTGAATTCATTCGTAATTGTAATTATTGCGCGATTCGGCGCGGCGTCGTTTTTGTGTGAAGTTGGCGTCGGACGCCAACGTCATATGCCCGCGCCTGGCGAATCTCGGCCAAGGAATGTCGGGCAGTAGTCAAGGGCACGCAGAAGCTTAAATTCACCAGGAGTCGCTGTTTTTCGGTTTTTGGGGACATTACGCGACATTTCGCCACCAAGTTTTTACGAAAAGTAAGAGGAATGGTAAGGAATTAACTTGAGAGAGTTCCGAAACGGCAAAGGGTTAAAAAATGCGGAAATGATAAGCACGCCAATTTGACAGTCTTCCCCAACTATTTTCGGAACCGAATAATTTTTTATTTACAACCATGTATGTAATATCGACATTTCTGACTTTTTAGAAGTTTGAAAGTGTCAATTTTTTGACTTTTACTTCCCGCCCTCCCGCCCGGGTGGAAAGTTTACTTTATCTCGAGACACCTCGGTGTGTAATATACTATTAAAAGTAGACAATAGACAGGACAACAACCCTGAGGGGGTTTAAAAGTGGCGCACCGTCAGGCAAGGGTAGAAAAATATTAAAAACGATGAACAAATCGGGGCCGCGCGTTAAATTCACATCAAATGACAGTCTTCCCCCACTTTTTTCGGAAACGAATAATTTTTTAAAAGTAGATAATACATAGGACCACAACCCTGAGGGGGTTTAAAGGTGGCGCACTATCGGGCAAGGGTTGAAAAATATTAAAAACTATGAACAAATCGAAGCCGCGCGTTAAATTCACGTCAAATTACAGTCTTCCCCCACTTTTTTCGAGATGATAGGGCTACAGGCGAACACTCGCTAAAAAAAAGTAACGCGCCGCTGCTCTACGCTCTACCCTATGGGTGGTTGTGGAAATTTGCAATTTTTACAGATAATTTGTATTTTAAAACAAATACTTTATTCAGTTGATTGCCGATCAGAAATTTATTATCCCAAGGTGTCCCAAGAGATGGCTAATTATTAGTATAAAAAAATTGCGGCCTGAAAATCAGTTGTAAAATAGGTAGGTAGGTAGATAGCTACTCCACAAAAGACTTGTCAAAAAATTATGAGTGTGAAATCAGCAATGAGTTTTCTAGCAATGACTTCTCCGAGCGGCGCTCGGATACATTTCTGCTGCCTAGGGACTTAAAATAACAGTAAAGTGATAAAAACTGACGTGTTTGTTAAATTATTGTGTGCGCCTGTGAAGAAAGCAATAAACAGTTCGTCACAGCAACCGACATCATAAAAAAAACGTGGATACCTACCAGCAGTAATTTTCAAAGGTACCTAGGTACCTAATTCTGCAAGCAGATTTATTCCACTCTGACATGCGGCAACGTCGCGGTATTCCCCTTCCTAATCTAACGTTATTCCCCTCCATCTCCTAGGGAGAGGTTAGACCTCCCCTCTAAGCGCTTCTAAGTGACGATCTAGCGGCGTGCATTGAGCACGGATAAAGATTGATTTGCCCCATTTTCTAAACATCGATTAAAAAAATTTTTTTTTTCATTTTTCGGTTTTATGAACGTCCCCGATTACGTGGTTAAAATTTCTGTACCTATCAAAGATACACCCTGTATAGGTACTCTTCATTCATTGTGCTAATATTGTCGGCTTTTTGTACAACACCAAGCAAATAAAAAAGACTTTACTCACGCTAACGTTTTGGGTTTTATTTTAAAACCTTCTTCAGGGCTACAAACATAGACAATTATTTCAATAATAATTTAAAAAATATTCATACAAATGGTCATAATATAGTTCGGTATTTAAAATTTAAAAAAGTGAATAAAGACATTGGTATACTCTCACTTGGGAAAACACAATATTAAAAATCTAAAATTGACACATAACATGTGCACGTCATCTTAATATGTCATTAAATAGGCAAAAACAGGTATAAACACATTTAAAGTAGAAGCAGAAATAGAGCCAGAAATCAGTATGCAGCAGCCATCAGAAAGCAAGAAAATTAATCCGCCATCTTGGAGCTGTGGCCATATTGAATTTAGTGTGATGCCACTAACTTTGCCGTTCTCTCTCTCTCTTCTAGCCCTTTCATTTGATACCCATAGTTGGGGGTTTTGAAAAGAAATGAAAATGTAATCCGCCCTCTTGGAGTGGCGGCCATATTGAATTTAGTGTGATGTCACTAATTTTATCGTTTTCTACTCTTCAAGCCCTTTAATGCGATACATACCTGTACTAGCGGGGTTGAAAAGAAAATGTAGGTAATTCGCCTTCTTGGAGCGTAATGGAACAGATACCTATAAGTACTAAAATCAAATAACTCTTACGCCTGATGTAAACGCAAGAACGTGTGCGTTGAGATTTTCGCCAGAGCCGCACTGAGGCAAACCCTTTATTTAATTTTACTTTTACAATTGTTTACGTCAAAATATCTTGGAAGAAATTTATTGGGTTAATTAAAATGAGTCAAAACATCGATAAAATTATTTGTGGCAGTGTCTAAATAGCCGAAAACAACAAGATAAAACCGCATAAATACGCTTTTGCGATCGAGTACATCCCTGTTGCCAGACACGCTGATATTTTATTGTCTATTGACCAATCCGCCTTATTTCACGGAACGACTTCGAACACGTGCTTTTATTTACGCCAGGCGTAAGAGTTACTTGATTTTAGTATAGGTATTTTGCAGCACTCTTCCAATTGCTTTTTAGCGAATCTTTCTTTATTGGCATTATTTATGTCGCAAACTTTTTGGTTACGCTGCTTATCAAGAACTTGAATTGTATTTGCGGTGGTATGGCTGCATGCATGCATTATTAAAATTAAGTACGATTCGTTAAAGAATGTTGACACTAAGAATATTTTACTGCGGGCCCGTAGCATGTAAACTACACAAGCATAAAAATGACCAAAAAACGCGCCACGGCTTAAAAACCACGGTAATAAATTACCAGTTTTGATTAAGAAATAGCGTCCGTTCGCGTTTCCAACTATCTTTTTGTATCTGTGCGTGTGCGGCCGTAGGGAATATTTGTTTCAGTGGTGTTGCGACGTTCGTGCCGTGCCGGTTAAAAATTGCAAAAACCGCATTTTATTTGAAGAACGGACTTTCCACCGATACACGAAAAAAATTAATTTATGGCGAACATTGCGAGCGCGACTGGAATTCGCTTTAATGAAAGATCCGACGGATTATATTGAAATGCGACATTTGAAGAAAACATATTTTACATAAACAACATGATAAGGTAGAACGGAAGGTCCTTTTACCGTGTATAATATTAATTTGTCGCTTTTGTTATTTTGTTTCTCAAATATGAAATAGTAAAAGCAAAACCTTTGTTGTGGTACGTACCTATAAGTGATTGGAAAATTTGTAAACACTGTTCTGGAGGTTGAGACAAGACAGATATATCTATAGTTTTTAGAAATACACGAAATAATTGTCAAGTTTTTATCCAAGACCACCACACCACTCTCAACTACTTGCCTCTTAATTCACCTAGTCAAATTGTATCAACCTTAGTAATAAAAATCAGAACCACAGATCATGGGAAAACACCTAATTATAGTGACTCTTCACACCTCGCGAACCAGTTGAAGCTGAAGATGCATTCATACCTATCATAAGACAGGTGCCTATAGATTTGAAACATTTAATACCTCGTGATGCATATTTACTTTGAGGGGGTTTGTTACTTGCAGGTTCTTTATTCTATATTGGATTGGGTACAGATTGAGAGACGATAAAATATTATTGGCTGAGAACGAATTTATTTGGCTATTGGCTACCTTTACCTTTATATTATGCCAAGCTCATTTTTTCCTCAATAAAGGGTGAGGTGGTATCTCCATTTCTTGACCTTTATCTTTCACATTATAAAGATTAAAAGAAGGGGTATTTTTCTCTGTTGAGGACGTTCAGATCAATAAACTAGTCAACTCATTCGAGCTGACGTTTCGAGTTTATTAGCGCTACTCTTCTTCAGAGCATCTGAAATAGTGTGCAGAGCTTTTATTCTCTGTTGTTAAATTATAAAATACAGAATAATTAAAAAAAATTATTACACTATTATACGTAATACAAATACAGAGTCATCCTGTAAAGACAATTTTGCCAATATAAAAAATTGTTAAGATATAGTAATATAGGTAAATATAACATTTAAAATTAAAAATTAAAATACATTTTATTTAAGAGGCCATAGAGAACATTCTAATGAGCCAAAACTGCTTCACTACACCAAACGCAACTTGTCAACAATTCAATTTGATATCTATTAATAAATTCGTTGTTCAGTAGTGCAAGGTATACCGTAGACTGACCCATTTGAGACCAGGCACGAGTTTTTTTTCTGTATATTCTCCTTTCTTTATGTTATTACATTAGACTTGTATGGTTTTCTTTTTTCTTTTAATCTGAATACTACTTAGAGTGTATTTTATCTATTGAATTATAATTGAGAGAACTTAAATTAGCAGAATAGTTATTTTTGTTACAAGTATCTAAAATGAAGTTTTTCAGGACGAATCATTGTTGTTTCCGAACGAGGCGTTAGCCGAGTCCGAAGTAGCTGTACACTATTTTAGATGCTCTGAAGAAGGCTTGTGTTAATAAAATTGAAACGTCAGCTCGAATGAGTTCAGTAGTTTATTGGACTGAGCGCCCCCAATACAGGAAAATATTGTATCCCTTCTACTACTTTCAAGGACAAAAATCATTCTGAATATCATAAAGAATAAAATGAAGGTATTTTCTCAACTTTGTCACCATCTTGTAGATAGGTTCTGATATCCACTAAAACAGCGAATAAAATATTTAAAAAAGTGTTTCGCAAAATTTAAATAATAACTTGAAACTTCAATGCTGAATTTACTAACTTGATGTTGTTTGTCATGGTGTCACCAATATCCCTAGTCTGCATCATTATGATTTTTTATTAATTCATTCGGGTAAATTGTAAAATTAATTCCTGCTTGAAACGTGATACGAAATAAAGTGCCCAAAAGTGGTTTCATCTGTCATATTAAAAAAATTCGAAAAATTGCTTTATCCTTGACAATGATCTCACATTAAACGTATGCTTTATAAAATTTATCTTTTTCAAAATTAGGGTAAAAATAAAGCCATTTATCGTCATTTTTGTGGAAGAAATGCTAAACTAAATAAAAGAAACTTCCTATTTGCTTTTAGGGGCCTCTTATTTACCACCATCTTTCAAGCAGATAAATTTGCTAGACACTGTATATTGTAAATTCTAAATGAACAGAGAACAACTGCAAAAGGTGTCAAATAATGCGTTTCCTGACAATTTTAAGCCTATGGAATTTCCATGTCGTTATTTTACTTATAGCAATCCACGTTCGTTGCAAACGAACTTGACAAATCAAAGGGAATTTGTAAAAAATAAACGATGCCCGCCCGTGGAACGCGTTGTCCAAACAAAGGGGATTAATTTTTGTGACAACTCCATAGCACCGCCCTCCGTTGTTTCCATTCATCATCGCAGGATCACAGGATGTGAATAATTAAACTTTTCGCCGTATTCACATAAAAGACCGTTTCTAATAATTTTATATTACGTTTTAATGACCGTATGTTACCAATTAATAAAAAAATACACGTATCCTGAACAGGTATCCTAGGATATTATTAATTCTTTCTTCACCTCATTTTTTATACTAATTTAGTTGGCACTTTAATTAATATCCTGCCAATTTGATTTAAAGGAATTTCCCAGCTGATAACGACTAATAAGACTAGAGGCAATTATATTGGCAATGTTGTGCGAGACTAAATTACATTCAATTTATATTCCAGGATATTTGAAATTTTACAGATTAATATGCATAGCCCGATCGACATTAGTTAGGCCATATTATTGACTAAAGCTCAACATGGGCTCGCAGAGCACCGCATAGATTAATAATCATTAAATTTAGAAGCAAACATAAAAAAATCTATACTATACCATGTTTGCTAAGAGTCTGTCCAGAATGTTGCCGATAGTGTCCTTTTTCAAATAACTTTGTGCTAAGATAAAACATTCGTGTTGGTGTTGATGTTTGCACACAATGGCGAAATCCGAAGACAAAATGATAGTACAAGCACAAGCATTCAGTTGCTTCTGGGTACTCCTAGTTTGGAGTATTGTACGAATTGATATTATTATGATCAGAAAAGGTTTAGTATTACTGTTAGGACAAGGAGGGAATATGGATAAAGTTTTAGAACACTCTTTCTGAGAGGTATACACTGTTGAAAAGTTTTCACAGCGGCTGAAATACTCGTTAAGTAAAGTGCAACTTTCCACATTCGTTACGTGTTGTTTACAAAAGCCTGGGTGCGAACATCTCCAAACGAACTTTCCTCTTGTAACCGGGAACTGCCAAGTGGGTCAATTTATTCCGGGAATTTTGGCCGGAAAAACTCCCTCCCCCCTCTCCTGCTCTGCCACCTTCTGTTTGCCTTCCCGACGTGAACAGCGGCAACTCATTACGCCCCCATAACAATAAATTAGCGAAAATCTTATTCTCCCCTGGCTTGGCGAAAAAAAGTCGGCGTTTTCTCGGATTTTCCAATTTCACACTCTCGTGCCCACGGGGCGAGCCCACGTGACTGCCGGTTTTCCGGGGATGGAATCCCCCCCTAGCTCCCCCCCCCCTCTGCAGCCGTGACGTCCATACGTAATCCTCCTCTAAAGGGGTGGTCCTATCAAAATATTGCTTCGCTGGCAGGAGGCTAATGTGTTTTTGGAAGAGAGACTTTGCCGAGAGCAGGTATAGGGAAGGGATACATCCATAAATGGTGAAGGATCGACGATTTTCAATTTTCGGCGCCAACTAAAATTAAAATTTAAATCTTAACATTTATTTGATGATTTCAATTATTGTGAAGTAGTGTCACCTAGATACATATTGTTCACGACAAATACCTACCTAAAACCTTAGAAATTTGAAAATACCTACCTACCTATTTAAGCGATTTGTAGTATGTCACTCAATTTGATACCACCTAACTTTATACTTTGTGATTTGATATCACAACCTTAATCATTCAAGTTTGTACTATTTGCATTGTATCATTTTCTTGATTAGGTATTAGAAAATCAAATAATTCGTTCCTAAATATCCCAGTAGTTCACATATGTATACATTTTATTAACAGCATTGCCTGCATAATAATATGTATAAACATTTATTCTATAAAATCGATAATTTTAAGATTATACTTCTTCTGGTTGTTCGAACTTTTTGGTGGGTTTCGACCTCACTTCATCACGTGACTTTTAATCAACCTCACCTTTTGAAAGAAAAAGCAATAGTACCTTAAAAATTTCGGATTCTATTTTATGTGAAAACTGGGATCAACTGAAGAAGAAGAAATATGCCAGAGGAATATAGGAAACATTTATTATCTACGAAGGAAATGAATAATAGGTATATGTCTCACAGCTCTTTATTGTAAAATGGCGACCGGTTTCGTAATATTATATTATTACATCTTCAGGCTACAAGACTAAAAAGTAGTAAGGAAGATTAAAAGTTAAATGAATATAACAAAAATGTACTTACGCACTACACAGTAAAAAATTTTGGTAAAATTAAAACACTAAAAGTGGTCACATGCATTAAGTCCACACGGATTCTGGTTAAATTAACCACTTTCGTTTTGGTAAAATTTGAATTTTTAACGAATATTTACACAGGCGTGTGTAGCATATTACACGCCTTTAGTGTAAAATTTACCATTTTCCATGTACAAATTTCAGGACATCTGGTGTTTCATAATACGGTTTTTACTAAAAATATGGCAAACATTCAAGCCCTGGGTTATTTTAAGTATATTTTGTTCCATTGACGATTTTAGGACAGCAGCCTTGTTTCGGCGATACACAGCGATGAAGGTTTATCGACATTTTTTTTATTTTTAAAATTATTATTCTAATAAAATATATTTCAATGCATAGACTCAATTGTTTAAAGTCGATAGCTAACATTCAAAATATTGTTTTTGTCGAAAAACCTTTAGGAATAGCCTTGTATAATTGTATATCTATTTCTATTGACCCATCGAAAAACGCCTTGAATTTTTGCTTTATATTTATTAAACACCCTGTATACAATTAAAAATCGAAACTTGGATAAGAAGTGCACCTACCATGGTGTAGGTAGTAGGTGCTTTTTGGGCTAGTCAATACTATGATACGAGGTAGGATTTTTATAGAAAGTCACTTTAAAAATTTATTTATTAAACTTTTTTTTTTAAAGTACAGACAGTTATTAAAAACATGACTAACATATTTGAAATGCTTAAACTTTGATATTTACTTGATATACTTGGTCACCATGACAGTTGTAATTTTTATTTAAACTATGCTTTTTTGGTTCCTTGGAACCCCAAAACGTTCACGTTACAAACTAAAATGTTAATTTGACGACGTGGATTTGTTGGTTTAATGGTTTCTTAGAGTAAAGTTTTCTTTGAAGGTGTATTTTACATTCTAACAGTGCTACTTGGATTACCACGTTTTCTTTTCTTTCCAGATTTTTATGAACTTTTTCTAAAGCCTTTTGGTGGCTTTAATATTTAATTTTGGGTATTTTATGTTTACAACTCGACTCCATTTAACTTTTGAAGTTTTCTTATGAATTTTTTTATAAATTAATTTTTTTTTAAATGTGCTTGGAAGGTAAGGTTAAAAACTTTTTTTGTATATGTTGACTTTTCATATTTATACCTATTTTTAGCTTTGTATAACTCACAATGAATTATATCGCTGCTGAAGATGAACCCTTGGTGGTTTGAAATATGTAGGTACAGTCTCTTTTTGAGAATATAAACTGTTTGTGGAGTTTCGACTGTAAGGTTTGCTTTATTAGTTTTTATCACATTACTCCACTGTAAGAAGATGGACTATTTTTCCTATATAAAAAAATAATAACACAAAAAACATACTATGTATAAATATGCAAGCAAGGCATGTGTCTTCGGATTTCTACGAATTCAAGATTGTTCAAAATGTTGCCCTTATTGGCGAAATGAAGAATCCTAATGTGTAAGTAGTTTCATTTAAAAGTGATCTTCATCCATAAAATGGTTTGCAAAAATCGATTTCTTAGAATTTCTTAAACATCGAGTTTGCTTGTACAAAATCATTATTACTTAGAAAATTTGTAGGCTTAAAGGAGATCTTAGAATTGTTTTTGAAAATATTGTCCATTTTCTGAGGAACAGATCACAACTAAGGTGTATATAAAATATACTCTATATACTCACACGGGTACTGCTTACCGTCATTTATTATCTGCCTGCATGTTGTTCTATGCAGGGTGTTCTCGGTTCTGTATACAAACTTTGACAATTTGTAAAAAAAATCATTTTAGAATACAAAGGTCCTATAAACATGGGTGTATAATATACAGGGTGAGTCGAAGTTAAACCGCCATACTCAAAATTTGAGTAGTATTTTTAAAAATAAATGGGGTTCTTCATATAACATTTTGTCCAAAAACGCTTCGTTTTCGACATACAGGGCGTCAAAGTTTTCTTTTAAAAACAGAAAAAAATAGTATTTTCGGTTCCATTTATGCTATCGAGTTGAAAATTGGTACTTTTATGTTCTCTGGGACGGCGATTATGAATTTTCTATCAACTTTCTTCTAGCCGCTAGAGGGCATTGGCTACGCCGTTACTTTCGAACAAAAGTGTTTTAAACTTTTTTGTCCTTGAAAAATCTGCATTTTAGACAGCGGAATATTAAATTACATTCGATTTTGAACAAAAAATGTCTCTTGTAAAAATACGAAAACCTTAACCGTTTTCATGAAAAACGCAATTTTGTGTCGCGGTGCGCGTGAATTCGAAAAAATTAAAATTTCGTAGTAGGCTGAGAAATGGGATTTATTCATTTGGAATTCTTTATTTACAGTAGGTATTGTCCTAAATTAACAATTTTTGTGAAATTAGTAACCCACAATTGTTTTCAAAGCCTACTAAACGTTGAAGCGCTTTTTCTCTGTTTTTTCTAATAAAGTTGTCTTGGTTAAAGTTCTTTTTATTACTAATTTCACAAAAATTGTTAATTTAGGACTCTCCGTATTCTGGTCTTCTTTGTGTTAATACACTCAAGTTTTATAGCAACTTTTTGTTGTAAAATGACATTTTATACAAATTGTTAGTTTGTCTTCAGAAACAAGTCTGTAAAGATCATTTTTTCTTATTTGTATGCAACATTTTTCGCAATTTTGGGTCGATGCAGTCGGTTGGTCTATGTCGCGATCCAAACAGTTTTGCTAAGTTTTTATAAATAAATTTTATACATAGGTACATTTTTGGATTGATGTATATACCTCATTACGCAAAAGATGTTTAATTTGGTGTCGTATATTAGTCAATTATATTAGTCTCTCATGAATTCCACATTCATTTCGCACATTCATTTCGTTAATATATAGCGTTGGTCTGGAACAAAATAGCCTGCATTTTTAGTTGCTGAAAACGTCACAACATTTATTATTTCGGTCTCCGAATTAAACGAAAGAAGGTATTACCAAAAGTGACGTCACAATGTCTGCAAACTACTGAACAATTCTCGGTATCAATGCCCAGAATAATGCTCAAATAAATACAAATTTTTCCGCGGCTTGTAGCAAACTTGTTTACATTTCGTTGAGTGTGGACTGTTGTTTCGTATTTCTTTCAAGTTCAGAGCCGACATTTCCGTCGCGTTTTTGTTGTGTTGCTGTCCCAAACCCTTGCCTCAATTTGCTAAACTACTAACTAAAATCCTGCAGTATTTTTTGTGAAGTATTCACATATACTTCGTTCAGAGGGTAAGTATTAGGTATGCGAGAAATTATGAAATGTTGCCTTTCATTTTGCGCGAGAGATCTAGAAATACCCAATTTAACCCGGAGAGCATGGAATTTGGTGCACATCCCGCATGAATGCCATACTTTTATAGAGCTTCTCATTGTACCGCTAATTAACATCAGTTCATTAAATCGCTAAAAGCTCATCATTTAGACCAAAGATCAAAGACTGTCGTGGCCCGTTTCCCAGGTGCTTTCGCGTTGTATTCAATTGGTTTCCATTCTGATTGTGTATTATACGCCGCAATTCATCAAACCAATAAATACACAAAGTCACTGCCGAGACCCAATGGCACGTAGGTATAAGATAATTATCGTGTCATTGCTGTTGCGGCTTCGATTAATATTCATTATTCAGCCGTTTAACCATTAGCACTTTTACGGGCCATGTCAAAACATTGATAAATCGGCCGATTCTTAAAAACTCTCATGCCAATGAGAGTGATTTATATTCAGCAGTTGTAAGGTTTGACGCTACCGTAATACACCGTTTAAGAAGAGACATAAGCAGGACACCTTACCAACTTTCTGTTTTTAGCGACCAATATAGCATTACGTACTAGGAAGCAGACATAATATAGCGAATATATAGTATATATTTTTTCTAAAATTTATTTGTGGCGCAAACAGATCCATTTAATTTTTAATTGGGTAAATTTAATTATTCCTTATTATCAGATAAGCTAAAACGCATAGGCAATCGTTTTAATGTCAGAAGAGTATTTAGAACCAAAAATACATTAACATCGATGCTAGTTAAAACGAAACCATTTAATGAGGTACAAAGTTCAAAAAATTGCATTTATAAAATTCTTTGTGAATGTGGAAAGTTCTATGTTGGGGAGACTTGTAGGCCATTTAACGTTCGTTTAAAAGAACATAAAAAATTATATCAGACAAAATCAAATTTTTAAGTCAAAAATATGTGAACATTCTTTTAATAACAATCATAGGATATTGTGGGATAGGTCCAAACCAATTCTCAAAGAAGAAGTAGGAAATGGACGAAAAATTAAAGAATCTGCATTTATTCTAGGAAATACGGACAACTGTGTTGCTGAATGTTCAGTGGAATTCAGTAAAATATATTACCACTTATTCAAAGAGAAGTTAGTATAGATAATTAGATAGAACACAGGGTACAATATCAGGCAGGTGGCTAGGCTATTGTTTCTGTTGCCATGACATTTTAACCTGAAATTTATCAATCTGTCACTTCACTTTGACGTGGCATGATCTTTGAGAAAGGAGGAAGATTTATTCTCCGAAAGCTCAGAAAATAAATTTGTTGAAGTTATTTTTTGAGTTACACGTTTAAAGTTACGTTCATTCACTGTTAAGAATTTATGAATTTTCAGGCAACTTGAAAAAGTTGTCTTTCGATCAGTTTGGTGGCGAAAAACCCAATTAAAAATTAAATGGATAGCGAATATATTTTCAAGCTTCTTTGGATACTGGGACCCAAACCAACAACCAACAACTTTAGCAAAGCCTTTTAACGTTATATTCTTTTAGAAGCTCAAAAGGATCTAAGTAGGATGCACTTTGTTGAAATATCTTAAATCATGCTTACACAATGGAAAGTTTTGCTCAACTATAAAGGGGTCAGCTATCCTACATCAGATACAGGCGTAACTCAAGGTTCTCAATTGGGCCCTCCATTAGTTAAAAAATATCAATGTAAGTTTGAAAGTTAAAGGCAATACAAGATCCTTGACATATAAAAATTTTCCAATTGTCTTGACTTGATGATAGTCGCTAGACTGTTCACACCAATAGCACCAAACCAGAGACGTTCCTCTGTAGTAGTAGCAGTGGGTCGAACTATATATTTAAAGTTATCCAAAAATTCCTAAGAAAGTTCATCCAGCTTAGGATTAAACTCACTTTCGCTTATGGGTTTTGGATTAAGTATGTCTGGAAAACTTGGTTTCTTTTAGAAATTTGACCCTGTATGTTTTTCGATTCTCGAAATCTACGCATTTTTCTGGTATCAACACTATATACAGGGTGTTTCTAAATTGTGGTGCCGACGTATTGTGACAGGTAGAGAATGTCATTTTGAACAAAAAGTTTTCTATAAACATGGGTCCGAAATGCATGATAAGAAAGTTACAGGGTGATAAATGTATAGCTTGAAAAACACCTTTATCGCAATAACTTCTACAGAAGTTATGCACTTTAAATGAAACTTGGTGAAGTTCTTTAGTAAATGAAGTGCAACAATTTTGTGTAAAAACAATTTATTCCCACCGACCAGAGGCGGAGGAGCGGGGTAGCACAATGGGTTTTAATAACTTTTTTAGGTGACAAGTAAATAAAAATAATTGATGATATTTTACAGTGTTATTATCTGTGGTGGGTAGTTTTATTATAAAGACTGTATTGTCGACTGATTGCTTTCCCGTGTTATCAAAGTTTCAAATATTTTCCTCTAAACTTTTCAAATCGTATTAAATTTCCGCTAATATATTTTTCCAATTCAGGACTTTCCAGAAGAAATCCTATATCCTTTCCTGCGAAATGTCGAAATTGAAAGATGGATCTTGTTGGAATCAGCGCATAGGTCTCGGGTAAAACCGATGTGCAGTCATGAATTGCATCTCCGGCTTCTCGTTTCCTTTAAGACTTAGGTTAAAAAGACTCATATATCAAATTTATAAGATGGACCTGCACTTTATTCTAAAGGGTCATTACTGAGATTCCGTCCGATAGCATAGGTATATTATTAAGGCATATAGGGATTGGTATATTGCTTTAACGGAGGTCTTATTGTTCTAGGGCTGCACAAAAACTGAACTTATCCGCATCGCCTCATAGGAGAAAAAGATACAATTCAGAAGAGAGCGATAACACAGGATTTTGTGGGACTCTGCAGAAGTATCCGCCACCTGTGCCTCCAGCTTTACTAAGGAGGATAGGAGTTAAAGAAGTTACTGGAGTTGGCAAGGTAAGATTTTTTATACGGAGTAACTTTCAGGTGATACTTTGGTATTTTTTTCTAAGAATAAAACAAATATTCATCATTTTTGAGATATAAGCGGGGCTTTATTTTTGTATATCCGGACAACATCTCATATTCCAGTTGAATTTGGTGCACAATATGCATATGGATAGTCTCATAAAATGGCACAATATCCAGGTTCGAAATTAACCTTATAGCGTTGACTGACGTATTTATATCAGTCAACGCTTATATCTTATGTGGTTAATCGGAATCATAACTTCATAAAAGTAAATAAGTAGGTAAAGTAAAAAAGTAGTCCTGCTTTGTTAACATAAAAATATATTTCCAATTTGACCATATTAGATTTTTCATCTATGAAGCACATTCACGAGGAAATAGTTTAACTACTGTTAGTTCCATAAAAGCACTGATATAAATTAAAGCTTGTCATGAAACGATGACAGATACAAAAAAAAATGGCAGAAGGACATTTGAATCAGACAGGGCAGATCTATATTTTTATTTATGAGTTTATGGCAAAAGGGTACCGAAAGCCAAGGACTACTTTGATTTTTTCTGCTAAAAAACAGGGCCGGGAATTAAGCACTTAAGCGGTAGGATCAAGGGCGCCCATAGAAAATATTTTAGGGGGGGGGGGGGCAAAATTAAAGAAGTTTGGGTAGAGTAACAAAGAAACAACTTTTAATGTCAACCAACCTAAACAAAATACAAGAAAAAATTAAAACAATAAAACAAAACTAGAGCTAGGCTAACTCTGAATCGATAATTGGTTTATGTGATTGTGGCCCAGTTAAATTTTGTATATATATTTTTATATACAGTGTGTCCCAATTTGATACTGGACACCTCAGAAATATATGAAGGGCAAGGAAAACAAATGGTCTTTATTTTTTTATTGGTAGTACCAAGGGAGAGTATCTCATAGGCGGTGGTATTTGGACAGGGTAATTATTTCATGGCCTGCTATGATTTTTTAAAATAGCAAATTTTCAAGAAACCCCATTAGGGATTTTTTTACGTCAAAATGTTATTAAAAAAACTTGTTCAGAATGAAAAACTCAGTAGATTTGCAAAATTTTAGGCCTACTTTGATTTTTATATTTATCTCTCACTTTCTTCTTAGAAAAGTGTCCTTTCTGGAGATTTCACGTCAAAATTTTATTTTTTCACGATGATCAAGTTTCCTTAATAATATTTTCACGTGAAAACTCCAGAAAGGACACGTTTTTAAGAAAAAAATGTTAGAAAATTGCGAAAAAGCTAAAAATCAAAGTAGGCCTAGACTTTTGAAATTTTGCAATTCTACTCCGTTTTTCATTCTGAACAAGTTTTCTTAATATCATTTTGTCGTAAAAAATCCCTAATAGGGTTTCTTGAAAGTTAGCTATTTTAAAAAATCATACCAATAAAAAATAGAGACCATTTGTTTTCCTTGTACTTCATATAGTTCTGAGGTGTCCAGTATCAAATTGGGACACACTGTATATATAAAATTTTTCAGGGGTTTGTTTTATATACCTGGAAGAATATGAAAATAATCTTTTCCTCAACTATAATAATATAAATTATAACGCGAAGGGATTTTGAGAATCTCCAGGGGGGGCACGTGCCCCCCCTTGCCCCCCCCCCCCATGGGCGCCCATGGGTAGGATAGAACTGGGTAAATGGTAGATTATCGATAGGATAGACGTGGGCAATCGGTAGGTTATTCTACTGCTTAATTCCCGACCTTGATTTTTTAGCAGAAAAAAATCGAAATAGTCCTATAAATAATTTTGAAATTTTGCAACCCTATTCGGTTTGCATTCTGTACAAGTTTATTTAATAAAACTTTGTCGCTCGACCTACGAATGGGCACTTTACTGGTGTGAAAAAATATATTTTTTAAATATACCTATATAAGGCATACGTGAAATTTCAAAAGTCCCCATCGATCCCGCCTGTGCAAAAAAAGTTATTCAAAGTCAAAGTTCGCAAAAATGGGTTTTTTTGCATTTTTTAGCCAAACGGTAAGTTCTTAAAACTACATCAGACAAAAATTATAGAGCATGCAATTGTCTACAAAATTGTCTTTACACTTTTTCCTAACAATCACCGTCTTGGAGATATCGAGATTCAAAAGTTGAAGAAGTTGCAATCTCCATAATATACAGGGCGACTCAGTTTCTTGTAGCAAGACATTAAAAGGTGATAGATCTTCAAAAAATAACCGCACTTTCTCGTATAACCTATTTTTTTAAGGCCTTATGAAAAAGTTACAGGGTGTTACAATGTTAAAAAATATGTGGACTTTATTGAATATTTACCAAACTAGATATTTAAGTCATATTTGGTACACATGGTAACGGCATATGGATTAGCATAAAACCTGTTAATATCGAACCTCTTGAACAACCAGTGGCGGAGAAGTCGGTAATTAGTACAATTGTTTAAAAAAAAAGAATCACCTTGTATAAGTAATAAAACGTATTGAGTTTTCTATGTATATTTTAATTGTAGTCAAAAATGTCCTCTTGGCATTTTTTAGTATGTGTCTCGGTTTCATGAGAAATTTAATTTTTTTGTAGTAGTTCAGGATTTTTCTTAAAAATTAATCAAACAATTTGCTCCATAAGCAAGACACAAAATAGAAGAAAAAACGTGTTTCTTACTTTAAATAAAGTAACTTTTTTCAATAGACGTACCCATTACCCATTCAAGGTTTAACTTTTTAAGTAGAGATTCACGGCTTGACTTGATATTCAAGCTACTTGACTTGACTTGAAATCAAGTCAAGTAGTAATTTTCCAATATCAAGTCAAGTCAAGTATTTATTTTTCAAGTACTTGAAAAATCAAGTTTTTCTTGAAGCTACTTGATTACTTGATTTTTTATCAATTTAAAATTTTATTATCAGTTAGGGCAGTTAGAAGTAAATAATAATAATAATAAACCTTTGCATTGTACACTTTTTTGCAAAACTAGGAAAGGACTAGGAAAGAACAAAAATAAACTATTTCAAGTCCACTTTTTAATGTTATCATTTTCCATCCACGACTTAAGGCACATTAGGCATCTAGTGGATTTGGCGCTTAACCGATTTCGCGTTTTTGTAACTGTCAAAGCAGCTCTGGAAAACTGTCTTTCAATAGGAGCTGAAGACGCTGGAGTTGACAAGAATAGAGATTCATGGCTTGACTCGATATTCAAGCTACTTGACTTGACTTGACTTGAAATCAAGTCAAGTTCAAGTCAAGTAGTAATTTTCCAATATCAAGTCAAGTCAAGTATTTAATTTGTCAATTGCTTGATTTTTAAGTCAAGTCAAGTAATTTGTTAAAATGTCAAGCTTTTTGACTTGATGAAACCCTATTTTTAAGATATACTTAGGCAGCGAACTCCTGTATATTATATGGAGATTGCAACTTCTTCAATATTTGAATCGCGATATCTCAAAAAGGGTGATTCTTAGGAAAAAAAGTATCAGGACAATTTTTGTATATAATTGCATGTTTCACAATTTTTGTCTGAATAAAACTTACCGTTGGGCTGAAAAATGCAAAAAAAACATTTTTGCGAAATTTGACCTTGAATAACTTTTTTTGCACATGCGGGATCGATGGGGCCTTTTGACATTTTTTTTATATTGATGATATAAACAATCAAACCAAGATTCAGCTCTATGCGAATTAATGTAACCTTACCCCTATTTTTTGTGCTAACTTGACCGGGCTATAGTTAAATTACTTCCAAAAAAGACAAGGCCGAACTTTAGACTTAGACACTCAAGATTCATTCGGGGACAGACCAGAAGGTCATTTTCAAACAAAAAATATTCAAATATTGAATGAAAATTATATAGAGGATTTAATTTTAAATAAGGACGCGCCTTTAAAATTTTTTTTGTTAGTTAGTTTGTTGGCCGTAACTTTTGAACGGATCGACCGATTTCATTCAGTCTTGGCAAGAGTTGGTTTGCCGTAGCCAGTAGGGGACGCCTCTGGCGCATATAATAAATTTTGCTTTTTCACAAAAAGTTTAAACATTCTAAAAAATCGTTCCAATGTCTTTCCTCGTATTGTACCGTTTTAGAGAAAATCTTGAAAAATAATGCCAACCTAGTACATGATGTACATCAGGTTGTACTAGAAATGAGTTCCACCGTATATAGGAAGATTTGATTTTAAATGCACAAACTCCTAGGTTCAGTAGAATACCGAAAAATATTGCCAGTTTTTTTTAAAAATTGTATGTAAAACTCTCTAAAACGGCGTATACGAGTAGGTACTTACGGTTTTCTATCCACTGTTGAAGTGCCCCAAAATAAAACTGAATCACCGTGTAAAACACTTATAAGTAATCATATTTTACGCCTACATATTTTTGAGTACGACCACGCATTCTTTCACAGTGTAACTTGAGAGGCTTTATTTTTAAGGCTATTCCAGCAAAATTAAAAAGATTCATTCATAAAAAATTTACCGTACCTTTCATTAGGGAGCCCCGTGAGCATATTATTATACATAAGCCCAGGTATTACAAAGTCATCTTAAAGTAATCCTCTTAAATATTCAGAGCCCGCCTCATTGGCTTGCAGTTTGTTTTTTAACTCTTTTATGCGCTCCTCCCGACTTGCGGCCGCCTTTTTTCATGTCCTTTTGGGCGATTTGTTCTTCAATTTTCGAGCTAATTTGCGGCATTACGCTAACTCGATTTAAAAAAGCTCCGGTCGACGGAAATACTGATTTAGCTTGGAGGCAAATCGGCAGAAAAAGGCAAGGGAAGGAAGTTATTAAACATAAACCTGCTTCCATCAATATAATACAATTATTGGGAAATACGGATACGCCAAGTCAGAGATAAAGTTCTCTTACGCCATCAAACCATCAGAACAATTTTCTATCTATCTTCCAATGAAAAGTTTGAAACAATAAACCAAGTTTCGTCAAACCACAAGCTTTCGATATTAGCAGACTGTTAGATTTTTTTATATTATGTTCTAACCTTTCAAGAATAATTATTGTAGCACATATTGAATGATATCCATTTAGGTACTAAAATATTGAGGGTCTTTCGTTGCAAGCTGATTGAGTTTTAAGTTTTCTATAGAACGTCTCATTGTTTGAGGAGGTTTGACCAATCTCTTTTTAGAAATATTTTTGAATCAAATTTTATCGGATCCTGGATACAAATACTCATCATAATAACTCATCATACAGAGTGACTAAAATAAATGCTAAAAAATGTACAGCTACATCTAAGATGATGAATGACAACTTATTTCCATGACTAACTAAATAACTAATCTCTCAGAAAATGTAAGCAACTGTCCTTACCTTTTAACATAGATTAAAGGAGACATAGATAGTCAGAAACATTGTTGAAACCGTCCTCAACAAATCTTGGCACACCAACTTTGAAACTTTAATTTTGGTACAAAAACAAATTAAAACAGATAAACGGTAATGTCTCACAATTTTTAGGATTCGGTACTATATTAGTTGAGGTATTCAATTTTAATTTAATTATTAGTTTTTATATAAAATTGTATGCAAAATATTTGGAAATTTCAGCAATGGTTCTGACAGTCTATATGTGTAGCTTTGTCTATGCTTTTTACTCACCCTATATAGAGGCACTTGGTTCTAGGTATGGCTCAAAATCCAATCAACATATTCAAGATATTGAAATAAAGGTAATTTTAAAAAGGAGGTCATTAAGCGTTTTCTGCACCATCTCTATATGTATAACTGAACTACTTTTCTCCATGACCATAGATACTAATATTTCGTACTAATAATAATAATAAATCATTGCATTATTTTATATATTTTCATTCCATAACAAGACAATGAATGAATGAATGAACGCTAATCGAACTAAACACAGCATAGAGTGCCATGGATTTCAAGACTGTCAACCTCGCTGTCAACAAGAGCGGCGTGGGGGTGCGCGTCATAATAAGTATTTTCGAACGTGTTTTAAGTTAAATAAAATGAGTGAAAAATCAAATGATATTGATGTGGAATTTGATAATACTCCACCTGAAATTACATTCACGAATGGTCGTGGAGAAAATACAGTCTGTTACTCGGTTAGAATGAAAAAATTCGATACGAGTGGAAGAGAACCACGAGTATCGAATTTTTTTCTAACCTCATTATACAGAATCTACTATTCCCTAACCTGGACCTGGACCAATAGTGTCGGTATATAGGCTACCGGAAATGTCAGGTAGCGTCAGTGTAAACACGTCGCGAAAATGGATATTATTTGCAAAGAGCAACAACTGCTGTTAAATTTGACAGTTCGCCCGTGCTGTAGTAGCCTGTCGCCATCTATTGAAGAAAAAATGAGTTAAAACACAATGCAAAGTTCATTTTTGTGCCTACGTTTTCTTAAAAGGTAACAAAGGTGTGATGCAAAACTTAACATATTTGATTTTTTGAGAAAATATACCGTTTGTAGCATATCGACTCAGGTTTATATTACATAAATTCACTTTTATTAATTTAATGTGTTATATTTCATGTATAATGTAAGCACATGTTACGGTCACAGGAACGTTAATCGTAATAAAGCTAGATATTTAAAATATGTAAAGTAAAATAAGTCCATATATTTTCCTATACCTATCGAAAAAAGCAATGAAATTGTGGTATCACGCTCAATATAGTAGTGTTTGTCCGTGTATTATCATATTCCTATGATACTTATAATGAACTATGAGACGTATCAAGATCTACATATTTTGTATTTACCTACCTGAAAACTCGTATACTTAATTCAAACTAAATATCCATTACATAATCAACTCACCTGGTGCAATGTTTTCCACTAGTAAGGCATCAATTGAAATTGTTCCCACCTTTTTTTGTCAATATCCCAGAGCACTAAGGAAGCAATTTTGGATTTAACATTTCTTATATTATTCCTAACACCTAGCGGACCGTCTCTGATCAACAGAGAAAACAAGTAGCCAACACAGCGCATAATGTTTGACTAAAATACTCGATATTCGACATATCATAACTTCTCAGCGGTTTGAGGTACAGTCCTGATCAAAAGATGCGCGGAAAGCTTAAATTATAACAATTTTTGTATAGGATTTTCAGTCCTGCCAGAAGAACGAAAAGATCTTAAATATTTCGATTGGTAAAGTCCCCAAATGAGTGGCTTTCGTCTTGCCGGCAATATGCTGTATGTTCCGTCATTAAACCCAAGTTTGTGCAATGAACTCGCACCAAGCTCTCGACAATATGCCCCTGATTACCCACCCCAAGGTGTGGGGGCTGTGGCCGACCCCCTCCCGCGCCACCTTTGGTTCCTTATCTCCCCTCGATTTGCGGCTCTAACTCGATATGACGAAATGAAACGGGTTCCTAATTCGGGCGACCCCTATCAATCACGACCTGCGGAAGCCGCTCACCCCCAGGGCGCTACCCCAATCACGCCCAATTATCATACTGCCCGCAAAACGTGGGGACTTCGGTTTCCTACCTCCGGGGTGGTGAGAAACGCTTCTCGATCTTTTCATAGATACCCTCGAGGAGTTGGAATATTTACACACAGTATATATTATTATGTTTCGCAAAGTATCTACATAACCTCAGGGGATTATATAGGTTGGATTATTTTATGGCCAAAAAGTTGCATGAACATGTGTCCCAAAATGTTTGTTTTCAAAATATACTTAAGCTTTAACATGGGTACCTAAATATTTTTTGTTCAAAATTTCATGAACATATTGAGGGCTATAATAATAGTGTGGCCTTTTTGGTTCGCGGAAAATTAGTCGAAAAACATTTGGTCGAAAAGTCATTTGACCGAAAAACATTTAAATAATATTTGATCAAAAGACATTTGCTCGAATAACATTGGATCGAAAAAAAAAGTATAGGCCAAAAGTGAGCGTCACAGTTTTTTGAGACACCCTGTATCTTTTACGCAAAATATACAGGGTGTCTCAAAAAACTGTGACGCTCACTTCTGGCCTAAGCTGAAGTCAGTAATGGGTAGTATACAGTATACCAACTGACAATAATTTTCGTTTATACAGAATAAGCTTTTCCTGCTTTTGGAGTATAGGATCTTTAAAATATTTTTCGAACAAATTTCTTTTCGACCAACTGTTTTTTCGATCAAATGTTGTTCGGCCATTTATTCTTCGATAAAATGATTTTTCTACGAAATATTTTTCGATAAAATGTATTTTCGACCAAAAGTTTTCGACCAATTTTCCGCGAACCGGTCATTTTGAGTATTACATGCATTTTTTACTTAGTTATATCAGTGATATACTTATGAGCGCCGAGCGGTAGCATTTTAGCAACCAAGCAGTATGTAGAATTTTTTTTATTAAACTTAAACAAACTGGTAATATTTTTCGATAGTCTACTGATCCTATAGGAGTTTCGGTATTTAAAACTGAATCACCCTGAATTGTTGGCAAAAATAAGATAAAACAAAATAATTAAAGTCATTTTTACTAATAGGCTCTCATTTCTTCAACTACAGAATGTCAAGCAGGTATGAACACCTAGATATAAGAGTACCAAAAACAGCAACAACAAAAATTTAGCATTTGTGTGCAAGTGTTTGCAAGGCGTATAAACAATGAAATATTGTAGGCCAGTGAATATTTTGATTGGTATTTAATTAGTAGTAGAGTTTAAATATTCTCACCTCGGGAAGAAAGTAGAAAATGATTTACCACCTACCTCATGACACCTACGCCACTGTTGCTATTTCGGGCACGTAGAAAAAGAGCTGCTTCTTCAACCAAGTCTCGTATCCAATCTGTTTAACTCGCTTCATTGAGTGTTATGCGCCATTGGCTCGGTCTGCAGCGTATTTTTTAGTTCTCTACTATCCAGGGAAACGACATTTGTGGCGTTTCTACGCCAGGAAACTTTTAAATTACGTTTTTATTCTTCGACACCCACCCCACTCACTACCCAAGGTATTAAACTAACTAAGGAAGGAAAGAACTAGTTGGCAAAGATGATACAGTAACCACATCCAAAAACTCCATGGATTTGCATCGTATGAATTGAAAATATTAAATCAAGTTTGGCAGTCCTTGCACGTTAAGAATTATGGTATGTCCAGTGGGGGCTCGTCCATATAGGGTCTCTGTGCCTATTAGAGCCCCCTAGTAAAAAATGGGAAAAATGATTTAGTTCTGCGACTGCTATATTCCATATTTTACTTCCTTGTTGCTTCCCAATTAAATTGCTGCAACGCCCGCAGCCGATAATGTACGATGTACTGGATAAACGCTCGCAACGGATACCTTATAATAACGTAAAATCGACGCTTGATGGCTACGAATATTTGAGCCGCGATTCCGCGGAAAGGGGCGCGATCGGGCCGAGTCGGCTGCTTCCGCTATACGCGACTGTAGCATACGAGAGGGCTCTCGGTTCTTGAGCCCCAGTCCCAGCCAGTCAAGTATGTGGCACGCGTCGTCGCCTCGTTACGAAACTTATTTCTTTTTAAGACATTTATTGACAGAAAAAGTTGAAATAAAAACTCTTGGAAGACAGATTCCCGATGTAAAATTATCTAAATTTGCAAGTCGCAAGTTTACACGACATGTAAACTTCTTAAAAAGGGGAGTTATTGTTTTATGCCTTTTTATATTAATTGTGCAAAAATATACGTACATAGTTTCTACAAAAAGTGAAAAATGAAAAAGCCCATATCGAAAGTAGGTACCCACCTCGGTACCTACCTATTTTTTTAATTGACCATATTTTCCAAACGTAGCGCCTCGTGAATTAACCCAGGAGCCGGCACTAGGTATATCTGTTAGAATTATTAGCAATCACACACCTATTATATGCAATAAGCTGGCAATGATTTCTGTTTGACTGAATTTATAAGCATCCTAAAGTACCTATTTATCTTTGTGTAAACTGGCACAAACCTCGAATTGTCCAAAAATATCGGCTCTCACCATCTGTCACTACGAATTCCAAAAAACAAAGGTCCTTGTACAAAACTTTAGGGAACTGCGCTGCGCTGCAAAAAGGGCATAAACCTAAATCAAACAGCGTCTGGTCCAGAACATAGGGAATGCGGGGCCCCCTATTGATTTTCGTTATCAAATCTGAATGCAATTGATTCGGAATAAAATATCGCCATCGGAATTCGGCGAAACGGTCAGAAACTTCAATATAAATATTAGACTTTCCCGGCGCCGAACAATGGCCAGAACCGGACTCACGGATCAGCGGGAATTTTATATTTGGATTGCGGAAACTGAAAAGGAACTCGGCGATTGAATAGATTTTCTTTTAACCATTTCTGCGAATTTTCCTTGCAAACTACCGAGTATATTTTTACAATATCTTTACGTTTTCTAGAATAACGTTAGGATAGGTTAGGTTAAAAACAATTTAGTTACAGAACAATACCTATGTAGCATTTTCTTATTGCAATCAAAGTGTTAAACTATGTGTTACACCGTGTTTCAACTAGGTTTAAAAATACTTCGGTTTTGCAAAAAAAATCCATTCTAATAGCTTCTCTTCGTCAGTATACAGGTACAAGTGCTAGAATAATAAACCTCGGTATACAGTTGGATATACAGTAGTTGGATATATTATAGAACAGGGTGTCCCAGTCCCAGTTAACGTGATAAACCCGATTTTCTCCGTAATTTTAAAGATAAATTGATGGCTCGAAAACCGGACTTTTGTAGAATTGTTTGAGAAATTCGAATGTCGCGTCAAACTTAATACAGGGTGTTTCAGACCTAAATACAATAATTTTAACCACATGTGGAGGAAATTGAGCTTAATACGAATCCGCAATTTAAAAAAAATAAAAGTCAATAATAAAGCCAGAAATTTTTTTTTAAGGAAGCTATTTTTTAAACACGATAACGACGCCACTGGCGAGGAAACGACCGGGAAGTAGACGGGCCAGAAGCTAAATTATTGGGCGACGTGCAATGTTGCCGATTTTAGCCGGCATTCCCCGAACTAAGAGCCGTGTGTTGTGGGACGACAGATCCTCGGCTCGGAAACGCAGCAAAAAACTAAAATAAAAAAGGGCCTGCATAGCAACAGAACATGCAGTGGCGAAGGCTCAAGGCGGTGCAGGGAGGGGGAGACAGCCGGCCGGTCGGCCGGCCGGCGAGACGGAAATGTGGGTCAGTGGTCAAGCGTGGTTGAGTGACAGACGTCGCCTCGCGAATTGCCGGACCGGACGGCTCGAAAAAGGCGTACTCAACTCGATTATCTTTTGGACTGTAGGTAACGTTGTGAACGCGACCAGGAAGCTCGTGTACCGACCTCTGGAGCAATTTTGTGATAATATGGCAAGTGCGAATATGAGTGGCGAGGAGGATAGTTTTTAAACCACCTTTCATTTGCTATCAGCGATTATTATCCTAAAGGATAACCAAAGGATAGAAAAAGGTGGGCACATTTAGATAAAAATGTTCGTTGCCTGGCGCCTCGATCTGGCAACGTCGAAGGAAGACCTGAAACCAGTTTGCGTCTCCCTCGCGCCTTGGGTACGCGTCTACCCGATAATAAAACTGAGCGACTCGTTAGGGGAAATATTAAAATTATATAATTATTTCTAAAATATTTCCGAAAAAATTTTTTTTCCGATTTTTCGTATTTATACAACTTTCTGAGTATGTGGTTAAAATTATTGTATTTAGGTCTGAAACACCTATACAGGCTGTTGTTAAAAGTTATTTAAAAAATACCGTTTTCCAAAAAAATGTGAAGTTGTATCTTAACACGAAATGTGAGTAATGAGTATACAGGGAGTAACAAAAAGTGTCGGTTTTCATTTCTGACTTCCGGTTAGACCGGAAATGAACATCATAGATAGAATTATTAAATAAAAGTTAGGTTATTTGTAAAATTCTTCTAAACTTTCTATCTCTTAACTTAGTAAGTTTTCCAGTATTCCAGAAAAATATTACCCGAAAATGATAATGTGGAGTTGTATTATTTATTGTCTGTTTGACAAACTCTCAAACTGTACTTATCTATGGTGTTATTAGCAAAATTGTAAGTGGAGATTATTTAAACAAATTATTCATATTCAATGTCTTTCAAACGAAATTTGTTATGCATTGTGCCTATAATTATAATCAAAAGGGTTGAAAATATTAACATTACATGAAGAATTTCTGAAGAATTTATAATGTTTTTTAGTTTCACCCCGTCTGTTACAAATTTTCGGCAAATTTGATTTTTTCTATTTCGATCTCTTCTGTGCGTGAAATCTAGTACATCATTTTTTAAGTCTGATATAACTGTGAAACCTGTTTTATTATCAATTTTTTGTTCTTTTTGTGAAATACCAAATTTAACCAGGAATGGTCGTGAATATTGTAGATTCTAGATTAGGGCATTTCTCGTGTAACTTTTCTTCTATACGGTTTCAACAATTTTCAGCTATTTCTATACCTGCCTATAGGAGAGGTCACATAAATAATTACCCCGATAAGTCGACAAGAAGTAAGTAGTCAACGATAGCCCGGAATCATTTCGAATACAAAAGCGTTCGGCTCCGATCTTCTGATACTCCTTGACCAAATCTGGACATCCCGTTTTACTCCGAATTAAGTCCTTTCAGCGTGCCCTAATCCCCGCCCGAAACCTTGGCCAGAATCTCGGAGATCTCCGTCCGGTCCCACCGATAAATATTTCCGAGGCCGCCTAAGCCCGGCCCTGCCCCCCCTATATCCGCCGAAAATGGGACACGGGCGCCGAGGTGCACACATGGTCAGTTCGCATCAGCTGCATCGGCGTTCCGGGTGGCCCCAGGAATGGGGCCGTATTGGATTTGCGGACTCTGAATTCCTCCGGGGTTAGACCCCCGGGGGACCCGGGGGTCGTTTTCCGTGTACGGGTGGGTGGCGATGGCCTAATAGTACGAATGTGTCGGATGTGTAGGACACCGGCGTTTCTTTGTAGTAAAGTCGGATGACAAATTGCGGGGTTTATTGTGGTTGTACCATCTTGAACGCCAAATATGGATAGGTACCAAATAAGTACCTAGAAATAGACGTTGGGGCTCCCCACAACTTGAAGGCCTTTATGGGGCTTTTTCACTAGGTTACTAAGTTAGGTAGGTAATTTGGGTGATTACAAAGATAGAACAATATTATTCAGTGCTTTCATGTAGTGGAACCCGATTTTTCACTATACGGTACCACATATTTTTTTATTGATGGTCAAAAAATTAAATATGCCTTCACATTTTGGATCAAATATATGTACAGGGTGATTCAGTTTTAATCTGCAACACTTCAACAGGTGATAGAAAACCAAAAAATAACCGCACTTTCTTCTATAAACTATATAATTTTAAGGCCTTGTATCTTCAAAAGTATAGCCTTAAATAGATAATGGATAATGCTAGGTTTGAGTTTCATATAAAATGCTTTGGTTGTTTTGTAAGGTTTATGCCCTACATTTATATTATGTTTAGCAAGCAATTTTTGAATAGCACCTGAGCCTGAGACACCATGAATATAAGGAATACTAACATAAACATATTTTTTTATTAGTTGTGGATGTTGTTGTAGTAATGTAGTGAGGTTGATAGTGGGACTTATTGTAAATTTTGTGTATATGATTTTTAATGATGGGGTTGAAAAAGATTTAGGGATAATTATTTTTTCTTAGAACATTTTTGATTTTATTTATGTTGTGTTGTCTATGTTTTCCATGTGACAAAATGATAGCATGATCAGTGAGACAGTGTACTACATTTCTTTTGTATTGGTTAAGAAGATTCGAATCAAAATTTAAATACCTTTCAGACCAGATATCTTTTGTATACCAATTAGTTTCAACTTTTCTCTTATGGTTATTATTTGTGTGACGTTGGCACCGCGCTCTCTCGCTCTCTCTCTCTCTCTCTCTCTCTCTCTCTCTATAATATTAGGTAAGTTTTTTACTTTTCACCCGGCATACGGACTTTCAAACGTATGGAACAAAAACAAAGTAAAACATCAAATAAATGATTGTAATGGCTTATAGTTGTAACGACTCGATATTATGTTGAAGTACCTATATACAGGGTGTTCAAATTTGATACGGAACACCCCTGTAAAATTGTGCTGCCTTGTATTAGAAATGTTATTCTACGAAGCAAATTAACAAAACTTGGGACATTGGTGTTTCAGGGGGTGCTGAATAAAGCTACGTTGCAAGATTCCTGATAAAGAAATCCCTAATAGCGTTTTCCACAATATCGCATCGAAAAAAAAAACGTATAGCAGGCCGTGGAATAGTGATGCCACCATAACGATAAATCCACAAGTGTGAAAGGACACTTCAAATTCATCAAAACAATGCAGCGCATCATAATTTTACAGGGGTGTTCCGGATCAAATCTGAGAACCCTATGAATTTGAAATTTAATATAGTGAATACCGTTTATATAAATTCGTACGCAAAATATTTGGTGTGCCGCGTGGAAATATCAACAATGGTTCTGACAATCTACGTGTAGCATAATTTACCGGTCTTTAGCCCTGAACATAAACGTTACAGGTTGTGGCTGTTATTTGGCTTTCAAATGGCACAAAACCGTTTAAGAATACAAAAAAGTTGTGGTCGCGTACTTTTTGTGTACAATCACTCCACGTGAAAGGCAAGTGAAAATCGTTAATATTCAGTTTTTCATGTGAGAGAGAAAATAAAGTATTTTTGAGATGGGGTGTAAATGGGACGAAATTAAAACAGCGAGTGATATGTGGAAGATAATTTTGGTGCTTCCTCTTGATTATATTTCCCATGTATCTACGACGAGATAGAAATATCTGACTGAAACAAACTCCAATTTTTTCCGCGCAACCTCTAAAAAAGAAACAAAGTATTTTTAATTAACAGAACTCCCCCGTCCTCATAATATAAAACGCTGCAGTCTTTTTTCGGAGCGGCTGCTCTTGGCCGTAATCCGAAACTGGACGACCCAGTTCATTTTGGCGGACAAAGCCTGACATACGACCCGTGCCTCGCGCGATTTGTCGCAACAAATTCGCCTGGCCAGCTCTGGCGACGGTCCGGATGCGGGCTAATCGGATGCATCGACCCGTTTTTCCTGCGAATCACTCATTCGCCCGGCAGGGCTTAATTTTCTCCGGAACAGCCGGTTTGGCTGTTATCCCCCGCAGCTTGACTTGTGTATACGATGGCCAGATGCGAAGCTGTCCAGCTTCGGCGAACGTGTTTCGTTACGGTTAAGTGGAATTGACAAGAAAGTAATGAGCGACGACAAATCTTGTTCGACGTTTGTAGACAAAGTGGAACACTAAGTGGTTTCTAGTTGTATAGTGTATTAATTTCATTGAAAACGCAATATTTTTGTCAATGGGTACCCATTTATTTGTCTTTTATTTCTTTTAGTGACCAGTGAAAAATCAATCAAAATTTGTCAAGTCCAAAGGAAAGATTGCGTTTATATTGTATCGAGCATAAAATTGCCGGGTGCAATTGTTTACCATACAGGTACTTGCTTCATTGATTCCGTGTAGGTTTTCCTTGATACGTTTTCATTGATACCCAAGTACTCAGATTTCAGATATCCATTGGGCTCCCCCCATCTAAATACCTACACAACCTGACAACCTGACTAAAGTCTATCCAAGTTACAGAGGCAGTGGATCAAAACATTGGCCATCACGTGACCTATTCTCTTGGTCTGGCCGTCATAAAATGTCAAGTGTTTACGAGTCAGTCGAGTTTCCTGCATATTTTAGATCGGATCGCGAGCAGTATATTCTGTAAATTTATTTTGCTACTTAATTTAAGGACATTTATAAAGACCCACGAAAAGAAGAACCACAAATTTTAGAACTTCTAAAAGAATTAGTTCAGAATTACAAGCCACTTGAAATTTCATATTAATCCGACCCTGGTAATCGATCGCGAGGCGGTCATGTGACTTTGTTTATATCTACTGCCGCTGTAACTTGGGTAGACTTTAGTATTATTGTTGCTGGTCAGCAGGTTAATATTTTCGGAAATTCAAAAAAGTGCGCTGGCCGGGCATTTGGAAGCTTCCAAGTTCAATTCCGACCGGATTTTGGATTTCTACGGGCCAAACTGCGTCGGATAGGCCTATTTTTTTTGCGAAATGGTCAAATTTTAGTTTACAAAGGTGTTGACCCCCCCGAAAATCTCGGACGAAATATTCGCTATGCGCGCAGTTAATCTTTCAGGGGTGTTATTTCACCGTTACTTATACATCTCGAGCCGATGCGTCGATTGGCGCATGGTAGGATGTTGTAGCTCTAACAGTTTCGGCGCAAATGGCCTTCAAAGTCAAATCGAGAATGAAAACTCGAAGTTCGGTTTTTTAGTTGTATCTCCGGTCTCCGGATCGGCTGGAGACTGGCTAAAGGCTATCTCCCGACGATTCAGCTATTTCTTAAAGGCGTGGGTTTTCGTGATCAGCTCCCTAGGTACTTGCCAGGGTTGAGATGATTTATATCGGTTGATTAAAATCGTGATTAAAATCGTGATTTAATCAAAGCTATTTTTTTTTAATAAAATCATTATTAATATCATGATACTTAAAAATAAATCTATTCATAGAACGAAAACCTTAAAATCGTTTTGGATACAAAAACATAATTGACAACTTTTTATAATAATATTTATTATAATAATACAAAAACGAAACTTAAAAAAAAACTGAAAATAAAAACTGAATATTGTTTAACTTTATTGCGGTTTATTCTGGGTAAAATGACTTGTGAAGTGTATAAGAAATAAGAAGTAGGTACTTTACTGATCTGAGTATATTATTCATGCTTCAAAATATTTTTTCATTTGACGAAACAAGATATAAACAGTTAAAGAATATGCAAGTTAATAAAAACTAGCAATTTAAAAAAAAAATCAATAAAATCATGATGTTTTTAAAAATCGTTGCCTTTTTATTTTTTTTTAATATGATTTTTGTCATTTTGGTAGATACCTACCTACGAATTCAGATGCGGATAGATCGATTTTTGATCATCTTGATTTTGCCAAGGGGTATGCATAGAAAATTGTCACGATTTTCTACAAAACTTTGTCGCTGACGATAAATAAGAAACACCCCCAACACTGGCACCAGACAAAAAAATGAGATAGTTCTACCAAAGGTGTCAAAGTCTTTATCACAAAGAGCTTTCACATACATATCAATAAAGTTATTCAATAGTTTGCCAGATTACATAAAATTAATTAACAATAAGTTCAGGTTTAAGAAACATTTAAAGCATTTTTTGCTGAATATCGAAAGGTTTTATATATCAGGCATAATCGAAGGTTTGATATAGGGCCCCCATCATGCTTGTGCTCAGAATCATAATTGTAAACATAAACATAGGCATAATCATAATTAGAATAATTCGATATAATGCTCTACAGCCTTGTGTAATAATCATACGTGCTATTTTTAGATGTACTTTCTGATGTTTACTCTAATTACTTACGTTACTAAAAAAATTTATAGTCGAAACAAGTATTCTAGTTTACTTATCGACTCCTTACTTTGTTTATCTGCTTTTTCCTTATTATTTTGTTGTATCTTCTTATATTATATTATATAAGTATATTGTTTTTTCACCCCTTTTTGCATTTGTGATTTGCGATAAATAAAGTTTATTATTATTATTATTATTATTATCCGAATTAAACGTAATTCTACCGTGAAATTGAACTTTTCCTACGTAAATCGACCATCCGAATCGATCTAGCATGGTCCCGAAGGCACAGGGCTCACCGTTTTCAAGCAAATATATATTTTTTGAAAATTTGACCCCATCATTTTGGAGGTTTTGGACAATTTTGGATATTGAATACGAAATTCTCGGAAACGACCGGACGAAATCGATTTTAACGTTTATTTCCGACATCTACGGGTCGAACTACGTCGGAAATACCTATATTTTCGGGGCATTAAGGATTGTGTATAACATTAGTCGGCACTTATTTTGAACCATATGCCTCACTGTTTGCAAAAGTGTTGTTTTGGTTAATTTTTTGTCTGATCATTGATTCTTGTCCCACAAATGAACGCAGATAACTCTTTCAGCTCCAGACCACGTTTAAATGACTTTATCATCAAAGAACTAGAACTGCCAGGGAAACTCCATGAATACCATAGCTCCGTTGACATCACCGATTGTCGCCTTTATATCTCATCCGCCAAACTAAACAGGCAAACCCTCCCATTTCCGAACAAAAGCCATCAACGGGAAGACAACAGCGGCTGCACCGGGCTGCGCACGGACCATTTGGCGTGGCGGCGGCGCCCCCGGCCAGCGGCCATTGTGTCTTTAAGTCGCGCTTTGTCCCCCCCCATGCGGCCGCGGCCACTTTGACCGCGCCGCCCTAATAACCCTTTTGCTGATGGGCTGGCCGGCCGGGTAATCCGCAAGCGGGCAATTGCGCGGAATGCAGGCAGAGAGACAGTGACGTGCGGAATTGGTTGTACATACTCTCGTATACCGAAAATTTTCTGTTCCTGCAAGTTAAGTTATCGAATTTTCGGAAGAAATATAACATTTCTCAAATACTACTTATACCCAATAAGACAGTTCTTCTCTTAAGGAAGCAACCAATCCTATATGCTCTTGATAGCGATAAATGCTCATTGGGATTATCGCTTTGCATTTATCAGTTCGTGGTTTTACAACCGTGTATCTGTTTAAGGTCAATACATTCCCCAACTTGTCAAAATTGGTCTGTTTAGCACTGTCCAGGCAGGCATTGCATAATTAACTGAATTTACATAACTTTTACATTGCAAAACTGTTTATATTAGACCCCTGTTTAAATTCTTTATGATACGCGTTCAGAAAACAAACCAGTGTTAAAAAAACACCGTTATTAGCATATCAAACCCATATTAAATAAATTAACTTTTATTTAAAATCTGTAGCGAACTGAGATAGGTAGATAAAATATGTTAGATATTATGACCTATTTGGGGAAAAAGCAAACATAACGTGAAGCCGTTTTCGAAAAAACCGTCATGACCGAATGTTGTGTTTACTTCTGCGCCCCCTCTAACACGAGGGATTTTACATAAGACAACTTTTTAGAGCTCACGAATATCTTTAAAGTCAAAGACGAAGTGCCTTATTATAATAATAATAATTCTCACCCTCACAATACTCCAAACTAGGAGTACCCCAGAAGCAACCACATATGCTTGTGCGGGGGAGGGGGGCAATTACTATTATTTTGTCTTCGTTGCCATTTGCGGCTAGGGCCGACTTTTTTCCCGATAGAACTAGTATAGCATTTGCTCAAGTACTACGGAAAACCCTAGAAAACCGTAGTAATCCCAGTGAGTGTAGGACAATTATAGGAAATCACACGGATAAAGCTATTTAGGAGCAATACCGTTAACCCACATTTGTCCAGCGCTCTTGGCCATAGCGGTGTTTTTCTTTAAAGACATATGCATGCGCCTGCCTCGAACCAAGGTCGATCGAGGGCAGAAAAAGATGCAGTCTAAAAAGTCAGCGCCGGTACGAGCGACGCCACCGCGGCCCCTTATATATCCACAACAACGATAAAAGTAGCAAAGTCTAAAGTGAGGAAAAAATTATGGCAATATAATTCGTATTAGTGTTTCACAAGACTCTTGCAAATTTCTTGTTCTTGTCTTGTTCTTGCCGCAATAATTTCTGTAAAACTAGCTGACGATAATATTGATTTTTAAAAAATGAGTATATATAAACGGTTATTTAAGAATAATTAGTGTATACTTACTAGTATATTATTTAGTAAATATGTTTAGTTTACCATAGTCCTAGTAAGTAACAAATTACTACCCAAAAAGAAATTAAAAGTTAACGTATTACGCCGCTTTCGCGGCTGGAAATGCATACCTCCCGACTCCCGACAAACAAAATCATTCTAATTATAATTCTTAGAAATTCAACAAATTTAGTAGGTAGGTACATACGTATTCTTGAATTAATCCGCTACAGTGGATTAATTTATTTTTATAAGTTTGCTTTAACGGCAGTTAAAGTCTATAGACTAGCTGTTTCTCGGGTCTATTGGACTTTCTAATGCTTTGTTTCGTTTCATATTAGTGTGGCATAGTGTAGATCGGGTCATTTTGGGAGAGTGGGTTTCGCGGTTTTCGTCCAGGAAAGTCTTCAACTGAGGTATTTCGAATTGAAAATCATGAAAACATTAAAACAAAATTATTATTAAAATACAAAGAAAAGAAAAAACTATGTCAAAAATTAAAAAAAAAATTATCATCGACCCGCCGCACGACGGCTCTGCAGCGCAGCATCAACTTGTCTCGACAAGCTTTGTACGCAATAAATAATGCAAGAGTCTTGCCAACAATAGTCTTGGTAGCGATACTTGCTGCGATGACGTCACTAAACAAAAAATGCAAGAACAAGAAGTTTCAAGAAGTCTTGTTTACAAGACAAGATTTTTTTCCAGCAAGAGTCGGGCAAGATAAGAATGAATTTAATTTCTTGTCTTGTTTTGCAAGACAAGACAAGAATAGGCGTAGCAAGACAAGAAATCTTGTCTTGTGAAACACTAATTCGTATAGGTACGCAGGTGATTTTGCACGGACATCGTAGAACAAAAAAGAGATAGCACGTGCCTTAATGAAATATAAAATTTACTTTTTTTGTGTGAAATTATTGCAAAAATATCTTGTTTTGACCTTCGACAAAATTAGATATCACTTATCAATTTCTTAATATAAAAAGAATCGTTTTTTTATATTTTAGTAGGTAACTAGTAAAAATGGGAGCATTTTGTTGGTCTTAAGAGCGGAATAAAAACGTCACCAAAAGTGAGTTTGTCAACAGAATAATATTTACAACTTCCTATACCTATATATAGAGTTGGAAAATCTACCGCATTTGAATTGTTTACAGAAAAATAAGGGCATTTTTTAAATGTTTGTAGATATTCTAAGAACAGTAGTATTTTAAGAGTTTTATAGTCGCTAATTATTTTTAGAGGCTCTAACATTTAAAATAGTGTCATTATTTTTTGTAAACATTTCTAATGCACTAGTTTTATCCAACAGGTGCATTAGTACATAAAAATTATATTATATAAATACAGCAACAGAATAGGTACATCCATTTAATTTTTAATTGGGTTTTTCGCCACCAAACTGTTCGAAAGACAACTTTTTCAAGTTGCCTGGAAAATTCATAAATTCTTAACAGTGCATGAACGAAACTTTAAACGTGTAACTCAAAAAATAACTTCAACAAATTTGTTTTCTGAGCTTTCGGAGAATAAATCTTCCTCCTTTCTCAAAGATCATGCCACGTCAAAGTGAAGTGACAGATTAATAAATTTCAGGTTAAAATGTCATGACAACAGAAACAATAGCCTAGCCACCTGCCTGATATTGTACCCTGTGTTCTATCTAATTATCTATACTAACATCTCTTTGAATAAGTGGCAATAATATTTTACTGAATTCCACTGAACATTCAGCAACACAGTTGTCCGTATTTCCTAGAATAAATGCAGATTCTTTAATTTTTCGTCCATTTCCTACTTCTTCTTTGAGAATTGGTTTGGACGTATCCCACATTATCCTATGATTGTTATTAAAAGAATGTTCACATATTTTTGACTTAGAAATTTGATTTTGCCTGATATAATTTTTATGTTCTTTTAAACGAACGTTAAATGGCCTACAAGTCTCCCCAACATAGAACTTTCCACATTCACAAGGAATTTTATAAATGCAATTTTTTGAACTTTGTACCTCATTAAATGGTTTCGTTTTAACTAGCATCGATCTTAATGTATTTTTGGTTTTAAATACTGTTCTGACATTAAAACGATTACCTATGCGTTTTAGCTTATCTGATATACAGGAATATAAGGAATAATTAAATTTACTGGTCGGTCCACCAGATTTATTTCTCTAATTCTATTAGCATTGTTATTTTGTTGGCAATCCTGAAAAACTTGCTCAACAAATTCAATAGGATAACTATTCTTCTCAAGAACATATTTTATATGTTTAATTTCCTCCTCAAATTTTGTGTTATTAGAACAAATCGTTCTAGCCCTGTCATACAAACTTTTAATTACTCCTTTTTTAACACTAATATGATGATTGGAGTTGAAATGGAGATATCTATTAGTATGTGTTGGTTTTCTATAGACACTAGTTTCTATACTATCTGATTTCAGTATAGAAACATCAAGGAAAGGTAATTGATTAACATTTTCAATTTCTAAGGTAAACTTAATAGAAGGTTGTTGTGAGTTTAGAAAATTTAATAATGAATTTAAATCATCTACTCCATGTTTCCATATAGTAAAGATGTCATCTACATATCTCCACCAAATATTAGGTTGGCGAACATATCTAGTCAATTCATTTTGTTCAAAATCTTCCATGAATAAATTGCTTATGAATGGTGATAAAGGAGACCCCATAGCCATTCCAAATTCCTGCTGGTAAAATTCATTTCCTAGTTGCAAATAAGTGGTTTTAACACATAGTGTTGTTAGTTCTAATATTGCATCTATATTCAAATTCGTCCTTTCTACTAAAGTCTGATCATTTTCTAACTTTCTGCGTAAAATGTTCAATGATTTGTCAACAGGGACATTTGTAAAAAGACTAACCACATTAAAGCTAGCTAATATATAATTATCCGGAAATTGATGTTCCCTAATTTTTTCTAGAAAATGATTACTGTTTCTGATAAATGAATTTGAATTTCCCACTAACGGATTAACAATTTTAAGTAAATATTTTGCTAACGAATGACATGGCGAATTTATTGAACTTACAATGGTGCGAAGATGAATGTTAGTTTTGTGTATTTTTGGTAATCCGTATAAGTGTGGAGGTTTTGAATGATGCGGAGTTAAGAGTGTCCTTTGTCTCTGTGTCATTTGTTCTCGGTATTTATACAGTGTTTTGTATATTTTAGTTTCTATTGAAGTTGTAGGGTCTTTGTTTATCCTCTTGTAAGTTCCTTCATTTAATAAATCATTTAATTTATTATCATGCACAGTTTTTTCTAAAATAACAGTTGCATTTCCCTTGTCTGCTGGTAATATTTTAATTATCCTATCTGATTTAAGTGATCTAATTGCTGCTTTTTCTTCCTTTAAAATATTTAGCTTTTTTGTTCCTTCTCGAAAAGACATCGCATCAATAAAACAATTATTTGTTCTGAAAACGTGCCTAGCTTAGAAAACGTGGGATTTTTGTTGAACCTTATGCAGGGGGTAATTTAAGTACGTTTAAGGGTCGTGATCATCAGCCAATTCTAAGAACAAAAGTCCTTTTAAACATGTATCCAAAAATTCTTCGTTTTTGATACACGGGGTGTTAAAATTTTCTAAAAAAGCCTTAAAAAATTTTGTATAGATTGAATATAGATTGTGATCGTTTCCCTGCGCTTTTTAAATTCCTGAAATTTTTTGCAAGTACGGATAAAATAAACTTAAACTATTTACTTAATAAATAAACTTAAATAATTTATCACGAAACGGCGATATATAAAAAGAAGTCACGAGACACTGTGTTCAGAATTAAATGCTAAATTTGAATAAAAAAAGACCTACAAATAAAGAAGTTATGGGAAAATGCGATTTTATAGAATTTTAACACACCATATATCTAAAAGAATTATTTTTGGACACGTATTTATATGAACTTTTTGCTTAGAAATGGCTGAGGATCACCACCCTGAAATATTTTAACGCAGTTAAGTTACACCCTGTATAGTATACAGCGTTTTCAAACTTAAGCCGGCACTATTGCTAGGTTCGTTATTAGTGGAACTACAAAGTAAGTTGAATTGGCAAACTATCGAAAATGACAAAGCAATTGATGATTTTTCAAATTTGTCAAGGTGCCTTTTATTTCATAAACAAAATTCGTTTGTTTCATAAATGCCATCAAGATTAAAATGTCAAATTGAATTTTTGCTAGTAAACATTTTGTTGTTGAAGTTTATATAGAATTATTTTTATTTGAAATAAACGATACTTTCTACTTTATACTTTATTGTATTGTAAGGCAAAGTTACCACAACAACTAACAGCCACCTTGACGAATTTGAAAAATCATCAATTGGTTTGTCATTTTTAATTATGGGATAACAGGTCATAGGACAATGTTTGTTCGGAATTCAATTAACTACTATTGATTGAGAATATTGTATCCTGGGTGTCCCTTAGAAAAATGGAACTTTCCAACATAACAATTTTTATTTCGGTTTCACCATCGTAATCAGCGGAAAGAATACTACCTACTAGTTTGAATGTATAACTGACATTGTGGATTATATGCTTTAACACAGGCAAGGTCCAGGTCCTCCCTTCCGACATTTCAAATTAGCGCGATGTGTCAGTTTTAAACCGCGCCTTTTTCAATTTCCCGCGAATCCCCTGTGCGCCGCCGTACGCTCCCGAAAATCCCCGCGTACGGCCGCCGAACTCCGGCGCGCCACCGCTCTCCCGCCTCTCAATTATTCAACTCCGGACCGGGAGGCCGAGGGCGGGGGCCGGCCCTGAATTATGGAGCGCCGTGTCGGGCCCGTCGGCCGGTCAATTAGCCGGCAAAAACCGGCGGGAAGTTGACGGCACGCCGGCGACGGGCCAACGCCGGTCGGCCCTACACGCAAAACGCATCAGGCCGACAGGCCGGGATGCAAATGGTGCGCGCCCGCGGCGCCGGACGCGAGGGGTTGAAGTGTTTGAGGGGGACATTTCAAATTAGCGCGATGTGTCAGTTTTAAACCGCGCCTTTTTCAATTTCCCGCGAATCCCCTGTGCGCCGCCGTACGCTCCCGAAAATCCCCGCGTACGGCCGCCGAACTCCGGCGCGCCACCGCTCTCCCGCCTCTCAATTATTCAACTCCGGACCGGGAGGCCGAGGGCGGGGGCCGGCCCTGAATTATGGAGCGCCGTGTCGGGCCCGTCGGCCGGTCAATTAGCCGGCAAAAACCGGCGGGAAGTTGACGGCACGCCGGCGACGGGCCAACGCCGGTCGGCCCTACACGCAAAACGCATCAGGCCGACAGGCCGGGATGCAAATGGTGCGCGCCCGCGGCGCCGGACGCGAGGGGTTGAAGTGTTTGAGGGGGACATTTCAAATTAGCGCGATGTGTCAGTTTTAAACCGCGCCTTTTTCAATTTCCCGCGAATCCCCTGTGCGCCGCCGTACGCTCCCGAAAATCCCCGCGTACGGCCGCCGAACTCCGGCGCGCCACCGCTCTCCCGCCTCTCAATTATTCAACTCCGGACCGGGAGGCCGAGGGCGGGGGCCGGCCCTGAATTATAGAGCGCCGTGTCGGGCCCGTCGGCCGGTCAATTAGCCGGCAAAAACCGGCGGGAAGTTGACGGCACGCCGGCGACGGGCCAACGCCGGTCGGCCCTACACGCAAAACGCATCAGGCCGACAGGCCGGGATGCAAATGGTGCGCGCCCGCGGCGCCGGACGCGAGGGGTTGAAGTGTTTGAGGGGGACATTTCAAATTAGCGCGATGTGTCAGTTTTAAACCGCGCCTTTTTCAATTTCCCGCGAATCCCCTGTGCGCCGCCGTACGCTCCCGAAAATCCCCGCGTACGGCCGCCGAACTCCGGCGCGCCACCGCTCTCCCGCCTCTCAATTATTCAACTCCGGACCGGGAGGCCGAGGGCGGGGGCCGGCCCTGAATTATGGAGCGCCGTGTCGGGCCCGTCGGCCGGTCAATTAGCCGGCAAAAACCGGCGGGAAGTTGACGGCACGCCGGCGACGGGCCAACGCCGGTCGGCCCTACACGCAAAACGCATCAGGCCGACAGGCCGGGATGCAAATGGTGCGCGCCCGCGGCGCCGGACGCGAGGGGTTGAAGTGTTTGAGGGGGACATTTCAAATTAGCGCGATGTGTCAGTTTTAAACCGCGCCTTTTTCAATTTCCCGCGAATCCCCTGTGCGCCGCCGTACGCTCCCGAAAATCCCCGCGTACGGCCGCCGAACTCCGGCGCGCCACCGCTCTCCCGCCTCTCAATTATTCAACTCCGGACCGGGAGGCCGAGGGCGGGGGCCGGCCCTGAATTATGGAGCGCCGTGTCGGGCCCGTCGGCCGGTCAATTAGCCGGCAAAAACCGGCGGGAAGTTGACGGCACGCCGGCGACGGGCCAACGCCGGTCGGCCCTACACGCAAAACGCATCAGGCCGACAGGCCGGGATGCAAATGGTGCGCGCCCGCGGCGCCGGACGCGAGGGGTTGAAGTGTTTGAGGGGGACATTTCAAATTAGCGCGATGTGTCAGTTTTAAACCGCGCCTTTTTCAATTTCCCGCGAATCCCCTGTGCGCCGCCGTACGCTCCCGAAAATCCCCGCGTACGGCCGCCGAACTCCGGCGCGCCACCGCTCTCCCGCCTCTCAATTATTCAACTCCGGACCGGGAGGCCGAGGGCGGGGGCCGGCCCTGAATTATAGAGCGCCGTGTCGGGCCCGTCGGCCGGTCAATTAGCCGGCAAAAACCGGCGGGAAGTTGACGGCACGCCGGCGACGGGCCAACGCCGGTCGGCCCTACACGCAAAACGCATCAGGCCGACAGGCCGGGATGCAAATGGTGCGCGCCCGCGGCGCCGGACGCGAGGGGTTGAAGTGTTTGAGGGGGACATTTCAAATTAGCGCGATGTGTCAGTTTTAAACCGCGCCTTTTTCAATTTCCCGCGAATCCCCTGTGCGCCGCCGTACGCTCCCGAAAATCCCCGCGTACGGCCGCCGAACTCCGGCGCGCCACCGCTCTCCCGCCTCTCAATTATTCAACTCCGGACCGGGAGGCCGAGGGCGGGGGCCGGCCCTGAATTATAGAGCGCCGTGTCGGGCCCGTCGGCCGGTCAATTAGCCGGCAAAAACCGGCGGGAAGTTGACGGCACGCCGGCGACGGGCCAACGCCGGTCGGCCCTACACGCAAAACGCATCAGGCCGACAGGCCGGGATGCAAATGGTGCGCGCCCGCGGCGCCGGACGCGAGGGGTTGAAGTGTTTGAGGGGGGCGTGGGAGGTGAGGAGAGGGGAATCCGGGAGTTAAAACCAGTTTCCGAAATAATAGTAATAATAATAATACAAGTAATTTACGTAGGGTAAATGTGTATAAGAGTACGCACTTAGTGAATAAGATACAATAACTTTTGCATTTTATACCTGAAGGCATGTTTTTACGTTTTGTTTAGGTAAGTGATTGTTTTGTAACACGTTTTCAACCATTTTTCTTGTATATTGTTATATAAACCTGAGATTTTAAACTTTATTGCCACTTCTGCAAGTGCGTACTCTTATACACACATTTGTATAAGAGTCCGCAGATGAATGTCTATGAGTACGCATGTTATAGTTAGCCAGTTGTTAGAGATTATATAATTAAGTAAAATTAAAACATACGCAAGTACATTTTATTTACTGAATGTATATGTGTATTGGGCATATATAAAAATAAAGGGTGTTATTTAAGTACGTAGCCAAACTTCAAGGGGTGATTCTTTGAGTGATTTTAAGACAAAAAGTTTATGGTGCCCCCGGGACGCCACTGGACTTAATAATTTGAATCTACTCAGGGCTAAATTAGCCCCTCTCTAATGTAAATAGTAAATAACACTGTGAGATTTAAACAAAATCGGCTAAAGGATTATTAAGATGTTGTTGAAAAAAGATTTTTTTTTAAAAAAGGTTGACAACCTTTATCTTGAAAACTAAGCGATAATGGACTTCTGTTTATATAAACTTTTCGTCTTAAAATCACTCAAAGAATCTCCACTTGAAGTTTGGCTACGTACTAACACCCTGTATAGTAATGTTAGAAACTAACATCTTAGATATTTGGTACGTTATTAATTAAAGGTTAAATAATTGCCGTAAAAAATTTCAAATGAAAACAAGTGAATTGTCCAGTTACATACGTTGTGCATAGGATTCATGCCACCAATATTATTGCACTGAGAACACATAATCTAGTCTTCATCGGATTTCGAATATAAATCTCCACATACCGGGCAAGACGCATCTTCGTGGGATTCTTTGACTTTCTTAGTTTTTTGCTTCTGCAATGATTTAGATTTTGTGCAACTAGGTACTAATTTTCTCTTTGCTATTTTTTCTACTTTTGAATACTGCCACAATTATAAAATATTATGTATGTCTTAAGAGTACGCACTGCGTACTCTTAAGACAACGACCGTTGCGTACTCTTATACATTCACGTGAAATTTCATGTTTTAGCATATTTCTTTTGCAGAAAATATGTTTTCTATATTTTTTAACTACAAAAGTGATATCCATAACATAAAAAAGCTCAACAAAACATTTAATATATAGTGGCGTCAATATTTACCTTTAAAAAGTCCAATATCTCGACTGCCTATAATTACAGTGCGACACTATGAAATTTTGGAAGGGCCATACTGTAAAAACACTGTCGGTAACGCAGATTTTCGCTGGTGATACTTCCATAAATTGGCGCTAGAATTATAATGTACCTTTTAAAAGAACCAGTAGATGGCGGTATATATTAAATAGTGGTGGTGCGTACTCTTATGCCTGTGCGTACTCTTATACACATTTACCCTAACCAGTTTGGAAAAGTGTGACTTTACGTAACGAGTGGGACAGCCGGAGTAGCGGAGCGAGTGGCCGCAAAATCACGAGGGCTACGCAAAATCACATTGCCTATACGTGTTTGTACATCGTTTTTTAATTAATAATACTATACTATACAGGGTGAGTTTTTCGATGCCCACTATGGGGATCTCGGAAACTAGCAGAGCTAGAACAAAGGTTAAATGGGGAAAGAATTGCAGTTTTGAATGCTCAATCTAATGCCCCTTTTGGATTTTCAAAAAAGTTCGTGGCTCACTAGATATTTTGAAAAGAGTGATTTTTTGCTATTTCATCAGATCTCTGTGCTCCGTTATTTGTTATTTCTGATTATACAGAAAAACTGTAGAGACACAAATTTTAGATAATTTTGGGCTTTGGGCTTCTTTGTGATTGTTGAGATATGACAAAAACTTGTGTTTTTTTTTAATGTAAATCATAGTTGGTTGTGGCCTTATCAAATCGGCTATTTTTTGAGCTTTCCAAAGATATAATACTCGACTTAGGTATTATAGTAAATAAAATAGCTATGGCCAATTTTCTGTTTTTTTTTTTAATTTTCACATAGTCGGCCATGGATTATTTTCATAATTACGTTATATTTTATAATAAGACATACTTCAAACTTTCAAATATTTTATTTTTAGCTATTACTATTTTTGTTTATAATTAAATTATTTGTGCACAACCATTTAAGTAGCAAGTTACAAGAGCTTAGATACCTATACAAAGTTTGAACAAAATTGGCTAAGCCGAAAGTCACAAATTATGCCCCACTTTTAACTGCCCAGACTACACAGTCCTGTGCGCAAAAAAAACGCGTTATTTTACTTCAATAATAATTATTATTCAAAAACTTCTAAATTATTAGAACCGCTCTGATTATAAAATGGGAATTTGTAAATTCTAAATTTACGGCCTAGCTTGTTTATCGATACTCTAGTAAGCCTATATGTGTGACGGGGTCACATGGAACAATAGGCATTGGATGAAGCCAAAATTTGAAATGGTTCAGTCACTGTGTATTAGTGTATTAAACTCTACCAAAAATAGCTTGACAACTTTATTTTTTGAAAAATCCCCAAGGATTTTATTTACTGATTGACTTTTCATCGTGATTACACATTGTTCGCCAGACGACACCTTTAAAATTACCAGGTCAGTATAAGCATAGATTAAAGGAGCCATTGTCTATGGTATAAGCCACCCTGTATAGGTACCTATATAGTTTCCGGATTTTTGTGCGACAACGAGCTGCAAAAACCCCAGCAATGCGATTTCCCCAGCAAATTGTCCGATATTTGATTTGCCAGCGTGGCCCGCCCCGTTTTTTCCCACAGCGGCGCGCGGGGGCGCGCTCTAACAAATCCTGCAAAAAGGCCTAAGCTTATTATTGGACCCGGGCCCGCCGGTAAACACCATTACCTTGCTCGCGCACAATCAGCCAAAGTAAATGAATCGGAATCCCTTTGCAGGACCGCGGCCGTGTCCGACGCTAACTGGCCCGTCAACTTTGTTGACACCGCACCGCCGGGACTATGATCTGGATAAGGTTTCCATTTGAACATGTAACGATGTCTTGTTGTAGGAATTCCATAACCCTCTTATTATAGGAAGTTGATAACACAAATGTTAATGTATAAATTTTTTTAAATTAAAAAAGAAAATTGTTTATAGAAAAAAATTTTTCTTTCTCTTCTTTCCTGATCGTTCTTGTTTTGTAAATAAATAATCCTGGGATTCGACCAAAAATTATATATTAATTTTTTGTTTTTGCATTGCTTAAACAACGCATTTCTGGATGTTTGCTATCATCAGGTATACAAAAAACTTGTAAATATATATAAATGTTCTGCAAAAAATAGCTAATTACATTCATTTCAATGTCGATAATTTAAAAAATATATACTTAATTTAATTTGTAGGGCGAGATTTATACAAAATGTGACATTTAAAAACATATTTGTTTTCTAATATAACTGAAAAAGATGTACATCAATAAAGAGGGACCCCATGTGGGTTATTCATATTTTAGAAAGGAAAATTATGGAAACAGACCTCAGTCCCACAATTTCTTTTTAATTCAAAAAGCTACCGGTTTCGTAACTCCCAAAGTTACATCATCAGGCTAAAGAAACATCATCAAGAGTTACGAAACCGGTAGCTTTTTGAATTAAAAAGAAATTGTGGGACTGAGGTCTGTTTCCTTAATTTTCCTTTCTAAAATAAATAGTTTTATGTCCAATATTTATATTGTCTTTTGAAAATATTTTTGCAATGGATTCAGAAGCACCCTGTATATGTGGCATAGAAAAGTATTTTTGTTTATTTTTATTCTTTGTTTGGGTTTTATTGTAAATGTGATGTATTCGTTTTTTAATTATAGGTTCAAAGAATTCATTCGGATAACTATTTTTGAGTAAGACATTTTTAAATTTTTCTAAATTTTTTGGTCTATGTTTAGTATGTAAAAGAGAAATAGCTTGATCGGTAAGACAGTTGACAATTTTTTTTATATATAATTAATAGGAAAGTATGAATTAAAATTTAAATATCTTTCGGACCATATTTGTTTTGTAAACCAATTAGTGTCGATTTTACCAGTTTCATCATATGATATAGTTAAATTTAGGAAGTTTATTTTTTGTTTATTTCAGTTTCGATGGTAAATTGTAAACGTGAGTGTAAATTGTTAAAAGTTGCTTGTGTATTGTTTAGTTCATAGTATTTGTGGATACATAATAATCAGTCATCAACATATCGTTTGTAAAAAAATGGTTTTTGGTTTAATTTTAGTATTGCGTTGGTTTCATGTTCCTCCATAACAAGATTAGCTATTATAGATGAAAATGAACTTTTGAGCTGAATTCAAATATCGAATCATAATTGGAGGATTCAATTTAAAGTAAGAAAATTAATTTCACTTCCGGCTAAATCGGAAGTAGTTTCGTAGGTCTGATTAGACTAAAAAGTGGTAATTTACGTAATAGTAATCCCACGAGAGTTACAAACTTTTGTTTAAAAAATGCGTCCCTGTCTTTCTAAGCATTATTTGAAAATACAGAGAAATTACCAAAACACTTCTATGGCTAGCAAACAATACTGAAACATCTACTTCATCACCCCACTAGAACTATTTAAAATTTTTACAAATTTCATTTTGTTTCCGTTATTATACTGTCACCATAATATACAGTGTAGACGAAAAATCATAAAAAATGCATAAAACAGAGTTTGTATTTGAATCCCTTTTTAAGTTTTGTAATTATTTTATGTTCACTCCACTGGTCTTTAAAACCCGTCTTGTGAATTGCATTTTTGGAACAATGAAACAATAGCAAAAAAATCAACAAACTACATTTTTTAAGTGATTTATCGAGCAAAAATTAACATAAGCACCCTTAGAGGTAATTTAATTTTTCAAAATTCGATGCAAGCAAAAGTGCATTTTCAGATTGGACTAGCTGGATCTGCTGGTTATTAACAACATTTTTAGGAGCCTCTATTCAGCAAGAAAACAACTACAACTCATTTTCTCTAACTTCCCATAATCTTATTTCTTATTACAAAAACTCCCTTGGTAAATAAATACGTAGGTATATATTCTAAATTGCCCACTACGTTCGAAATACTTACTTTTCCCCGATGGTCTCACAAGAGACGCCTTTCTATTTAATCAACTGACGTGAGAATAGTTGGTTCGTTATTCTGCTAATGTGACCTGGAATTAAAGAAAAATTGCCCAACAAGTCGCCTGCGTCGGTTCTTTCATCTATTCTCGTTTTCTCTAAAGTTAGTTGGGATTCTTCAAACGTCCGTTATTGTCCTCGGTGGTGCCACAGAATAACCAGGACCGTATTCCCACATTCGGCCGTCAAAATTACGTCTTATTACTAGAGTAACCCAAATATGCAAGTTGAAACCCTAAAAATATGCGCATAAATATGCAAATAATTTAGTCAAAATATGCAGGAAAATGTTGAAAATATGCAAATTAAGAAATACTTTAAAATATAAATTTATTGTTTCATTTACAAATAAACATATATAATGTACATACAAATTTCTAAATGCATTTATACATAGTAAAAGTAACAATATTTTATTTTAAATTTTCTACATACAGGGCGATTGAACTAAATCTAAATATGCATTTATTATAAATTATTAAAATCAGGTTGAAATTTAGTTGTAAAAACAAAAAATTTTGTCTTCTATGAAAATATAAAAATTTATGGAGAAACTCCTTTCCACATCAACCGATGTAAGAGGTGCGCTTTTAAAATTGCTCACTATCACAGGATCCAAATCGATGGATTCGGTAAAATCTCCCTTTAAAATATTTGCTACTTGGCTAAGAAACTGAAACAAACTATTTTTTTCCATCACATTTCTAAATTTTTGAAATATTTTGTCCCCCATTTTACCTGTGACATTTTGAAAAGCAACCTCAGATTGTTTTACCAGTTCTACACTTCGGGTTAATGGGAAATTAGATTCCTCCATCCTCCATTATTTGTGTTATTGTATTAGAAAGAAAGCTATAATTTGCTTTTAAAAAGAAAAGTTGTTTCTTTATTTCCTTATTTTCGAATAGTTGTTTGACATCTGCAAGGGAGTGGGAAGATTCGTTCGAAAATTCTGAAATTAGATCTTTCAGTTGGCAAAAATTCTCGCAATAAAAAAATGCAGCTTCCAACCAAGTGCTCCATCTTGTAATAACAGGTTGAGGTGGAAGAGGAATGTTTGGTAGTTTTTCTTTGTAGAACTGAACCCTTATATAGGCGCTTTAAGGAAGACTTTTTCATGTTAGAAATTAAACTATTTACATGCGGAAAATTTTTCCTAATTTCCTCAGCAACCCTATTTAAAGCATTAGCAAGGCATGTTACATGTATCAACTTCGAATAAAAGATTTTCAAATTTTGCCCGGCTCTTACCATGTACGGTGCTACATCTGACAAAACGAGCAAAAAATTATGGGTTCATTATTTCAATTATGCACAATATGCCATATTTTAAGGATATATGCAAATATTTAAAAATGTATAAAGGGTGATTCACATAAGTGGTTCATTAGAAGTTTACGGGGAAGGAGTGCGAATTTTGATTTGAAATTTTGGTTACCTATATAAAAGGTTGTAAACTTTCTTTCTAAAATATTTTCAACTTCCGATCACTTCCGGTTATACCGGAAGTCGATAGCAACCTTGTTATTTCAAATAGAACACTCTATATATTATTACATCATTTTGTTCCCTATCAAATTCCAAATCTTTTTTCTGAATATAATGTGTACCCCATTCCTCACCCTTTTCGAGATATTCGCAAATTTTTGATTTCTTTGAGTGTCGCAGCCATCGACCGTAGTGATGATAACTTTGAAATTTATGGATCTGGAAAACTGAAATTTTGGACTGTCGTAGGCGAAAGTCAACTTTATTAAGTGGTCTGTATGTCATTTCAAAACGTGGTACAGGGTGTTCGGAAAAAAATCCCAATATCAACATCTAAAAATTGAAAAATCTCATTTTTTTCAAATGGAACCCATATTTTTTTATTACACCATAGAAATGCTTATGAAAAGACAGTTCAAAAAGATATAACACACTATATGTCTAAATGAAGCGGTTGCTTCGTTATTACGCAAAATACGTGTTTTTGCTGCTCCATATCAAGAAACAACGGACCTTTTCTAATAGGCGGCCATGGATTTGTCATTTGTGGTTGTCATTTATTGTGTTCCAAACAATAAAATATTAACTGTTGACAAGAATGGCTCAAATTAACTATTCTAAAGAAGATATTTTGAATATGTTTTACACTCATGGAGAGTGTAAAAGAATTTTACAAAGAACAATTAGAGTTTTTAATGAAAGGCATTTACATTTATCACCTTTGACGAAAAGAAAATTCAGAAAGTTGGAACGAAATTTCATAGTCCATGGCAAGGTCCAAACAAAGAGAAGCAAATGTAAATACGGAACAGGTAAATAGCATAATATGAATAAAGTGTTTTACTTATTTGTAGTTTCTTGTTTTTTCTTCTAGTACCTATTATTATGTAATTGTTATTAACCTTGTCATATAATTGCGTTATTTCATTTTACATGACCCAAAGAAATGGCTCGTGGCAGATGGGACAAAATGTTTTGATTCTTGGCAACACCAAACTAGTCCAATATCTAATGGAAATTTAGTATGGGTATTTCGGATATATATACAGAGTGTCTCACTTAAGACTGAAACAACCTTATAACTTCTTTAATTTTTAACCGACCAGAACGAAATTTTTACCAAAGGTAGATGGCATTGTTGCCTACTTATTTCCAAAAATTAGTTGTCTACATCAAAGTCAAAGCCACGTGCGATGCCACAATCGAAGCTAAAGATCCGAAAGTCATATTAGGCATTTTTTTTAAATATGTACCAAAAAAGTTGTTCAGAATCGATCCACAACCCTAAATCCAAAATTTTGTGTAAATAAAAAAATATTAAATAATTAAAAATTTAAGTAAAAAAAAATAAAATTTGTTTTATAGCTGGGATGACTATAGTTAAAAATTGCGATCCTGAAATTAATTTTTAAAATTGAATCATACTAGCCCATTGAATAAAATCCGAGAAATGTTACACTACAATAATCATTATATAATAGCAACATTAAAAACAACCCATATTTCAAATGATTTCTCATTTTATTAGGTTTGTTGAAGTTACTTCAAAATTCAGAAGTGTTTGAATACACGATGAAATCAGCTAAATCTTAATAAGTTACTGCTCATCTGTGAAGGAGTTTCCGCTGGTAATTTTTTATATTGAGCTAGCTTCTTTTATATTTCCGGTTACTTTTGTTCGGAACACCACTGATACGAATTAGCAGGACACCAAAAAAGGCTCCAGCGAAAAATGCATGGTCCAAAAATGTCAGCCCATCGAATTTACATTTGGCAACGCTGTGCTCTGTATGTGACACATTCCGCCAAAGTTTCGGCTTATCTATGTGGCCAGATTTAGCGGTCATGATAGGCAATCGATATACTTAAAAGAGTTATGTTACATTATTGAGAAGCTTATCTAAAATTATAATTTGTTGTGGTGGTGTTCTTCCGGTGTGTAAAAGTTTTCTAATCTCTGGAACAATTTTCTCTCGAGTCAGGTCCTGTATAAATAAAGTTTTCTTCTCTTCGGTCCCGATTAAATAGAAGGAAAACCCCGCAGCAGTAATGAAGTTGGTATCGTTGCCGGATTATCAACGAGCCGTTTTGTCCTTCTACGTATGCGCCAGTGGCGGAACAAGAAAAATTTCCATCCTCTAAATTATCTTTTATTATTTTCTGTCTCGTAGGTATAAACCTTGCTTTTTTTAATAAATTAGTAGATCTTGAATAAAATGCCCAAGTTTGGATTTGCCACTTTCGCTTTGAAGCCGTCTGCTTATGATTTTAAGCGGGGATATTGACATTAAAATGTACAGAAAAAGACTAAAGGTCTTAAATACTACAGAACGAGTATTTTAGGAACATGAAATTTTTTCTGAAATTCCTGCTCTGCACTGGGACGACTTCTTTAGCTCTCGAACGGTATTATGTTTCTTTATTTGTCTTTTCTCGGCAATCAATAATGCGGGTTAGGAACCGGCGGGAAGTTTTATAATATACTTGGGGATCTCGTGCAAGAAAAACCAAATTAAAATTTTTCAATGGGAACTCGCTGTTCGAACCTGACGAAAGGAGAAGTTTGTCGAAAGCAATTAGTATCGAAACCGAAAGCCGAAGCTTTGTGGATTCTGAGTTGAATAATCCCAGGTACATTTTAAATATTTCTTTTGGGAGGTGAATAAAATGCACAGAGGAGGTTTTGAAATTACTTAAAGTTTATTTGAGATTTATATGTCGAAGATGCGATTATAATAATTTACAAATGGACTTCCTTAGCCTTGTCTGAATAAAATAGACACCAGAAACAGAGTAGTACATTGTTTTTAACCATTTTGGCGTATATATCATCTAAAAGGTATAATAAATATTCATTGTTTTCTCACTTTTTTTTAGACATAACTGGACAATAATTAGTCGAGATCGAGATCTACGGTGACCGGCAGAAAGTTGGACACAAATGGAAAACTTTTATTATTAATTTCTCAGAAAATTTTATTCCTGATAAAAGTTGGGGCATTATTTTGAACTCAAAACGCACATATCAAGATTTAAATATCTCTTTTTGGATACGAGGTAGATTCAAAAATGTCAAAATAAGTCAAGAGTAAAGTACCCTTATTTTTTAAAATACGTTAAAAAATTACTTACAAAAGTTGTTTGGAATCAAAGGTAGATGTCAGATTTAAAGTCACAGCCACCTAGTCAAAAAAAAAGAAATTTAACTTTTTTGTATTTTTTCGACCACTCTGTTTATTACAAAAAAACAAAATACTGCAAGCGCAACTTATCATCGGATAACACATGAATTTGCTACTAAACTTTAATTTTGTTCGATTATTAGCTAGAAATTTAAATTAATCGAAATCAGAGTTTAAAAATATTAAATTTTTGTGTCCAACATGCTGCCGGTCACTGTATAAGAGATCATATCTAACTAAATTTTCTCAATTCCAGTTTCTTCTGATTCTCTTCATTTATACAATTTACACGGCTTTTTAGGTGGACCACTCTACTTTTCACGTTTCCGCTTCAACTTCAAAATATGTATCTGTATTGTCCTATAAAAATTTTATTGTGGAGTATATTTTATAAATTATTACCGACCGATTGCATTTCATTCGTTAGCCCAAAGCCATTTACCGCGATAAAATATTTGAATAAACGATTTAACGCTCTTCTGAATCATATTCCCCTATAATATTTGGAAAACAAGGTTTTTCCATTTTGTCCATTTTCAGTTGATATATGAGATGGGTTGGATTAAAAACATTCGAGCCTGCAAAAATTCTGCTAATTTAAATTAGACGCGACAAGGATGTAATGGACTGCTCCAATTGCTCTAATTAATGTTTGAAAACACGGAATCCCACTTTCATATTATAGATTCATTGATGATATTTTATTTACAATTATTGCGAGAATATGGCCCAGAATTTCCCTATTTTTATCCATGCCATTTAGCACATTTCATTTCATGTAATAAAAAGAGGATGTCTGATCTAATAAAAAATTATTGATACACCAAAACTTAAAAAAAAAACATTAATAAAAAATATTTTCTACCGATCTACCTTTCTTATTATAAAATATTGATTTTTATTAACTGTAATTATTATAATAGCTGTAAGTATTAACTGCGTTGAATAATGTCATGATGTGGATAGTCATAATTTTCTTGAGTTCATATGAGAATGAGGCGTGTATGAGCTGATAAAAATATGATACAGCTTCGTCTTGCGGTAAGCTATAGCAGAGTATTATCAATCTTCATTTTAACACGCGTAGCGTATTGATATAAGAGGATGTAAACTCCTTCACGTCATAAACATAATTTTGTTGCTTTTCCACGGTCTGGAAACTCATACTTAGGCCAAAGTGATGCGTTTTTAAAGTAAGTGCGAAGTAAACTGCCGGCAGCTTTATGGCTCGCCCGACAAATTTATTCTACAATTTTTCGCGCAAGGTTTAAAATCCCGCAAAATGTCTCCTCCCGCGGAATGGTCCGACACGAGCATTAATTATATCAATTTCCTGTGCAGTTTAAATGCAAATGACGTTTTACGTATGCATGTAAACATTACTCAAACATAATTTTCGTTTAGCGTATCGAAATTCAAGCACACAAATGTATATTTCGGACGCCCAAATATTGGCGGGTAATTAAGAGAAAATATACATTAAACGTTGCAATTTGTCAAAACAAAGTGCATTAATTATGCATTAATTTTACTATTGTTCTACGAAAGCCAGAACGAGTAATTTAATTCGTAGATTTATATTCGGTTATTTAAATTGCGACCAGTGCGGCCAAACCCCAATTCAAAAATTATTCTCAGCAAATTACTGGCTACAGCTGCGATATTGTCAAATTTACTAATAATTACTGAAGTATTTATAGTTGCGCGCTGGCACCCTATCATCTTTGTAGCTAGTTTTATTTTTCCTAACGAGTAATTCAACATTATTTCAACCCTCATGGATGTTTTTATCAGCCAGAACATAGACTTATCATTTGATTCTTCTTTAAAACGGGTTATTGCAGGCATTTGTACGAAAAGTCAATTAAAAAAAGAAAATCTTAATCTTAAAATCTCCTAACATTTGTTTCTTTTTTGTTATTCTATTGGTTAAACAAATATTTTTTGTTATGGCATCGATGATCCGTGCTTGTCCATAAAGTCAAGGTAAATAGATTTAGTTTAAAATTTGAAAATGGAATACTTCATAAATGGAAATATTTACCCAATAATATTTTAATCACTGTGACGAGAGGATTAAAAAATAGGTATGTCCCGTTAAAAAACATAAATTTGATTTGCATTTACACCCCGTATAAAATTTTCTATCACCGTAAAAAAATTACTTCTACACGATTTTTTCTTGCCACCTCGAAAAATAATAAAATAATAATAATAGATATGCAATTTTCGGTGGGACACTCTTAGCAGGGAGTCCCAAGTTAAATGTTTTTGGGAGGTTCCTTATATTTTCCAGCAATAAAAAGTTGCGACACTGAAGGTATAGAGGAAACGGCACAGAAAGACGTGTGGTTCAATTATTGTTTGCGTGGAATTCATTCATCAAGTTCGCAGTTTTCTGTAGTTTATATCTCTTTGGTTGGTATAACTCGAAAACGGAAACATTTAGAAACTTGCCGTCTACTTCAATAAATGACGCTTAAAAAGTGCTTTAAGGATGTTTTTACGAAAATGAAAAAGAAAACAGGAATAAACAGTTATGGGACTTTGCAGAAAGTGCGACATTTTGAAAAACACCCTATATATCTCCCAATCTAATAAATAAATGCATCGAGATTTGGTTTGCGGCATTCAACTTTTCTCGAAAATCGAGCTCCAAACACCTTAGCTACTTTTTGTCTAAATATAGAACTAATAGGAGGAACCCCCCCCCCGAAAGTGTCAAATTTGGGACACAATTTAAAGGAGATAAGGGTTTTTCTGAAAGATGGAGACTGTCTAAGAATAGACACCCCAATAAAAAAAGGAGAGGCAAATGCGTGGTTATTCAAATAGCTAATATCAAATTAAGCAAAATGTTAATATATTGTAAAAATCTTCAATTCACCTTTACTACACGCGTTCCGAAAATATTGCCGGATATTAATCAACGCCTGCCAAAATAAAATTTAAAATCTGCACAAAATTATATGTCTGCGACTGTACGATAAAATGCGATATTTATATGTAGGTAGTGTTCGTTTTTGCGGATCTACAACACAGCGTACAGTTTTGAAACAAACTGGGCCCAATACAATTTTATGTATCGCATTTAGAAATTCCCGTCCAAACTTCCCGTAATATTTTTCGGCAAACACCAGATGAACTTTCAATTTGGCGACGAAGCCGTGTACGGTCCTCCAGAGACTGGGCATTCAAGAGACCCTCCGAAAAGGTTAGGATCCAATAAAGTTACTACTTCGCACGCCCTAAGCCTATAACGAGTAAATTATTTTCTTTGAGGGGTCAGATATTACTTTATTACCCTTTTCCCTCCTGACCAACCAAGCCGTGCTAACGTGTTTTCCTTCAAAGAGAAACTGGTAAGCCATTAAAAGGAAGCTTATCTTACTTGGGTTTTTTGTTTCTTTAACTACCCATTTGCGAGGGTTTTTAGTTTCTGACAGAAAAGGGAAACACTCTTGAGAATCTGGGGTGACGGGTTTTCATAGAGAAGCAATCCGCCAAATGCAGTAGCCTATGAAATTTCGTCCGCATTTCACGAAAACGTGGATCTGCCTTTGATGCCTATCCGGACTTACTTTGATAATATGGATAATATAATTTTTTGAAAATGGTCCTGGTCTTTAACTTTTTTCTGCCAATGTAGTTGACAGATTCCCTTTACATTCTCCACTACACTTCCAGAGACATATTTCAAATTTTTAATTTTGTTGAAATCGGTACTATAGTTCATTTCGAATTGAGAGAGAGAGTATAAAAGAGTCTGAAAATCGTCACTACAGTAAGTCATAGCGTATTAAAACGTATTATCAAATAAATATATTTTTTAACATTTTAGTCTTAATAAAGCTAGAGTTTTACAGATCTCAGTACTCCAGGGCCTGTTACATCCAAATCTAATCATACGCATCTGATATGGAGGACCCAACTCTTTCAATAGGATATCTATGCGTTCATTATCTCTAATGCATCCCTTCCTTCTCTATCATCCTATAAGCTAGATGTTACCATAATATTATATTGACACCGGATATGAAAAAATTTGCAAAGTTTCAGATCGATACGACAATTAAAAGTTAGTGAAAATCGACTTGCTACATTTATTTACAAACTTGCATACCAGCAAAAAAAATAAAGATACAAGTCACGTTAATAAAAGCACGTTAAAAAGAAAAATTCGCTTCCCATTTTTTTCTGAAGCACCTACTTCGAAATATGATGAAGTAACTCTACCTACAACTACTGGCGATTTTTATTTTTGTATCCAATTATTTAGAACAAATACCATTATATTTATACAAAAAAATATTCATTGGATTCAAAGAGTTATACCTGTACATTCCCTTTTTTAATCTCACTCACCAAACGTATTTTATAAACAGCCGAAGTTTTTCACAAATTGCTAGATCAAAGGGAGCCGGTGTGCAAGCGCGCAATTTCACGAATAAAAATTTATTACGATTTTCCTATATTTTTACTCGATATCTATTGAAATGCCCCAATGATTTATTCATTTAATTATTTATATTGCTATACATATATAATAATAGTAGATAATAATAAACCACTTTATTGTTTGTATCTATCAGACCGTATAACTGAGATATAAAATATATATATGTACAGGGTGTCCCAGCGAAAACGTAACAGGCTCTATAACGGCCGGGAAAATTTTTTCTTGAAAAAACGCAAAAATAGGTCAATTTTGTTTGACAGGGGGACATCTTTTGGCATAAAATTGATAGATCTATTTGCAACCCCCTGAGCAGGGGTTGAACCCCTACAAAAAATTTAAATGGGAAGGGGGTTCATGTCGCGCACCTTTGGAAACGTCTCTCAATTCTCTATACACCTGCATCAGATTTTCAAAAATCGATCGACTTTTCAAAAAGATACAGCGTGAAAAATGCAAAACATTCATTTTCAATAATTATTGCCTGTCCCCCTGCCAAACAAAATTGACCTATTTTTGCGTTTTTCCAAGAAAAAATTTTCCTGGCCGTTACAGAGCCTGTTACGTTTCCGCTGGGACACCCTGTATAATAAATTAATTGGTTACTCTTGATTCAGGAGGGCCTGCTGAAAAGAAATCGGGAAAATGGCAAGTTTGGAAAATGTTACCAGAAAATTAAAGAAAACCCTGTAGAGCGATTTCATAAGCAACTTAAACGATACCCGTTTATTTTCGATAAAGTACTTTTTTATTTGTAAATGCTGTGGACCACGATATATAATATAAAAAATAATAGTATATTATACACTTAGGTTGAGAAGTGAGCCATTATATACCGAGCTTTTTTATATCCTGAGGCGCGTAACGCGAGGTAAATAATGGCCTTCTCAACCGAAGTGTATATAGAATTTTTTTTACTACTAACATTGAAATATTGCCATATTTTAGTTTATTTTAGTCATTTCTCGCCTTTTTCAAATACTTCGAAATATCAAGTAGCCTGGGAGTTCAGTTGTAAAACTGATAAAATGACAATAATCTTTAAATGTCATATAGAAAATTTTTCATTATTTACCTAGGTATTTTTGTATTATCATTATTTACCTAGGGTGAGAAATATTACTTCTCATTAGAGGAATGAGGTAATAAATAAGGGTGATTTCTCAGGTTAGTAGTAAAAAAAATATTTTCCCTTTTTTCCAATTAATCAAAATCGATTCTTTCTTGAACAATTTTAGTCTGTTATTAATTATGCCAAGACCATTTGGAATATCGATTTTCCTACAGATGTTTCTTTATGAACAGCATTTTCCTCGGGATCGATTTAGAATGAAAAATCACCACGTTTCACCTCCGCCCCGAAAATCTGCCCCAAATTTATGGAAATAACTTCGCCGATTAATTTAATGAGGGCGTAATTATTCATGGCGGGGTAAACTAGGCTGAAAAAACCACCCCCCGGAAGCATGAAGAGGGTCAGATTGCCTGGGGACAATCCATAACTGTCGTTTTTTCGCCGGCGACTTGTGTATTTCGTGAGCCCAACAAAACTCTAGTTACGTAAATAATTTTTTGCAATTTGTTTAAGTGCTACGGTTTATTAGGACGGGGCCTAATTTAGGTGCATTATAAATATTGGGGCAATTTTTCCGAGAGCGCCGCCCCGAGACGTCGACTAAAGGGAGCTTTATTACGCGAATCTCAAGTGAATTCTTTCGTTACTGAGTTCGGTTCGTTCATTTCTAAAGCAAACTATCGTAAAATGAAAAGATCATTTGGCCTTTTTATACTGTGCTACATTGTAGGGGGTTGATTGGTTAGCGTAGCCTTTCTTTGTCACAAACTAGAGAGATCTTTTTCAAATCAACATTTTTCAGGGAAACTTTATAATCTTTCTCGTTCTAGCATTTCTCTATGCCTAGCCCAAGTATCATTTTCGATTACCTTTACTAACCATTAGTTTTATAGCAGCTTTTTAATAGTAATAAAAGCACCTAAAGGTTTATAAGGTTGTATAATAATTCTAGATGACCGGCGACAGGTTTATAATAAGCCACGATCTATTGTTTGTAACTTTTTTAATAAAACCTGTTACCAAAAGTTTTATAACACAGTTATATATTGGTCTTGGAAACTACTTTATAGAACTTGTAGGGCTAGGTTTTATAGAGGTAACTCTATACACCTTTTTGTTCCTTCTTCGAAATTAAGATACTGGTAGGTATATTACCTTTTAAGAGCTATAGGTCTATGATAGTTCTAAATCGATTAAACACCTCAAGTAACATCAACTCCCTTATGCAACTGAAAAAAATTATTTCGATTTACGCATGTCCCATAACATGGGGGGTTATTATTTATAGCTTATGCGTACATTCTAACTATACTGTTGTTATGCATATACATAAATTCTTCTTCAGTCCTAGTCACTTCTGAGGAACCATAAAATAACAGAACTTCAAAAACTATATACGGAAAAAGAAAATAACAAAAAGTAAATAATAACATAAAACTGGCATCGAATAGTTGTTACTTAATTTATTTCCTTCTTTATTTCGCCTTTATTACTGGAATCTTCGTCTGAATTTCCATTTAAACCTTCAATTTGCCCATTGCCCATGCGTTTGGTACAACTGATAAACTAGAAGTATTGTTGGCATTTTACTCGTAAGACACACACAATATCACAATTATTAATAATGTTTCTGATACAGGTGTTAAAACTGAATTAGAGGTTATTTCGTATATTCGTTTTTACTGAATATGCGCGTGTTACTCTGGGTTGTATAAGGGTTACTTCTTGTATTATCAATAGCTGCGCAAAATTTGTTTTTGGTTTTATTAAAGTATCGCTTAAACTTTTAGCTTACTTAAAGTTTTAAAGTTATTACTATATAACTTTTAGCAACCACATTTTTAAAACAGTTTTGGGGTAGGTACATCATAACACCTGTGGTGAAATATATTACCAAAGGTTAATGGCTGCTATTTTGAGCTTTTTATTGTTACAGGTTAGTTTTAAATTCATCAAAGAAAATTAACTAAAGGTTATTTATTATATATTTCTTTACTTTTCTCGTCATAACCTTGTGAATTAATCATCATGTATCATATTTATTTATTTAATGAAAATATATAAAAATCGAAAATTAATGCAGAAAAAGTTGCACGTGGATTTACTGCTCTCCTGATATCGAGTCTTCTCTTACTTTGATCAAAATAGCAAACATGGATGATTTTAAGAAACAAAACATGATATTATATCAACTTATTGAGAAAACGGACTGTCTAATTCGTTTCAAACGATAAAGATGAAATTATTTAATATCACAATGGAATAAAGGGAGACAAGTCATATGTTGTAAGACATGCGCAGTACGAGTAAAAAGAAGCTTTATAAAATTGTCCGAAAGCGCTTGAGAAGAAACTAACCAGAAGAACTAAGGTCGATTTAAGGCATATCTCTAAGGGTTTCTTATTGTAACGGGAAAGTTCTCGCAACTTCTTAACGTGGCTTCAAGTTTTATAATATTGGTATCTAACGGTTTCTTCACCGCGACACTTATAAAACAAAAAATGTTATTTGGGGGAAAGTCTTGGACAGATGAGCAAATCACAGCACTTGGAATTCTCTGTTATAAAATTAACACCACTTTTACAAACGGCTGATCTGCTTGTAACCAAGCAAAACAATTTGAAATTAGGATGATAAAACATGAAAACTGCGGCTCATTTTGCGGGCAACCCTCAAAACCTCTTCGACCCATTTCTCCGGTTTTCTTCTGCAGACCGCAATTACCCGAAGCAGTCCGGGGCAAAAATTTCGTCGCGTCCCCGCCGTATTCGTATTCCGGGGGCGCGGCGGGGTCCAATTATTGGGCCCCCTTTGCCCGCCTTCCCCCCCCCCCCCTCCCCCCGGCGCCTGTTCGCGCCCCCGGGCCTTCGGTAACTCGTGACGTGAGTGAGAAGCGGCGCCCCAGCGGCAGCGCGGACGTTATTGGGTTTTTCTTTCGGAGGCTGGGGGATGGTCAAAGGGAAAGTACGGGAAAAGTCCGAAAATTTCAAGGGGAATGGAAAAAGGCGGGTGGAAACCCTAGGACAGATAAGCACTTTGGGGAAACTTGTGATAATCAGCTGATAGTCAGGGTGTTTTGATTAACAATAAATTATTATCCGAACACAAAATTGTACCTTTGTATCGTAAAAAAATTCCTCTTTTTTTAATCACTCAGTATAAAGAAGAGAATACGTTGCTTACATGCACTATAATGCTTTATTTTGGGCCAAACTTTTTTTTCGGTTTGATTGGCAATAAATTCTAGGCAATTCCTTAAAACACATAATTAGTTGCTTTTGAATCATTTGAATCTGTATTCGAATATAAAATGTCAAATTTTTATCAATGATTTATATTAGAACAAATTGAAAAATAATTAGCATTTTGGTACATACCTCATTTTATTTTCCAAAAGTGCCTAAGATTGACAATCAAGTGTGATATGCAACTTACGTTAGCGAATCGCAAACACAAGGTAAAAAAAACATTGTAGCCCTGTTATTTCCTCAGTTTTTGAAATGACAAAGACCAACTATAAACTAGAGTGATGCAGTTGTGAGGTACACTCGAAAAGTTAACGCAATTTTTTTTCCAAAATAAAAAATAGTGTTTGAGTGCATTTTTAATATTAAATACCAAAAATAATTAAATATGTTTATTTATAATTTGAATATAGCTTCCGTTCTAACCGGAAGTAAATAGATATTTTTTTAGAAGTGCAACCAATTATTGAAAATATATTTATTTATGACTTCATCTTTGCTTTTAGCGCAGTATTAGCTGCACTGTGCTATGATAAGTAGAAAACACTATAATGTTATATATCATAGAGAATAGTATATTACGTAGCGAGAGTTCTAAACAGCTTATTACGTATGAGTGGAAAAGTTGCGCACGAGCCGCGCAGCAGCGAGTGCTGTAATTCCACGAGTATGTAATAAGCTTACAACTCGAGTTTTGTATTATAATTTTTCTTCGACGAAAGAAAAACTATTATAATAGATAAACTATACTGCTGATTATCTGACAGGCAACAATTAGTATGTTGGTTAGTTGCTATAGTGACGCGGATGCCGCGCTAACAAGGCACCTGTGATAATTACTTTTTAATTAAGAACAGATACGTATTTTTTTTTATTACGTGTCAGTCATTACGTGTCAGTGTTCGTAACAATGGACTTACTTATAACCTAAACCGTCACTTAATAGGTATGTTACTAGCATAGGAGTAGAAAAAGTAATTTTATAAGGTCTAACTAATGGTATTTTAGTCTACAGAAAAATGACAATTTCTAAAAATATTTATTTTCTTCCAGTTAACCCTAAAGTGATATTTAAATTGTAAAAGAGTGATTAAGAGGCACTTTATTCCTGTGGTACATACGCTATTTTTTGCACCGCAGGAACTAAAATTAAAATGTCACAAGACATTATCTAAAAATAGTTTTTTGGCCTTAGCATTTCGATATATCAATTCTGAAGCTAGATTTGGATTCCTGCATCACCCTGGTTTTTAGTTGGTCATTTTATCTAAAAAATTAAGACAATAATCCAACTTAAAAAGAAACTAAATGAAAATGAAAAATTAAATTGAAAAAGGAAGAAACTTTTTGTGACTAAAAAGGTGACATTTTGTATTTGAACGTAGATTTTAATAAGCTATAATGGGCATGCACTCAAAACAAACGACAAGAACTAACAGCATATACATAATATGTATATGATAACATATTATGTTTCGTGCTACTTTTACGAGTTCTAGGTACTTTTCGTTGGTTTTGAGTGTTTCCCATTATCACTTTTTTCTAGACACGTTTTAAAAACGTCCGCAACTCGTAAAGCCTCAGTGAATTCATCTCGTTGAACTCCATATCCACGACTACTAAACTTCTTGGTCCAAAACTTTCCTAGGTGGAAATACAGAGACCAAAATTAACAAATTTTTATCACGATATACTTCTACTTTTTTACGTGCCACAAAAATTTAACTGGTTTAACATTTCTCTCACTAACCACAGAGTTATACATCCCCCTAATCTCGCTAAGGCGTCCTTACCACCCCCTAACAATCCCGTATCGATCAGTTAATTAGTAGGCCCCATTACGCCTGCCATATCACGGATCTCCGATGGGGAGTTTCGCGAATGCCATTGTTCAATCCGGCAACACTTTCGCGGGTCTGTAGCCTCCTGCTTACCCCCTAAGCTGGAATAGAGAGTATCGCCGTAATATGAGGCAATTTGGCGCGTATATCTCCGTCGCACATCGTCCGGAGATCAGCAGGAAATTATCTGATTGAGCGTGGGGCGGAACTAGGAGGCAAAGCGTGGGAGGTTTGCTCGAGAAATTATTGTACCAGGTTTGGAAGATTTGTTTGCAAATAATCAATGTTACCATAAATCTCGTAAAAGATAACTTGACCCACTGATTTTTAACTGAGGGAACAGAGTCAAATTTCTCAGGGGGTATCAAATAATGGGTTTCCAATATCAATCCAACTATGGTTTATTTTGTGGTCAGGCGACTTCACATGTGTGAAAGTTGTAAACAATAATTACAAAAATGTTTGGCTTACCTAGCACCAGGCAATACCCTCTAATATACAAAAAACCTCTTGGCTGCCAGAAATTTGTGAATTTGGAGTTGTCAGAATAAAGCTGACTACAAATAAGTCTTTGTTTTATTTTCAGTAAGAGGATGTTTTTCTCAAATATTGAGGTCTGGCAGTCCAAAATATGTTTGTTCCTCTTTATAATTGTAACAATTCATTAAGGTAAGTGTCTTAGTTCATTCAGTTTCATTTCCAAAAACTTCAAGGATTGCTATAACTTCAGAAAGTAAGGCTAATTTTCCATATAAACTTTTCGTAAATTTTATAAATTCTATTCTGTAGAACAATTAATTTAGAAACTTTTTTACTCTTGTTATTTGTTCAATAACGTAATAGGTTGTCTGGAAAAAATAAAATTACGTTGTTCTTCCGTTTTTAAACTCCGATTTTGACACTCTCATACAGTATGGATAGAAATTGTGGAATATTGCTTATATTTCTTAAAATATTCCTCATATGAAAACTTGTTTTAATAAAAGTGTTAGGGGAAATTATTTCCCATTTAGTGATATCAAGCAATCTTTCGTAGCACAAAAAATGTGGTTGCCATGGTAACCGACTTGATTTTTTTAAATGGCACCATATACGTTTTTTGGTGAAAATTGATACATTGGAACTTTCTGAATACGATACAATACAATTTTAATGGGGTCGCATAAGAAAAAAAATACAAAAAATTAAGTTTTCTATTATGCTATTGACAATGTTTATCAAAATAATTATTAACATCAAGTTAGCCATGCCAAAATCAGAACAATGGAAAACTGTCACTAGCTGTCAGTTGCTTGTAATTGTGGGCATTGTTACAGTAAACGTACTTTTTTACTCAATATTTTGTGTACTTAAGTACTTAGTAAGTTATAATGGCGCTTGAATTAAGTAAAACGGAAAGAATACAGGTTAACATACTAAGTACTTAAGTACACAGAAAATTGAGTAAAAAAGTACGTTTACTGTAACAATGTACACAGTTACACAGCTAGTGACAGTTTCGCATTGTTCTGATTTTGGCATGGCTAACTTGATGTTAATAATAATTATTTTGATAAACATTGTCAATAGCAATAGAAAACTTAATTTTTTTGTATTTTTTTCTTATGCGAGCCCATGAAAATTGTATTGTATCGTATTCAGAAAGTTCCAATGTATCAATTTTCACCAAAAAAAGTACATGGTGCAATTTAAAAAAATTAAATCGGTTACCATGGCAACCACATTTTTTGTGCTACGAAAGATTGCTTGATATCACTAAACGGGAAATAATTTCCCCTAACACTTTTATTAAAACATGTTTTTGATATGAGGAATATTTTAAGAATAAGCAATATTCCACAATAATTTCTATCCACACTGTATAAAATATAGTAGGCGAATGTCCTTTTTGTCACTTTCAGATTTTAGTGTGTTCGAGCGCGGTATAGGGGACATTTTTCCTACACTCAAAGACATTTAAATACAAAAAGTTGAATCCATATACCTAACATTTTAATTTTTTAAATTTACAAGAATTTTTTTTTCATATTTCAATATCTTTGAATGTAGGAAAAAGTATCCCTAACCGCAATCATAAGCAGCCAAATACGTAAAAAAAAAGAAACAAGAAATAGTTATTTATGTACCAAGGCACTGAACTTCGACTTTATATGACTTATGTGGAATTTAGTTGCCGAGGCCTTTGGCCGAGGCAAATAAACCACGTGAGTGATAAAAATAACTTCAGCCTTAAATCGAAAATTTTTATAAGAAAGCCCCCCTTAAAACCATTTCTACAACACTTTCTCCACATGTTTGCACGTCATTACCGAACACTCTATAACGAAGAAAAAATCGTAACGTAAGGGAGTTAATCGTTCTATTCTTCTCTAATCTCAATGTCATATTATGTTTAAATGTTCCAATGAATTCTATAAGAAACACAGAAATGTTTTCGACAAAAGTGTCTATTGAAAATTTCGTCCATAGATATTATTTTTGGTCCGAGGGTTAGACTTCTTCGCACATACAGAGTTATTAAGAAGTAGTTGCATGAACATACATTTTTCACAAAGCTCTTTATCTTCAGCAATAGTCCCAAAACATCCTCCCTAAACTATGACGAAACCGAAAATGAATTAAACAAGAGGCTTATTTATCAATATATAGCAAAAACTGGGTTTTGTCTTGATCAAAACCGCGCAGAGTCGCAATAATCTCTGCCTTTCTACACTCACCGTCTAAATACCTCTGTATACCCACGTCTTCAAACATTAATTAATATAACCAACACTTCCCCTTTGTCATTTCTCGACTAAACAGGCCCAAAACCCAGAGTCTGTAGCTAGAATACGGCTGCTGAATTCACCTCGCAATTAACCTGGATTTAGCTGATCCTTTATCCCGCTGTATTTGCGTTCACTTTCATTGTTGCCTACTTTATGAAGCCACTAATTATGGTGGAAGTGGGTCGGAATACCGAGCGGCGTTGCCCAGATTCCGTCGGGTGAAAATTACGGGGTAGGGAATTTGGATTTTTAGCCGCGATATTGTGCTGCGAATTTGTTAATAAAGGGGGCCTAAATGAATTTATTGACTGGTAATAAGAGTATGCGGGGCAAAACAACATTTTGCACTTTTTAATATACTATATCTTAAATCGACGCTAATGGTTGGAAGATGAGCGTTGTTGCCACATTTCATTGTAGAATGTTAATCGTTGTTGAACACTTGGTTGAAGGTTCTTAAGAAGTAGGAAAACATGATCCAATCTCTCACTCTTTTATTTTATTTTTGATACTATGATAATATGGTTGGTTTGAGATACAAAAAACTTTACTTATGATTATATACAAGATATTACTAGTGCCATGTTTCTATCCTCTATGTAGGAAGGCTGGTTCAATATATACCAAGTTTAGTTTTGTGATTTGCCAGGCGAATCACGCAGCAAAGAAGAGAAATGAACCGTCGTCCCGGCTCTGAGTAATTTCTTAATACAGTTTAATTATTATGGGCCTCCCTTAAGGGGAAAAATTAAATAGAAACGTTGTACGAAACTTCTTTATTTCCACTTTCTTGGCAGAAATATAAAAGGCAATGGAAAGAATATTTCGCAATTCAGCTGAAAACTTCGTAATTAGTGGCCCGGAGGACAATAGGAAATAACTGGGAGGGAACTATTTTCTTTTTGGGTCATCTAATTTAATTTGTCTCTTAGGACAAAGACTTTTTCAGTCTGGAAATGATGTTTCCCCAGTAATCGCACAGTTGAGGTATACAAGAAGGCAAAACGATAGAATAATAGTTCACTTTTCTACAAAAAAGCTTAGTAATAAATGGTTACTTGCACAATCAAAACTATGGCATGTAGTGCTGTTACCACAAGACGAAAATGTCAAAAATTGTTTCCCATTATGAAAGCAACTTATATAGGAATAATTTAAGACAAATAAAATTCAGTGTATATTTTAAGCAACAGATCTCGAAAACTCTATGATAAAAAAATTTATTGGGCATACATTAATAATGGTGCATATATTTTGTACCAAAATATTACTATTGAGCTTAGTAACTAAAATCTCAATGTTTACTGATATATAGTTGAAGTTCCTTTGAATGATGGCTACATCTCCCAAAATAATCAATCTTCTGAACTCAAATCTGACACTGTTGTGATTTTGGGGGTGGAGAATAAGCTAAAGATGTTATTTTTTACGTATCACTCAGATAAGTTAGAAGAACAGCCTTTACTCATACTTGTTTTAAGGTTATCATTTTAGTGCATCTTTTCATTTTTCAACAAAAGCGTCTACTTGTTTCATAACGATAAAATTGGCAAAATGTACACTAAAAGGAATGTTAACTGCACTAAAATTGCAATACCAAAAAGATGACTTCAAAAAAATTACGAGTAAAAGACGAAGAGCATGAACACTTTGTGTGTGAGGAACTATTGGGATTTTACCGGTAGCTCAGAGGTAAAATAGTAGATATTAACATAACAACTTTATTTGTCTCAGAATGCCACAAATGACCTTGTAATATTACCTGACTTACCGTAATGGCGAAGAGGATAAGGTGGTCTCTAGATTGTCCTGTCTACGTTTGGCATTGATGTGCTTTGTCGTTTTTTATTTTCCCTATAGCATTTTCAGACTTACCATGGAACTAACAATAATAATTGCCACTTCAGACATATACTTAGAGGTAATTTACCCAACTTTTTGCGCAACAAATCTGGGCAAATTACACTTCAAAGAAATCCCATACGCTGGGAAACTCGGGTCACAACTCCAAAATTATGCAGTTCGCAGACGTAAAATAAACAACTCCCAAGTATCTAGAAATAATGCAACATAATATTCTTCGCGCTGAACAAACTAGCTTTGTGCATGAGAAATCCCCATAAGATTTAATATACCGGCTCGTGCCGCATTTGTGTTTATTCACAGGCTGGTGCAGAGAATGGCATTTCGCCGGCATATCGGGGTGTAAGCTTTCTAGATGCCTATCAGGCTTCGGATAAAGTGGTTTTTGATTACAGGCTACTCGTATAGAGCTTTAGTACTGAACAATTAGAAAAAAAAATGTTACTTGAATAATAATAATAGGGGGTAGTAGAACGAGGGTAGGGAAATCTACGAGTACCTAATTGGTAGTTAGCGATTATATCATAAAAAGAACAGTTTTTATAAGTACAGTATCCTTTAAAAAAGTTTTCAGTAGGGGGCTTTGAAAAATATGGAAAATGATCCACTCAATCGTGGTCACGTGACTTTCACCTGTCAAAAATGCCTTTAAAGAAGTCCTTTAGAATTTACTTATTTGTTAATACAGAGTACATTCTCTCAAATCCTAAACGCCATTCAATTGTGCTCAAAATCGAGCTCTAGATGTCTTTTTGTCTATTATTTCGGAAAATGCAAGACCCCCCCCAAGCATTTAAATTTGAACACCCGCTACTATCTCGGTAGGGGCAGAACATTCGAATTGTTTTTTGCAATAAACGATATAATAAACGATATCATAAACAATGATGTGTTTTTAACTCTCCAATTTTTCTCAATTCCATTTAACCGATATTCACCGCGGTGCACTCTTCAACACTAACGACCGTTTAATGAAAGCTTTTACATAATGATTGTAAACAAAACACAGCATTTGTTTCTACTTTTTTTTATATTCTAACTTATACACAAAAATTATATTATGAAAATTATATTATGAAAATTATATTATGAAAATTATATTATGAAAATTATATTATGAAAATTATATTATGAAAATTATATTATGAAAATTATATTATGAAAATTATATTATGAAAATTATATTATGAAAATTATATTATGAAAATTATATTATGAAAAATTAACAAAAAGCTATTTTTTCTTCAATATAACTTATTAATTTTGTTTTAAATTTTACTAAATTTTTAATCATTTCAATATTTGCTGGCAGCTAATTAAAATATTTAAATCCTTTGTGTAACAACGGATTTTGCCCAAAATTTGTACTAAATTTATTTAAAACAAAATCTTCCTTATTTCTTACATTATAACATTGGTTTTGGCTATTACGTTTAAATAAATCTATATCTGAAATTTTAGGAATCAAGTTATTTTTTATTTTAAACACAAAAATTAAAGTGTTTTCAACTATTTTTTGACTTACACTAAATAAATTTAGTTTCTTATGCATTTAGAATCACCCTCAAGGCTCGGTTTTGTAACTTTTGTAATATACTTATTTGAGATTTGTTAAATAAAAATAAATTAGTAGAACAATATGTAAAGTGTAGAAAAATAATAGTTTCGAAAATTTTTAATTTAGATTTTCTTGTTGAATCTATAGATATTCTTTAAAGATAACCTAATTTTTCGGTATTTTTTATATAAATAATCAAGCTATTTATGAATATTTAATTTAGATTCAATGAATAGCCCAAGATATTTTACGTTTTCAACTTTTTCCATTTCAATTTGTTCTAAACATAATTTAAATTTGTTATTATGATTAAAGTTTGTATTTGAGAGTATCATATATATTTAGATTTGAATTCAATTTTAACTTATTTATATCAAACCAAAGACATGTCGGTATTTTTTAAATTGTTATAATATTTCTTCTTCTGAATTTCCAACATAATAAATTAATGTATCTTCCGCGAATAATTGAATTTTGCAACATTTTGCCTTATCCTTCCCCAAAGTAGTTTTTAGGCTAATGTTCACGTCGATAGAACAACCCTTACCTCTTAAATTTTTCATTGGATCTTGTATTTTGTTGCACAATTAATTGCATTATCGAAACTAAAAACAAAAATTGCATATCTTCAATAACTGCTGTAAAAATCAAAAATTTTAGTTGGGTCAGATAGCTACCACACCAGAGTATGCTTATAGATCAAATTTCAACTCAATCCTTTTACTAGTTTTAACAAAATAGTGATTTTTCTGCGGAGAAGTAGATACGAAGTTTCTCGAAAATCCCAACAGTTTCATTAACTTCTAAACCGTCAAATATGCCACAATTTCGTAGTCAACAATGGAATGCTCCAAACTCTCGTAATAGTAAGCTTATAGCTCCAATAGAGATCGGTCTAGTAAAATTATTTTTTGTCTATTTGCTTGGTCAATTTCCCCTGACTATCTTCCCGGCCAATATGCCCTCTTTAATTAAGACCTCTGTCTTCCGGGGTAGCTACCTACGTGCCACTACACCTGCAGTTATAATAACTAATTGTGAATTCCGGAAATGTAGCCGAGACCCAGCAGCCCTGTAGTGCCCTACGGGGCCGTCCCGCCTCCCTTCCCGACCCCCTTGTTATAATAATTATCAATAGGTCTCCTGGGGAAGGCCGTTACTATACCCCCACCGCGCGGGGATTATAGACACCTAGCGGCTGTGCCGCTAACCACCCCCGTGAAAATTTTATGGGGTGGGTTGATTAAGGTCAGAGGCTAGGGGGTAAAGGTCATGGGGTGTGGGCGAGAAATATTATAGGGTTGTATATTGTGGCAATTATATGGGCAGAGCGAGAAATCATCCTCTTTAATTAATATCTTTAATACATAGTTTAGGTTAGATAAAATACGTATGCCATTAGTGCTAAAATTACACCATCAGCATAAAAAAATGCGCTAAATTCCGATTTTTATCATGGATTTTCATTTTACAACAGATTTTAGTTTCCAAAGCTCGACTGTCAAAAGCACATAATAAAGTTTCTTAAAGATGGCTTAATGGCTTCAAATCTAAACGAAAAATATTCAGTAAAATAGAAGAACAACTACAAGTACTTTATTGTCATTCATTGTCGTCTTAGATGCTAAACAACAAGAAAAAAATAAGTCTAAGTAAGACCTGGACCAACACTATATTAAAGACCTGTGCAGTGTGCTTATCGTTGTTTCAAGCGATCGCCACTTAACCGAAAAAAATCGAAGACATCATTTCAAAATATTTTGTGAAAAACACATGCAAACGTGCCGTTCTCAACGAATTTTATATCCAAAATAAAGTAAAATGCTTGCTTATTTCATATATTTTCTCAAGAAAAGTCGGTCGATATAGCAACCAAGAGTATTTTGGTACCTTTTGGTTTGAAATAACGTGTCCATGGCTAGTTATAGTGTAAGTGAAGTATAGAATATTCGATTTTTCAGTTTCTTCTTTAAATATCGGACGATTGGTTTGCTTTGGGGCTTTAAACAAATTTTCTATTTTCTTTCTTGCACACGTTATAAAGTAGGTACTCATCCAAAATACAGGGACCGGCAGAAAGTTGGACACAAAAATTTAATATTTTTAAACTCTGAAATTTCTAGCTGCTAATCGAACAAAATTAAGTTCAGTAGCAAATTCATGTGTTATCCGATGATAAGTTGCGCTTGCGGTATTTGGTTTTTTGTAATACACAGGGTGGTCGAAAAAAATACAAAAAGGTTAAATTTCTTTTTTTTTACTAGGTGGCTGTGACTTTAAATATGACATCAACCTTTGATTCCAAACCACTTTTGTAAGCAACGTTTTACCGTATTTTAAAAAATAAGGTTACTTTACTCTTGAGTTATTTTGACATTTTCGAATCTACCTCGTATCCAAAAAGAGATATTTAAATTTCGATATGTGCGTTTTGAGCTTGAAATTATGCACCAACTTTTATCAAAAATAAAATTTTCTGAGAAATTAATAATAAAAAAGTTTTCCATTTGTGTCCAACTTTCTGCCGGTCACTGTATATGTATATCTAAAATTCTCGTTTGTTCAACTGGTTGAACAGATCATCCTGTAATTCCAAAATAGTGTTTATTTTTCTCCAAGTAACGTAATAATCTGCATTGTCCTGTTATCAGTAATCAGAAACAAATCTAACCCTAGAAACTCTATTGTTATGACAAAACTACGAAATACTGATTGCAGGGAATTCGTTATCGTAGAAAGAACAAAAATCGTAATAAAGCTGGATATTTATAATAGGTATGGGACATTGTGTCAGAAATTTACAAACTTACATTGTTGATCTACAAAATACTTTTTGTTGCCGAAAATCTAAAAAAGAGATGAAAATAAATAAAAAAAATTGATAAAGTTTAACGTGTGTAACTTACTGCTTTGCTACAGGGTTTGCAAAAAACACCATCCTCATCGAGGGAAACCTCAAGGTAGGGGTGTGTCCTTACTGTCCTTGCACAAATTTTAGAAGACCTTTCATATTTAAGACTTTTAAATGGTGAAAATAATTTTACAGGTCACGCTGACATTCTACCCTCAAGGGTTGTTTGAAATCATATCGATAACAGCAATTACCTACTTATCTATCCGTACTTTAGGTTGTACAAATATACGCGTAGGAGTAGAAAAAATAGATTTTCATCCGTATTTTCGCAAAGTGTGATTCAATCGTCTTGAATCACCTTGATATTTCATAAAAGCATAAAAAGAAAAACGAAAAATTAAAAAATATAACTCCAATAATTGCATTTTATGCACCGCTGACCGCGTGCGTAAAGTAGGACTTTATCGCACTAGTAGGTAATAGTCATTAGCGCGTTTTTTTTTAACTCGCTTTCACTCTTTCAAAAAATTCCGCACTCATATGAAGAAAGAGTGTTTTACGCACTTGTTACATAAATTACTATTACCGAAGAATCACGTGTAAAATTTTACCGGACGAATTATGACATCATACACTGTATACACTGTAACAATTTTTTCCTTGTAAAGTGAAATATGATCCCTATGGTACCTAACATTTGGGTCCGTTTTCGAGAACTTCCCTCTAATACTTTTACGGGCGGGCCCTTCTCTCGAACGTTGGGGTCAGAACGGGGGCGAGGGGATTGTTTCAGTAACACGATTTCTCTTGCGTAAAATAGGGCGCCTTAAATAGCGATTCCTACCGAATAAAGGGGATGATTGACCCTCGCATTGAACGTCTCCTGGGGAGTAGTTGGAATCACTGTGAACTCGTGTCGGAGCCGTCGATTCGCCCGACCCCAACACACGATGCCGTGCTTTGTTTTACGGGCCACATAAAAAAGTGGACCCGAGATTTTCAGGGGATAGACATTTCCGTTGTTGGAAATTGTACGACAGCGGTACCACAACATTATACTTTTTGCACTTGGTTAGATTGCCAGGAAATACTTTTATTATTTTTATTCAAGTTCCACTTTTTATAATTCTTGTAGTTTATTCGCCTCGGCCTTACAGGCCTCGGCAACAAAATTCCATGTAGTTTATTTGCTTCGGCCTTGCAGTTTAACTTGAACAAATAATGAAAGTATTTTCTGACAATCTAACCAAGCGCAAAATATTGTATATTGAAGAAAAAGCACGGAATAATGGCATTAATTTCCCACGAGTATGGCAGTTTGCGGCACGAACCGCAGACAAGTGCTGCAAATCATATGAGTGGGAAAGGAACAGTCCATACGAGTTATACACTATACTTTTTCTACGCTTGCTATTAGAGGTATAAGTGTTTGAGTTTAAGTTAGTTAATTACTTTGAACATGAACAAGTAGTTTTAAATTTAAGACAAATGTTAACATAATATTGTTTACCTACTTGTACTTATTTACAATATATTAACATGTTACGAGTAAAATTATAAAAAGTCTTTTTCTAGAATTAAATTTCTGCCGTCATATTTCTGTAGCTTCCAAATATGCGATAGTGGCCGTCCTCCTTTTACCGTTCTAAGTGATCTCAAATCCATTCCGAATCACTAGTGAAGTCACTTCAGCTGATATCGAGCGTTCCTTTTACAAATGTTCAGTTGACTATGAAGTGAACAGTTTACGTAGCAAATCGATTTCTATGTAATTTGTGTTGATTTTGAGTGTTTTTGGGGTTCAGTTGGTGAAAAATATTGAAAAAATTCACTAATTTGCGGTAAACAAGTAAAATCCGGATATTTTGATGCAATAAATATATTAAGGATTTAAATATGAAACAATCGGTGAAAATTGTTCTCACTGATGGTGAGACAGGGGAGACATTTGAATTATATGTTAGTAAAGAAGATGCTACGTCAAAGAAATTGAAAATGGAACCCCAAAAGCTTGAAATACTAAAAAATACATTGAGGGTAAAACTTTCGCTCAATATAAGATGACAATATGAGGTGATAACCGAGGAGAAATATTTGTTTGAGTTTGTACACAAAAATTGTTATAGCATTGTTTTTATCAGAGCAGCTGCTTTCTCCATAAATGATAATACAATATTTTAGTGTTTGATCTGTGGTGTCACACGCAATTTTTTTGTTTAGGTTAGGGAACAATCAAAACAAGGTTTAGATTATGGATAATGTAGTCGTACACAGTTCCATTATCAACAAAAAAATAATTTCACTATCAGATCACATGTTCATTTCTCTTCAAATTCATTTTTGCAAAATGTTTAAAGGATTACAACTTTAGTCAATTCTACCTTATTGCCGCTGGAACTTTCCATTTTTCAAATAAGTTACTAGTAGTTCATTGGTTTCTCGCTTTAAAAATTGTTTGGTAAACAGCCATAAATTAATAACGCTCAATTGTCATTCACTAGCGCTCGTGTATAGTCGACTCTGTGGTACATTTACCAACTAAAAACGAACACGCAACGATGCCATTTGTTAACGGTGGTAGAAAAAGTATATGTTGTGATTTCACTCTAATATAATTTACAACATCAGAATAATCGCATATCGGGTCCACTTTTTCATGTGGCTTATTTGTCTCGGCCTTAGGGCCCTCAGCAACTAAATTCTATATTCGTTACAAAAAGTTGAACTTCAATACTTGGGTACACAAATAACAATTTTTGTATTTTTTTCCTTTTTTAATATATGACTTTTTTTGTTTTTAATTATTGTCTTTGTTACATTTACAAAAATCACAATTAAGTTTGCCTAATCTTCTTAATTTTAGCTACTAGTGCAGTTTGTATTTCAATTTTAAAATTTTCATCGTTTTCACGCTACATCAGCTACGTTGACCATTGTGTGTGATATAATTTGTATGCAATTGTAATCTAACAGCATTTATCGATACAGCAACATTTTGTGGAAAATACTGCCGTCGGATATTTTGTTTATACAACCTCTGAAAAATCATAATTAATTCCTTTGGAAGGCCTGACTAAACAGAGCAACATCAATACAATAAACTGCGTTTTATTCGATTTATAATGCCCCTATGGCGCCGATATATCGAGATAACAATGTTTATCCATCCATATGAGTTTGCACTTAAAATATCAATTCAATAATAATCATTCCCTCTAATATTTTAAACGTATTTTGGACTATCCCGATCAAACGTCAATTACTCAATTTCAAGTGCTAGTAAAACTGAAACGAGCATGCATGGAATTGAAACACGCACATAGGTGTTTTTAAAAATTAAAAATTCAGTTCGATACAGTGCAAACATTGAAATATTTTACAGGTAGCAGGTAGCAAAATATTCCAAAAGCTTGTAATATTTTTTGTTCAGTTTTATCGCTCCGAATGGCTTTGGGGCAGTGAATATAGAACGGTCCGGCAATTGGAAGCAAATAATTTATTTATAAAATATGTAGTGGAATCGTTGCGTGATTATTTGAGTTTATATTAATGTTTATTTTTTAATTTATAACACCGGCATTCGGAAATGCAACTGGATTCGAATTGAAATTCGTTTTCAATATTCAGTTCATAATATTTAATAATGCAATATTTTGGTAATGTTTTCAATTTTTATACGCTTACGAATTTGGTCGTTCTTTTCATAGATTTCATGTATATAGTGCAACAGGACGTATAGATAGGTACTATTTATTCCGACTGAGGCACATAGAATAGCTACCTCAGGTCATTAAAATATACAGCTCGCTTCCGAATTGGTACAATGGGGTAATATTCTATTTCGTATAAACATATGTCGTATTAGGTTTTGTTTCCAATATAGAGGGCATTGAAAAGTTTCAATTTTTTTTAAAAATGTTGCGCTACGTCACACCTATCGAAATCCCAGCACTTCGAATTCTCGCCAGACCGACTTCTCGCCAGGCCTACCTACGCAATACCGGCGCATTCGCCATACGTAGATGGTTTTGCGCTACACCAGTCTAAGTACTGGGAATTAGGTTTCGCGAAAAGTCGACCTTGCGGGACACATGATTGATTGAGTGTCTTTCTGGTGGAAACAAAAACAGGAAAATGCGACTGCGTAGTCCTCGTATTTTATATTTTATGAGATCAACAGGACTGGGTGCTTTAAAACCGGCAGCGTCCACGTACGATGCGTCAGATTCAGAGCGCAGCGTTGCCAAATGTAAATTTGATGTGTCGACAATTTTAAACCGTTAGTTTTTCTTCTGGAGCCTTTTCTAGTGTCCTTCCAATTCGCATCGGCGTGTTACTCCGATAATGAGCACAACATACAGTTATCCGGCTTATCTTGGCACGAAGTTCCGCACTTCGAATATCAAAGTGCATGCAAAAAGTTATTTCATTTTTTATAGCAAATTCCACTTGATATTAAAATGCATGTTATATGTGTTTCTTTTTATTTAAAGTTTTGATAGGTAAGTTCTGAGCAGGGTATAGGCGACTTTTTAGTAAATTGTTCTGTAAATTAAATTGAACATGTTATTTGAAGAGTATCGCTCACTACCTCTTCGAACAAAAAAGTACATTTCAAAAGGGACACACTGGATTTGTGAATAAATTGCATAGATTTTCAAAGATCAAAAAGTGTCAGCTTAAATAAAGGCAAAACGGCAAGAATTATGTCGATATTTTGGGTATATAACGTTAATGATTAAATAATTATAAAATTTATCTAGACTGATAAAATACTGGAGACTCTAATTTTTAACTTTCCGAAGACACGTTCACTTTACTTGAGTTTTTATTCCTGGTTGCATAAGAACAACTCTGCGTTGCTATAGAAACGCATTGTTATTTAACGGTGAGGATGCAAGAGGCAGTAACGAGTAATAGCATCTCGGTTGTTTATAGCGAGGGATATAATATCTGTTTACTATTAAAAGGTAACAGAAAATGCATGAAATTGACGAATTTTTGTCTCATTTTTTGGTTATAGTTCTTCGCTCATGCCTGTATCTTTTGTTGCATAATTATGATGTATAAGAGCTTCTATTTTAGCAGGGCCATCATAGTAGGTATTTTCTTTATTTGTCTGGGTGATACCCAGACTATACGTATAAAGCCTGGCGTGTTCTCCCAACTTTTTGTGAAGCGGGAGCGCGGGAATCCGGGCAAGTTGGCCGTTTACGTGGCGGGTACGGGCTGGAAGGTGTCCTGGGGCGAGGGGCGATATCGGACCCGCGTCGGCGGTGCGCCCGCAAAGTGCTCTACGCCTCGGGGCCTCTTCAAATCAGCGGCGTCGCCAGAAATTTTGTCCTACACTTGAATTCTAAACAGGTTGGATAGGAAATGTTGCCAAAACGATCTTTGGAAAGATCTAGAATCGTGAAAAATTGTTTTTGTTGGCCGTTGGCTTCAGGTCCTTGAAATTCAATGGCGCTACGCGTATGGGTCGACTTGTCCCCTGGCTGTAATGAAAGGTGAGCATAGTGAAAAAAATCGGTGTAAATCCAATTCGTGTAAGTGGTGAAAGAAATTTTGTGAAAGAAATTTTGTGAAAGAAATTTTGTGAAAAATTGACACCAAAATTGGTGGATTCCAAATATCTTAACCAAACCTCGTTTGGTAAAATTCACACTACCTACAACAAATTCGTTAATTTTAACACTTAGGGGTGTAATTTTTTTATATTTATAACACGGCTTCGTGTTTGTTCACACCGCGCGGTGTTCCTTAACACCATTCGGTTCCCTTAGCACTAAGCAGTGTTAAATTGAACGTATTAACACAATTTCGTGTTAGGGTGAGGAGAGGGAGAAGGCATTTCGCCATTTACTGGTGTAAAACTTAGGAAATCTAAGCTATGGCATCAGTCGTTTGTCGAACGTGTTCCGCGACGGAGCTTATCAGTTTGTCTGACGTGTGACCCGACCGCGTTGCGCGTATAATAGGTATAAAAGTGAAAAAAATGCAAAAATGGTGTTGTTAGGTAAAGTAAAATTTCATAGTGAAGTCAGATGGATTAAAACGACAGGCGAATATGCAGATGTGACGACGAAAGGTACTGTGTGATAACCTATACTCATCGACTGTATTGATATCACCGAAATCAGAAACCAGTCTCTAATCTGATTGACGGATTTTAAATTATCTGACTGTTCTGATTGTTTTGATGCCTGCTGATTGGCTCTGATTTAGTTGGGACCTGCGTGTGCTTGTGAGCACAGGCCTATGTAACTAAATCGCCGTGTCACAACGTTTGAAGTTTGTTTTTGTCTCACACGGACAATTCTGTAAGGCAACAGTTACTTAAGTACTTTGTATGAGAATTTGTACGAAATAGTTTGGTCGCATTAAAATATCGTACGAATTTGTAAGAAAATGCTCTTTTGCAGTATAAGTATAAATAACCTGCTAACATAAAGCATTTCTTGTGTTTGTGGTTAGTTACACTTTTCTTACAAATTCGTACGATATTAGATATAAAAAATTTTTATAACCAAATATTTTTGCCTGTGAGAATGAATATCTATTTATAGCTTTAAGAAAGAAAATGTTGATCTTTTTATACCTATATGTAAGGAATCGTTCATATATTTTGGAACTAAAATAAAGTATTTTCTTTACTTTTTACTGTTTATTATTTCCTACAAATAATTTAAGTCGAAGACCAAGCACATATTATTCCTGGTTCATACAGTTTCTTTATCTTTTAGTTTTATTTTATTTTTGCAAATATCACATTTCCTTAATTTGTACTTATCAATGACATTTGAAATTTCTTTAAAATAAACTACCTATATGTAAAACTATAAGAGAGAAATAAGAAGAAAATGGGAATATCAAATAAATTAAATTATTCCATTTTGACCAAATTGCGTGTAAAAGTTACACAGCACGGTGTTAATCTTAAATACCAAATAAAATAAATTACACCATTTTGACCAAATTGCGTGTAAAAGTTACACAACACGCTGTTAATCTTACACAATGCCGTGTTAAATATTCACACCAGCATTGAGATTAGAACATTTGATGAAATTGACAAAAAAAGGTGTAAAATTCACCAGATATGGTGTGGACTTATATAGACCACTTTTCGTGTCAAATTTAACACCGGATTTTTTACTGTGCAGTATAAACCGATTAGAAAAGTTTATAATTATCGGTGTTTCAGAGACAACATGTCGAAAAGCTAAAACCAAATTGATGTTGCTTCGCCACTAGCCCTCGTACTTGATACCCTAAAAAATGATACTTACCTTACTAAGGCGCCTCGCATAATACAAAACTGATTCAGTAATGTTGACTGCATGCCTTGGTCTAGTATGTTTTGGAGGTCACTACGGGATGCCTACACCGAATTTTCAGCAGTCCCACATAATATTATCATCGTCGCTACGCGTACTTTAAAAAAATAATCAGTTAGAAAACGTGAGATAACGATTTGGTGGAAAGTAATAAGTCTTGGGATTTAGGTTTCGCGGAATATTTGCCTGGCGGTTATTTGGTTGTTCGTTTTATTTATCACAAAAAATAAAAATTTATCCGCCACACTCTCCTCGGTGACCAACTGCGTTTCAGTCCACGCTGATTGCGAGTGGTTGGTTCGCGCAACCACCGACGTCGTCCCTTATATTTATTTGTGCCCTTATGAAGCACGTATATACCCCGGCGCCGGGCATTATCAGCTTAGCCCTCACTTCCGGTGTTGCGCGGCACACGAAACAATTTCCGAAAAGCGCCTCTCGCACACGGCAAATTTAATAAGCCCTTTAAAGGACCGCCGTTCTTTTTCGTTAAATTTATATGTAGAACTAATGCGGGCTTTTTGCCCTGCGGGGGTCCCATGTGGTTTCCCGCGTCAGTTCGAATTTCTCGTTACGTGGAGAGTTCCCCGCCGCTTTATATATTTATGGCCGGCCGGAAAAATATCCCGGCAGCTTTTCCAGGTATTTCGTATATAACCGCAACGACGGCACGTTGGAAGTCGGCTTTGGGGTCCGTTACGACAATGGTATCGGCAATTCTGGATATAGACGAGGCGATCTTGTTTTCTTTTTCGCCCGATCGGGTCTATCGGATCAGTTTCATTTATTAAAACATCTATATATGGTTGGTTGGTCGTTGGTTAAAAAACTAAAAAACGCGCTTTTATTCTTTACTATTGTTGCTTAAATTAAGTTAATAAATTAACGTACTGTATCATATGATTATTAGGCATACCACAAGTTGTATTTTGGAAAAGAATTTAACAACAACTTATAATTTAATTATTTGGTATTTAGGTGTAATTTGACAACCAAACTTAATAAATAAATTAACTACAAGAATTATAAATAAACTCCTGGACAAAATTACGCACCACTTCAATTAATCTAAATATTTACAATAAAATTGTGTGTTTTGCTGAAAATGCATAAATACTCTAACATAACTTCAAACTATTAAGAAAAGAAAAAAACAGCCAAACAGAATAAATGGATCAACACTAATACCGTGTAGACCCTCCTCTACTTCTTATTACTGCATTCATGCGTTGATGCATGCTTGATATCAAATGTTCAACAAAAGCCTGCGGAATATTCTCCCATTCTTCAATAGCGACCTCTATGAGTTGGTTGTGATTAGCAATCTTTTTTTGAGATAGTCCCATAGACACTCTATAGTCAGGACTGTTAGGTAGCCACTGTAATAAAGGGATATTAACATCATTTAGGTAGCCAATAACCTGTCTAGCCACATTGGGACGAGCGTTGTCCTGCATGAATAAAAAATTTGGTCCAACAAACGAAGCAAAAGGAATTACATATTCGACAATAATGTTGTCTAAGTAATATTGGGCACTCATAGACCTTTGTACGTATAGGGACCAACTCCGTACGAGCATCGAAGCAAATTGCCCCCCCCCCCCCCCGCCCCCAACATTTTAGAGCCACCACCAAAAGGTACTTTAGAAGAGATATTGCAGCTGGCAAACCTTTCTCCTTTCCTTCACCAGAAACGCTCACGTTTATCTGGAGATCTAAGGTTAACTCTAGTTTCATCGGAGAACAGAACTTGTTTCCAATCATTGATGGTCCAATTCTGATGTAGTCTTGCAAAATTCAATCTCTGAACTTTGTGTTCTCTGGTAAGCAATGTTTTTTTGGCCGGTCTTCTGTTGCTCAATCCTGCTTCATGTAACCGTCTTCTAACCGAGACGATATAGAGATATTTCGAACATCTGCTAATTCATTTTTTAGCAGATTGCTGGTTGCTCTTGTCTCACGTTGTCTCAGAAAACGATCATGAATTTGATTAGTGCAACGTTTTCGCCCTTGCCCTGGTCTTCGGTGGTACGACATTATTGTCGTCTCACCATGCGGCATATGCTGGAATGATGTCTTTCTAACAAACCAGCAATTAATCGCATTGAATATCCTTCATCAAGGAGAGTCGATGCTCGCACTGCATCCTTAATTAACAAATTTCTCCCAAATGAACACCCCAACATGCATGTGATAAAAACAATCACAATCGAAAGCGTGCTTTTCACAGACACATTGCTTTAATCAGCACTTTCTAAGAAAATTTTAACACAGTTTTAGCTAAAACGACGTTACATACGAATTACTGTAAAAACAGGGTTATGTGATACTATAGTTAACTTAAAAAACAGCTGTCACTGTCAAATAAGGTCCATGGCCTATTTGTCGAGAAAAAATTATAAAAATATAAAAAATATAGAGTTAATTTTGTCCAGGAGTTTATTTTGGGTTTTCGAAAATGTGATTAAACAAAAAAGTAGCCAAAACCGGGTTTTGCAATCGAGAGCTCTCGCACTCGAAGCAACAATCATGCCACTAGACCATTGTGCTTCAACATAAAAATTTACTGTCATTTCGGTTAAGCCTTCAGTTTTGAATATATTTATTGTGTTAATAGATATTTAACGATCAATGTGTCAACTGAAATTGTATCTTCTAGCCCTATATTAAATTTGATACTGTGAAGATGTTATTGGGTTACCGATTAGTTTTGGCTACCACAATATTGATTTAGCATAACTAGTACAGTAGGACTTCAGTGATAATACCTCTACCTAGTACTATTATCGGTGAAATCGTCAGCTGATTGATTAATATTTCACAAATTATGTCATTTCTTTGGTTCATATTGGCAGGCGTTGAATTTTCACCGGAATTGAATACGTTTGCAAAATTTTAGATCGATATACAGCAATTAGAAGCGGGTGAAAATCGATTTGTTAGATTTATTTACCAAGTTAAATACGTACTTACGTACATACACAAATTCATACAAGTCAAGCTATTAATACTATAGGATATTTTTCAACTGCACCAAGTTTTGGACGGTCGGTCTATTATTATTACAGGTGCTTATCTGGCTCCGGACTTCCACTAGTCAGAGAATTTAGATTTTCACCACCTCCCTCATTTCCTCCATTATCATAAAAGCTCGCTGGTTATTATAATGTCACCGAAATTGAATAAGTCATAAAGTGTGTTAAAAATAAGCCGATTTAACGAAATATAAGCTTTACTAAAAAATCCCAGCTTTTTCAATTTTCCGCCGATTTTATCGATATTTTGTCGGAAAAGTTCCTTGAAACTGTTTCCAACAAAAATTCGAAAATCGCATTATTTATATAAATAAAGTGTTGTATTTTTTTTATTTTTATTTGATCGTTATTCTATTATTTTTATTTGATCGTTATTCTTCTTTTATATTAAAAATTTAATTCCAGAAAATTTTTCCAATTAGAAATTACACCCTTGTTATAAAATTTCGTATAAATTGGCCTACTTTGATTTTTGCGTATTTCTAGCATTTTGATAACTGACCAGACATTAACACCAATAAAGTTATATCAAGGAAAAAATCGCTATTGATTATTGATTGAAGGGAGTTAGATCTAATCTAACATCGCCTTGCAAAATGTACCTAAAAGGATTATTGGAACAAGTACCTAAACGTCAAAGTTTACGCTAACAGATTTGCAATAGTGCTGCTGGCCTTTTCTTCCCACTTGCGTATAGATTTACTCGTATATATGGGAGATACAGCATCATGAATATTTCAGTGAGCGAGGGGAGCCCTTCTCACTTCGTTTATTAATTTATTTTCATTATAAAGGTGCATGCCTAAATTAAAACGTCAAAACTAATTCAATTACCCACCCTTTTAAGTACATCGATTTGTTTTCATTTCATAAGGCAACGCGTCCGAATTTCGCATTTTTCCAAATTATGTAAAGCCCGCGACTCATTTTTAACCATCCCCATGTAAATTTCTGCAGGGTTGCTGAATATATAATGTTTAGAATGAAGTGAAGCTTCTTTGAAAAGCGCAGTAGAGGGCCCTTTTTTATGGGGCCCGAATAAAACAATTTAAGGGAAAAAAATTGAGAAGGGTAGCTATCCCTAGGGTGTTTCGTCTTAATATTTAATGCCTTCTTCGGACGTGTAAATAACCTAATTCTTTCTCGACCTCTTTTTTGCCGTTTAGGTCGTTTCGCTTTGTTCCGTCGTTTAATTCAATTTATATTTTATTTCCTCCGAAAAAAGTTGTTTTTATTGTTGTATCGAAACTTTTCTCGTAAAATTCTCCACCCTCCCTTCGCGAAACGTGAAGCATTTTAAGAACACTTCGAGTTAGTTTCATCGGTTTCTATACCCGTGTTTAACTTATTGCAATTGTTTGAGTATGTTTATGTTCCACCGTTCTGCTTAATAACCCAAGAAAATTGATTCACAATATAACTATTTTAGTCACATTTAGAAGTTGTCCTATTCGGGTGACAATTGAAATTGGAAAAAATATATTTTTGTGCAAAATAGTATCATTTAGTAAAAAATATCATTCGATCGACCTTGTTTAACTCGAGCCGAGAATGCATGTATACATGTCTATAGAAAACACCGCTGGTGGCCAAGAGCGCTGGGTAAAATGTAGATTCACGGCACTGTTTCTTAATAGCTTCATCTAGGTATGTGATTTCCTAATGATTATCCTATACACTCACTGGAATTACTACTGTTTTCCACAGTAATTGAGAGAATGCTATTCTAGCTTTATCGAGAAAAGTCGGCCCTAACCGCAAATGGCAATGAAGATGAAATAATAGTATCTCCCACCCCTCCCCCGCACAAAAGCATTTGGTTACTCTTTGTTTGGACTAGTGAGTACTCTTATAGTTTGGATTATTGTGAGATTGAGAGCGGAACACCTCCTTAAGCGATAAAATTAAATCCTTGACCTTTTTAAACATCCTATTTTCAGATAAATTTTGTTTATTGATCATCACAGTAGCTGACAAACATTATTTTATATTATTTAAATTTAATTAGTAGTTTATAAAACGTTGTTTGCGAAACATATTCAAATTGATGCAAGTTTCTCGTTGCTACATACCTATATTTTGTTAATGATTTAAAGCCAAGTTGCACATTTTGGAATTTGTCGTGAGTGTTTCAAGAAAAGCTGTAAAAATATCTATAAAATTTATCGCACGTTTTTAAGGAAATGTTCTAAAAACCCCCCTCCTCAAATTTTCATGGCCATTTTCCCAAAACTTGGTTAATTTTTTCCCTCGTCGGTGTCCTGGAAGTTCCATAACGTTGAAGCTCAGGGGTGAAAGATCCAACCCTCGTCTCCCTAGTAATTTGGAATCCACGAATCGCCTCGGGCTATATAAAATTTATCGAGCCGAACTAAAGTTGTATCCGTTCCGCCACCTCTCTCCAAATTTAGACCTCAGTTATTCATATATTCACGAATCTAAATTTTAAATAAAACAATGGGCATGCCCGTGTGGGCTCCTAACAAGGCTCCCCTCGGGGGCTAGGTGTCAAAATTTGGAGGCGTGAAATGCTGAAAGAGCTTCCTCATCTGCGACTTTGGGTTATTAATATTTTTATAAATCTGGTATATTTTAATATATGGAAAATAAACGAGCACATTGTAATCTAAGCAAGATACCTATTAAATGTTTAGTATAATAAAAGTCACATAATCCTAAAATCCAGAAAATTGTATTTCACCTTGACACCTCTTTAGAGGTTTTTTTGCTTGATGATTCAACACTACAGCATTGCTTGCTGTAGGTAGGTAGTATGGTACATACAAGCTTTTATCAAGACTATTCACGTATACAAGTCATCACAAACAACATGAAATGAACCAAAAACTTTGATAACGGATTAGTAATTACTGTAAATTTTAACTGAATTCTTTGTCGAAACAAAACTTAAATTTCAGGCGTTCTCTTTATAAAAACCATGCACTGCATTTCAAATGTTTCGCCTAGTGCTCGGCTAAATGCTTTGAAAGTTGATGCGTCGTTGGAGAGGCTGCTAAATTAAATTTTAATCAGTTTTCTGTTGGACGCATGGGGGATGCATGCAAAAAATGCCAGTAATCCGTGTCATCTGGAAATATGAGGCTTTGTAGCGGCCACCGGGGAACAATAGCCAAAGGAGTATCATGAAACTGCCATTTGCGCATATATACGCAGATACACGCCAAATACGCACATAGCAGCGGGCTATATCGTGACCGTCCAGTGGCGTGTACCTATAGTGGAGGAAATATTAGAGATACAGTCTTCAATGACTTCAGCTACAAAGTTCCAACTTGTGTAAATGGCCTTATTTATTAGTTAACTTCCAGGAAGTAATGGTAATAACATAGGAAGGCTTTCACTTGCTTTTTTCATCAGACCAATTTGGACAAACTTGTTTTATGTTGTATAAATATCATGAAGTGGGACTGAGTAAAGGATTATTCCTTCCCTCGATGGGTAGACTAGGCAATCATGCAGAGAGCTTTAATAAGCTTCCCTGTTGAAAACTCTACATAGCATGGCCTGTAGTTGGACTAAAATGAATTACTGCAATATAAAATCCCATAAAGTGAATATGGTTAAATATATATTATCGCAGACACATTATAGTTAGTTGTGCCCTACGCTACTGGTTCTGTGCTACCAGCGGCGTTGTTATAATTGAAGATTAAGCCCTTTTGGCATATGAACTAACTCCGAGCCATGGATTATGCGATTAACGCAGAATGAACGGACACATCCTAATCGGTCATATTTCGGGGAAGGGGTGGCAGCAGGATTCAGTTATTAATTTGTGTTCGTTGCAAACTAAAATCATTCAAATAATTCCAGCATTTATAGGATGTATAGGATACAATATAAAACGGTTTAAATAGTATCATTCCAAAGGTATAGTCAAGAGTTTTTGAACTATGCTTAACTATTACAAAATTGAATACAAAAATATTATTTATAGATTAGTTCAGTATAATGTACGTTGCCATTTCTACTTTACCTAACACCCCCTAAGGGGGTGCGCCATACCCTGATTCTTCCTATTTGGGAACAATAGCTTTCGAATTTCAGTATATGCCCCAAACACCCTCAGGGTGACCATTACCATTCAGAGTTTCGTCTGAAATAGATTCTTGCAATAATTACAGACGTATATATATATATATATATATATATATATATATATATATATATATATATATATATATATATATATATATATATATATATATATATATATATATATATATATTTTATCGCTGTGTATCGTTAATTCTTGCTGCGGGGCAGGGGATTTTTTTGCCACTATTCCCAATCGTGCACACAGCTCTAAAATAAAAGGTGCTTATAAAAAATTCTTGCCGAAGCGCTACAGTATAAAAAGAATAATTTAGGAAAAGGCTGTGTAGATACACGTGTAGATACAAAATCTATTTTATGGTCAATGGTGAGTGGAGTAAGTGGAGAAAAGTGGAAAGCAAAGTGCCTTTCGCCTTTCTTGGCTTTCTTGACTAAAAAGTTATTCGATAAACTCTCCGTTTTAAATATAAACTTGCTTTTCAGGTAGCACTGATCATGGCTGCTATGCTCTTTTAATAAAGAATTTTACAAGTCATATACAATAGGATGTTTCATTACGAGTCTGGAAATAAAGATTTTTCCGCGCGCGCGTGACAAATTCCCGTGTGAGGCGCAGCCGAACACGGGAAGTCATGCAAGCACGGAAAAATCTATTTCTGGACGTGTAATGAACGATATTTTTTATTATACTTCTTTGAAAACGGAAACTTAAATTCGGTATTTTTATTCAGCGCACGGAAAGTTTTTCCATGCGCTGTTTCCGTGCGATAGCCCGAAAAACCCCATCTTTCATTATTGCTAAAACAGATGAAAGTAAGGTGTTTTCAAAGAAGTATAATAAAAAGATTTTTTTAACTTAGTATAAAAAGAGTAGGTATCTAGAGCAGATCGATGTTATAGTGAAAATGATAATACCAGGAATATTACAAAAAAATATTGGCCGCAAATTCTTGGGGCCAAAATAATGTGAGTTCTCTTGTGCTATTCTTTATTAAAACGCCTCTACTTCAAAATACGAGGTGTTAAAGTTAAATTTAAAATAAGGAATTTTATTAATAATTTTAAGGAAATGTCGCCGCGGGTCCCGTGTGAGACAGTTTTCGGAGGGGTATGTGCCGTCCGATTTATTATGTCTCTTTACTGCATACCTCGAAGGCCAAAACTTACCATCGCTTTTCGGTAAAAAGTTACTTACAAAAGTTGTTTGGAATCAAAAGTGGATGTCAAATTTAAAGTCACAGCTACCTAGTAAAAAAAAAGAAATTTAACATTTTTTTATTTTTTTGACCACCTTGTGTATTACAAAAAAAAAACAAAATACCGTCAGCGCAACTTATCATCGGATAACACATGAATTTGCTACTAAACTTTAATTTTGTTGGATTAGCAGCTAGAAATTTAAATTAATCGAAATCAGAGTTAAAAAATATTAAATTTTTGTGTCCAACTTTTCGCTGGTCACTGTATTACTAGATGTAGATATTTTTAGTCTCAATGCCATTTTTATAATTTTTGTTGATCATCTGAAAATGCATGAGAAGTGTACTCAAAATGACCTCTTTACAAAATGGTCCTTCTGCTGTTTTGTGAAAAATAAGTAACCAACATTTAATGAAAGTTTTTTTGTAAAACCCAATACCAACAGGTGCCGCTTCTGCTCTACGAGCTGCAGTATGTCAAGAAACATGTAATGATAAGTTATGTTTTAATAACTCTCTGTAAATAACTGTGAAAATCCATATAGACATTTTTTTCGAAAACTGCCAATCACAGCTAAGCAAGGTTATTACTTTTTCTAAGATAATTTGGAGCTAATTTGTGGTTGTAATAGCTGTTTTTCTAGTTACGATTTTTTATGTAAAAGTGTATGCGTTTCATAAAATGATTCCTTACTATTTTTACAATAGTAGATACAATCAAATATATATTTTGTATTTTAATACTTATACCTATTACCAGAAACAAATCAATACATAATCATGGTCGCGTGGATCCATGGAGTTGGAGACTGCATTGGAGCAACTTCTCGGACATAATAACCAGCTAAAGAATTTCTGTAATAATATTTTTTCTACGTCGAAACCAAAGAAAGAAATATGGAGAATATTCTATGTCTAAAAATTGCGCTCATATGAGTTTTGTTCAAGAATAGACAGAATGTGTGCTGTTTATGTTTGTGACAAAAAAGCTGTACAAGTATTCATACGGTTTTAGTAACAATTATTCATCGATGACTCCGAGCATCCACTCAAATTTGATATTTCCAAGATTTCATATTTTTAAAAATAAAGGTTTTCACGGAAACGGCTCGTTTCTTAAGAGGATCGTTTCAAGCACATTTCTCCTGTTTGAAATTTCGTACGTAGCAAAAGTTCTTGCCCGAGCTCGAAGTGCGAAGAGACAAAAACAGCCCGCATGCATTTGAATGTAATAAACGTGTCATAAAGGTGGATCCGCACGCCCCGTCCGCAATCAATATTTATGAACTTTCCGAACTGTGGGGGGGCCGGAAGGGTTTAAGCGTCGCTATCAGGAGCGAAAGCCCCGGGGGTAAAATATTCACAAACTTGTTACCGTAATTAGGCATTTTTTAACTTTTCCGGGGCGCATTATATATTTCCCGCTTTAACTGGCGCGCTGGGAGGAATTAGAGAGCCGGAATTTCCACGAGGAACTTCCACTGCCTGATAAATGAAATTCTTTCCCTAATGAAAAACAATGTTGGCGGAGGCCCGTCACGAACGCCGCCACGAATATGGCATAGTTTTTCCGCTCGCATCATTCGTTTCGGGCCCCAAAATAATTATCTCGGTCTTTCCGGGGTTCTAATGTTGCGGTTTCTAACTAGAAAATAACTAGAGTATAATTGAGATAAAAAAGAAACTTTGCTACGAATTTGACGTTGAAAAATTATGTAGAAAATGATATTCCAAACTGATTTCTGCAGAGACTAGTAGGTAATGGGACGGTTGAGGTAGACAGACGTCTAGACATACCTCTCTCTCTCTCTCTCTCTCTCTCTCTCTCTCTATCACACGGCAAATGCACAGACATCAATTCGTCAATTGTAAGGTACCCCTCTAAAGAAAGCAAACCTACTTTTTAATGAACCGAACTACCAAAGCTCCTGTGCGAAATCTGTATACTAAGTGAAAGAAAGTGACTTGTATTGCCGCAATATGCAGGGTTACTTTTGAATGACTCGGACCAAGAAGGTTCATGAAAGGAATCTGTAAAAAAGTTCAAGTGAACATGGGTTCGGAAATGCCTAATAGAGTAAAAGTATTAAAGTTTATTTCTTAAGCAGTTCATTAATAATATCTCAAAAACGACAAACAACATTAGCTTAAAATTTGCTGCATAGTATATGGGTTTAAAAAGCAATATAATGGTTGTTATAACCAGTGGCTTAAGGAAAGTAGAACACGCCCCCTTTTCAAAAATAATTTCTACGCCCATGGTTTTAAATTGCCCATTCATTTTTGCACAAAGAATGTCTCGTGTCGCTTTGCCCTAAATATATTGGATTTTGAGCAAATAAAGAAAATTCAAGTTGCAGCTGAGAAAAATGATAACTTAGGGGTAGGTTCAATTTATAAAATGACACATTTTGAGACCTCCGTTTATTTTATAAGCACTCTTTTGCTCTTTTGATGAATTTGCATTGTTTGTTCAGAAGCCAGTACTTATAGGATAAATTGACAGGAGACATTTTTTTATAAAGAAATGAACTAGCAATTTAAAAAATTCAAAAAAAGGGGCGTTTCCTACCTTCCCATACGCCCCTGGTTATTACAACGAACCATGGCGTGGGTACCTTCATTCTATTTCTTTTCATATCCGTATACAGGGCGTGCCGAAATTAGAACTGCCGTAATTTACCAGCACGTTCTGCGATAAAAAAATAAAAAAAGTTTCTATAAACATGGCCTCAAAAATGGCAACAAACCTATTGTCCCTGAAATGTACAATTTCCCAAACTATTTTTCTAAATATTTCCAGAGCGAACCAAAGCTACAACTCCAAAACTTGCTACAATTACCGATGTAGAGATAGTTTTACATTATTCATTATAGGCGTCCCAAATGTGGTGTCAAGTGGTCAAAAATACCCCAAATTTTATGTGTGTGATTTTTGTTCATGATTTTAAATTTCAGAATTTTATCTTTGCTTTAGAAAAAACTCCCCTCAGGGGGTATTTATGAGTCCACGCTTACAGGATTTCTTTATTTTTTAGGTCTCAGAACGCGCTGGTAAATTATGGTAGGCTAATTTCTGATAAACATTTTCGTGGCAAAAATTTCAAAATGAATTTACTCGATGTTATCGAAGTTCAACAAGACCACCTCGTTCTCGTATTTTAACCCCTTTTGCCTATGATGAAGAATGTCAAGTAAAATTTATCTCGGCAAATGTCAAGTGTCACAGGTACCTATATCACATACCAAATTTGAGAATTTTATCTTTGTTCTTTCTAGAAATACTTGGAAAAAACCGCTTGCCAAAGTGTCCAGATCGGGGGTAGTATTTTTGAGGCCATGTTTATAGAATCTTTTTCACATTTGGTCGAAGATCCCGCTGGTAACTTATGGCAGGATAATTTCGGGACACCCTGTCTATACTGCCTACCAAATTTTAAATTATTAATATCATTTGTCGTTTCAACTTTGGTAAAACATGTAGATTTTGGCATCGTCCAAAAACAGCCAAGCTTTTTACTTTTCGTACTGCTACTTCTGAGTTAAATTATTGTTCTTGAAATTGCAAAATTGTATCTCTACCTACTATTATTTTAAAATTTCTTTTTTTTTAATTCAGCTTTCTTAATATGTTTGACAATATTTTTTTATATGAAATCAGTTAAATATACAAAGGACCTGGCTTTTTGGTAGAAAACATGAAAAAATGCTCACAAATAATTATTCCTGAAAAATCCCAATTTTCAGCAAGAACTCAAAGGGACTCCCTCTTTAATATCATAAGCTCGTTACCAAATTGTTTTAGGTGCAGCCAGCGTTTGAGTTCGTGGCTTAACGGCTTCGGGGACCCTCGTTAGGGCCCCTGCTTATTCTTGAGAGGGAGGAGAGGAAGGGCAAGTACCCACTGGAGATATGTTAAGCGGGAAAGTAGGAGAACAATGCCTCGCTCAAGAGTAAGATCCCTTTGGCTTTTTGAAGAAAATTGCGTACTTGTACAATCACGTGGGAATTTAATTTGGATCTTAAATGTATATCTAAGTGAAAAATTGTATTTATACAGGCTGGCCCACCACGAACTGCATCGATCTATATATGGAAAACTAAAAGTAGGAAAATTCTGAAAATTTGGCACCTCACCAATGCCGATGGGCGCTGCTCAACTAAAATATTTTGGTGAATCTGGCACTTCCGGTTATACCGGAAGTCGATATCAACTTTCTTATCTCAAATGGAACACCCTGTATATTATTGCATTTTTTTGGATTCTAGGCATCATTTTGGAACAAAAATATGCAACATGTCCTATGTCTAAATCCAACCGTTTTTGAGATATTTGCATTTTTCCGAAAAAAATTACAGGTGCAGACCTAAAGTCAATTTAGCAATTTATACGAGGAAACCGCGAAATTTCAAAACGAATTTTTTGGCATCGTGTAACAGAAGCCCTGACCTAGTGATATCTGCTCAGAAATAAATCCGTTCTTATACAGGGTGTTCACAAAATATGATCAAAATGTGCTTAAATCTCGAAATTTTCAAATGGAAACCCCCATTTTTTTAATGCGATCTTATTCACCACTAAAAATGATGACAACTTTGTGTAAGGTTTCCTATACCTAAATGCAGTAATTTTCGATTAATTTACGAAAAACCCACTTTTCGCCCATAAAATGCGGGGTTTGTTTAACGCTTGGAAAATCATATTAGCCGTGGACGTTGAAAAGACAATCGTGGCTGAGGAAATGTCTTGGTTTATAAATTATTGTCAACAATAATGCCGGCGCTCTTAAATTACACAAACGAAGATTATGTATCGCACGTTCTTGATATTACTTTTTTGCATTCTCCGTAGATAATAAACAAATTTAAATAATCTTCGTTTGTGTAATTTCATAAAACACAAAAATTTGTTTAAGGGATCCCTCGCCAAATCCTAAATACACATTTTACAAAGAAAATAGCTGGGCGGGGGGCTCAAAGTATACAACAACCCCCTTTTGTTACATTTGTTGTTGTTTTTATTTCAGTTAGATATCTTGAATAACACAGGAAATATTAATAAAATTAGTTTTTTAAATTAAACTTAACATTTTAAAGTGGAGGCGTGTAAATGAGAAATAGCATAAGAAAAGTCACATTATTTCAGTCCAAAAAAAATGTGGCCGAATTGGCTTTTTTATAACACCCTGTATATGAAAAAGAAGTTTCCTGCATCACCTCTCCGAATACAGGGCACTAGGTGACAAACTGTAAATAATATAAATATAAAAAATATATATTTTATTTCACTTCTGACGTTACTTTATAAAAACCCTAATTGGAATCTCTTTTGTTCTAGGTAAGAGACCCGCTTTCCACCAATTTAATTCGGCACGGTTATTTCCAAGGTGAGTATTTAGAATAAAAGGGTGTAGGGCCGCCGAAATTCGAAGGACTGGCACTCGTAAAATTTTATCGTCCACTATTAACCCCGATGCCTGACCCTTTCTTTAGATTTCCAATATGGTGGATTTTATATGGGCGGCAGTAAATTAAAAATTATGGCCTATAAATAAACAGGCATTAAACCTTTGTTCTGTTTGCCCTTTTAATTTATTATTATAGAGATGGATTCGTGAATAATACTGCCACTGCTTTCTTCGGGATAACAATTATTTTAAGGGCTTTCCGCACTTTGTTGAACACGCAAGATCTGGACTGTGTTGTATAAGCATATAGCCAGCACAAAAAAGATTACGATTTATATTTTGCCTTTGATGTGCAGTGTTGGTTCTGGACAGAAAACTCACCTGCATGTGCTAGGTAAGTGCTAAGAAATCGGCATAGATCAACTATTTTATGTCTTCAGTCACTTCTAATAAAGTAGTAAATAATGACAAATTTTCTCTATTAAACTAGGTTAAGTACGAAGCTTGTCGCTAAAGCTAAAGTAAATATTTGAAGCTATATCTATCTTCTCCTAGCTGTAAATGCGGAAACTCCAGTTCGTCTCCAGGTATCAAATTCCAACAAAGTAAAGCGTATAATATTATGCAAACAGAAGCCTTCATTAAAAGCTTTACGATCGTCTCATTCCGACGTCTATCTAAGTTTAAAAGAGGCATAAAAATGTGTAATGAAGATATGAAAATAGGGAGTCAGGCTAGGCCTGCCTGGAGGTACTTCCCTCAAAGAAATTGTTTGGTGAAATAATAAATCCCGGGGATATAAGAAGCCTTGTGTTATGCACTCATATATTGCCAACTCAATAATTGTGACTTTATTTTTGAATTTGTATTTTGTGTTGTTAAAATGACTAAATAGTAGTTACCTACATGACAAAGTTAATTAATAGAGCTTTACATTTAATAAACGAAAAAACTATTTCTGAAAACCAAAAGCTTCCGTCCAGTTTCTTCCAAGATTAGATCACTGCAACTTTTAAAGTGTTATGTATGCCTAACATTTTGAATCACCCTATAGAAAGGAACTGACCACTTCCAGGCAATTTAAGCCGTAAACACGTGTTAACCGCATCCGAAATACAGTTCTTCTTATAAAGACCGTTCAATCTGTATAATAAATCAAACGTGATCACACAAATAACCCCGATATCTCTAAAAGCTGCTCCAATATGTCCTAAGCTACTCTCAACGAAGGAACACGACCAAACGTCTTCAATCTAGATTACATTATCAATAAAAAATGTCTTAGTCCAAGCAAGCAAATGTCTAGTCCAAGCAAATATATTCAACGTTTCCTTTTTTGTCGAAATAATGCCTCCATTGTGAAGTAAAAATAAATGAAGGCTGAACCCGCCCTAACTTTCCCAATAACTTCCAGGATATCAATATCCCTCTCTCCTAAAGTTAATATATTAGAGGAAAAGTTAACACTTATTATACCCCGGCCTTAAAAAATCGTAAATCACCCGGCCCCCGACCAATTTTGACTATGATTGAAACACTGTTAACTAGATAAATGGTTCTCCCCCCGCCGGCACAAAGGAAAACCCCGGGAGGGTAAAAAATGGAGAATATTCGGGGGGGTCCGCGGCAGCGGACAAAAGGAAAACGGTCATCAGAAACGTATCTGTGACTCGGATTTCCATCTCGTCCGTGATCTGATTCGGAAACACTGTTCGGGGCGGCATTATGGTCGGAAATTGGAGGGGTTCCGTGTTTCATATTTTTTATTGCACCTACGTATATGGGCAGTTTCGTTTGATATTCTGGATGTGGACGTCCGTATATATGGTATTATTATTTATAAAAGGCGGCCATGTTGCCTCATATCTTCGGATATTGGAAGTATAAATACGAGGTAGGCATGGCTTTGTGTTCTGACGAAACCGTTGAAATACAGGGTAGTCCACTTTTTTGCAGCAGGACTTTTAACAGTCGATAGAACAATTTATTTGAAGAGGAAAAGTTCATGTCGACATTGTAATATAGCTCCAGTTTATATACATTTCGGCTTTCGGGTCGTCCTAAAATATAGAGCTCAAAGGATGACAAATACGTAGAAGGAGGGAAAACGTGCTTCGACCTTTGACCTACTGCGCATCCAATTTCTTGGCAAATCAAATGGAATCCATAGGTATTGCCTGAACATGTTGCCAACCTAAATTTTTAAATTCGTAACACACAATCTCATTGGTAGGTTTCCTCGCTATTTTAATTCTCAACAAATAGTTTCCTTCGACATGTCTTCCTATCTGCCGCAAGGTTGCGTACCAAATTTTTAATTTTTGGTCAAATTAAAAAATTAATTCGATTTGTTTTGGAAATTTAATTAATAACACTATTTAAATAAGTCCTACATTATTTCGTATTAACATAATTTAATAGTATATTATACACTTCGGTTGAGAAGTGAGCCATTATTTACGGAGCATTTTTATATCCTGAGGCGCGTAAATAATAACCTTCTCAACCGAAGTGTAGGTATATAGAATTTTTTTACTACTAACATTGAAATATTGCCATATTTTACATATTTGATTAGATTTAGCCTGGGAGTTCAGTTGTCAAGCTGATAAAATAACACTAATTTTTAAATGTCATATAGAAAATTTTTCATTATTTACCTAGGTATTTTTTTCTACCTCAAAAAAGTTTGAATTTATGTTTATGAATTTGACTAAAAAATCAGGAGAAACTTTTTTTTGACAATTAATCACTCTTTTTAATACATTTTCAAATTTGATTTTGGACAGTGCCGTTCTAGTTATTTTTTAAAGTTAATGTTGTGGCCCTCCGTATTATCACCAAATCTGCTAAAAAATGACATTTAAAAAAATATATCGCCAAAAATGGGTTTATTTGTTACCTAAAATATCAAAAAGTGTTACTTGAAAAAGTTGTTTCTTTTTCAATTTTACGTAAGTGTACCAAATTTGAACGCTCTAATAAAATAGTTTTTTGCCAATTTTTAATATTTATGTAATTTCTGAATATTTTAAGAACTTGTAACTTCGTAAAAACTTTTTTATATCACTAGCTTTATCATTCTATTAACTTTTTATTACTAATTACCGATAAGAACAGGTATTTTTCAAAAGAAAATGATTTTTTAAAGCGTTAATATCATTTTCTTTTGAAAAATACCTGTTCTTATCGGTAATTAGTAATAAAAAATTAATAAAATGATAAAGCTAGTGATATAAAAAAAGTTACATGTTTGTAAAATTTTCAGAAATTTCATAAATTTTAAAAATTGGCCAAAAACTACATCTTTTATTAGAGCGCTAAACTTTGGCACACTTACGTAAAAGAAACAACTTTTTCAAGTAAAACTTTTTGATATTTTAACAAATAAACACATTTTTGGAGACATATTTTTTATATGTAATTTTTGACAGATAACAAAAGTCACATGACTAGTTTGAGTATGGGTCATTTTTCATCATTTTTCAAGCAAAAGGTAACCCCAAAATTAAATTTCAAAATAAAACATGAATTAAAAATTTCTCCCATATGGTGCGAACTTTTTGGAGGACACTGTATAATTATGTGACGTCGCACCTGACTTTTAAAAATAATCATTGTTAGAAAATCCCGTGCTTTTAACTGAGTTTCCACCTGACGTGTATATAGAGAAGAGCAACCGAGTTTTTAGTTGCTATCCACTTCGTGGTAAAAGCGAAAGCCTACCTTCCGAAAAAACTCTGGGCAAACCTGCCGCCTCTCGAAGCTCGACATATTTATCTGCGTGATTTGTGGTCGCAGGAAGGCCCTGAGATACCCGTCTACACCGCCTAAAAACAGGAGGCAGATTTATTGCGAGCCAACCTGAAACGCGTCGGACCAATAACCTCTAGACTGATACGATCACCTGCGTATAATTTCCCACTGCCCATATCTTAATCAGAAATTTAATTCCAGGTAAATTTTCCGAAAATTTACTTTTACTAAAAATATCTAAACGGTTTCCACTTTCCATTACACCACTGTATCTAATAATACAGTGTGTCCCAATTTGATACTGGACACCTCAGAAATATACGAAGGGCAAGGAAAACAAATGGTCTCTATTTTTTTATTGGTAGTCCCAACCGAAGGGAGAGTATCTCATAGGCGGTGGTGTTTGGATGGGGTAATTATTTCATGGCCTGCTATGATTTTTTAAAGTAGCAAATTTTCACAAAATGTTATTAAGAAAACTTGTTCAGAATGAAAAACTGAGTGGATTCGTAAAATTTCAAAAGTCTAGGCTTACTTTGATTTTTAGATTTATCTCCCACTTTTTTCTTAGAAAAGTGTCCTTTCTGGATCTTTCACTTCAAAATTTTATTTTTTTGCCATAAACAAGTTTCCATAATAATATTTTGACGTGAAAGATCCAGAAACAACACATTTCTAAGAAAAAAGTGGGAGAAAAAGGCGAAAATGCAAAAAATCAAAGTAGGCCTAGACTTTTGAAATTTTGCAAATCTACTCAGTTTTTCATTCTGAACAACAAGGTTTCTCAATAACATTTTGTCGTAAAAAATCCCTAATAGGGTTTCATGAAAATTTGCTATTTTAAACAATCATAGCAGACCATGAAATAATTACCCCATCCAAATACCACCGTCTATGAGATACTCTCCCTTGGGACTACCAATAAAAAATAGAAACCATTTGTCTCCCTTGCCCTTCATTTATTTCTGAGGTGTCCAGTATCAAATTGGGACATGGTTATGGTGTATCTACTCCTACTGTTGAAACCAACGTATACATTGTTTCACCTTGAGTCGAGACAATTCCGTATTTTTTTTAAGATATACAGATTTTCAAAAATCTTTTTTTGAACCTACAGTGTATCCCAGGATTATCGAATTTATACAGGGTGTCCAACTTTAAAACTGTACAAATCCGTATAAAATCTTCATATTTGGAGATAACCGCCTAAACTTTTTTTGTTTGAAAGGCCTTCGAAAACCGCTTCTTTTGACCTTCCTGCCATTTTCAAAATGCAAATCCAGGGCCGGCTGCGATTTTTTTATAACCCCGATTTTCACGAAAACCATTTAGCGCTTTTTCACTTAAAATCTGACCCACAACGTTAATCAGAACACCCCAAAACCCATATATACCAAATTTGAATAAAACATATACAGGGAGTTCCATTCTGCAGGGTGACAAAGTTGAGAAAAATAGGAATTTTAAAGGTATCTGACGAGTCAAGTGTGCCATGAAATCCCTTCAAAACAGTTGAATGGTCCACAGGACTACTCAAAATGTTGGTGTGAAAAGATTTACTACAAAAATATACAGGGTATTTTTTTTCTGAGCCATCTCAAAATTATGAACTTTTATGAAACTTATATGGATCAAGAGTGCTCTGGAATCATTGAAAAAATATTGATAAACACAAAAGTAATGTATTTCTTTACAACATGCCAACTAACAAATAAAAACAATTTAAATTATTGGACCTTTCTCAACAAAGTCACTGTCTAAGATGATAAATTTTGTGTGCGTTTCCTGTTGTGGCACACCAGCCACCTTAACTGATATGGCAGGCTTCTGTATTTTTTAGATTTACTTAGATTATAGCAAAGTTTACAGAATATTCTGTAAACTTTGATTATAGTGTGTGGAGCGGTTTTGATATACTCGATTTTTGACCCGTATAAAGTTCCAAAAATTCAGTAATTTGAAATGGCGCAGATAAGAACACTCTGTATATTTTGTACTGGACCTTTGCACACTCACTCCTTGAATGGTCCTATTGACCATTCAACTGTTGTGAGGGGATTCTATGGCACACTTGACTCGGCAGATGTCTTTAAAATTCCTATTTTACTTAACTCTGACACCCTGCAGAATGGAACTCCCTATATACTCTTTTGTTCAAATTTGGTATATGAGGGTTTTGGAGTGTTATGATTACCGCTGTGGGGTAAGATTTTACATAAAAAAATCGCCAAATGGTTTTTCTGAAAATCGGGGGTATAAAAAAATCGCAGCCGGCTCTGGATTTGCATTTTAAAAATGGCAGGAAGGTCAAAAGAAGCGGTTTTTGAAGGCCTTTCAAAAAAAAATGTTTGGGCGATTATCTCCAAAAATGAAGATTTTACGGATTTGTACATTTGTAAATTGAGCTTCTGGGGTTCCGCCCTGCTTAGTTTGAAACTAATTTTTGCCATAATTTTATTTTCAAGTAGGTACGCCTTGGAAATTTTGAAAATACTAATTTTGTACCTACACTATTAAAGTGTCCCCTGTGTAGCTTTTATGACAAAATGTTATTAAAGAAAGTTGTTCAGAATGAAAAACTGAGTATCTGTGGAAAATTTCAAAATCCTAGGCCTCCTTTGATTTTTGTCCCTTTTTATTGGAAAAGTGGGAAAAAGTGACGTATTGATATTACCGAGGATATTACAAAATATTACTAAAGAAAGTTGATCAGAATTGAAAATTGTGTACGTATGCTAAATTTAGTAATAATTGGCTACATTAATTTTTGATGAATAATTTTCGAGTTGAAATTCGTCCATTCCAGATCTAGCCCTTCTTGATCAGCTAGCAGGTAAGTTTAACCGCATTTTATTATTACATTTTATTTCGCAACATTTACATACAATAAAGTGGAAAAATTATTCAATATAACTATCGGCGCGCATTTCGAAACATTTTTCAATATGTGAAGTGGCGTTGAGCCATTCTCTCACTCGAGCTGTGGTGTGGAGTGAGCCGGGCAGCCATCATGTTGGTAATAAATGTTTCTTCTTCGTTCAAGAGGCAAGTCTTCCAAATATTCTTCAAAAAATCGTCTCAAAATTTGATGATATGTTACTTGATTAAGAACTCCTTCAATAAAGTAGGGTCCAATAATACCTAAATCGTAGGATACGGCACACCATACATTAACTTCTTGGAAATATTGTCTCCTACAGTGGATTACAAAATCTGATGGTGTATCTTTTGCTCAAAAACGACAGTTTTGAGAAGAAATTGTATCATTTGTCGTGAAAGTAGATTCGTCGGAGAAAATAATTCTCTTGTGAAAATTTATACTTTCAATTAATTTCTCACCTAAACACCCACAAGAATGCAAGCGGCGCGCTTCATCCCCCTCTTCTAAAATATGTAAGAACTATAATACATTTTGGGTTATAATTTTTTTAAATAATCATGTTCCATGGCCTATACTGTTATCAAAGGAAGGCCCTCAAAAATCAAAAAACCATATCAGGCATTTTTTTACGAATAAAATAGCCAATGCCATCGAATTGTATATAGTTCAAAACCCTTGGTACAGATTTGGATACGGAAATTTGGATTTTCCGGAATACCCTGTATAAACCACCGGTCATATTTTGGTGATCTTTTTTCGAGAATTGATTAAGCTTTGCTTAAGGTATTATATTTTACATAGTATAGCCAATGTAGTCTATGCAGGGTGTTCGTAGAAAAGTTCAAATTTTAAAAAAATCATTTATTTAAAAATATATTTAAAGAAACAAATCATAGTTTTACATTAGGCGCTAGGTACCTAGGTATCTGTCGAATATGTAGACGATACCGTTTTTGTTTTCATTCATGGCACGCCTGATTTGATTTACATGCTTCAACTTGTCGAATTGTAAAGAAATATTAAACTGGAATATTTTTTTTTTTTCAAGGGAGACTAATAGAATACAGTGAAATGACAAATTTTTATTTAAATATATTTTTTTAAATTGAGTTAAAATTGAGTTTTTCCATCTAACAATAGTTCAGGCTGCGGGGAACCAAAAGTAGAATAATTGGAACCACAGAAGGAAGCTCTCTCCATTCCAGTCACCTTCAATATTATCACCCGCCGAAGATTATAGATGAACTCTGACGGGTACGATTTTCAGCGCGGACGAAAGGCAAGGGATAATAACAGTCGGATTCTCTCGGCGATATTCGGAGTGACCCTTCTGTGTGTTAAGTATATCTTTGGTGGTTGAAACATCTCCCTAGCGCCCAAATGTTCCTTATTACCGTCTGCGTAGGCGCCCCGATGTACTTGCAATATTCCAGCAGACAGTTGCAACTAACTATGCATGTTTATTAGGAAACTTTAGCTCATCTCCAGGTATAAATTCCGACAAAGTAGATCATAATATGATGCGAACAGAAGCCTTCATTAAAAGCTTTACGGCCGTCCCGCTCCGTCGTCTAAGTTTAAAAGTGGCATAAAAATATACAATCAAGATATGAAAATAAGGAGGCCCGCGAGGGGCACTTCTTCACCTAGGAGAATCGGAGGCGGGAGAGGCTCGACAAAAAGTCGTTTTACGGCCCTTGATATTATTACCAAAGTTGCTAGTGTGTTTGCGCGTCCCATTCCGCGATAAAAATTCCTTTCTGGTGTAAATTACTCGCCGCCGTTCGGGCGAAATTCAAATAAGGAGCGAGTAAAACGTAAAAGATTACGTTGCCGCCGTAAAAATTCATGAATTTCGCTTGATATTCTCGGGAATATGCACATTTCTAATAACAGAGAAGCCGCTTCCTATCAGAGGCGCATCTAGAATAGCGAACGCGTAGTCACTTCATTACGAATTACTTTCAGCCTTGACCTATTTTGATTCAGCCTCAACGAAATATCCAATCCAGGTACGTAGTCTATGTCCAACTATCAACTGACCCATCTACAGTGTGACAAATAAAGTCTACATCATACTCGAAACACATACTTACTTTGTTTGCAGAAGTATATAGAATTTAATAAGTTTTTGCTCGTGCAGGGTGTTCCAAGGAAGAATCCCTCCCTTAATAGATAACTCTTTAAGTTTTTGAAATAACAATATTCAGGGGCGTAGATAAGGAAAATTGATGAAAAAATACATCATGATGTTTTATTTAGTTTTCTGCAAAAGTTAGATTTTACGTGGCCCTTTGAAAAAAGGGATGATAATTGATAGGGTGTCCCAAATTTTTATATTTTTACTTATCACTGGGGCTAATGCAAATGCAGCTCATCAGTGGCGGATCTAGGCTGGAGTCAAGGGAGGGGCTTCTATTTCCGAAATTTTGTAATAAAATATAGGAAACACATTTTTTATTCATTTTATTCATGCTTATTGCTTATTGAGTTTATTTCCGCGCAAGCCCACCCACTTACTAAGAGCCGTATAAGCAGTACTGCCATTGCCAGAGATATTTTTTAAGTACATACCTTACGGTATTAGGCCATGGGGGGGCTATAGCCCCTGTAGCCCCCCCGTAGGTCCGCCACTGCAGCTCATTAGCCGCTAATGAGTGTTGTTATTGATAATTATTATTATTGTTGTCAGTTAAAACTCAATAATTAACAATGACTTTGTTAACACTTTTATATCTTCTGTAAGAAGAAATGTATCTACTTATTATTGTTACTGCACAAATGATTGTGGGCCCACAGTTAATTAAGAAAAAAATTGCCATCAGTCGATTTAAGTAATCTTTTCTTGCTCATATTACTTAGGTCACTTCGAATTTTCTTCATTCACTTAAAGTGTTTTACCTTTAAAATTTAAAAAAATTTCGCCTGCGGCGCAAGTTTTAAACAGAAAGATGAAATTTAATTTTTTAATTGTGACCCCAACATCGACAAAGTCAAGCTACGCCCCTGCCAATATTTTTATGTTTTTCTCTTTGCACTTGTATCTACTATTGACTTACATGAATGAATCGGATTATTTTATTAAATTACAGAGCACAACAACATTTTTAAGCTTCAAGAATTTTTTGCTCTTAAATATGTACAGGGTGTCCCATTTTGGGTGTTTTTGGGTGTTTTTCTCAAAAATCTCGGTTATTATTATAGCTAGAGGGTTGCGGTTTTCACGTCATTGTACTACTTTTTTGAGAGGAATTTGGTGGACCAATCAGATTTTAGATAAGTTTTATAGTTTCCGCGCATTGGCGCAACTATTTTTATAGATTTTTTGGCGTAGAATCGAATGGTAGCGTTAATAGTTTTTGAGATATGAACTATAGTTTCCATTTCGAAAATTTCAGTCCTGCGCCAATGCGCGGAAACTATAAAACTTATCTAAAATCTGATTGGTCCACCAAATTCCTCTCAAAAAAGTAGTACAGTGACGTGAAAACCGCAACCCTCTAGCTTTAATAATAACCGAGATTTTGAGAAAAACATCCAAAATGGGACACCCTGTACGTTCCTGAAAAATCGATATTACATAAGAAAAAGGATATAAACTATGGGTTTCCTTTATGTAGGTAGAATCTGTGACGAGAATGAAGGTTGTTACGTTCATGAAAATTGGCATATGGATGTTACGGGCGACGTGAAGACGAAGACTTTTTAAAAAACTTTTATTTGAGTAACGCGAGTTACAGAGTTTCGGCTTAGACTACAGACAAGACTAGAATTAACACTCTTACTTTACTAGGTCCTATTTATACAGATCTGTTCTGCTGAGGTGTTGTGGTTCTCATGGGAAAAGAATATAAAGACAAAGGGAAGATCAAATTCTGCAATTCTTGCAGTAAGCAAGTTTTAACAATACTCAAAAGGAATATGATATGTTCTAGTAATCATTCTAGAACAATATACAATGGAAAATGATATCTTTGTAGTAAGCATCTTGAACAATAGAGAATGAGAACATAATATCCAACAGTAAACAGAATCAAGGGTAAAAACAAGGTTATGATCAAGGTGATGCTTGAGGTCGGATATAACACCTTCCCCCTTATATTAAAAATTTGTGTTAACAAATTTTGACATTAAATTAGGCATATGTTTTAGTATTAGAATTTAGTTCAATTTCTTCTTCTTCGCGAGGTTCGTCCAATCTATACGAAGGTCTTCTTTTGACAGTAACAAATTTTCTTAAATTTTGAAAAACGTGATTTCGAGTTCTAGGAGGTTGTGGAGGATCGTCTCCGTTGTTAGTAGTAATAATGCCTATTTTAATGTTCCTAGACTTTTTACATTTAAAATAAAAGTACACAATAATTAAAAGTATGATTAAAGTAATGGATAGATATGTCAATATTGGCGTATACTTATTTACAGTTGGTTCGTTAATAATATTATCAAGATCCTTTGCATATTCGTCTAATTTATGCTTTGCGACATTTAAATCGTCATAATTAAATTTATTTAGTTGTAAAGGTTTTAAGTCAGGATATTTTAGTTTATTTGGAGTTTCTTTGCAACATTCAAATGGTATATTAATTGGGTGAAATTTATAGGTTTGATTAGATTTATTTAAATTTTTCGTTTGAATTTTAGTACTTCCAATATAAGCAATGCATTCAGATTTTAACGTTAAAATTGAAGTTTTGTCTAGCATTATAGTCAAAGGATTTTGATTTTTACACTTAATAGTTATAGGAAATATTTCACTTAAAATTATTAACCATTGATTCTCTTGAATCAATTGTACATTGTAACTTTCAATTGAAATTGTGACTATGTCACAAGTATTAGGTAAATGGGTTTTTACCTCTAATAATTGAGCTTCACATCTTGAATGTGAGTCAATAGGAGTAGGATATAAATCCTTGCACATTATTAAATCAAATGCTAGTTCTTTACAATTTTTTATATCATAGAGAATTACATAGAGAGTTGGGTCATCGCTTTTTGCTACAAATTTAGTATCAGTGGATACCATGTGATAAAATCCAGTTTTATTGTCGAAAATTGGAATAGGATAAATTCTATAAAGAGTATACCATTGAGGTTCTACTAAAGGAATGTCTAATATAAAAACAAGTCTATTTTCTGTTTGAAAAACCTTTAGTTCTATAAAATCAAGATAAGTTGCAACATTTAGAAGTTGAGGAGTTAAGGGCAAATTATTTTTGTTTAAAGTTTGAGCGATTATTTGCAAATGATGAACCAGGTCTTCAGGAGTTATAACTGACGTGTGAATAATATGTAACTTTGCAAAAGTAATAGAGTTTAGAATGTCATTTAAATTGCTTTCGATAAAGGTATAGGATTCTAGGAGTCTTTCGGCCATCTCTAAAACTTGTAATTTTGCAGTGTAATAATTAAAATTATCAGAAATGTTATAAATGTAATTTTCGATTTGTTTTATGTCATTATTAAAAGTAATTTCATCAATTTGTAATTTGTTGATAGAGTCGTTAAAGTTTTTGATAACTGAAGTAGTTACTAAAATTTGTTTTTTCATTAATTTTTCTAATTCGTGTTCGTCTCTGTTAATTTTGTCGATACAATCGTTATAATACTGTCCGTCTGAAGCGTCTAAATTTCCGGTAATAAATTTCCAAACTGACCCTAAACCATTAATTAAACCTCTTTTATATCTTCTTACATCAATAGCTAATTCTTCAAATTTGAGCGCAATGTTTTCGGAAAGTTGATTTAGTAAAGTGAGATGTGACTTAACTTCGCTTAGAAAGGCGGCCATTCGTACGTCTTTTGGTTGAATTATAAATTGCATATTTTCTAAAATTTTATTATTATTTTCGAATGTTGTTTTTAGAGATGAAATGTCTTTATATACCAATAAACTCCACTTGTCATTAGAAATTTTGAGTCCGGATTGCTCTTGATAGAACACGCCTATGGTGTTATTAATTGGTCGCAGTGTATATTGTGCCATAGCGGTAGCGAACAAAGAAAATCTGTAACGAAGTTTCAGAATTAGGAACTTGGTTCGATATAACAAATTATTTTAATATCAGTATTTTTGAAAATATATTTGATCATAGGGAGAACTGTGTCCCAATCTAATTTGTCTAATCCACAAGCTAACTTGGGTATAGCTACAAATTGTTCGTAATTCCTTTAAGCAATTAAATAAATTAGCATAAGTTGGTTTATAATAGAAAAATTCTTTAGTTATTAAATAATAAATATTTCTTGTCGGAAGTTGAAGTACTGCTATTTCACCAATTGACTTATTTTGATTTTTTAGTTCATCTACGTGTCCAAATTTATTCTTAAATTCTTTTGCAATTCCTGCATTCATTTCTAAATCTTTAGATACACAGTGAGCTAATGAAATATTTTCAGGGGCATCAAATAAATTGCCCAGTTCAATGGAAACGTTATTATTTTCAATAGGGATTTTTCGATCTAGAGTATAAAAGAATTCTTTAACCGTTAGTTCTTCTTCCTGTAATTCGTGACATTTCTTTAGCATATCAAAATTCATTTTTGTAGTTTGGTTAGTAATTGGGTTATGTAGCAAAGCTGAATTCGTATAAATCTCTTTAATTTTATAGGGTCCATTAAATTTGTTAGCTAGTTTATTTTTTATTTGGGACTCCTTGACATAAACCTTTTCTCCTACGCGAAATTGTCGCTGCTCCGAAACGTGTGTATCAAATCGCTGTTTCGCCTTTTGTTTGCGCATATCCGTACGCTTTCTTGCCACTTCATAATAATGCTTTATTTTATTGTTTAAATCGCGAACGTACTTAGAGATTAATTCTTGCTGATTATACAAAACTTCTGGAGGTCGAGACGAGGTGTGACCAAATAGCAATTCGTAAGGAGTAAAGCCGTGTGTTTTATTTATAGAATTGTTATATGCTATACAAGCGTAAGGGAGCATTTGAAATGGGTGTTCGTTAGGATTTTCTGTACTACACGCGCGTATCATTTCAGTTAAGGTGGCATGAAATCTTTCTAAGGAGCCATTTGATTGCGGATGACTAACACTAGAGAAAGTTAATTTTATATTGTATAATTTACAAAGATCTTTCATTAATTGATTATTAAATTCTTTACCTACATCGCAATGGATTCTTAAGGGAGTTCCAAAATGTTGAAAATAGAGTAAAAGAGCGTCTACTACAGATCTCGCTGTTTTATTAGGAAGTGCATAAGCCTGGGTAAATTTTGTCAGTTCGTCTCTTATGGTAAGGATATTATTTTTCACTGGGATTTCTAGAATGTCAATATTTATTCTTTCGAAACGAGTTTTAGGAGTTTCGGTAATAACTAAGGGACTGTCCAAGTTTTGTCTACAAATTTTTGTCTTTTGGCAGATTTCGCACTGCCGAATAAATGTTTCGACGTCTTTAGTTAGTCCTGTCCAATTATATTTTTGTTTGATGCGTCTAATTGTTTCGTTTATTCCTCGATGTAAGTTTGTCTTGCCTGAATGAAATTGATCTATTATTGTAGGTATTTGGTCTTCGTCTGGTATAGTCACAATGTTCTGACAAATTGTTAGTTGGAAATTTTTATCTGAGAACAAAAAATTAAACATTTCTAAAATTGGAAAATCTGGATTGTTTTCAATGTAATAAGTTTTATTTTCTTCGAATATATCTTTACTGTAATAAAGAGATATGAAGAGTACTTGTATTGCGGTTTCAAAATTAAAAGGAACAGGAATTATATAATATTTTCTTTTAGCTACGGTTTGACTGGAAAGAACATTTGCTTTATTATAGTTAAAATCAGGATTTAGCTCAAGTAAATCATCAATAACTTTTTCGTGAAGGTCTGTTAATTTGTCTTGTTGAAAAATTAGTACAATGTCCTTGTGTGTTTTGTCTAAAAGTTGATTATTTGTATATTGGATTTTAGAATAGTCTATCATTGAAGTCGTCTTGTATAGATCAAAAAATCTGTCAAATTCATTACAGATTATAGCAATTTCGTCAGTCTCATTATTGTCAATAGGCGGGTCAATGTCTTGAGGATTATCATGGGAAGTAGATGGTTCGTCTAGGGAAGTATGAAAGGAAACAGCTTCTTTTATATGATTGATTTTGATTCGAGATAAAGCGTCGGCATTTCGATTAATTTTTCCAGGTTTATAAATTATTTGATAATTATATTCTTCTAATTTAAGTCGCCAACGTGCTAAACGACTACCGGGATCTTTTATTGAGAAAAGCCAGGTTAAAGGTCTATGATCTGTAACCAATAAGAATTTTCGTCCGAAAAGATAAGGCCTATAGTTTTTTACGGCAGCAATTATTGCCAATAGTTCTTTCTCTATAACGCTATATTTCATTTCTGCTGGACTTAAGGTTCTTGAAAAGTATGCTATGGGAAGATCATTTCCAACAGGTCCTTGCGAAAGTACCGCGCCTACAGCAAAAGCGCTTGCATCTGTAGTTAAAACAAATTCCTTTTCAAAATTAGGATATATTAGAATTGGTGAAGTTATTAATGCATTTTTAAGTTGTTCGAAAGATTCACGACAATCTTTATCAAAAATAAATGGTACGTCTTTTCTTAAAAGTCGAGTTAAAGGCTTTGTCATTTTTGCGAAGTTTGGAATAAACTTCCTGTAGTAACCAGTAAGACCCAAAAATTGTTTAATTTGTTTAGTATTGGCAGGTTGAGGAAAATCGATAACAGCTTGTACTTTTTGTGGATTTGGTTTGACCCCTTCAGGTGTAATAACATGTCCTAAATAAATTACTTCTTTTCGTAAGAATTCACACTTATCTGGCTGTATTTTTAGATTTGAATTTCTTAATCTTTGAAAAACTTCAGTAATACGAGAGATATGTTCATTAATTGTGGAAGAATAAATAATAATGTCGTCCATGTAAACTAAGCACTTTTCGTTTTGTATCCCCATTAGTATATTATCCATAACCCTCTGAAAGGTTGAGGGCGCATTACGAAGGCCAAAGGGCATACGTAAATATTCGAAATGTCCATTTTCAACGGAAAAAGCAGTTTTCGAAATGTCTTCTGGATTCATTTCAATTTGTTGAAAACCAGAAGCCAAATCTAAAGTAGTAAAATAATGGCAATTACCCAACTGATCTAATATATCTGAAATATTAGGCAGTGGATACCTGTCATTAACTGTTAATTCATTTAATTTCCGATAATCAATTACGATTCTCCATTTTTGTTTGCCTGAAGCGTCTAATTTTTTTGGAACGACCCATACTGGGGACGACCATGGTGAAACAGAAGGTCTAATTATTCCTTGAGAAAGCATTTTATTAATTTGTGTTTTTACTTCTTCCTTGTGAACTTGTGGATATCGATAAGATTTAGTAAAAATTGGCTTAGCGTCGCCTGTATCGATAGTATGTTTTATTTCATTAGTAAAACTTAAGAAATCTCCGTCAAAGTAAAATATATCTTCAAAATTCAAGCATAAATTAGTAATTAATTATTTTTCTTCTTCGTTTAAATGTTCTAGCCTTAATGATTCTTTTATTTCTTCTACTCTGCTTTTCGTTTTATTAAAATTACAAATAATATTAGTACTAGCGTTCGTTTCTTTAATGTAAGGCTCAAATTCAAATTCTTCGAAACAAATATCCTTTGTTATGGCATTAGCGTTTAATATCGTCGTATAGAAATTACCGTCTTCGTTTATTTTTACTATAGCATTTGGCACGTATACCTTTTCTACTCGTTGTGCGCATAAAATCATTTCTTTATTCGTATATCTATTCGTATGAAACTTGCATATTTTTTGGCAACGCGGTTCTATCGTAACTTGATTTATATTATAACTCGTATTTTCGCTTTCAAAATTATTTATATTTTCCGTGTAATCATTATTATTTCGTTCATAAGCGTTTATATGAAGGCTATCGTATCTTTCGTCAACATTAACTTGTCTTTTATAAACAACTCGATTATTATTATCATTATTATTCGTTAACTCGTTTAATTCATCTCCGTCTTTAAATAATTCGTGTACCTTATAGTACGTTATTAATTGTTTATTCCTAAAATCTACTATTGCACCGTACCTTTCTAGAAAGTCAGCGCCTAAAATTCCGTCAAATCCTATATCTAGATCGCAAATATAAACTTTATGGGGAGAAAGAGGACCCGTAAAAGAAACAAATACCGCTTCAGTAATAGGAATTGATTGGCCAGAAATACCTTTAATTTGAAAATTTTCTGGACATCGATTTAAAAATTGCTGAACCGTCTCTGGTTTGAAAATTGAAATACCAGCTCCTGTGTCAATTAAAATTTTGTACTTATCGGTATTATCTTTAATATAATATAAGTTACTATTGTCAACGGTATTTATGCAAACGTTTGGTCCGTATTGGTCATACCAAGATTCTTGAAGTTGGGAATAGGATTCTGGTCCGAGGCTGTTAATTGAAAATTTTCGCTTTGGCCCAGATAATGTTGTTGGGGAGTTCTATTTTGGTTATTTGGATTTGAAATTGGGAATCTAGGAGTAAAATTTTGATTAGAAGGCTGGAAACCTGAATTATTATTAAAAGTTCTGGGGAAGTTATTTCTTGGAGCATTATTAGAAAAATTTCTAGGAGGTTGATTTCTTGGTTGGAAGTTTTGAGGGTGATTCCTAGGTTGGAAAGAAGGAGTTTGAAAATTATTTTGCTGAGGAAAAGATGGTCTTTGATGGAACCTATTTTGGGAGAAATTATTTCTTTGGGAGTTATTTTGGAAATTGTTATAGTAGCTAGAAGGATTTGGACCATTTCTGTAATAATTATTTTGATTTTTAGTTCGACATTCATTGATAGTATGTCCATTTCTTTTGCAATAATTACAAAATTTTGGAAAATTATTACTGGTTCTTTTGATATTATTATTGAAGACTGGTACACGATTTTGCCTCTGAAATTTTTGATTTTCAAAATAAGAAAGTTGCAATTCTCTCTTAATTAAAGCTATAGCATCCATCATGTTGGGTGGATTGCTAGCACGAATTAGTTGCCCTATTCTTGGTTCTAAACCTGTCAAAACTGTATTTAGACACATGCTATCGATTAATGTAGCTTGCGATTCTTTTTGTTCCCTAGTGAGAAGGCTTTGTTTTCCTATTGCGGCATACATTTTTGAGCAGTGAGTTTGAACTCTGCCTACAAAAGTCAAAGCATTTTCATTTTGGGATTGACACATTCTTTGTAAATCTTGAATTAATGAAGTTAGATCGCGAGGATCTCCGAAATGAACGTTAAGTAATTGTTTGATTTCGCGCCAGGTACTCAAATCTCTTGAATTAATGAGTTGGGCTGCACGTCCCTTTAATTGATTTTTAATTTTTATAACAAGTAAAATGGCTTGGTCGCCAACAGTCATTTGCATGGCCCTATCACATGCAATGATAAAAGTATTTAAATTGATTTGATCCCCATCGTATTCAGGGATGATAGAAAATATTTCGCTTAATTTAAATGGTACTTCGTCGTTATTTGAAGCGTTTGCTTCATTGTTTACATTAGAGTTTATAGCTTCGTTATTAGGCATGTTGAAATGAAAAGTTAATATCGTTATAACGTAGAAAGTTCAATAATAGCAACGTAGAACGTTCAAAAAAAATCACAAATAAAATTCACTTAAAGTTTTTCACTTACAATAGAAGTAACTTCATGCTCGCTGGATGTCGTTGATGCTGCTGTTGTTGCTGGATGCTGGCCTCAGGAGACTGTCCTTCTTAGTGCCTCCGGATCTTCCTGTCGAAGACCCTTTTCAGCTGGCTCCAATCGTAGTGGTGTGGTGACCCCCGAGGAGACTGTCCTTCTAAGTGCCTCCGGATCTCCCTCGTTGAAGACCCTTTTATCGAGGATCCCACTTCTGACACCAAATTGTTACGGGCGACGTGAAGACGAAGACTTTTTAAAAAACTTTTATTTGAGTAACGCGAGTTACAGAGTTTCGGCTTAGACTACAGACAAGACTAGAATTAACACTCTTACTTTACTAGGTCCTATTTATACAGATCTGTTCTGCTGAGGTGTTGTGGTTCTCATGGGAAAAGAATATAAAGACAAAGGGAAGATCAAATTCTGCAATTCTTGCAGTAAGCAAGTTTTAACAATACTCAAAAGGAATATGATATGTTCTAGTAATCATTCTAGAACAATATACAATGGAAAATGATATCTTTGTAGTAAGCATCTTGAACAATAGAGAATGAGAACATAATATCCAACAGTAAACAGAATCAAGGGTAAAAACAAGGTTATGATCAAGGTGATGCTTGAGGTCGGATATAACAAAATCTGATTGGTCCACCAAATTCCTCTCAAAAAAGTAGTACAGTGACGTGAAAACCGCAACCCTCTAGCTTTAATAATAACCGAGATTTTGAGAAAAACACCCAAAAACATCCAAAATGGGACACCCTGTACGTTCCTGAAAAATCGATATTACATAAGAAAAAGGATATAAACTATGGGTTTCCTTTATGTAGGTAGAATCTGTGACGAGAATGAAGGTTGTTACGTTCATGAAAATTGGCATATGGATAGAAACTTGCAAGAGAAACTTTTTTTTCTCTAATAAGTTTTTTCGATATTTCAACCAATAAGAGACCGGGAGATACTGACAAATTTTTGGACGTGATTGCCTGTCAAAGGGCATTATGTTGCGTATATTCTCACAATAATAAGGTATGAATCAGAGAGTCATCCTATGTTCTTCATATGGAAAACTGAGTTTCATTTATTCGAAAAATATTCGTTTTGATATGGTTTTAGTCAGGTCATGTGTTTTATAATGAAGTTCAAAATAGAAAATTCCTCGGATCTCAGTTTTACATATATGAAGAACCCAGGATGACTCTGATTCATACCTTATTATTGTGAGAATATACGCAACATAATGTCCTTTGAAAGGCATGCTGAGTAAAATCACGTCAAAAAATCTGTCACTATCTCCCGGTCTATAAGTGGTGTTTTTGAAGTTTTCTTAAATTTGACAGCTACCGCAAATCCTGTGACCATTTATGCATACGTTTTTTTTTATCCTTGTACAAGTACAAACTGCTGGCAAAGTCAAATTTTAAATCTGCAAACAAACCAAATTCCCTTAAGATGCACACTTTAGTTATCAAACTAATAATATTTGTTATTTATTTGCTACCACATAGATTTTCCGTATAATATGTTATGTTCCATTTGTTAGATGTGATTGTTGACTTAGTCAATTATTAGTGACCAACGATTTTGTTATGAAAACTTTTTACGCATGTGCTGGCAGGGTATCCTTTCTCTCTTTTCAACAAATACCTTCATCTAAATTATCGGTTTAATTTTGTTTAAATGTACTTTTAAATCATGAATGAAATAACTAAGCAATAATGAGTGAGAATACTGAGAATAGTAGAATTTTATTGCCGTATACCTTCAGTTTCGTCCTCTTTTGTATTCCGAGCATTACCGACGCAGGGCTACACTTTTGTCGCCGAAACTGCCAAACTTCTCCAAACCTATCAATAACCTCGACGCCACAGAAAGGCTGGCCCATTTATCTAAATTAAACTTTCCCGCATTAAGGGTCCTTTATGACCCGCCGTCTGAAGAAATCGCACGCACTCAGTTACTCCCTGGGTCGGGACTTACCCGCGAAAAAGGACATTCCCTCTTGTAGTTTGAATAGGAATTGTGCTAGATCCCGAGGAAGGGAACTCATAAAACAAACCGACCCTGAAATACGGACCAACGGTTTAAATAAATAAGGGTAGGGTGGAGGGTTGTCACTAGAAACCTCGGCAGGCAGTTAGGTACATATAAAAAGGTCTAGTAAGCTTGTTTCTATACCATGTGAGTGCGTATTTTTCCAAAGGGGCAAGTTTTTTGTTTCAATAATTAGTAGTATAGTACCTCGAAGCATTTATTTTGTTACATTTGATCCATTTTGTTATACATGGGACAGGGTGACCCATTTGAAATGGAAGCACCCTCGTACATTTTTTACAGGTACAGGTTTTTTCTGAAGATTGGTCGCGAAAAACTCTACTTTAGTGCAAAATTTCAGGTCTTGATCTCATTTTTTAAGGCTTCTGGAGAGTCAAGTGTGCCATGGAATCCCGTCAAAACAGATGAATCTCAACAGGACCTTTTTATCTGGGCCATCTCAAAATGCTGAATCTTTATTAAACTTTATACTGGTCAGAAGTGCTCTTAGGAATCATTGAAAAAATATTAATAAACACAAAAGTAATTTATTCCTTTACAAAATGCCAACTAACAAATAAAAATTGTATACCTTTATAACTAAAGTCACTGTCTAAAATGGTATATTTTCTGTGCGTTTCCTGTTGTGACACACCAGCCACCTTAACTCATATGGACTTACTTCATTACTTCATTATTTTGACAGTGCCGTTCTTTCTGGCGCCAAAAACCAATAAATTCTGCAGTGCATCCGTTGTTTGTTTATTTTTTATGGTTATAGCAAGAGTAGTTTTCAAAATTTATGCATTTTGTTGCTTTTAAGTTGCCTAATGACCCTGACATGTCATATAAGCAACTTTCGCCCACAGTTTTTTTGCAATAGCTCAAGTCGTGAAGCGGTTTTCTTACGTTTTTTAACGTTTATTTGCGCGGCAAAATTTAACCGCATGTTCGCTGTGTGCTTTTCCTATGGTTTTATCCGTGTTTTTTTTCCAATGTTCCTATTGCCTGGTTCCATACCACGTTATGTGCCAGTCTTCTCATGCCAAAGAGGAAGTTTTCATGTGCAATATGTGCGGAAACAATGAAGATAGAGATGAAGATTCTGAAGACTGAAATGTTGAACGTGCGTTAACATGCTATTTGCATATTTTATTATTCCTTGTTTCAAATAATTTTAATTTTATTTTATTTTATATTCAGTATGTAGTTTCACTAAATAAACCTTTTTTTTATTACAAAAACCTTTTTATGTAATAATTCGAATATCACGAATTTGGAACTGGAACACGATTTTTTATTTTTTTTTAAGTCCACCAGCATTTTACGTAAAATAGTAAGAGTAACCTGTTCCCAAATGGTAAGGCTTTCCTTCTGTAGTATTTTTACCATGCAGAATTTAAACCATTAACTTCGCTAAATGAAGAACCCATAATTATCACGAATATACCTTACCTTACCCTACTTGACTTGTCTTTGCTCAACTTTGACACCCTGCAGAACAGAACTCCCTGTATATTTTTTGTTGAAATTTGGTATGTGGGGATTTTAGGATGTCCTAATTAACACCGATGTGTCAGATTTTAAATAAAAAAATCGCTAAATGGTTTTCGTCATTTTTATTGGAAAAAAATTCGTAGTAGGTCTTGAAAATTGAGGTTAAGACTTGAAATTTTGCAACAAAGTAGAGTTTTTTGTGACCTATCTTTAGAAAAAACCGGCTACAATTGGATGAAAAATAAAAAATTTTGTCCCTTTTAAGGCTGGAATAACTTTACCTAGGAGACTTAAATCGAAAATTTGTACATGAAACACCTCCTCAAAACCATCTGTAAAACACTTTCTCCATATATTTACACATCATTACGGAACATATGGTATATTCTCATTCTCACTGAAAAATAAGTGCCGTTAGTTACATATTAAAAATTTAATTTAAAAACGGTTAGGTAGGTACCTATATATTTTTAAATGATAATAATTGAACAATTTTTGGTAATTTTTATTGCTGATAACACTGATAACAAAAGAAATATATCTATATCAAAATTCCTAACATAAAACCAAAAAAAATCTTCGAACCATTAAAAAATATTTTTTAAATGTATAACAATTTTGTAATAAGTATTATAAATTATAATAAATTAAAATGTTAACTTACTCAATTGTGAGTTCAAAAACCCTTCATAGCAATTGGACGATATTAAACTAGGTAGGTACAATTATATTTTTTGCCTTGAGAAAGTCCAAAATGTTTGCCGATAGCTTGGCATATTGACAAGAAGTTTTCATTTAATAAACCTTCTTTATAAGGAATCGTGATTTGGTCTATACAATTAACTATCAAAAATATAAATGTTTTTCATTATTAAAATATTTATTTGTAAATATTAGCTGCTAGATAATAACATTTGCCTAAAGTATAAATCGCCCCAGCTGAAATGCCTATAAGAGCATTGTTCAAGTTATGGCATCCTTATTCCATTTTTATTGCTTTGCTAAATCTCTTCCATACTAGAACCGTAAAGTCCATAATCTGTCGGTTTTTATTATTTGAGGGACCTTTTATTTTCTTCTGAATTTACGATCTCCGCCTATAAAAACTGTACCTATTCGCGCCAAGAAAAGCATATTTTAAAGGTTTAATAAAATCCATATAATTAGGGACGTTCAGGTCGTCCCTTTTATCATCTTTTGTAATGCAAAAGTAGTAAACATTTTACGGGCCAATAAAAATAAGAAGGAAAATGGACGTGGAAATATATTTAATGGAAAACGTTATCTAGGGAACCATTTGGTATTTTATGGAAATTTGTAGGACACCATAATATCGTTTCCATGGGCTATATGTAAAAAAATGGAAATAGATTTTGAGGTCTGTTAAGGAGGGGTTGCCGACAGAGAAAATGTGGTTAGATTTCGTATTTTTTAAGTTGTATAGCATAAAATCTAATAACATTTTACCTGGCAAAAATTTAGTACAAACATCTCTGTCTTCATTTAAATCATAAGATATTACAAGCAGTGTTTTGCTTTATAGGTTATGAAAACCTTGGGAAAAATAATAATTCCAGTGCATATGCTTTTAAGATCTTATGATTAAAATGAAGACATACATGTTTGTACGGAATTTTTGCCAGGTAAAATGTTATTAGATTTTATGCTATACTACTTAAAAAAATTCGAAATCTAACCTCACTTTCTCTGTTGGCAACCCCCCTTAAAAAAGATTATCCCTAGTGTGACAAAGTGACAAAGAGGCGTTAAACTTGACAGAATCTCGGAATTATAAGTCTCGGTACCGAAATTGTTATAAAGCTTAAAGCTAAATTTATTTATTTATTTAAATAACCAACAGGCATGTGCCCAATTACAGGATAAGCCACAACTTTAAAAGAAAAACAATCAAGTACATAATTAATACATTAATAGGTATGTATACTCAAAAGTGGATGTATCAACATGTTCATAATATGATAATGTGATTTATACAAACAAAAACAAGAAATTGTATTTTCAATAATCTGTTAGTGAAGAAAATGTCTTTTAACATCAACTTTCAAACAGTTAAAGTAGTCAAGGTTCTCGGCTTGGTTCAAACATCGAATGACTAATGAAATCTGATCCAATGATAAAAAAAACACAAATGAGCGCCGTTAATTATCAAGTTGAAACCACGGACAAAAGTTCAGAGGCGTATTTAGGTCAAACTCGGGGCCAAGTCCCCGTATATCATTGGCAGTACACACGTCGTGTGTGTGTTCCGGGTTGCGTGCCTACGTCCCGTAAACACTTTTCACTTTTCGACGCACCTATTTAGACACCATTGTGTGCGGCATTAGGCTGATTTAAACTCGCTGCTTAATTTATAATGTCCCTAATAACTTCAAACACGGTAAACGATATATTATTCCTGATGTCCTGTAGAGGGGTCTCGTCCGTCTCTCTCCAACACGCCTGTGAAATCTTATGAGGAAAACAGTTTTAATGACCATTTGCTCTACACCGGGCAACACCAACATTACGCTGAATCAAAATACTGATATGTATGCTGGGTTGCATACACATGTTGTACCGAAAACAAAACAAAAAAATTCTCTCTACACTAGTGCCTAGCACTTTTTGTGTACCTGCCACCTACCTATAGGAATTCAAATATGACATCTGGTTTGGTTTATAGTGATATTTAAAGGAGCCAAGTAATAATTGAGATTTGCCAAGTTATTAAAGTTAACGTTTAATTTCAGAACAAGGGACAAAGATAGTTATATCGTTGTAAAAACCGACATCATAATAAGAAAAAATGTAATTATATTATGTTAATTTATAATCTACACAAATTTTTGAATAATTTCAGAACAAGGGACAAAGATAGTTATATCGTTGTAAAAACCAACATTATAATAAGAAAAAATGTAATTATATTATGTTAATTTATAATCTACACAAATTTTTGAATCGATAGTTAAATTTTGATTTATGACAAGTGATATTTAAAGGAGCCAAGTAATCATTAAGATTTGCCATCCATAAGAAAAATATCTATCATATCTCCGTTAAATTAGAATCTACAGAAAATTTTGAATTTTAGAATATTAGATAGGTTAAAAATAATAGAAACGTTTCAGTTTTTTTTTAAACTTGGCAACCTTTTGATATTTCTTAATTTTCTCTACAGCTTGGGTATTACAAGAGGCAAATTTGTTGTTCCCTGTCCAATAGGATTTAATCCAATTAAATATGTTAAATCTCAAATAATTTTTTATAAATATTTCATCAGTTTGCAGCATAGCTTCGTAGCATGTGTTTATAGAAAAACACCGCTGATGGCTAAAATCCCTAGGCAAAATGTAGATTCACGGTATTGCTCCTTACTAGCTTTATCTATGTAGTTTACTAAATTTGAATTTCACTCACTGAGATAACTACGGTTTTCTAGGATTTCCCGTAGTACAAAGTGGTTAATTCTGGGGTACTCAACAGCATTATCATATTATTATACCTACGTTTTTGCTTAAGCAAAGAAATACCGTTACAAAAACATTAACACCATTCCTACCGAAATCTTGCATTTTTCACGCATGGCTACGTCCGTTATGGTTTAATTTTAAACGCCCGTGTGAAGCCAGCTTTACATTCATAAAGGGGATTACGCCGGGAGACAGCAGGCGGAATTCCTCCCTAATCCTAAGCGTTTGTGTCCGTAGATATAAATTAAATTAAAATAGAAATAGCGGAATACTTTCTAAAAACCACATTGTTTTATTTTCCACACGTATATTCGTTGTGCAAATGATATGCAATAACCGCCAAAATTGCATGCAATTTGCTCGCGGAAATGAATACATTAAATATGGAGCAGAAAAAGAATCTAGTAATAAAAACAAATGAACGCAGAGAACCACAATAATGTGATTGCACGTGGTAAATGTTTTAGCCGCATCCTCCTAGCATTATGTAAAAATATGGGGGACATATTACACCCCTAAAACATTCAAAACGTATGGCGAATCAGTGCATAAACTGCAGGGTACATATGGCTGCAGTCCTGCGAGAAAGAATCGCTTCTGAATCACACACACCCCGCTACGATGTCCCCGAGAAGCGTCTCATCAATTATTCATTTTATATTTATTGCCTATTCTTATCTAGAGGGAAATTCTAACACACCTGAGCTACATTTGTCTTTTAAAAGGGAGGAGGCAGCTAAGGCACGACCGTTGATAAATTGCATCTCCCTGTATGATGTAGACAAATTCGATAATAATTATTGTAATATCAGGGATTAAGACCATATACAGTGTCCTCCAAAAAGTTCGCACCATAGGGGGGAAATTTTTAATTAAGAGGGGGTTGCCGACAGCGAAAGTGACGTTAGATTTTGTATTTTTTTATGTTGTATAGCATAAAATCTAATAACATTTTACATGGCAAAAATTTAGTACAAACATCTCTGTCTTCATTTTAATCATAAGATCTTACAAGCAGTGTTTTGTTTTATAGGTTATGAAAACCTTGGGAAAAATAATAATTCCAGTGCATATGCTTTTAAGATCTTATGATTAAAATGAAGACAGAGATGTTTGTACTAAATTTTTGCCAGGTAAAATGTTATTAGATTTTATGCTATACAACTTAAAAAAATACGAAATCTAACGTCACTTTCGCTGTCGGCAACCCCCTCTTAATGTTTTATTTTTAAATTTAATTTTGAGGTTACCTTTGGTTAAAAAAAGATGAAAAATGATCCACTCAAACGTGGTCATGTGATTTTCGTTATCTGTCAAAAATGACATTTAAAAAATATATTGCCAAAAATGGGTTTATTTGTTAAAATATCAAAAAGTTTTACTTGAAAAAGTTGTTTTTTTTTTCAATACCAAATTTAAGCGCTCTAATAAAAGATTTAGTTTTTACCACTAATTATTACTAATTACCGATAAGAATAGGTATTTTTCAAAAGAAAATGATATTAATGTTTTAAAATTCTGTTACGTTTGTTGCAAAGTTGTTGTACCGTCTAGCGTTTAGGGTATAAATTTAGTTACATTACGTTTTCCAGTTCTAAATTGATGCCAAAATAATAATAAATTAAATTATCAACAAACTATTTTACATATCTAAGCAAAATTCTTGACTTTTATGGAACAAATAATTATTACCTTTAATTACACATTAATCGATATTGATGAGTAGGCCATGGAAAGAATTGAAGCAATTGATTTTATTTGACAGTTGAATTAATACTCTTGAAATAGAGAATCGTAAAAACAGTTGCTTCAATTGTCTCCATGGCTCTCATCAATATCGATTAATGTGAAATTAAACTTAAAGGTATTAATTATTTTGTTCCATAACAGTCAAGAATTTTGCTTAAATACTTACCTAAAATAGTTTGATGATAATTTAATTTATTATTATTTTGGCATCAATTTAGAACTGGAAACAGTAATATAACTAAATTTATACCCTAAATGCTAGACGGTACATCCAACTTTGCAGCAAACATAACAGAATTTTAATTAATAGGATTTTCTTTTGAAAAATACCTATTCTTGTCGGCAATTAGTAATAAAAAGTTAATAGAATGATAAAGTTAGTGATATAAAAAAAATTTTACGAAGTTACAAGTTTTTAAAATTTTCAGAAATTTCATAAATATTAAAAATTGGCAAAAAACTAAATCTTTTATTAGAGCGTTCAAATTTGGCACATTTACGTAAAATCCAAAAAGAAACAACTTTTTCAAGTAAAAATTTTTGATATTTTAACAAATAAACCCATTTTTGGCGACATATTTTTAAATGTCATTTTTGACAGATAACGAAAGCCACATGACCACGTTTGAGTGGGTCATTTTTTGTCATTTTTTAAGCAGAAGGTAACCCCAGAACTAAATTTCAAAACAAAACATTAATTAAAAATTTCCTCCCTATGGTGCCAATTTTTTGGAGGATACTGTATAGTACTACTATTTTTTAGTGATATTATCCTTTATACGGGTTGTACGAGCGACCAAACTAAGGACTATTATTTTTTTCGCTTGAGCTAGCTTGTCTCCACAAGATTTCGCCAAAAACACCCTAACGCCTAAATTCATCTCCATGCGAAATACCCCTGCCTTCCTATTGAAAAGCCTACGGAGGAAGTATTTTCTTCAAGTATTCATCTATTTATGGTACGTTAACCAAACAACCGAGTACTCCCGAGTAATTAGTATTCCCTCTGGCACCGACGTGGCGAATGATAACTTTCTAACCACTCAGACATGCACCTTGTTCGCCCGCGAAGTTCCGATGATAATTTAAATAAAACTGAGCCCGCGTGCGTTCGCTTAATAAGTTCAAAGGACGGATGTGTTGCGGGAAGTTTCAGATGTGTAGCTAGTTTGATTAAATTCCCGGCCGTTTTTCTTATTCAGCTAAATCAGCCAGTTAAATTAGGTAGCGTGTTCGGCGCGGCGAAGTTGCCAATTGGAAAACTTGCGACGCTCCCGCCTTGTTAGACAAAAAGTTCTGCGGCTTAAGTTTCCTTAATAAAAATATTAAATCTGCGGTAGCGTGTAACAAGCTCGGAATATCAAAGAGGCACGTTGGGGATGGTTCATCGGTTTAGTTCCGTAAGCATTTTATTACTTGGAAAGTCTTTCCGTTTTCTCTACGCGTAAGAATATTATTTCGGCTCTGTCTTGTAAATATTATCACTAGATGGCGTTAGTAGTATACATCTTTCCAACTACTGCTGCTTAAAGATTAACTTAAGCCATGAACGTTCCTGGGTATTTTGTACTGGGTTATGGCCGGCTGTTGACGGCATAACAAGCTAGAAACAGTCGACTGTCTATCCACCTTTGAATGATTCAGCATGAAACCACGCAACCCATTAGATATTGGATGCTGGTCACTGGTCACTCTGTAAAATACCGAAAATAATAATTTGCCCCATAAACCGTTCAACTATATTTTGTTGTATATTTGAGGACGTTAATTATCACCTCAGTATAGCACTGCATTGTGCATAGCCATGTTTTTAAAAACTCGGCTATTTATACTTATAAAATCCTTTTGCGATAGCAATAATCGTAAATACAAACAGTCAGTTATAAAAATGAAACATAATTATGCTTAAGCCGCCATTTTTATCAATCCAAATTTCACATAACCATTTCCTGACAATCAGCCTTTTTTTGTTATTGTCAGTGGGAAAATTTCCGGTATTTTTTTCCTGCTGGCCGAAGCTACTCAGACTGGAAATTGCTTTATCAAATTTGGACAAGAGATTTAGATTTAGACATTATTCTTTGTTTTTTTTATTTTACTTGGTGCGAAATTTTCTTACCAAACCCCCCTTGAAAACATTTTCCATCGTCTGCAAAATCGGGATAATTTTCAAATTATCCGAGCACTCGGAAAATTTTCAGATATTAATTCAGCAGGAGCATGAAAAGTAAATATAATATGTATCAAACATTACCATGCAATAAATTAATCCGTTGTGTTATATAATTACTACGTTATATTAGACGAAAAATTAGCCAAATTAGTATCTCTTGAAGAAAAATTATTGCACTTAAAATAAAGGTATTTGTTCTTCCCAAATTTAAAATTACCGTACATTTACGTATATCGTTTTAACAAGCCAATTTAGTTTTTGTGAAAAACCTAATAATTATAAAAATAAACACCAAAAACACTCTTGGGTGTGCCATGTCTCATCAATGTCTTGTGTGAAAATGTCACCTTAAAACGTGGAAACCAGTTTCTGTAATTAACAGGTGCTCATCTGTGAAAGGGTTTCCGCTAGCCTATTTTTGTTATCAACTTTGCGATTTATTTCTGGAATACGGCCCTGACTCCTTCGGTAGGCCTGCAACCGACGGGCTGTTTTCTATCACTTTTATATGCGGTTATTGTTTTCTAGAAGCGTACGAGCGGTGAATGAGTTTTTGGGCCCATTTTGCATCTGAATTTAGATGGCACATTTTCCGGAGCCATCAATTTTTATTCACAATTCACAATTTTCGTATTTTTCTAGACGGTCTTACGATTTTTATAAGATATTAGCACGGGACTTTTATTTTAAAGGCGGAAGTATAAAGTAGATTTAAATGGTATAATCGTCATATCAGGATGTGACGTATCTTAGTTTACGAGGAAGATACACGCACTTCTTTCTGTTTGCCGTTGTTTAGAGGAATCGGGCACGCAAGGAGATAGATAGATTTAGGTGCACTGACAACGCAACTCTTTAGTTTGGTCTTTTCTCATTTTAGGTATTTGAAAATATTTACCAAATCACAATACCATTTTTCTGATTTTTACGAAGCCTGTATCCAATAAGGTAGATATTCTCTTAAACTAACAACCACCAGTCATATGTGATTGCTAACGACACATTGAAAAAATAATCCAGTGTTAAAAAGATGAAAAAATCGTGCCTACCTGGGACATCCAAACGTAAGGTTGTTTGTTTTCTCAAACACTCCAGTGGGAGCTTTCACTTTTGAGATTATTCAAAACAGTAAACTCTTTCAAAATTAACTATTTTGTATATGTAAATACATATAGAAAAATTTTGCAATGTAAAATCTGTAAGCAAATTTGATATCTATAATTAACGTTTAAGGTCATGATATTGCGTTGGCTGACCTATAACTACAATTATAATAATTAGTAATACAATAGTGAGCCAAATAATCATAAAAAGTCTACAAGGACCCTTTTTATATCATAATGTGCCATGCTTTTCGTGTAATAACTAATATTTCCCTTTAAAAACTCCGCCCACATACATTTAATTTAATCAACTGTGGAGCATGATTAGAGGCAGTAAAAAAAATCGCGTCATATCACATAAAACGAAAATATGGAGCGAATATAAAAAGTGCCACAGAAATAAAAATGCAAATACAGGTTGATATTTATTATCCTTTAATGGTCACTACAAAGGCGTTTAGTTTATTGCTCAGTTTTACAACATATTACACACGTGAACTCGATTTACGACTATACATAACATGTTCGGGTGCATTCTGCAAATGAATTATCCACTGTGGGGGAGAACTGTGAAATACACATTAAAGGTTGATGGTTTACCATTGAATAATAAAATATAACGGGCAGGTTCAAGTTTTAATTGTTGTATTGTTTTATTTCATTAATCGATGTTTTAAAAACTTTGTGTACTGCTTTAGCCATAGACTACTCGTATTCTAGTCAAAAGCATTGTCGAATAAAAAACACAATACAAGCACATGTGACGGAGAATATATTAACATTCTTTTTTAATCGACACGAAAGAGTCTCAAAAGTAAGTCATTATTTTACAAGTACCTACCATTCATATGTTTTGAAATTGTCTTAGGTCAGCTATGCTAACATTTATATTGAAATAATAAATTTAAATTGTTACCTATCTGGCGTATTATTATTATTTTTATTTGTTTATTTATTATTGTTATACCTATCTGGTTATTTTAGAAAAACTAAAATGAATAATTATTCTGCTTTAGTGTTTCTATTAATTATTTAACGACTGTTTGAAAATAGCAAAAATAGTGATTTATGCTACTAGTCTAGGCCCAGTATTTTGACGAGGCCGTAGACCGAGTGAAAATATCATTCGGGTGCGCTAAAGGCGCATATAATATTTTTTCTACAACCGTTTTAAGCATATAAAAAGGCAAACTGAAGTCGTTCTAAACTAGGCCCATTAAACGGGGTGCTTCGGAAACTTCTTCCTAAATTGAAACTGCGTAATCTTTGACGTATTTGTACGAAAGCGTAGAGCAGCCACATGAGATTTTTTTTTATCCTTGACACTTTTTTCTGTCAATTATACATAATTTACACTTTTTTCTCTCAATTATACATAATTGACACTTTTTTCTGTCAATTATACATAATTGACACTTTTTTCTGTCAATTATACGTAATTGACACTTTTTTCTGTCAATTATAGTTAATTGACAGTTTTATAATTGGCAGAAAAATGTGTCAATTATGTATAATTGACAGAAAAAAGTGTCATTTATGCATAATTGACAGAAAAAAGTGTCAATTATGGATAATTGAGGGAAAAAAGTGTCAATTATGGATAATTGACATAAAAAAGTGTCAATTATGGATAATTGACAGAAAAAAGTGTCAATTATGGATAATTGACAGAAAAAGTGTCAATTATGGATAATTGACATAAAAAAAGTGTCAATTATTCATAATTGACAGAAAAAAGTGTCAATTATGGATAATTGACATAAAAAAGTGTCAATTATGGATAATTGACAGAAAAAAGTGTCAATTATGGATAATTGACAGAAAAAAGTGTCATCTATGGATAATTGACAGAAAAAAGTGTCAATTATGTATAATTGGCAGAAAAAAGTGTCAATTATACATAATTGACAGAAAAAAGTGTCAATTATGTATAATTGACTGAAAAAAGTGTCAATTACGTATAATTGACAGAAAAAAGTGTCAATTATGTATAATTGACGGAAAAAAGTGTCAATTATGTATAATTGATAGAAAAAAGTGTCAAGGATAAAAAAAAATTTCATGTGGCCGCTCTACGCTTTCGTATATTGGATCTGTCCAAAGAGACCTTAAAAAGTTACAACCTATTAAATGTGTAGAGTAAAAATCAAGCTTTCTTACTTTTCCTTAAAAACCACTTAAAAATCAGTTTTTGTAGGGATGTACCTACAACTTAAACTATAGGTACTTAACTATTCGAGAATACATTCGATTTTTCTAATTTACTACGAGGAGTATAAATGAACCAGCTCCGTGTTCCTTTTGCCAGGACAGAAACAGAAAGAGTATTTTGTAACGTATGCAAGAATGAAAATAGAACATTTTGTTTATAGCTCCAAAGCAAACCAATATAGTCCTCCATATAAAGAAGAAACTCAAAAATCTAATGCGCTTTATGCTTACAACTAGCCATGGATTTCATTTCAAACCAAAAGGTACCAAATACTCTTGCTTGATTTTTAGACTCGCTTTTCTTAAGAAAATGTATGGAAATATGCCATGTGAAGTTGTCAAATTAGAGGGACATAACAAACAAATATTTTATTTTATTTAGGATATTAAATTCGTTGTAACAGACACATTTGCATGTTTTTATTTCAAAGAGATTCTGCAACAATAGTGTTTTAACATTAAACCACCGTGTAAATTTGTTTCGTCATGTGGCGCCAGTGATGATCGCTTGAAACAGCGCTATGCACAGGTCTTTAATATAGTGTTGATCCAGGTTTAGGTGCATGTAAACCAGGGACCCTTTAAAGTAAGGGGACCCAGCATTATACTTTCCAAAGTGAGGCCGTTTCTTTCCCCATTCTAATGGTCTCAATGATGTCAAGTATGCCATTTTATTGGAGAATCTATGAATATAACAGGTACTTTGATTGTTAGTAAAAATTAATAATGATTTCTAAAAATTAGGCTTGACAATGTTCTGTCAACAAACACAGAATATGGCAAGTGCCAAGTGAATCAAATTTATTTTATATTTTAATTTGGTTTCCTGCAATTATTTACAGGAATTTAAGTAATATAAGTATGGTAAGTCAGTGCCGATTTTGCTTATTTGAGAATTTGTCGCTATTGCACCTTGTTACCAGGTTCCTGAATCCATTTGTAATAATATGTGTACTTGAACTTTCTTCCCTTGTTGAATGTATCTACCCAAAGAACTTTCACAGATTTCGGGATGGACTAATAAGATTAGGTCTTGTGTACTTAGTTCTAATCGTGTAGTTTTTCTTGGTGCTCATTTTTGTAATTTTGTTTCTCTTCCAAGGTACCTCACAAACGTAAAATAATATAATAGATAAAAACTGTTTAAAAAAGACCTGACTGAAGCTACCTGCTTAATAATTTAAAATATAGGAAATACCATTTTTGTTTTGAACTACTTACTTATACGTAATGCCCACGTAATGGGAATTGTAGGATTACTAAAGGTGAGACATGAAAAATCTGGTTGCAATTATTGGGACTACTACAGGCGACCGCATTACCTTTAATTGACTATCTGGAAGTTAGAAAACTTAAAAATTGTGAACTATGATATTTTGCCTCCTTTGGAATCTATGGCACTGGCATGTCACATAAAACCTGATGGCAGTTGGACACTGACATATAACATAACCTTGTACCAGCCCACTTATGTGGTCTCCTTGGAGATTTACAGAAAACAAGGCTTCACTTTTCCTATGTGATAGACTGTGACATGCTGGGTCCCCTTATTTTAAAGAGTCCCTGATGTAAACTACTATATTTTCAAATGTTTGAAGCCTACTATGTCTACTTAAATTTAACGTCATAATAGATTATTTATTTCCATTACCAATAGTTTTCGTAGGTGGCGATGGATAGCACCTTTCATTACCACCGATTTTTTCTGGCAAAAAACAGCCGCGATATTTTGAGTGAGCCACTTATATAAGCCACCGTGTATATGCCTTATAAAATTTGTTACCCCACTGATATTCTGCGACCTGCTTTATCTCGGAAATCAACCCCCCCCCCCTCCCCGTCCCCATCCACCTCGAATCATTTCAAATTCAAGATGGTGCCGGCGTCGGCGGCTGCCCCCACAGTTGGAACTCCTCCAACGTAATCCATTAATTTCTTACGTGCGCCCTAAGACCCTCAAAGCAACAAAACAATGCGGCCCGCCGCCCCCGGAGGACCGCCCCTCCCGGCTACGGCTCCCTAATTAGTTCCAAAACTCTATTCTGTCATCGACACCCCGCACGGCCCGGCCGTGGCCCCAAATTAAAATGCAAAACTTTTAATAACCCTGGGAAATCGGGTCGCCGGCCGACTTACGCGAGGATTATGGGGGGATGCCAAGATTCGGATTATAGTTTTGGGGATGCTGATTTGTAAGGGATGACGGGGCGTACCTAGTTATTATGCATACGATTTTGGGAGAGGGGAGGGGAGGTTTACGACAGTTACCTTCGGTCTCGCGTAGTTATGCAACTGGTTTGTGGAGACGAATCATGTTTTAACATTTAGTTTGGCAAAAATTATGTACTTATTGTATTTTTGGTGATAAAGGGTGACCCGACAAGATTGCAATATTGTCTACTTATTTATAAATAAGCCGTGGTTGGCCACCAGGAGGCTACCAAAAAATATATGAAGCTTCATGGTTACCCAAGCCTAACATCTGTGTTTTTAACCGACTTCAAAAAAGGAGGAGGTTATCAATTCGACTCTAAAGATAACTCAATTTAGAAAGAGGAAAATAATTTCTAAAATTCTAGTTGAAATGTGCATACGGTCAAATTTGTGAAGTCGGTGTTATTTTTTGTTACTTTTTTTAAATTTTTAGTGGAGTTGCATACGGGCAAATTTTTAAAGTCGGTTATAATTTTTTTGTTAAAAATTTTTTTAAGCATGAACAATTCGTTGACGTTTTTCGTAGTAGCACTTTAACAGGTGACAGACCTCCAAAAAACAACCGCACTTTCTCGTATAGACTGTACCTATCTTTTTAAAGCCTTATTTGCTTATGGCCTTATAAAGAAGTTAAATGGCGTTTTACAAAATATGTAGACTTTATCGAATTTTTACCAAATTAGTTGAGATATATTTATGTCATATTTGGTGCACTTTATAACGGTATAGGTTAGCATAAAACCTGTTAATATCAAACACGTTGCGCAACCAGTGGCGGGAAAGTGTGTTTTTAGGAAATAAAAATAAATCACCTTGTATAGTAATAAAATGTGTTGATTTTTTTATATGATTTTCCATTAATATCGTGGGAATCGACCATCATTTATTTATTTGAAATTCAGATAAATTACATTACGCGTTTCGGCTGATAGCCATCATCAGAATTAAATTATATAATGCTAAAAACAGATAAAAGATGCTACACACTAAAAAAATTTGTTCAAAATTACACAGCCAAATAGAAAATACTTACAATCATGTATGAGTTCATGTCAATTTATAGTTACATCAAGATCTACTTAGATCAATACATTTTAAAATTATTATCAATAGTATAAAATCATCGAGGAGTTAAAACGTTTTGGTTGGAACTGAGAACGAAACCAGGTTTAAAAATTCATACATATAAAAAAGAATACGTCACCTCGCAGCATACTGTATAAATATTCTCGAGCATAAATCCAAAGTTTATAATCATTAGATGTGCTGCCTTCTCTGTCCTAGGGTCTAGTTGCGAGGTCTGCTATATTTGTCCTAGTTGGTACCCAGAACCATTCTGCATATTCTGTCAGATCCACTCTATGAGCTTTGAAACTGTTTCAATTTACAAGTATCACAAGTAATGTAGCTGTGTGAGTCTGTTCACATTTTCTTCTTTTTGGCAGCTCTAGTACTGAATTCATTGAACTTATGTTTCTACTACCCATTAACGCAGCCCGTGATTCCAAGCGCGGATTTGAATCTTGATGGGAGTAGCTCTCGCTTTTACACTCATATGTGATATTATTATGATATTAACGTAAATTTCAAATGCTGTATTTCACATGGAAATGCTTTCTTATTGGCCTCAGAACACATATATGAAGCTGTATTTCTTTTGCATTTATTACGTTTCCGCAATAGCGCCTTGGAATTTTTAGTGTAGTCATCAATTTTTCTATCTGTAATAATTTCCAGTATTTAAACAGTTTGTCATCAATTTAATGTTTTAGCCTGACTCTCAAGTTATTAATTTGAGTCTTGTCTCGACGAATTATTGACAATTATTCAACTATTTTTATCTACAATGTTGCAAGTAAATCCTATCATTAACAAAAGCGTTGTTGCTTTTAACGAGTTAAATACCTGTTTAAAATGTTGACACGGGACTTATTTCTGTGACACCCTGTATATATTTTAAATAGTAAAGTTTGTGTGGGCGGGGTGCCATTTTCTGCGTGACAACCCAAAACCTAAAATTGCTATTATGTGTTCCAGCATGTGTGGAGACAAGCACACGGGATTGGTATCATGTAGCATCCCATTCTGCCGGAATTTTTATCTGGGTTTTATCCTGCGCCTGTATTTTTTACAGCGATATTTGATGCCTGTTTTGCATCGTAAAATCCTGAATTCGCCCGATTTTATATATACCTGACGCTGGAATCGAAAATGGGACCCTGTTTGTAAAAACACGTGGAAATTCTGGTATAAAATTCGCGAATTTACGTCCTAGGTGTCCAGTAAAAAACAGAGGCAGATATAAACTTAATATACAGGCATATTTCGGAACAAAAAAACAAGGGATAAAAGCACGGGTCGATATCTATTACTATAAAATTGAAACTGGAAATCTGGTGTAATAAAAATGAGACCGTATTAAAGTGGAGAACTTGGTTTGAGCATCTATACTAAGATTTCATCGCGTTTTATGTAGTATAAAGTTTCGGGTCGAGTTGAAGTTTATTTCGAATTACGGCATGCAGTATATTGCGGGCCGAGAAGAAACGACCTTTTAAGAGGAACAAGTAGAGAAGTAAAGAAATTTGAACATTTCGAAGTAGAAGACAAAATACTGAATAATAGTATCCTATACGAGCTCTAACACATAAATGTTCGGACACTTCTGTTATTTTAAAAAATTAGTTTCAAATAACTTTTAAAAAAAAATTATTTTCTTTATTTAAAGTTTTTATTATTTTGCTAATATCCCTGTCTATGAGCTATAATTAGTTTTGGTTTAAATAAACATCCAAGCAGGTCACAACGATTTTTTTTAATTCCTGCAAAAAATACGTGACACGTTAATGTTCGGACACCCTTTGAAAATTCAATATTTAAACAGTAGGCGTTGAAAAAAAATTTCAAATCTTTGTTGACTGACAGTTACGCATAGTTGTTACCTGAATTAAGGTGAAAATGGCACGTGGTATAGCGACAATGCTAAAATTCGTGAGTTAATTATTAAAAAATACCATGACAACAATAGCGTTCGCAAGATAGCTGCAGAGTTAGATTTAGCAAAATCTACAGTTTACGAAATAATAAAATTGTATGGTGAAACAGCCAAAACCGATATTCGAGGTAGATCAAAAGGAAGACCGGTAAAAATAACAGCAAGATCTCTAAGGAAACTTGTAAAAGTGTGCAAAGCGTCTCGAAGAGGAACATTAGAGAAATCACTGCAGAATGGAACAATCAAGCAGGGTTAAATATTTCTCGAGAAACATGCAGAAGATGGATTCATAAGTCTGGTTTAGGATTTTATAAAGCAAGTTACGTTTTACTCCATTTGAGGAAATTACCAAATAATAAACTATTTTTAGGCCAAAGAAAAACCTCTTCTCACCGAAAAACAAAAAAAGAATCGGTTGATATGGGCAAAAGCAAAACGTTTGTGGAGTGTAGACGATTGGTCTAGAGTAATATTCTCGGATGAGTCAAAATTTGACGTTTGTGTCGGGGATTACCGCAAGCGAGTAATTAGGTCTAAATCAGAAGCATTCCATAAAGATTGCATTAAACGAACTGTAAAATTCCCAAAAAGTATCATGATTTGGGGATGCATGTGCGCAAAGGGAATGGGGAAATTTCAGTTCGTAGATGGAATTATAAACGCTGAAAAATATCAACAGATTTTACAAGAAAACTTTTTGCCAAGTGCGTCTTCTTTATATCCAGAAGGAAATTATATTTTTCAGCAGGATGGTGCTGCATGCCATACAGCAAAATCCACGAAAATATGGTTTGCACAAAATAATCTACAAGTACTTTCATGGCCGGCTAATAGCCCGGATCTTAATATTATTGAAGAGATATGGCATAAAATGAAACAAAAGCTAAGAAATGATCCACAGGGAACTGTACCCGAATTAAAAAATAAAATCACTGACATTTGGGATACGTTTACGCCAGAAATGTGTCTGTCATTAGTAAGATCAATGCCTAAACGGATAGAGGCAGTTATTAAGTTGAAAGGAGACGTTACTTCGTACTACTTGTTAGATTTTGTTAAAATATGTCACCAATTTATTTATTTAAAATAAATAATTGTTTTCGAAAATATGTTGTTGGTACTATAAATAAACGTAATCGTTCGGATTCGGTAAAATTTTAAACGGTACTACTAAGCATCGGTGTCCGAACATTTATGTGTTAGGGCTCGTACATACAAGTAGGTAGGTATATCTGTAATTAATTGAAGAAAAAATCGAAACTACTTTATTATTAAAACTTTGATTTAAAATTTATACTCGTCGAGCGAAGATTTTGGTTTATTTGGGTATTGTTATTTACACCTACCACAATTTAAATGTGAAGCGCATTATAAAGACATCTGTCATAAAAAAAATTGTTTCTTCGATATTTCTCTTGTGCAATTCTCTTACCATCCTTAATACCGTTACATATAATATGCGGAGTCTCATTATGGAAGGATCTTGGTGATGCAAAAAAGGACAAAATTCAGGCTTGGTGCAAGAGTGCATTGTCGACCACTATGTCACCAAAAATAAGGGCTGCCAATTGAAGAAATTGTCGATGACGTATAGATATAGAACAACCATAATATAAAAAATAAGGTAATGATTCTTAATAAAAGACACCCAATTTTAAAGAATAATAAAATATTCCTTATATAGCCAGTAAAATTTAATGAAATATTTTTTGTCTGCACCGCTAACTCCCTCTGTCACAGTAAATTCAAACTTTTGCCCACAGCCCACAGAGTAAATAGTTCAACTTTTGTCAAGGAACAATTTTGGGGCCTACTTTGTTTCTAATATTAATAAATAACCTTTTGGTCATTTTCCACAACTGTAATATTATCTCGTATGCGGACAACACCATATTGATATGCTCTGATCTAAATTGGAAGGAAGCAAAGTTAACTGCTCAAAACGCATTGGACAGTGTCAGAAAATGCTTACACTCTATTCAAACTAAATGCAAGTGGCGCGTAAATATTTACACGATGGAAGCACGTGAACAATTCTGAGGGCTAATACGATGCAGGGCCGATCTCTATGAATTTTATAATATAAAATATTAAAATAATATGCCCCAGAATTAAGAACTTTAAAAACAAACTTTTATGGCACACCTAGTTATTCACTTACCTGCAAATTTCTACTATTAACACAAATCGTAGCTCCAACAATTAATAAACAGCGAAATAATTATATCGAAAAAATAAAGGTCCAATTGCAACTCAGTACACCTATGTAAGAAATACCGACTCGCTGAACTCGCCCGCCGGGACAGACTTTATTGCCGACTGGCCAATAGCAAGCCGATCACGTGCGTATCACGCTCCAGTCATGCAACAATTTGTGTTTATGTTACACTTGCGTTTAGTTTGAATAGAGTTTAGGCAAGAACACCCTAAAAGTAAATATATTAAAAACTAAATATGGCACGTTCTCGCCTACAAAATCAGGTAGGTATGCCAAAATTATTAGATCCACTAAAAATAAAATAAATATGTTCATTATTATCCACTTATCTTCATTATGTTTTGTTATATTTCTTTTGGGGTTCACTGTAAATGCTCGGAAATCTGAGAGAAGTCAATCATTTTAATTAAAGGCGACTGTTCCCAATTTTCATATTTAGGAAAATCGCCCAAGGAAAAAATAATAGGGATTTTCACAAAAAAATGTTTCAATGCCTTAAAGAAGCAAAAAATAACCTTCAAATTCAATCTGTGAAAAACTAGAAAAAAGTGAAACTATATATTTTCTACTGAAAAAAATAGCGAGAAGTCCCTGCATTCGTTTGAGTTTGGCGAACGATGGAAAGCCACGCGCGTGTTTCTCGAGGTGCTGTCCTTTGTTCAAATTACCACAGTAGAAACGTGACTGACGCAACATAAATATTCTATATTTTTAGTGTTCGCCCAGTCGGCGCCCTGTCCCCAATATCTATTATTGTATTTATTTTTTGTCATGTTCTTATGTCAGTGTCAGACATTTGTAAACTAGAGTATCCATAAACAAGGCTTGGTACGTTTGGTTTGAAATATTTTAAGATAAGTACTTACTTAGAAGGTGCAGTATTATTTTATTGCCGACAAACTTCCAAAGATATATCCAGCTGTTAAAATACTCTCCCTTAAATCCCAATTTGGCGAAATCCTAAATGCGGGTTCGCTCAAACCATTCAATTTTGACAGCCGCGGACATTATCACGTGCGCCCTGAAAAAATAACGATACCCACTTGACAGTAACACGTTTCCAAAGGGCAAACAAAAACCCATTCTGCACCCCCTCTTCCCCGAGAACAACGGCATAAATTGAGCGGTTCAGAATTTGTTTTCAAATCTGAATTGTTTTTCCGTATGAGTGGGTATTGTAGGCAAATCCAATGACACAGCGCACAGTGACGTAGGTACCTGGGGATTTTTTTATCGAAGACAAAAATTTACCGGCATCTTGAATTTTTTACTGCTCTGTTGAAATATTTTTTTTGTGAACCAGCTCTGTTTGTAAGCCGCCTTTATAAAACAACAACATAAGACAATAATATACAGTTAGAATTGAAATTGTCTCCAACTATTTCTTGATATCTTCATTTTTATATCTATAGTAAGGGCAGTATATAAAGACGAAGTCGGCAACAAATCATCAAAGAGAGAGCGCTCTATCTAGGTATTGCTTTACTTGCACTCGCACAATTACACTCATGTCTCCTCCTCCAATTTGTATTCGACATACGTCTTAAAGTTCGCTAAGCACCTTTCATGAAAGGAAGAGAGATAGAAAACCTAGTACTTGTCTTGTATTACTAGTTGATTGTTTAAGGCAGGCAGGGTCGGCCTAGAATAAATTATTGCTTTACCACCTGATGTGAACGGACGGATTAAAAATTTGTTCTTAGGTACCTGTTGTAATTTCCTTTGTAATTTTTGAAGATTAATTCCATAATTTAGACTGGCAATTAAAATATAATGATCCTGAAATTCAAAGTAGGTCTTAGGTATTTAAATAATTATTGCAATGGTTAGGCAAAAAATATATATATATTTATATTTTTAGTTGCAAATTAAATATCAACATAAAATAAACTTTACATAGTCAGAAGTCAGTATATAGGTACATAATAAATAATAATAATATACATTTAATTCGTTATGAATTTTAGTCAGAATATAAAATACTATCATCCGAATATGAATGGTCATTTAAATTAATAATAATTGGGTCTATGTCAACGTCCAATATCTCTAAAAACACTACGTCTAGAGGGCAGCTTGAAAATAAATTGGATGTATATTGTCGTAGAAATTGAACTCTTTTTGATGCTATATCTGGCTTTTCCATTAAGTATTGTCTTCCATCGTTTATTTTGTACTTAAATCCAAGATTCCTTAAAATTACAATTAACGTTGATTTGCTGCAGCTCAAAATTCCCTTTTTTTCCAGTTCTTTGCATATTTTTTCCCTAGTTAAGTGTTGCTTGTTAGTTGTCGTGTCATAAATCAAACTTCTTATTTCTCCTTTATCCGATTCTGTCAAATCTTTAGTTTTCGGGGCTGCTTTACTTTTAGTGTGTACAATTCTAATATGTTTAATGCCTTCTTGCCTAATTCGTGAAATGGTCCTTGGTCCTTGTACTAATCTGTAACGCCTCCGATGCACCTTGGAAGAACCGATAAATTTCTACGTGTGTTCTCTTTTTTTTTCTTGGAAATATTTCACCACATTTAATATTAATTTTCTACCTTGGGCACTGAATACTTCACGCTGCATTGTTATTACAGGAAGTCTACTGCCCTGTTTTATAGGCGTACTCCCATTTGAATATATTATATTTATTAACATAATGTATCAGACAAGGACAGAGCAATAAAAAGTGGGTCTTGCGGTTCTTTAAGCCGAACCCCTCGCTCCAAAACATAAGGGAGAGCAGGAAAGAAAATCATAGCCCGTTTTTCTCGATTTTATGGCCGACTTCGCCTTTACATTCTGCCCTTACTATACATATTGAAAATGAAATTAATATATGGGCAGACCTGTCAAGCACTGACAAACTATAGTTTCTTTACCAAACCTAAGTATTAGCGATGTAGTAAGTTGCGATGTTTGCTTTTTAAACTTCTGGGAAGTGTACTGAAAAAGCTTGACAATGCAAACAACGCGTTGTAGTATAAAGTGGTTGGTTGAAATTTGTTGCCGTAAATTGAATTCTCCATAGCCTATACTCGTGTTATGGATTACACAACCTAAGTCTATCTATCGGAGTCATCTCTGTCTACGTACGTCACTGGCGTGCGGTAAAGAGAGACAAAGCAGAGCAAATACAGCGGGTAACGGAACGGATAGGGAGCGAGGAGCATAATCGGAAGATTATGCAAATGTAATTTTGTTTGGGATATTGGATTTATGAAAATACCTTTGACGGAAGCTCTCCTATATTGATGGCAATGAATACATGGGCATAAATATGGTAACAAGCTTTTCGCCATATAATCAATAAAAATGGCCACCGCCGCTGTTTTTCGGCAAGAATTATGGCGCGGCGAAAATGGAAATTTGAGATTTAAACGCGCGCGAGTCTCAGGTGGCCATATATCTGGGAAAAGTTGAAATGGCGGAAGTTCGTGATAGTTCTCCAACCCGCCGGGCGTTTTTCACGATTAGGTGGTTTTAAAGGTAGCCTTGCTTTTGTGAAAAATGCGGTTTGCATGGGAGCAGCAGTTTTACTGGCAGATACTCTCCAATGGGAGTTTAATAGAGTTTTATATTATTTTCGAACATCCAACTACTTAGTACAACTTTGAAACGATTGCTCTATTTTAGAAATTTTTCGAGCTGAAACCAGTATAAACATTTGCAAACTGCTTGCACTCGGCCCGGCGGTTTTAGGTTGCCGAGCCGTCGCCTTCAGCCGTCCGATCACGATCACACATGCAGCACGCAGAGCTGTTTATTTCATATTGGGGAAAATTAAACAGTAGTTGTGCTCAGCTCATTGTGAAGAATTTCTACCTGATCTCTGGCGCTCTAGTTGCCGTGAGATGCTCCATGGAATACTTTGTTTGATGAAATTTTAATATATTTCCCTTATCTAAATCGAAAAATATACTGTAACGGTGAAAACCCGCAATCCGGTGCAACATAAAAGACGTAATTTTTCGTAATAAAGCTTTTCCTATTTGCGCGGCATGACTGTATAAATCAACAAAATGTAATTGTATATCTTATCATGTCGTCCATACATTTTACCACGAATTGCAGGCAGGTATCCCATTAATATTTATATTTTCCGCATTAAGTGGGCAAAATTAAGTATCACGGATGACGGGGGTGTACCTTGGCTGCACTTCCAAGATTTATTGCTCTATTATTTTTCTTATATGCAATATAACGGAATGGCGAATTCTCTGGTGTATACCTAAGTACAACTAAACAGATATTTTTTAGTAGTAATACCCTTGGACTATAATACATATCACGAACGACGATCCCTGCGTCACAATGTTTGACAATGTAATTTCCACACTAGCTTGCTTCTGAGCTGAAAATGTTTAATTTGCTTTTTTACTCATTTTCGATTTTTTCTGTGAATTAAATATTCCATAGACTAAAGATACCTTTTAATTTATGCACTTTTTTATTTCCTTAATAAATTTTAAGACCAAATTGGTAATTCCGAATAGGTACAGGGTAGGGTTTCACAATTTTCGAGAAGTTTCTTGATCTTGACTGGATTTTGACTTGAATTCAAGAAATTTTCAAGTCAAGAAATCTGAAACTGTTTCCAAAACAACTCAAGATTTTCTATTTCAAGATCAAGATTTCTTATCAAGAAACCAATCAATTCTTTTTTTTCTTGAAATTAAGTTTTCTTAGTAGAGACCGGATAAAAAAGCGCAAAAAATGAAAAAAGTGCTTAAAAAGCAAAAAAAATTCAAAAAAAGTATCGAATAAACAAATTAAGCAAAAATAAATCTATGATTATATTAAACAAAACAATATTCTTTTTATAACACAAAACAAAAAAATAAAAATGAACTTACAAATACAGCATACAAAACATATTTATGTTAAAACCCAACACAAAAAATAATAATGAACTTAAAAATAGAACAAGCAAAGCAAGATCCTTTATATAACACAAAACAAAAAAATCAAAATTAACTTACAAAATGTAACAAAATAATAATAATAATACCTATTTCTTGGACGTATCCAAGTTGAATACGTCGGGATTTGAGAGCCATGAATTTAAACACATAAAACTTCGCGCGCCGCTTCCTTTCAAGCAATTTCAAGAAATTTCAAGAAATCTAGAATTCAACTCAAGACTTTTGCTTTCAAGAAACCGTCGAGTCAAGACATATTTAATTTCTTGATCTTGATTTTCAAGTCAAGTCAAGAAATTACGGTTAAGTCAAGATTTATCGACTTGAACAAACCCTAGTACAGGGTGACCCATCGAAGCGGAAAAAAATGTGTTACGTGAAGACAGGTTGACATAAAATCGTCATTCAAAACATTATTTTGTAGTAAATGTTAAGGGAAATTCGAGGGTGTACTCATATTTTGTATACGGGGGTCGATAAAAAAGTTATGACAAAAATGTTAACCTACACAACCATTAGAGAACTTTTAAGCAGTATTCCTAAATATTCAGTTCTCGAAATAACTTCCAGTTTTAGAGGAAAAAAAAGTGATTTTCTGTATTTTGCAACTTACACATACCATTGTATGATTACTCTTTTAATTCTGAATCCAACGATATATAACGATATACAGGGTGTTCCAGCGGAAACGTAACAGGCTCTATAACGGCCGGGAAACTTTTTTCTTGGAAAAACGCAAAAGTGGGTCAATTTTGTTTGGCAGGGGGACATCTTTTGGCATAAAATTGATAGATCTATCTGCAACCCCTTGAGCAGGGGTTGAACCCCTTCAAAAAATTTAAATGGGAAGGGGGTTCATGTCGCACACCTTTGGAAACGTCTCCCAATTCTCTATACACCTGCATCAGATTTTCGAAAATCGATCGACTTTTCAAAAAGATACACCGAGTAAAATGCAAAACATTCATTTTCAATTATTGCCTGGTATTGTTAAACAATTAGCCGAAAGTGGGGGTCGAGGGCCGTAAGTTATAGAAAGCATGTTCAGCAACATTATTTTCACGAAAATTTGATAAACGGGGAGGAAATTGAAACTTTATTGTAATAAATGCTCAAAATGTTGCCCATTCACTTCCATGCAATAATAAAGATTTTGTTCAAAACGCTGCCGAACATTGTGCAACATTTCAGGGGTGATTTGTCGGCATTCGTTTATAATACGGAGACGCAGATCTTCTATTGTTTAACAATACCAGGCAATAATTGAAAATGAATGTTTTGCATTTTACACGCTGAATGTTTTTGAAAAATCGATCGATTTTCAAAAATCTGATGCAGGTGTATAGAGAATTGAGAGACGTTTCCGATGGAACATCCTGTACATATACCTAACCCTTTCATTTGATACCCATGTCAAGGAGGTTGTGAATAAATAGATAATCTGCCATATTGAAGCGGCGGCCATTTTGAATACATTATAATATCGAGTATACTGTATTGTATTGTAACCAGCACCAAAAGCATGTGCAAAATTTAAGCTCAATCCTTAATCGGTTGGGTGGAAGTGGTTTAAAATTCAGTTGCGCATAAGATTTGACCACATGCAGTCACACTAACAGTTCAAGTTAAATAAAAGCTTGTAAAAACGGGAATTAACAACTTTTCCTCTCCGAACACTAATATTGAGGATATACTACGTAGAGAGCAAAATGGTCGACAGGTTCGAGATTACTTGATAGACGATGGACTATACCTGTACCGCTCTTTCACGTTTACGAGGCTCCCTAGATGCACAATGAAGAATGCAATGTAATAAATCCTTTCAAAACTTTCCCCAAACTTCACAAAAAGTCTTCTCTACATAGTGGTCTTCTCTCACATAAATGGTATTCTTTCGTACTGATCTAATACTCATTCCAATGAACTCATAGAAAATATAAGTTCAGATTGTCAAGAATCGACATGAAAGAATGCAACTAATACAGTGTGGATAGAAATTGTGGAATATTGCTTATATTTCTTAAAATATTCCTCATATCAAAAACATGTTTTAATAAAAGTGTTAGGGGAAATTATTTCCCGTTTAGTGATATCAAGCAATCTTTCGTAGCACAAAAAATGTGGTTGCCATGGTAACCGATTTAATTTTTTTAAATCGCACCATATACTTTTTTTGGTGAAAATTGATACATTGGAACTTTCTGAATACGATACAATACAATTTTCATGGGCTCGCATAAGAAAAAAATACAAAAAAATTAAGTTTCCTATTGCTATTGACAATGTTTATCAAAATAATTATTATTAACATCAAGTTAGCCATGCCAAAATCAGAACAATGCGAAACTGTCACTAGCTGTGTAACTGTGTACATTGTTACACTAAACGTACTTTTTTACTCAATTTTCTGTGTACCTAAGTACTTAGTATGTTAACCTGTATTCTTTCCGTTTCACTTAATTCAAGCGCCATTATAACTTACTAAGTACTTAAGTGCACAGAAAATTGAGTAAAAAAGTACGTTTACTGTAACAATGCACACAATTACAAACAACTGACAGCTAGTGACAGTTTCCCATTGTTCTGATTTTGGCATGGCTAACTTGATGTTAATAATTATTTTGATAAACATTGTCAATAGCACAATAGAAAACTTATTTTTTTGTATTTTTTTTATGCGACCCCATTAAAATTGTATTGTATCGTATTCAGAAAGTTCCAATGTATCAATTTTCACCAAAAAACGTATATGGTGCCATTTAAAAAAAAAGTCGGTTACCATGGCAACCAAATTTTTTGTGCTACGAAAGATTGCTTGCACTTTTATTAAAACAAGTTTATCGTATGAGGAATATTTTAAGAAATATACCTAAGCAATATTCCACAATTTCTATCCACACTGTATAGCCAACCGGATCTCAATAAGTTGTTCAAAACGTATGTTTTGAAATAAAACATTGCTGCAGATTGATACATTGAAACGCATCACAGAGATCTCTTTTTTACTTAAGAATCACCCAATCACAGTCTTCCAAATCCCACAAAAGTTACTACTCCAACAAGGAGTCAAATTTCGGCGAACTTTGTCATGCCATTTTAAAAAATGGACTCTAAGACACATTCAACATCACTCCCCTTCGACTCTCCTCCATTCCCCGGACATTAACTCTGCCCAGTGGCAAATTACGCGACCGTGGGCCCGTTCCCCTCTTCTGCGGCCGAGGTTATCGGCGCCCATCTACAAACCCAATTTCCTAGGAGGAATCGATCTCCCGAATCGGCGCCTTCCCCCCTCGTCTTGTCGCTGCCCCGCATCTCCTCCATATTTTATGGGACAGACTTATCTGCCTGCCTGGGTCCTCGGCGTTGACGAGACGCGGTGTCGCGACGAGAAAGTTCGTGCGAAGTTGTTCGGTAATTATTCGGGGGGGATGTGCGGGGGAGAAAAGTGGGGGCTTTCGTCGATTCTTGGGCACATTCTCGGGAATCCATAGAAGCACAGGGAGGTCCGGGTTTTCTTTTATATATTATGAACACCTAAGCAAAATGGTCGACGGGTTTGGGACGAAAGGTTATAGATAGTGTCTAGAATGACTGGCAACTGAGTGCACATTGCTTGATGGACAATATCTCTACCGCTTCTTTACATTTACAAGGCACACTGAATTCTTGAATAATCATAAGTAATACAGGGTGTTATTTAAGTACGTAGCCAAACTTCAAGAGGTGATTCTTTGAGTGATTTTAAGACGAATAGTTTATATTAACATAGGTCCGGTATCGCTTCGTTTTCAAGATACAGGGTGTCAAACTTTTTTAAAAATTTTTTTTCAACATCTTAATAATCTTTTAGCCGATTTAGTGTTATTTACCGTAGAGAGGGGTTAATTAAGCTCTAAGTAGATTCAAATTATTAAGTCCAGTGGCGTCCCGGAGGGCACCGTGACCAATATTTTTGAAAACATAAGTGCGCCACTGCCGCTTTTAAAACTTTTTTATTTTTCTCGCATTAAGGAGCCAAGAATAAAATTTTTTGGTATCTTGATTTTTTTTAGGATCTGGCTTCGTTTTCGAGAGAAAAAAATAAAAACCATTTATTGCATGTCATTGCTTTGTTGTTGCATTGCTGCTTTCTCGAAAACGAAGCAAGATACAAACGAGATTTAAGAGACCAAAAAGTTGTTTAATTCGAAAAAAAATATAAAAGTTTTAAAAAAGTCAGTGGCACACATTTTTTTTCTCAAAAATATTGGTTAAGGGACGCCACTGGACTTGATATTAATTTTAATCTACTTTTATATTTTTTCACATTAAGCAACTAAGAGTACAATTTTTTCGTCCCTTGAATTTTTTTCGTATCTTGCTTCGTTTTCGAGAAAGCAGCAATGCAACAACAAAGCAATGACATGCAATAAATGGATTTTATTTTTTTCTCTCGAAAACGAAGCCAGATACGAAAAAAAATCAAGATACCAAAAAATTGTATTCTTGGCTCCTTAAAAACGGCAGTGGCGCACTTATTTTTTCAAAAATATTGGTCACGGTGCCCTCCGAGACGCCACTGGACTTAATAATTTGAATCTACTCAGAGCTTAATTAACCCCTCTCTACGGTAAATAACACTGCCAGATTTAAACAAAATCGGCTAAAGGATTATTAAGATGTTGAAAAAAATATATTTTTTAAAAAGTTTGACACCCTGTATCTTGAAAACGAAGCGATACCGGACCTATGTTTATATAAACTTTTCGTCTCAAAATCACTCAAAGAATCACTCCTTGAAGTTTGGCTACGTACTTAAATAACACCCTGTATAATGCATCTTTTCAAAGTTTTTTACACCCTACTTTACAAACATTATTCTCTCCACAGGTTTTCTCATCCTATCATATCTCATCAGTTTGATGAAGCAAGCTGCAAGCCCATTTTTGGCTTTGTGCAGGGTAGCTTTTCGCATAGAACTTTAATTTTGGGACGAAAACAAATGAAAACAGATACATTTTAATGCCTTAAAATTCTTAGGAGTAGATACTACGTTGCAATATATATTTTAGATATTAGTTTCTATATAAAATTGTATACAAATATTTAGTGTGCAATGGTTCTGAGAGTCTTTTATTACACTTAATTTCATCATTCATTGCAAAATGCATTCCATGTTAAAAACGATTATAACATGGACTCAAAGTAATCTCCTCTTTGCGGAACATGTTGGCAACCGCTTTCCACAGGTATTCTCATTTGGTTTTACGACAGGGTGGTAAAGCAAAATGGCGGCCGGCGGTGTGGTCAGCAGCAGACTAGTTTATTGTCGTGGTCAGCCGGCCTCCGTACACGTTTTCAATTTATATCCACAATTACATTGTAGCAACTTGTGCTCATCTGGTCAATCCTATTAGGATTATTCGTGCTCAAATGGTTTCCTACAAACGCCAAGAAGGTTAACGCAACTACGAGATGAAATGTATGCGAGTGCGAGTTATGATAGTTAAATATACCGGCTGGCCCAAGATAATGGTGCCGTTGAAATTTACTGCATTCACCCCGAGTTTTTTATGGGAAGATAACTCTTTTGTATCTGTCGTCAATAAGGATTGACTTTCACAGGAAAATTTTTCAAATTTTAACTGCTCCTCCCATGTTCGTTTATTGAAACATGATGATGCCAGCTGATGTGTTTGACTCTTTGAATAGAGAATCCCAGGAAGAAAAAAAGCTCTTCCTTCATAAATCGACTAACCGAATCGATCTAGCGTGGTCCCGAAGGCACAGGGCTCGCTGGTTTCGAGCAAATATATTTTTTGAAAATTCGACCCCTCCATTTTGGAGGTTTTGGACGATTTTGGACATTGAATACGAAATTCTCGGAAACGACTGGGCGAAATCGATTTTAACCTTTATTTCCGACATCTACGGGTCGAACTACGTCGGAAACCTATTTTCGGGGCAGGTTAATATTTTCAGAAATTCACAAAAGTGCGCTGGCCGGGCATTTGGAAATTTTTTAGAGGAATTTGGAGACCAGATCCGTGTTCTGCGGGTCAATTTACGTCGGATAGGCTGGTTTTGGAGTCGTCCCGAGCACGTTTAAAAAGTGGCCATTTTAGGAATTTAAGGCGATTTTCAGAAAAGTGCGCTGGCCGGGCATTTAGAAGCTTCCAAGTTCAATTTCGACCGGATTTTCGGTTTCTACGGGCCAAACTGCGTCGGATAGGCCCGTTTCCGGCCATTTTTATTTGTTTTGCGAAATGGTCAAATTTCAGTTTACAAGGGGTTGCCCCCCCCCCCCCCGAAAATATCGGACTAATATTCGTTACGCGCGCAGTTAATTTTTCAGGAGTCTGATTTCACCGTTACTTATTACATCTCGAGCCGCTCCGTCGATTGGCGCAATAGTCGGGGAGCCAGCGACAAAAAAGTGCAAGAGTTTTGGAAAGGCTGATACTTTCAGATAAGACAGTATTCTGGTCATGGACAGCGACGGTACAGTCAGCAAGCCAGGTAGCGGGACACCTGGCGCTGGCGCGCTTGGAAAGGTGTAATTTTAATTAGTACCTCCAAAGTGTTTTGGAAAAGCTAAAAATTCGTAAATAGACAGTCGATACAATACAAAACCCGAGACAAATGGTCAGACAGCTGTCTAATCGAACGCGTGTAGTCAGCATTGCTCGAAACGTGCGTCGAAAAATAATGTTCCTGCAAATGATTTGGAAAATCTGAAATTCGGGTATATATAATACAGTTAGTCCTATACATGAAACAAACAGTCAGACATGGATTTGATAGAACCCGACCAGTCAGCAGCCAATAGAAGGCAAGAGAACGACCGCGTGCGCTTCACGGTAATGAGGGGTTCATGGGTGATGACTATTAAACTTTCGCATGTATTTCGTGTAAAAAAACATTTGTTATTCATTTTTAATATTTAAACATTCATTATTAACATCATTATATACAGCGTGTCCCGCTGTGATGTCCGGAAGAGGGAAAAGTTTTTATTCGTGGGTTTACGACAAAAAGTCACTTTTTATAAAAACTCCTGCTTGTTCCAAAACGCCCAAAACTATTAAAATATTTTTGATCTTTTATACAGGGTGTCTAGTATTTAGAAAAATTTAGAAAATTTTGTTAGTTGCCAAGAGTAAAGGACCGTTGTTTTTGAAAATATCGAAAAATATTTCAAGGATGTCATTTAGAATCCACAGGGAGGTACAAATTTGAGGTTTCGGCAATTTATGTTGATTTTTTTTAACAAGGCCTGAAACAAAAAGTTTATGCTGAACCTTGATAATAATGTGGACACTTTAAAAAACAGAATAAGGGATACAATTGCAAATATTCGTCTACACTAAATAGAAAATGTGTATAGAGAATTTATTAGAAGAGTTGAAATTTGTGCAGAAGTTGGAGGCAATAAATTTGAGTGAAATTAATTTTTGTAAATTTTAATAACATTATTGCTTGCTTAAGTAAATTTTCCATATTGTTAGCAACAAATTAACCTAATAGCATGGAAGAAATTGATTATTGTATAAATTTTGCAAATATCACAAAAAGCGGCATAAACAAATTGCCTGCCCGCCTTGTTTAAATTAACATAAATTTCTGAAACCTCAAATTTGTAATCCCCTGTGGATTCTAAATGACATCCTTGATAAAATTTTTCGCTATTGATAAAAACAACGGTCCTTTACTCTTGGCGACTAACAAAATTTTTCTAAATTTTTCAAAATACTGAACACCCTGTATAAAAATCAAAAATATTTTAACAGTTTTGGGCGTTTTAGAACAAGCAGGAGTTTTTATAAAAAGTAAAAAGTAACTTTTTGTCGTAAACCCACGAATAAAAAACTTTTCCCTCTTCCGGACATCACAGAGGGACACGCTGTATATAATGATATTAATAATGAATTTTTAAATATTAAAAATAAATAACAAATGTTTTTTTACACGAAATACATGAGAAAGTTTAATAGTCATCACCCATGAACCCACGGGCGTAGCCAGGATTTAGTTTTGGGGGGGGGGGGGTTAGTTTGAGAAGTAAATAAAACAACAAAAATATACTTGCATGAAATTTAATATCTATATATTCATCCGAAAAACTACGACATATTTATAAAGTTCTTAACTTTAAATGAAATGGATAAATTAACTTCGTTCCTCTGCGCTAAATCTAAAACCATTAAAGAATTAAAGAAGAAATCTTCGGCTTTTTCTTTTAAATATATCCACTACTTCATCTGCATGAATTTCTGTTCCATAGTGAATGTTCATTAGAGCCAAACCATTAAGTCTGTTTTCACTTGTAGTGTTTCGTAAATATAGTTTTTCAGTCTCCTTAGGCTCGAGAAAGGCCTTTCTGGGGTAGCAGTGGATACAGGAATGGTAGCGAAGATTTGTAGTAATGTGTAAATATTAGGATAAAGGTTTTTATCGCACATATCTAGGCATTCCAAACTAGATTTCGGGGTAGGCAGTCTTCTTATCAGCATGCAAGGTAGTTGAAGCTTTGATAGCTAAATCCAAATTAGTTTCTTTATTAGAAACCCCTTGACCTTGACTACACCACTTTTTCCAGTAGTCCATACCTTTAGGTTTATCACCCTTCCTTTTTTTCCCCTCCATTTTTCGACAGTAATAATAATTCACGTATCTATCCTTAACAAGGTCATCGAATAACAGTGCACTAAAATAATTACTCACTTACACGGTACACTTAATTTTCTTCACTATTCGTTCACCACTTTTCACTTTTATTCGCTTCGAGTTCGCATGGAAGCCTTCAAAGTCAAATCGAGAATGAAAACTGGAAGTTCGGTTTTTTAGTTGTAGCTCCGGATCGGATTATAAAATACGTGAGACGCAAATCGCCCTGAGTAGTAACCCAAGTTTTGACACAATATTTTGATATCTGACACGGTGATAGGTGTCAGTACGGGGTATTTAGATACTTTTTCGAGTCGTTATGCTTAGCTGTGTGGCTTGTCGCACTTCCCTGACCGCCAAAACTAAAATGTTTGAGGTTAATAATCGATCGGTAAGTAATTTTGTAATTTAAATTAACTTTTGAGGCCGTGAACCAAAGTGGCATAGGCGTTTGTGTAGACTTACTTCCTCATAATTGGGAAGTAAAAATTATTATGATTGCTGTATTATCAAGGATTCGTAAACTTAAAGACATGAACCTGCCCTATAATTGTTTGCCTTATGGGTACTGATTTAACAAAAAATGAGGATTTCTGCCTCGATTAGTTTGTCGAAACAACTCAAAGGTGCGCGCCACTGTAAAAACGGAAACGGCATCCCGCCATATGCAGAGACTGTCCCGGTCAAGCGTTAAGCCCATAAATTTGCTCCTTTCTGTTGTTCTTTTTTCAAAGATTTTACTATATTTTTAGAACCTAAAGTGCTCACACGTTGGCACAAAAATATTCCAACTATTTTTGCTCCCAACTTGAGAAGATTGTTCGTAACTTGCACGTGCAACAATTTTCTCGAAAAAGGAACCCTATATAGTCTATAGCATATTAAAATACCTGCGCGAGCAGAAACCACTCAATATTAAGGAGTTCGACAGTGCGGCGGGAAGAAATTAACTGCGCCCCCCAGAAATTTATCGATGGAGTGAATATTTGGGGGAATTTCCCGCACTGATAAGTCAATTTTGGCTGGCCCGGGGGTGTAAGCTGTCAAACACCGACGGGGCACGCCGAATCTAGGTTGACTTTAATCACGAGTCAACCGCGGGGAAGGCCTCTTCTCCCCCGGAGCCACGATTTCGCCGCTCGCGGTAGTGGGGTTTTTATCGAATTAATGCGAACTAGGGGTCGGCGAAATGGGCTTGGGGAATATCGGGCTTTTCAGTTTTTAACGTTTCCCGGCAGAGAACATAAGAGAATAATATTAATATGCTGCACAGTGTATTCAATAGAGCTCATAAATATAAATGTACTTAATAATTGTAGATGGCACTTCTGTCACATACAGAAATTGAGTCGTGCAGTGATTTATTTATTGACATCAAAAACAAACAGCTTATAAATTGTACGCAGTGTCCGTTGCATAATGTTTAAGTGGGGAAAATATGTAAATGAATTTGTAACTAGTAAATTTTGTACTATGTTTTGTTTTATAATTTAAAAGTTATTTATCTATGCGCACGCCTATGGTCTCTGAATGTCGAAAGGGCGAAGCCGCGCATAAATTGAAGTGATGTGGAGGGAGAGGGCAAAGTAATAATGTTAGGATGTACTTACTATATCTATATAATAATACAGTGTGGCAAAAGATAAAGATTTTTTTGCATTGTTTTTGGTGCAACACCACTTATTTGTCGAAATATAAAAAAAACGCAATTCTTATTGGTATACCAATTGTCAGGAATTTACAACTTTTTTAATTGTCAACTTTTTATATTATTTTCTTTCGTCTTTTAGAGATTCCACCTAGATGTTGCCCATTTTCAACAAACGCAAAGTAAAAATTACCAAACCAGTTTACCTCAATATGAGATAAAAAATTGGAAAGTGGGGAATGAACTAAAAGCAATTTCCAAGTTAAAATTGGTCATGTAAGTGTATGACCTTTCGTCAAAGTTACCATTGCAGTGGTAAAAATTAGATAATAATTAAGTAATTCAGTCTATACTTGGACTTAAATCCCACTATATTAACGAACAGCAATTTTCTCTTTCTATTAATATGTAAAAATATTATATAGACGACCGATAAATATGGTGTCTGCCTTGGTTGTGTAACCTACTCGTATAATAGCTAATAGCTATGCCTAACAGAATTATTAAAGTTAACTATCTAACCTATTTTTGACCTAACTTGTACCTACATGGACAAAGTTTTTAGGTTTTTAAACAATTTGCTAAAGGAAAAAAATGGTAATATCTTGCCTTTGTAGGTAATTCTTACCCAAACATTGGTAATCTTGACTAGGCCTGTTTTTTGGATTATTAATTTTATTTTATTCTGATTTATTGTATACTAAAATCGAGCAATTCTTACGCCTGGCGTAAGTAAAAGCACGTGTTCGATGACGTTCCGCGAAACAAGGCGATTGGTCAATAGGCCATAAAATATCAGCGCGCCTGCCAACAGGGACGTACTCGATAGCAAAAGTGTATTTACGCGGTTTTATTTTGTTGTTTTAGACACTTGTTATTTTAGACACTGCGACAAATAATTGTATCGATGTTTTGAACCATTTTAATTAAACCAATAAGGCCTAAGAGTTGCTCGATTTTAGCATAGCTAGGTACAAAGAGAATCATCAAAGTTTTAAAGAAGTTTCAAGAAGTTTCATATATAATTTCAATAATAATCATTGTTTCCATAGCCCCTGTTTTTCAATTTTTATTCTTAAATGGTAGAAAAATTCAATAAGTATTTTGATATTTTTCCTTGGCACGTGTACCTAACTAGAATATTCATGAATACCTAAATCAAATTATTTTATTAAACTACAGATAAAAAAATTAAGCTTCGAAAATATACAGAGTGTCTCACTTAATAGTGAAACAACCTTTTAACTTCTTTAATTTTAAGACGACCAGAATGAAATTTTTACCAAAGGTTGCCTACCTAGTTCCAAAAAATTAGTGGACTCCTCCAAAGTCAAAGCCACCTGCGATGCCACAATCAAGACTAAAAATCCGAAAGTCTTATTAGGCTTTTTTTTAAAAAATTTACTAAAAGAGTTGTTCAGAATCGACCCAGAACCCTAAATCCACAATTTTGTCAAAATCAAAAAATACAAATAAAAAATAATTTAAATCCAAAAATAGCAATTTAGTAATTTCCTGTGTTTAGAAAACTATGCCATGGAAGTTTTGAAGGCAATGAATGACAATAGACATGACAGCAAACTTGTCTTCAAAACTTCAATGGCACACTTTTCTAAACGCAGAAAATTATTAAATTATTTTTGAACTCGATTTAGGGTTCTGGATCGATTCTGAACAACTTTTTTAGTAAGGTTTTTTGAAAAAAAAAAAAGCCTAATATGACTTCCAGATTTATAGTCTCGATTATAGCATTGCAGGTGGCTTTGACTATGGAGAAGGCAACTAATTTTTTGGAAATAAGTAGGCAATAATACCGTCTACCTTTGGTAAAAATTTCGTTCTCGTCGGCTAAAAATTAAAGAAATTATACTTAAGGTTGTTTCACTATTAAGTGAGACACTCTGTATTTGCTATAAAACACGTAGGCACCTATGCTAAGAAAGGTAAAATACCTATAAGTTTCTTCAAAAAAGGTCCTTGTTTAGGTAAAATCTGTGAAAATTTTAAACAAAACAATTTTAAAGCTAAAAAATTGTATTTTCGATATTTAGACAAATTAATGATGTTTTCGAAAAAATTTTTGTGACCTTGCATACGCCATGTTTTGTTCAAGCACAAACTGCACACGAAGTCGAATTCTTAATAGATAACCATAATGCTGGAAAAAATACTTGAACAATAAGAATCAGTTGCATTAATAAGTAGGTATATCTAATATATAAGAAAATGAACATCATGTTTTTAACGCCTGTTTCACATTTTGTGTAAAGTAACGTTCATTTAAATTTATGGAATAATAATTTTGTAAAGACCACTTTAAAATGCCTACATCATATTATAAGGTTCACAATGAGATTCCTGTGTGTACTAATATTCTTACTGCAACGATTTTCTGGATAGCAATAATTAATATTCTTTGGGATTTAGTTATTTATGGTAATAAACCATTTTAATCAGTATATGAACTATGGTCACAACTGTTTTGTTCAAAATATACTCACTGACAAAGGTCACTTTTTTATTTAGTGCAGCTCTCTCCATCATACGCTGCTTACGTTTTTTTTTTTTTGTTTAGGATTTAGTACAATAGGGCAATCTGCATTATAATTTGCATTATACATAAGGTGGGAACCCTTCTTCTTTAACATAAGTAAATTCTTGACGACTGGCCTGATTGCTTTTCGCTAACCTCCCTTCCAAAACCTGGATATCTGCCCCCGCAAAGTGTTAAGTGCGTTTAAGATCAAAACGAGCCCGTTATTAATATCAGAGTCCGCATTTGGAGCAATTTACCAAGGGAGGGACCGCCATGCCCTGTTTCGAAAATCCCAAACTGACGTTTCATTGTTAATTAAAGTTAATTAGACCGGGGGGTGTCGCAGACGAAATCAAACTAATATTTTGAACGACATTGCAAATCCTTCAGAGAACTCGAGGGCTTCTTGATTTGATTTAATTAATTTACAGTTGTAAAGTGTAGTGTTGCGAGGCACACGGGAATAGACGTTTGCCTCGAGTGTTGTGGAGACATAATGTATAACAGATTTGTTGGTATAATTACCGCAAAAGGTTTACATTTGATAAATTTGTTCCGTTTAGCCCCAGAGAATATATTAAAGATAAACCCAAAGCATTTTACTTAGGTATTTGCCTGCAATTGTTAAATTCAAAAACTGTAAGGCTTCTTGTTGAAACTAACTCTACGACAGTGGCGTAACTACAGGGTGTTCAGAGTGTGCGGTGAACACGGGCCCAGAGCTGCTAGGGGCCCACCGCCACCAAGATTCATCCAGGGCGCATAAATTTCGGTTTTTCCGATGCGACCCGATTGATGTGGTGCTGCGTAATAACCGACGAGTCGGAATCTGTAATCGGTTACATAGAAGCAGGCGATTGAAATTTCGCAACAATAAAATGCAAGGGTAGGACAAAAAATGTATAATAACTTAAGAGTAAATGTACCTAGAGGATGATCCAAACGCGACGTCCCGTTGCTTTTTTGTTGTTTGGGGAAATGGCCGCTGTGATGTCATCAATATTTTCCCCCAGAAACATATAATTTTTTTCCTAAATATTGAAAGTCCTTATCATTCTCAACAACTTTTATAAAAAAAGATTTTCTGTGTCTTTTATTGTTCAACATTTACAATTGATAGTCAGAAATTATTTAAGAGCGAATGTTAGGTTGTCTTGTGCACCCTTACATTTTTTCAACTGGAATATTCGAAACAATTTTTGTAATAAACTATAATAGCAAGCAAGTTAGTAACAAGCACAATTCAAAAATTTAAAAAATACTCCAGTCGAACAAATTTAATGTTTTACACAACATTCCCCAGCATACTCTTGAGTAATTTCTGACTATCGCAATTGTTTTCATGGCTAGCTAGATTTCGGAAAACCGATCCTAGTAAATAGAAAAAATTCCACGTTTTTCATTCCATTCCATTTAAGAAATTCGAAATTTTATTTTCAGTTTTCGTGTTCCCGTAGTAGGAATGGGGCGTCGAGTTTGGATCACCCTGTACAGAACGTACATGGTGATTCGACATTTTGACCTATAAAATGGCGTTTTTCGATCTGTAGTGAGCAATGTTCATTATTTTTAACTGTTGGTCAATACAAAGTTTAAGTTGGATTATTCTCTATGCCAGTGGCGTGGCCATGGGGGAGGGGGGTTTCGGGGGTTCAACCCCCCCCCCCCCCCCAAGCAGGTTAAATTTTCAAACGAAAACTGAAGAAAAAAATGGAAAACAAAAGAAAAACCGGAAAACTACTCTACTAAACTACTCTATTAAACAAAAATGTTATCTTTTATGAGTTAAAACAAATGCACACTTTGTAGTCTAAAAACGGTTATTCGGATAATGATAATAATTGCACTGTAGGTACAGTTCTCCTTCTGCGGCGTAGCTACAGGAGTAGGGGTACAGAATACAGATGATCAAATAGATCTGTACCGTCAAAGGGGACGAATCGGGACGCTGCGCTGGGGTCAATCGGGACTCGGGGCAAACAGGTTTTCGGGAAAATTACATACAGTGTGTTTCACTTCAAGTCGAGACAATTCATTATTTTTTTACGGGTTGACCGATTTTCAAAAACTTTTTTTAAAAAATATAGTGGTCCGAAAGATCTACATTTTGACACTATTTTTTTTCAGATTCGTCTTTTCCATGACCTACTACTACGATCAAAATTATACCCCCAAAAACTGCAAAAGTACATTAGGCATTTTTTTAGGAAAAAAATGAATAGCAGAGTCGTATTGGCCATACCCGAAAACCCCACATACCAAGTTTCACGGTCATAACTTATACAGGGCGTTCACAAAATAGCTTCAAACATAGCAAAAATACGGTTTTTCGGAGTACTCTGTACAAACACCGAGAGATATTTTAAAATTATTTCTTTGCAGTTTGATTAGGGCTCACATAAGCTATCAATTCCCATGATTTCATGGCCCTGCCTTAGACAGGGCGTTCGCATTAAAAATACAAAAATCGAAAAAAATCGATGTTTCTGTGTTTTTTTTACATTTTTTTTCTACAATTTTAACTTATGCCTATTAAAAAACATAAACAATATTAAATATTAGAAAGTATTATCAATAAAGGGCACCCTGGATACTTGGATACCAATCAATTTTTAAATTTTTTCAAATAAAAAATGGGGTGCTTTTTATTGAAAATACTTATGTTTTTTAAGAGGCATAAGTTAAAATTGTAGAAAAAAATGTAAAAAAAAATTAAAAAAACGCCAAGAGAAAAATCGTTTTTTTTTATTTTTGTATTTTTAATGCGAACGCCCTGTCCAAGACAGGGCCATGAAATCGTGGGAATTGATAGCTTATGTGAGCCCTAATCAAACTGCAAAGAAATAATTTTAAAATATCTCTCGCTGTTTGTACCAAGTAGGTACTCCGAAAAAACGCTATGTTTGAAGCTATTTTGTGAACACCCTGTATAAGTTATGACCGTGAAACTTGGTATATAGGGTTTTCGGGTATGGCCAATACGACTGTGCTATTCATTTTTTTCCTAGAAAAATGCCTAATGTACTTTTGCATTTTTTGGGGGTATAATTTTGATCGTAGTAGGTCATGGAAAAGACGAATCTGAAAAAAAAATAGTGTCAAAATGTAGATCTTTCGGAGCACTATATTTAAAAAAAAAGTTTTTGAAAATCGGTCAACCCGTAAAAAAATAATGAATTGTCTCGACTTGAAGTGAAACACACTGTATATAGCAAAATTACATTGGCGGAATATTCTGATAATATTTTTTCAGAGAACATGCATATTGTAGGAATATACATAAAATCTGTAGAAACATTATCTGAACATTCAGGCAACATTCAGGTGTTTGCCTTTTGAAGGTACTATTTCACGTATTATAAATATCCACAAATTCCTTCAAAATACCAACAAAGATGCTATACGAAATAAATTTTGTAATATAATAACAAATCATAATCATTTCTTAAAAAACTGCAACAAAAAACTTAAAAACAAATACAATTTCCTTGTTAAAAAGACTAAAAACTTTCTTAAGTTAAATCCAAATATCTACATCCTCTCCGCCGACAAATGTAATAAGACTGTCATTATGGAAAAACTAGAATACAATAAAAAAAATTCAAATCTACTAAATGATAAAACAACTTAGAAAAAAATTAATTCAAACCCTACAAATAAAGTCCAAAGAAAAATTAACAATTTAGTTAACAAATGGTTTAACAACAAAATCATTGATTTATCCACAAAAAACAGCCTTATTTCTCACAACAGCATTGCTCCTTACTTGTATAGACTTCCTAAACTACACAAAAAAGACATACCATTAAGACCAATTGTTAGTAACGTCAATTCTCCTACATACAAATTATCAAAATTTTTCTCTAACATTATCACTAATATTATAGGGAAAAATGATTATTATGTTAAAGATTCCTGGCATTTTCATAGCTTTATTAAAAATATTATAATACCCAAAAACCATATTCTAATTTCTTTAGATGTTACATCTCTTTTCACAAATGTACCCACTGATCTCGCCTTACAGTGTATCATAAAACATTGGAACAAAATACAACCATATACAAATCTAGCCTTAGATAACTTTATGGAAGGAATTAAAATTTGTCTAAATTCTACATACTTTACTTTCAACGGTGAATTTTTTTCACAAACTTTTGGCATTGCTATGGGCTCACCAATATCCTCTACCATAGCCAACCTAGTGATGGAAGAATTAGAAAATAACGTCTTAGAAAAATTTAAAAATAAACCTTTCTTTTATAAACGATACGTTGACGATTGCCTTCTTTGTATTGAAGAAAAACATATCAACGAAACACTTTTGAAAAAGAATCAAATCACTCTATAAATTTCTTATAAACGCTTTAACCGATATGGCCATTAAACTTTCACACCCGAAATTTCATAAACAAAACTTAAATAAAGTCCGAAACATTTTACACAATAACAATTATCCTTTTCCTTTTTATAATAGAATTATTAATAAAAGATATCATAAAATTAAATCCCAATCACAACTATCCAACAACAATCCACCAATACATAATAACAAATATGTTTCCATACCTTATATTAATGGTGTCTCAGAAAAAATAAAAAAAATTTAATAACAGTGGAATAACACTTGCACACAACTTTTCAAAAAGCTTTTTTACTAAATTAAAACCCCCTATTGAAACAAATAAATGTTCTAATTTAATTTACAAGATTGACTGTAATGATTGCAATGCATCCTATGTTGGTCAAACTAAACAATATCTGGAAAAAAGAATTTATGAACATAAATTAAGTATCAGAAACAACAATGTACACTCAACTGCTCTAAGTAAGCATGCTCTTGATAAATTACATAACTTTAATTTCAACAATCCTAAGATTTTGGATTACGAAAATGATTTATACAAAAGAAATGTTTTGGAAATGATAAATATAAAAAAACATCCAAATACAATAAACCTCCGTTCAGATACTAATCAATAATTGTCTCACATTTACAATAGTCTTATTTTAAATAATTAATAAATAATTATTTTTAAACTTTAACCTAGTAACCTATTTTCTTACCAAAACCTAAAAAACACCATACTGTATACACAATATTTTTTCCCTTTGAAACCACAAAAAAAACGCAAATGCTGCTTGAATTTTAAATGTTTCCAACCGTTCTTTAGTCTCCAGTCTCGCTACCTCGAAAATAATATTTTTGTAAAATTCTTAAAACAAATATGTGATTCAACAATGATTTGCTATTTACACAAAAGATAATCACATTACACTACTCAGACAATTTTAAAAGCAACAAAGACCTAACTAACTTTTTCTTGGTAAGTTTTCCTAATACTTTTGGATTTTTATATAACAGAATCTCTTATATCCTTGCTTGTGTTATAATTTTTAACTTGTGTAAAAGAAAAATTCCTCTTTTTCTTAAATTAATATGTACTAAAATCTAATTTTTATTTTTAGCTTTGAAAAAATTTTAAAAATTATTTTAAATGTCTGTACTATGTGAAGAAAACAAATTGTTTGTATAAGTAACCTGATGATGACAACTAAGTTGTCGAAACGTCGTATAAAATAAAAAAATAAATATTGGACCGAAATCTCACGAATTTTTAATTATAAGATATCCACAAATATTCATTGCAGATTAATTTGAAACTTCAGAAGCATTTTTGTATGTTCTATGTATATCCATTTAATATTCACGTGTAAATTATTATAAAATAAAAAAAAACGCTAGCGCCGGGTGCAGGGTTCGAACCTACGACCATCGATTTACAAGTTCAACGTTCTGACCAACTGAGCCATCGACGTACTTGGAACTATTAGCTAAAAATAGTGTAAGCTAGAATCTCGGTGACGTCATGATATTCCAGTTATCGCCACTCGTGAACATTGATAAGATAAGTATATCGTGAATGTCTTATATACAACCATTTGTGAACATTCATAAGATATTTTCTGTATGAGAACTATTTAACATGTTCCAGCAATATTCCAAAATTGCACATTCCTAAGGTGAACGTGCCTGTAATGTACTTAAGTTAAATGTTCAATTTGTAAATATTTATAAGAACCACTAAGTTAGGAATAATGTTACACAAGATATTGTGGAAATATAGGTACATCATTTGGACATTCATCTAATATATTTGTATCTGCGCTTAACAAATATCTTGGCTATATTATGCACTTACTGAACATATTTCGTAAAATATTGTAACAATGTTTTATAAATATGGGGGAATATTTTTTGCACATTAGGAACTTATTTTGTATATTCAAAAAATATTAGATGCTATATGGGATGTTTTCAGGTCGGATAGTAGTCGGAACTCTTAGTCCAAGTCCAAATCCAAAAAACGAAAACTTGATTTTGGATTGTAGGTTTATTAAAATCAGTTTTGTTCCTTTTTAAGAATAGTTTTTTTTAATTTTTAGTATATTTTTTAACTACCGGTATTAGATTTTTCTCCCCCTCCCTCCCTTAAACCTCCATTCGCTTAACCCCCGCCCAGACACAATTTCTGGGCACGCCACTGCTCTATGCACAGGGTGTCCCATTTTCGAGGTATCTCGGTTATTTTTAGAAAGAGGGAGTTGCGGCTTTCGGGACTCTGAACTACTTTTTCATAAAAAGAAAGGCTCGTATACAGAATTTGCATGCGGCCTCCTTAGTGGTGATTTTCAAAATTTGCCATTTTCAGGCACCCCCTATATCCGTTATACGCCAACTTGTTGAAATGGTAAAAATCGACCGTTATAGTTTTTCACGTAGAATTCAGTGGCGTACACGGTTTTTTCTAGGAGGTAAGAATTTTAAAATAAAAATTTTCAGAAGTAACGAAAATGGGACATCCTGTACAATGTTTGTCATTGTTACACCACTTTCAAACATAAAAAAAACACAGTGGTCCACCTGAAATTTTGAACACGGGCCTACTCTTCCGTAGTTACGCCACTGCTCTACGAGCGCTCATATGTTGTTCGTGTTAAGCTAATACAGGAGTAAAACCTCAGAGAAATAACCAAGGATAGAGGGAGTAAGAACAAACAGTAAATAGAGCCAACATCTTTTTGAGTGATGCCGCGTACTCGCGTACTCCATTGTTTACACCATTTTATTTCAAAATATACAGGTTTAGTAATGGGATTAAATTAAATGAAGGCACACCTCCCATTACGCTAAATTAACAAATGTAGGTATTAATTTCTTGTATGAAACAAATTTAAACTAAAACTAAATTGCGCTGTAATTATAGGAGCTAATTATCACTTTAATAAAATCGTCAAGAGATACCTCAAACCGTCCAACATGGCAACGCCGCCGTTGCCGCCGCGTTCATTACTGGGCGGTATTTGTTTTGTGTTCGCCCAGCAAGTCAAGTTTTCCGATGTTTACGTATCTATTTTTCATGCTTTCAATTGTTTTTTTTTATTAATGTATATACTATTTATTAGTATTTAGGATAAAGTGACTGATTTTGTATACAATGGGAAGCAAAAAGTGTGTGGTTTGTGGCCAAATTGATATTTCTCAGGATATAACCTATCACAGGTATACGTTGTTACACGGTCGTAATATTTGTTTACATCAGTAAATTTCCGTTAGAGTTTGAATGACTATACAAACGTGTGTATTTTGATTCTGTTGCTCCTTCTATATCCTTGGTTATTTCTCCGAGAGTAAAACCGAGAAAGTTGTTAATAATATCGATAAAAAAATACAATTCCTTGTAATTCAAATTCTTGTCCTGATGGTATAAAAATATAGGTACCTATTCCAGTGGTCTAGAAAATTTGAAAAGGTGTCAACATCTCATAATTAGTATACATTGAAAAACACTTCCTCAAGAAAACATTTTACAATATAATCTACACCTAACTTCAATTTTGTAAGCTGAAAAGTAATGACCATTCGGAGCACGCATACAGGCAAAGACAGTGAGGTCGCAAACCGCCCCTTACATACTTCATTTCAATATTAATGGCGCCGTTAACCAAACGTATTATTAGAAACACGAAACCTCTGGCCAAATAGCTAAAACAAAAAGTTTCACGCTAGAGTTTTTACGATTTTCGCTATGCTATGCGACGAATGGAATTACGAGCTAGAGTACGTAAATTACGGAAACTATAAATAGGTCACTGACTTTTGCCGCATAAAGCAAATCATAGGCGATTATCCAGAGGTAGCCACTTTTTGACTATTTCAAATTGCTGTCTTGCGAAATTCTAGATGCCTATAATGACATAGACACCTTAGTTTTGTTTCTCATTGAATCTATGGTCGTTACGACTTTACTTGATGACAAACTTAAGTTTGAAGGTTTTCTTTCTAGAGTTGCTTTTAGAATAACGAAAAAAGCATTTCTCTAGAGGTGAAAATTGGGTGTAGAGTTGGTATTCCATTCCATTTTAAATCATCTCAACCAATCTAAAAATAAAGAGATAGGCACACGGAGCAATGTAATATATATATTTTTTAAATATAAATATGTATTTTAGTGGGGCGTCTTTAGGCCTGGTTCCATAATTATTGTTCTTGAGCTGGCCATTTGGTGTCGCACCTTCGTTGCGTAAACAACTACGACCAGTTAAACATGCGTGTAAAATAGGCAAATATCAGACTCCCAATTTTCGAACAGTAAGTGAAAATATTTGAAAATAAGTTTTTCCCCAATTACAAAATAACCGTTTTTCTGCTACGCGAATCTAAAGAGCTTTAAGGAAACACTTATTTTTCTCGGATCGATCTTGGGGTATGATAATTCAATCAACAGCTTGGCTGATCAGTAAGGTAGCTCACCAAACATAGAACAAAATTAAACATTTATTGTTCTGTACGTAAATCATTAGGAGTATTTACTCACCATGGGGTTTATGCCCCCTTCCTCAGTTGATTTGCTGTACTTCATATTGGATCTGCAGGTTCTTAGTTGTTCAACATCCAACAGCCGCTAAACTGTTGGTATCCCATTTATCCCAACGAACATACAGCGGAATGTTTATATTTTCCGTAGTAGGTACCCCTTCTAGTAGCTCTAGAAGTCGCCAATGTCTCCTACATCTCACCGCTACTAACTAATATCAATTGGAATAAATAACACCTAGCCGATGGAACCCGTATCTCCGGTAGCTTAATTGGCCTATACCTGATATGCAACTAAAACATCCTTTATTGTTTATAATTACAGCTGGGTACTAAAAATCTTTCTTTATTAAATTTTATAATAAGTAATCACGATAGAAAAATATTTTTGAAACTATAATAAGCTTTATTAATAATGAATGTCACAAATAGTCTAAAAATGAATATTATACCGATATCATGTTTAGATTTAAAACGCATAAAAGTTATTAAACGAATCAGCAGTATATTTTTTGCTCTTCTAATACAGCCGATATTATACAAATATTTTACTTTTTAAAATATTATATTGCTGTCCTAAATAGTATTTAATTACATATTACAAATTATTATTTACATATTTTCTTTAAATATATATTTTCTCCGTGAAAATCTAATATTTTTTTAAAAACTTTGGCGCCCTGTATTGTTCACCCATTATATTATATTTACGTTTGGAAAAACGAACAGAAAGGCATTCATTTTCAATTTTTCGTTATTTTGAGAAACAGTTATCTATATAGCCCAAAACTATATTATATATAGAGATAGATACATTACCAAAGGCAACTTGTTTTGTTTCATGATTTTAAAAAGATGTTATTGTTTTCAAGGTTTCCAGTTTTTTTTAAACGATTTAGGTAATTTTGTAAATATAAGTAATCCAAAGCTTATATGTATACGATATATACAAGTCTATCAATAAACCACGGGCGTAGCCAAGGGAGGGGTTTCGGGGGTTCAAACCCCCCCCCCCCCCCCCCCCGAAATAAGCAAAATATTACCTAATATTATACCGAAAAAATACGAGGAGTGAAGAGTTAAATTATTATTACGTTTGAATATATTATGTAGTAATAGTAGAGCCTAGCGCCATCTTTTGACGAGAGGCAGACGCAGTTGCAGCCGAACTATTTTGTATTGTAGGGACACTTTGCGTTGTTTCTCGATTATTCGCCACGCCCCTAGGTCGAAATGAGCGGAACTTTGTGGAAGTTCGTGGAAGTTTCTGGACGGCTACTGGGCTGCTATATAAGCGGCGCCGCGGCGCGTGACCGCGCTTACGGCAGTATTGTTCCATGCGAACTCGAAGCGAATAAAAGTGAAAAGTGGTGAACGAATAGTGAAGAGAATTAAGTGTACCGTGTAAGTGAGTAATTTTAGTGCACTGTTATTCGATGACCTTGTTAAGGATAGATACGTGAATCATTATTACTGTCGAAAAATGGAGGGGAAGAAAAGGAAGGGTGATAAACCTAAAGGTATGGATTACTGGAAAAAGTGGTGTAGTCAAGGTCAAGAGGTTTCTAATAAAGAAACAAATTTGGATTTAGCTATCAAAGCTTCAGCTACCTTGCATGCTGATAAGAAGAATGCCTACCCCGAAATCTAGTTTGGAATGCCTAGATATGTGCGATAAAAACCTTTATCCTAATATTTACACATTACTACAAATCTTGGCTACCATTCCTGTATCCACTGCTACCCCAGAAAGGTCTTTCTCGAGCCTAAGGAGACTGAAAAACTATTTACGAAACACTACAAGTGAAAACAGACTTAATGGTTAATGAACATTCACTATGGAACAGAAATTCATGCAGATGAAGTAGTGGATATATTTAAAAGAAAAAGCCGAAGATTTCTTCTTTAATGGTTTTAGATTTTAGCGCAGAGGAACGAAATTAATTTATCCATTTCATTTAAAGTTAAGAACTTTATAAATATGTCGTAGTTTTTCGGATGAATATATAGATATTAAATTTCATGTAAGTATATTTTTGTTGTTTTATTTATTTCTCAAACTAAACCCCCCCAAAACTAAATCCTGGCTACGCCCGTGCAATAAACTATTTATTATGCATTAAAAAATAGGAAAGACTGAATTTAAGAAATACCAATGTAAACAAATTATCTCGTTTTCTTTCCCCCGACCCGTATAAGCAGTGTTATTTCTATTTCCGTGAGTCATCTATTCTTATATATATCGTTGTTTTACACCATGGTAGGTGTAGTTATTTTCCAAGTTTCGATTTTTGATTGTATTACAGAATCAAACCTACTGTCAGAAAATTGTCAAGGGGACAAAATATACTTAAAATAATCCAAGGAATTGGATTGAAGTTTTGCTATATGTTTACTAAACAGCCTGTATAAGGGTAAACAACCCAATTATGAAATATTAGACGTCGTAAAATATATACGCGGAAAATAGTAAAGATTACCTACACTAAAGGCATTCGCACACATACCCGTGTACCTAAACTTCATGGAAAAATTCAAGTTGTACCAAGAGGAAAGTGGTTAATTTAACCAGAATCCGTGTGGACTTAATATAACCACTTTTTTCTGTGTTATAATTATTGTTATATTGAATTGTATATACATAATTTGAAAGTGTGACCAGTTGAAGTGTGGTTGACAGTCTTTACAGGAATACTTGTCATTTTCCACTCATCCTGTAGATATAATTCATAACTGCTAGCACAGAATAAATAGCTTTGCAAGCCTCCTTATGGGCATGTGTCAAAAATAAGCGAGTCAATTCATAGAAAGGCAGACAGTATTTTACTCGTAAATTTGGTTCTAATATAATCTATTTGCATTGTAGATTAACGTAGAATCAAATAAAATGCACATTATTCATGTATTTAGAAGAGATTTCGCTAAAAAGCGATTCTCCTGTTGACACATGTCGCTAAGGAATTGTCTGTATTACTCATTAGTGTATGACTACGTTTATCCACAGAAAATATGGTTTATCTCAACGCGTTCGATCCGATTGAGAGAGGTTTGAATTCACTGGATAGGACTAAAACAGACGGCGTAGACCCTACAGATTGAAATTCAATCATATTTAAAAGTTCAAGTCAAGCCGCTATTTCCAAACAGAAGTTGGTCAGAATGTGCACCAACCTTTTGTGGAATAAGTATAGAGAGGATTGAAAACCGTAGGATTCAATACTGATGATGTAAACGTAGAATTAAAAAATATTTGACATAACTCAATCGGATCCATTTCAATCCGATCGAGTTGTCACGAGATAAACGTAGTCTATGCTGCTAGCAAATAATTAGCAATTCGGTTACCTGAATATTCCAATGATAGAGCTATGAGGCGTGCGGCGGGTAATTATAGAAAACAAATATTTAGAGGTATTGTATGCTTTTAGTTAGGATGGGGTTTGTTTTAATTATTTCGAGCTAAGCAGGCAGATATGGGTAGGCAGGTGAAGGCTTTGGCTAAGTAAACCTTGAACAATTGGGACTAGAATAATTAATTATTATTGTCGGCATTCCGTATTGTTGACAATCCATAAAATTTTTAGGAAAATAATTGTTGCAACTACAGCCATCTATACGTATGAAATAGACATTGTAGCTAGGTAAATATTTGAGGCATTTCGAACAAAGGAGTTGTACTGGTAGTGTACAGTTCCTTCGTTTTAATTACCTACTAGAGTCCGTTTACTGCCGAGTTAATTAAAATATACGTTCTAATAGCCTAGTAATGGGGTTTTTACTAGCAATAAAGATAAATTTCCTATATCGGCCAGAAAATTAGGTTAATTTCTCTATTCTAGTTTTGCTTGTCGTAAAATTTATGCTTCTGGGAGTTGAGTGACTGCCACAGGTCTTTCAAATTTAGAGCAAAACGTAAACACCTTCGAAAAATCAAGTTGGAAATGTTAGCATATAGTCTAGGTGAAGTCATAAGTCAGCAGAGACATTTTCAATTTGAAGTCATAACTTTTTCATAATTTGACTTCTATTAAAATGAAAATAAATTGCCACAGCACCACAACAGACAAACAGGTTCTGTTTGTTCAAGAATTATTTAAAGGCGCTGTATAAATAACACACGAAGATGTAGGAAGGGTCAGGTTGGTTCAACGACACTCTTATTAGTTTCGCTGTTCCCCCTTTTTATTGTTATTGTTGCATGTATTAAAATATGAAAGCTTATCTTCTTTTTCAGGTGAAAGTGATGCTGAGGGTGGCGAACCCTTCCAACCACCCAAACGCTGACACGGGGAGCTCGAACACCTTCTTCAGTTTGGACAAACGGAAGAAACAGGTCACCCTGGTGGATCCCTCGGTCTGCACCGGTTCTGCAGCCCCTGAAGATCGAAGGGTGGGGGTGGCCGCCCCTAAAATGTTCGCTTTCGACGCCATCTTTTCACAGGATGACTCACAGGTGCGTACGTGAATATAGATGCAGGTTAATTACCTACCAAATGGAGAATGTTGGCTGAATCGAAGTGAAGTCAAATCTTTGAATAAAACGCTTTCCTTTATCCTTGTTACAAATGACATATTTCAGCATCAATAGCTTGTTCCTCGACTTCTGTTAAAGACAACGCCAAGAGTCCCATTACGAACATCTTAGACATGCCCCAAGCGGGCGGCTGGCATAACATCGGGTTCAACAATTTCATTTTGTACGACAATAGAGCCATACAAATGCAAAATTTCCCCTGTAACGCCGACGTTATATCGTCTGATATCGCCGCCGACAGCTGATGTTAATAGATGCAAGGGATGAGTGTTCCCAAGTTAAATTAGAAATATTTCGCGCTGAACGTGACTCCGTGGCGTCGTCGACGCGATCCGACTGAGATTTGCGGGGATGGAAATCGTTTCTGAATGGGCGAAAAATTACCACGAAAGGGTCAGACCGTTGACTGAAGGTTTAAAAAGACCTCTCACGGATCCAGATAAAATGCCGAGCGCTTTTGGAGGCGAAGGACTATGGATATTCGAACTTTTTCCAATGATCGTAGTCATTCGCCTCCGCGCACCAACTCCATCTACTGTATAGCGGTATTATTATTTCTATTTAGCTCTCGTCCAGTACTACTGTTTAGCACCATCTATTTTCGATAATTACAATGACTAACAAAATCGATAATTAGTGGTAGGTTTCGTACTCGACAATTTCGTATTCCAAAAGGCTCGTTTGTGTTCGGGGCGGGGCAAACAAGTCTAAAAATAGACACGGGGGAGAAGGGAGAAGGGGCCAGTGAAATAATTCTACGATTTGGCTTTTATAAAATTAGGAATAGATTCAGGGTTGGGCGTATTTCAGTTTGATATTTGACGATTTTAACGGATTGGCAGATTTTTAAAATTCTCTTTTTTAGGATATAGTGATCTACATTATGTTGCTTCAATTTCTTACGTTGATTTGAAAAACAAAACATATGTCCAAAATGAAAACTTTGAGAAAAGTGAAAAAACTGATTGCCTTCCCTTTATTAGGGAGTATTTTTTAATGTACCTAGGCGTTTTTCTGGAAAAATGTTGAATACAGAAAGAGGTTGTTATTTATTTTTATTTTTTTAGCTTAAGTAACTAATAAAAATATATACTGTGTGTCCGGCGATTCAGTGCCCAAGGGGTGTAAACGATAAAAAAATTCTAATTGTAAGTTGACATTCTGTTTGGTGTTGCCCCAATAATTGGCCGAACCTATCAGCAAAGTCTAGAGAATACTAGCCTTTGCTATCAGTACACAGTGTATACAGGGTGTATTTTTGTCGAAAAAAAAACAAGGCCGGAGTAAACTGTACCCTCAATTTTAAAAGCTAGCTAGCTAGGACGTTAAAACGATATTATTGCTTATATTTGCCAAACTATGATACCACACCACTTAATCAGTGGCGGCTCGTAACTATTTAAACTTAAACAGGCGGGGCCAAATATCGGAAGACATTTAAAAATCAATGTGCCTAACTAAACCGGTGTAAAGTTAGTAGCCGATTTTCTGGCAGCAAAAAATTTTCCTCGCCCTTATTTCCACAAATTTATTTTGATAAAAATATAGTAGAAAAGGTAACTATTATTAAACCTTCTAAGCAGATTAAACTGGAGAATGAAGAAAAATATTCATCAAAAAATAAACGTTGAAATTTTTGGCTCCTAGAAAATTGGTTGCTAAGTGCTAAGTTCAGTTTTAAGTAGACACTTTTGTTGAATTTACGTGATCGCGTTTTTTATGTTCTGCCGTTTGATTTTTCTATATAGTTAAATCAAGGTAACGGCCTGCCCTCTATAACTGTTTAATTTGCAGTTTTTGCTCAAATTACATTGACGAAAATGAATTTCTTAATAAAAAAAACTAACACTGTTTTATGAAATGCTACTTTTATTAGTGATATAAACAAAAATAGTAAAAGTAGGTAAATAAGGATTTTTTAAACTGTTGACTATGTATGTACCTACATGTAGGAATTGAGATTTTTTAAGTAGGTATTGACTGAACACGCCAGAAAGTAATTACCCGTTTTCAGTCAGAATTACCTTTGAACATTTTTTGACAGAGAGGAATAAAATAAAATAGTTAAATGAGAAAACACATTTATTAAAAAAACACCTAAATACCAAATCCAGAAATATTGTCAACATAAATAAATTATATAAGTAAGAACATTTTAACGCATATACAATTATTATACAGGGTGTCCAACTTTAAAACTGTACAAATCCGTAAAATCTTCATTTTTAGAGATAAGAGCCTAAACTTTTTTTGTTTGAAAGGCCTTCAAAAACCGCTTCTTTTGACCTTCCTGCTATTATTAAAATGCAAATCCAGGGCCGGCTACCATTTTTTTATACCCCCAATTTTCTCGAAAACCATTTAGCGATTTTTTTATTTAAAATCTGACCCCACAGCGTTAATCAGAACACCCCAAAACCCCTATATACCAAATTTGAATAATAATTTTTTCAATGATTCTACAGCACTCATGACCCATATAAAGTTTCATAAAAATTCAGCATTTTGAGATGGCACAGATAAGAATATTCTGTATATTTTGTATTGGACCTTTACACACCAATACCTTGAGTGGTCCTATAGACCACTGAACTGTTTTGAGGGGATTCCATGGCAATCTTGACTTGGCAGATACCTTTAAAAGTCCTATTTTGCTCAACTTTGACACCCTGCAGAGTGGAACTCCCTGTATATTTTTTATTCAAATTTGGTGTATAGGGGTTTTTGGGTGTTCTGATTAATGCTGTGGGGTCAGATTTTAAATAAAAAAATCGCTAAATGGTTTTCGTGAAAATCGAGGGTATAAAAAAATCGCAGCCGGCCCTGGATTTGCATTTTGAAAATGACGGGACGGTCAAAAGAAGCGGTTTTTGAAGGCCTTTTAAACAAAAAAAAGTTTGGGCGATTGTCTCCAAAAATGAAGATTTTACGGATTTGTACAGTTTTAAAGTTGGACACACTGTATGTTATTTGTTTTGGCAATAATAATAGTCCCCCACTAGTCAATAGTTTCACAATGTGTAAGAAGAGTTTCAAGGCTAAAAAAATTCGAAGTCTCGCCCGCAGCTCTAGGGTTTACTATAGATCCCAACGTACCCGTTGAAAATAAACACCATCTATGGAGCTGGAAATATAAAATTTTGTGTCTGTATTTTCTGGTCGTGTGTGGTTGATGTAATATACGATTTATATTAAAGGGAAAAGGATGGAATGATACCCCTGTTTAATAAGTGTATTTGGGCGGGTCCTTTCCCCAAGTAAATTTCTGGTCGCGAAAGGGAGCAGTGAAAGGGGCAAATAATATTGTAATGAATCTCAAAAATCACAGTCCAAACTCGTTACCTTGGTTACCACCTTTATTGTTTAGCCTTCAAAAATCACAAATAAACTTGTCAGATTACTGTCACTGCCCAAGAATATTCTTTCAGCTCCAAAATTCGCACAAAATCGCTTTCTAACCTTTCACTTTCTCCAGGCCCAATTCCCAGGGCTTAATGTCAAGTAAAACCCTGTCAAAAGTCAAAATCAAGATATTGCCAGACTCGAAATGTCCCATCTGTAATTCCCACCGAGCTATCCCAGTATACCCCAGAAAACAGTGTGCTGTTTTCTAGACTTTGCTTCGAGTCAGCGACACCGACTGTGAATAATTGTTACTTCCGCTAGCCGCAAGATGGCTCCGGCGAAGATGCCAGAAGATTTTCGATATCGATCCGCTTTAATTTCTGGTCCGGAATGTAGAGGGTGCCAGCGGGCTCCGGAGATGTTTTTAAATCGGCACGCTGTTCCATGGGCGTAGATTCTCTTTTTAAATCTTCACCCAACGGTCAGACCATTATTCGATCGTGTTGAGTTTGGACTGCTGGAATTATTCGACGGCTGAAATTTGCCTGTATAGCTATTCAAATACACTTTATTTCGAGGTCGAAAAGTGTTTTTTAAATACACGGTGTCCCAGAAATAAGAGCCAACATTGTAAACCTGTATCTATAGCTCATCAAAAGCAATAACTTTTTTCAAATGTTAGTTTTCAAGATAAAATTTCCGTTTTTGTTACCCGCCATTATACAGGGTGGTTAAAAACAAGAAATCCTAAAATCGAGTCAAGACTAAAATACTTCTGTTTTTTTAAGAATAGTAGGTACAAATCTTTCAGGAAAAATATGTTTAGTATCAAAATGCTCAGATTCAGTCAACGTCATTTTTTTTAATAGCATGGGATCTATTTTTTTAATAGCATGGGATCTATTTAAATTCTACCATAGGTGAAATTTGCAATTATTGATATTTCTAACTGTTTTCGGTAGTAAGAAATTCTGATAGAATTGATGCTATATCAGATTTGAAAAAGCAAAAACCAATTTATGAACTCATAGCTTTGTTCCAACAGTAGTCCTGAATCAGTTCTAGCTAATCAGAATGCGGAAAAGTAATTCCAGAACTGTTTTCAACCAATTAGTTCGCCGAGAACCGGTTCAGAACTGCTGTTGGAACAAACCCTATAAGATTCCTTGCTCTGATGTTAAAAATTGTTTTAAAAAAATGATACTGACTCAAGGTTAGTTTATAGGATATTCGGAGACTTGGAAGGGAAGGGGTGGTGAGAGAGGCAAGGGGACGAAAGAGTGAATTTAAGTTGATAGCATTTTCACGTTAACTTGACGCTTGCTGTCAAAGGCGTGTTTCTTGTTTACTTTAGTTTACACGTAAATTTCTTATATCTATATATTTCTTTGGCTATTTTCCCTCTTGAAATGTCTGTTTTTTTTGTTTTCGACTTTAGGTAACAGCTTTTTGAAATCAAAAAGCTTGTCGAGCGAAATGTTCAAAAAAGTAGGCACCATTCTTTTTGGACAGTGATTGGTTGACAAGCAAGTATACTTGGCGAAGTACGCGTGGGTATTATTTGTACAATTTGCGCTACAAGATTTTTGACTCCAAAAAGATTGAATTGTTACGTATAACAAAGACAAAGCTACACAATAGACTGACCGTCGTTGAAATTTCCACGAGTTAGGTACTACACCAAATATTTTGCATATTTTGTTTTATAAAAACTAATAACTAAATCAAAATACCTGATGAACGTCAATTTAGTATCGAGTACAATACTTTATTCTTGACTTCAATTTCATTTTTTTTATTTTTAACCACTTTGTATGTTATTTCGAAATTTTGAATATAGATATGGACTTTACAGAACAAGCAAGACTTTTCAAAGCTCAATGTACAGCACGTATGTGGGGATTCAACATTTTGACCCATAAAATGGCTTTTTTCGATCTGTAGTGAGTAACACGCATAATTTAAAACTTTTGGTCAATACAAATTTTAATCTAAGTAATTACTTACATTTTGAGACAAAAATTATTTAAAATATTTATCACAATGGCCGTCATAAGGCTTTTTGCGCAAATTCGAATAACAGCCATTGTGACAAATATTTTTGAATAATTTTTGTCTCAAAATGTGAGTAATTACTTAGATTAAAATTTGTATTGACCATTTTCTAAGTATAGTTAGGTCACACACTGTATAAGGGGTTTTCAATTTTGAATTTATCAATTTGGTATGATTTTTTATTCATTTTTAGAAGTTCTCAAACATACAGGGTGCGGCGCGACCGTGCATTAAAAGTATCTAGAGAACCAAACGGAATAAAAATCTGAAAATTTGTAAACTTAGGTTATCGGACCCGGCCACCTGAACTAAAATATTTTCAACTGTCTGCAACTTCCGGTTTTATCGGAAGTTGACGGCTACTTCCTTATTTCAAAAGGAACACCCTGTATATTCTTACATATTAGGATTCCTTGCTAAATTTTAATAACAATTTGTTTAACAAACCGCATACTTAAACCTCATAATTTTTGAGGTATTCAACATTTTTTGAAATTTTTTACATTTGCGGGAGTTGATACAATTCTCCCTAACTTCAAGACAGTTGCAAAAGTTCGAATTTTGTCCACGCCTTTTTATAGTTGGAAGGTTGTATGCTACTAAGAATAGTATTAAAACTAAACTTCCTACTAAATTTTATGTCGACTTTGTCTAAACAACTACCTACATACCTAAAATCAATAGTTTTGCGTCTATTTGCATTTTTTTCCAATTATTCTTGGCTCAGGCATACCATCCAGAGTGCTTATATAACGAATATTTTGGAAAACACATTTTTATTTAAGATGAGGTTTAAGTATGATTCATTGGGCACACTAACATTAAAATTTAGCAAGGAATCCGAATATATAATAATATAGAGGGTGTTCTATTTGAAATAAGGAAGTTGCCGTCAACTTCCGGTATAACCGGAAGTTGTAGAAAGACGAAAATATTTTATATCGCATATCGTTCCGCTGAGTTTATCTAGACTGTCTCCAAAACAATAGATGCCATCTAAATATAGATATATAATTCGTTCGGCCACGCAAAACAAGTCGATACCTACGTTAAATTCATTTTGTCCATTTCCCGTACTGCAGCTGCTGTCCTAGCAGTAAGATTTACTGCCCCAAGCAAATTACTATCAATCGATGCGCACTTATTTCGGCGAAAGGGACCCTCGAAAGAGCCTCGCCGGGCGTCCTTACCCCGCTAAGTGTCCCGACGAGAGAAAGGAATCCGAATTCTTAAAAAGATTGAACACGACTTTTACATTTGTGTCCCTCGGTGCTCATGGATCGGCGAGAAAGAGCGAGAGGGGAAACGTGGAAACGCGAAAATTGCGGGGCTGAATAACGCCAGCATAACTCACGGGCTTTAGAAATTTCACTGCAATTGCCTTCGTTAGAAAAGGAACGATTTTTGGGGAGACTCCAAGAGCGCGCCGTGCTTTATTTCGATTTGGGAGCTCCCGGTTGCGCAACACTCGACAATCAGGAAATGTAGCTATAGGTAAGGCAAGAATATACGTATTTAAAAAATAATAAACATATTACTTCCGAACTTCATTAATATTTTCAATGTTTAACTCTACGGCGTCTTGCAGGAAGTTCCGACTAACTCTATTGGAAATTTTGGAAATTTTTCATTACGGTACAGACTGGATTCCAAACGGAAGACCTGTTGACCACTTAACATAAAATCGTCATCCAAAATATGATTTTTCAGTAAAAACTAAGGGAAATTCGAGGGTGTATTCGCATTCTGAATACCAAAGTCAATGAAAAAAATATTGCCACAAATATTTTTTGTATAATAATAAAATCTAATTATTTACTTAACCAAGCATTAGCGAACCTGTAAGTAGTATTTCCAAGTATTCATTTTTTTTAATAACTTCCGGTTTTAGCGAAAGTGAAAGGGATTTTTTGTATTTTACAACTTACACTTTTAATTTAACCTTTATACGAGTATAATTTCTTTTTCACGGTAGGTACTTTGACCTATTTGTCTCCAACATTTTCCGAGGTATTTAACAAAAAAGCTTTATCAAACCAGATACCATGGTATCTTACTTGCCTCCCTGACGTTTGGTCCAAGTACCAATTCAACATTTCTATTACATTTTTGGCACTTTTTTCATTTTGAATGTACAGGGTCGGTTTTCCGAAATCTAGCTAGTCATCGAAATAATTGATAGTTAGAAATTTTTTAAAAGAATGTCAGGGTACCTTGTGCACCCTTCAATTTATTCAACAAGAATAATTATTAAATGTGTGAATTGTGCTTGTTACTAACTTTTTTAAAAAGTTAAAAAAAGTTCGAATTGAATAAAAATAAGAGCACCCTAGCATACTCTTAAATAATTTCTGACTCTCAATTGTTTCCATGGCTAGATAGAGATTTGGGAAAACCGATCCTGGTAATTAGAAAATGATTCCATGTTTTTATACATATTTGACCCTGTAGATTTTGAAAAATAAAAGATAGAGATAACCTTTTTCTTCAAAAGTTTTTAAAAATGATAAGAACTTTCAATATATACGGGAAAATGGAATGTTTCTAGGGATAAAATATCGATGGCGTCACAGCCGCCATTTTTCCAAACATAAAAGAAAAACAAATTTTCACTCATAATTGGACCTTAGAACGCAAAAACGAATTTATGAATTATGGATTCATAGGTTGGTTTCAACAGTAGTTGTGAAACAGTTCTAGCGTATCAGAATGCAGAAAGGTAATTCCATAACTGTTTTGAACCAATGTGATCGCTGAGAACCATATACCTTCGAGTAAAAAAATTATTCCAAAAAATTTGACACTGACTGAAGGATTGTTGACTTTAAATTATTCCTAATTTAGGTTAAACGTCAAATGACTTTGGCAAACACAATAACTTTGAAATACAACGTTCAAATTTGTTATTTGATATTTTATTGATAGATATTATAATAGTTATTTGTGTAACAAGGCACTGAATGTGGAATTTAATTGCCGAAATAAAAAATAAAAATAAACCTATTTAAAAACAATAAGACATTTCAATTTGTTTTCTAGTAAAAATCCACATATTGATTTTTTCTAGAAAAAAATGCATATTTTCAAATTTTCCGAGGCCACACATGTTTTTCATTTCGGTCCTTTCTACTCGAGTTTCATAAAAAAAAAAGAGACGAACTCCACCGCATAGAGGAAATTCCAATTCAAATATTTCCACATATATGAGGAATATTTAGCTTTGTGTGGAACACTTAATTAAATCATGGTCAGTTATCCGGGGGTGTATTGAATATCCATGAAATGCCTCGGCAGAAGGGTATGTAATTAAAATTGCTCTTTCACAAATTAAAAATAAAAACAACCACAAGGAGGAGATTCTCTGACTATAAATTAGAATAATGAAATGGAAATTTTCTATTTATAAAAATTCAGATGACAAATTAAAAAAAATTGTCTTAATTGGATTAGGTAGGTATCACAATTTGGTTAAAGTAGAACGTAATGATTTGCTACGATATACATGAAAACAAAAGCGGAAAGCAGTGACGACTGATGACAGGTTGGTGGCCCACGGGCCCAGAGCTGCTAGGGGCCCACCGCAGGACGACTCAGAATCTCTAATATCGGTTACATACTCGACGCCCCAGGCCCAGGCCTACTGCGGGAACGCGAAAACTAGAAATAAAATTTTAAACAGGGTTTCTTAAATGGCGGCATACTAAGGCCCAATTATGACCGAAAATTTGAGTTTTTGATGTTTGGGAAAATGGCCGCTGTGACAGAAACATATACCATTTTTTCCCTAAATATTGAAAGTCCTTATCATTCTCAACAACTTTGATAAGAAAAGATTTTCTGTATCTTTTATTGTTTAAAATTTACAGGGTCAAATATGTAAAAAAAACACGGAATTTTTTCTAATCACCAGGATCGGCTTTCCGAAATCTAGCCATGGAAACAATTGATAATCAGAAATTATTTAAGGGTATGTTAGGGTGTTTTGTGCACCCTTAAACTTAATAATAATAATAATTCTCACCCTCACAATACTCCAAACTAGGAGTACCCCAGAATCAAATGAATGCTTGTGCGGGGGAAGGGGGCAATTACTATTATTTTGTCTTCGTTGACATTTGCGGCTATAGGGCCGAATTTTTCCCGATAGAAATAGGATACAGCATTCGTTCAAGTACTACAGAAAACCCTAGAAAACCGTATTAATCCCAGTGAGTGTAGGGCAATAATTAGCAAATCACACTGATAAGCTATTAAGGAGCAATACCGTGAATCCACAATTTGTCCAGCGCTCTTGGCCATCAGCGATCAGCGGTGTTTCTCTATAAAGACACTGTGCGCGTGTGTAGTCTGTCTCGAACTCGATTCGAACCAAGATCTATCGAAGGCAGAAAAACATGCAGTCTAAATAGTTCAGCGACGCTACGAACGTCGCCAACGCGGCCCCCTTCGACTGGAATATATATATTTTTTTGTAACAATACTCGTAATAGCAAACAAGCTAGTAACAAGCACAATTCAAAAATTTAAAAAATAATCCAGTTGAATACATTTAAGGGTGCACGCTGCACAAGGCACCCTAACATACTCTTAAATAATTTCTGACTAACAATTATTGTTTCCATGGCTAGATAGGGATTTCGGAAAACCGTTCCTGGCGAATAGAAAAAAAATCCATATACAGCAAATCTTTTCTTACAAAAGTTATTAAGAATCATAATAACTTTCAATATATAAAAAAAATAGTATGTTTCTATAGGAAAAATATCGATGACGTCACAGTGGCCATTTTCCCAAACATCAAAAAAGCAAATTTTCGATCATAATAATTGGACCTTGGTGTGTCCCATTTAAAAACCACTGTTCCAAATTTTATCTTCAGTTTTTATGTTCTCGCAGTATGCCTGGGGCGTCCAGTGAGCAATGCGCATAATTTTTACTGTTGGTCAATACAAAGTTTAAGTTGAATTATTCTCTATGTACTTTTGCGAGCTATCTCGGTTATTTTTAGAAATAGGGAGTTGCGGTTTTCGGGACACTGACCTACTTTTTCATAAAAAGAAAGGCCCGTATACAGAATTTTCCGCCGGCCTTCTTAGTTTTTTAAATACAAGGTGGTTTTTAAAATTTGCCATTTTCAGGCACCCCCCTATATCCGTTATACGCTAACTTGTTGAAATGGTAAAAAATCGACCCTTGTAGATTTTTTCACGTAGAATTCAGTGGCGTACACGGTTTTCTTCTAGGAAGTAAGAAGTTCCAAATATAAATATAACCTGCAAAGCTATCGAAAATGGGACATCCTGTACCATGTTTGTCATGGTTACAGCACTTTCATACATAAAAAAATCATAGGGGCCCACCAGAAATTTTGAACACGGGCCTACTCTTCCATAGTTACGCCACTGGATATCATATTTGGATTTTGGATCGATATTACAATGTGTTCAATACAAACGATATTTTTGTCTATGATGCCTGTGCCACAAACTATTTTGTTGTGATGTTGCAGCTTGTTTGCACCGTTTCGTTTTTGTTGTTGCAGAGTGAAGTGTGCTCAAGTGCTCTGACTGACGTCATACACGCAGTAATCAATGGTACTGACGGTTGCCTATTTTGTTTCGGACATGCAGGACTAGGTAAGTTTTATTTTATACAGTGTTGTTGTGGCTTAAAAACCAAAATAATTTGCAGTTGGTTTTCGAAATTTGGGGTAATTGTCCCATTTCATCTCATAGAGTTCGGAGCGACAGTGCATATAAACAGGTAGATTAATACGGTTTTCTTGGGTTTTCCATACCTATTGCATAATCAGCTGGTATCATCATTTATCATCATCATAGGCCCGGTATATTATTATGTAGGTGGAAATTCGTTGTCAGCTCATTCTCTAGAATCGGGAACCAAGCATTACAATGCACTTTTCTCATCACAACCGCGTAATGGAAAAACTTGGGCAATAAACCTCTTCCAAACGAAATGCTAATGAAGCCGCGCCCCAGGAGCAGCTTCGCAGCCCGTACACGGGCAGATTCCCCTTCCAGCGCCGTAATGCCCCATTCCCATGCAAACTGTACCCTGGGATTCCCCGCGAACAGAAGTGTCACGTCTTATTCGGGGATATTTATGGCGCGGGGCCTTGTTTTGGGCCGAATTTCCCGGCAGTTTTATTTTCGCAGTTATGCGAATCGCGCCGGAGTTCGAGAGGTGGGAGTGTGGGGCGTCTATTTCTTTCGAAGTGCGGTACTTTCTTTTTCGATTACTATTTGCCTAACAGACAAGGAAAGTGATTTGTTGGATAAACGACCTGGAGGGACCTGGAAACATCAAAGTCTACTTTTGCGACGTAAAATAATGTCTGCCGCAAAATTTGGCGGAAATGTCGCACGTTAATTCAACCATTGCTTTTGAGAATAGTTTCAACCGCAACAAATTCCATCAGTGAAAATCAGAGACGCCAATAGTGATGTGTTTGTGACGACAGTGGCGTATTTAGGGGGGGGGCAAAGGGGGGCAATTGTCCCCCCCCCCCAGAGCTGTCGAAATAAACGAGATTTGTAATATCAAAATTAATAATACCAAAAATTATATACCTACGCCTGGCCTAATCTGAAAATGCAGTGAACATAATTAAAAATTTATATTAGAAACAATATTAGCGAAACCGACTGAAATGGGTTAAATACTCCTTTATGTATACCCTGAAATACCCATATCTCCAGAGGAGATATTTGACAACCTCAAGACCAAAAAAAAGAATACTTGATTTTGTGATATAGATTTTACTGATTCGAAGAATTATTTTTATGTTATACAGGGTGTCCGGTAATAACTTAAAAAATTAAAAAGAAAAATGGAGAATATGACGCAGATGTTTGGTTTTCGAGATGCAGGGTGTTGAAATTGAAATTTTATTTTCGATTTTTTTAAGTACCTACCTAACTTTTTGAGACGACAAAATTTTCTCGCAAAAAAAAACAACAAGTTAATTAAACTGTCAAAAAAGAAATGTACTTGTTTATTTAAATTTTATTTTGAATTTAATTGCATACGATGCAGAAATTTGAAAATTTCTCGAAAACGGTCACCTTTGGCGTTATTCACCAAGTATACCTTTTTGCTTAGAAAAAGTGTAGGAAGAGGATACATTCACAAAATGTCGTAAAAGTTTACTGTCAAATTAAATCAAATAATGATAGCGTACGCAGCGCCCTCTACAGATTGCACCAAAAATAATACCAAATTATGACTTCTCTTCCCAAAAAAAAAACCGGCTACCAAATTTTGCAAGAAAATTTTGTCATCTCAAAAAGTTACTTAAAAAAATCGAAAATAAAATTTCAATTTCAACACACTGCATCTTTAAAACCAAACATCTGCGGACCCATGTTCATATGAACTTTTCGTCATATTTTCCATTTTTCTTTTTAATTTTTCAAGTCGGTGCATTTATTTCCGTACAACCTGTATTTATTTATTTTAGAAAATAGGTTTTCCTGCTCCCTCCCTCGTAAGTTCACTTTACATTACATGCTCGCTAACAGGTCCGAAAGCGAAAGTGAAATGTTCGAGGTTCCCTGTTGCTAGGTACAAAAATTATTGCCTAGCAACGATGCAACGATTATGCAGCAAGGACCTTAAAATCATTAATAAAATATATGTAGCAACTTGAAACTGGCGTCAAATTTAATATTTTTTACATCGATTGTTAATTATGAACTGGTTTTGATCAAAAAGAATACGAATTATACCAAAGAAAAATTAAGAATATGGTTATATCTTTTAGTGTCAAATAATCTGGCTAAATAGGAAAGTGAAGCAGCAGTGAAGATAGCGCTGGGTTAAAAGCGTCAGGATAGTAATCCGTAGGTCACGGGTTCGAGTCCCACACAAAACCCATTTTTTTTTATAATTGCTGCATATTCTACTTCTTATATTTATTACTGATTTTAATTTTTAGTAATTGAGCAATGGTTATTTGAATATTATTACTCACAATCTACTCCATAGCGTTTAATTAAAATTACCTATATCTTTTTTATAACAGTAACTTGTCAGTCGGAAGCAGGAAAAATTTTCTTCTTTTTTGTTCATTAAAATTATCGACAGAGTTTTGTTATTTATAACTGATTGCCCCCCCCCCCCCCCATCGACGTTAATCCTGGATACGCCACTGGGTGACTAACTACACATAATAACGGTCCTGATATAAATTTAGTTTATATACTATTCCAACTTGTATGTGCCTAACTTACAGAATCAATCGAAATATAATATAAATAAATATGATCTTTCCTATAAACATGTTAAGTGTTTTTTTTAAGTATATTCTTGATATCTTCTAAAGAGTCAGTTATGTTAATAAAATTTGGAGAATTTCGATAGGGCTCTAATAGCCCATTAGAAAACTTTACATTTTCCTGTCTCCGATAAACTTCCATTAGATTCTAGGAAAACAAGCGTCTCAAAATGCATAAAAATCGTTTCAGATAATAGTTGGCAAGGTCAAATGCAAATAAAATTATAGGACATTATGTACCAAGGGACTAAATTACATCTTTTAATCCCGAGGGTGAAAGTCACTTTAGTCCCGTGGGACATACGCTATTTTTTGCATCGCAGAAACTAAAATTTGAATATTGACATGACATTATGTAAAAAAAAACATTCAACATTACCAATTTACTACTTTGCACCGTTGTAGCGAGGAAACTGTTTGAGATAGATCAAAATGAATTTAACGTTTCTGTCTTAACTTAACTACTGGGCTACGCCTATTGCTGCTATGTCAACAATGAGTTGAGAATATTCGAAATAATGAAAGTTTGACCAACCTACATATATTATATTCTAGAAGCTGACATTCAAGGTAACTATTGGACGCGAATCAATTTCTTCAGCCGATGTGCCTTTTGTGTATAAAGTACGATATAGGTTGACACCAGTTACATATCTACCTTGTGTATATGGACACAGTTAGGCACCAAATCTGTAAGGTCATAAAAGTCTCCGCCCCCCAAGACTTATTTAGGAAAATAGACTCCGAAGGCGAAACAAAAAGCAATCTCCTACCTCGCTCTCGGTAAGTAGCCCGTAAATTCGAAAATTTGCAATTTGATGAACGGATCCCCCGGCTCCGGAAGGCGCATACAAAGCGCTGTATTGGCTCGGACCATTTTTCAGGGCGTCGATAAGCCCTTAATCCGTCCTTAGGATAAATACCGCGCCTATAAGGGAACTCGAAGGGATACCATTCGCGTGGATTACACTTAAAACTGCGAACGTCATTAAATCAAGATTAGAAAAACGGGGGAAGGTTTTTATGTGATTATTTCGCCTTATCGCGACGACTCAAGGCATTGCTGGTGATTCAGTCAATCGGGCAGAAGATGGCGGAGAAGTTTTTGGAGTTATTAGGGACTATACAGGCCGCTTCAGGTCTTTCTTCTTTATATGGGGACCTCAAGAAGTAGTACGTAACTCCCTAGTCTCGTATAGCTCGGCATTAAACCATTTGGATTTTGAATTTGATACCTATTAGCTCAAAATATAACTACAAATATCTTCTTCATTGTAGGCCAGGAAACGAAAACATGAATTCGGAAATAAATAGTGCTCAACGGATTATTGTTTTAAGTTGCAGGGTTGGCCCTTAGGAGTAACATTCCAAAAGTCCCCAGCCGTGGACCTTATGCGTTAAGCGATAGGTGGGTGGAAAGGGCCGGTTTTAAGGTTTTTCGCTATTATCTGGAAAATTGAGCGTTCTAGCGAAAAGGTCATTCCATACAAAATGAAAGAAAATTAAATTTTCTCTATCAAAAAGGTTCTATTCATTTTTTTGCTGAGAGCAGTAGTTAAAGATGTAGACTAGTTTGAAAATGCGAAGAGCTGGAAAAAAATGTGCGTATTGTGGGAAGTAATGCTACTCAAGTAGAAAATTTTACTATATTATTATTTACAAGGCAATATCAAGTAAATGGTCGAATTCATCGTCAATATCATCGTCGGCGTCGTTGTCATTAAGGCTGATGATTGGAGGGCCGTTGGTACTCGAAGTGCAGCAAGTTTTGTTTTGCACCCGCAAAATATGTTATTTAGGACGGATTCTGGCGCAACTGGGTCCGTGCTTGTGACAGGGGTGAGGAAGCCATCCGATCCCCTCATCCATCCCCAAGCAGTTGGCTCCTGCTGTTGATCTCCATATAGCCATTGCTAAACCCGCAAACAATAATAATTCGTCCTTTGTAGTTTAAAAAGATGTGACACAATCTTGTCTAAGCACTCAATACAAAATATTAGCTAATGTAGACACGCATATATATATATTGATACAAACCTGCAAGTGAACTCTAAGGGATGAGTGTTGGCGAGCAGCTCCTCTGGTAGGTGGAAGTGCCTCAAAATCAGGCTTTGGCTTTGTTTAGGCTTTAACAAAGGCCTGGTGTCGTACCCGGTTCAGGTCTGCTCTTTCTGGGGCCTGGTACAATGCGAACAAAAGGCGCTCTCCTGCATCAGCTATCATATCCTGTGTTGCTAAGGGATCACAGAAGACTTTGTAGGTGTCTGTGACCTGCTCTCTGCCCTTCCTTCAATACATATACATCAAGGTTGTTGGACAAGGTTGTTGGAGTTTATGGAGTTTAGAGGTTGCATCGTAACCACATCGGGAGGTCAGCCAATTGGAATTTAGAGTAAAAAAGCGCGCGAATACGTCACTCAGTTCCCAAGTTTGAATAATAGTATAAATAATTAATGATTTTCGCCCAATTTAAGTGAAGATGCAATTTTTAATTGCATTTGTACGAAAGCGTAAAAGAGGTACAGCAGAGAAAAATGTATAATTTCGTAAAAAAGTAGGAAATTATTTACTATTATAGCCTGAATATAGAATATACAAGGATTTTGCATAATTTCGTCGTATATAATTTCTTACTTTTTAACGAAATGATCAAACTTCCTACTTTTTTATGAAATTATAATTTTTCTCTACAGTGGTCCTTCGAAATGTAAAATTCATATTCAAAAAACTGGCAGAAAGCGGGAAGAACGAAGGAAATAATGTTGTAATCAGGAAAAGAAGAATACACATAACATTGCGTTATTGGATTTATATATTAATAATAAAAATAATAGTACTAATTCACAATTTTCCTAATTTTTTTGGCTATTTGTGACGAAGTGGCTTGCACTGAAAATGAATATAATTGTTTTTGCTGTTGTTTTTAATTTGATTTCCTCTTTTTTTTATTCATATCGTTTTCTTGTCTTTTGTAATTTTGAAACCTCATTCTAATAAACACCCTTAATTTTCAGAAAGATTTCAATAAATCAGTAGGTACGTCAACATTCCTTGATATATATTGCATAGTGTTAGTGACAACTTTGATTTTATCTTTAAAATCTTGTTTGTGCAGCTTGCAAAAATATTTTTCCATTTGTTTAACAGTAACTTTTTGTTCTGTTATTGCTTGGCGCTTCTCTGTCCGTATACTTATCTCAGAAGGCACGGTTTCGGGTGGCAAATGCAAAGATGGGATAGCTAAAATGTAACAATAATTATTATAAACTCCTGGTTAAAATTAACGCACCGACATAATAAATCCCCACAAAAATTGCATTTTTTTAAATAAATTAATGGAAATTAAGTGAAAATCGACAAATTGCATTATTTAATTAGTTTAATAGTGGTAAAGGTCCAAAGCCTACTATCACAGACCTATAAAGCTATATAGGTCTGTGCTACTATATTCTTGTTAGAAACGCAAAATAATTTAAAATATAATTTGAAATTTTGTATGTAGGTGCGTTAATTTTGTCCAGGAGTATATTATAATATTTGTTAGAAACTGTAAAACTGTTCTAGTTCAATAGGTACTTGTATTTAGATAAAAACGGGAACAAAAGTATATACCGTGTGTCCAAGGATTGAGTGCACGTGGGATGTGAATGACAAAAAAAATTCTAGTTGAAATTTGACCTTTTGGGGATCAGCCCTTCTTGGCCAATCTGGCATACATTATTTTTAAGTTGTTATTTAAGTGTCTATTCAAGAAAGTCTATAACACTGTATAATTTTAAATCAAAGTTGGAAGCACATTTTTGTAACTTACCGGTTTTCTTCAATTTCTTTGGAGCACAACCCATAAGCCTGGATTTAATTCCATCTTCGAAATCATCATGTTGGTAGTGCTTTGAACATATTCATGTGTTAACTTTATATGCAAAAGCTGGCGTTTGATGGCACAGTCGTATCCACTCTTTGGAGATGATATCATCTTTAGGAAAGGTGAAAAAGCTAACCCGCTCAATAATTTATTTGTCATCAACCTTACGGTATTTGCTTGAGCAACTAGCAATCCCACAGGAATGTCCATCAGGCATCTACCAAAGTTATTATGTAAATATGAATTGAGAATTTAAAATATCTACGTGAATTTTCTTACTTATATTTATGAAAAACGGTTATTAGAATCTTAAAACTCGAAAACTAAAAGCACAGACCGCACAAAAACGACGAAAAGGAACTGACGGACGTCACCAACATGGCGTCCCGATACGGGTAAGATCGTGGATTTTCGTTTCCCTAGTTACGATGCAACCTTTAAACTCCAACAATTAAACTCCAACAACCTTGCATATACATTCAGTTTTCGTGATAAGATCTACTGACATGAACTTTAAACAGCAAAACCATGGTTTTTCATACTTTTCGCATTTTCAAAGTATCATACACCCTTAAGTACTGCGTACTGCTCCTAGCGAAAAAATAATGAGGACCTTTTTGGTATAAAATTCAATTTACTTTCATTTCGTATACAATAACCTTTTCGCTAGGACGCTTAGTTTCCGGGATAACAGCGAAAAACCTTAAAAACGGCCCTTTCCACCCCCCTAACTCCTAACGCATAAGGTCCACGGCTGGGGACTGTTGGTATGTTACTCCTAGGCGACAACCCTACAACTTAAAATAATAATTCGTTAAGCACTATTTATTTCCGAATTAGGGGATTTTTTGGTATTCGTTTCTTGACCTATTGGTTTTGGTACATTTCTTCATATTCTGCTCAGCCCTATTTAAAACGGTTTATCTGTCGACTTCTACTATTACAAAGTCCTCGAAGCACCAATAGCCACTGAGAGACTTCTACTATTCCAAAGTCCTCGAAGCACCAATAGCCACTGAGAGAAAGAGATCAATAACCATGAACGATTATTATTCTAGTGTACGCTCAACTGGCTAGAATACCTTACAAAATAACATTACCGTTTGCAGTGTCTTACTGGCGAAACACGGGCTTCATGGACTGGACAAAGTTGCAAAAGATGTTCTTTACAAAGAAGGGGCGTTTCAAATACTACTTCAACTTGCTGACCGATCTATTCAGCTTATGGCCAATTTTATGATACGGAACAATAATAATAATTATAAGAACGAACTTTGCCACTTTAACAGTTGGGTTTTGGCCTTCGCTACGTAACCGGCGGGGTTGGATGTTAATTAGGGCTTTCGGCTCCGATAAGTGCCCCCCAGAGTGCTATAACCTGTCCACTCGCACTATTTATTCAAATTTGGTTCGATAGTTACGTACGGTTCACGCCCGCCTCACTTGTTACCTTTCCCGGCTACAAACTCGGGATAATGTGGAGAATTGAAGTTGGCTAGCGCCAAAGTTTCTATAATAGTCTTTAAGGGTGTGCAATTGGTCGCTCCCTGGATAGGCACACTAAATCCAATCAACTAGTCCAATCGTCCAACTGTAATCAAATCTGCATCCCCTATTATGTTATGTACTTAGTTAATGTCACCAATATTTTTACTGCTTTCTAATTATAGATAGTTTTTTTTATATATATAAAAACAGGCATCACACTATTTAAAGAACACAGTAGGTAGCGAAACAAGAGTAAAAAATGCCATTGCATCAACTATAAAAACTGTGTTAATATGTGACAAAACTGCAAAATACTGAGACAAGTCGTTACCACGATACACAGATAACGGTATGCCCGCGCGCAGGAGCTGTGACTTCAACGGTAACGCTTGTTCGACAAAGTCATGGCTACCTTTTATTTTTAAACCGAAATTTGACTCGTTTATAGTGAGCCAGGCAACCACATATACACAACGGTGTCTCAAAGGTGCCTACATACTATTTTGGGATTTAACTTGACATAAAATTGATAACTGACGTATGTCAGTGAGACTAATTTCAGGACTATTTTTGGTAAGTTGGCCGCGCTTTTGTCGAAGTGACGTAGGTGCGCAGAAGAGTTTAATTTTCGTTCTCCTAGCTGGCATACCGTTTTCTGTGTATCGTGGTCGGTACGATTAAAAAAACGTAAATCATAATGAAGCTGGATATTTAAAGACATTCTAAACGTCAGAAACAGACAATAACCGTTGAGTGAGGAATAATAAGAGGCGCAACCTTACGGGGCGCAGCGAGGCCGAAAACGCGGCCCGAAAAGCGTCCGAGATAAAAAGCAACCGAGACAAAAAAATAAATATCCTTCCAGTAAAATAAAAAAAATAAATAAAATTGTACCGTTAGCCCGTTGTAAAGGGATCGGTGTTATCGAAAACATAAACAAATTGTAAAAATCCGTGGTCGCTAGGCGACTATAGCGAGTGGGGGCAACGGGGGGCTTCAGGGTAAGCACACGAAAACCGGTCACGCAATTTTATATGGGCGTTGCGCCTCTTATTATTCCTCACTCAACGCAATAACCTATAATAAATCGCCGCGTCTTGCTCGGCAGGTTGACTTGATGGTTTTGTTTCCTGCTTATCTGTGCCTATATTTCCACCATTTTCAATTTTTCTTCTACCATACAACTTGTTGGAGCTAAGAAATTCACTTGTGTTTTATTTCCAGGTAAATCATACACAATGTTAGGCACACCGGACAGTGCCAACACCCTTGGAATAATACCATGTGCGATATCGTGGTTGTTCAAAGGCATAAGTGAGCAAAAACAAAAGACTGGTGCTAGATTTTCCGTTAGAGTTTCGGCTGTTGAGGTTTCAGGACCGACGAATCAACTCAGAGACCTTCTGGCTGGATATTCAAATGGTAAGTGTAATTCTTCATAATATCATGAGGCATATATTTCTTGTTATGTATTTTATCAAAATGCACACAACCTGTTGTAAATGTCATAAATAAAACTGATGGTAGAAAATCTCATTTGAAGCAAAGAAGTTCATAATATGAACATATAGGTTAAAAAACGCTCAATAAGAAAGATATACAGGGTGTGAAAAATATCTATCGAAGAACAGATTTTCCTGAATATGGAAACTATAAACGGTATCAATCTGCAATTTAGTACGGTTATAGATTCATTTTAAACTGAGAAAGAAAATCCACAGTAATCCACAATGGATTTATTACCGTGGCTCCATTTGACATATTTGACAAGATAAACTCTCTATATTCTGATCTTCTCTGTTATACTATATTGAGCGACTGGAATGCGCTCTACCTTATAAGTCATCTCTTTAAAGCCAAGGTGGCATAAAAAAACTAAATGTGTACCTTTTTAATATAAAACACATGAAACACATTTCAGCCCCTAGATGATCTTAAGATATTAAATTTGGAAGTAACAAACCCTGTAAACGTATATACACTCTGAGAATTTTTCTGGGATTTGGCGGTGTTTGTTTAACAATAAAACGCATCTGGAGTACGTATATGAGAGATGGCGAGGACGCGACAATATGTAAGATCCCCCATAACATCCCCCAAGATGCACTCTCCCTTAATAAGATTCCACCCCGTGACAACAGCTGGGACCCCGCTTATTACACGAGTGGAGTGTTCCGATTCCTTTTTGCCACGTATGTAGAACATATTTATCGGAAGATTACTATTGGAAAAAATGGAAATGACATATTGTAGAATTTATTCAGCGGAATCATCCAAAAAACAAAGTTATAAGTTATAACTTTTAAATGTCTTAAATAATATCATAAGTATTTACAAATTCTATATAAATTAGACACTCTTCCGGCCACTATTTTCCTTGCTGTCTTTGTTTACATAGGAACACGTGACTGACAAACAGAGAATTTTTAATGTTGGTATTATTTGATTCCAACACAATCTCTTTGCTACATAGATAAACCTAAAATTAAATAAAATTCACAATATCTATATGTATCTATATGAAGATATTTCGCCTAAAAGAGAGTCTTCTTTTGACACATGACACATGTCGTTAAGGTTTTGTTTGTAATACAGACAACTCTGTATTACACGTTAGTCTGTGCTAATATGCAGGCAGATCGCTAAATCGTAGTAAATAGTGGCAACAAGGGCTATTCTCATTGGTTACGGAATGTTATTATAAGTTATAACTTTTAAATATCTTAAATAATTTAGTTAGAATGTTAAAATGACACCAGAATATCCATTTGAAATCTTCAGCAAGCTTCTAGAAGTTTTAGAAAAAAATCTACAGTGTCATTAAGTTTTATTCTAAGAGATTTAACGAGTCAAGTGTTGACATGCATGCAGGAAATAGCCATTTCGCTCCACACTATACTTTTTCTACGAGCATCACATTTTTTGGGAAATTACAATAAAACAAATTCATAATTTTTCATATGTTTTCCTTGGGTAATTCGGCACCAAAATTTCATAACTTTAATCTACTTTTTAACACAACAACCGTACCCAACTATTTAGTTATTCGTAATTGATTGGGGTACGGTTTGTGTCTGCGATAAGCAGCACATGATTCCCATGATCAATGAAACTTGCATGAAACGGTTATTTCTACAGGGTGATTCAAAACTATGCGGTACCCTTTCAGGGGCGTAATTTACTCGTTAAAATAAGACGAAAAGTTCATATCAACATGGGTCCAAAACCGCTTCGTTACGAATATACAGGGTGATTATCCTTTCAAAAAAATATTATTATTATTGTTATTTTTTTGTGCCTTAGCGCCTATCTAGTATCAAAAATTACCTAGTCCTACTGCAATTCCATTTGAAAATCATTTCGTTTACTTAAAATAATAGTTACTTCAAAGTAAAGTAAAGAGTCCAAAAAGATGAGAAATAGGAGAAAGATATGAGAAAGGGAGAGAGATATGAAAAAAAATGAAAGAGACATTTTTTGTTCCATATTTTATTGTTTATTCGACAAGATAATAAATTTTTGTATTGTACAGGGCCGTACTATTTTTTTTGTTTAATTAATGGTACTGGTTGCTTTGGAGACCTGATATTAACATGTGTTATGTCACCCTATGAGGGTATTATTGTGTAATAAATTTGGTTTAAATATTCTTATTGGTTTGGAAGGTGTAAACAAAAATCGATATTTTTTGAAAGCTTAATCACCCTGTATCTTCGTAACGAAGCGTTTTTGGACCCATGTTGATATGAACTTTTCGTCTTATTTTAACGAGTAGATTACGCCCCTGAAAGGGTGCCGCACAGTTTTGAATCACCCTGTATACCTAGAAAGTAATAAAGTAGGCACTTTATTACGGTCTAAAGAAAAAATTGACAAACCAGCTGAAGGCGAGCTTGGTCATTTACTGAGGCCCGGGGTATAAACAATATTTTTTATCCTACACATTTTTTTATCGTAAATTTTACGGAAAATTTCGGCTTTATAATAGTTTTTTTGATACTTATTGAGGGTAGGTCACAAAACAAGGAACAAAGGTTGGCTTTAGGTTGACTTCTTCTTATTCTCATATTAATTTTACATTATGGCTTTGTATAATAATGCCTAGTTCAACCAAACACTGTTTTCAAGCAAAAAAACAACACAATCCTCTTGAAACCCTAAGCAGTAATAAATAACCGTTAATGTTTCAACTGAAGTCATTAGTCGGATAAATAAAATTTGACAAGCGATGTGCACGCCATCTCTTGGCAAAGGGCCTCAAAATTTAACTTTCTGGGTATCTGGGATAAAAATAGTTATTTGTTTAAGACACTGAAGTTTAACTTGTTATAGCGAATGTGGAATTTGGTTGCCAAGGCGTATAAGACAACACCGAGGAGACAGTGTTGTATAAGGGCGAGGCATATAAACTACATGAGTATAAAATACAGTTTTTTAAAAAAGTATTTTTATAAAAATCTGTAATTGATCACTGTCACAAACAAAGACTTTAACACCTGTCACATTAGACAATATGGCCATGACCAACAACATATATTATTGGATAGGACAGGGACTCTTTAAAATAAGGGGACCCAGTATTATACTTTCCCAAGTAAGGCCTATTCTTTCCTCATTCTAGTGGTTTCATTGATGCCAAGTATGCCAATTCAATAATGGTTTCCATGATTTCTAAAAATTAGACTTGACAATTTTGTGTATACAATAAGTGCAGAATGTGACAACTGTCAAACGAAATAAATTTATTTTATAGTTGAAATTGATTTCCGGCAATTATTTCCACGAATTTAAGTAATAAAAGTATGGTAAGTCAGTGCCAATTTTACTTATTTAAGAATTTGACGCTATTGCACCTTGTTACCGGGTTCCTCAATCAAAGAACTTTCACAGATTTCGAGATGGACTAATAAGATTAGGACTAGTAGTTCTAATGATATAGTTTTTCTCGGTGTTCATTATAAAATTTTTGTAATTTTATTTCTCTCCCAAGGTACCTCACAAACTTAAAATAAACTTGTAGCCTTAAATAAAAACCCATTAAAAAATACCTGACTGAAGCTACCTGCTTAATAATTTAAAATGTTCGAAATACGATTTGTTTTGATACGTAATGCCCACGTAATGTGAATTGTAGGATTACTAAAGGTGATACAGGAAAAATCTGGTTGCAATTATTGGGACTACTACAGGCGGCCGCATTACCTTTAATTGACACATCTGACTATCTGGAAGTTAGAAAAGTTAAAAATTATGAATTCATAAAACCGGATGGCAGTTGGATACTGGCATAATATAACCTTGTATCAGTCCCTTTGTGGTCTCCTTGGAGTCAACAGAAAACAAACTCTTCCCCTCAAGGCTTCACTTTTCCTATATGTGATAGACTTGTAACATGCTGGGTCCCCTTATTTTAAAGAGTCCCTGGGATATGATATACTATAATGAGAAAATTCTCTGAAACAGTGTAGATACATTCACTTTGAAAGTGTTAAGAACAATCGATTAAGTAGTTCTTCCTGAAACAATAGAAATAATCTTAAAAACTATGTATCTACCTCTCTTTCCATGGAAGTATATGTTCACTTTAAATATTAGGCGAGTCTTCCAAAAAGATACGTTTTTATTTTTATTCAAATGCCTAATAAATTGCGTTGCAAATGAATTAACCGTTTCGCTGTAAAATTGCTGTTGGATGATGAAAACATTTTATTCGACTCTGTGGAGAGTGTGTACCTAATCGACAAGTGGTAAAACTATTATTTTGTTCATATGTTTTGTGTAACATGATTGAGCCTAATATTCAAAAGTACACTTTTTTGCGCCAAACTATAACGATCCGCCACTGCTGATGTCCACGGCATCCTCTCAGTGTTTTGTCATCGTGCGTCTCAATTTTATGTCTCTGAATTCGGAGGTAATTAGGTTCTGTCAGAATTTCGCGGGCACTTACCCTGGATTTAGTGCCAGCGACGTAACAAACATTGTACGACTCAAATCCGAACGCCGCGCACAACCTGGCTGGAGTGGAGTTTACGACTCCGAAATAACGGCAGATTAGTTTTAATTAATTTGGGCAATTATCTTAATATTATAGTCCGCTCAGTATGGGGGAGCGATTGCTTCATATAAATCAACGAAAAGCGCGAAGTTTTGGAGCGTTTCGCGACACTGAATTCTCTCCACACCGAGCTCTTATATCGACTTAGGGAACACCGCCAATTGCCATAATATTATGTGTGATATACTTTTCACCACATTGCTGTCATAGTGATATTTCTCTTCTGCTAAATTTCACTGTTGTCTACCTACTAACGAAAGTTGTTCACCCACTGGTCGGTATGTCAGAAATGTTTCATCGATTAATTTCTATCCGAGTATTCCAACGTCTCCAACACTTTATCTACTGACTAACCATTACTTTACTACGTTAGTAGGTAGACAAAGCGTTGCAGACGTTGAAGTATACTCGGATCAATGACGTCAAAACCTATAGACGTGGTGCCCCACAAGGGCGTAGATAGCTTTTTCTTCCGGGGGTGGTAATGGTAATACCTAATATTTATAGTTCGTCTCTTCTCCAATTATTAGGTTTTATTGCGATTTTATAGGTGGGTATGGGTAGGTATGCATAAGTAAAGACTGTTATAAAGCCAAATAAAACGAACACTAGTAATATATTGAATAACAAAATGTATAGGTACTATATATTTAAAACAAAGAACAATGAAACAAACTCAACATAAAAAATGATAAAAAATATAAAAATAAAATATATACTTTTTCTTTGATGAAAACAGAAACAAAACAAAAAAATAACAAGAAAAAAACCAGTCTCTAAAAAACCTAATCTTAAAAAACATTTATAAACTAAAAAAAATCAGTCAAAATATAAAAAATATATCCACACATAAACCAGTTTTTATAGAACTAAATCTAAAATCCTTTTGTTACTATTATTGGCAAATCTGTTTGGCACTGCTTCAGGGCAAGGTTTTATATCCCTGTTAATATGTAAAAGCGTCAACCCTACAAGCCTCTCTTGTTCCTTAGTGGACCTCAACCATGATTGAAGTCTTTCTAAAGATGAAAAACTTCTTTCGGCCGAGGCTACCCTTACAGGCAGTGTACAGGGTGTCCCATTTTGGGTGTTTTTGGGTGTTTTTCTCAAAAATCTCGGTTATTATTAAAGCTAGAGGGTTGTGGTTTTCACGTCACTGTACTACTTTTTTGAGGGGAATTTGGTGGACCAATCAGATTTTAGATAAGTTTTATAGTTTCCGCGCATTGGCGCAGGACTTAAATATATATATCGACAAATTTAATCAACTATTTTTATAGATTTTTTGGCGTGGTAGCGTTAATAGTTTTTGAGATATGAACCAAAGTTATATATTTTTTAAATGGAAACCATAGTTCATATCTCAAAAACTATTAACGCTACTAAAAAACTAATTATTCCATTCGATTCTACGCCAAAAAATCTATAAAAGTAGTTGATTAAATTTGTCGATATATATATAAGTTGTAGCCAGGAGAGAGGTTTCCAAAAAATCGATAATTTCAGTCCTGCGCCAATGCGCGGAAACTATAAAACTTATCTAAAATCTGATTGGTCCACCAAATTCCTCTCAAAAAGTAGTACAGTGACGTGAAAACCGCAACCCTCTAGCTTTAATAATAACCGAGATTTTTAAGAAAAACACCCAAAATGGGACACCCTGTACACAGAATTTTCAAAAGTTCATATATTTTTGGATATATATTAGGATCACACAAAGGTAATGTTTCAGAAGCCGAATTTGGCAGACTTTCTTTGGTAAAAATTTTTTGCGTTTTTTACAGAGTTCATTATAAAAATTAATAATAGAATAATATTTTTATTTTTCTATTATAGACGTGTTGTGGTAATAGCCCAGTGGTTAAGGTTCTGGTTTTCTTGGGGGGGGGGGGTAATTACCCCCTCTACCCCCCCCCCCCCCGTATCTACGCCCTTGGTGCCCCATTGTTAAAATGCCCTTTATTTTGACTCCAAGATTAAATATATCCATACTACTCTAAAAACATGGTATACAAACAAAGACAGAAAGTCAACCATCAACCAACTATAGACCCGGTGATTCCCGGTTATAGTTCCTCCAGAATCACACTTAGATATCGCATGTTTTTTCTTGTTTGGGGGCGCCGGAAGCATCGGAACCTCACCTGAAGACTCGGGGGATGGTCTAACGACGCCAGCCTCCGAGCCCATAGTCGAAATAAGTTCGCTACGGCTCGACAAAAAGGGGCAATTTCTGACAATCTTTTCGGTATAATTTAATGGAGCGCTTAGATTGTGATTAGTTCTGGGCGTCAAACGTTTATCAAAACAAACCTGTCTATAGGTTCTGACGTCATTGACTCGGATCGTAAAAATCAACAAAACATTTCTGACAGACAACACCTGTCCCTGAATTCATATACTAACCAGTTGTTGAATAACTTTCGTGAGTAAATAGACAAGGATTGTACGGTGGAAACACCTGACACCAATCTAAATAAAATGCAACATTACATTACTCGCCTATATTATTTGGTGAGTGCTGTGTTGCCAAAGTTGATGTCCTGGGAATCGGAAGTCTCGCGCGTAGCGTATTTCGAACTTTGATTTTGCACTTTGGAAACGACTTAATATTTCAGCGTTCGTCGAAACAGAGATGCGTCACTTTATTGAGTTTAAATTTGTACGGCATCTATGGCACTAAAGCACGGCAATTTAATTTTGAAACATTCCCGAATGTTTGAGAAAATGGTGGAGACTTTGTCATATACCACCAAACGTTAAAATTCTCCATGTAGCTCAGATCGCTAGATGGATGATGGATTGTTATTCTTTTGTTAAATAAAGAGCACGGCAAGTCATTGACTTCTTGGTACTCAGAAGACAACTATCGTGATAAGTATCTAGCCATTTGAAAATTAAATTTGTTTTGTCGCAATGCCATAAACGCATAAACTTTTTTGCCCTCCCTGTAACTTTTTATTTTTTCGACGATTTTTTTAAACCGAGGTACTGATGCCAATTAAAGTTTAATTACATACGTATTCTAATGTTAATATTATCCCTGACAAAATCTGGGCTAGTAATTAGGCAAAAGTAATTAGACTACCAATGAATTCCTTTTCATGGAAAAGTACTTTTTGAAAATAAATTGTACTTGTAATTTAATAGTTATTTATGTACCAAGGCACTGAAGTTCTACTTTTTATGACTCATGTGGAATTTAGTTGCCGAGGCCTCTGTAATTATCTTAATTCCTCGCAATTTTAATACAGGAAATTATTAAAACCCTAATTATCTGCCTTTTATTACCTTTATTTTAATTATGAGACTTAAAATTATGTAGGTAGTTAAATCCTTATAAATGAAATAATAATGGTGAAATATTCATTTGTCGTTTGGCAGTATAGTAGTAGGGCTTCGAGTTTATGTTATATACCAAGACCCTCGAACCAGGTTTCCAAAAGCCATTTTTCTGCAAGAGAAAAAACTATAGATATAAATGTTCACGATGCACTGGTACATCAGCAGCCCTCTAGCACTGTTCGCAGCATAGTTGTGGAATATTTTAATATGATTGGAGTTGGAGAGGCCACCATTTATAGAATTCTGAAAGAACGAAGGGACTCAGGTTAACTTAATGAAGCTAAGAAGAAACTAGGGAAGCAGCCAACACAAATCGACAGTGATGCTAAGCATACCATAAGAAGGATAGTTTACAAGTTTTATTTCAAAAAAGAGCTACCCACATTAAATAAAATCTTACAAGCTATGAATGAAGACAACGACTTGCCCGAAGTGAAAAGAATTCCATTATGGTCAGTCCTTAAGGACATGAATTTTCGCTGACAGATACAAAACCGAAAGTCTATTCTCATAGACAACCCCGAAATGATTTGTTGGAGAAGAGAATACCTACGGGCGATAAGAAGATTTCGAAGTGAGGGAAGAAACATTTTAACTTGGATGAAACTTGGTTGAACAAGGGACATACCGTTTCAAAAGTATGGAAAGACAAAAATATTCAAAGTTCTCGGCAAACTTTTATAGAAGGGTGGCCAAGAGGTATGGATTTCTAGATGGCGGTTTATTAGATTTTTAATCCAGTTCTACCAGAGATTATCACGAGGAAATGACGGCCGATGTATTTGAAGAATATTTTCAGCAAATGATAGAGCGGATACCAAATAATTCCATACTTGTAATTGATAATGCAAGTTATCATTCTAGACTAGTGGAGAAGCTTCCAACGAGTTCTTGGAGAAAAGCGAGCGAATATTATTGAATGGCTAAACGAGAAGGGGCTGCAATTTGAAGAAGGAATGGTCAAAAAATATCTTTTAAAAATAGCCAGACAACATAGGTCAGGATTTAAGAAGTAACGTAGTCGACGCAATGGCAAAAGAACGTGGCATAATTGTGCAACTTCTGCCGCCATACCATTGTAAGTTTAACCCCATAGAGCTTATAGGGGTCCAAATGAAAGGACATGTCAGGGTTGATTTGGAAATATTGCAACATTGTTCAGGCCAAACTGGCCAACGAAATGCAATGTAAGCATTTAGTCACAGAAGGAAGGATATGATAAGATGTACTGGCGTCCTCGTTCACATAATATACGGTATTAGTGTAAAAGTTAGCGACGCTTTTAATTTAATTTACTTTCTAGTTTCCATCGAGGTTTACACATATTGTATTATAATTCTTAGGTATGCTATGATAATAATAATTTATCAGTTAGGTTTAGTGTTATGTTAACTTGACCGCTTGCCTCTTGGCACCTTGGGCAGAATTTAGATGTCTATTGTCAGAATGTTTTTTAAATAAAAAAAAAAGTGGCTTCAAATGTAGGCTTCTCGAAAAAAACGGTAGGTAAGTACGCAAGTTTCTATAGTGTGTTTGTTGGTTGGTTGCCATTGCCAGTGGTTGTATCTATCCGATAAACAACTCCACGATGAATACCTAAATTAGACATGTATCTACAACTAAACTGCCGAAAATATTGCTATAGTCAATACTATATTCAGAAAGATTCTCTCAGACGAACTAACAACGTAGGTAGGTAAACACCCAAATCTCAACAAAAGCGTTCGCCACAATAGCGTATTATTTTCGCGGTTCTCTCCTTCGCGAGTTGCCCTGTTTAGCACAAACATCGGAAATAATGCTGCTTTTGTGCCAGCGTTTCCGTCCCCACGTTGGAATCGATACGTTTTTTCACGCGACGATGATGGATCTACCAGCGCGCCTCGCCTGATGTCCCATGCATCATTTTACCTTTGTTTATGGTTAATGTGGGGTTGCGATTTGAGTACAAGAGATTTCTGGGTGAGATACAGGGAAAAGCAGGCTTGTAGGTGCGCGTTGAACGACAAATTTATTCTCGGAAGTAACAGCATAATGTGTTACGTTTTGTATGAAGTATTTACAATAGCGTACCTAGTTTCTCTTATTGTTGTTTACTATTTTAAACCTGACTTTATCTCTTGCTTTGGCTCATTCTCTTGCTCTAATCTATATCTACTCGGGTCACGCCACTAACGTCAAGCTGGTCAAAGAAAACAACAAATAAAAGTACACATGCAACTGTCATAACATCGTCATATCGCAGGTATTATTTATTATTTCTGTTTATATATCAGTTGTCGTTAATGATGTAGATCAATTGATACAAATCTAATATTATTCAGTTATACACCTTATATACCTATCAAAGGCATACTAGATATTATTATATATTAGATATAGATATATTGCCTTAAATGCCTCACATAAAAAAGTTGTCCCGAGTGTTAAAAATTAATTATTTTTAATTCTCACGAAATTGTAAATCCATTTTGGAGTCGGGGGTAGTATCGGACTTGGCCCCTAATTGGATCGTAAATCCGAGAGATTAAAAATCCTGGGCGCAAAAATGTGAGGGGCCTCGAATTTAATTCTTCCAATTTCTTCGCAAATCTGGTTAACCGGATGGGCCAAATAAATTGTTTTCCGGTTTATGAGGCTTAGAATTGACTTCCGGGAGAACGGTTTTAATGAAAGGAAAAAACGCCTGCCTACAATTTTAAAGATGAAGTGTTTAAAATAGTCCAAACCACAGACAAAATAAAATTACACAAATTTTTCTGAAATGAAATACGTCAGTTTACTGTTTTTATATTTGACGGGATTGCCACGTGTAGCTAAACCTAAATCATACTATTCAAGAGATATACCATAAATTATTGTATTTTTATTTGAGTAGGTAATGAAAATATAGGTAGATTGTAAATGTCTTATTTGGGTGTGGATCTTTTATATATGTATAGTATGTCCACGGATGGAGCTGACAAGAGGAGAAACATTTTCATTATTTACGACGAAAAGTCATTCATTCTAGAAAATTATTCTCCTTGTCGAGAAAATAAGATTACTATACAGTGTGGTCATTTAAGTGTGCAACATATGGGATTTTTTTTATTAATTGCACAACCAATATACAGATATTGCCGAAACTTGATGCATGTTCAATAATCATATTAGGTGCATTTAGAATGGTTGCAAGGCAAAGAGCATACAGGGTAGGTCAAAAAATATAAAAATTGTGCGAGAGTAAAGTACCCTTATTTCAGAAAATTCAGCAAAATGTTATTAAGAAAAGTTGTTTAGAATTAAAAGCTATGCCTAAATACCAAAACATGGCCTCCTAAGAAAAAAATTTTTTTTTGTCAAGTAATTTCTACAGTTTCTTAATAAACATTTAAAATAACAATTTTGCACCATAAACGAGAGTTTTTAATATACACATTATCATTACTAATGTTTTACCTTGTTCAGAAGAATTTTTGCGAAATTTTAAAGTTTTGTTTAATATCGTTTTATCGTTGCAACAAACATGAACTTTGTGATTCCCTAAAAAATTAAAAATCTTAAGTTAATTTTACAAATATGCTTGAATTTGAACAAAGTTATGCGAAATTGATTTAATTTTGATTGATTTATGAAATTGTCTAGGGTAAATAATAAATCATTTTTTTTAGGAAATTATTAATGTTTTTCAAAAAATATATTTTTTTGTCTTAGGAGACCATGTTTTGGTATCTAGGCATTGCTTTTAATTATAGACAACTTTTATTACTAACATTTTGCTGAATTTTCTGAAATAAGAGTACTTTACTCTTGTACAATTTTTATATTTTTTGACCTAGCCTGTATGCTGGTTGACTTGCAACTATCTAACTGCATATGATTGTCGAACATGCACCAACTTTCGGTAATAATTTTATTTTCGTTGTGCAATTAATAAAAAATACGACTAGAGTACCTAATCTTCATTGTGTTCATCATTAAAAAAATCTGCTTGTCGAAGAAATCAGACTACCGTATAAAAAACTTAGATCCGATGTACGGGGTGTTAATAAATTAGATAAGGAAACAGGAAAATATTTCAAAAGAGAAATATCATTATTTATTATTTCAGACAAAATGTTTATAAAAGAAAGTTGTTATAATCCGAAACAAAGCCTCAATAAAAAATTTTAAATATGTATTTTGAATTTTATGTTTTTATTTTTCTAGTTGAATTTCTGAAACTCGTACAAATTGTTGTTTAATTTGTATTGTTTGGTTAACAACAGAAGTAATTTTCATTTAGAATTATTATCATGAAACATAAAATAAAAAACTCAGGTTTCAAATTTTGTATCACGCCCCTTTGTTTTGAATATTAAACAACTTTCTTTTATACAAAATTTTCTATGGGTATCGCGTGTTTTTTCTTATTTGACGATTTTTTGGGGGCGCCGGAAGAATCGGAACCTCACCTTTTGGAGGACCTTCCTCCCGTTTTTGCACGACCCTATTTAAGAATATTTTTCAACTTGGTCACTGCGGAGACACTTTTCAGGGGCCACTGGACCGAAAATATCTTTGCATCTTTATTGGAGCGCTAAGACTGTGATTCCTTAGTTCTGGGCGTCAGACGTTTATCGAAACAAACCTGTCTAATAGTTCTGACGTCGTTGGTCTAGTCATATTTTGTCTAGGTTTTTTCAGGCTCCCGGTACTTCTTTGGCGTTTTCATGTGCATTTAAAAAGCGATATCCATATCTAACGGCGTCTTTCAAGAGTTGTTGTACCTACTTAATGTTCTCCCCCTACAACAACAGAGAAAATTGCAGGCCATTTAAATTATAATACTGTACCGTTGCGGCCGAGCCAAAGGTTTAATTTATCTTAAAACAAACGCTGTTACGACGGCAGTTAATTTGCCGCCGCGGTAATTTACATGGAAAATATTCCTTTGTGTCCCGTTTTTATTTACAAGGCTTTTACTTGATGCTCGGCGACAGTGGCATTAATTTTCTCTCTCTCTCTATCTGGAAAACTATGCGGAGCCGCGCGACCCGGGTGCTTGTAATTTAATAACTGATAACGGAGTTTTTATTAGTCGGGCACGCGAAGTTTTTGCGGAATTTTCACCGAGTTTTTGTCATATTGGGGAAGTTTCTCTCATCGATTTTACTGTACAACTTTGCCACACAGCGAACCATTGCAGTTCTGGCTACGTGAACATGAACATCATTTTTTGTTTTTTTATTATTCTGCAGGTGCGCCACGGGTTTTTACGTCGCGTCGTCCTGTGGCCTCTCACCTGTCAGTTGATATAAAAATTGCACGTTTTTATGATTCAAATCTTCCTCCATTGACTTATCGGCATTTCTTGTGTACCTACTGGTGTACTTGGGCCGCTTCTCTTCACTATTTACACTAATAGTTTAGTGGATATCGATATAAGTGGCACTATCCTTAGTTTTGCTGATGACACTGCCATTTTTTATGAGGCCGAAAGTTGGGAAAATCTAAAAACAAAGGTAGAACGTGACATACCTAAGATGCGAAGATGGTTTGCTTATAACAAATTAACTATGAATTTAAGTAAGACTAATTATCTTTGTTTTACGTCTTATGCAAACAACTTACCACAACTTGGAGCTCTCGTTGCTGAGGACGCAGTGATACCACAGGTTCCGTACGTGAAATACTTGGGAGTTATTATTGACAGCCATATCAGATGGGATAAACAGATCGATGAGATGGTAAAAAAAGTTAGAGGCTTGACTGGCAGATTCAGATACCTGGGTAGTTTCCTGAGTGAAACTCATATGAGAACCCTTTACTTTTCACTTGTGCAATCGCAACTAACGTATGGGATTCTTGGTTGCGGAGGAGTGTATGATATTTATCTGCAAAAAATAAGTACATTACAAAAATGGATATTGAAAATAATTTATAGAAAAACACTTATCTTTCCCAGCGACGAACTTTTCCGCTACAGTAATGTACTTGACCTGCGCCAACTTTATTGTCAGAGAAATCAACCGCAGCTAGAGTTCCTAGTTGTAAAAAATCATCCATGCAAAGAAGTTTTATATATCTGGCTCCAAAATTATATAATGTTTTGCCTACAGAACTGAAAACGATTAAAAACACCAAAACGTTTAAATGTAAACTAAATATTTGGATGCAAAGTGTGGGCAGATCGTTTTTTGGCGATATTGTAAAAAATAGTTAATTCTGTGTTGGTTTTATATAAATAAAATGGTTCCTATAGTAATGTAATTACCAAAACTTCCTTAAATTAAAATAACTCGGAATTGTATTATATATCCTAATTAGGGACTTTTATATGAATATGATGTTAACCCGATTATGTTTTTAATAATTGTGTGTTTTTGTTTAGTTAAAACTCGGATTCGACTTATAAATCCTTATTGGACATTTTTAACTGATAAATGTGATTTCATTTTTGTCTTTGAATGTACGTTGTTGATTGGCTGCAACTTGCTGGTTTTTTATATGTAATAAATTGTTCATTTGTCACGTACAAGCAGCTAAAACTGCTTCTGTGAGTTTTTCATGTTTATTTGTAATTTATGTTTTCTAGCAAATAAACATTATTATTATTATATTATTATTATTAATATAATACCGTTGATTGAGGAAATCGACGATAATACTTACGGCTACCTTTTATAACCTTACTTTCTTTTGTATTGAAATATATACTTATATTGCTATTTTTGTACGGGTATCTATTTGAATGTTTCGTTTTTATGTCTTGAATAATCGGCATTTATTGGATGTTGCTGTAAGATACGTTTTATGGCTACCATTTATAACCTTACTTTATTTTGTATTAAATCGTGTACTTGTTTTTGATTTTGTTACGGCTGTGTTTTTGGCCTGGGTGGTTTGTTGATGCTTTTCACTTGTCTTGGGCGAATCCAATTAGGTGTCTTTTGTTTATTAGATAGATAGATTAACACTTTAAATATCTGGTATTTCGGGTTTGACAGACAAGTTTTCTTTGTAAACTTTGTTGATACCTATTCAATGTCCATTTGTATTAAATTCTTGTTTATCTTACTTATTTATTTGTACGAAAGGATTTTATTTTTTTCATTTATACAATACTGTAAATTATCTACGAATAAATAAATAAATAAATATTGTTATTATTATTATTACTTACAAGTACATATGTGTTTACAGACTCCCATATTTTGTTCGTGGTTTTATTCTCTGGATTGTATTGTGATCAATTATACCTACGCAATTATTGAAGCAAAATTCAAGAAATTATCTGATTATAAGTAATTGAAATAAAAATGTTCAACATTCATTGCAAAAAAGAAACTAAGCCAAGGTACCGAAAACTGAGAGACTGCTCGCTATTGGCCCCTCGCCTGTTGATCCGTCAGCTGCCGCGTTCACACATATGTCTATGTTCATGGCTCGAAGTTTAAGTCAGTTGTGATCAAGCATATTTTCTTGCAGACCAAGAGCAATCCCCGGGAGTCTACCTGCGAGACGAACCCTTGCAGCTGGGCGGTCCACCGCCCAGCTGCGAGCTGCGAGCTCCCACAGCCGAGCGGGCTGCGCATTACTTGGACGCGGCCGTCGAGAGTCGATCAGCTGCATCTGGACCGTCCACCAGCTCTGGTTCTCGGGACGACTCCCATCTACTCTTCACGTTACATGTGTATCAGTACAGTGTGGCGGGGAAAGGGGGAGGTAAGCCATCAGTTTTTGGGTTTAAAGATTTATGCAGATGCTCCTCAAATGATTTTGTAACATTGTAATTTAGAAATCAATGACCCGTGCTGGATAAGATTTTACTTGCGCATAAGTAACTCGTTAGGTTGGTACTATTATATGCCATCATAGCATACTAATTGTCTTAATACGAGTTCTAAACTTAGGAATTGTGTGTTATATTATTAATTAAAGGATCAATAACTTGCACGATGTTATTAGGAACATTTCTCTCCGGAGATAACATCACCCCACTCTGGAACAAAACTTTCGCAATCCGAAGTACACGCGTAAGCTAACTTTAATTAGCCTACAAAATCGGGAGGTGATACTCCAAGTTAACGCCCATCCTCTTCTTGCGGAGTTCTTTGATCTGCCTTCCAAATTTATGATAATTGGATTCCTTATCGCCTTCCTTTTCTAGGCAGCATACGTCTCTCGGGGACGACGCTTCTTTAAACGGTTTCGCTGAAAAAATCCATTTATACCTCGAATAAAACCAACACACAAGTTTATTTATCTTACCAGCAAGATAGTCTCACAAAATAACAGTCGGGGGCTGTCCCTAAAGTTCAGATTGTCTTTTAACTCCTAGTATTCACCACATTTGTGGACTTCTGACTTTAAATCGAATGCTAGAAGCCATATATACTAAACAGTCAATCACTAAATTAATATATCTTGCAGTAACAAAAGCAATACCTAATGGGCAAGCACTCGAAACAAACAAAAAGTAGTAACCAGGTAATGTGCTGACTGAAGTGCAAATGTGCGCTGTTATCTCCTGCCTAGACATCATTTTTGGTTCCTAAATCATACCTATGCTTTTTGATTTGGTTAACGTTACACTGTACTGATGATTGTCAAATAGCCAATCACGTGTATACAGTTACTACAAGCAGCCCGTTCTCGTTTTTTCTTGTAAATGCTTTTATACTCCTTAATCTTTCATCCTCACTGTTATCTCTTGCAGTGGCCGGTGGACGCAGCAGACTACATCTGATAGACCTGGGCAACCCAACGCGAGCTGGGCAATCCCTCTCCCTTTCTGCAGTTGGAAATGTTCTTCTAGCCATCTTCAACGGCCAAAAACACCTACCGCACAAGGAGCATCGGCTTACGCAACTTTTAAGAGACTGCCTTAGTTCCCTGACTTGCCACGCTGCTATGGTTGTGCACGTGTCACCCCTGGCACGGCACTACGTGGAGACACTCACAACAGTAATAATTGCAACACTTTTAAGAATTGCCCTATCTAAAGGTGACGTTTGCAGGTGCAACTAGCCTCTAGAATACACAGAATGCGACGAAGGAGGATCAAATTTGTTTCTACTGGTGCTGGAAATGGTTCTGGAGGGTCTTCCGGTGAAGAGCCGACGAGAACAACTGGTACCAGCAGCGAGCCAGATCCATCAAGTAGTGATTTGTCTGCAGATACTGTTATCTATGTTGGACCTTCTGCGGATGATGCCACAGATGGCGAGCATCCCCCTGTATATATTCCTAGCTTGAATTCCGGAGACAATCGATGTTCTATGAGCAAAGCTTTGCGAGGTAAGAAGATTACAAAGAAATGTATATTTTTTATATTTTTTGAAAATGTTTAAGGTTCCTCAGCAGAGCAGCGCCCACAAGCAACTAAAGTTCCTACAGCTGTCAGAGCCGACGATAAATCATCACATCGCACAGTCAAACAGTGCCAAAGCAACAAGACATCACCGGCCCATACGAACTCACCAAAATCATCACCTAGTCGAATCCCGTCAGTCAAAAATAAACAAGACCCTTCCAAACATCAAGAAAAGGGAGCGAGTGACGAGCAGTGGATAGACGGACCAAGAATATCAAAGTCAAAAGTAGCCGAAGCAAGGCATCTGATGAAAGAACCATGCCACGTTAAAAAACGAGAAACTTGGATAGATGGTCCTATGCAAGCACCAGATGGACAAGCAGGTTATGGGTATATGGATAACCACAAGAAAAACATGATCAGGAAGTGGGTGGAACACCAAACGTCACAAATAGTGAGAACTAAGTACGGTCACCCGAGGACGATTGAATCGAGACCGAAAGAACTGACACAATTTAAGTCTTGCGAGGAAGAAGATGGGGTTGTTAGACCTCTAGATGCGAGAAGCAAACAAGAAATTGTTGAGGAATCTGTAATAAGAACAGGGTTGAAGCTCACGACACCCAAAGGTGACTCTATTCCGGAAGAAGAAAGAGAAGAGAAACATCAAGTTGAAGAAGATCAGGAAGAAGACGATGACGAACCTGAAATTCCGCCGGCCTTACCACTGATTCAACCGTTAAGTAGTAGAGAAGTTTCACTGGAAAGTCTTGATATGCTTTTGAAAGAAAGAATGTTATCGAACAGTGAATATAATAGTTACCAAAACAGCGTTTATGAAGGTCAAGAAGGCGGCGAAGAAGAAATGTTAGAAATAATAGAGGTTGAGGAACCTTTAGAACCAGTGCCGATGCAAGATTGCTGTCTTCAAGTGACTGAAGAAGACATAGCCTTATGCATGGGCTTTTCTGAAAATCCTCTGCCAGAGGTTGATCAGGAAAATCCGTTAGATCATCCGTTAAGGATATTAAGTCAAGAGAACTTAACTGTAGTGTCAACTTTTACAGACTCAATGTCAGTTTATACCGATTTAGAACGAATTTTACCAAGACACAGGTACGAAAGGTATGGCCCTTACAATGACGATTATGAAGATCCTGATAATCCATATCCAAGAAATGGAAATTTAGATGAAACGACAAGGAGGAAGTTTGATCAGCTAGCTAAGCTCCACGAGTTGTATTCTAATAGACTGGCAAAAGCGAACGTAGCAAATTCAGAAACATATCAGAAGCAAAAACAGAACCAAAGGGTATTAACAAGATGTGAATCTTTGACACTCACCGATATGTTATATGGTACTGCAGATAGAGGAGGACACGACAACAGCAGCATCTACAGCGAACCAGCTTACATCCAAGAAAAATTTTGCGAAAATTGTAAAGTGAACATGTCACGACCCGCAACAGCGCAAAACTGGTACGAAAACGCATACCTTTCAGCCAGCACGCAAGACCTCACAGAGATAAACGAAACTGCAGTTAGAGGCAGGTTTCAGAGGTATAGCCATAAGTATCCAAAGGACACTAGTTTAGCTTTTTTACGACATCCAGACGGTGCTTCGAATCCGAATTTACCAGAAACCAGCATGGTGGCAGCACCCAAGCAACCGTCTGCGGAAAAACTGTTACAGAATGCCCAGGATTCTATAACTTGTCAACCGCTGCCACCGCCAAACAGTTTACCCTCTGCAGAACGAATGAAACGAGCCATTTTAAGCCTTGAAACTGGAGTAACTGCGGTTAAGCTAACCCACAAATCGGAAGGGTATGATAGTGGGCATGACTCAACTCCTAGAACTTCAAAGCACAGTCCAGCGGCGATGTCCAGGAGAGCGGAAAGCGGTTACGATAGTGTTGTGAGAGACAGTGAGAGTTCAAGTATAGATTCCGAACCCAGCAGAATGTCCCATTTGCAGGGGAGGCGTGGTAAATGCAAGCATAAGCACGAGAAGTCGTTTTGCTCCTGGTTCCTGAACCCGTTCACCTGCAAGTACATCGACGAACCGCCCGAGACTCATTTTTAAAGTTCCGCTATTGTTTTCTGGATTTTTAGTTTGCTCTTTGGTACCTATTTGATCTCAGGACAGTTGGGCTGTATTTTGTTTTCGATTTTTGGGAGAGATAATGACTTTGCTACAACAGATTTTATTTTCCCTTTTCGCGAAATACCCTATATATTTATTAGATCTATTTTTTGTATTCTTTTATATTTCTCACAATTTAGCCTGTACTTGATAGCAATCTTCGAATTCGGATTTATAATAGGAATGCAGGAATATATAATATGAGATATAATAAAATATTTTTACAAACTAACGACTTCGCTACTGTTCTTATAATTAAAAATTTAATAATGCTCGATCAGTATGGTCTGTATACGTTAAAATGTGTCAAATTTACTCTTGTTTTAAATAGAGTTGATTTTTCGTATCAGCATATCAACCGACTTTTATATAGAAGGGATCAAAATATGTATCTTGCTATATGTAAACATTTTTCTACCCGTAAGCTAAGACTGCTTGTCAATTTTGATCTCAACATCTAAATTTTCTACGAGGAAGCTTGTTTATATTTTTAAATAAATTCGTGGGTGTCCAGCTTTTCAAATAATTAAAGATGTTAACATATCATCCTTACCAAAAATTTCAAATTTATAATTTATCCAGATGGTGACTCTTTTTACCCACGGGCATCCATGAATAATAATAATTTATTTATTTAAATGTGATAAATTGTAGTTGTACTACTATTTCACTATTAGTTGTTTTTATGATTATATTTAATATGTATGTAAATTAGTGTAAATTTTTGTATTTATTTCGACTTTTTATTGTTAATAAGTCTTTTTTAAATTCTTTTGTATTATAGCTGTTAGAAATATTGCAGTTGTAACTGATATAAAATAAAATATTTATGAAAACTATAATAATGTGTGCTTATTTCCAAATCCTTATCAAAATTTGATAACGTCAATGGCATATTCGGTTTTGAACTTAGAGGACATGGTCTGTGAAGGACACGTTTTTGATGTCTCCTACTCCATCTAGCGTCAGGCTTTTAAAGTTTAGTGCAGGCAGTTATTGATTTCTGATCAGTTGCTCGAAAGTATTGATCCATACTACAGATTCTCTAAGCATTATAAAAGGTATGTGTTCAAATTACTCGATTCAAAATGAGATCTGCCATTCGTTTTTTTATATAATACCTAAACAAAATACAAATTTATAACATCTTACTATAACATATAAATCAAATATAATACATCTTATTATAATATCTTCATCGTTATTCCTGAACAATTTCTGTGGGCTGGGGCCTTACTGAATTTTTCTTAAAAGCGAATACAATTGTCCACAAAACAACACAAGCACATGACAGCGTTGAAGCAGCAATTAATAGGGAACTATAGGAACCAGTTACATCGTGAATGTATCCTACAACAAGACATTTCATAGACATAGAAACTTGCAATAAATATCAAAAACTTACCTAATAACGGTCCTATTTTTAAAGATAAGATTCCAGTCAACAACATATTCAAGCCATTCGCTGTTGGGAGTTTTTCAAGTGGTACATATTTTGGAATTATGACAGATTGAAACACTGCCCTAATTCCTTTAGTTAAACCAATAAGTGCACATGAAAAGTAAACCACATATTGAGATTTGCTCCAGATGTTGATACCTAAAACATATCATCATTTGATTACATCTTCCAAAAACTGCGGATCTATTTTACCTGATCTTGCGAGCGTGGCAAACAACAACGCCCCTCCATACATGACTTTAGGAGATATTTCAACTGAGTGGGCTGCAAAGGGAACAAAGAGTCTTCCAACTATATCGGCTATAAACTGGGTTGAAACAGCATTAGCTACTTCTGATCGGCTAAAAAGGCAAAACTCTCTTAAAATAAACTGAATCATAAATATAATGTTCAACTCGGCTGCAAATGATACTCCCAAGCCAATAACAATAACCATAAACTTGAAATCTTTTAGAAGTTGCAAGTCAAACATATCGCATATTCTGCTCTTTATCTTAGAGCATGTAGATTTATGGATCACTGGTATTGTAGTGTCTTTGTAGACATTATTATTGCTTATAAGTCCACTGTTTGTTTCTTCCAGATTTAATGTTTTTTCTTCGAGTTTGAGAGGCTCTTCGTCGTGTTGTATTTCTTTCAGGTCAATATGTTGTTTATGTTTTAATGGTTTTAGCATTGCACAGCCAACTAGTGATAAGAGGGAAACTGCAGCTAGTATTAAGACGGTGTATTTCCTCCCAACTGTTGATATAAGCCTGTCGCACAATTTTGGCATCACGACATTTAAAAGCGATGCTCCGGTCACTGTCAAGCTTATAGCTATAGTCAGTCTTTTCTTGAAATACGTATATGTCGCTAAATAAGTTGCAGGCATCGCTATTCCCTGGCCTACACCTGAAAAGTAAAATGAAAGTAACGATACAGAAAACGTTGGTGTATTCATCCCACCTGTTAGAACAGAGACCGAAAATATTAAAAACCCATAGGATGTAGCAAAACTTGTTAAGAATATTCCAGTACACATTAGAATTGATCCTATGAATGCTACTGTTCTGTATCCCAGTTTCTTCAAAATGGGACTAGAGAAGAACGCTGAAAAAATGAATCGGATTTGTACCAATTTGTTCAACTAGACAAGAAAGTCTAATAAGTAAAAACATATCATCTACTTTCATGCCGTATTATACATAATTTATGAATTTTCCGCCAAGTGCCAGCTTAAATATTAATAATCAACATTAGGCAACCCAACAAACATGAACAAGAGTATGTGCATGAACAGTTGCGGTACGTAATGCCATTTATTAGGTAAGCCTATTCAGTGGTAATCATGGTAATGCAGAATTCGTATTGGCTAAAAATAACTCTTTGTTGATGTTCTGCAATTGGCAGTGATTCTATTTTTGAACGCTGCCAACTGTCAAGTTTTGCTGTCAATTGGCGGAAAGATATTTTATTATTATTTATATACATTTTTACCAAAACAGCAGTTTAGGAAATTTTGTAGGTGAAGCAGGAGTGCTGTTTCCGCCGACGAAATGCCCATCTCTTCAAATTCATCGTTGAATATGATTCCAAAGGAATTAACCAATGTAAGGAGTGATGTCTAAAAATATATATCACAATAAACTGGTTCTCTAGCTATTGCAATGCTGCTTTTATTACTAAATAAATAAGTTTAACCTACCTATGTAACGTGTTAGTAAAACTACCCAATTTCCTCTCTCTTCCAAATTTTAAAAGTTATCAAAGCATGTAAAATAAATGCAACTTAGTCATTGCTTGAATTATGTATGTTAAATAAACAGTGTTTACGTACGTATAGGTACTTACATTTATTAAAACAATGGAAAATATTATAACCCATCCATATCCACCATCAGGAGGTGCATTTTTCTGTTGATTATCTTCTTCCATATCTTCAATTTTCTTTACATATCCAAACCAGATGAAATACTAACCAACAAAATTATTTCCAATTGTACAAAATTAAATTAGACTTTTGTTAAAGCACGGAATGCTCATTGTCCGTTATCTATCGGAACAAGCACTGGCATATTGTCAAATTACGACCATGGGACTATATTATTTACTTATACTTACACATCTTTACCTACAATAACTGATAAGTTAAAGCCATAGCAAGTGTTCTGAGTATGAGCTTGATTATTAATGTGATTATAAAGTGAAAAACACTTTGATAATCAGTGTTATTTACATTTTTACAGAATGTCTACTGCACTCGATTGTCTTTATGAAGAGCGCGATTGACGAAACCATGCATAGGTATTTTGATTTGAAAAATATAGTATTTTTCTGGGCCGCACAACTGGCCAATGACCTCGAAATGGAAAACACTAAATAACATATTCCCGTCTTAAATTAGAATAATATGTATTGAGAGTTGCATACACAAGGATGAATCACGGGCGTAGCCAGGATTTAGTTTGGGGGGGGGGTTAGTTTGAGAAGTAAATAAAACAACAAAAAATACTTACATGAAATTTAATATCTATATATTCATCCGAAAAACTACGACATATTTATAAAGTTCTTAACTTTAAATGAAATGGATAAATTAATTTCGTTCCTCTGCGCTAAATCTAAAACCATTAAAGAAGAAATCTTCGGCTTTTTCTTTTAAATATATCCACTACTTCATCTGCATGAATTTCTGTTCCATAGTGAATGTTCATTAACCATTAAGTCTGTTTTCACTTGTAGTGTTTCGTATATAGTTTTTCAGTCTCCTTAGGCTCGAGAAAGACCTTTCTGGGGTAGCAGTGGATACAGGAATGGTAGCCAAGATTTGTAGTAATGTGTAAATATTAGGATAAAGGTTTTTATCGCACATATCTAGGCATTCCAAACTAGATTTCGGGGTAGGCAGTCTTCTTATCAGCATGCAAGGTAGCTGAAGCTTTGATAGCTAAATCCAAATTTGTTTCTTTATTAGAAACCCCTTGACCTTGACTACACCACTTTTTCCAGTAGTCCATACCTTTAGGTTTATCACCCTTCCTTTTTTTCCCCTCCATTTTTCGACAGTAATAATGATTCACGTATCTATCCTTAACAAGGTCATCGAATAACAGTGCACTAAAATTACTCACTTACACGGTACACTTAATTCTCTTCACTATTCGTTCACCACTTTTCACTTTTATTCGCTTCGAGTTCGCATGGAACAATACTGCCGTAAGCGCGGTCACGCGCCGCGGCGCCGCTTATATAGCAGCCCAGTAGCCGTCCAGAAACGTCCACGAACTTCCACAAAGTTACGCTAATTTCGACCTAGGGGCGTGGCGAATAATCGAGAAACAACGCAAAGTGTCCCTACAATACAAAATATTTCGGCTGCAACTGCGTCTGCCTCTCGTCAAAAGATGGCGCTAGGCGCTACTATTACTACATAATATATTCAAACGTAATAATAATTTAACTCTTCACTCCTCGTATTTTTTCGGTATAGTATTAGGTAATATTTTGCTTATTTCGGGGGGGGGGGGGGTTTGAACCCCCGAAACCCCCCCCCCCTTGGCTACGCCCGTGGGATGAATGGTTTCAAATATCAAATTAATAGACCTACAATATTAATATCTTCCTAGTTTTTAAAATTCTTCATTTTATGCAAATGACAAAAAGTAGATAGGATCTGGGGGGCACGAAGGGGCGCCTGTCCCGAGAGCCAAGAGGGCGGCAAAAATGGATTATGCTACCTAACTATCCATATCCATTTTTAAGTTCAGCATAAATAAATAAGGGCAAACTTTCTTTAGTGAGGGAATTTATAAAGGGAAAATAACCGCGTGATCCAAAGATGAAAAGCGAAATTTTATTAAAATATATAAAAGGATCGGTGTTTCCCGATCCGTTACTTCGCTTCACTATATACTGCCAAAATACAGTAAAAATCTCACATTATAAAAGTTATGGCCTCTTTATAAATAAAAAATAAAAAACAATATAATTTTGACGAATTTGGGCCCAATTTCATAGAGAAACAATAGTAGGTACAGGATTATCCACATAACATACGCCCCTTAACATTTTTATTCTTAAAAAGGTTGTACCCAAATATGAGAATTGTAGAAACTTTTCTTGCAATTTCAGATATGTATTCACAAAACAATTGAATGTCGCGTTTCGGACATACAGTACGTACGTTTTTTAAATGGATAACCCTCTATATTATAAATAAAAAATAAAAAACAATATAATTTTCACGAATTTGGGCCCAATTTCATAGAGAAACAATAGTAGGTACAGGATTATCCACATAACATACGCCCCTTAACATTTTTATTCTTAAAAAGGTTGTACCCAAATATGAGAATTGTAGAAAATTTTCTTGCAATTTCAGATATGTATTCACAAAACAATTGAATGTCGCGTTTCGGACATACAGTACGTACGTTTTTTAAATGGATAACCCTCTATATTTTTCAATTTTTGAAATATACATAATATTTTTGCGATTCCAAATATACAAACTATAACATTCTACCAATTTCTAACAATTACGAGCGATTATCTCTGCAATTTTTAAGATAAATTGTTGAATCAAAACTAAACTAAACAAAAAAACGATTGAATTTTAAACAACGAAGTGATTGCAAAAGAATCTTTTTTTTAAATCAAGATGGCGATGTTGTGTTTTTTTTATTATACTGGTAAAGTGGATAAAAAACTGCACCGCATACTTGAATATCACTTCCGGTTTACGAGCCATTATCTCGGATATTTTATGGTTGAAATACCAAAGTTGTGTATTTTTCTCCTAACAAACACCGATTTATTTTTGAAAAATTAAGATTGCGATTTTGTTGCCGTTTTTCTATAGACTAGTAAAGTGAATAAAAAATCTGCACAGCACGGTTGAATATCACTACCTATCGATTTAGCGGAAGTAACGTTTTTTTTGTCTACAAAAACAACATTATTTTTTTAAAGAAGGTAAAAAAACAACAAAATCAACAAAAAGTTGTCTAGCTTCAAATGGCATGAAGCAGATATAATAGTAATTGCTACTCCACCCCGCACAAACCTGTGGTTGCTTATGGGGATACTAGTAGTTTGGTGTATTGTAAAGAAAATTATTGTTGTTAGGTGTGGAGAATCTAATTGAATACCTACCTAACTCCTAGGTATTACTTTACAATTATTATCATGGGATAAATATGGGTTTACAGCTTTGACTAATAATTCCTATTCATGTGCAGAAACGGTATGCCGTTACCACAGTTTTCAATCCACTTCAAACGACGATTTTCTGTTTTTCAAAACCTATACAACTTTTTGCTACTCCACCCCGCACAAACCTGTGGTTGCTTATGGGGATACTAGTAGTTTGGTGTATTGTAAAGAAAATTATTGTTGTTAGGTGTGGAGAATATAAATGAATACCTACCTAACTCCTAGGTATTACTTTACAATTATTATCGTGGTATAAATATGGGTATACAGCTTTGACTAATAATTCATATTCATGCGCAGAAACGGTATGCCGTTACCACAGTTTTCTATCCACTTCAAACGACGATTTTCTGTTTTTCAAAACCTATACAACTTCACAACTGTTTCCTGGGAGTTATCCCACAATTAAAATATTGGCATTTTTTCTTGCCATGGTAACTGGTAACAATCTTTGGCAAAGAACAAATCACCCTTGGCACTTTCAGTTCTTAAAATCATAAATAGCGAAATTGCTATGTCATAGGAGCAAAACATGACAGGGGGCGGCAATTTGCACCTTTGCCCTTAACAGAACACAGAAATTTCCTAGATCCGGACCTGAGTAACCATAACTATATAGTTATCTTTAATTACCTACGTACTTAATTATCTATTACCAATTTCAAATTGCCTATCAGTTAAGGTATACATTGGTAATTGTCAATTGGTACCTATATTTTGTAAATTTATCATAATATTGTTATTGATAGTTAAATTACCATTTTTGCATTATCGGTAATGGATGGACCAAAATTCCATTGTTAGAATAATAGAAAACTGCTATATCAGTCAATCGCACATATCGTCGAATATGGTTGTACCTACTTATAAAAAACTGACAATATTTTCAAAATATGAGCCGTCGTGTGAAATTTCTCGACAACTTCCTATTTTGAAAACTGGCGTGCTTTCAGTTTACATTATTTCCCTACCCTTCGAGTATGTATACTCGGTCTATAGGTTTTAGAAGAAATATAAACTGGACGACTATATGAAAACAAGGCTGCAGATAAAGGTAGGTACAAAATGGGAAAACATAAACCATGGCAATTACTGGCAGAATTTCAACTACTTAACTGGTTAATTCCAGTAAATCGCCAAATATGCAAATTTGCAATAATAGTAGGTATCTAAAGGTAGGTATTCATAAATCTTGAACCTTTAAACGTTGAAATTGTGATAGGCAAAATTCATTAGTGCTATATGTTCAATTTGGGAAAATATTTTTTATTATTTTTTTCAATCAAAAATCAGAATGCTTAAATATGGCATATTTTGCATGGAACGCAGAAAATATGCCATATTCTTATTAAAAGGCCTTGGATCGAACAATTTTATAGGTCAAAGTCAAAGAATACACAGTTTTATTTATTAGACCTGTTTCCAGAAGACCCTGTATGCACAACTCGACTAACTAAAGATAGACAGACGAGAAGTGGCATGTACCAGCCAGTGGGCCAGGGGGGGAAATATGATAATGTACCCCACTTTAACGAGGTACACCTCGGCAAAATTTTTATTGACGACTTATTTTGCATGCCAGATGACGTATCGCTCGCTTCCCCAATAAGTAGGAACCTACAAGAAAAAACTTCTTGTGAATTTATCGACTAGGTACTGTTTAAATAATAAGTGACCTGGCTGGCATTTGGATAAAATATCCAGTCTCAAGGAGAGGGGGCAGCTGCCCCCCTACCCCCCCTTGGCGACGCTCTTGGCATGTACCACGAACCAAAACAGATTAGGCGAGTTTTTAAATTAAGGAAAATATTGATGGAATCCATAAAGCCAATGACAAAGGCCCAATCACATTACATTGGTAGATTTCATCATACATCAGCTAAATTTAAAAAGGCACCCCATTGGTTGGCAAGTGGTAGCTACTTTGTTTTTTGCCTGAATACACTCAATACACCCAAAGATCATCATATCATTATCTTTGATACAGCGTTGTAGTTGTTTGATCTTCTTAAAGTCCTCAATAAGGTTCCTGATTAAATTGATGTTTCAAGTTCAATGCTTATCGATATGCGTATTTAATAGAATGACGAAATATCGGCACAGACATAATTGAAACCTTTTATTTTTCTTCTGATGAGTGAGCTAATAGACATAAAACTATTTCTTCTTGAAAATAAGGATTTCGAGTGGCGCCAATTTGCTTTACTTCCCTCCATCTTCTCTTTAATAATATGTATCATGTATAGTGTTTATAGTGACCTCATTTAATTATTTAAATTGTAATTATTATTAAATAAAAATTACATTGACTTTTTTACACGCTGCCTTTTCATGTCGGAATTCTTAGTATACACAATAACGACAAAAAAAGTAGTCACGTGATCCACTAATTTATAAAAGAATTATTTATGTAAAGCGGTAGGTTTGTGGCTATTCGACGATTTGGAATTCTTTAGTAAAGTCGTCTAATATTTTTTGACTAAAATAAAAGAGGACACTATTGCGCTAAGTAAATATATATTGATAAATTCATATAACAAAGTAATGTCTCGCTAGGCCTAGTGCCCCGAGGTATCTATCCCATCTCCCGGCCGACCCGTCGGCGGCCCGCGTGTTTGTTTATCTTCAGCCTGATACGTCACGCGGAGGGGGAGCGTCTACATATCAGGCCCCGTGATTGCCTGTGGATTGACTACATTCGGCCATCCTGATCATCTGTATTGTCCTCAATACAATTTTTACCATCCTGTAACCATAAATTCGTGCGAAAACATAACATTGTATGCCTCGAGCATTTTATATACACACGGGTATACGTCGAATGCTTTACATACTAAACAAACTATCAAATGTATCAATGTATGCCTCGAGCATTTTATATACACACGGGTATACGTCGAATGCTTTACATACCAAACAAACTATCAAATGTATGCCTCGAGCATTTTATATACACACGGGTATACGTCGAATGCTTTACATACCAAACAAACTATCAAATGTATCAATGTATGCCTCGAGCATTTTATATACACACGGGTATACGTCGAATGCTTTACATACCAAACAAACTATCAAATGTATGCCTCGAGCATTTTATATACACACGGGTATACGTCGAATGCTTTACATACCAAACAAACTATCAAATGTATGCCTCGAGCATTTTATATACACACGGGTATACGTCGAATGCTTTACATACCAAACAAACTATCAAATGTATGCCTCGAGCATTTTATATACACACGGGTATACGTCGAATGCTTTACATACCAAACAAACTATCAAATGTATGCCTCGAGCATTTTATATACACACGGGTATACGTCGAATGCTTTACATACCAAACAAACTATACTTACATCTTCTCGTAAAGTTATCCACGGTTTCAGTCTATCAACACAGGCTACCGTAGGACACTTTCGGTGTGTCTCTGTTACGCTAACAACCACATATCTGTCGTTCGGCAATACAGCTGTGACCTTGTAAGGCCCTTTGTATTTAGGCAATAATTTTTTACTCTGACCTGTTGCTGAAAAGTCTGTTCTCGTAACCATTACTAGGTCACCCACCTCGTAGCCCTTGGACTTGGCACGCTTTGAGTTAAACCTCTTTCTCTGCTTTTCTTGATCGGCGCCCACCCGCGCCTGTATTTGTTTGCGTAGGCTAGTTAGATCTAACCTCTCAATTTCTTCTTGGAGCTCGTTTATTAAGACGGCCTCCGGAACACTTCGTGGTTTACAACCAAATAATAATTCAGCAGGGGTCACTTGTAGTACCCTGTGCACCGTGCCGTTTATTCCCCTTTGCACCGTTTTTACGTGAGTGTCCCACATGTCATCTTCCATGCCACCATTCAAAGCTGCTAGTGACCCTAATATCGTGCGATTATACCTCTCGCACTGTCCGTTAGCCCTAGGAGTTGCTACCGCATTCTGCACGTGCTTAATCCCATATTCCACGCAGAATTTCTCAAATAATTTTGAGGTAAATGCACTGCCGCGATCCGAAATTATGCGTACTGGCACTCCAAAAATATCAATAATGTTTTGGATCGCACGAGTTACGTATTTGGCTTTTGTATTTCGTACTGGCTCAATTAGGCAAAATTTTGAGAAGCCGTCCACAATCACGAGCAGTTGAGTATTATTTTTCGCTGACTTAATGAAGGGGCCTAAGTGGTCTATATGAATAGTATGAAAGGGTACCGTTACCTTTTCAATGGGATGAAGTTGACCGGGTTTTCGTCCTGAGGGTGATTTATAATATAAACAGTTTAGGCACGACTTAACATATTTAAAAACGAATCTGCGCATCCCTGCGAACCAATAATTTTCTTGAATTTTTGCCAAAGTCTTCTCAAATCCAAAATGCCCGATGTCATCGTGGCATAATTTGCAAATCTGCCAGCGATTCGCCCTGGGCACTACCCACTTTGTTATTTTATCAGTTACTTTCCTATGCACTTTACCTTCTTTTAAAACATATGTTTCGAAATAAAATTTTGTGTTCGAATTTTTATTTTTGGCCAATAGGATATCTCGGATTTTTAGTAATTCTTCATCTTGCAACTGGGCTGCCAATAACCAATCAGCTGCGGTAAGATTAGTTATCTGAGAAATTTTAAGGGGTACCTCTTCTTGAGGGTTCCTACTTAAACAATCAACGTGAGACATTTTAGTTCCTGCCCTGTATTCGACAATGAAACTATAGTCTTGCAGTTCCATCCACCACCTACCTATGCGAGGAATTATATCCTTTTTTACTGCTGTACTTCTAATAGCAGAGCAATCGGTAACCACAGTGAAATTGACTCCTAGGACGTAAACGCGAAAATAACGTAATGAGGCAACGACGACCGCTAAGGTTTCTAATTCGTAAGAGTGAAGCTTCTGTTCAAAAATGGTAGTCTGGCGACTGTAATACGCCACAGCATGTTTTTCATTATTCTTATCCATTTGTAATAATATACCGGCGATGCCCTTTTTGCTGGCATCTGTATGCACTTCGGTTTTTAATTCGGGGTTAAATATTGCTAAGACAGGTCGAGATATCAACATATTTTTAAGAGAATTTACAGCTTCAATTTGCGCTTGACCCCATGTCCATTTACAATCCTTTTTTAACAGCTGAGTAAGTGGTTCAGCTATTAAGGCGAAGTTTTTAATAAATCGGCGAAAATACGAAGCTAAACCTAAGAATTGACGCACCTCTTTTACATTTTGTGGCACAGGCATTCCCTGTAGAGCGGAAATTTTATTATTACAGGGTCTAACGCCTGCCTCTGAAATTTCTCGACCTAAGTATTCAACCTTTGTTTCAAAGAAAGAACATTTTGAAAATTTTAATGTTAAATTATGGGCCCGTAGTTTTTCTAATACTACCTTTAGTTTCTCTATTCCTTCTTCAACCGTTTTAGCTGCTATTATCACATCATCGATATAAACAAGAGCACTGTCTCCGAGTACTGAGTTCATCAACTTTTGAAAAATTGCTGGCGCATTAGTAAGCCCAAACGGGACTCTTAAAAATTCATAATGCCCATCGGGCGTCACGAAGGCTGTTTTTTCAATCGAATCGGAGCTAACTGGTATTTGATAAAATCCTGACATCAAGTCAAGAGTAATGAAATATTTAAAACCGCCTAATTGGTCGATGTGATCTTCTATTAAGGGAAGGGGCCACTTAATTTTTTTTGTAATTCTATTGAGCGCTCGAAAATCTACGCACATCCGCGGGGAACCGTCTTTTTTTGAAACTAAAAGAATAGGGCTTGCGTAAGGCGAAACTGATTCTCTTATAATGTTATTTTCAAGTAGCTCTTTAACAACACTTTTAACTATTTCCCTCTCAGAAATTGACAGACGATAAGGTCTATATACTACCGGTCGATCAGTTAAACACTCAATTTTCATTTGTATTGTATTAGTCTTTCCTAATGTACTTAATTTAAAACAAAAGCGATCCTTAAACGCATTCAAGAGGTTGTGTACTTTCCTATTATCGGCAACAGAAATTTTTTTGCAATGGAGAGATCCCAAACTTGTCTCGAATTCCCCCTTAGGTACAATACCTACGTTATTCACAAAGAATCGTTCATTTAATAGAGAATCTAACAACAAATCGCTTGGTAAGGGGAGTTGATAAAATTGTAAGCTTTGTTTGGTTTTAATCATAATAAGCGAGTCGTGTTCTGTAAAAGATTGTCCTATAAGCAGATCGTGCCTCATTTCCAAATCTTTTAGAATGTATGAATGGGTCTTTATCGTTACTCCGTCAACAGTTATATCTACGTAACACTCGTATTTCGGAACGACGTAGGTTTGGTCGTTAAAGCCATATAACTTGACTGTTTTGGTGATTACTGTTTTTAGGATATTTAGTCTTTCAGCGATCGACTCTCGAATGAGGGTAGAGTCACTGCCTAAGTCAACGAACGACTCTATGAGATGTTTATCAATTCTGGCGGCCTTAATGTAAATATTTTTATTCGTGGACCCACTCACTAAATTGACGGACTTATTTTTACTTCTACATACATCGTCAGTGTGCCCGAATTTATTACAAAAATTGCATTTTAATCTTTTTGGATTGTTCTCTTGGGAACATTGGAAACGTTTATGCCCTGTACTTCCACAAGAGAAACACTGAAAGTCTTCTCAAATCCAAAATGCCCGATGTCATCGTGGCATAATTTGCAAATCTGCCAGCGATTCGCCCTGGGCACTACCCACTTTGTTATTTTATCAGTTACTTTCCTATGCACTTTACCTTCTTTTAAAACATATGTTTCGAAATAAAATTTTGTGTTCGAATTTTTATTTTTGGCCAATAGGATATCTCGGATTTTTAGTAATTCTTCATCTTGCAACTGGGCTGCCAATAACCAATCAGCTGCGGTAAGATTAGTTATCTGAGAAATTTTAAGGGGTACCTCTTCTTGAGGGTTCCTACTTAAACAATCAACGTGAGACATTTTAGTTCCTGCCCTGTATTCGACAATGAAACTATAGTCTTGCAGTTCCATCCACCACCTACCTATGCGAGGAATTATATCCTTTTTTACTGCTGTACTTCTAATAGCGGAGCAATCGGTAACCACAGTGAAATTGACTCCTAGGACGTAAACGCGAAAATAACGTAATGAGGCAACGACGACCGCTAAGGTTTCTAATTCGTAAGAGTGAAGCTTCTGTTCAAAAATGGTAGTCTGGCGACTGTAATACGCCACAGCATGTTTTTCATTATTCTTATCCATTTGTAATAATATACCGGCGATGCCCTTTTTGCTGGCATCTGTATGCACTTCGGTTTTTAATTCGGGGTTAAATATTGCTAAGACAGGTCGAGATATCAACATATTTTTAAGAGAATTTACAGCTTCAATTTGCGCTTGACCCCATGTCCATTTACAATCCTTTTTTAACAGCTGAGTAAGTGGTTCAGCTATTAAGGCGAAGTTTTTAATAAATCGGCGAAAATACGAAGCTAAACCTAAGAATTGACGCACCTCTTTTACATTTTGTGGCACAGGCATTCCCTGTAGAGCGGAAATTTTATTATTACAGGGTCTAACGCCTGCCTCTGAAATTTCTCGACCTAAGTATTCAACCTTTGTTTCAAAGAAAGAACATTTTGAAAATTTTAATGTTAAATTATGGGCCCGTAGTTTTTCTAATACTACCTTTAGTTTCTCTATTCCTTCTTCAACCGTTTTAGCTGCTATTATCACATCATCGATATAAACAAGAGCACTGTCTCCGAGTACTGAGTTCATCAACTTTTGAAAAATTGCTGGCGCATTAGTAAGCCCAAACGGGACTCTTAAAAATTCATAATGCCCATCGGGCGTCACGAAGGCTGTTTTTTCAATCGAATCGGAGCTAACTGGTATTTGATAAAATCCTGACATCAAGTCAAGAGTAATGAAATATTTAAAACCGCCTAATTGGTCGATGTGATCTTCTATTAAGGGAAGGGGCCACTTAATTTTTTTTGTAATTCTATTGAGCGCTCGAAAATCTACGCACATCCGCGGGGAACCGTCTTTTTTTGAAACTAAAAGAATAGGGCTTGCGTAAGGCGAAACTGATTCTCTTATAATGTTATTTTCAAGTAGCTCTTTAACAACACTTTTAACTATTTCCCTCTCAGAAATTGACAGACGATAAGGTCTATATACTACCGGTCGATCAGTTAAACACTCAATTTTCATTTGTATTGTATTAGTCTTTCCTAATGTACTTAATTTAAAACAAAAGCGATCCTTAAACGCATTCAAGAGGTTGTGTACTTTCCTATTATCGGCAACAGAAATTTTTTTGCAATGGAGAGATCCCAAACTTGTCTCGAATTCCCCCTTAGGTACAATACCTACGTTATTCACAAAGAATCGTTCATTTAATAGAGAATCTAACAACAAATCGCTTGGTAAGGGGAGTTGATAAAATTGTAAGCTTTGTTTGGTTTTAATCATAATAAGCGAGTCGTGTTCTGTAAAAGATTGTCCTATAAGCAGATCGTGCCTCATTTCCAAATCTTTTAGAATGTATGAATGGGTCTTTATCGTTACTCCGTCAACAGTTATATCTACGTAACACTCGTATTTCGGAACGACGTAGGTTTGGTCGTTAAAGCCATATAACTTGACTGTTTTGGTGATTATTGTTTTTAGGATATTTAGTCTTTCAGCGATCGACTCTCGAATGAGGGTAGAGTCACTGCCTAAGTCAACGAACGACTCTATGAGATGTTTATCAATTCTGGCGGCCTTAATGTAAATATTTTTATTCGTGGACCCACTCACTAAATTGACGGACTTATTTTTACTTCTACATACATCGTCAGTGTGCCCGAATTTATTACAAAAATTGCATTTTAATCTTTTTGGATTGTTCTCTTGGGAACATTGGAAACGTTTATGCCCTGTACTTCCACAAGAGAAACACTGATCGCGGCTTTTAAATCTTTTTGGCAAATAATCGCTTCGATTGTTTGTGCCAAACGTGCGTTTAAATTGTGTAGAAATTGATGATTTTACTGAGGTACGGCTACCACTGGTACTGGGAAAATTTGTCAAGAATTCGGTCAGTTCAACAAAGGATTTGCAATTTGCTCCCTTAACCGACAATTGAATTTGCTTGTCACAAATCCCTGCGACAATACAATCGACTATTTGATCATCCGTGAAATTTAATTTTAGTTTATTTAGTTTACTAAGTTTTAAAAAACAGTAAGTGCTTAGACTTTGTCCTGGTTCGCTTTTATAAACCGCCACGTCGTAAAATATTTTTGAAAATTTTTCCTTTGAAGGAAATGTGGCTTTCAACATGTCTTGCCATTGAGCCCAGCTGTACTGAGCGCTCTTTAAACTGTCATACCAGACGCGTGCCAACCCTTTTAATTTTCCTAATGCTAGATAAATCGTTGTAACCTCATCCCAATGATAAAGAAAAGCACACTGATTGATCTTATGTAGCCAGTCATCAACACTCAAGCTGCCTTGTGGGTCAAAGTCAGATATCAAGCGATCATCTTTAAAAAAACCCCAATTGGGTCTTACAAAATCATTATTGCCAGCACTAATTGAGCCCGCACTTACCGCAGCCCGTAACTCTTGTAGTTCTCTTGCCATTGTAGCTACAACCTCCTGGGTCAAAGGTGGAGTAATGGATCGGGTACTAGCTTCCTCCAAATCAGATCGTGGAGCATTCATGGCACAAAACAACTCGAAACGCGTCTCTCTTTCGCACTATTAATTTAAAACAAAGTCTATGGGCCACACTTCAAGAGCGTGTGGTGTATCCCACTTCTGAGATAAAGTCGTCTAATATTTTTTGACTAAAATAAAAGAGGACACTATTGCGCTAAGTAAATATATATTGATAAATTCGTATAACAAAGTAATGTCTCGCTAGGCCTAGTGCCCCGAGGTATCTATCCCATCTCCCGGCCGACCCGTCGGCGGCCCGCGTGTTTGTTTATCTTCAGCCTGATACGTCACGCGGAGGGGGAGCGTCTACATATCAGGCCCCGTGATTGCCTGTGGATTGACTACATTAGTTTGTTGCTATTCTATTTTTTCTTACTTGTATTTTTCATATAGGATTCTAAAAGAATAATCAGAAAATTTGTTCTCGCCATGGTCAAAGTTTAATTCTGTAAACTTTGCCACGGTGGAACCAAAGTCCACTAGACTTTGGTGGAACTGTCCGTTGCGCCTCATAACTCTAGGTCAGCTGCACCCTACCTTGCACCTCATTCCTCGAACCTCATTCCTCGAACTTATTACAGTTCAGTTTCCGACTATCCCCAAATCGATCTGCATAGATGAAATCACCGCCAATACCATCCCAGCTGGCCGAGCCCGGAGCGCACGTGGCGTGCGCGTGAGCGTCACGTGACCCCCGCGGAGGTCCCTAGGCCTATCGATCGGCCCCAGCTGGGCCAGCCGAAGTGGCCAGACAGAAGAGCACCAGCGCGAAGGAGGCCGACATAAGATACACCGTGAAATGTGTACGTATATACCACCTCTGTGCGATAGATAGATTGTAGAGAAAGTATAAGTGAGGCGGTGGGAAAAGCATGGGATGATTGGTGAGAGCGTATGGTGAGAGTTGGGAGAATCTTGGGTGATACTGACCTGGCCACTCGGATGGGAACATGGTGGGGTTAGGAAATCGTTATCTGGGCTGTCAAGAAAAGTTGACGGCGAACAGGAAGAGGAAGTACCTAGCGTATAGGAATCAGATAGTGGGGATACTCCAGATACTGCAAGATCTGAGTTGTTATTCTCTAAAATTGTCTTGTTCTGTTTTTTATGTTGCGAATAATTATTGTGAAATTTAGATGTCGAACTAAAAAATAAGCATATTAATGTACACAGAATAGTATTGCCAAATGCGCACCATATGTTATTTCTTAAAATAAAGGGTTTCCAAGGCGGAAATTGTGGGATCAATAAACCTTAAGTCTAGAGACAGCAGAAATAACACTATATAAGTTGGGTACTAGATTTTATGTACTTAGTATAAGAATTTGCTGGCAACAAATTTTACTGTAACTTTTGTCATAAACCTTATTTTTCGGTGATACATTTCTGTACTACTCCCGATGAAAGAACTACATAAGGCATACTCATTAGGTAAGATTATCTATTGTAACTAATAATAGCAATAGGTATAACTATATTATTTCAAACCATCTATAATTATTGTCATTGTCAATCATTTTTAAGGTCCTCCTGTGGTCACTCTGGTCTTGTTTTAAGAGGGGGACTTCTCCAACATGTTTTTTGAGGATTTTAACTCTATTGTTCTTTTTGCAACAAAGTAGGTAGTTCACAATAACATTTACTGAGTTCTTTAGGCACCCTGTTATTACAAAAAATTAGTTAGGTAATCGGCAATTTTCTAAAAAAATGCATAAAACGACATTCAAATAAAAACTCAGTTCTACACTTTTTTTTTTCGAAAACTATTAAGTACCGAACTAATTTCTTATAATGACCAGGTGCTCAATATGATATTAAAAAACTTTCTTGTGAACTACCTTTTTGAAAAAAGGGACAATCGTGTTAAAATAAAAAAAAACATTTTGGTGGAGTCTCCAGAGTTGCCTCCTCGAGATTCGAGACGGATTTTCCTGAGTAGCAAGAGCCACTTATATTTTTGGCTGATTAATATACGTTAAAATAATATCGATCAATAGGTATTTACAGACAACTATTTACTTAGTAGTTGCTGTTTTAGTCTCAAATTTCTGAAATATGTTGAGAATGTCTGGGGATGTCTCCTAGATTTCGTGTTTTGATAAATAATAAGCCTTTATTTTCTTTTTTTTAAATACTTACCGATTACTATTTTTGATTAGGGTCCTCTTTGGAATTTCCATTTCCACTAAAAATGTATATCAAAGAAACAAAAAAAATCCTTGAATTCTGTAAAATATTTAAATATTTCGAAAATAACGCCTATTGTCCAACGAACATTTTTTCATCTTTGACCTAAAAATATTAAGATTGAGATGGATCGGCTACAATCGATCACCTAGGCAACTACAAGTAATGCAACTGTAAATTCGTTCTCTTATTTGACGATTAAAAATGCAAAAAAATGTTTCTATTATTCAAATCGTAATCAAACCATCTACAGAAGAAATTAAGCTCATTCTTTTGTTCGATATTCGACCGAATTTCCTTGAAGTTGAACTCTCGACTGACTTTATCTAGTCTCGACCTCGACAGTTCCATCTCATCAGGTACCTATAGTTCTATTTGCAACTTTTACTGTTTGTATATTTTTATATGGTTGTATTGGCACAGCTGACTGTGGTTATCCCTTTCTTCAAAATTACCTTTTAACTACATAGAACTAAGACACTCACAATATTTATTATTTACTTTGTAGTAACCGCTGAGTGAAGGATTTCTTGTTTCCAAATTTTGCTGATTAGGCTAAGTATGTACTTACATAAGTAGTTTTATTTTCGTCATTTTGTAATTTCACATTCTTGGATCATTTTTAAGTGTAAAAAACCTGTTCACTATTATTGATATTAGAATCATGTGACACTCAACATATTCATCAGTTTCGCTAATGGATCATTGATTTAACTATCTAACTCGTGTATCTACAATAATAGATAAGTGATTATATATCGATCCCAGATCCCAGTTCACTTCAGTTTGACAAAATTGTGCATGCCTCTTTCAGTGTCTGCCCGTGCTAACAATATTTTTTTGCATTACTACCTAATAATTGTACCTAACCAACAATTAGGCAAATGACCTGACGATATATAATTAAAACTGTGAAGTGAACATCGATGACAATAATTATTGTGTGGGAAGCATTTGAATTTTGGATCCAACATAGTTGAGTTAATATTGTTACAGGTTGGTCGACACAATGTTCATGGAACAGAAAAAAATGGTACCCCCAGACGGAGGCTGGGGCTGGGTGGTTGTCTTGGGAGTCAGCCTGGTCAATGTAAGTAAACAAATAATTAAAAAATTAGTAAAAATTGCATTATTTGAATATTACATATAAAATTGTTCACACAAAATTAGCCAACGACATTCTTAGTCAATCTGCGCGTATTGGAACGATGTTTGCTTTTAAAATCCTTTCTATTTTTGTAACAAAAATCAACATGGATCTCGCGGGTTCTATCCTGGTGAATTTCAATATCTCCGCTAAAGACACTTAAAGAACCACCCTGTATATAGGTTTTTATGGACGTTTAGGTGTGGCTGACACAACCGTAAATAATGTGTCTGACATTGAGTTTCATCGGCGTTCCCCTGTTTACCGAACTGAAAGATATTAATATATTAAACCTTCCAATACCCTTCTGTTTTTCCAGCTATGCACCAGATCAATAGAGTTATCTTTCGGCCTGCTGTTCGGCGATTTATTGAGAGATCTGGGCGTTGAAACCACGGGCGCAGCAGTAATAATGAGCACACTGGATGCCCTCATCAACTTTTCTGGGCTATTCGCAGGACCACTCATCCGAGCTTTCTCGTACAGGAAAGTTTCCTTGGTAGGATCTGCTCTCTGCGCTCTTGGACTCGTCCTCACCTCTCCAGCTAACAGCATGGCCCATATTCTAATAACCTACAGTATTATCAATGGTAGTAGACCATAATTAGGTTACAAGATTATTCTAAATTGACTGTTTCAGGTTTGGGGGTTGGTTTGACTGCTTCCTCGACGTTTGTGGCATTAAACAATTATTTTATGAAAAGAAGGGGACAGGCAGTAGGTTTTTCATTAGCTGGAACAGCATTTGGGATGATGTTAATGCCGCAAGCGGTTAGATTGCTTTTAGAATCATTTGGGTTTCGTGGTGCAATACTGATTCTTGGTGGTTTCGCCTTGAATGCATTGGTTGGTTCATCTTTGTTGCAACCAGCTAAATGGCACTTGGTTCCAGAAGTGAAGAGCGGAGAAGATGGAGGCTACCATCAGGTAAAACACTCAAGGTTCTTAAAGTGCCGATTTTTACAGAAATGTGTTTTAACATGCTGCAGAGAATTCATTTCTTTTTCGCGTCTAACGAGGTAAATTTCCTGTAGGTATAGTAAAATTTTATGCCCGATATTATAGCATGAATTATTAACAGTGACATATTATACTATATAGCTTTTGATAATGAAAACATACCAAAAGAATTTGCCTTTTCTTATTGACTTGCATGTTTTCTATAATATCTAAATTTTAATAGAAATAATTATTAAGTACATATTATCAATTTACTTTGTAGGAAATGGAAACGATCAAAGAAACTGATAACGAGGACGAAGAACAAGAAGGAGACACACTGCTAACATCAAATATGGAAATAAAAGCTTTGGAAGATCTGGCAAAGCCAACAGGCCTGACGCGCAAATCAACTTTCCCAAGAAACTTTTCAACCATGAGTTTTCTAGGTACAAAATCACGGCAAGCGCCTAAAAATTCAAAGGATTCTCTCTGTTCAAGCTATTCCAGGCTAGATTTTACCGGTTCAAGTATACAACTGCAATTCGATGTAAGTATAAGCGCGTCTGTTGCCTAGTCATCGATTTCGATCTAATTTTGGATATGCGTTCACCTTGATGTAGTAAACCATATTATTATATAACGTGAGTGGTAATGTGAAATTTTGTAGGATAAAGAAACCGAGGTGAAGGCTTGTAACAGGCAATTGCGAAGGAATATGAGTTACCCCGGTGTTCACCTGTCTCCACAACATAAGATTTTGAGAGAAGTTCAGCACGAAACATTCACAATTCCAGAAAAACCCAATAAGACCGCGTGGCAGAAGCTAGTTGTGTTTATGGACTTCGACTTGTTGACTGATCCAATCTACTTAAACCTTGTTTTTGGTCTATCTGTATTCTACGTCGCAGAACAAAATTTTAAAATGGTTTTACCGTTTTTCTTCAAGGATATAGGATATGAAAAGGCGGAAGTTGCATTATTTCTGTCTATTCAAGCACTGGCTGACATTTCTGCAAGACTGATTCTACCACCAATTTGTGATTGTTTGACCATATCAAAGAGGATGCTTTTCATGACAGGAATTTTCGTCTTGGGAATTTGCAGATCAGGTAAATATACTTGTTTTGGTTTTTGTTGAGCAGAGAAAAATCGGGAAACCTGCAGCTTTTACGGATAGTCATTTCAGAAAAAATAAAACATAATTATACATTATTTTTAAATTATATGATTCCTCGTTAATTCAACTTAAAATGGCAGATACTCGTCAAATTTTCGACAAATCTGATTTGTTAGAATTTGGGCTTATTTTTTTATGCTAAAAGATCCTGTCCACAACTTTTGTATTGTATATTTTTATTTTAATATTTTTTATTCAAAATTCAGTCTAAATTGGACTATGAACATCTCAAGAAATTTGAACGATCTCTTGAAATAAATGCAAGGAGTGTTGCAGAAAGATTTCCAGGAAAGTATTTATAATATACTTTTTAAACCATTTGGGTAGGTACCTAGTAGAAAAAATCCTTGTTTATTTCAAGTGAGTGTTTTGATTCCATGAGACTTCTGCTGATGTTGTGTAAAAGATTTAAGAGGTCAAATAATTAAACTGTATATTCTTTCCTAGAAAAGCAGGGTTGCATAAAACCATATCCATCTATTGAAATTACAGTGTTACTGAATGATATATGTGGAATATCCCTTGGTTTTTCATGAAAAGATATAGCAGTTGCTTTTCTTTCCATATCCTTCACACAACTCTGCAGAGGAATGTTATTCATAATTCTTCTAGCGGCAATTTTGTTTATTTTTCATTTGTTTGAACCCTGCTTGGTTATGAACATGTATTCTAATGACCTTATGACTTTTTGTTGGCAGCCGATGGAGCCATTGAATAGGTAACTGCAAAAGTTGCAAAAGTAAGCTTTAAAAATACTTTTTAAGGCATACGTTATGATTTCCGTTTTTCTTTTATTTTATCCGAACGTTCCAGGGAGTTTTTACTAGTCTTGATTTTTTGCTTTATGAACAAGACAATTTTCGTTTTTATTTAATTTTCCGCACCGAGTCACTTTTAGTTCTTGGCAACATTTTAATGCTTGATTCTGTCTATTGCAGTACTTGCCGAACAGTCAGATTATACCTGGATTATTGTATGGCTGGTGATATCCGGATTCTTTAGAGGAGCAGCTCTCATCAACTTTACCATTACCATATCTGAATATTCTTCCATGGAGAAGCTACCAGCTGCATTTGGTCTACATATGGTTGGCAAAGGACTCTTTGTTGTCATCCTTGGTCCTTTGCTAGGTAAATACAGAATAGACAATTTATCCCATTAAAGAATTATGTGGCAATTTACAATCCAGGCCATTAAGCTCTGGTAATGTTTGAGTTATTATTAAAGTAACATTTTTTGTAGGAATAATACGAGATGCCACCCAGAGTTTTCCCATCTGCCTCCACTCCCAAACGTTCCTAACATTGATTTGCTGTGTAGCGTGGAGTATAGAGTTCTTAATTAAAGGATGCAAGACCCGTAGCGCTCAATCTGACACAGATACGACAACCACATGACAAACGGATTGCGACTAGTTTTTCGAAAATTTGGCAACTCATCTTCGAAAATTAGTCGCATTGATTGATTTGAATTTTATCAGTTTGTTTGACTTTTTGTATTGACCGCAAATGGAACGTTTACGTAGTTCAGTTGGAAGCTGAGTTGGTATGATTTCGATTTTCTTTCTTATTCGTACCTAAAGTGCCATCAATATATTATGGAATACTATATAGTAATTGATGTGTGTAGAAAGATGGGCATTGATGGTACAAAAGTAATGTTTCAAATATTTTGGTATTCTATTGGACGTAAAAAATCGAATTTTATTTTTATCTATCAGAAAATTGGTATAGAACTACCTACTTAAAAATATTATTAGTTGTGTATTATTGCAATTTTAGAACATTTAGTTTCAAAAACACAAGATTGTTAACACAATATGTTTCCCATAAAGGAAACAAGACATTTTATATAAAATAATTTATATAGTTTTTAATTTTTTTATAAAATGTGTCTAACACAACAAAAATTTATTTTCGTTTCGACAACAAGCAATATTTCGGTATTAAAAAATCATCCACAATTTTTTCAATTGCCGGTGGATACGAAGCTCTGACGATGTCCAAGTGTTACATTAGGTTTCAAATTTAAACTTCTTTCCCGCATTTTCAAACTGTAACTTAGGAAAAAGTATCTATTGAAAAACAGGGAAACTAGTATTAAAAAATTCTGTGTATGGCCAATGACACGGTTTTTGTGAAGTTTTGTGTGATATTTATATACCTTAGGTTTATAAGACTGAGTCTGTGAGTTGATAGTGAAGATATGAAAATCGTACCTCAAAGCAAATGCCTTTTTGTGATATGATGAATTTTCGTCTTACAAATGGATTTAACTATTTTGTTGCATAGATGTAGAAATCGTCCTATTCGATATTGGTGTCTCTGTCCCTCACGTGTATTAATTTGTTTGTGTTTGCAAAGCCATTAATTGTTGTCAAATTTATTTTTGTATATAAAAAAATACTAATCGAGGAATAATCTAATTGTGATTTAAATGATCATATTATTGAGTATTATGATTGCCCAAAATCCTAATAGTGATATATAAAGATGAATGTTTATGTCAAAATATCGATGTCATTACTGAAGGTACATCTGTGTAAAAAAATGTATAAAATTATTACTTGATGTAGACCAATTTGTATATAACTATATTAAGGTGTACTTATTCGTATTATAAACCAACGTAAAAATTTTAAATAAAGGATTTTAAATAATTATTGTCGTTTACAGACACATCGCTTCAATTGTTAATCTTCTGTAACTACAAATAATCACTCAGGAAAGTTTGCAGCCTTAACTTTTGTAAAATTCAATATTTTTAATCCTCTGTTCAGTCTTCCATTTTAATTCTGCGTTTCCAAATTATTTTTTAATCTCGAAACATCTTCAAAATCGTAGCGCCCTATAAGAACTTATTACACACACTCCACTATCCAACATATTGATTTAATCGTACATCTTGGCACAGTTCTGTGATCGTAGAATCTTTTTAAATTCTACAGAATACATAATAAGAGCCTACATGGAAATGGGAAGATTTTGTTTCCATAATGGTGCAATGGATGTATCCATGTTTACGTTCACTGGTAAGTAACCAAATGAAAGATACGCTCGTCGCAATTTTTTGAATGCCTACAACTTTCTTGCAGGAATTTAATAGAACTAATCCAAACATAATCTGGAGGAAATGAAATGCCACATGGTAGAAATATGGAGTCGACAGGATCAAAGTATAATATAGGCAATATTTTGAATGTAAGTGGTCAATATCAAGTTGTCAGACAAAGTAGAGATGGAAATGGGTGTACTTATAGTGACGTTTTTTTTTACATTTGTTATTTCCTAGTTCTTATTTTTATTGTTTTATTTATTATAGGATAATATTGGAACAGTATAATTAATTCAGAACACAAAAATGTCCAATAATATTTATTATTATATTGAAAATAAAATTACAAAAATAAATTATAATTTTTATTTTTAGTATTTATTTCAAATCATAATACTCGTCACTCATCACACTTTAACTTATAAAAAATGCTCTTTGGTTGTCATCTACCTATGAATGTATGAAATAGGTATCTATCCGATTTTTCACAGAAAAATCCTCACAAAACCCAAACAAAATTATCACATTTTATCAAACATATCAATAAAACCTTATGAGTTATTAGTACGAAACTGTCTACCGCTTATTTAACTTAAACCACAATGTTAAGTATGTAGCCGCATGCATCAAACACCACACAAATACTATCAACGAAATATTAGAAACTAGATCAACGTTGGTTATGTCCATGTCCTTCAAAAATTTGGACGGATCTGCATAGTGACAGTATGTTTCCTCTTCTGGGCAAATCAGATTTCCTCTGTTGAAGCCGTAGAGAGCCGTCACTACTCCTTGGAACGCTGCTCTAAAGTAGCTTATTGTGAACAACCACTTCAGCGCATCTGGAGTGTCAAAATGCCTTATGCAGAAGCCGAAGATGGAGAAGAAACACGCCAGCACGGGTGCTATGAATACTGCTACCTAAAAATTTTAAACAAACCTAAGTAATTTATTCAAAATAATTGTATCAAATATTTTTACCTTTACTGGTGTCGTTGCACCTATAAAATATCCCATAGATTGTCCGCACATCGTAGCAAGTGTGCAAAATAATACAAATAAAGAAAGCCTGAAGTCTATTGGTTGATTTGTCAGCCAGTAGGATATAGCGATATATGTCCACGCGCAGAGAATCTACAAAAATTTGCACGTAAGCAAAAATAGAAGGTTTCAAGAAAATGTCTTACCTGAAACGGTATTTCAATTAATATCACAGACAAAAGGTATGGAGTAAGTTTGTACCATCGGTTGAAGTGTTCTCTTGTCAGTATTTTCATTTCTAATGGAACTGGAAAAAAAGTTATTATAAGTTAAATAGTTATTTGAACTGATAAACTACAAATTTTCTCTCATAAGACATCTTGCATCAACTAGAGATTTACGTTTATAGAAGTTATCAATGCAAAGGTAATCAAGTGGATTGAAAAACGAACAATATTTTCATATGTAAATAAAATGCTTATGAAATCGATTTTGCAGATTCCGTATAAAACCTAAGTTGTTATGGTTTAAAAGTTGGGTATTTTCACAACTTTAATTAATTTAATTAATCTTGTGCCTTCCCCTAGCAACAAACCAATGTGTAATATTATTATATTTTTAAAAAACATTAATGATCTTATTTGATCAAGCTGAGAATTTTATGTGAAAGAAAATCTTTAAAGAACCTTATGACCGACAAACTAGAAACATTAATCAATTTCAGTTTCTCTTGTTTGGCGCTGCACCAATGAAAATTATTTCCCCTCCAACTACATTTTTGTCATCACTCCAATTTTTTATAATAATGGAAATCTGCCTGATGATCTCACAAATGACATTACTCTGTGTCTGTGAGAGTGACAGTGGAATTGTATGATAATTTCCCATTGTGCTGCCATAACATGACTATGCATCAAAATTTGCGTTTTACCGCGGTTTCTCATTTCATCCATCAAAAATAATAAAATAAACTGTATTCAAGTCGTCCGGAAACAATGGCCAAGATGCAACTTGATGACTACAGAAACAATGAATCACTCGGCATTCCGTGACTTGAAAACAAATGACTAAAGCAATGCATAATTAGAGTGTCTTATTTCAAAGCATATTTACTAGGAAAATTAAATTGCGTAATATTCTCGTGTCGGTCATCAACTTGTAAAATAAGCATTCTGAAGTTTCTACTTACATGACAGCGTCACAGACATCTTTCCGGTGTAGACTATCAACAAAAGAGTGCCATACATATAGACGTAGTTGGCTAGCACCGTATTCGCAGCGTTGCCTACGTTCCTGTATAGGTATCCAAATATGATGCCTATTACAATATGTGCCAGTAGCCTGTTCAGGAAATACATCTGCGAGAAAAAAAAATTGTAATTTTTTGTCATTTACGGCGATTTTGAATACTTACGTAGCATCGCTTGGTCGTCAACAAATTTCTTTTATACAATAAGAGAAACTGCATAATAATTGCTGCAGGCATAGGTACTGGCTCTTCATTATTGAAAAATAATACTTTTTCTGCTTTTTGTAATTCAGCTTTTTCTGAAAAAATAATTGGGTAAACTACATTTTACCAAAATTTAACCCAGCACTAACCATTATTTATGGAAATTTTCTTTACAACTTGGCCAGCTTTCGCAACATCCGCTAGACTTTTAATATCTGCATTATGTTCTCCTATTGCGACTTCCATTACTAAGTAAATGAGAAAATTAACGATTTTCAAAATAAAGATGAAAAATACTTACAGTAATCGGCCGGATTGTGATAAGGTGGACACCTCAGCCCCATATTTGAGAAATACGATACAAGGCTGCTTGTAGTGCCATCATAAATGCACTTTCCTTGGCTGACACAGTAAAGTTTGTCAAACATTTCAAATAGCAATGCAGAAGGTTGGTGAATCGTGCAGATAATTGTTCTGCCTTCTTGGGCTAGTCTTTTTAGTAGTGATATGCACTGGGTACAGGACGAACTGTCTAGTCCCCTGTAGAATATAGAAGAGAAATATTTACAGGTTGGTAAAAGTGAAGACAACTTGAAAATTTTGCAGAAATAAATTTATATTAAGACATTTCCCTTTAATACTTGTAAGTATTATCATTAATTATTAGCCAATTCGGAATCATTGTCCCAAGGACCAGAATTTCTCTTAAACAACTTGTGTATAAAATCGTTTCTATAATAGTCTAAAATTATGTTTCAACAAATGCAGCAACATCTGTGCACAAAAATTTTTCCTAAGCTTTAGGAGTCAAAATGTGCGTCCAATGTCAAAGGTTAACGTATAAACGAACTTTGCTATTGTTGAAGTGTTACAACTTTTTTATACCTACCTCCTAATTGAATTCAATTTTTGGGCGGCATTAAACATGGAGCCCAATTAAACGGCCTATAGACACTACAATTGCCAGGTAATTTGCATTAACTATAATTAAATTTCCGACAATAACTGCACTATAATACTTTATTCAAAATAAGCCTTAACAAAGTGGCGTGTAGGATTTTTTTTAGATATTTTCCCGACAAAAGTAAATTATATATTATTGCATTTTTTGATGTATTGGACATAATATGACAACGTGGATATAAAAGCCTATATTCAACAGCATACACACATACAGCAACAGCAACATACATACAACGCACAATATATTCTGGAGAACTTTACAATAATAATATAATTAAAATTAGAGAAATTTGGACTTACGTGGTGGGTTCATCAAGAAATAAGATAGGGGGGTTGCTGAGCAATTCCAAAGCTACAGCTAATCGTTTTCTTTGGCCTCCCGATAACCTAGAGGTGAGTGTGTTGTGACATTGATCTAGACCTAGCAGGTATAGTAACTCTGTAACCTGAAACAATAAAATTACATACAATTATGGCAACATCAACATGATTAGTTGCAGCCTTAATTTTTACTACTGTTTAAAAAATAAATATTGAACAATTTTATAGCCCATTTTGTTTGCTGAGATTTACATTCTGACGCTGAGTTTCTGAATAAATTTATTTCGAAATGATCTTGACCTCTTGAGCTCAAGCAAATATTTTTAAAAAATGGTTGACACTCGGATATATCCTAGACACAATTTTTCAAGAATAAATGCGAGAAAGAAATTCTCGTAAATTCTCCAATTTATTTATTATATTAGTTACACTTTGGATGAAATGGACTGGAATCTTCTCTCGAGGCTTGAGCAGCACTTTTATAGTAAATCTGAACAAGAGACACATGAAGTGTCAAAAATTCCTAGAAAAAATATATGCAAAGCTTCTTATGTTGCAAGGACAACAGTATCCTTATAGTGACATATCATAAACTTCTAATAATGTGAACCTGATTGCTCTCAATGATGTTGCATTTCTACCCTCTACTAGTAATCTCTATGGTCTCTTGTAGATACCATAAGTTTTTGTAGGCACCTAAAGTTATCGTTGCAGTGTTACTTACACATTTTAGTTTTTGTTGTCGCAAATAGGTGCGCATATTGAGGGCCTTTTTTTCGAATGATAATAGACGCATTTTTGTTTTGATGTTTTTTTTATAATTTCTTAGCACTTAATTACTTAATTGTACAAGTATGCCTTGAGTTTTCTCACTAAACAATTTTTTTCAGTAAATTAAAGATAAATAATTGTTATTGTCATTATTTCCCAATACGAAAGTATCTCATAAAATCTTTTAAAATTTTCCTATATTTACAAACTAAGCGATATCAGCATTCAGAAAATGCAATAGGCCTTCTGGTATGTTCTACTGTTTACTCAATTTTTATCTTTATGAATAATATTTCATGCTAAAATCGGCAGATACTGTTACAATTTTTAATTGCTTCCGACTTTAATCTTATCTTTAGAATAATTTGTTGTGACATGCAAAACAACTGGAACAATACTAAAAAAATAAGGAGGCGCTGCATACAATACACCGCATGTCATGGTGAAGAAATATTTTACGCCATTATTACCTCACAATAATAACTTTGTCAATAAACTGCTTATAGCATGATCCTTGAGCCACAGACACACACCATGACCATAGAAAATGGGAATAATTGCCTATGAAAAATTACTAATTCTTAACCCTCCATTTCTGAAGAGGTCATTGTGTTAAGTTATAATCAAAGTAGGAACATTTAAAATATTTCAGATTGGTTGTCGCTTTCTTTATGACGTCAACCAATAATCAGAATTTGATACTGTTTCACGATTGCCGTCATTTAAAAAGAAGCAAATGTAGAAACTATAAATATCATTAGGTATCTAATAGCCGATATTATGTTATTTTACCACGTTTTCAACTCGCTTTATTGTCTGTCTGTTTGTCTGTTCGGTACAAATTTTGCAAACTAACTTATCCCGATGAGCTAGACACCCGAAACTTTAAACATAGCCGAGAACTGGATGACAATGCAACGTTAACTATAACCACAGACCTATATAGCTTCGCTAAGCTATATAGGTCTGTGCTATAACTATATAAAAATAGACATTAAAAAATTTTAATTAAGAATTATTATTTATTATAAATTTGAAAATACCCAGTGATCGGATATCAAATATTAAACTGAGGAAATAGTCCATGTCTTGCAGTGGAGGTGTAAATATATAACGAAAAGAAGAAGGGTAAAACTTACGGCCTCAGCTCCACAAATACAGTTTTTTACTATTTAACTGTACATATGTTTCAACCAGGGACCCTTTAAAGTAAGGGGACCCAGCATTATACTTTCCAAAGTGAGGCCGTTTCTTTCCTCATTCTAATGGTCTCAATGATGCCAAGTATGCAATTTTATTGGAGAATGTATGGATATAACAGGTAGGTACTTTGATTGTTAGTAAAAATTAATATGATTTCTAAAAATTAGACTTGACAATGTTCTGTCAACAAACACAGAATATGGCAAGTGCCAAATGAATCAAATTTATTTTATATTTGAATTTGGTTTCCTGCAATTATTTCCAGGAATTTAAGTAATATAAGTATGGTAAGTCAGTGCCGATTTTGCTTATTTGAGAATTTGTCGCTATTGCACCTTGTTACCGCAGGTTCCTCAAACCATTTGTAATATGTAGGTATAATAGGTACGTACTTGAACTTTCTTCCCTTGTTGAATGTATCTACCCAAAGAACTTTCACAGATTTCGGGATGGACTAATAAGATTAGGTCTTGTACTTAGTTCTAATCATGTAGTTTTTCTCGGTGCTCATTTTTGTAATTTTATTTCTCTCCCAAGGTACCTCACAAACGTAAAATAAACTTATAGTTGTAGATAAAAACTGTTTAAAAAAAGACCTGACTGAAGCTACCTGCTTAATAATTTAATATTTAGGAAATACCATTTTTGTTTTGAACTACTTACTTATACGTAATGCCCACATAATGGGAATTGTAGGATTACTAAACGTGAGACAAGAAAAATCTGGTTGCAATTATTGGGACTACTACAGGCGGCCGCATTACCTTTAATTGACTATCTGGAAGTTAGAAAACTTAAAAATTGTGAACTATGAAGGGAAATATTTTGCGTCCTTTGGAATCTATGGCACTGGCATGTCACATAAAACCTGATGACAGTTGGACACTGACATATAACATAACCTTGTACCAGCCCACTTATATGGTCTCCTTGGAGATATACAGAAAACAAGGCTTCACTTTTCCTATGTGACATGCTGGGTCCCCTTATTTTAAAGAGTTCCTGGTTTCAACCCACCCAGGGGTCATCTTCAGCAGTGTAACATTATAAACATCAAAGCTTTCTAGACGTAGTCAACTTTTTAGTATGCGAATGTGGAAAAATTGAATTTTTGTAATGGTGTAAAAGGCTTGGTCAAAAATTTTAGAAAAATTTCAAAAACATTAAATACATGAGTGGAGGAATTCCAGGAAAAATGAATTATGTCGTAATATTATCTTTGGAGAGAACAATGTTTTTGATTTTTTTTTAAATTTTTGACCAAGCCTTTTACACAATCACAAAAATTCAATTTTTCCACATTCGCATACTAAAAAATTGACTACGTCTAGAAAGCTTTGATGTTTATAATGTTATACTGCTGAAGATGACCCCCTGGGTGGGTTGAAACATATGTACAGTACAGTACAGTATTATTCCTCACTCAACGGTTTTACCCCTCTTTTTGTTGGATATCAAATAGCCAAAATAAAATTAACACAGTCTTAATGTAATTTTCTGTAAACTGGAAAATTGAAGTAACCGAATAGGTTGCTTTTTTAATGTTGACATACATTTCACTAGTGAATCGAAAAAAATAGCCTTGCAGAATGTTTCGCGATAAAATCTTAACACACTTGTACTTGAACATAGTAATAAAATATGAAGCGCTTGTCACTTTCGGCAGATGTGTTTAATTTGCATAAATTCACTTTTATTTTATTACCACGTAAATAATACATTTTTACATCTAACTTTCATACTATAAAATTTATAAATATCCGTTCCATGGCAAGGAAAGTAGAAACACAAACAGCAGTAATTAGGCTCGTTTTTATGTACATACCTGTTGTGCTTTGTATTCAGCAGACACCGTGTAACCTAGTTTCAAGTTAGAGGCAAATGTCATGGCTTCTTTGACTGTTAAAGCCAATCGCAGCTCTTCATCCTGGGGAATGTAAGCTGAGAGTTTCCTGTACTTCGGGCTTCCATCCCTTACTACGTTGTTTAATTTGATTGTTCCTGTACTACCCCTTGTTCTGGAATAAAAAGGTATTCGGTTGAAAGCAGCAACAAAGCAAGAAGAATGTTATATCGTCGAGTTGTAAGGTATTATACGCATTGATAAGTTTCTTGAAAACTCGATGGAAATTTCTTTCACGAATATATGCAATTTTTACACCAGAGTATTTATAATCTGGTTCTCTTTTGCCCATGATGTAAACACATTTACAATTCAATAGCACACAGAAATATGCGAGTATATTGCAAACAATCTTATACTGCGCCTGACCTTAAAATGCATTTCCAGTCATTTCACTTCGCTTTTAGCTCAAGTGAATGCGGACGATTTTTTATTTTCTTGAGAAACATTTACTTTGCTTCCCCTCTGGGTAATAAACTAGGTCAAGATGTCTCCTTTCCGGCCAAAAGTTTGCAACCTAATTTCATACCGGATGATCACACAAAATTATACGTTTTATATATCAAAAACAAAAAGACGGTTGTGCTCGGCTAACTTCAATTCTTTTGTTGTGTTTTTGTAATCTAAGCATGACTAATTTGTAACGACGGGACCTACTTACATGTAGCCGGCTAAAATGTTCAGTAGAGACGTTTTTCCAGCGCCAGACGGTCCCATGATCACTGACAGCTCGCCAGATTTGAACTCTCCTGATACTCCATGGAGGATTTTCTTAGTTTCTAGAATTTGAAAATCGGAGTTAATATTTGATCATTTTGGTGTATCAATAACATTATTATTTAGATAATATCTACGTCATGTCTTGAAATATGAGTAATCATAGCTTGGCAATCAATGAAGACAATTAGTTAGTAAATATTGTGTTAAATAGGTAACCAAGTAATTTTTCTAATTCTATGGAAATTCCTATTATACTCGTGTAGCACACTAGGTGCACAATAGAACTATGTATATTTTTCCGAACATCAGTTATTAAATTATATCCGGTTGTCCAAGGTTCTTCAGTAAAAAAATATTCACACAATTCACACTCCCTTTCTTAATACCTACGAAACAAAGACACAAACCAATTTAAATTAAGTTGATCATTAATTTCAAAAATAGCAACTATAATATCTGCCATAAACTTAATAGGAATAATTTCTGCCTTTAGGTGGTACACGTGATAATATTTGAAGAGGTTATTAACAGTATTTAAAAAACAAATTTATGACCATTTTACAACAATAATTGAAATTTGCGACTAATTTAATTGTCCATAAATCAAGGTAGTGACTATCTCAACTTTAATCAAGTGTCATTAGAGAGACTGGAATTAGAAAAGATTATTATGTCAAAGGAGCCTACTGTTTCCCTAAAATTAACATAATAATATATGGGTGAAGATAATGTAGATACATCAATTTAAAACCTAATTTTTACTTTACTGGTAATTTCATTTGGAAAAATAATGGTACCGGGTTATCAAACACAATTTCACTGTACCTATAAAAAAGCCAAAGGAATATAACTTCACAGGTATTTTGTAATTTGTCTAAAACACTTACTTGTCACCAAAAAAAATAAATAATAGTTATTTATGTACCAAGGCACTGAAGTTCGACTTTTTATCACGCATGTGGAATTTAGTTCCCGAGGCCTCTTGCCGTGGCACATATTATTATGTATATATTTTTTGAAATCGGAAAAAATTGTTTTATTAGGCGAGAAAATAATCATAAGGGATCACCCGTCCATGAACCGACTGCTAGCGGCGTTGCTTGACTTTGACGATCGCTCTACCTAGGTCAAGTATGACGAAGCATAAAGAAACTCCAAACTTCTGCCTGTTGTGCCTCCATAAAAAATGGATTGATATTCAACCTACTACAATATTTATACTGAAATATTGCGCTGCTATAGGTAACAATTTCGCAATGTGTACAAAAAGTTAAATGGGCATTTATTGGCCGGGTTTTGAATATTTAGTCACTTTTGACGGGCGATGGCTCCGCGTCTGACGTTTGATGTTTATATCTCGCCAAGACCTACTTATTGATAAAATCGTACAATAATGGACTACTTCAGTGTCAATTTCTGAGCTTTCAATGAAGATTTTGAGATGCTTCACTCAAATAATATTTTTAAGTTCCCTACAAGGGAAAAACATGAACAACATTGTTGATCGTCCTGTATCCAGAGAACAAAGTACCCAGTAAAAATCAGGTCATTAAATTCATGAATTTAAGATGGCCCATTAATAAAATCATACATAATTTGTATAGATCTGATTCTCGTTTTTTTTTGCACGTGTCTCAAACTTGGAACTTAGTTCAAGATCATGATACAAAAAGAAAATTCTTAGAAGGCTAATTTTAACATATTATATTTCACACAACAATAATATTAATTTTTACCTAGAGAATATAATTCTAGTTTTTGAGATGTTGACACATATACTATATATTATCAACATGATAATATGGGAGATAATTTTCTCGACTAATTCGGAAATTGTACTAAAAAAATATTTTTTTAAATGTGAAGGTCTAAGAAATTAAGGAAGTTAAATGGTATAAATAATACATATTTCAGTTTTTACAACAATTTTGTTCCAATCATTCAGTCACGTTTTTAATAAGTGGTGACGGTGACCTTGATCCTAGAGAATCCTAAGAAACCACAACCGAAACCTGAAACACTTTTCCACATCACCTTCTCTTGTTTTATAATATGCCTACTAATTAATTTTTGTGAAAAAAGTCAGAAAATTAATTACTAGTTTTATTGGGTGAATTTTTGGTCACGTAACTTGAAATGTAAATCGTGGCAGATCGGACCAGCACTATACGCAAAAAAATGTGACAAAACCTTTGGATTAATTAAAATATTATTATCCTCTTGCCTTATTTCACCTTGCGCTTTATCTATTTGTTTAAACGTTTTTTATTGCCCATTCTCATTAGTAATTACCGGTAAACATAGTGGAAGTTACGAAATTCTGGGACATGTTATTTACTTGCAACGGAGCCGTGAGTATTTTAAATGACTATTTTTCAGAAATTCGTCATTTTTATTGGGAACGAGGTAAATGGCCCAAGTGACACCCTTTTTTTGCAGATAACAGGAGGCAATTGTCCTAAATTTATAAATGAAAACCTATTAGAAAAATTGCGCGACCCTCACAGTCTACCATAATTTACCAGGCAAACAATATAAATGTCAGTAGGTACTACTACAACAAAATACATCATTTAAATTTATTTTGATTGTTGTACAGGATGCCTTATGCTCCATACCAATTTTTGGAAAGTGTTTCATGCTTTATTTTAACATATTTATGCGGATGACTTTAATATTTCAATGCAGTGATAAAATTCTACTGCACCAGGTCAAATGCTCAAATGGATTGTAAAAAAAGTTATGGTCCACCTACTCAGCAAAAGAGTCAAGGACGCCTTTTGTATTAATCATTAGTATATTATTATTAATAATATGCATTTATATTATATGTACAAATACCTTAAAAAAACACCAAAACTGATTTTAGAGAAAGGGTTTATTTTAAGGAAAATGTAAGGAAAACGAATGCATAAAATACCTCGTTAAATAACTATATTAAAGCAGAATTATAAAAACATTTTAATTTGAAATTGTATGCCTAGTAGGAATTTATGATTAAATACTTTTCGAAGTTTTCCAATAAAAATCTTTGCCTTCTGTCGGTAAAAATATGTTTATATATAGAAAAGCTTCTCTCAACATCTGACGATGTAATAGGACAATATTTTAATTTGGGTAGTAAGGTAGGTATATGGCCAAGGTGCAACTTCGTTGGATGATTTACCATCAAAAATACTCTTTACTGTCATTAAAAATTTGAACCCTTCATTCTTCAACAGTAGAGCTTCTAATTTTTTTCTAACTTTAATACCTACATCACCGGGAACCTTTCTACATTTAGCGGAAAATGTTTGAACAAAATCAACCTATTCGCTTAACCCTAAATTTCTACTTTCTAATGAAATAATTATATCTGGTATAAAACTAAAATTAACTTTAATAAAAACAAGTTGGTTAGCTGCATCCGCATTTTTCAGGATTTCTTGACTTTACACTACACACTGCGAGTTGTCTCTGGGCTCTCATAACCTGGGTTATATCTTAATCTATAAATAAGTACAGGAAAAACATGCAAATATGCACAAAAATATAGTTTTTCTAGAAATATGCAATGTTTTGAGAAATTGAATAAAATATGCAAAAATGCATATATATGCAATTTGCATATATTCCGCCCTTTAATGATCACAAATGATTTAAAAAATGTTAGTATTATGGCCCTCAAATAGTACCTATAAAAAAGATCTTTCCATTTTATGTTATAATTCTAGGCATAAACCCCCTAAACGAAGCTTATAATAATTTGTAAGAAAAATATAATGAATCGTTGTGTTCCCTGGAAACAATCAATCACCAAAGAATATTAAGAATTAAGATAATGGAAAAAAAATGATGGGATTTGTTTAAATCCATAAACGTTTTAGTCGCAGACTGAATATGAAATTATGTAAATTGTACCTATGTGTAAAAACACTTGTTTTGTAAGTAATACTAGTAATTTAAATTGAAAAATTAGTGTAATTTGCAAAAGTACAAACTTCTCTTTCAACGAATCATTTCCATATAATTTCTAGACATCTTAATAAATATATTTATGTCGTTAACTTAAACATATATTTATTTTTAGAGAGATGTTCGGTAATTCTATAAGGAACTAACACGGATTATTGGGTACCTATATCACCTGAAATGCCTGCACAAAAATATCTACAATTTTTTATATTTTTTTGAGAAATATAGAAACAAACAAAACGATAATTTATTAATATATAAAACCTAAAGCAAAAGTATTAGGCAGTCCATCCATCGATGGTAGGTGTCGAATTTGATTTGAATATATTTACCACTTAAATTAACAGCAAAATCTATAAAAATTTGAATATTTTAGCACCCCGTATACCAGCAAATTTTTAATATGTTTTTAAAACCTACACAAAGGACCACAAGCCAAGACATATATGTATATATATATACAATTTGGCATAAATTTTATGATGCTCAAACAGGGCAATGAATATATTAGACACCGGTCCAGACGTAGACAATCCAAACATGAATGTTTCAGACAATTCAGATAAAATAAATTTTTAAACGAATTAAAAAATTTCGGTATAATGCTTACTAGAATGACCCAATCATTAATTACTGCGAACATGTAAAACGATTAAAGCGATTCAAAACTTTGTAGTTTTATTATCAAAGTGTAATAATTATTAAACCACATCAACAAAACACGTGTGGTTTTATCATTCTAATAATATTGTTATTAGAATGATAAAACCAAAAAAATTTTTGCTGTAGGCTAGTGTGACTTTGATAGTTTGAACTAAACGGTAAAAGAAGTAGGCTTTGGTAAAAAGGCAGTTTCATGCGCAGGTGTCGCATATTGCCCCACTTATTGCAGACCTGCACTAAAAACTGGAAAATCTCAAAAGATATATACGGGTAAATTGGTGAACGTAAAGTAGTCGGAATTTGATAATTCGTGCAAACATATCATTCGTATGACCTTACTTTAAGTAGTTATCAGTTTAACACATGTAGGTACTTAAATCTCAGTAGGTGTCACCTAAAGGTAGTAAGATAAAATTTGTTTTTGTTATTAGAAAAGTTTTTCAGGCGAGCTTAATGCTAGCTAGATAATTGATTAATTGAAAATAAAGCAGGGGTCCATTAACAATATCTAGTGTTTTTTTATATAAAATCAATTTTATTTAAATACGAAATGATTAAAACGGCAGTTGTATTGTTACAAAATAGAAGTGTAGTGAGCAAAAAAGAGGAATAGTGTATTTAAGCTAACAACTGTTAATGACAAAAATATTTAAATATGTGAAATGTATTAATTCATTGCACTTTGTAAATAATAATTATTATAGACGAGGACGATTAATGCTCGACTGCCGTTTGGAGAGCTTAAATAATTCATTATTTAAATACACACACAAGCACACAAGCATAAAGTTGCTTCTGGGTCCTAGTTTGGAGTATTGTGAGGGTGATGGGAGAACTATTATTATTATTATTATTATTATTAATAATAAAAGATGTTTTTAGTGGCATGTCAGGTAAAGGATATCAATTGAAAAAAATGCACTCCAGCCCGAACTCGAACCCGGGACTCCTACTGTGGCCGTAGGTACTTTAACCAACTAAGCTACCGGAGATACGGGTTCCATCGGCTAGGTGTTATTTATTCCAATTGATATATAGTTAGTAGCGGTGAGATGTAGAAGACTACGGCGTCTTCTACAGCTACTAGATGGGGTTAGAGGGTGTAGGGTAACCATTCATGATTGTTGGTTATGTGAACTTCCTATTTGTTCATTAACCCGGCTGGAGTGCATTTTTTTTTCAATTGATATCCTTTACCTGTCATGCCACTAAAAACATCCTTTATTATTTATAATTACAGGTACCAAAAATCTTTCCGTATTATTATTATTGATTAATGCAAGGAAAAAAGGCACGCACGGGTAGCAAATGCATGGTATTAGGGCAAAAGTGCATAAAGAAGGCAGAATAATCGATTGATGCCCGTCTTCCGTTCATGTAGACAAAGGTCCTATAGTAAGTAAATGCATCGGAAGCTTAACGACAGACAGTTTTGAGCTGTACATATAAAAAACATAGTCACAACAAACTATTGATGACCAACTGTCAATGAAAACAAAGCTTCTAAAGGTCATAATAACCACGAACAAACGATCGGCAGACGGTTTGGATGTATACATAATTTAATAATTTATTTGTTTTTTTTTTGCAAAAATTTTATGTTGTTAAAAAATAATTGATCCACAGCAATTTTTCTTAATATGTATTTCACACCGTCAAATATCCATTACTTTAATGGCAGACGGTTACCTCAAATAGAACAAAAATTAATAAAAAAATAATGTAAAATTTTTTCACATAAAAAACAATTTTATCGATGCCTGCCTGCCATAATGCAAAAAACATGCTATTATATTGTACATGAACAACATGTACAATAATAACTATTGCACAGGGGGTTCCTAGCCGGCAATAAAGTCCGGCGGGCAAGAGCAGCGAGTCGGTGTTTCTTACAGAGGTGTATTGAGTTGCAAGTGGACCTTTATTTGTTTCCGATATAATTCGTTCGCTGTTTATTAATTATTCTTTAAGCTACGATTTGTTTAATAGTAGAAATTTGCAGGTAAGTAAATGACATACAAGAAAATTTATAATATACCTACATATAATTTTTGGATAACCAATATGTTTCAAATCAAATCAATATTATAAAATTCATAGAGATCGTCCTTAATGCGGCCCTGCCTCTTATTAGCCCTCAGAATTGTTCATGTGCTTCCATCGTGTAAATGATAACGCGCCACTTGCATTTAGTTTGAATAGAGTATAGAGCTCTTATTTTTCGAGTTAGAAAAAAATTGCTTAAATGTGGGTTGTAGGGTATTTTTCTGAACCGCTAGGAGCTGTTACTAGATAAAACAAATGAGCGCCGCAAATTAATGAAAAAATACGAACTTACTTTTTTAATGGAACACCCTGTATATTTGTGAATTTTTAAATTGCACGCATTTTTCCGATTCCAACAATATAAATATGTTATATGTTTGCTCTAAGCATTCGCATGATATTACAAATTGGAGATAAATGCCATCTTTATACTTAATCAAGGTTGCCATGCAAAAACATTTCAACTTAGCCAAGAGCATTCCTGTCAATCCAAACTCGAAAAATAAAGGCTCTAGAGGTGGGTCAAAATATACGGAAACACCCTGTACATGTACAACAATGATTATCGGTATATCTAAAAAATAATGTGTGTGACAAGAAAACGTTTGTCATTTTTTTTAAGTTATAGGTACCTAAATGTTTCTGTAAAATGTGAAAATGCTTTCAAAATGAGATCATTGCTTTTCTGAACGACATTTAAAAATTCGCCAACTAGGTACGGGCATTTACATTTCGTTTTTTAGTTTTAGAACCCGTGGAAACACATAGGCATAGTCTAGTATCTACAGTGTTCCCAATTTGATACCGGACACCTCAGAACTATATGAAGGACAAGGAAAACAAATAGTCTCTATTTTTTTATTGGTAGTCCCAAGGGAGAGTATCTCATAGGCGGTGGTATTTGGATGGGGTAATTATTTCATGGCCTGCTATGATTTTTTAAAATAGCTAATTTTTAAGAAACCCTATTAGGTATCTTTTTACGACAAAATGTTATTAATAAAACTTGTTCAGAATGAAAAACTGAGTACAATTGCAAAATTTCAAGCCTACTTTGATTTTTAGCTGTTATGCCTTTTTCTCCCACTTTTTTCTTAGAAATGTGTCCTTTCTGGAGCTTTCACGTCAAAATCTTATTAAGGAAACTTGATCATCGTGAAAAACAAAATTTTGACGTGAAAACTTTAGAAAGGACACTTTTCTAAGAAAAAAGTATGAGATAAATCTAAAAATAAATCATTCTGAACAAGTTTTCTTAATAACATTATGTCGTAATAAATCCCTAATGGGGTTTCTTGAAATTTTCGTGTTTTAAAAAATCATAGCAGGCCATGAAATAATTACCCCATCCAAATACCACCGCCTATGAGACAAGTCTCCCTTGGTACTACCAATATTTCTGAGGTGTCCAGTATCAAATTGGGACACACTGTATAAACCATCATTTTCGGTATATAATAATAATTCTCACCCTCACAATACTCCAAACTAAGATATTTTTTTCATAATGTTTTTAAAATGCTGCATTTAATGCAAAATGCAAAATTATTTTTAGGCTCTAAATGTACAATTATTATACACCACAAAATACCTCTTCTAGCTTTTTTCATTTATTTTCATTTATTACTGGCGTAATAAAGCTTACTTGGAGTGCTACAAATGAGCTCATTTCCGCGTATAACTTGCATATAACAAATACAAATACAGATATGGGTCTGCGATACAGGACTTTAATTTAAATTTGAATATCAAACAAAATTACAAAAAATACGTCGAATTATATAAGGACGAGGAACTTCTATCACATTATTTAATTTAATCTAGCGTTCACTCTTTCACCTAGAGCCACCCCAACTTTGAAGTTTCATATCGCACCCCCATCGAGTGATGCGTCATTTGGAAGGGCATAAAATTCTCTATTTAATGTTGTAGTAAACAGTAAATCGGATGGTCGGAAAGAGAAAATGGGTCCTGATAGGGCAGGCACTATTAATCGACGAAACATCTGATATGTAATTAATTTACCGTTTTCAAAATTTTCGAAATACCAATTTCATGACTTTATTATATCATTGAAATTTACAGTAATTGCTATGTTTTCTTTCTCACCTTGTACATTTCTTTTTTCAAACGGAAAACATTTGTTTATTCTTCCTTTTAGCTTACATTCTCAGAATAAATTGTCGTATTCGTTAAATTACACCGTTAAATAAAGAATTTTATGCCCTATAAAATGACGTATCACTAAGGTGCCTTCGGGTAATATCGCCCAGTCTGAAATATCGCCCACTTTTAAATTTGGCTCCTTGTGGAAGTTTTTCTACTAACCAATGAGGGTTAGTCCTTTTTAATAGCGTGTTTTGAACAGCCAATAGCAACAACGCATTTAAATCTAAATAACCAATCGCCACAGTCTGTAATAAACTGAGTAAGAGGGCACGACGTTTATTTCTTATAAGATTAATAGATACCTATCATATAATAACGTTTCCAGCAAAGTACCGTCATTTGAAAGGTACCTACAAAAAAGATGGGCGATATTTCAGCCTTTTATTTTAATACATAAAATATGATATGAGACAATGTGTGAAATGCAATAATTGGGTGCATGAAAATTGTGTCGGACTCACAGAAGAAGATTTAGAGGCCAGAGTGTCCAGAATGGCCGAAATTTCAGCAACGGGCAAAAAATATCGTCCATTTACGGCGTTTTTAAAAATCCTTATTTTTTTTGCTAAAATTTGATGTATTTTATTTTTGTCAAATAGTTAATAAAGAATATGGCTTTACTGGTCCAAAATGTTTATTGTTGTTATTTTTAATATAAACCTAAGGATTTTAAGAAGTGGAATGGAGGGCGATATTACCCGAAGGCACCTTAGATGGGGTTGCCATTTGAAATTTCAAAGTGAGAGTGGCTCGGGGCGAGTGGGAGAACACTAGATTAAATTAAATAATGTCATAGAAGTTCCCCCTCCATATACAATTCGAAATTCTTCAAATTTAAAAGATATTTAAGGTGGTTCGCCTTGAAATGAAAGCTCTGTATGAAAATATTCACATTAAAAATAAATCATAACCCAAACTGGCACTGATAACATATTTTTACAAATTTTGGCTTTCAACCGTTTCGGCGAAGTGCACTCACTCATCGATAAAATGTTACACAATTGTATGTTTTTGGGTTTGTTGACGTCTCGTTGCACTACCCATTGTAGTGTTAAAAGTTTCTTTGCAGTTTTTTAAATTTATTTTCACACGTAGTGTTAACAAGTATACACCAGTAGCTGTGGTGTTAATTGCACACAATATAATTTAAGTACCTAGTACCTAGATATACCTACTGCACATAATATGATAAGAAATGTTAGTGCCAATGCACCAACCAAGGCGAGACTAAGCTTTTCATTGTAGCATTTTAAAATCTCGTAATACCGAAGATCACATAGCTTGGCCTCTGTTACCTGTTTTTCCTTAAATTCTCTGGACCGCTTACAACTAAACAACTGGGCAGTTGTTTACCTTAATAATTTTCAGCTGTTTCGTGTTCTCCTAATTTTCTTTCTACTTCAAAGGAGGGACGCACATGGTCGTATATTTTTAAATATGGAAGGTCGTTGATTTTTAAAATACGATAACAATTTTTCCATATTTTAACTAACGTAGGACATATATATTTAAGTATTGAAATTGTAAACAATTCAACTTTTTTGTAATTCCCATGGTCGTACTTTGTTATTTCTATAATAATTGCACAATATCTTGGTGAAAAATAACGAGAAAAATTTTCAATCCGGGATTATTTTTCAAAGGTTTTTAAGTTAACATCACAAATCACAGACAAAATAAAGATAGCCCAGGAGTGCCATGTTAGACACTCTTTAAACCCTGTTTTTCTAACTAAAATGTTTGATTTTAGAAGTAAATAACTACACGCCTTCTACATACTATTGTATAAGTAAGACAATCAAATATTTATGCACGCATATTAGTTCAAAGGCAAAATAAAACCTTGACAGTGATCTACTGATGATGAATTTGGCGTTGGAAGTGACGACCTTCACCAACAGCTCGCTTTTACAATTTGTTACTTCAGATATTCTGCTTTCTTCCAACTTTTTGTTATATAAGTATAGAAGAAAGTCGCGAGAAAAATGATGAGCTGCGACCTAATTCGCATTATTACCTTAATAGATAGAAGGGAATTATATTATTTACTTTGTATAAATGCAAATGGATTCAAATAGGAAAGAGAAATATACAGGGTGTTCAGATTTGGTCCGGAATACGCCTGGAGTGTGTTTATGCAATTGTGAGTGTGGGACATATCGTCATGGTGGCACCACTATTCCACGCCCTGCACTGATTTTTTCTGTGCGATTATTTGAAAAATGGTATTAGAAATTTTTTATCGGCAATCTTACAACGTAGCTTTATTCAGCACTCCCTAAAACTCCAATGTCCTAAGTTTTATTAATTTACATTGTTGACTAACATTTTTACAGGATCATAAAGTTGGGAAACTGATTCTTTTATTTTTAATTAAAAGTCAGAATCAAAACCGTCCAAAAATGTCCCATTAATAAAGAAAACGGCAAAGAACTCTGATTTATCTTTTTAAAATAATGCTTAAATATGCGATTTAAGTATGATTTTTGTGATGGGGTATACTGGAAAATGCTATTAGTGATTCTTTCTTATTGAAAATTTGGCAACCTAGCTTTAATCTGAAACCAAGTATTAACAGTTTTATAAATTTACATCGCAACTAACATTTCTACAGATGTTTTTTTTATTTTCAATTAAAAATCAGGAAATATTTGAAAATCGGATAAACTTAATCGAAACATTTCAAAAATGTCCCACTAATAAAGAAAACGGAAAACAAACACCATCGAACCTTCTTAAAATAATTCTTAAATATGTCATATATAAATAATACTTAAATATGTTATAGGTAATGGGACATTTTTGGGATGTTTTGATTAAGTGTACCCGATTTTCAAATATTTATTATATTTGATTGAAAGTAAAAAAAATTAAATTTCCCCAAGGCCCTGTAGAAATGTTAGTTGCCGAAGTAAATTAATAAAATTTGAGACAATAGGTTTTCAGGGGATGCTGAATAAAGCTGTATTATCAGATTTCCGATAAAATAATTCCCAAATAATATTTTCCAGATAATCCCATCGAAAAAAAATTATACCAGGCCGTGGAATAGTTCTGCTACCATGACGGTATGACCCACAAGTGCATAAGGACACTCCCTACACACACACATACACCCATACAAAAACATCAAGATCGTGCAGCTCATCACAATTTTACAGGGGTGTTCCGGATCAAATCTGAACACCCTGTATGATTTTGTGATCTGTGAATAAAAATAATATGATATACCTACTTGTAAAGGCAGTATCAGTGGAAATTTTAATAAACACGTGTTCGTTTTTGATAATCCAACTAGGTATTGATAATTTTACTTGGAAATCTCAGGGATAAAACACTTCAATATATTATAATTGTTGTACATTGTTTTCGTTAAAGTGTTACAAGTTCGTTGATAGTCCTTAATATAGTTTAATTCTGTTTGTCGCAAAACCCAATTATTTGAATATTTTATATAGATATAAAATGTATTTTATTGCAAAACTATAATTTCTGTCATTTGGATTTCACAAACACTCTCTGTTGCATCAGTAACTAGAGTATGTGTAAATTAGGGCATATTTTAGTCAGTTATATACCTTAAAAAATATATGAAAATTATCTAACGCAGACATAATTGAACAAAATTTGTTTTTTAAAACTTGAGTACGTTTTCATTGTTACAATACAAACACTACCGAGTGTTCTTTGTTACAAAATTCAAATAATTTCACATCGATCGTTCAAAGCAGAACAATTTATAGGCGGTATACCTAAATAAATGGACGCAATGAACTTGGCATTGTTTTGATATAGCTAGCAGGTAATATAAGAAAGTTTAGAGTCTAAAGCTTGATTAGGGGTTAGTGGAAGTAGATGATTCATATTATGTTACACACAGATAAGGGAAACATAGAATCAGTTTTACTAGTAACAACAGAAAATTACTCATATTTCATGTTTTTATTTTTGTTGCAATATTTTACTTACCCCTCCGAAACTTAGTAACAGACCACGACGAGAACGTAACATCCTCAAAAGACAGATCTACGTGCTGTCTCTTCGGAAAATGGTGTTCCTTCTTCAACAACTTATTCTCGACCTCGTTGTTGTTGGTCTGTTCTTCTTCGACCACCGTGATGGACTCGCTGCTCTGGCAGCACCTCAACGGGTTGTTCCTGCCCTTATCTTCTTTGATCATGTTCAAAAAGGTTCGACTTCTGTGTATGGAACCTATCGCATCGCAGATCTCGCGGTTCTCGGCCAAGCTCTGGGCCGTACCTTTAACTATGCGCGTACCGACAGTACTAAGCGCGGGTCTGCCCGGTCCGTTGTTTTATAGATACGGCGCGGACGGAAGTTCTAAATGTTTAGGCTGATACAGCAACCGGGTCTCTGGGGTACGTGCTATCTGTCTCTGGCGAAGATGGCAGTAAACAATGGGTCTGGTTCCAGCTTTGCGGGTTCGGAAGTTCAACTGTAAAATAATAATAATAGTAAGCAATAATAATGATAATTATAATGATAACCATACTGAGGATAATAAGTATTAATAATATTGTACCTATGATAGTGGAGTGTTCATTCGGGTTTCTTAATATTTTATTAGGACAATTAATGTTGTGAAGCTAAATCTTTATAGGAAATCCTCAGCTTGATCATATCAGATCGTTGACGTATAAAATCTATTCAAGACAAAGAGTCAGAATTGACTTGCTTTGGCAACTTCTAAAACCAACCAACAAGAAGCTTACGTTGCTGAATGCAGTAAATTCCAGATCCAGACACTATGCTGTAATAACTTGTTCTTATGAGACGAAATAGCTTTCTTCAGACATTTATGTCGTATTACCTCTCCCAATAAAAAACCATTGTCAACGATGTTTTTCAGTTTTCCGCAGCATGCTGTACACTGGGATGAAAAGACTATGGAATTATAAACTTCCAAATATCTAGGGTACTTGATAGTTTTAAATATATAATTACAATTATTGTCGCTCGGTATAGTTACCTACAGGTACTTAAATAATATTATTGTAAAATATTCTTCGCAAGTCGCCACAACTAATTCCCCCATGAATTATTGAAGCCAATGACTGCGTTAAGACGTCATTGATTGGCACTATTTTGTGTTAGATGTACCTGTTAATAGTGCTAATTGCAGCAGATATTTTAATTTCGGTAATAAAGTTGTTTGATATTTGTTTTGCTGTCTGTGTTGACTTTTTGAATTCATCTGATATTTTTTGACTATTCCTTTTTGTTTCACCACAGGCACAGGTATTAATAATTTTTTGAGAGTAGGAATTTTCGTAAGTTTTGCCATTTGTGTGACTTTGTCTATTACGATTTTATATTAATTTTATAATGATTTTGTTACTGAGTGTTATGGAATAGGTATATGAAAATATTACTTAGTATCCTTATTTTAATACAATAGGTAAATAAAATCTGTATATACAGTGCTATTCATAAAGTTTGCAACAAATATGATTTACAGATATGTCGGTGCATGCTTTGGGTGCACTGTTCCGCCTAAATAGGGTCCCACAGCCGATCCTGCATGCCAAATTAGACATTTAACATTAAAAATTGGGAAAAATCGGGTTTGCTTTCGGATAGAGTAATTAGGAAAATGTGTTCGTATTTTATTATTATGCGTCTATGCCAATTTTCAGAAGAATATCAGGATATCCGTTTTTTTTTCTTAATTATTTCTCTTCAAATCGCTACCTATTCGGTATTTTCCCGCAAATATCCTAAGATACTTATTAACTGGTTGCTCTCTTATAAAATAATAAGAATACAAATAAATTGCAACGCAAAATTTTCATTTTGTGCAAATTTTATGAATAGCACTGTGGGTAGGTATACATATATTTTCATTTTACAACTAATGAATAGTTCATTGCGACGATTTTTGGAGTTTCTTGCCAAGAAAACCAATTGAAATTTGCATTTAGAATCAAATCCAAATGTAATCGAATTTAAACAATATTTAATACATAAGGATCGAATTTCTTCTAAAATTTCTGAGGTACAGGGTCTTCACGCACATACCATTATTACCCTGATTTTTGCAGATAGAAAAAGTTTTATATAAAAATTGCAAGACAAGTAAAGTAAGACAAAATATAAATTTTTGTTTTTAATAGTTGGATATTTTAAGGCAGGACATTTTTCTCATTGCAATGATATACAGGATGATTTTTTTAGGTCTACCACCGCAATTTTCTCGCTTATTTTGCGATATTGATGATATTTGCATTTTCCTATAACAAGATATGTGGACCTAAATTTACACAAAAAAATTCTAAAGTTGGCAGTTAGCAATGAAATTAAGGTATTTTGTTATTATTTTTATTTACTAAAGTATGTGAGATTTAATCTAGCATAACTATCAAAAATCCGACTTAATTTCATGGCTAACTGCAATCTTTCGATTGTTTTTTTTGTAAATTTAAGTTCTCATATCTTGCCAAAGGAAAAAGCAAATATCAACAAGTTGTATATCGTTGCAAGCATAAAAATTAGCTCTTTTCAAATATCCAAAAATAAAAATAATATAAATATATAAATGATGTTTATTATTTAAAACAAAAAAATGTTATGTCCCCCTTTTACGATACACCCTGTGTAATCAGCAAGCCTACTCTTCTAAAGCCCGATAGTTAGCTTGCTACTTTTATATAAAACTTTTTTTCTATCTGCAAAAATTAGAGAAATAATAGGTTGTCGGAGGTTTCTCGTGATGACCCTGTACCTTAGGTATAATCAAAGAAAATACTACTACGCATAGTATTTTCTTTGGTATAACATATTTTTTAGAACTTTATTAAAAGTTAGCTGACTGGCAACTTAGACACTTCCAAATAGGAAAAGTTATTTGAATTCTACAATTTTCGTTTAATATTGCTTTTTGGAGCTAGCCTGAGAGAGGACCGCCAATTTACGAAAATTAGATATATTCGAAAAGTTAGTATATCCGGATATTTCCAAACCGAATTTAAATTTTCCGAACGTCTGAACTGATCGATTATAATTTGCGTCAGGCATCAATATTCGCCGCACGGACACTGACACGTCTGTCAAAATGTCTAAGATGAATGTTAAATCCAAACGGAAAAATTAAAATTCCAATTTCTGTTTCGGTTTTTTTGCTATACCCATAAGGTTTTAATATAAAACTAAATGTAAAAAATTAAATTACCTATGAATTTCATTCCGTACATAGGTCCCTAATAAAGGAGATACGAAAATAAATTTCGTTTTCTCGGCTATAAATAATGTTGAACGGATCGAACCCAAATTAGTCAAAAGTCGGGAAAAAGCAAAAATATTACCGTTTTTGGAAACAAATCCTATGCTGCGAGTCCCGCTGCTATGTTACCATTTAAAAATGAATATATTATGAAAGAAGTGATCTCGGAAGTAATAATACCTAATGAACAATTAATTCAACCCCTACGAAAAATGTATTGTTTATAGGAAAAAAGGAACATATGCGTATTGTGTAGCAAACTGAAACTTCGTCTAATGAAATTAATTTGCCTACGTGCCAAGTGTAGTGTGCTTCAGCATTTTTTATTAAATACCTGACTCTGATTTTCCCGTATTAAAAAGATGCTAATTTACTTACTGATTTGTTGGGTTTTTGAGGGAACTCCAATAAACAGATAAACATGTTTATGTCAACGAACTGAGGTTACCTAATATTATTTTCATAATAATGGTTGAAGTTGCGACGGATCAAAGTATCAACATCGTCTGACTAATAAGTTAAGTGTAGAGTTGCCAAAAATTTATAATAATGAGACTAATAGTCCACAGGTCAGTCAATAGAACTGGACGATAGATCCTTGAAATCAAATATCATTTTCACTCATGGGCGTCGTTACATAGGGGAAAGAGTGGCGGCTGCCCCCCTGGATTTTGAAGGAAAAACTTCTTAATATTGAAAATATCCTAAACGAGGAATATACAAGATTCATTGAAAATAAAGTAGAACCTTGTGATATACAGTGTGTCCCCGGATTGTTTGGACGACTCTTGTAAATGACAATGACTAACAATTTTCCAGAAACCTACAAAAATGGCACTTTGCTGGTGTGAAAAATTGATTTTTTTTTCAGAATTTCCAAGGCGTACATGATTTTTCGAAAGTAAAGTTATGACACAAATTAGTTTAGTTTCGAACCAAGCAGGGATGAACCCTAAAAGGTCAAATTTGAACTCGAATTTTTTTTTTCATTTACAAGAGTCATCCAAACAATCCGGGGAAACCTACAAAAATGGCACTTTCCTAGTGTGAAAAATTGATTTTTTCAGAATTTCCAAGGCGTACATGATTTTTCGAAAGTAAAGTTATGACACAAATTAGTTTAGTTTCGAACCAAGCAGGGATGAACCCTAAAAGGTCAAATTTGAACTCGAAAGAGTCATCCAAACAATCCGGGGACACACTGTATGTATATCACAATGATATAATATTAATATTTTTCCTTGATACTTCTAAAAAATTTTGTCTGCAACCCATGAACGAACACCCCTAGGTACTCCCTTGAATACCCGCTTTAAAAAAGCAATAATTTTTAAGGGCCCACCCCAAAACAAGTTTCTATTGGTGACACTGGTCAAAAATACAAAAGTTAGGAAGGACATGATAATTCTGGGTGCCACAAAAAGTTTATAGGCACTAACTTAATATTTTTACTTCCACTTTTGTGGCTACAACTTGTTCATTCGTTTAAACTCTTTGACCTTAAAAATTGGAAAAATTTTCGCCAGAGGCAAAAGCAAAATTTAGCCGTACCTCTCAGTTTTCCGGTGCCTCTCTGAATTTAATTTTAATGGCAATCCATATGAATTTTTGTTTTAAAAAATTATTGCCCCCTGGCAAGTGCCATAACGGCGCTTATGATTTCAGTATTATCTTCCGGCAACAAAAATGCTTATGCATTGATTTATTAGGTTTACGAGAAATCTAATAGGCATAAATATGTTTTCGCCAACAAACTGTAAGTAAAATTGTTATTCGTATAGTGGAAGTTACAGCAGTTGTTCAAAGTATCGGTCAACAGTGTGAGATTGGCAATCCAAGAAGGCACGTGGCGGCACGGGTTCCCATGTAAAACAAAAGCAAAAAAATTAATTATTCATGGCATTAATTAGTAGGTAGATATAGCTACAATAAAGGACCAATTATTAATGTCTTTAAGTAACCCGAAAGACAGGTTATAGGTTAGAAACCATCTTCTCACGCCGCTAATAATAGCTCCTAGCATGGCCACATTTGAAATATTGCCAGAAAAAATTAAGTCTCATAAATTATTATTTTTTTATTGGTCGAACATATTCAAACTAAATGTTAAAATTTAAGAAGAACAACTTGACCAACTTGACTTCGTATGTAACCACAGCGAGACTTGCATAGGAAAATACCTAATTATTCGATATTTCCATATTATTCCTTTACTCAATGATATTTCGTAAAATTTGTGAACTAGGAATCAAATTCACATATAGGTTTTATGAGCTGAAAATGTTTTTATTGTTTTTTTTTTCAGAATGGATGTGAAGTAATTATTTATGCAAAGAACCTACTAGATTAGTATATTCCAAATGCATTATTTTCTGAAATACAGAAACAGGAGAAGCATTCCTTGTATGTAGGAATCTTGACCAACAGAGCAATATTATTAACCACAGAATTATTAAATTGGATTATTGAAATCCACAAACTCAAGGGCCTCCAGATATTTATTCAAATAAGTTTGCCCATTTCGAAGGGACTTTAATAAGAAGGATTATTTATTCAAATCTCTACACTACGTGTTCAAAACCACCTTTCAGTGACATTGCAAACGGTAAGTAAATGAAGAGAAAATACCTAAAATATTTGCCATATTAATGGAAATGGAACTATGTAGTTGCTACGAAGATATGGAATAACTTGTTCCCTTCGGTCTTATTAGCTTTGTAGATGGAACTAATTCGTATAATAATTAAACCGGAATTAAATAATAATGTTTAATCGCAGTTTTAACTGGTGAGTGGTTATGATTTTAATGAAAATAATTATTGATGGTTAATATACATTATAACATTTTTTGACTGTCTTTTATTGCGTAATTATTATCAGTTGACACATTTAGATCCAGGTAATTTCTATACTTAAAAAATAAAATATAATGAGGTCATTATGGGTTTATAAGTTTATTAACTATTATTTTTTGCATCTAATGCGCGTGTCCCGATAGTAGATACCTATTACCTAATCATTTTCATCGTGGATAAGGCAAGATTAGTATGCCTAAACTATTTATATTTATCTAAAATGCGAAATAGTAAAGTAAACGCAACAATTTGTAGTTAAATAGTTTATTTATTTGTGTGTAAAATGCGATTCGCAAATTACATTGCTTTTACCGACTGATATCACTATCGCTTTATCTTCTTATAATATTTGAGGTGTTCAGCCACTCTATGATTTTATGTTATAAATAGAGTTGTTAATATGCAAGTCGGAAATTGTTTTTGGAAATATCGCCAAATGATGTCTAAAAAATCATCAAAAGGTTTATAACCACTGGTTATACGAATACACATTCAATTGAAATTCACGAAATTATTTTTGGAGAAATCGCCAGCATATTTTGACGTCAAATGCATTTCCAGATAGTCACTAATCATGACGATCCCTATACTTCAATGCAACTAAGACCAATTATATTACGCCGCCTATTCCGAATATATCTCTTGAGAATTTTAACCAAGTAGTGCAGCGCTGTCTTCTTAAGGTTATTTATAATTTATAAGTAAATTAAGAAAGAAATTATTGTTTCAATAGATAAAAGCATTTTTCGCTGAAGAAATGTTTCCACATATTGATGGTTCGGCTGCAGGGGACTCCCAACTCCCAACTAGTAGGTACCTACAAGCTACATATTAGTGAAATTTTAAATTGGGTAAATCCACGGATCATTTTCTCGGGGAATCTGTAGAAAATAATAATTAATAAATAATTATTAGTAGTCTTAGTATGCCTGTGTGGTAAACATAGCGGCATATACACGTGCCCCGAGTCAACATTCGAAGAAATAAACACCATTTGTAATACTTCTTACCAATACAAACTGTGGGCAAAAATAAATATCGCACAGCATCCCTCTTCACCCTAGAGTTTGACCATTTGGACCCTCTTGCGCTCGAAAATTAGATTATTTGTAAAAACCTTTCATTATGTGTGTTTTGTAAAGCAAAATGTATCATTCCATTACCTAAACAGAAAAGTTACTCAACACAGCTCCACAAACTGTGTAAAAATAAAAATACTTTAAGTAAGCAGAAGCTAAAATGCTGAAGCTAAAAGGATGAAATGCTGAAGAATTTGGTGTTGTTTGTTGTGAAAAGTATCTAGGTGTAAATACTAGGTGTTCACTAAGCGTTTACTATAATAGTATTATACAATATTTTGTTTTGTTATTGTCATTCTTTTAATTTGTTTTCATAAAATAAAACTACCAGTTTAGTATTTCTTTATTATTTAAAATAACAATTCTGGATTAGCTATTCGACATTCGATTAAGTGCATGTCAACCATTTAATTCTCAAATTTTTAAAGAATACTATGTCTACTTTACTATTAACGTCATAATCGATTATGCCAATCAAAAATTTTACCAATAATTTATGGGTATGTACATGTACAATCTGGCGTAAAATACATGTCACAAACCCGGTACATAGCATCTTCTTAACGATTCAAAGGGAGAATCGTTTAATTTTTTGTTTAAATTTTTTCAGACCAAATTTACAAGCCTGTAAAAATAGCAGAGTTTCTTTTATCACGATAAAATCAAAATATTTTACTTACCGTTTCATATTTGGGAAAAATAAGCATTTCTATCTTCGACTGTCGTGTCGTCCTTCTTCACAACCAGGTACACAACAAACAACAAACCAAAACCATTTTAAAAAACCACCAAATTATATATGAAAATAACGATAAACATATAAATGAACGAAACAAACACTAAAAAAGGCAGAAAATATGAAATAATACACGAAAAACTATAAATCACAAGCAAAACGTCAAACGCAAGGCCACAAATTAAAATAATGCGGGTTCTCCCATGGTAGGCTCGACGCTCGACGTGTCCCTCTCCATTTTTTCCATTGCGCTAAGTTGATAAGTTTTTCTAGGTGAAGATTGTAGACAAATATGGCAGGTTTCAGAGATGCCAGCTCCTCCTTGGGCAAGCCCGGAGCGCTTCTACATCTGCTATGCACTTTCGTCAGCTCCGTTTCAGCATTGATTAAGGTATTGTTTCAGCACAGCCCGTTGCATTAGCGCACCGGAAAGTACCGGTGATGGCCGTACTGGCGATGCTTCGTCCGATGTTGAATTGCTGATACATGTATACTCTGAGCATAAACATTGGCTAGATATACCCCATCAAAGCATACGCATGAGCTCCTGAAGAGTCAGTGACTCTTGTCATGCCCTTCCTTTGTAACGAAACCCTAATTACAGCCATTGTGTATAAAGTCTGGGGCGTCTGGGCTAATTGTCATCATTGTAATCATAATGAGAAATAATAATAACCAGAGGAGTGCAGGCCTACTAGGTGGTACACCAATATAAACGCAAGAAGGAGGAACGACCAAAAGGCGAAAATGATCTCGGTAAATATCTCCCCAGTGGCAAGTAGACTAAGACTTCCCCTAAGGAATTGGTAACCCATTATACCAGTAATTCATCTGTTTTAAATCGGATAAAGGATACAAAATTCCTTTGTCCAATAAACCCTACCTGAAACATTTTTCAAAGTAAATAAGGTCAGAAAAATATGTTCTCACATGTGCCAAGCTATATTCTTCGTCATACGTAGTCACACCATATTTTAAAATGACGAACATTCGCCCCCCCCCCCCCCCCACTGATATGTTGTTGTACATCTATTGAGTCATATTTTCTGGCACCATCCTGATAGTAAATATGTAAAGGTTCCTTCTGAAGATAGAGTAACTTTGATTGATTTTCTGGCCTTTTTTGTGCGATCGTCGCAGTACTAGTCCAAGAGCCGGCCGCATGATTTCAACTCTCATAAGATTATAGAATAAGATGTTATGTAAAATGTAGAGAGTATATTTCTATACTTGAAGCGAGTAGGTTGCCTCAGATAATATGGGCCCGATCATTGTTATTTAAAGGCGTTGTGGTTAATTATTAATTTTTTAATAGATACAATCCGTCCCACGAACATATTTACTACTTTTTCGCAAAAGTCTTTTGATAAAGTCGAAAAGTGCCGTTCTAAAAATCGAAGAAGATGGTAAATTTCTTAATCGGGTCTTGTACTTTCCTCCAGTACTAAAAGAAACCTCGAAAATCCGATATTTAACCAAGTTTCCCTACTCCCGATTTCCAAGTTTCGAGAAACGGGACGGCTGTAGAATTAGCGAAATTGACTGGAAATCCTGAGGAACCGCTCTTATAAATTGCGTGTTTTTTCTCATTTTTTAATTTTTCGGGGGCACCGGAAACATCCGCACCTCACCCGAAGACTTGAGGGAAGCTTTAAAAATTCCGACCCCAGAGCCCCGAGCCGATATAACTTAGCTGTAGCTCGGCGAAAAAGGGCAATTTCTGACAGTTTACGGACTTTGGCTTTTAGGTGACGGGAAATTATGGCCAATCGCGTAAAAAAGATGCGCCCCACCTGTGTTGGTCGTTATTTTCGCCGAAAATCCTTAATAACTCGAAAACGGGAAATATGTTGACCCGTTCTCCGGCCATCTCGCCGTACCGTCAGATCTCAAACGAAAAACGCGTTTGAAAAAATTTTTTCCTGTGCATCAAACGGTATATGGCACTGGCTGTATAGCGGGACTTCGCACACAACTCGCGTCCCCAACGTCCAGACTTGCCCCCGTCTTTCGCGCCGTATTTAACAGCGGAGAATTTTCGGGGCCCCGAAAATACACCTGTCGGATTTCTAAGGGACCCTTTTTTATTGTTGCTCCATTGGACCTTCTTTCCTATTTTGTTATACAGGGTGAATCAGTTTTTTGTAGCAGGACTTTAACAGGTGCTAGATCTTCAAAAAATAACGGCACTTTTTTGTATAAACTATATATTTTTAAGGCCTTAGAAAAAAGTTACAGGGTGTTAAAGTTGGAAAAAATATGCGGACTTTATTGAATATTTATCAAACTAGTTGAGATATTTAAGTCATATTTGGTATATGTTAAAACGGCATGGGTTAGCATAAAACCTGTTAATATCGAACATCTTCCACAACCAGTGGCGGAGAAGTGGGTAATTGGTTAAATTATTTTTAGGAAAAAAATTAATCACCTTGTAATTTAACAAAAAGGTATTGAATTTTTTATGTAGATTTAAATTGCAGACAAAAATGCCCTCTTGGTATTTGTTCGTGTTGGTATATAGCAAAAATGTATTCGCAGAATGTTTAGTCTAAGGACAAAATTTATGTATCCGCTAAATCAATGGATGGCCTTCTTGCTCTACAGAGAAGAAAAATATCATTATATTTTTCTTCGAATTATTGATATGTGAGCCCAAATTGCGGAGCATGAAATAACGTACCAACACCGCCAGTTAGTTAGTTCTATTGAAGCTTTTGTACTGAAAAGAGCAATATAAAGTTTACACAGAATTTTCTCGCGTTTTTAAGTCTGATCCACCATACCTTTTAACAAAAGGTTATGGGCCCAGACATCGCGTCTGACCGCGAGTGAGTGAATTAAAACTTTTGAAACAATAAAATTATTAAAGTTAATAATAATGGCAAATAGTGGAAGTGCGGTTAAGCGAAATCTAAGACTATTTGATGGAGAGAACTATTTTATGTGGAAATTCCGATTGCAAGAAATTATAGAGCAGGAAGATCCTCCAACACCAATCACAGATGAGTGGACAAAATGGGAAAGATTTGCTAGAGGAACACTGATTGAATTTCTAGATGACTCAGTAATATCCCGAGTGCCACCAGGTCGTGCAACAGCTCGACAAATTTTGGAGAAATTCGACGGTCTATATGCTTGCAAGAAGATCTCGACACAGCTATGTCTCCAGGATAGATTGTTTAATTGTAAACTAAAACCAGGCACACCGCTAAAAAAAAGCATATGTCAGAAATTGATGAGTTGGTTCGTGATTTGGCTGCTTGCGGCATGGAGGTCAACGAAATAACTAAAGTGTGGTACACACTAAACTCATTACCAATGATTTATGCACCAGTGAAAGCTGCAATTAAAACAATGAGCGACGATAGGATTACCTTAGCATTTGTAAAGGGAATGCTGCTAGAACATGAGGAATACCTATTAAGAGAAGGTACAGACACTAGCATGAAAGCCCTTCATTTCCGTACTATAAGTTCCAACGAAAGTGTCAAAAAGAAAATGAAGTTTACTTCGAAAAATAAGCCTGCATTCAAAAAACATAAACAAGTACAAAAATGTTTTCATTGTGGGCGAAAAAATCACTTGAAACGTGATTGCTATTTTTATAAACAAAGCTTGCAATATCAAAAGCAACCCAAAAAGGCTGATAATCAAGCAAGTGCGTCAACTGCCACCAATAGCGAATCTTTTGCTTTTATGTTAAACAATGAAGACGAATCTGAACTACAATATCGTTTCATCTTAGATTCAGGTGCAACGGAACACATCATAAATGACTTAAGTCTTTATAGCCAATACAAACAGTTGACGGAACCTACACGAATAACAGTAGCGAAGAAAGGAACGACGATCGAAGCAACACACGTCGGGAAAATAGAAGTCAACACTACTTTGGGCTACGAGGGAGAATTGAACAATGTTCTTTATAGCGAGAGTATACCGGCCAACCTCATCTCAGTACGGCGTATCCAGGAAGCTGGGATGTCCGTAGTATTCCTGGAAACTGGCGAAGTAGAAGTCAGGAGAGGAGGCACGGCAATAATAAAAGGTAAGCGCATAAATAATTTATATATTATTGAATTATTAGTACAAAATGCGCACAGTACAGTACGGGCCGCGAGCCACGTAGCTGAGACCAATATTGACAAAAACAAATTATGGCATGAGCGTTTAGGCCATATAAATAAAGAAAAATTTACTACATTAAAAGTAAACGAATTAGTTTTTGATAATACCTGTTTAAAAGACATAATCCCTATTGATTCACTATGTGAAGCTTGTATAAACGGAAAACAAGCGCGTCTTCCTTTCGCCAAGGTAAAAGATAAGGAATATATTCAAAGACCATTATTTGTTGTGCATTCGGACGTGTGTGGGCCGATTACACCATCAACAATAGATGAAAAGAATTATTTTGTTAATTTCATCGATGATTATACACATTATACAGTAACTTATCTTATGACAAATAAGTCGGAAGTATTCACCTGTTTTAAAGATTATGTTGCAAAAGGTGAAGCTCTCTTTAATTTGAAATTAGTTCATTTGTATTGCGATAATGGTCGAGAATATTTATCGGGCGAAATGAAAGAGTTTTGTAAACAAAACGGCATAACATATCATCTTACAGTGCCGTACACTCCGCAACAAAACGGTTTAGCGGAACGCATGAATCGAACTTTAACTGAGAAAGCACGTGCGATGATACACAGTGCGGGTTTAAACAAATGTTTTTGGGGGGAAGCAATTTTAACTGCTACCTATTTGGTAAATAGGTCACCAACAAAAGCCATAAAATTACATAAAATACCGTATGAAATGTGGCACAATAAAAAACCAAAGTTAGGTCACTTAAAAATATTTGGTTGCACAGCGTATGTACACAATAAAACGAGAAAAGGTAAATTTGATAGTAAATCATCTAAAGGTATTCTCGTAGGTTATGTACCAAATGGGTACAAAATTTTTATACCAGAATTAGCCAAATAGATAGTTGCACGCGATGTAATTTTTGACGAAGTTACATATAAAATTTCTAGGCAAGAAATTGATAATCTGGTAAATAGGGAAATAAATACAGATAACATTTCAGTAGGGGGTGCTACTGATGGTAAATCTGTAGATATCACATCTGGTCAAACGGACAGTAAAAGATGCAAACAAACATCTTATGAAAAAGATGTCCCTGAAAATTGCATTCAAGGTCAAACGTCCTCAATAAAGGATGTCCTTGAACCGACAAGTAGGAGCTCAAACAGTGATGATGAAAGTCCGTGTATCTCTACAAATAAGTTGAGAAAATCAGAAGGAGTACAAGATGTGAGGAGAAGTGATCGATTAAAAGGTAAACAAACAATATCTTATAAAGATCACGATTTTGATGACAGTATTAGTAATTTTATGTTATGTGCCCAAACTTTTGAAGCCGATATTCCCAAATGTTTTCAAGATGTTGCAAATAACGCGTATAGAAAACAATGGGAAACGGCCATAAAAGATGAATTAGAATCTTTAGAACGAAACAAAAGTTGGACCTTAGTAACCAAGCCAAATAATGTAAACATCGTCGATTGTAAATGGGTGTTTACAATAAAAGGCGATGGCGAGGGCAATCGAGTAAAATATAAAGCTCGCTTAGTAGCGCGCGGTTTTAGTCAAAGAAAATTAATTGACTATGACGAAACATTTGCCCCGGTTGTACGTATTGAAACTTTTAGGTGTATACTTGCACTGGCAAATCAATATGAGTTGTTGGTCCATCAAATGGACGTTAAAACAGCATTCTTAAACGGTACACTGAAAGAAGATATTTATATGAGGGTACCTGACGGTGTTGCTATTCAAAACAATAATATTGTTTGTAAATTGCAAAAATCTTTGTACGGATTAAAGCAATCAGCTTTGTGTTGGTACGAATGTTTCAATAATGTGTTAATTGAAAAAGGTTTTGTAAATTCTTCAGCTGATAATTGTTTATATTTCTTGGACAGAGGTGATGTTTACAAAAACATCTATGTAATTTTATATGTTGATGACTTAGTAATCGTAACTAAGGACATAAAAACAATGAATAATTTTAAAAACTTTTTGAAGGAACAATTTGAGATGGTCGATCTGAAAGAAATACATTATTTTCTTGGAATTCGAATAAAAAGGTCTAATTCCGAAATTTCTCTTGATCAGACTGCATATTTAAAATCAGTATTAAACAAATTTAATATGAGTGAATGCAACCCGGTCAGTACACCATTACCTATAAAATTAAATTATTCAAGTTTAAATTCAGATGATAGCTCAGATGTACCTTGTCGAAATTTAATAGGGTGTTTAATGTACGCAATGCTCTGTACACGTCCAGATTTGTGTACTGCGGTAAATTTACTCAGCAGATATCAAAGTAAATGTAATCAAGAACTATGGCAATGTTTAAAAAGAGTATTAAGGTACATTAAAGGGACAATTGATCTAAAATTAATATATAAACGTAATATAAATTACGAGAAAATATTAATAGGGTATGTTGATGCAGATTGGGCAAATAATGAATTAGATCGTCGTAGTACAACTGGTTGTTTATTTAAATTATTTGAAAATAATTGTATCACTTGGATTACACGACGACAAAATTCAGTTGCTACCTCATCAACTGAGGCAGAATACATGGCCGTATTTGAGGCTGTGAAGGAGGTTTTATGGATTAAATCTTTATTAATGAGTATTAATGTCAATATGGCAGAACCAATAACATTGTATGAAGACAACCAAAGTTGTATAGCAATGGCAAATAATCCAATTAGTCATAAACGTTCTAAACATATCGACATTAAGTACCATTTTATAAAAGAACAAATAAAGAACAACATTGTCTGCTTAAAATATTTACCCACAGGTGCTCAAGAGGCTGATCTACTGACAAAGCCTCTACCACCACAGCAGTTCAAGGAACTAAGAGGGAAATTAGGACTCCAAGAGAGATTTGTAGCCTAATATTAAGTTTCTTTATTTTATTTTTATTTTGTATAATTTTAAAATTTTTTTCAAAATTGATATTTGGTCTTGTTAAGGTTTTTGTGGGGTTTTCCCTTAACACTTGCAACGAATGTTGGACCAATAATGTAACTTCCCCGTAAAGTGTAAACTTAGCTCATACATTTTTGAGGGGGTGTGTTGGTATATAGCAAAAATGTATTCGCAGAATGTTTAGTCTAAGGACAAAATTTATGTATCCGCTAAATCAATGGATGGCCTTCTTGCTCTACAGAGAAGAAAAATATCATTATATTTTTCTTCGAATTATTGATATGTGAGCCCAAATTGCGGAGCATGAAATAACGTACCAACACCGCCAGTTAGTTAGTTCTATTGAAGCTTTTGTACTGAAAAGAGCAATATAAAGTTTACACAGAATTTTCTCGCGTTTTTAAGTCTGATCCACCATACCTTTTAACAAAAGTTCGCATGCGTTATAGTTTAATGGCAAATTTAATTTGTTTGTATTATTTCGGGGTATTTCTGAAAAATTATCTAAAAAATTTGCTCCATAAGTAACACTTAAAGTAGAAAAAACGTGTTTCTTACTTTAAATAAATAACTTTTTCCAATAAGCTAACCCATTGAAGGTTTTACTTTTCAAGATACAGAGCGTAACCTTACTTGTTCAACTTAATAATTCAACTTCAGTGCCTTGGTACATAAATAACTATTTTATATGGATTCTACGTAAAAAAGTGCGTATAAAGCGTTTTCAACGAAATATATAGGTTTAAAAACAAATGAGCTATGATAATTGCAAAAATTTCAAAAACGCCCTGTATCTTCTAAAGTATTGGAGATATCAGAGATCTGTTTTGAGGATCGTAAATATCTGAGCATTCAATGAGCATCATTTATTTGTTTCACCAGAACTCTCAAGTTTAGTCAGAGAGATATAACCCTGATGGTGACCCTGATGAGAGATTATAAATAATTGAAATGATTGGTTATAAGTCTCATGCATAGCCTCAATTCAATTTTTCATAAAGGACCCCCCTTAAGCCATATGTACATACATTCTCCAAATGTTTGTATATCATTACGGGATGTTTATGTTGTCCTCCAAAAAGTTCGCATCAGGGGGAAAATTTTTAATTAATGATTTATTTTCAAATTTATCTTTGGGGTTTCCTTTTACTTTAAAAAATATGAAATATGACTCTTCGTGGTCACATGACTTTCGATCTCTGTCAAAAATGACATCAGAAAATATAATATTTGAAACCTTACCGTGATTTTAGATTTTTTACGGATTCAAAAATGTGTTGTAAATGTAAATACCTACAATTTCAATGGGTGCAAATTTTTGTACATCGTCAATTGTAACGTGTTGACACTTCTTGATTAATGTGTGTACTTGACAATTATTGGCATATCCGAAGTAACTTGTTCGCCAAACAAAAAAAAAATAGTGCGAATGATTTATGATTTATAATCTGGATGGACCTTGCCTTGTTATTGGATCAAGCATTGTGTTAGCTGTTTGTATTCGAAACGTTTCAAATGAAATTTCCCCAATGATTTTTCGGAAAAATTAAGGCTGATATCGATATCCAATAGCTCAGGCTACGTCTAGATCTAGGTATACGCAAATATTGTGGCACAAATGTTTTCGATGCTATTTTAAAAAATTATTTCTATATAATCTTCAAAATGCAAAATACTGAAATAAGTACAAACAAAAACACATTCATTAGTCTGTAGCTTGCTCGATAATATTTTTATTTGTACGAGATAAAACCAAAATATTTCGCGCATGTACAAAATGGCACGCGCCAAGTTAGTCTACATTAATCAGCTCTGACCTTAGAATACCCGGAAAAAATAAAAATTCCATTTAAACAAAAATAAAATATTACCCTTTCTGGGTAACTTCTTGTTTATTGTATTTACTTCGAAAATATTATGACCCGTTATTTCTTTCATTCATTTCATTAAATTTACTCATTGACTTCTCGTTTTAATTGTAGGGCTATTTAGGCACCTAATTGGCTTGACTTTGAAGAGTCTTTTACGGAGTTTTATTATAATCTAATCAAGACCAATTTGCCTTAATATATGAATATTAATAATTGTCTGTCTCTCGTTTAAAAAATTACAGTTCTCTTTGGAACAATCGACGTTAGCTGAGTTCAAATTATTCTTCATGCTAATGTAAAAATAATACTATAAAATTAACCTTAAAAGTAAGATTGCGTTGAGCTAGGTATCACGAAAACAAGTTCTCCATTATTCGTGTATTGCTGGAATCGACAATGTCAAATTTGGACACAAACAAGTACCTACCTTATACCTAGGCATTGGAGTTCAAAGCTACAATTTAATTATTTTTGGTATACCTTAACAACATTATCAATATAAACTACTGTAGGTAATGTAGCAGTTTCTTTGAAAAACACCAACAAAATTCATATTATGAATTCAACAATCGTTTGCAAAATATCCTCACGTATACATACTTACGTTTATCTTTTACGTACCTACCGTAAAAGTCGTATTTCATATTTACGTGACGACTAAATTTTAAGAAAACACTAAAATTTCACAACACGTTCTTCTTTAGAAAACAACATATTACCTACTTACCCACAAATTTGAATTAACGAGATAAACATTTTGACAATAATCTTATTATAAAAGAACAAAGCATATAAATATAAATGTGGGTTAGCTTATAAACTCGCTTTCTACCTATACTACAAAACTGCCAAGGGTTGGGTTGGTATACTCACACCCTTAAAACGCCGATCAATAATTATTTTCCAACGGTAGAATCCTAACCCAAGTTAACGTTTAGACTCGCAGAGGGCACTACAAAGTAGGTAAATGCATCTCATCAACACATTCCTAGTCATTTGTATAAAACAATTTAATAACCCATTCAATAGCAACTTCATACTAAACGTGTCGGTATACCATTAGTTTTTGAGTAGGTAATAATGCAATTGTGTGCAAATTTTTAGAATTTCTCATCCTAATAATTGGTATGAATTGTGTGGTCGTTTGACGGATGTCACTGTTTTCAATGGCTATTATATACCTACTTAGTTTCAGTTTTGTTTTATTCACGGCACTAAAACTTTTTTCGTCGAAATTTTGCCATACATACCTTCTGTGAAAGATATATACAACATAATATCTTTGCTTCTGTAAACGAAATCAGGATTGTAGTTTGACTTTTTAGAAATTTTAGTAGAACTTCCTTAGGTAATATGGAACATATATTTATTTGTTTTTACATTTTCAAATTCGGGAAACGACGTTCTGAATGTAAGTAGGTACTTTTTAAATTCGACAATTGTAAAATTTGACGTTAACATTTTTATATTGGATCTAAACGAAACTTAAAAGCTATCCTTTCGAATTGTTTATTACTATTTCGAAATTTCGTTTGGAATATTAAAGAAGTTCATTTTTTTAAATTAATTATTAATTTGTCTATGCCATTCAAACATCGACAGTCGATTGTTTGTATCAAAATAATAAATAAATACTTACACACACCCAAAAATGTGTCTTTTCTTAAACAAGGTGTCCCAAAATTAACCTTTCATAATATACTAGGGCATTTGCTACCAAAAAAATTCCTATAAACATAGCCTCAAAAATGAACTATACAATTCTGAAATTTGGTATGAGATATAATACAGGTGAGATTTGACATTTACTGAGTTAGAGATAGTTTGACATTCTTCATAATAAGCGTTCCAAATGAGAGGTCAAAAAATTAAAAAACATTATTATGCGCTTTTTTCACGATTTCTTCACATATTTAACACCTACCAAATTTTTGATTTTTATCCTCGATCATTCAGAAAATACTTAGAAAAAACCGTTTGCAAAACTACCCATTTCGGAGGCCACAGCCCCTATAATAATTACGTGTATTGTGTAAATATATGTGATCACAGAAAATTTCATTTTTTATGCGGTTAAACTATTTATGGTGTCAAATGTCTATTTATAAATAATAAATGATAAATCAAATTTATCGTTTAGGTTATACTTGGGGTATACAGGGTGGAACTGAATCATAGTACACCCCAATTTGTTGTTGTTGAGATACAATTTTGAAATTTGTCATGTCGATGTTACTTTATAAATGTCACTTTTTGACGTGTAAATTCATTTATTTCCGCTTCCGGTTTTACCGGAAGTGACATTCACTTTTGTTTTTTAAATTGAACACCCTGTATATTATTTAAGTTTCGGATTCTCCTCGATGTACTGAAACCAACGATGCATCACAAGTGACATTTTGGCTGACAGAAAGTGGTTTTTCTTTAACTTATTTGGATTTGTAATAATAAACTAAAGGTGGCTATGAAACAAATGAACTTCGACAAACTGAACATCTTTAATGAACTGTCAAACCGTCTGTCTATAGAAAAGTACTTCTCTTATAATAAACTACGGTATCAATGTGTTGTCGACTAAAACAATTGCAAAAATAGTGCTTGCAAAATGTCTCAAAGTTAGAAAAGATCGGAAAAAGTGGATATGTTGCTGATTTATGGAGAGTGCCAAAAAATGCCGTTGTTGCTAAAAACTTGTACGCCAAACGATATCCTTATCCTGAAAGACAATGCCCTGCAAGAAATAATTATTTCCACCGCCTGAAAACGTAACTTAGAATAGAGCCAAAATTGATCTTGTGTAAGTATGGGGCATTTTGCAAACACTATTTTTGCAATTGTTTTAGTTGAAAACACATTGATACCGTAGTTTATTATAAGAGAAGTAGTTTTCTGTAGACAGACGGTTTGACAGTTCATTAAAGATGTTTAGTTTGTTGAAGTTCATTTGTTTCATAGCCACCTTTAGTTTATTATTGCAAATCCAAATAAGTTAAAGAAAAACCACTTTTTGTCAGCCAAAATGTCACTTGTAACGCATCGTTGGTTTCAGTACATGGAGGAGAATCCGAAACTTAAATAATATACAGGGTGTTCCATTTAAAAAACAAAAGTGAATGTCACTTCCGGTAAAACCGGAAGCGGAAATAAATGAATTTACACGTCAAAAAGTGACATTTATAAAGTAACATCAACATGCCAAATTTCAAAATTGTATCTAAAAAAACAAGGGAAAAAAGTGGGGTGTACCATGATTCAGTTCCACCCTGTATAGTGGTCGTAGAAACTTGAGGCATAGCGGTCACTACTTATTTCAGATTAAAAGTGGAGTTGGAGAGCTAAGGGAAGTTCCCGCGTACTTTTCTTGATTTGGCGAGCCTATGGCCTCGACGATCCTGTCTTGGTGTGGTTTCCTTCTTTTAAATGGACAGTAATTTAGGTTTGGAGAAATTAAGGCGCAAGCAAGTTCTTGATGTACATATTAATTTTATTGACAGTCGACACAATCTTGAACAAATGTAACTACACCGGGCACACAACGTTAAATTACAAGTGTAAACCAAACAAGGGGTGATCATCGGGCCCCTAAATATTCCATTATTTATTAGATTTTTTTTGTTACAGAAATAGACAGAAATAGAAACAGAAAGACCGCCATTGATCTAATTCTAGGCCAGATAGGTACAATGATGTTAGGAGTAAGAGCTGTTTTAATGGAGAAGTCTCCTTCAAGTGATTATTTAAAACAGTGTGCTAGGCTACCTGCATCGCATGGACTACCACCACTCGTTGCCAGTCAGCTCGCATACCAATATATGAACAAGCTCATGGCTTTTCTAAAAAGAAACCCAGATCTTTCTTTAAGAAGAAGAAGAATTTTAATTCAAATGTTTCCCGAAAAGGTAGACATAAGGACTTAGTTGAAAAGAACGATGCGATTGCTCATCTTCCAGATTCCAAAAAACTGGAACTACTTTTAGAGCTTAATGCCTTTACATTTTCAGTGTCAACTTTTTCTCTTACAACGTAGAATAGATTCTGATGTTCGTTTTTCTGTTTATGCAATTTATTACAAATCATTCCGCATCTGGTATATGTTTTTTTTGATTTCATAAAACATATTATGCAGAGAACCTATTATATTAGATATTTATATTTGAGTTTCAAAACCCACTGTGCCCATTTCAGATGACTCTATGCCCCGGTAGGGGCAGAGTGGTCATGATAATCAGCGTTTCTTGAAACTGATTTGTTGTGAATTAAACTTTGCATATTAATATGTTTGATTTCACAAAAGTACTTCCTAGCTAATAGATTATATTTTTGAAAGTAACAGTAAAATCAGGAGATAGTAAAAATAAAATTAAAAAACCAGCTCTGCTCTCGCCTGCAGAGTTGAATCTATTACCGAAATTATTACTTTTTCTGAACACCAACTTGGATTTGCATTGTTTGCTCAAAATCCAATAGTTCTAGAACAAATTGACAAGAGATATATTTTACGTAGACATTAATGGGGAATTCAAAAATGCTGTCGTGTTTAACAAAAACTCAAGGGCGTAGAAATTATATCTTAAAAAGGGGCATATCCTACCTTCTCGTACACCACTGGTCCTGCCAATAAAACACTGCTGGTAGCTGCATTTTATGCCCTACCGTAAGTTAATATCATTTTTGATTTTGAGATCTTATTAAAAACCGTTAAAAAAACAATTTTTTGTTAATTTTTTTTTCAAAATAAATTGTGGTTTACATTTGGGAAACCCTGTATATCGGAAAACAATTGTGCAGATGTTAATACGCTCTTTACCCACCTGTCGAAATTAAAAATTCAATATTAAACATTCCGCGTTAACTCCACGTTTAAAATATATTGGAAAAATTATATATCCAACTCTTCTCATTTTTCATATTTTTTGCGCTCTGATAAGTTTTTTATTTGGGCAACAGCCTCCACGTGTCCTTAGCCTCGGTCATCTCTGATTTTATTTATATCTATACTAGTTTCTCACAAAATTTCAATAAAATCGCTATTACTTTAATATGCTAATAAATAATATGCTACATGATGGTTGTCTAAAAATCCGAAGAAGTGGGATAAATGTTTTACCATGGCACGCGTGGCAATGTTTACCTACACGAGCGGAGGGCACACACGTGCGGTAAAATCTAAATACATTAATTTAGCATTTCCTTAATAATATTTTTTTATTTAAATCTAATCTGACTTTACATTAACAGTTTAAACAGGATTTCGGTCGATTGGAGATTGTTTGTAAACAGCATTATTTTCATATCGAATTACACTGTACGTGTCTGTGTGCTTGATCTCAAAATCCATGTAACCCGAACATGGGTACTATACTTGGTGAGTCATTAATAATGGGACATAGCGCAACTGCATTTATTTTGGGCCAAAATATTATTATTGAGTCTAATATGCCTTATAGAAATGTTGTTTGTTTAAGAGATAAAAGGCGTTGAAGTTGTTTTTTGAAATTGCATTTTGGCTACATCTCCCAACATAATCAAGCTGCTGAACTGAAATTTGGCAATGCTATGTTTTTTGGAAGGGAAAATAAGTTGAAAATGTCAATTTCTACGTAGGCAACTAATGAGGGTGCCACTTGCGCTGCTTTTGGATCGTGCTTTTACTCGTAACTTTTTTGAAATTATATTTTTGGTCCTGCAGGTCCATCATATGTTAGTGCATATCTTTTCATTCTGCAACAAAGTGATACTCTTGTTTCATAACGATCAAGTCAACCGTTTTTGTTGAAGTTGCCAAAAGGAGCCCAAGACACCTGTCGACTTCAATTTTGAAGTTTCAAAATGCGCTGTTGGTTCCCACAAAGGCTTCTTGTGTTTGATTCAAATTTTGATTTGATTATACCTAGAGCGATTAAGTGAGAAACCAAAAAATTGACGTTGAGGGGAGATTTGACTTATTATTCACTCAATGATACAAGAAAGCTATAAAACTCACCTGAAACATGTAAGTGATGATCTTATATTAGAGTATCCAAATAAATTATTGAAAATTCAACAAATCAAACCGATTGAATGAGAATTTACTATATGGATACAATTTTTAGTTAGGTACTTAGTTTTTAGATGTACCCACAAAATGCAAATTCAAAATTATTTGTAAAAAGCGAATTTTATATTAATAAACATAAAACAAGTCCAAAATAACAATAATGTTAAAAATCACTACAGCTTGTTTTACATTGATAATTTCTACATGAATTAATTCATGAAGTCGCTTCAAGGTTAAGTTAATATAAAAAATCGTGCATCACACACACAATTTCAAGAATTAATTCATGAATTTTTTCATGAAGTTATTTAGAGCAAGTTCTATTTTCTGTCAAGTTTTGCGCGAACTTCAGGAGTACCAACATTGAAAATTTGAACACAACAAGGGAGGTTATGTTTTATATTACTTGTTTTTGAGACTTGTACATTCCTGCCGTTGAAGCGTGTAAAACTGGTTCTTGATTCTTACATAACAACAAAAAATTATTATGATATTTGGTATCTTGTGTTGGCATTCATTAGAATCTGACAAAAGGTGCCAAAAATTTCATCAATTTTCTTCATCAGTGTAAAATAGAACTTGTCGTGAATTAAGTCATGAATTTATTTAACAATGAATTCATGAAGGAATTGTCAATGTTAAAGAGGCATTCCTGATTAAACAAGTCTAGACTTCAAACTTTTAATTGAAATTAACAAATATATCATTTTAATAATGTTTTAACTGGTTTTTTTTTCGTTAATGAACTTTTATATTTTTTGTGTTATACTGTAATTGTAAAATAATGCAAATAATAATAATTTGAAATTTGCGTTTGTTGGGTGTTGGTACCTTGAACACTATGCAAGCAAGATGATACATTAAAATTAGAAATTGCGTTAATTTTTAAACGCCCGGCTCTATTCGTCGACAACTACTGACAGAGATATTGGATATTATTTAAGGGAGAGGATACAGGGTATATAAAGGAATAAATTGACCCATTTAGAGTCTCTTTGCAAATTTGGCGCTAAGCTTCGCAACGCCAAAAAATATCCAGCATTCGAAAACATTTTTCATTAATGCCATTTTTCTTTATTCTCTTCCGTTAAAAAGTTATTTCTTGAAATCGGCAGTAAAGTGTCCCAAAATCGTCATTAAAAGCACAGAAATCGTACAATAATGTAGCCCATTATTGTACGATTTTTTCAATAAGTAGGGCTTGGTGAGATGTAAACATCAAACGTCAGACGCGGAGAAATCGCCCCTCAAAAGTGACCAAATATTCAAAACCCGGCCGATAAAGGCTCATTTAACTTTTCGTACACATTGCGAAATTGTTTCCTATAGAAGCGCAATCCTTCAATATACATATTTTAGTAAATTTGAATATCAATAGATTTGTTGTGTAGGCTGCACAAGAAGCAGCAGTTTGGTTTTTCTGTCAGAGGGTGCTGTGTCTCATCATACTTGGCCTAAGGTAGAGCGATCGTCAAAGTCAAGCAACGCCGCGCGTAGTCGGTTCATGGACGAGTGATCCCTTATTATTATTTTCTTGCCTAATGAAACATTTTTTTTCCGATTTCAAAAAAAATATAATATGTACCTCAGCACTGAAGTTCTTTTTATGACTCATGTGGTTTATTTGCCTCGGCCAGAGGCCTCGGCAACTAAATTCCACATGAGTCATAAAAAGTTGAACTTCAGTGCCTTGGTACATAAATAACTATTCTTCAAAAACGCATTAAAATGTTAACAGCGTTTTCAACGATTTTATTTTCGGAAATATTCCCCCGACCTTCTCTTTGTTTTAAAGATCTTCAAAGCGTCTTTTGTCCTTCCTCCCGTTGTCTATATACAAATCTTGCACCGGCTACGTTTTTATACCCCTATTTTCTGTTTAAAATCTGACAGCACAGCGTCAGTCAGGACGCCACATAACCCCCATGTACTAAACTTGAACTAGAAATATACAAGGAGTTCCATTGCACAGGTTGTCAAAGTTTAGCAATATGAATTTTAAGGGCATCTGGCGAGTCAAGAATCAAGTATGTCATGGCATTACCTCAAAGCAGTTGAATCGTCAACAGAATCACAAGGTAGTGTAGTGCAAAGATTCAATAACAAATATACCTACAAGTTGTTTTCCCTGCGCCATCTCAAAATGCTGAATTTTTTAAAACTTTATACGGGTCAAGAGCACCATGGAATTATTATAAATTATTTCATTATACATAGTTCGTTTATAATTTCTATAATCTATCTATTTCCATATAATCTATTTTTATCGCTCCTGATCCGTATAATGTGTTAAAAAAATCAGCACATTGAGAGGGCACAGAGAAAAACAACCTGTATATTTGTTATTGGATCCTTGCATGCCAATACCTTATGGAGTTGATTCTGTTTTGAAGTAATTCCATGGCATACTTGACTCTTGACTCTTGAATGGTTAAATGGTTTTAATGAAAATGTGGGTGTAATCGTAGCATGATGACAACGGTAGGAAGGTCAAAAGACGCGGATTGAAGATCTCTCAAACAAAGAGAAGGTCAGGGGAATATCTCCAAAAATAAAATCATTGAAAACTTTAATATTATCCGTGGTAATAGCGAATAGCGAATTAATATTAGGTAGGTAATAGGTAATATTTTAAAGCGTTTTTGAAGAATAACTTTTTAACTGAAAATAATAAAGAAAAATGGAAAAATGTTCAAAAAAATTAAGGCTTACTAATGCTGTAACAATAGTAGCATGTTTGTCGGATAAAATAGTTTTTAGCTTCGCGACGCCTATCCCATAAATAGTATCCCAATATATTTGACCGAGCGCAGGCGTCTACAAATGATCGCCCTGTACATGGAAATTGCATTTTGCATGTATTCGCAATTTCAAACCGAGAAATACTTTTGACATGGTAATTAAATAGTTACTAGCAATCTCAGGATTAAATAATTACATAATATTTTAATCAAGCATAATTACAGAAAAATTTTCTAAACAATTTTCTTGAAAATTGCCCCTTAAAAGATATTTTAGTTACTTCCTCAATTAACTATAAAGTGTCATGATTTGCGATACGACTTCCTTGGTCTACTGAAATCTGAGTTATCACAACACCCAACTATGCACTGCTGCGATATTTGGAGTACAACAAGGTTCAGACCTAGGTCCTCTTCTTTTATTAGGTATGTTCGTCAATGAAATGACCCAGCTGGTTTTGGTTAACATTACACCGTACTGATGATTGCCAAATAGCATGAAACACGTGTATGCTGTTACTATTTTTGTTGTTTTTTTTTTGTAAATACATTTACACTCACTAATCTGACATCGTTATTGTCATTGAATCTTGGGTTATAGACATTTCCACGCAGGTCGGTTTTAGCAGCCTCCGTGGCTATGTTAGTACAAGCCCCAAATCCGCAGGGAATGTGTTGACTGAAGCTGCAAATGTTCTGTTGGCTCCTGCCTCGACTTCATTTGTTGTTTCACAAATTATGCCTATCATTTTGATTTGGTTAATAAGTATTACACACCGTACTGATGATTTCCAAATAGGATGAAATGAAACACGTGTATGAAGTTACTATTGTTTGTTGTTGTTTTGAATGATTGCCCATTAGCTCTTTTCCCTCTAATTATAATATTTTTAAATACTTATAGTATGTCCTCTGAATAGTAATTTATAAGCATCTTCCTTTCCAAAGGATTTTCTAAGGGTGTATTCTAAAGGTGGTGTCCGAAATTGGATGTTTTTGGGAGGTTTCTCCTATTTGAAGTTTAGTTATTGTCGAGGATTCACCATGGTCTGCATGTTATACATACTAAAGAAATGGATGGACTTCACGAAGATCAAAAAAATGCAAAGAAGTTTTTACATCCAGTATGATTTTTCTTAGCAAATGAACCATATTTGTCAGAATTTTTCTAATCAGAATAAAGTAGTTAGCTTATTCGTTACAACGTTTTGAAGTCTTCGTATTGTTAGGTTTCCAAAAGAAGAAGAAGACATGCTTTGGGAATGGCTGACCACATATTAGCTAGAAGTAGCAACCATTCCATGAAAAAAACTCTTGCGGATACTGGATATAGAAATATAGAAGGTGCTTAGAATAAAGAGATACCTAGTCCTGGAAGAAATATTGATGAAGAATGGTTGGCATCAACAAGTAAACGCGTGTAGAATTATGATAACTTGGACAAAAACTGTACAACAAATGAAATATAAAACAGAAAATCATTTTCTTTGACGCCTATTTCGCTTTTGGTATAAAATCCCAAGCATATACATTTATATAGAGCACCTAGTCCTATATTTCATTTTAAAATATCTGCATCATTTAGGCTTGTGCGGGGGAGGGAGAATTACTATTATACTATTATATTATATTATATTATATTATATCATATCATATCATATCATATCATATCATATCATATCATATCATATCATATCATATCATATCATATCATATCATATCATATCATATCATATCATATCATATCATATCATATCATATCATATCATATCATATCATATCATATCATATCATATCATATCATATCATATCATATCATATCATATCATATCATATCATATCATATCATATCATATCATATCATATCATATCATATCATATCATATCATATCATATCATATCATATCATATCATATCATATCATATCATATCATATCATATCATATCATATTATATTACATTACATTACATTACATTACATTACATTACATTACATTACATTACATTACATTACATTATATTATATGTATAGTGTGTTTCATTTTGAGTCGAAACAATGCATTATTTTGACTTTATTATCCGAATTGCAATATTCTTTTTTTTTTTTTTCATATAGTAGGTACTCGAAGAGCCCTACTTGGTGAGGTGCAGCTTCTAGAAAAATACTTGAAGTCTCAAATTGTAGTGTTGTTAAATTAGCAGCTCGGTTCTATGAAACGCTTAGTGGCCCCGCTATGACCATTATACTAGGCACAGGTTCACCTAATTCGTAAACTGCTATAACCCCAACACTTAAAGTTTTCACTTAATAATTGAAAACAAATAATAATAATAATGTATCTACCTAAAAGTTGGCTATTCACTATGTTACAAGATCCAACTTATTATATATATATATAACTTATACTTATTATATATATATATATATATATATATATATATATATATATATATATATATATATATATATATATATATATACTCTCTTATAGGCATGTTCAGCACAAATGCAATTTTTTAGGAAACCCATCTGTGGAAGAAGCTTATTATTCCAGGAACTTTAGCTACACCTTGGTTTTTACACCACACTGCCACGCACTTTCTCATATTGAGTATTTTATTATAAAACCCCACATAAAATATATTGTACAGTCCAAAAACAACCCCAACTTCGCCGAAACAATAAAGAACTATAAAAACCAAGAAAACACTGGTAGCTAAAATCGCTAAAATCGCGTTATAGATATAACTCATTCATCGTGGTATTACCATTTAATAATTAAAAATAAAGCATAATGAGCACGTGCCACTGACTTCAAAATTGACAAAGGATTTTTGCCAAAGACTTTCTGCGCTTCCTGTTGTCTATATGTCTATATGTCTATATGTCTATAACCCAAGATTCAATGACAATAACGATGTCAGATTAGTGAGTGTAAATGTATTTACAAAAAAAAAACAACAAAAATAGTAACAGCATACACGTGTTTCATGCTATTTGGCAATCATCAGTACGGTGTAATGTTAACCAAAACCAGCTGGGTCATTTCATTGACGAACATACCTAATAAAAGAAGAGGACCTAGGTCTGAACCTTGTTGTACTCCAAATATCGCAGCAGTGCATAGTTGGGTGTTGTGATAACTCAGATTTCAGTAGACCAAGGAAGTCGTATCGCAAATCATGACACTTTATAGTTAATTGAGGAAGTAACTAAAATATCTTTTAAGGGGCAATTTTCAAGAAAATTGTTTAGAAAATTTTTCTGTAATTATGCTTGATTAAAATATTATGTAATTATTTAATCCTGAGATTGCTAGTAACTATTTAATTACCATGTCAAAAGTATTTCTCGGTTTGAAATTGCGAATACATGCAAAATGCAATTTCCATGTACAGGGCGATCATTTGTAGACGCCTGCGCTCGGTCAAATATATTGGGATACTATTTATGGGATAGGCGTCGCGAAGCTAAAAACTATTTTATCCGACTTGGGAAATTTTGCGCTTTATAATCATAATACCTACCTCATTTATTGTGATTTTCAAATATTTTTTCAAATAGCTCAAAATCTTAGACACATTTGGATTATTTATCTTCTTGTGGATACATTCAGTGTGTTCCAAAACAAGTGCAAAAAAGAGGCGTGAAATAATAAAATTCTCAGTTGAAATTTAACTATTTGAGTCCAAGTTCCAACCCGACTTGTTAATAATTTCTAACATTTATTACATTTTCAATTTTGAAAGATAACCTTAACAGTTGGGATTTATTTGTGTCTCGATAGGTATAAAGTGCCTGTTCACCTGATCTATTCAAGATATCAATTAATTAGGTATGCCCCTATAATACCTACTTTGAAAATTAACAGCATACTTTGATTTTCATATTTTATCTCAGTTGTGTAGTGTAACATTTAAAACTGTGGGGGCTAACTTAGTAGATATAGTAGTAAAATTAGATATTAATAATGATGGTTTGTGGCAAGCAGTTTTATAGAATGATTATTATATTAATTATAATTATACCTAAGTTACCAAAATTTTACTTCAAAAACATCCTCGTGGTTAAAAATTGCACAGCAGGCGAATTTTTTTTTAAATTTCAAAGTCAAATAGTTTAAATGAAAATGAATGAAAAAAATCAAAGTAAGAAGTAACGTATTATGAACAAAGAATATTACGTAAATCAACTGGTGCTAATTTTGTTGCCTTTTTTATTTTTGCTATTTTATTTTGGAAAAACACAAATGCAAAATTATTTTTGACAGATGTCATTTACAAATTTTCAAACAGAATTCTGCCAAAATTATCTACGAGTTAAAAAAGTCTATTGAAAACGAATTGCCCAAATTGCCGATAGAACTGAAGTGAACACTGTTATATTTTAGGTTAACACAATTTTAGTGTATAGTATAGAGCCAGGGCTCAATTTGTATTTTTAATCAACAGATGTAGCTAGGAAGATATTTTGATAGCATCAAACCGTATTTATTTGGATTCTTTTGATGGAAATTAAAAGCTCTTACTTCATTCATATTATATTTTAACAAAATTTCAGTCACGGACATACTGTACATTGCATTGATTATTTCACCTATAAAAAATGGTCAACTAAACTATCACATTATTTTCCATTTTTATGAAGGACCCACATATTCTGTCGTAAAATACTAACGTACTTACTAATATACACTCTCAAAATTTTTTGTATCCTAATCTGTCGTAAAATACTAACGTACTTACTAATATACACTCTCAATTTTTTGTATAATATAAAAATAAATATTTTTTAATAAAATAAACAATAATACAACCACACATATGGCTACATGAATTGAACTTAATACATAAAAGTAGAAAAAATATTTTCCAGAGCTAGTATTTACATAACATGTATAGTTTATCACGAGTATAGGTACAATTTGATCGACATTTAAATCTAATCCATTGGAATGTCGAAGTACTTTGGCAACTTTTTATGTTCCCTAACAGTTTTATCTCACAGCCTGCAACTTTAGCCTAAGAACCACGAAAGCTGCTATCCTCAAAATAAAAACGAAGAGAACCAAAGCAATAATATCATTCCCATATTGATCTGCTCGCACCGCTACATCCTCCAAGAACTTTTTGGGATACTTGTAGTGGCAATATTTATCCTCTGGGCATACCAGAGTACCCCTGTTCATACCGTAAATGGCTCCAACAATGCCTTCCAATCCAAACCTTAGGTAGGAAATGTAACTACCCCAGTAGAGGTACCTTGGTAGGTCTTTCAGGGACACTCCGAATCCTGCGAACATCATCATTGGCACAGACAGCGTGGGACCAAGGAATGTGCCATTCTGAAATCAAACATGAAAGATTTTAGTTTGGATTAGAACATTAAATAAGTATGCCTTGTATTAAAAAAACGCAATCATTTGTTTCGAGGTGGCAAGCCTAAAATTAACAAAAAAAATTCCAATTTCCGAAATTAAAATTTTACAAGATTAAAAAATATATAAATAAATGCCTTCGATAGACCTTTGTTCCAATCGAGGTCGAGGCAGACTGCATCGCTTATGGCCAAGAGCGTGGGACAAATTGTGGATTCACGGTATTGCTCCTTAATAGCTCTATCTGTGCGATTTACTCATTGCTGTCTTAAACTCACTGGGATTACTACGGTACTAGGCTTTTCCGTAATACTTGAGCGAATGCTATCCTAGTTTTATCGGGAAAAGTCGACCCTAGCCGCAAATTGTAAATTGAGTAAATTGAGTAAATTGCCCCCCTCCCAGCACAAACATTCAGTTTCGTCTGGGGTACTCCTAGTTTGGAATATTGTGAGGGTGAGAATTATTATTATTAAATCATAGGCTTACGCAGAAAAAGGTTGTGGATGGGCCAAATTATTGTTCAACACCCTTTCTTGTTGTTTGATTTTTGAATTTTTTGACTAAAATTTTGCAAAAATGTACTTTTATAACAAACGAATCTGTGCCAAATTTCATAAATGTTAAAAACATGGGGTTAATAAAATTCACCCTGTATTTTGAATAATGAAAAATTTTTTTAAATTTAAAATTTCTAAAAATGGAAGAACAAATAAGTAGCGGTGGGAGGAGAATATAAGAATATGTTTTTCCACAATCGTACGTATAAATTGTCACTTTATTTTTATTGTTTGTTTAACAACAATATTGATTTCAATTTTGGATTTTCGTAAGTTCAACTTGAAAAAATAAAAATATAAAATTAAATACTCAAAAAATTCTGGGTTAAGTCTTTATTCTGAACACCTTCCTTTTATAGACATTTTGTCTAAAGTAATAGGTAAATAAGGATAGGTACTACTCTCTTCAAACGTTTCCATGTTTTCTTAATTTATTGATACCCTGTAAATCTGTTCTAAGATTTTTATATGGTAATTTCATTTTCTCGACATGCAGAATTTGTTATAAAAAAATTTTTGGTGTAAATCAATAATAACAATATGTTAGAAGATAATGGGTAAAGGTCATTTACGCTCGTAGGAAAAGACCATGAATTTGATTTTGAGAATACGAATGTTAGATGCAAGGAAGGGAACTTATCTAGGCATTTATTAAAGGAGATGATTTATATAAAAAAAAGAGCAATAGTGTAAACAGGCGGAGGGACATTGAAGGTTTAAATTCAGCCTACTACAACCTTATAAATAAAATTAACCTTAAACTATAAATTTATTTTATCACTGTTTAATTATGTATTTTCTTGTAACCTACCAGTGTGGATTTTTTTCTTCCTTTTTTATCTCTCCCTTTTTATTGAACGACTCTACAGCAGTCAATGAAATATAGTTTGTATTGTGTCTCCCAAAAACCTATTTGATGGTGTTTGATCTTATACAGATGTATCTAATAAGTTTCTTGTTTTTATTACTAATTATTAACTCGGGAAGGCAAATTTTCTGGTGAGACTACTATATTCTAACTCGGGAAGGCAAATCTTCTGGTGAGACTACTATATTCTAATTATTTTTATTAATTTATATTTCTCCCATTTTTAGTCTTTGACTGTTCGTTGTAATTTTGTATCTAATAATAATTCATTGTTAACACACATTACCAAAAATTCTTTCTATTGTAGAACCCTGAAGACGATTTTAAATAAATCGAAAAGTTGGTTATGGAATAAAAGTTTTTCCTACGAGCGTAAATGACCTTTACCCATTATCTTCTAACATATAATTAAGCTGGGTCATAAGCTACCATTAAAAAAATAATAACAACAATGTTTCTCCTCTTGTCAACTCCATCCAATAATTTCTAAATATTATTTATTGGTATTTGTGACCATGTATCACTGCACAACTAATTCACCGTGTGAGAGGTCTTAGATGTACATGGTTTCTACTTTTATACATTAGATGCATCCTATTTAGTTAAGTTCGTACGACAGAATGTAATACCTACCTAATAATTTTCAAATCATACCAGAAAAGGTTATTTTTGGGTAACTCCTATTTGAAAAATTTATTTGTATTGTGTTTTAATTTAAATGGTAAGTATAAAAACAGGACGTCCTGTATATCTCCTTTTGTCGAATACGTCTTCATTGGAAGAGGAAGCAAACAATATAAAACAATAAAATAATAATTGTATGGAGGAAACTGACTACTAGTAGGTACACCATAACCGTTCTTATTGCAGTTACATATTATTATATATGTTTTACTTTCATATGAAAACGTATACCCATAGAAAAAAGCATATTGAGATACTTCGCACCGGAGTATTTTAGAAATAAACTTATAAAATTATATTAAAAATTGATGTAATTATAAATATTTACTTACCACAACATTGAAATATGCTCCAATCATAAGTCCGAAACTCTGAGCAACAAAAACAACCAATTGACTCGTTGAAAAGAACATAAGGAACCTTGTCATCTCTAATGGTTGCTCAGTCATCCAGTAGATAATACCGCTAAAGAAGAAACAACATAGAACCTACAAAAATGTTAATTATAAATTATTATAACATAATAGGTATAACATAACCCTTGTGCTCCTCAACTTACAGATAATGGAATGTCTATCAAAGTCACAGAAGTGTAATACATCTTCAGCGAATACCACCTATTGAAATGTTCCTTGCTCAAAATGTTCATCTCTGTTGGGACTAAAAGTTTAACCTTAATTGGATTATCTCTAAAGTGAGTTTGTAATATTTACATGTAAGAATGGTAAGCATCATCGTTGACATCATGTGGTGCATTAAAATCGAGAACAGCAAATTGTAGTTGTCTAAAACCTTCGAGCCGTCGGTTCCAGCCTTCCAATACAACGTTCCCAACATAAGACCAACCATTACGTTAACTCCTATCCTCAAATACGTCAGGGTCTTAAAAATAAGATAAATATTAGTTTGTATCTACCAAGATCATGTTGTTTCTTCATACCTGATCTCGTTTAGATTTGATCACACCTCTCCTAAGCAGAACTTTGAGTTGGTTATACCATGGAGTGGCTTGTAAACCGTCGTCGCTTCCGTTGATTTGAATGTTGCTTGCTACCAATTCGGAAATTTGGAGCTTTTCCGGTTCTTTAAGATAAGCCTTTGATTTTCCGTTCTCGGTGGCGTTTACCATGGTCTCTACTTTGTCTTGACCATACTCTGCGCATGCCAATTCAATAACTGTAAAAAAGGGGAAAATTTCTATTAAGTGTAAAGTACCAATCCCAAATACCAATTTTGGACCATATACAGGGTGGTCCAACTTTTATGGATAAAACTTCAGAAATCTATAGAAAAAGTCAAAATAAGTAACACGTATCAAAATCCTGTGGCCTTCGTTATACAGGGCGTCAAAGTTAATTTTTTCCTGTGTTCTTTAATTTGTCCTAAAGGAAGACAGTTAAGGCAAACATAAAACATATACAGTGTAAAATGGTACGCCACTGGAAAAGTATTATTTTTTGCCTTCACTAAATTTCCTAATAAATTCTAAGAAAAACTATTCGAAAAATGTACCGTTTTTGAAAAATCATTTTTGTGCGTTTTAAATTTTTTAGGAGAAGAAAATCAAAGTAGGTCTATGCTTTTGAAATTTTGTGCACCTACTAATTCTGAACAACTTTGCTTAATAACATTTTGTCCTAAGACCTACAAAAAGGGTTTCTAGATTCGAAAAATCATATGTCTTGGGAATTAAAAAAAAACTAATTTTTTGCACCAGTAAAGTGGCCTTTATGTAGGTTTTACGGCAAAATGTTGTTAAGGAAAGTTTGTTCAGAACTAAAAACTGAATAAGTGTGCAAAATTTTAAAAGCCTAGATCTCCTTTGATTCTTCTGCTAAAAAAATTAAAAATTATGAAAACGAATTTTTCAAAAAAGTCAAGAATAGTTTTTCTTAGAGTTAATTGGGAAATTTAGACGAGCCAAAATATTTCTAATTTATGGAAATTAATGTGTGTATAAACTGTATTAAATGGAGAAATTAAAGAAAACCTGAAAAGAAAATTGAAATTTCACGCACTGTATAACGAAAGCCGTTAGAATTTCGATACATGATTATATGAAAAAGTTTACTTAAGAGTTAAATGGGAAATTTAGACAAGCCAAAATATTTTTAATTTATAGAAATTTATGTGTGTATAAACTGTATTAAATGGAGAAATTAAAGAAAACCTGAAAAGAAAATTGAAATTTGACGCTGTGTACAACCATAGAAGAATCTACTACGATAGATTCTTCTATGGTACAACGAAAGCCGGTAGAATGTCGATACATGATTATATGAAAAAGTTTACTTATTTTGACGTTTTCTATAGATTCCTGAAGTTTTACCCATAAAAGTTGGTCTACCCTGTAGAAAACGAAGTGTTCATAAGTGTCGCGAGTGAGCAATAAATAGCATTCAAAGTGTCGAATGAAAAGGCTTTCTTCAAAAATGGGGAAAAATATTTTTATATAAATAACACCTGTGGGTTATTAAATAACATATTATGATTATGAGTACATATTTCGAATTGTTCCCTGAAGGGGTTATTAATTTGCAACTTCATATCAAAGACAGTTTTCACAAAAAGTAACTCAAGTATTAGTTGGACCCATAAGATTAGATACCTCACAATAGATATATTTTTTATATTAAGTTGTTGCAATTTATAGATTATCTTATTGCTAAATTCGATTGTGTATATATTTTTTTATTTTCTGATATGACAACATTTATAATTCCAAGCGAAATTGCAAACAACGCTTGATAATATATTTTCATAAAACACGAGTTTGATGATTAATAGCGAGTGAACATTATAAATGTATATATAATAATTATTATTATCTCATAATATTGAAATAAATTATGCCAAATTAACAATAAATCCTTAAAATTTCGAGGAGTGGTAACAAATCAACATACTTAGTTGCAAAATTTAAAAAATATATTTTTACATCACTTGTGTTAATCGCATTGAGTGAAAGATTTTTAGAAAGGGAAACAACGGTTGTCAAATACAAAAATGCAGGGATATGACCAAAAAACTTGAATTAAAAATTAATTTTCAATTAATCTTCCTGGTTTAACATTCGTTATCACCATCATCAATCATAGAAAATTGAAAGAAAAAAAACTAATTTTACAATAGGTATTTGTATTAAAATATACATAATGAACAACTAATAACTAAAGCAAAACTTTTCATTTTTTCTTATTTCCGCTGCATTCTGCCTCTGTTTATCACTCATTATCAGTTTGAGTAATTGAACAATGGTTATCATGGATAGATTACACACTAGATAGATTGCACACTATCTATAGTGTATTTTTAAAGTTTAATTCAAAGTACCTATAATATGAAATTGTCGGTAGCAGGAAAAATTTAATACATGACACGATGTGGAAGCTCCTTTTGGGCCTCCGAGGCAACGCCCGCGACTAAAACAGTCCACTTATGTATGTTGCAATGTAAATAACTATTCCTTCCTCAAAGGAAGATATTTTCGGTTAGTATTGAGGGGGCCGTAAAGAAAATAAAAAATTATATTTTCTGACCGCATCCTTTTTGGCCTACAGGCCTATCAGAATGCAGAATGAAGTCCGTTGTCACAAATGATTAGTTTTACAATGTACTTCATGACTAATTGATTTGATAACCTTACCATAATCAGCTGGGTTGTGAAACTTGGGACAAGGGAAGCCGACGTTTTCGAAAAACGGTATCATCTTCTCAGTGCCTCCTTGGTACACGCACCGTCCATTAGACAGCACGAACACTTGGTCGAACAGTTGGAACAACGAAGCTGACGGCTGGTGAATTGTACAAATTATTGTCCTACCCTGCCTGGCTAGAACTTTGAGCAGTTTCACGCACTGGCTGCATGACGAACTATCCAAACCTCTGGAACAATACAAATAGCTTTATATTTTAAGTTTCCTGATTTTGTCTTTTTAAACAAATTACTTCGATTTTTTGCTCCACCCGTCATACTTTTTTCTCGAAAAAAAGATGAAGGAATTATTTGCAAGGTTTATGAAACGGATGTATTTGTATCTTTTTCATTCTTTAAGAAAATTTTCAAAATAAAAAATAAAAATTGTCAAGGAATAAAATTACGGAATAATGTGTAATAATGATTGAAATATGGAACAAATTATAAACCCCAGTAGTTTTTAATTCCTGTGTGACGAAATTTATTACCAAAAATGGAAAAATTACAGTACTCGACATTGATTATTTTTATCGGTAATAATTGGAAAATTGAACCATGCATGTAGTACAAGGACCAACGAATCAAAGGTTACAATTTAATTATTACTAATCTCTAAAAAAATAAGCACTTTGTACAAATTATAGCATCACATTCGCATCTGCTTATTAGTTGATAATACTGCGACAATTTTCTGCCGTAAAAACCGTAATGACATTTTTCTAGTTCATTTTTGAAAAAAATATTTGCACCCAACAAAGACATAAGTAGATATATATTTCTATTTATTGATAATTTAAGATTATAATTAGGTTACTAATTTTTCTGATTAAGTAGTTAGTGAAATTGCTTTTTGGGTTATATTAAATACATAGTTTATATTTATAATTCGACACAGGTCTAATATACTTGTCTGTGGATAATTGTAACTTTATTGATTTAAAAGATAAAACAAAATTATAATAAGAAATTGATCCCAAAAGATCATACTTTGCAGGACGTTTAACTGAATACAATTTTGGATAATATGAATAAAACTGGGACTATATAATATTAGAATTCTGTACGAATAACGATTTTAGTTTGAATGTTTATAAATACATATATTTCCTCCAAAAAAGGTATATTTTTATTAGCATTGCTGGGTGAGATAATGAAAGGAAAATTTATGTGCTAAGCTTATAAGTTTAATACTTATTATTAATAATTGTTTGTTTCCTTTGTTTTAAAATAAAGCGAACTTTGGCTTTTAACGTACATTATCTCGCGGAAGATTCACTTCTGTTTGACAACAACATGCGTGTGATATGGCGAAGCGTAGTATATTATCGGTAAATTTTTTAAAAAGCGTGGCAAATTTAGGTTCCAGAGGTTACGAGCAATTAAGTTACTTCATTATTTTATTTGCCACTTCGTAAACATAACATACTTACGTAGTAGGTTCATCCAAAAATAACACCAACGGGTTGTTGATAAGTTCTAATGCAATTGACAATCTTTTCTTTTGGCCGCCTGATAAGCCTTGCGTTTTCGTAGTCTTAGCTTTTGCCAATCCTAGGGTTTCCAGGATTTCATGTATCTGAAAAATGAATAAATAAGGTTGTCAAATTAATGTATATTTACATAAAAAACATTTAAATAGGTTGCTATGAGGGTGAGAACCGAAAACACTGTTATCCAAAATGACATTAAAAACAAACGCAAACAATAACAATGGTGCGAAGAACTTTAAAACATATTTATTTTAGTTAGAAGCAACCTTTGCATCGAGATTATTTTGGGCACATTATTTATTTACTGCGATTTAATGTAAATACTTTGGTAGTAGAATTTCTTTTCTTTTTTATCGCGTATAATATGTTTTATCTATTTTCATTTTAATATGTAATTGGGGACAAAGTCACTTATTTCATGAACTACATATTTAGGCAAATTTCAATTTGATATACAAATAATATATTGCCAAAGAATATTTTGTGCGCATGGCATGGTAGTTGGTGAAATTGTCAACATATGCGATCTTTCTATGAGTTAACATTGTACAGGGTGTATGCCGTTACTTTCTATTTGTGAATATTTTCGATTCCGGTAATTTTTTTTATTTACTTTTACGTAGGATTCATTGGTGTAGAATAGGGAGATATTTTCGTTGATTACCGGTTTTAAAAAATCCCCAAATGTGGCCAACTTTTTTCTTTAAAACCCACCCACTACTTCGGGAAATAGGAGAACTTCCCAAAAGCGTTCTAGTTGAGACAACTTGTAATGTCAAATATATGAACAACAGGTGCGCCTAAGAACTCTGCACCAAAAATACTTTTAGAAATCTAGCCATTTTTAAGTTATCTAAAAGATTACAGAATAAAATGTAAACTTTACATAAAGGCACGCGATAAAAAATTCCCATGTTATTTCCACGTTTCTGCGGAAAGATTTTAGCAAATTATTTTTCACATTCGCCCTTTCCCATCATTGATAAACCCAGGGGTCACAGCTCCTACAACGATTTCTAAAATTCCTCGCAGCTTTTCGGCCTTATCAATTGAGGAATAAAGTAGTTTAGTTTATCTGGTTCTTATTCGAGTAAATATTGTCCTATATATTTGGCCATGTTTTGACATTTACGCGTGGATTGTACGACACGCTCCCCAGGGGCCGCCGATGTTATTTGAAACTTTATCTTCTTCAGGTTGCGTAAATTAACAATGTTGTCATCGTTAACGTCAATCAAAATTAAGTATTTTGTGCTAATTGAATTTAGATTTCAAATCGGATATGGATATGGGTCATTAGTGCCTATAAAAACTTTATCTCACGATTAGCAAAAACATTGTGCAGATATTGTAGATAACAGTATAAAGTACTCTGACTGCACCTCCCTTTATATGGCTTATGGTATATTAAGTAAAATCATAAACAAAGCAGAAATAATAGACTGTCAGAACCATTGTTGAAATTTCACACAAAATATTTTGCATAAAATTGTTTATAAAAACTATTTATTAAATTAAAATAACTATAGATAGATATTATTATAAGATATTACAATTATTTATCTGGTTTAATATTTGCCTTCATTCATTTTTTGCGGAAGGTTCCAACAATGTTTCTATATATCTTTTAATCTGTGGTTTATATCGCACCCTGTATCTTTAAAACGTTTCCTCAAAATCTAACAGAAACAAATCGTTCTAGGTCTTCAAAATAGAAAATAAATTGGTAGACCTGTGTATTATGTAATTATGTGTAATCAGGTCTAGCTTAAAAATATAGCTATACCTATATGCGGGTACCAGGTAAATAAGTAGGTACCTACCTATAGTTCCTTGAACTACAGCAACTAGTGTTACAGAACACAACTGAGTATTACCTGAACTAGATGTACTATCAGGGAAGAAGTAGGTACCTACGAACCATATTTAATATATCAGTAAATTACAACATGGTTCGAACACATTTAAACAAGCAGTTGCCAAAGTAGGTACATACAACTATTTCTTCATTGGCACAAAGAAGACAGACTGGTTTTCTGAACTTAATCGTGTTCCTACCACGAATTCAGAAGTCTCGAAAATAATTAAAATTTAAAAATTGTGAACTTACATGTTCACAAAAGTGTATAGGTACCTACTGTGCTTCATGACAGAAATTATTAATAATACATAGGATATGTAAATTAATTAAGAAATCATGCTGATTTGACTGCAGCTGCAACTGTATAATAGATGTCCCGTCTATAGAGGGTGAGTATATAAAAAGAATAGAAAGGTGCTTATAAATCCTAAATTATGGCAAAATTCGATTTCGAACCAAAGGTGATTTTTTGAAAAAATAATTGTTCTAAATTTTTTCTTATCTCACCACATTACAAGTTTACACTGGCGTATCTAGCCTTTCCAAAAATGCAAAGAAAATCATATCATGCCATTTAATAAAAACAAAGTTGGTGGCCATAACAACGAAATTGTTTTCGTCAACAAAAAATGAATGTCGCCAGTTCATGGCAAGAACTTTTGTTAAAAGATTTTTGTTAAGAAACGAAAATTTCAGGAAATATAAGCACCTTTCCATACTTTTGACTTACCAACTGTGTATGTTGTGATTTATTTCTATTTCTTTTTTGATTTTGATTTTATTAATCTATTTTAATATGTCCGTTACGCCACAGAAACCCGATAAGATTGTATTAATATGTGGCAAGATATTCTGCAAACCAGATGAAACTTTGTTGGTTAAATAGATAGATCAAAATAACACCATATCGTATCGAAAAGCGATCCTACTTACAATTTTTCCCTTTTCTTTTTTACTGACGCTCTGCGGCAGTTTCAGGTCAGCAGCAACCCACATGTTCTCATCAACAGTCAGCAATGGTTGCAGCCTGTCATCTTGAGTGATATAGCAAGACACCTTCCTAAATGCCTTCAGGTTTCTGGTGACTCCATTTGTGTAAACATTGCCGCCTACTCCAGTGATACTATATCCACTCAAAACGTTCAACAGTGTACTTTTTCCAGCTCCAGAGGGTCCCATGATCGCAACAAGTTGTCCTGCTGGGAAGGTTCCATTTACTTCGTGAAGGATCCTCTTTTGTTCTGTCAAAAAAATAATACGGTTGGTCTTTTGTGGACGGCTGAAGGTTGTTATTAATAATTTAATAATTTTCCGCATAGCAAAGTCCAATGAATTTTTGACGCATTTCGTTGAATACTAATCGATTCTCTCTTTGAAGATAGTGTTTAATAGGTTTGTGATTTTATTGTCGAAATAATAGTTGGGTTCACGTTAAACAACTTTGAACGTAGTGAGTGTGTGATGATGTGAAAACAATTTTTTTGCGTTTTGCTTCATCGCGGTGACCAAATTACAATTTTAAAATAAGTACCTACGGTTACGGATAAAAATGTAGAATAATACTTTTGCCCGCATAATATAAAAGTCCTCAATTATTCAGTGGCGTAGATATTCTGGCATCTACGCCACTAGATACAATAGCATACCATAAATGCATAAATAAAAATTGTCCAGTAAACTCCGACGTAAATATTAGGGAGATACTCAGTAGCGGTTCCAAGGGAAGGGCCAGGGGACATACACTATTTGTGTATAAAAACAGCAATATTCAATATTCGCAAGATATAATAATGATGTAATTTTGTAATTTCCTATGCCTCATTTTTAAACTACTTATATATTAAAATTTCTAAAAAAAAACCTCTATACCTACTATTTAATATACCTGCTTTTAAAAATCAATAATACCTAGATATTCATGGTATGAGCCCACCTCTAAATAAATTTCTGTAGGTGTATTCTATTCGCGTATATGTGGCCCTTTGATGAAAGGATATGATAATTTATAGGATGTGGCAAAAAATTATAAGCATAGGTGCTAACTTATACAGGGTGAGTCTGAAATAACTGGCATCCTTTTTTTGGGTAAGAGAGATGGTTATTCTGAACAACTTTTCTTAACAATTTTTTCCTATCGCCGAAATTTCTCTCTATTTTTTTAAAAATTTACCAGCATTTATTTCATACACAGCGGATAGAATAGCGTAAACTCGGTCTCAAAATACTATACCTACTAGTTGATGATTTACCATTTTCTACTCGGTTGTTGGCAGGGTGCCAGTGCCGTGTTTTCATAGAGGGGGTATTTTGAGGGTATGAATTGTAGAAAAATCTCGGCGCTAGGAAAAAAAATTATTAAGAAAAGTGGTTCAGAATGATCATCTCTATTACCCAAAAAAAAGGATGCCAGTTATTTCAGACTCACCCTGTATTTTTATCACTCAAGGTGTGCTGTCTGTCTACTTCTTAGTTACTGCATAGTTAAATATTTATTATGGTTCCATGATTAACAAAGAAAAAAAATTCCACCAGTTGACTTTACCAGTGATTATTATTAGTTACTATAATCATTGATTTTATGTAATATTTTTTGATAATACATATTAGGTTTCTTAGATTTAACACCTTGAAAATTTGGAAAATTTTTGACTAGGGCGCAATTTTCTGTTGCAAAACCTGGATTTCACTTTTTTTTAATTAGTAACCCTCCCCCAGGACAAAGTCTAGCTGAAAAAAGTGGTCTGTAAAGTAAGTGAACACTCCCCCCCCCCCCCATGTTAATGTCCTAATTTCCTATAAGGTTTATTTAAACTAAATATAGGTAGCAGTATACAATTCCTAAAATTGTAATAACAAAAAGGCTCACATTTCTTCAATATCCCCTTTAAAAAATAAATTAGAATGATAAAGTAGGTATTGTATGTTTAGCTTTTTTTTTCACTAAAAATTGTATGACCTCTGTCTCAAGAAAGAAGCGTGTGCGGAATCCAAAAATAGGTCACATTTCAGAAAATGAACACAATTTTCGAAGCTTCCACTAGTTGGGAAAGGAACACGTGCTCATTCGTTTTTGTATCTACATTGTGTCCGGATTTTCGTGTTAACAACCCCAAAAATCTAAGTAAGCTGCGGAAATTGAACGGGACAATTTTTTTATAGATGTTTCTGAAATGTCATCGTTTGCGAAGTATTGATTTGGCATTGCCACGAAATCCTAGCCTTCTGTTACTTTTTTCGAGAAACTATAGCAAACTGTATCTATGAAAATCAATAAAATAAAATTATTGTCGGTATCTCCAAAAATAACGAAGTTAAAGTAATGGCCCTGTATATATGCCTAGCGAGCAGAAATCGTAGATGCAATTATTGTTATATAAATAATTCCAGTTACTTTTACTTTTATACGGATTGGCCTAAAAACCTACTTATTGCTCTTGAATTTACATTTTAAAGAAGTTGATTACCTTCTAGTTCAAGACGATTGGATTTTTCAAGCATTGAATTCTTAAAAATGTATTTAACAAATATAATAATTGCAACTCTGCAAAACCCTGCTGATAGGTACATATATTATATACAGTGTGTCCCACTTAAGGACTGACCACCCCTGTAAAATTTTTATTTATAGCTCGATTTTCATAAACTTTTTTTTGTTCGATAGAGCTTCAAAAATGGCATCAAACATATAATTCAGGTGCCTCGTGCGTTAAAGTCATGGCCCACTGAGACGGTGTTTTAGTGCTGAAATTTCGAGAAGTACTATTAGGGATTTTTTTAGAGGAAAATTAATGCCAGATTCTTATTCATCATTGTTCGAAACCCAATCGTACCAATTTGCATTGCCGTAGCTCTACAGGGGGTTTCAAAATTTTTATTGGGCTGACTACCCCGTAAAATTTTTATTTATAGCTCGATTTTCATAAACTTTTTTTTGTTGGGTAGAGCTTTAAAAATAGCATTAAATGCATAATACAGGTGCCTCGTGTGTTAAATTCATGGCTCACTGAGACGGTGTTTTATTGCTGAAATTTCGAGAAGTACAATTAAGGATTTTTTAGAGGAAAATTAATGCCGGTTTCTTGTTCAGCGTTGTTGGAAACCCAAACGTACTAATTTGCATTACCGTAGCTCTACAGGGTGTTCCAAAAAAATAAAAGAAAAAGTAAGGATGGATTCTTATATGCAGTGAGAGGTTCCAAAAAAACGTGTTAATTTGTAATTAATTTTGTTAATTTCAGGTATGTTGGTCACTAAAATACTCGTGAGGAACTCATATTCTTTCAAAAATTTATTAGCGAACAAAATTTGTATTTAATCATCATCAAATACATGAATAAACAACACAACATAACATAAACTCAAATTTCAGTCATTTCAATTAGCCCTCCATTTTCTAATGCAAATTGGTACGTTTGGGTAAACGTTGAATAAAATTCTAGCATTAATTTTTCTCTAAAAAAGCCCCTAATAGTAGGTACTTCTCGAAATTTCAGCACTAAAACTTCGTCTCAGTGGGCCATGAATGTAACGCACGAGGCACCTGAATTATGCATTTAATGCCATTATTGAAGCTCTATCCAACAAAAAAAAGTTTATGAAATCGAGCTAAAAATAAAAATTTTACAGGGGTACACTAATTAAGTGGGACACTAAAAATTTTGAAGCACCCTGTAGAGCTATGGTAATGCAGATTGGTACATTTGGGTTTCGAACAACGGTGAATAAGAATCCGGCATTGACTTTCCTCTAAAAAAATCCCTAACAGTACTTTTCGAAATTTCAGCACTAAAACACCGTCTCAGTGGGCCATGAATTTAAGGCATGAGGTACCTGAATTATGCATTTAATGACATTTTTGAAGCTCTATCCAACAAAAAAAAGTTTATGAAAATCGAGCTAAAAATAAAAATTTTATAGGGGTACACTAATTAAGTGGGACACTAAAAATTTTGAAACACCCTGTAGAGCTATGGTAATGCAAAATGGTACATTTGGGTTTCGACCAACGCTGAATAGGAATCTGGCATTAATTTTCCTCTAAAAAAATCCCTAATAGTACTTCTCGAAATTTCAGCACTAAAACACCGTCTCAGTGGGCCATGACTTCAACGCACGAGGCACCTGAATTATGTGTTTGATGCCATTTTTGAAGCTCTATCCAACAAAAAAAAGTTTATGAAAATCGAGCTATAAATAAATATTTTACAGGGGTGGTCAGTCCTTAAGTGGGACACACTGTATGTAAACTAAACTAATAGTAGTCCTCGAATTAATTCAAATTTGCTTTTTTTTATATCAGAGCCAGAGCCAATAAATAAATCGGTACCTATCAACTAACCAGTTACTGAATTTTGGAATCAATTTGAAACCTGTAGTATAGGTAGGTAATATAAGTTTGTGACCTATGGACTTTAACAACTATGGAATTCTTTTAGTTTCTAGTTTCACTATTTGTAATGAAAAACACATAACCATAAAACTTTTATGTGCTTATATAATAGTACCATAGGTAGTAAATTCTTCTATGATAGTACTGAGGAACTAAAAAAATCAAGTTTCGGAAAATCCGTTGTTGGAGATATTTGAAGTCTTTAAAAAATATTTTGGAGATAAAGATATTCCTTAATTTATGTTTACTTATTTTAATTATTTGACATATCTAATTTTGCCAAGGCAAATTTTGTTTCTAATATTTTAGATGCTGGTTTATTATTAAACACACGGTTTTGGTCTTTTTAAATTAATTGCTTTATTTTATATTGATTTTATTTAAGACACTTCTAAATTATCTATACTTAATTAATTTGAATTGTTGATAACCATATGCTTTCGTCAGGTACCTAAAATTAATAGCCTAATCTTGATCTATGTTCATCTTGATAGACAATAGCTTGAAGGTCAAAGTTCTAAAGGTATCCAAAAGTAGTACAATTATTATTACTTTTCAGGAAATTTTTGTATGTACTTATGTCAAGGCAAGGCAAGGTATATCAAGCGCAGTAGAATATCCCTACTCTCCAAAGCGCAATCTGTAATTTGTCTAACCGATTATTAAATAATGCAAATGACAGTATTCTTGCTTGAATACGAAATAACTAAAGAGGAAAAGTTTATATTTATTAACAAGGCAAATAAGTACACCTTGAACTTGAAGCACCTACACAAAGAGATGCCATAAGCCAACGATTTGAAATAAAGAGCCTTGTTTATCCATAGAAGTACAACAGAACAAAGAGACAGAGGGTTGAAGATAACGAAAGATTGTTTAGGAAATAATATTTTTAATACTTTCAAATATTTGTTTTTGATTTTAATGTGGTCAATGAACTATATAGGAACAGAGACACTTCTTAGGAAAACTATCTAAGATCCACATAATGAGTGCAAAAATAAACAAACATCATTTTTAGTTCTTGCAACGGTATAATCTCATCCATTTAGTCATTTCAAGAGTGCCGATGTTTTATTTCAGGTTGGTTCTCAAAACAACAATTTGCTTATTCGATAAACACGAGTTGAACCTTCGTAGTCATCAATTAATTTTAATAATTTTTAATTACGGGTTTCTCAATAATTATAATAATCTGATTTGTATAGTACAAGTGAATAATTGCGAATAACGTTAGTGAACAAAGAAAAATTGCCGGTGTGTAATATGGAACATTATGTGGATACCTTTTAAATCTTTCTAACTTTGCAAATGGTATATACTCGAAAACATAAAGCAGTCTTATCGCACGAAAACTTGATTAAAATATATATGGGTTAACACATCAAACCTAGAACTTCCTGAATCCATATAATAAAAAACGAATCAGGACAACAAATTTGAAACAAATAGATAAATAAATAATTGGCGATACCCTAGAGATAATTTTTATATGGAACATAAATATCACATGCTAAGAGTTTTTGATGATTATTATATCAGGCATTCCAAAATCCAGATTTCAAACATCTCAATCAATGCTTTACCTAATTAAAAATTATCTCATCCAGCCAAATCTCTCAAGGTACATACCTACCTACCTACTAAAAATATATTTTGTTGAATCCAGATAATTGACTCTATTTAGCTGAAAAATGCAATATCTTATACACAATATAATAATTTGTTTGAAGGTACGTCTAATCTTCTGACTTTGAACACACCTTTATTTCACACTTTCATTATAGAAGAAAACGTTTTTTTTTTTTTGTACAAATTCTGAGTTTTTCTGTAGATTCAATAATTATTACTTTTACAATTTCCTTTCAAATTTTTTGTCTGGCGTCGCCTGTAGTGTCTACCAAATATAGCTATCCTATGCGTTTCTCGTCACCTTCCTCGAAAAAGAGGTATTTTAAAATAATAACTGTTCAAATATTAACCAGAAAGTGTCTAGCCGCAAGAAATCTATTAACCATTCTAAGAACCATTAATCTATAGCCAAGTAATGAAATAGCAACCAAAGAAACTGGAAATTTAATTTTAACCCGTTAGAGCTTAGACTCCTTAGTGGGCCATTATGGCCGTTTCCGCTTATTTTATATTACCATAGAAGAATATATCCGTATATTGAATCTGAATCCGTATATTCTTCTATGATAGAGTTTAGATTCCTTCCTGGGGTTCTTTCTTCAAATGTATTTAACAATAATTTGTATATCAACACTTTTCAAAATTACTATTTTATAAAAAGAAAGTTAGCGGCTTTATGGGACTATAAACTGGTAATAATAATAATATCATACCAACATCCAAGTTCTAATGGATGTGCCGGTGTTTTAATATTTGAATCGCTCGAGAAGGTAGACTACGACAGCTGTTTCCCCTTATTAGGTTCATCAAGGCAGCCATAACCTTCCCGAACGACTCAAACCGAAAAGGTAGCACTTATACTAGTGTAACTTGCACTTGGAGGTGAGAAACCAACCAGAGCCGAAATTTCACAATAGTAAACACCAACAAGAATAAGTTAGGTTGGTGTTGAATCCAGAAAACTACAAAATAAATTGTGGGACAATACATTTTCGACAGATTGCACGTATGAACTGGCGGAAAAGCAATGTCGCTACTCGAATAACTCTTGAACACGGAGTTTAGATAGCTGGCTGAATATATCATTCGGCGCATCATTCAACTTTTTTGACAACCAAATTCATGGCCAAATTCCAAATTTCAAGAAGTGCTATTATGTTTTTTTAGAACAATACTGTCGACGGATTCTTGTGTAGGACTACTGAAAACATACCTATACAAAACTGAATAAATAGTCCATATCTTGCAGTGGAGTAGGAGAATATGATGAAAGGGTAAAACTTACAGTCTCAGCTTCACAAACACAGTTCTTATTAATTTTCAATTGTACATATGCTTCGACCCACCTAGGGGGTCATCATCAGCAGTGTGACGTTAAAGAATATTCAAAACTTCCTAGACATAATCAAGTTTAGTATGCGAGTGTGGAAAATTGATGTATGAAAACATTTATGATAAAAACGGCTTTGTAGAACTTCAAAAAACTTGGCAATATAAGATGGCGAAGTCCTCAAAATATTATGTAGCTGTAGCATTAATCTTGAGATTAATGCTACAGCATGTAGCTGTAGCTGTAGCATTAATCTTGAGATTAATGCTACAGCATGTAGCTGTAGCTACATAATATTTTGAGGACTTCGCCATCTTATAATAGCCAAGTTTTTTGAAGTTCTACAAAGCCGTTTGTATCATAAATGTTTTCATACATCAATTTTCTACACTCGCATACTAAACTTGATTATGTCTATGAAGCTTTGAATATTCTTTAACGTCACACTGCTGATGATGACCCCCTAGGTGGGTCGAAACATATGTACAGTTGAAAATTAATAAGAACTGTGTTTGTGAAGCTGAGACTGTAAGTTTTACCCTTTCATCATATACCTATACAAAGTTTGACATTGCTTGATTTTTTTCAAACAATTTTTTTTATCGATACTGAAAAAATCTACCAAAAAAATTGTCTGTTAAACGGGGAGTGGAGGGCATTATTTTTCCAACATGCTGTATATAAAAGTCAAAATTAGTTATTTTGTTAAATTTGATTGGAAAATTCAGTAATTGCAAAAAAGATTGGTTTTCCAGTGGCGTACCATTTTTTATTAAAAAATATAATGGTTGACCTCTGCTTCTCCGACACTGTTGGAATTAGACACGCCGAATTATTTTTAGTTTATATCATTCATTGTGTATCTAAACTTTTTCAAAATATCTTTGCCTTAGCTTTAAGTAAATAAAAGAAAACTTGAAAAAAAAATAAACTTTGACGAACTGTACAACGAAAACCGTTGGAAGTTCCATACACGTTTAGGTATATGGAAAATCTATTTATTTTCACGTTTTCTATAGATTCTTGAAGTTTTCCCCTAAAAGTTGGACACCCTGTATTTGAATATTCTTGTTGAGATAAGAAGGAAGTAAAAATTCAAAATGATGTTATAATAAGAGAAATACACCAGATTGATTATTTCATGGGTGTTATAAAAGTGACCCACACACAAAAGATCACACTCGAACACCTGGTACGAATTGAGCTATAAGGTGCTTTCCTAAACATTGTTGTAGAACAAAATGACTCTAATAAAAGTTGTAGGGGATCAAAGTATGAACAACTTTTCGTAATACATTTTTTTGTATCTCTAATACATAACGAGTTACAGCGCATTACTTATATGACAAAAATTCTTCACTCTGCCGAGGTGGTCTTGTAGAATTTTTTTTTACAAAAAAATTACCTTAAGTTTTCGAATATTAACTTTTGGTTAATTTTTTCTTAAAAAAATTTTCGTGTACTTACTATGTGACGCAAATAATTAATTAAATATATAATGTCCTGTAAATCATTAAGTATTGGAGAAACAAAAAAACTTTAGAAGAAAAAGTTGAACTTTCATTAAGGTCATTTTGCTCTAAAATTTATTTAGGAAACCGCCCGTATTGTTTAGGAAACCACTCTCAATTCGTACCAGGAGTTCGAGTGTAATCTTTTGGTTGGACACTCAAGAGGCAGTCAAGAAGCAACCCTGAAAAAATCATCCTGTTTGGATTTTTTGCGATCCCTATAAGCCGAGCACATCTTTATTGGACTAGATTTGTTTTCTAATTCAAACTAGACGTGGAAGATGTTCAGTGTGTGGCATGAACTGATGAGTACAGGTTCTTACTTTATGGGAAACACTTATATAAAAACTTAATTGTGCGGTCGAAATATTTTTCGATGTTCTATAAACCCCGGAAGTCGAATCCTGAACAGACGAGCTGCACTCCCATTGGTCCCACTTGACTTCATTTCTCGCATATTTCCACCAACTACAAGCCACCCAGGAGCCGACGACATTCAACTTCACTTACTCTTTCCGGTGAGGATGTTGCCCTCGTTCGCCGTGAACGTCACTCTGTCGAAGCTCAGTCCCACGGGCTCCCTCGGCGGCGGCATGCTGAAATTCGCGTCTTCCCGCCTCGCCTCGACCTTGTCGACGGCGACGGGCGCCCTCGCCGCCTCGTCCAGCAACGCTTCCATGGCTGACTTCGATGTAATCGTACGCGGAATGCGCGGCCGCGACTAAACGCGCCCGCCATGCCGCCGATCGCTTTTATAGACCGGGCCGCGAGTAAAGTCCGACATTCTTTTGTCGGCGACCGGCCTGCTGGATGCAGTTTTTTTTTGTTTTGATTCCTCAAGGAAAGAACACGGTGGCTTCTTGGGATTACCGCGTGGTCTTTCCGTTTCGACGGATCGTACCTTGAGGGAAACTTCAGCGCAGTGGAAATAAAGGTTTTGGACGTGTTTTTTAAATTAAAATCAGAATCCAAAATTAAGAAATTTCAATATTCTTGAAAAGCAAAACTGCTGGGACCCGACCATCTAACTGACCATCTACAGGAATGAGTGGAATGCTATGACGTTACATTAAATACTATTGGTTGTCTTATCCACCCTACTTCGCACGGCGTTGCGAAATTGTATAGTTTAATAGTGCCATTGTAAAAAATGAGGTCACATTAATCTCTTACTATTGGCAACATCGAAATAGATGACGCGTGGCTAGCTCGTGCGCCCGCCTATCGAAACCTAATCGTTGCTCTTGTTTAGTATTGTATATGCATTAGTAGTGGGAGTTAAGCTCCACCAATAGCACCCTCTTGCCTCTCAGGCCTCGGTGTTCAAGTTATAGGAGCCAAGCTATATTAATGTCTTCTGGTAAAGCACTGTAGGTTGATATGTATAGTATCAATGAACTCACTTGGAACACAGTGCGATATACGGGGCTGCTGGTAAAAATACCAGACTTATCAGCAGAAATCACCCGTATAAAAAGGTTTTTATGCGGTCGACTTCGACCTAGTCAAGGACGCAGCAGCCAGCCAATAAGAAAGCACGCGTACCGATTTGATTGGTCTGCGTTTCGGAGATCCATCGAGCAGGTGTCGACGTGGGCCAGTTAGGCCAGTATAACCAGTGCCGTGCACGGAAATATTGCGCTTTATTTCACGGATTTTGGTTTTGTGTATAGATTTTTGTGTGGTGTTGTTTTGTGTGTAATAAAATTATTGGTTTGCTTTGGTTTCAATTGTTTCAATGTTTATTTTATTTTTTTTAGAGCATTTAAATAGAATTTGTATAATATCATTAACGACCGCGCGCCGCCTATGTTTTACAAAGCAAATGCCCCCCAGCTTTTTTATGCTGTTCCAAGTGACTTCATTTAAAATAGATACAGGGAGGTCAAGTTATATGGATGACTCCTAATAACGTTAATTTTTGGGCTAGAAAAAAATTAAAAAGAAAACAGAAATAAATATGTTTTTTTTTTATAAATATGATACCATAGATATTTTCCTATTTAAGAAATCTACTTATTTTTGCGATTACCAATTACAACGATACATATACAGTGTGTCCCAATTTGATACCGGACACTTCAGAAAATATGAAGGGCGAGGAAAAACATTGCCTCTACTTTTTTATTGGTAGTACCAACGGAGAGTATCTCATAGGCGGTGGTATTTGGATGTGGTAATTATTTCGTGGCCTGCTATTATTTTTAGTTTTTAATTAGCGAACTTTCAAGAAACCCTAGTACGACAAAATGTCGTTAAGGAAACTTGTTCAGAGTGAAAACCCGAGTAGATTTGCAAAATTTTAAGAATCTAGGTTACTTGTTAGCCCTTTTCCCACTTTTTTCTTAGAAAAGTGTCCTTTCTAGACCTTTCACGTCAAAATGTTGTTAAGAGAACTTGTTTATCGTGAAAAATTGAACGTAATTTGTTTACTAAGTCAAGAGGTTGTATATCAAATTTGGATTATACAACCATAGTTTAAGGGCGAATACTCATCCTCATTTATGATAGGTATTATCAGAGACCTATATAGCAGCTATACAGTGTGGATAGAAATTGTGGAATATCGCTTATATTTCTTAAAATATTCCTCATATCAAAAACATGTTTTAATAAAAGTGTTAGGGGAAATTATTTCCCGTTTAGTGATATCAAGCAATCTTTCGTAGCACAAAAAATGTGGTTGCCATGGTTTTTTTAAATGGCACCATATACTTTGTTAATTATTTTGATAAACATTGTCAATAGCATAATAGAAAACTTAATTTTTTGTATTTTTTTCTTATGGGACCCCATTAAAATTGTATTGTATCGTATTCAGAAAGTTCCAATGTATCAATTTTCACCAAAAAACATATATGGTGCCATTTAAAAAAATCAAGTCGGTTACCATGGCAACCACATTTTGTGTGCTACGAAAGATTGCTTGATATCACTAAACGGGAAATAATTTCCCCTAACACTTTTATTAAAACAAGTTTTTCATATGAGGAATATTTTAAGAAATATAAGCAATATTCCACAATTTCTATCCACCTGTATTATAGGTCTGTGGTATTATTTTCTACTTATAGATATTAAGTACAAGTACCCGAAAAGAATAATTCATTTTCGAAGCAACGGGCATAAAATTGCAAAATTGAAAGTTTAAAAAAAATGAAAAACCCACGATATTCTATTTAAAAAACTTAAAAATGCATTCCCTGCAGGAACCTTACAACTTTTCTATTTAAAATTATTGTTTCTATAGCTCCAAATATTATAAAGTGAGTAGGGGTGATCCATATTACTTGACCAACTTGTAGAGGGCCGTTTATACAGGGTGTTACGTAATGATGTGCAAATATTTGGGGATGATTTTAATAGGGACCTTCCTGCAAAATTTTGCGATTTAAGCCGTGAAAAATTATTCCAGTCTAAATTAAGTGCAACAAATAATTTTGATAATTTTTGCCAAAAAAAAACGTCAAAAATGTTTTACATTAATTTGACAATTATTTGTACACGCTTTTGTGCATCCTGAGAGAGAAACCTGCAACCCCTATTCCTCTTTTTTTATAGAAATATTGTGTAAGTTAATTTATTTAAAAAGAAAAACACTCAATTAATTTACGAACTTTTTATTCCGACATTTTTCGTTAACTTAATAGTTTATTTTTTGTTCCATATTTAAATAAGTTACTTAAATAATTACCGTTATTTACGATAATTACTGTCACTCGCCATTCACGACTACATAAAAACTGCCATTTTTATCACTTTCTTATTTTACTGTTTACGAACATAGTTGTAAATGCTTTTTACTATATTCAAAAGCATTTGAATAAACCAAAAGGATGAAAATACTTTATTTAAATGCCTCTGAATGTATAGGTGCGTACCTAATGCCTCATTTTAGTATGAGTTAAGGCGGAATTCTGACTGATTAACTTAATAACTCAAAATTCCGAGATAGGTCCTATCTCCGAATTAATTTCGGCTTACTATCTAGGGATTCGGAGTTCTGAGTTAGTATGTCGGAATTCTGAGGTGTGGAGTCAGAATTCTTATTAGATACCAAATCCGAATAAATAAGAAAAAGATGTTCCACGCATTCGTACAAAACAATACCCTTTACAGAACAAGCAAGGATTATGTTTCTAACATGGGGGAAAAGACGCCTATGGTGGTAAGATAATTTCCCTAATTATTGTAATAATGAACACTTATTTTCTATTAAACATTTTGTTCTTGTGTTAAAATTTAATATTATTTTTGGCAGTTTCTAATAATATTATTACTCATATTAATAACAACAACTGGTTGGTTGACATTTTAAAAACTCTTTATGTACCAGTCTCGATGTTTGCCTTTAATCCGAAGTCCATATTATTAAAATTAATGTATTATTCCCACTAAACATTGAAGACTGAATCATTGCAGTAATAAAACAGTTGCATTCACATGTATGTAATATTGATGGTACAGATTGTGTTCCTTGCATAAACATTATAGGTACTGTTCTAATTTGAAACGCGTTGATATTAATGCAACATTGGTTTTATAAGTATTATGTATTTGACAATCAAAATATTGAATTAAAGTAACATTGTGACATAACATAAATATCTAATTATAGCAGCCTTATTATCTTTGAAGAAAACATATGCATATTATGTTTTGATGCAATATGTTGGCAATAAAAATACGATCTCTCATTTACTTTTTTTACTTCAATAAATTCCACGTCAAAAATGAAAAATTTTAGCTGGCAGTCTGTCCAATCTCAAAATCAACCGGTCGGTACTTTCTCAACTTGTGTGTCACATCTCGGACGTTCTCAAAACTCTAGGTACCTGAATCCGTCGCTACTCTACTATACCTATGTATAGTAAATTCGGGCATTGTTGCTCTGAATTACAGATTTATAGTAAACGTATGTAGGTCAACAATGGTCAGTAAACCGAAAATACCTACCTGTTTTTGTTATATTATGCATTATGAAATTACTCCAATGCCAAAAAAATTTCTATATTTTAAAGATAAACTGTACAAACGTAGACACAAGGGCCTGGAATTGAGAAAATACTTAAATCTAGGAAAGAAATATCTCTACAACTTCCCGATTCAGTTCAAGAGCACGTGTTGACCAACGTCACAGAATAGGGGAATTCCCCTATTCTGTGCCAACGTGTTGACAGACGATCAAGAAGATCGTATCATCATTTTTTCCGATAAAGGAGGACATCTCCTTACAGAAAGAACTGAATTTTTTGTTGATGATACATTTAAAAGTTGCTGCCCACTCCTTGATCAACTATATTCAATACACGTGGATCTAAGTAGCACTGACCATTCACCAATCAACAGTAATTGTTCCTGCGGCGTATGCTTTGCAGCCAGATAGAAAGCAAAGTACTTACACAAGGCTCTTCCGAATGATTCGACAGTGCGTGCCCAAATGCTCACAAAAACAAAACATATTGATTATGAGCAAGCACTTATTAGAGAAGTGTTTCCAGAGATAACAATATAGAGATGCAACTTCCACTTTAACCAGGCTTTATGGGGAAAAGTATTTTGCTAAATCACGACAAGTCAACTATCGGAGAGAAAAGAAAACTGTATTTTGGGTTTCAAAGATATTTTATAAGTACTATAGAATAGGCAATAATTTACTGCGTAATCAAGATTTTACATTTCCCATCAACAAAATAAGTGGTTATTCGCACTATACTTTTGAACCCTGAGTTCACGATATTTGATATAGCATACCGGCTTTGCGTTAATAATTTATTTAGAAGCGAAATGTAATTAAATAAATAATAACTATAGAAAAATTAAATCGGAAGAAAAATATCTCAAAAATTTTCATTTTAGTCTTAGTTTTCAGGAGCTCGAGTAATGTTTGCCAATGATTTTTCAGACACGAATAATTGTACTTTATATATAGATTCGGTTTACGGAAGAAAGGAAGTCGCTTATTTCAAGAAAATTGCCCCCCGAGAATGAAGAGAGTTTTTTAATTCGTTTTGATTTAACATTTCAATTTTCATTATTTTAGTATTAGACATCAATTATTTTCCAAAGCTAAATCTAAATCAACCACTGACAAAACTCTAGAGCTTTTTTCCAGCAATTTCTCCTGGCAACATGAAAAAAATGTCTTTTAGCACAGAAACCCGCACATTCGCCAAAATTCAAATAACTGTGTACGTATCTTTAGGCAGAACCTCGATCTGGTAAGGTAAGATACCAATAAAAGTCTAAAATATATGTCTATTTTATAATGACAGCTTAAAATATATTGTTATAATTCACAATATAGTCTTTATATCGAGTTTGTACAATGGTAAACCTGTAAAACTTCAAAAAAGTGATGCATTTTCATTCACAGTCATAATAATTGTTTTACCCTATAGGTCGAAATTTAAAACTAAACAACAAACATCACAGTTTGCCTTATTGTCTTAAAATATAAGTTAACACAGCCTTGCCTTATCATTATTTATACATCTAACTAAATTTTCTTAGAATTTTTTTGGAGAACTATCTTCACTTGCACATTTTTCAACGTTATCAACTGCTTTTCCTGCGATTTCATTCAGAGATATATTGATTTCGTTGTGTAACTTTGTAGTTTCCGCATAACTTTCATTACTCAGAGAACTATTAGTGGAAGTTGCGTCTTCCTGCAGGACTCTTATAGCCTTTAATTCTGGAGTTCCTGGCGTATCGTTCTCTGGCAGAGCAAGGGAAGGCTTTGGGGAAATTGATTTAGTAGTACCACTTAATTTATCCAGTTCTTGAGACTAAAAAAAACATTAATTAAATATGTTCAATAATTATTACCATGTGCGTGTCTGTACTTGATAATTCGGACAACAATGGTTTTGCTTGCAGTCTTCTCCTTGACATGCTACCAAACAGGGCCTCAGGATTATGTCCCCATTCAAGCTATCGATACTATTGTCTTCTTTGAAGAATTCTGGTTGAATGGTCACATGAGTTATGCCGTTTTCGACAAAGAATTCTTTTATTTCCTCCGCTATTTTGTGATACATCTGAAAGAAAATTAAAAAGGAAAGGTAAACTAGCGTTTGTAAGAAAATTGTACCATATTATATATATTACCTTGGGATTTTGGAAGATGATATGAACTGTCGAAATTATTTTTGAAGCAGTTAGCTGCCACACGTGCAAATCGTGCACGTTTAAAATATCTGGAAAGTGGGTTTTAAGTTCCGATTTTAAAGAATCAATGTTCATGGTGTCTGGCATTGTTTGTAATAGAATTAAACAGCTTTCCTTCACTAAAAAAAAATTAATAATAAATATGCTTAAAACATTCAAAATTTGTATTTCTTACTGTAAGGATAACTCAAAAACGAGATGGTCAACGATGATAGCAATGACATCAGGGGGTCAATATATTTCGCTATATTTTCATTTTCAATGAAGTATACAAGAACAGAACACACTATAATGAATACACAGCCTGAAAAGAGAAATAAATAGTTAACATTTCCTCAAACAAAAATTTAATATGTATTTGTACCATGTATATCTCTAACCATCTCCCACAATCCTTGTCTCCGTTTTGGGGGTGAAGAATAGATATTCCTTGTCCTGGATAACCTTCTTTGTCCTCTTGCAACTGAAGAATCTTTTACTATAACTTTGTTCAAAATTACATCCCCAGTTTCTGTAACGTATAAGAAACTTCCCTGGTGGAATGTGTAGCCACCAATAAGGAGATAGCAGACGCCATTTAGCAGAAGTCCCGCAGAACCTAAATGAAAAAAAAAGAGCAGGTAATTCGAGATTATGATTGATTAACATTTTTGACAACTTACCAATGCAAAGAACTGATATCGGGTGATGCATTTCATCTTGGTGAGAGATGTGGATCAAGGTTTGAAGCGCTTCAACAAAAATCGAGAAGCAGAGTGAAGCAAGGAATACGCAGCATATCAGCATTGATATGACGTCGATTCTAGCCCATCCAAAGGTGTTTTTCAACTTCTTTTCTTGATTGGTTCTCGTAGGTGATTCTTTCTTCGAATCTTTAGGATCCTGGCAATCCGTCGTGTCTGAACTTTGATCATTTGAATTGTTTTGATCTTCTTTTGATTCGAGGTCACATCTAGTCTGGTCACTTGTATTTCCATACTATAAATGCAAAATTACCGAATTTAAATTATATGCTGATGTTTCTTAAATATAAGCTGGTTACGTTTTTTGTGACTTAGGCGGAATCATTTTATTAAGAAATAATGCACCAGAAAAGTGAAAACTGGGTGTAACGACAGTTATTCCTCGTATAATGAACCCTTAAATTAATTGTTAATTTAATCAAATACTTGGTAATTGATTTAAGCAAAACAAAGAGCAAATCATCCAAAACAAAGTAGTTTTTGCCTAATTATTTTACATTAAGCTTATACACGGTCATTATATAACAGTGTTTGTTAATAATCTTTTAATCTGATGAAATTCATTCAAACAAGTGTGTTTAAAAAAGTAGGTCTCCGCAATCTTTCAAATCATCTTCAAAACATGAATGTATATTTTCATATACTTAAGTATTATACAGTGTGTCTCAATTTGATGCTGGACACCTCAGAAATATATGAAGGGCGAGGAAAACAAATGGTCTCTATTTTTTATTGGTAGAAGGGAGAATATCTCATAGGCGGTGGTATTTGGATGGGGTAATTATTTCATGGCCTGCTATGCTTTTTTAAAATAGTTTTCAAGAAACCCCATTAGGGATTAACGACAAAATTTTGTTAAGAAAAATTGTTCAGAATGAAAAACTGAGTGGATTCGCAAAATTTCAAAAGTCTAGGCCTACTTTGATTTTTAGACTTATCTCCCACTTTTTTCTTAAAAAAAGGTCCTTTCTGGAGCTTTCACGTCAAAATTTTATTTTTTCACGATAATCAAGTTTCCTTGATAATATTTTGACGTAAAAGCTCCAAAAAGGACACATTTCTAAGAAAAAAACTGGAAGAAAAAGACGAAAAAACTAAAAATAAAAGGAGGCCTAGACTTTTGAAATTTTGCAAATGTACTCAGTTTTTTATTCTGAACAAGTTCTATTAATAACATTTTGTCGTAAAAAAATCGCTAGGGGATTCTTGAAAATTTGCTATTTTAAAAAATCCTAGCAGGCCATGAAATAATTACCCTATCCAAATACCACCGCCTACGAGATACTCTCCCTTGGGTCTACCAATAAAAAAATAGAGAGCATTTGTTTTTCTCGCCCTTCATATATTTCTGAGGTGTACAGTTTCAAATTGGGACACACTGTATGAAAATTTTGACATGAGAAGAAAACAGAGGCCAAATATTAAATATAAATCATTCCGAGTACCTATTAATACCTATTTAATATGAAATCTACTTAGTGCTCCAACAATATTCAATGAGATAGAATGTAGTCGGTCATTGGTCACATTATATTTAGGTTAAATTTGAACTGGGATTTTTGGGCATCAAATATGGAAGCAAAATTGATACAAAAAACAGTTGGTGTGAAAAACTGCATGAACATGTTACCAACACTGCAACCAAAATAAATCTGAAACAATATTTTTTATTTTATAGTGTAGATAACTTCAAATTACCCTAATGTTTTTAAAGAATTTTATCATTTCTAATATTGCAATAAAAAAGCTAAATTGTTGGTTTACATATTATGTTAATTTCCAAGAAAATAGCCGCAATTGTTTTCTTTCGAGCTTTCTCTTTGCCGAACCAATTCTAGTATAGACATAGACCCATTAAACCAAAAAAAATGTTCAACCAGCTGCACTGGTACACGCTACGCACATTTTTGTATCATATTTTTTTGTTCTAAATTGTAAAATTGCAAAACACCATAAATTATCAAAGATATATCGTCGTGCTGAGCAATTTATTTGTGCCCAGTTACTTTAAATAATTTATTCAACTGAATATCGAAATGGGAATGGTATGGTGCACTTAGGTATAGCTTCACCAGGTTTTTTCGCATTTCGATGTCAAGGCAATATGAGTATCGTACGAAAAAATGAATGGAGTAAACGCAGCAATGCGTATTATTCACCTTGCAAGAAAGTTCGTGCTCCAGGTACCAACCATCTAGCATGTTGCGCAAAATCGAAGATAGTTTTTAATATAAATTCTACTTGGTAGAATGTGACGTTTTTCAGGGACAAAATATGGCTCATATAACCGCCGAATATTATATAATAATAGAAGGTTTACTTGCCAAATACGGCAAGACACAGTTCATCTATAGAATCCTGTATGCGGGAAATAATGGCGAAGGAAGCGGCAAGCCTTTGAGTCGCCGAGTCCCGGGGCCAAGTGACCCTTCTATGGTTATCAATATTCGGTGATATTATGTCTCGTTTACCTTACCTTGATGGTGGCAATGCAACCACTCAAAGCCAGTATGTTGCACAGCATGTGGTAGGAGTCCATAAGCAATGTCAGGGCGTGCGTGAAGTGGCTCACAACTAATTCTACCAAAAAGAACACCACGGTGAAAGCTAGGATTACGTAGAGCTGCACTGGGCGCATCTGCCTAAACCAGTCTTTGAACGGCATTTTTTTGTGAAAATCTGAAAGAAAGAAAAATAAATTTGACCGTAGTTCAATGTTCTTTTTATTTTTGGTCGTGTTTAATGCGACAATTTGGATTTACATTAGAAAGGACCATCGTCAAAGCTGGTAGTGCAAACCAGTTTTTAGGCCATATAAAAAAACGATTAAGATTTTTAAATATGTAACTAGTAAACTTTGGGATACCTACTTATTCTACCAGCTGTTTTGTCGAGTTTACCTAAAAATGTTACCTATATATAAGGTATTCAGACAAAGCCAAAAAAGTAGGTAGTAGTAGTTTTCGAATAAAAATTTGGTACTGAAGCAATACTGGAGGTAGGTACTTTACTAACTATTTCAAGTGCTTAATCTCGAAAGTATTTTGCAACGGTCCTCAAATATGTTTTTTTAATTCCAACATTTAAGATAATATTAAACTTTTGTTATACAATTTTATTGTATCACATTCATGCACTGTAAAGTAAAATAAACTGTATTCGTTTTCAGCCATATAAAATGAAATTGTATTGTTTAAAATTTCATTAATATAGGTAGGTCGAAAGTCGAAATACCTACCAATATGTAACAATATAATGTCCTTCATTTTGTTTTACTTTACATATTTTATAAAAATATTAATTCCTCAGTAAATATGTAAACCAAAGTTTCAAGTGAATGTTTTCAAACTCTCCATTAAAATATTTGTGTACAAAATTTCAATATAGAAAAAATTCAAATTATCCCAAAGCAAAGCGATAAATCCCAAGGGAATTTATCACTACGTTGCTCAATGCACAGACCAACTTGTCAAAATTAGTCTATTTTGCACTGTTCTAAATTATGTTGCGGTGTTACCAGACATTGTATAAATGAATTTGTATAATTTTTACATTGCCAAACTGTTTATATTAGATACCTGTTAAAATTTATTACACACATTCAGAAAATAAACCAATGTTAAAAGGTGAAAAAATCGCTCTTTCGTTGGACATCCAAACGGCATGTTTGTTTGTTTACTCCGAACGACGCCTTAGTGGAAGCTGTTACTTTCGTGAACAGTATACTCGTTCAAAATGAATCGTTTTGGAGACATAAAGATACAAAAATTAATAAAACAATCGTATTCGTGAACGACACGTGCCGGAAATTTTTCTTGATAAATTTATTCTTAAGCGTTATTTTGCCTTTTTAACAAGGACGCCCGTAAAATCCCGAGAGCTTCGTTTTGCTTTCGGGATTTCATTACAAAGACCAATTTATAATTATTATTGTAATCTTTCTAAGCAAAATAGCTCTTTCGAAAAACTGATCGAGATTTCCGGCACTCGTGATTTTTTATCTATATACGTAAATTCCTCACCATGTATAATAGGTACATACGTTATTGGTATAATAGAATATACAAAGTTTGTTTTATTCCAGTGTAACAAGTATATCTATATTGATTATCAAAATCCAAAGTTTTGCAGGAACTTGATGTTTTAATTTTGTAAAATTTACCAGATATATTTTTTTATGTTTTACCCTCGAAAATATCATAACGTCTCATTAGAATATAGGTACATAATCATGTCATTTTGGTGTAAATTCAAATTCGAATTTAAAAAGACAAGGTCGGTCGAAATCATTGTATTGGATAATAAAACCAAATACGGCGACGATTTTCCAGTTGTTACGCTTACATCTCTATCAGGATGTGTGGTCATTTGCAATTTAACATTCCTGCTCGTGCCTATTTAATTCCAACGATCTAATCTCCTTATTTTATGCAAAACCTATAAACGCTTTGCAAAAGTGTGCGCGAAGCAAATTAATTTAATTCACTTTGAAAAAACTTCAAACGTCCACAAAAACTAAAAATATTTAATTGCAGATATAGGTATCTACGTGGTGTTTAACAAATCTTTCACGTTCCATTTGGCATTTAAGCAACTGAAAACAAAAAGCTCAAAAAGGAATAAAAGCACTTAACTCCACGTTTTAAATTCATGCATTGTAATTCGCGTACCTAACGTGATAATGTCCCTAAGGCTAATAGTATAATAATAAATGTCATCAATTGTAGCCATTTCCTGTCAGTTTATTTTACACCGGATCAAAACGGTTTATCCTTCCTAAAAAAATGAGCATGTTATATTTTGTATTTGATGGTTATAATAAGCTCTTCCTGAATTATACGAAATAATGGAAAAAGAAACAACTACGAGGGTGAGGACTATTATGATACCTATATTATAAACCATCATTGGCGCGACTATGGCTCATTTTCATTGCAAAGACTACTCGTATAGCTCCACCAATGATTGTGAAAATTCCTCACTCTATAAATGCACTGCACGGAGTAATTTGGCCATTTTCACGAATATATTATTCTCGGCCTTTTGTAGCGAAAGTGTTTATTACACAAATGCCTAAAATTAATTATGGGACATTCTTATTAAGTATTAAAATAACACCAGCGAGAAATGTTACGTTGCTACTAATATATTCTCATATTGCAATATCTACACTTTAATAACGCAGCTTAATGATTTTGCATTGCTGTTATTGTCATAAAGAGTGAAAGCTTAAATAGGTATGTTGTATATACGAAATGGTGAAAATACCTTTTTTTGTGACATGTTCGGCTAGACTATAATTTCCTGAAATAAATTCTGGATTAGGGTCTACTAGAATATTATTACTTGTTTATATGTCACGGTCTACTAAGAATTTTTATGGGTGAAGGATTTTCAAGTGCGACGTTTAATTATTGTAAAGTGGGTATTATAATAATTAAAGGGTGGAATATATGCAAATTGCATAAATATGCATTTTTGCATATTTTACTCAATTTAGCAAAACATTGCATATTTATGGAAAAACTATATTTTTGTGCATATTTGCATGTTTTTCCTATATTTATTTATAGATATAAGATATAACCAAAATTATGAGAGCCCAAATTAGATGCTATTGTAGAAAAGAATGAAGGGTTGAAATCTTTAATGCCAGTAAAGAATAGGTATTTTTGATGGTAAATCATCCAACGAAGTTGCACCTTGGCCTTATACTTTACTACCGGTAAAAATAAAATAATTAATTTTTCTTAAAATAAACCTTTTCTCTAAAATCAGTTTTGGTGTTTTTTAAGGTATTTTTACATGTAAAATAAATGCATATTATTGCATATTTGGCCAAATAAATGCATATTATTGCATATTTTTAATAAAAATGATGCATATATATGCGCATATTTCGATTGAAATTAAATGCATATATTCATCCCTTTAATAATAATTAAAATGCGTCTAATAAAAACATCTTGAGTTTTAGGGAGGGATTGTCACACTAAATAATTCGTTGTTTAATTAATAATTTTACAGCATGTCGCCATGTAGTTATTTATGTTTGTATTTACAATATATTATGATATCTAAAAAAAATTCGCACTATACATAGACATTAATAGCGGGTGGCAAAATTTCTAACTTACCTGGTATTATAAAACTTCATAAACCTTATGCTACAAAGATTACACTCACAATACCAACACGTGTATGGTGTATCAATGATGTTTTCCATTTTTATAAAGATATTTCTGGATTATTATATCTAACTTTTACCTCGAATTTATTTTTGGATATACTTAGAGGCCGTTTTTTATTTTTTCTATACTTACAAACTTTAGAATGTCAGTCCACTATTTTTCGATGAGATGTGTCTTCAGTCGTATCTGATTTTCAAAACATAGACGAACCCAACAATATATTTCTTGTTTATCTCAGGGACCCCAACTTCTGTTTATTTTACTTAAATATATTAGATTGAATAAGGCTAAATCACTCGAGATAGCACGAAAAACAAAATTATACCACCTTGGGGCTATGCGCACTACACCACAAATGAACGAGACAATCAGTTGAATGCTATAATATCTTATCAAGTTCGACTAATCTTGTATTCTTCTATTTTACTTTATTGTTGTAAATAAGTGACCACAAAAGTAGAAAAGGCACTATCATTGACTTGTTTACCAAACGAATTAGTTCAAAAAATTATTGTAATGACTTTTCTTGTTATAAGAACAGTCATCTGCGTTATAAGTAAGTATACTAACAGATTTATTTTACAAGATCTGCCCTTCAGCGGTTATTTCCGAAAGTTAGATTAAAATTTGACTTGATAAGGTAGATTATGTAGCCTTGATCTGCTTCTAGATAAATAATTATCACCAAAAGGTAACAAATCCTAGTGTAGGTTTAGGTTGAAAGGTTGAAAGGTTAAAAGATTTGTGCCGAGATATTTAAAACGAAGGATGTGACTTTTGTGTGAACAATTAATTATTAGTATCTACCTAAGAAACTTCCCCATTTGATATTAGTACCTACATCCCTCCTATAGTATACAGCTTACCTATGAAATTAATGTTATTATTATTTTTTCTGACAAACTGATTTAGTGGAACAATGGGAACAACAAAAAAATGTTATTATCAGGTTATTGCAGGTGGCAGTAACTTTTTTATTTTGTCACTTTAAAGTAACTCAAAATGCTTCATTTATAGATTTTATGAATTCTTATAAGAAAATTAGTCTCTAAATATCCAAAAATGAACAACATGGAGTGCTTTTGATAACTAATTATTATGTTCTCTTACATAGGCAAAAAAATTATGTAGGATGGTAATTGTTTGTTCTTGCAATAAAAAAAAAACTACTAATATTGATATATACTTAGGTAGGTATATACAGCTACAAAAACCAGGTTTGGGTAAATGCGTTTATATTTGCTGGACTGGAATCTAGCGATAAAAAGAGACCCTCTAGACCTATTTTCTTCGGATCAATCTAAATTAAATTATAATGATTATCATTTATTGATAATAAAATCCATTTCAGTAAAAGGAAAAATCCTTCAGAAAATGGCATTGATCCAACAAGGTCTATGTTTTCTATGTATATCTGCTTACTATATAGTTTAGGAAAATTTTAATTAAAACAAGCGTAGATCTTCGGTATAAATATTCAAAAAAACACACAAACCTTCAAAATGTATTTTAAAGCTATAAAATTCATGAGTTAACACATAAGGAAGTGTCAAGTTTATTTCTAAAATAATTTTAATCTCTTATGAGAATGCTGTATTTTTCAACCTCTTCCATGAACTATTTTTTAAAGTTTGAGGATTCTGACTTGACTTTATAGACGAAGAGATGTCTTATATTGAATAAAGGCAACTAGGATTTTACCGCATGGCAGTGAAGTTTGCAAAATTTACAATAACTCAAGTGCGGTAAAAACCCAATTATATATTATACAATATTTTATCTACTACCGGTACCTTTTAAAATATTAATATTCCATTTTATTTAAAGTATATAGGGTAAGTGTCATAAATAAATCTGATGGTAGAAAATCTCATTTTAAGCAAAAGTAGTTCATGTGAAACGGTCCCATCATTGGAAATACAGAGTGTTGAAGTTTATTTTGTTTTTTTTTTTTAGAAATATCTCAGAAACGACAAACGACATAAACTTAAAATTTGGTGCGCAGCTGAATTGTTTTTGTCATTTCTTTGATAATTAAGGCAATTTGATGGAACCTGGCTTCGGCAGGAGCAAAGTTGTATTATTGTTCGCCAACATCTAATTATTCGCAATTTATAAGCTTCCAAAGGTTCTCAATGTGTTATGTAAAAGTATTTAGGTTCCTTTTAATTGAGCACCTTTATGTACATACCTACCTAAATAGACTGTAGAGTCCCTTTTGTATTTACAGGGTGAGCGAAACTCTATTATAAGAAAAGAAAAAACAATGGAAAATTCTGAAATGAGGTTGTTAAATGGGATTTAGTAAGATCCAATTTCAGCCAAATTTGCATATTTTTCGAAATTTTGAAACTGAAGTAATGACTTCATCGAAAAGAGCTACGTTTTATGAACAAATTTTGTAAAAAAATTGCTATCTTCTTCCGTAAAAAAAATATAAGCAAATTTGTTGCATCTGTCAATAATTAAACGTTACTAATTAAACACTAAAGAGCAATATTTAAATGAAATTTAGATATGTATAAAATTGACCAATACAGTGGGCGCCTATAAATCACCGGACTCGACCCCACCAGACTTCTTCTTTGGGAAAACTTTGAAAAATAATGTTTGCAGAATACCACCTAACATTTAAGAGAAAAAATCAGAAACGTATGCGATGAACTATCTATAAAATGATATGTAGGTAAGGTGTAGATTGGACAAGAGTTCAGAAGTAAGAGGTGGTCACATTTAAAGTTTGTTGTAGTGATTGTCCATATAATTTATTTCTTTCTGTAGTAATAGTAGTAACATATATGTGTTTTTAATATATAATGATAATTAATAACGTTTAATTATATTTTAATAGATGCGACAAATTTACTTATAATTTTTGAACGGAAGAAAATAGCAAATTTTTTCTTTACAAAATGTGTTCAGAAAAATTAGCTCTTTTTAAATATTATATTTTCAGATTTTTCCATTTTTCCCTTTTCTTATTATAGAGCATAGGCATCGAATTTCGCTCACCTTGTACATAAAAAAGGGACTCTACAATCTACCTCGTGTAGGAACATCAAGGTGCTCAATTTAAAAGAACCTAAATGTATTTAAGACATTGAGATTGAGAACCTTTGAAAGCTTAGAAATTGCGAATATAATAATTAATCGTAAGAAAATCTTACAAAATTTAATTTCGCCAGCTTCCGGGCTAAAACTCATATGGACTTACTGACTGACAGACTTTGTTTTAGAATTAGTTTATAGTGTCTGGGGCGGTTTTGATATACCTACTGATTTTTGGCCCCAAAAATTCAGTACCTTAATACGGCACAGAGAGAGACAACCTGGTATATTTTGTATTGGATCTTTGTACAGTAAAAAAACTTTGAGTGGTCCTGCACACTTGTCTTGCCAGATGCCTTTAAAACTCCTATTTTTTATATTTTTTGTTCAAATTTGGTATGTGAGGGTTTTGGGGTGTCCTCGTGCCTCGTGTCCTGATTAACGCTATGGGGTCAGATTTTAAATAAAACAATCGCTGAATGGTTTTTGCGAAAATCAGTTGTATAAATTGTGAAATTGTGAAAATTGTAGGAAGGTCAAAGGAAGCGCTTTTTGAAGACCTTTCAAGCAAAAAAAAAGTTCAGGCGATTATCTGTGGATTTGTATAGGTATGTTTAAAAGTACATCCTGTAGGTAAATTCTAAATTTCTAAGAAAACAAGGCTGTAATGAAAGGTTTTTCACCTCGATATGTAATATACCTACTGTGTGCATAAGTTGAATCAAAATAATCAGCGAAAAAGCACCAATCAAATTATTTATAAATGTGTAGGTATACCTACTTACTGTTGGAAATACTGCAAAAAATGCCGTAAGAGATTTTCTTCTGAGAAATGTAACTAATCCCATCTAACGGTAAACTATAAAGACGTGTGGGTACCTACTTTAGAAACAATAGTGGGTCCACATAACTGTAGAAGTGATACCTAAGTTAACTCTGTCAATACAACATGCAGTTACAATGAGCAAAAATTGATACTTCCGTTCTCGTCGCTTCTATACAAGCAGATTAGGTATTTTGTCTTTAAAGCCCATTATGCAATTTAATTATGGCATTAATGTAAATTAGTAGTCAACGCAACATTCAAGAATGTCACATTGAAGGCGAACTCTGGTTCATTTAAATGCTGATCATCTGCAAACTTTTAACACTAGTAGTATGCTTGTGACTGCGACCGTGATTGTGTAAAGGACGTTTGCGACTTTATTGCCTCACTTTTTGATCAAGATCGGACTGAATAATATCTTCTCAAAAGTGGAAAATAAGTGACATCCCGAGACTGTTAAAGAATGTTTCGAAAATTGGTTAGGTAATTTTAAATATAAATTGTGTACCTATTTACAATTTTTGGTACATGTCCTCTATCTAGCCCTATTTTAAAGTATAATCTGTGGTGACATCAGAGGTATTTTTGAATGGCGTTAACAGTAAAGCCCTAAGATATTTGAAACTATAAAGCGAAAAGAATATTCAAAGCGATTTTCCGATAAAAAATACATACTTTTAAATACCTTATTATGTTGTTAAGCTTAATAATTAAATACCAACTACAAAATATAAAGGAATATTTTTTAAATAGCTATTAAATACGTATAACAACTATAAAATTTAAATTATTGTAACAAAAAAAATTGCCAAATATTATGTTCAGGAAATGACGGATGTAATTTGCTGCATTGATGAGAAAGTTGATCAAGTTCTGCAGTCAACGAGAAAATCCATTATGTAACAATTCGGCTTGGTTTTATAATAGTTTCGGTTAGTTGTGTGGTTAATAGATCAGTGGGTAAAATGATTTGCATTATAACGTACCAGTCCTCAGAAAAGAGAATTGGCAAAAGGGATAACATCAAAAATTATACCTACACATTTTAATCCACGGAATTAAGCAAATTACCTACTTGGTGAATGGTGAATTTGAAAAAAACTGAAGCAATTTAAAAATCAAATTTGCTACGGCATGAAAACTAACTCAAGATTAACAGATTAACGATCCGGATTTAACAGACCCCTTTCAGGACATAGATTTTTTGATTAATTTATGCCTTCAGTTCCAAGTAAACAAGAACAAAATCTATGCGAAATGTCGCCAACCTTTTTAGATCACACTCAGGCAATAAAAATTCACAACACGATGAAACGACCTTTTTGGGAATTTGCATAGGAATATTTGATCATCTCCAGGATACCCATGACGTAGGTATTTAGTGATCCGGCTATTTGCGAAACATTCTACCTGTCCCTTAGTTTCTGGTATCAAAATTAATTACTCTGTTTTGCAACCTCCGTGGGGCATTATAAACATCTGCGTCATACAGTGCGTGATGTGTCACCAAAAATCTCGAAAAACCTGATAATGATTTGCAATCTGGGCTTTTCTGCGTTTTGGCGACGATGATCTTTTGAAATTGATGCCCTGGGCAAAACTTCGTTCGCGGTAAAATTTTGCAATTTCAAATATCTGTATAAATATAGATATTTGGACAATTTAAAAATAACACAAGTAGACTCAAATATGTATAATTTAATATACGGGGTGAGTTTTTTCGATGCCCACTATGGGGATCTCGGAAACTAGTAGAGCTAGAACAAAGGTTAAATGGGGAAAGAATTGCAGTTTTGAATGCTCAATGTAATGCCCCTTTTGGATTTTTAAAAAAGTTCATGGCTCAATAGATACTTTGAAAAGAGTGATGTTTTGCTATTACATCAGATCTCTGTAGCTCCGTTATTTCTGATTATACAGAAAAACTGTAGAGACAAAAATTGTAGATAATTTTAGGCTTAATAAGATAATCTGATCCAATATTTTATGTTGTTTGTAATTTTTGAGATATGGCATAAACTTTTGTTTTTTTTTTTTTAATGTAAATCATAGTTGGCTGTGGCCTTATAAAATCGACCATTTTTTGAGCTTTCCAAAGATATAATACTCGGCATAGTTATTATGAAAGATAAAAGAGCTATGGCTAATTTTCTGATTTTTTTAAGTTTTCACATAGTCAGCCATGGAATATTTTCATAATTACGTTCTATTTTGTAATTAGACATACTTCAAAATTTCTAATATTTTGTTTTTAGCTGGTAACAAAATGTAACAAAATAAAACAAAAATAAAAAACTCAAATTCAAATTATTATTATTTTGAAAGGTCACTTTTTAAAATAAAAAAGGCGTTCAAACAATCGACCATTATTATTTATGCAAATATTGCATCTTTTTAAAACTGAATTTGTCGTCTTTCTTAGAGAGCGCCTGTCAATTGCTTCTAAAACAGCTGCTCTTAATTCAACAATTATTGCCTCATACTTTATTTTGTACTGTTCCCCACAAAAAGAAATCCAAAACAGACAAATCGGGGGATCGGGGCTGCCAGGAAATAGGTCTATTTCTCCCTATCCAACTATTTGGATAGAGCTGATCTAGGTAATTTCTTACGGGCAAATAATTATGTGGTGGAGCTCCATCATGATAATTTTTGTTTTATTTTGTTACATTTTGTTACCAGCTTAAAATAAACTATTTGAAAGTTTGAAGTATGTCTTATTATAAAATAGAACGTAATTATGAAAATATTCCATGGCTGACTATGTGAAAATTTAAAATAATCAGAAAATTAGCCATAGCTATTTTATTTTTTATAATAACTATGCCGAGTATTATATTTTTTGAAAGCTCAAAAAATAGCCGATTTGATAAGGCCACAGCCAACTATGATTTATATTAAAAAAACACAAGTTTATATCATATCTCAAAAAGGACAAACAACATAAAAAATTTGATTAGATTATCTCATTAAGCCCAAAATTATCTACAATTTTTATCTCTACAGTTTTCTGTATAATCAAAAATAACGGAGTTACAGAGATCTGATGAAATAGCAAAAAACCACTCTTTCCAAAATATCTAGTGATCCATGAACTTTTTTAAAAATCCACAAGGGGCATTAGATTGAGCATTCAAAACCGTTATTTTTTCACCATTTAACCTTTGTTCTAGCTCTGCTAGTTTCCGAGATCCCCATAGTGGTCATCGAAAAAACTCACCCTGTATGTTTTAAATATAAAATAATTTATAAGGTAAAAAATCAGATTACTTTTTCGCAGTTGGTAATGAGACTCTTGTCATCCGTGGTATACAGCAGAGCCACCAACGAGTTTTCATATTGCCAATGTGTTAAGAATTCTATTTTCCTTATGCATTTTCTCCGCGGTTTTAGGTACCACTCGATCTGACCAATAATTGTCAATTGCAACAAGATAATCGCCACAAAAATTAAAACTCCGGACATGGATTTGGCTAGGAAGTAACTCTTTCAACTTTTTCTATTGAATTTAAATTTAAATTTTCATGTTAACAAAGAGTAGATAATTCCAGTATTTCTAATTGCAGGTACCTACCTAATAAACCAGGCGAAACGGACAAAATTGTTTTGAATAATGAAGGTATTATTTATTTCAAACAAATTATACTAGAAAGCGTCTTGTATCTTCAAACTGCTTTTTGAATCAGATTAACATTTTTTATACTCTGTTGCCCCAATATTTGTATTTAAGGTATTTAAGTGTATTTAGTAGTAATTAGCCACGAAAAGGGGCCGCAGGCAAATTTTTTAAAATCTTTAAATTTCCTGCCCTTGGTCTATAGCGGGTGTTCCGAAAATAGGTGAAAAGAAAATGAAGCTGCGTAAATCTTTGACCGATTTCATGGGGTATGTTTAATATGAATTTTTAAGGGTAAAAATCTTAGCTTTTATCGAAGCAAATATCCAAACTGACAAAATCATTAAAGCTTACTGTGATAAAATAATAATTATTGATATAAGCCTATATACTGTCATGGAAACACATAAAATTATTTGCTCCATTGTCGATTTGCTTAGACGCCGTTACGTTTCAATCTTTGTATAGGGTGTCTCAAATAATGTGTTAAGGTACGATTATTTCCTTATTTTTTGAGATAAAAAGATCAATGAACAACTAGAGTGATGAAGTTTTTTCCGGGGAATCCGAATCTGGCTTCAGAAAAGTTAAGGGCAAAAACTATGTTTTCGAAAAAAAATTCGTCTGATTGCATTTTCGATAACAAGAACCAAAAGTAATAAAATCCGCTCGGCTATAATTTAAATATTATGACTTCCGGCTTGACTTGAAGAAAATAAATATTTTTAGAAATTGTTATTTTTCTTTAAATTAAAATGTCATTAAATAGCCTTAAAATTACCTTTATGACGATATGTGACGTTGTAGGTTTATCTCCTACCGTTTTCGAGATATTCGACTATGTTTCCCCAGTTGACATATGAGGAAGTGCCTCTTACAACTAATCGAAAATATATATATATTTATCTAATAGGCCACATCTTTATGTTTGCTTTTTACACATTAAATGCACAAATTTATGATAAGTAGGCCATGGACCCGAAAGTTTATTTCATCCAATTTGTTGTTGAGACACTTGTTCTTATTCAGTGTCGACCAGGAAAACAATAATATATGCGAATAACTATAAAACGGTAAGAGATAACCCTATAATGTTACTTATAATTGAAAAGGTCATTTTATTAAACAACATTTTAATCTTCAGAAAAATAACAATTTATAAAAATATTTATTTACTTTCTGTCAAACAGGAAGGGATAGGTATTCAAATAATAAATCAGAAAATTGTATTATTTTTAATCCTTAATATCAAGAATGCAGTCAAACAGGTACCTAACCTATTTTAGTTTTTCGAAAAAATAGTTTTTTAAACTTTTTGAGAACACCCTATTGTCATTTCTGAAGACACACTCGGATTCCTTAGAAAAAACTGCATCATTCTGGTTTTTAGTTAGTTTAGACCTATTAAAAAATGTAAAATGTAAAATTTCTGGAAGAGAAATAGCTAGTGGTAAACTAGAAGAAACGAAAATACTTATTCTGGAATAGTTAAGTGTACCAAGTAAGTTTACATTTCTACCAAAAGTAATTTGTTTAGCTTAAGAGGTTCTTCAGAAATATAGGAAAAATTTGATATTTATATTTAATACGCTGCAACATTTTAAGGAGGCCGTGGATTAAAAAAAATATATCAAATATAAAATCTGTCAAAGACTTCGCAGCATGCCAAAACTTTGAGTGGTCCTGTTGAGCATTCAACTGTTACACCTTCTTACTCTTCCAAGGCACACTTGACTCGCCGGATGCCTTTAAATTTCCTATTTTGCTGAACTTTGACACCCTGCAGAATGGAACTCCCTGTATATTTTTTGGCCAAATTTGGTATGGGGGTTTTGGGGTGTCTTGATTAATGCTGCGGCTCAGAAAACCAGCTTGCTGTTTTTCTGTGGCTGCGGTTAACGCTGGCAAACTTTTAATTAAAAAAAACGCTAAATATGGTTTTCGTAGAAATAGGGGATATAGAAAATCGTAGCCGTCCCTGGATTTACATTTTGACAAAAGTAATAACGTCAATAAAGAAGCGTTTTTTGAAGACCTTTCGATCAAAAAAGGTTTTCGTGCAAAATATTTTTTTTAGCGATTTGTTACACTTAAAAGTAGGAACTAGGAGGAAGCGTAGATTCCGAAAATTCGATAATATACAATCTGTTCCAGTAAAATACATAAGTTTGATTTGTACCGCTTTTACGGAACACGCTGTATCAATTTCAACAAAACCATGCGTAAACGCCCACCAAAAATCCTAAAACTCTCTAAAATTTTTTCCCTAACTCGAAAAATAAAGAAGTTAATGGGAGATAAAATGTTATGTGAATCGCCCTGTATGTACTCTCGACACTAATCATATTTCATAACTTTTCAGAAGGTGTAAAACTTTTTATAAAGACTTTCTCGAGAAAATAAAAAAAATAAAAAGGTTAAAAAGCTTATAAATAAAAATACCTTGGACATGTGGTCTCAATTTAACAAAGCAAAAACTTTTTAGTTTATTAAAATAAAAATTTTTTTAAGAATAATACTTAATTAGAGATGAATCTGACGATTTGCTCAAGAGTGCGTGCACTCTTGCCGAGATAGTAAAAAATTATTCTCCGCACAAAAATATACTCCAAAATAATAAGTAAAGTAAACAGTTTTAAAAAATTAAACAAAAACCAAACGAAGATCTGCACTTACCTTTAAAAAAATCCAAAAAATGTAAGTTTCGTCCGGTCCTTATAATCTCGAAAAGTTTCGTCCGCGGCGGACGGACACCACCAGAATAATGAGCACATGCGGTCGGCGTTCGGCCGGCGAGCACAAACGCATCTTCCGTCTGCGGTACTCGGCTAAATACTACACTGGAAAAGATCAGTGTTTGTAAACAGATTGCGGCGGCCCACTCTTCGGCGCCGTACCGCTACCGAACCGCCGACGGTAGGGTCGCTGGTCGCGGGGAGAGGGTCGAACGTGACCCGAGTAGCGCTGCTGATCAGCGACCAGGAGAGTGGTGGACTAACACTGGACGAGTTATCGATAAAATCCACGCTTTTTTAAATATGAGATGTAGGTTTTTAGTCGTTTTGTTTATATACAGGGTGAGTTTTTTTCGGTGCCCACTATGGGGATCTCGGAAACTAGCAGAGCTAGAACAAAGGTTAAATGGAGAAAGAATTGCAGTTTTGAATGCTCAATCTATTGCCCCTTTTGGATTTTTAAACAAGTTCATGGCTCACTAGATATTTTGAAAAGAGTGATTTTATGCTATTTCATCAGATCTCTGTAGCTCCGTTATTTCTGATTATACAGAAAAACTTTAGTGACAAAAATTGTAGATAATTTTAGACTTAATAAGATAATCTTATCAAATTTTTTTGTTGTTTGTGATTTTTGAGATATGCCATAAACTTGTGTTTTTTTAAATGTTAATCATAGTTGGCTGTTGCCTTATTAAATCGGCCATTTTTTGAGCTTCCCAAAGATATAATACTCGGCATGGTTATTATAAAAAATAAAAGAGCTATGGCTAATTTTCTGATTTTTTTTTTAATTTTCACATAGTCAGCCATGGAATATTTTCATAATTATGTTCTATTTTATAATTAGACATACTTAAAACTTTCTAATATTTTATTTTTAGCTGGTGACAAAATGTAACAAAATAAAACAAAAATTATCATGATGGAGGTCCACCACATAATTACTTGCCCGTAAGAAATTACCTAGATTAGCTCTATCCAAATAGTTGGATAGGGAGAAATAGACTTATTTCCTGGCAGCCCCGATCCCCCGATTCGTCTGTTTTGGATTTCTTTTGTGGGGAACAGTACAAAATAAAGTATGACTAAGAGCAGCTGTTTTAGAACAATTATTGCCAGTGTTGACAGGAGCTAAGAAAGGCGACAAATTCATTTTTGAAAAGATGCAATATTTGCATAAATAATAATGGTGGATTATTTGAACACCTTTTTATTTTAAAAGGTGACCTTTTAAAATATTAATTTGAATTTCAGTTTTTTAATTTTTGTTTTATTTTGTTACATTTTGTTACCAGCTAAAAACAAAATGTTAGAAAGTTTGAAGTAGGTATGTCTAATTATGAAATAGAACGTAATTATGAAAATATGCCATGGCTGACTGTGAAAATTAAAAAAAAAATCAGAAAATTAGCCATAGCTCTTTTTTTTTTTATAATAACTATGCCGAGTATTATATCTTCGGAAAGCTAAAAAAATAGCCGATTTGATAAGGCCACAGCCAACTATGATTTACATTTAAAAAAAAACACAAGTTTATGTCATATCTCAAAAATCACAAACAACAAAAAAAATTGGATCAGATTATCTGATTAAGTCCAACATTATCTACAATTTTTGTCTCTACAGTTTTTCTGTATAATCAGAAATAACGGAGCTACAGAGATCTGATGAAATAGCAAAAATCACTCTTTTCAAAATATCTAGTGAGCCATGAACTTTTTTAAAAATCCAAAAGGGGTATTAGATTGAGCATTCAAAACTGCAATTCTTTCCCCATTTAACCTTTGTTCTAGCTCTGCTAGTTTCCGAGATCCCCATAGTGGGCATCGAAAAAACTCACCCTGTATATGTGACAACACACGCTTCTACATTTTGGCACTGTCCATATGCCATGGATATTTTTATTTAATTTTTTAAAATGATTTTCTCGCTTATTTTGCACTCCACGAAAAAAGTAATGTAACAAAAAAATGGCCATCCCATGGTCCACCTTACTAAAAAAAACTCAAATATTAACTAACTATATCTAGTTTAAAACAGATCCATAAACGGGGATGACTTCTTAATTTATGTCATAGGTAAATTAATTAGCCGATATTCGTAGAAATGTATAAAGGTAAAATAGTAAAAAGCAAAAGCTTTAACCGTTGACTGAATAAATCTTCACCCAACGCTTTAACACCTTATAAGTATGGACAGTTGTAGGTCTGACTTTTCACCGAAACGATGGAATTTTAGTCACTATTTTCACTATTTTCAACACCCAATAGTCGAAATTGGCCACAAAATTAGTAAAAGTATGCTGTAATTTTACGAAGAAAAAAGTGACTATAATAACATACATGAGTGTCCCATTTACAACTTCAAGAAATTCCGTGTGCGGGTACCTCATGCTAAAAAAGTGCAAGTTTGTCGTATAACATTTTTCTCTTATTAGACGCTTGTTGACTGAAATGAAGTTCTTTTTTTATTTAAATTGAATGGAGGAAAAGCTGAAAATGTCAATTTCTACGTATCTCGCAGAGGGCGCCACATTGCTATTTTTATATCGTGCTTTTTTCCTTTAACTTTTTTGATGTTATCAAACCGTTGAGTTATCGCTATGAAACAAGAGTACCTACTCTTTTGTTGCAGAATAAAAAGATGCACTAAAATAATAACCCAGCAAGTCTAAAAAGATAACCATATCAAAACACAGCAGTGCCAAATTTCAGTCCAGCAGGTTGATTATTTTGGGAGATGTTGCCATCATTCAATTTCAAAGAAAGAACTACAACGCCTTGTATTTCAGTCAACAAGCGGCGTCTAAGAGAAAAATGTTATACGACAAACTCACATTTGATTAACAAGAGGAACCCATAAATGGCACCCCCTGTGTAGTATATTCGATAAATTTACACAATAATCTCTTTCTATAAATAAAGTTACAAAATAAGTCAACGTCTTTCCTAAAAATTGGTTGATCCCGTTTTGGTCCGAATTATTATATGAAGGTTTTATACCGGATACGGGTTTCTCAGTCGTAAATAGACCAGTAGAATTCAGTTGCGTTCAGTGCTTTCTCAGCCATCCGCATTTATTTAAATATTTAAAACAGTTTTAAATATCAAAAACAAAATTTTAAATGTCCTTACATAAGTAATTATTTTCTTGATCTTGTTGAAATTGAAATATCTACTTAACTTAGTCATCATGACACAGAAGAAATCATTAATAGTAGTCTAGCCTAGGTAATTTTATAGTCTAAGTGTACAGATATAATAGAAAAAAATTATAGATATAGTGTAGAAATTTAGATCTAAGTAGGTACCTACTATGAGAAGTACCTACCTACTGTAATAATATGATCCTTGAAACATTATGATTGAAGCTTGACGCCACACTCATATATAATGACGTCTTTTTGCTACAGCCAAGGCTATAATTTATTTAGTCAGTAGTGGTTAGTATAATCTGGATAGGGTATAATTCGTCGTCTTTTCTGGGGTATAACCAAAGTGTAGAGAATTAGTATATCTCTGGACGCTGGTATAACGACAGAATAAAAATAGCGCTATTTCTACGCGCTGGTAGGCTATAATATTCTGTGGAAAGTATAACTTCTTCTATGGTATAACACACTACAAGTCGATGGCGTTAGCGTAAAAATATTTCAGTGCCGGGTACCATCATCTCCAGGCCGGGGAAGAGTTTCTACTTTTGCATACTATTCTAATTTTTTTTTCTAAAGAAGCATATCCACGTTCTGTAGGCGTCGGAAGTGGTTCCTTGGATACCATTCTGTATTCTGTTGAAACACCTGCAAAAAAAGCAAATGCGCACAGTGGAAAAAATATTTTTGGTTACCAGAAAAGTTAGGAAGTAGGTACAGTTTTCTGTTTTCTCGTGACCAAAAATGAAAGAAGAAATAGGTATTTTTAAAATATCCTAAAAATAAATGAATTTTGTCAGTGACTATAGAAAGAAATAGTCACTGATTTTGTTTAATATCAGCCCAAAGGTTTGTAAAGCACCAAACACCTTCAAAACGAGATATATAGCATATACTTTGGGGTAAAACCTATCCCCATAAATAGAAGGGGGCTATAAAATCTTAGAATAAAAAAATGCCAACAAGTATATAGGTATCTACGGAAGCGTAGAAGGGCCACTTCATAAATAATAATGTTTTTATTTTATTTGACTCTGACTTATAAGTCGACACTTCGACTTATAAGTCGACATTATTCCGACTTATAAGTCGACACTTCGACTTATAAGTCGACATTATTCCGACTTATAAGCCGACACTTCGACTTATAAGTCGACATTCCGACTTATAAGTCGACACTCCGACTTATAAGTCGACATTCATACGTATAAGTCGACACTTCGACTTATAAGTCGACACTTCGACAAAATATAGATTCACGGTACTGCCCTTCAATAGCTCATCTGTGAGTCCCTGCAGTGGCGTAACCAGAATGTAAAGTTAGAGGGGCCTAATTATTTCAAAAAAATTCTTCGGTATAGGTACCTAATATTTACGCAAAACTATTGTTTTAAAATAAATTTTATTTAGAAATAAATACCACGCCACAGATCTTTGTGTGTGGGGGGGGGGCAAACCCCCAAAGCCCTCCCCTGGTTACGCCACTGAGTCCCTGTGTAGTCTGATGCGGCGTTAGCACCATTCTAGGCACCAAAATATTTTTATTTGCAGAATCGACTACCATGTATTTTGAAGCGTTTTTCACTATCTAAATCAATTCGTGAAGAAGATCGTTTTCACCTTATTATTCTGGATAAGCCTGTTTTCTACTCAGTTAAGAGCCCCTACAGAGAAAACGGATAAAATCCCTATAAGTCATAATCGTTTTGCTGCATTTAGATAGGGCTATCCAAATATGAGAACAAAAATGCGCTTTCAGTTTTTCCCGAATTTTCCCGTGGACTTTTCAAAAAATTTTGAATCGGCGCATATTTGCTAGAATTTAGACCATTTAACCTATACTTTCTATCTCTTTTTAGCTTCCGAAATCCCAATCGTGTCAGAGTGTCGACTTATAAGTCGGAATGTCGACTTATAAGTCGGAGTCAAATAAAATAAAATATTATTTATACGCTTCCGTACTTACGGTATCGCAGTATTTTTAATATATTACTGAAACTTAGAGCGTATCCCAAAAACTGCTCTTTCTACACAAAAATTGAATAAAACCTTTTTTAAATAGCCTTACTTGAGCTCTAAAATTACATATTAAAACATAATAATATAATTCGCTACTCTGACTTAAATCCGCCAACTTGATGTGTATGTGTTAATCCCTCACGAGACTGTCTCGAGGTGATTTTTTAAACTCTAATATGTGTGTATACAATACAAGCTGTCTGCAAAATTTGATGTTGGTATCCGGCAGTGAAATATTTTGGTACCTAAAATGGTGCTAACGCCCCATCAGACTACACAGGGACTCAGTGGCGTAACCAGGGGAGGGCTTTGGGGGTTTAGCCCCCCCCCCCCCCACACACACACACAAAAATCTGTGGCGTGGTATTTATTTCTAAATAAAATTTATTTGAAAACAATAGTTTTGCGTAAATATTAGGTACCGAAGAAATTTTTTGAAATAATTAGGCCCCTCTAACTTTACATTCTGGTGACGCCACTGCAGGGACTCACAGATGAGCTATATTGAAGGGCAGTACCGTGAATCAGTGGCGTAACTACGGGGTGTTCAGAGTGTTCGGTGAACACGGGCCCAGAGCTGCTAGGGGCCCATCGCCACCAAGATTCATGCAGGACGACTCAGAATCTCTAATTGGTTACACGACGCCCCAGGCCGAGGCCTACTGCGCAAATGACAACGAAGACAAAATAATATAGTAATTGCCCCCCTCCCCCCGCACAAGCTTTCATTTGCTTCTGGGATACTCCTAAAGTCTATCCAAGTTACAGAGGCAGTGGATTAAAACATTGGCCACCACGTGACTTATTCTCTTATTGGTCTGGCCGCCATAAAATGTCAAGTGTTTACGCGGCGAGCAGAATGCAGGGCCGGCTCTTCCCTCAGTCGAGTTTCCTGCATATTTTAGATCGGATCGCGAGCAGTATATTCTGTAAATTTATTTTGCTATTTAATTTAAGGAAATTTATAAAGATCCACGAAAGGTAAAAACACAGTTTTTAGAACTTCTAAAAGAATTAGTTCAGAATTACAAGCCACTTGGAATCTCATATTGGTCAGACCCTGTTAATCGATCGCAATGCGGTCATGTGACTTTGTTTATATCTACTGCCGCTGTAACTTGGATAGACTTTAGTTTGGAGTATTGTGAGGGTGAGAATTATTATTATTAAGTTTAAGGGTGCACAAGACACCCTAACATTCCCTTAAATAATTTCTGACTATCAGTTGTTTCCAAACATCAAAAAAGCAAATTTTTGGTCATAATAATTGGACCTTGGTATGTCCCATTTAAAAATCTTTGTTCGAAATTTTATCTTCAGTTTTTGTGTTCTCGCAGTATGCCTGGGGCGTCCAGTGAGCAATGCGCATAATTTTTACTGTTGGTCAATACAAAGTTTAAGTTGGATTATTCTCTATGTACCTACAGGGTGTCCCATTTTCGATACTTTTGCGAGCTATCTCGGTTATTTTTAGAAATAGGGAGATAGGTTTTCGGGACACTGACCTACTTTATCATAAAAAGAAAGGCCCGTATACAGAATTTTCAGCCGGCCTCCTTAGTTTTTTAAATACAAAGTGGTTTTTAAAATTTGCCATTTTCAGGCACCCCCTATATCCGTTCTAAGCTAACTTGTTGAAATGGTAAAAAATCGACCCTTGTAGATTTTTTCACGTAGAATTCAGTGGCGCACACGGTTTTCTTCTAGGAGGTAAGAATTTCAAAATAATATAATAAATATGACCTGCAAAACTATCGAAAAAGGGACATCCTGTACAATGTTTGTCATTGTTACAGCACTTTCAAACATAAAATCAAATGGGTCCACTTGAAATTTTGAACACGGGCCTACTCTTCCGTAGTTACGCCACTGCCGTGAATCTATATTTTGCCCAGCAATCTTTTTGGCCACCAGCGGAGTTTTTCTATAAATAATGGATACGTGCACTATCGCCCCTAATCGAACTAGAGATCGATAGAAAGCAAAAAAATAGGAAATCTAAAGACTGCGGCTCAAAAGTGAAGAAAAAAAGGCCACTCTAGGATATTTTTAAGATGCTTCCAAAAGCTTTTTCACTATCTAGGTTTTGTCTACCTACTTAGAAAAAGTACCTACTATTCTTGCGTCTGCGTGGGTAGGACAAAATATAGCTTGTGCAAAGCAACTCTTTTGTCTACGGCTTGTGCCATGATACAATAATGGCTTGTGCTGTGTGTGGGGAAGAAGAATCTGTTACAATGACTGCTTTTTAGCACACCGTCGATTTAATTTGTAAGGTAATTTTTAAACGCCCATCTAGCTCGTCCAACAAATCACATAAACAACTATAAAATACAGCAAAGTGTTAAAATTGACCTAAAAACGCTTTTACAGCGCCCACAAGAAAGGCGCTTGATAGCAGAATTTGTATGTTAAAGATGAAGTTATTTATTGTATTCGTATAAACAATAAAACCAATCAGAAAGAAAACTTTTAACCATTTGTATTATGACTTTTTTACCATTATATATGTGTGTGACATTGTAACACATGCCGTTGGAGAGTTTTTGATTAGAGATACCTACACGAAAAAGTGATTAGATAAAAAAAACATTTTTTTCTACTAGGCACTACATGCAGTTTTCGTATTCTTCACTCTGGCTACACATTGGATAAGTAGATAATTCCAGCTAACTGACGAACGGTTATAATTTCATATCCACCCAGTGTATATATATATATATATAGAATATAGACATCATATATATAACACCCACATATTATCCACCCTCGTTGTAGAAAGTCAACCCTTCTTGTACAAACTACCATAGACAAAATAATTCTTTATTACTTTGTGTAGGTAGGTATATGCAAACTACTATATTGTAGTAACGTCAGGATCAGGATGATAGTTCCTGTTTGGTTGAAGTATCTTTTTTACGAGATTGAACATGTAAATCTGAAAATATGGAGAACACCTGCGTTTTTTCTTCTTTTTAAAAATCTTGACTTAGGTATAACTTGAAATAATTTTGGAGTAAAATTTAAAACTATAGCCGAAATTTAAAAATTTTGTGTTGAAAATCTGGAACCAAAAATGTTGAAAATCGATTTTCAAAATCTGTACCTAGGTACAATAATAATACTTACCCTTACAAACTCCAAAAGGTATAACTTGAAATAATTTTGGGGCAAAATTTAAAATTATACAAAAAGAAAGGTAGCGGCTTGACGGGACTATAAATTTCGGCAACTGATAACATCATACCAACATCCAAAATTTAATGGATGTGCCGGTGTTTTTTTGGATGTTATGATATTACCAGTTGCCGAAATTTATAGTCCCATGAAGCCGCTAACTTTCTTTTTGTAAAAATCTATTGGGACGTGAAATTTCAACATCTTTTAAAATTATAGCCGAAATTTAAAAATGTTGTGTTGAAAATCTGGCACAAAAATTTTGGAAAAACGATGCTCGAAATCTGGAAGTATAATAATAATACTCACCCTTACAAACTCCAAACTAAAATATCCCAGAAGCAGCCGCGTGCTAGTACGGAGAGTGGTGCCGCTAGAGCAAACTTTTTCCAATAAAACTATAAATACCTACAGGGTGGTACAAAAAAATAGGTAAATCTGTAAATCACAGATTCTTATGGCTAAAACTTCTGTGGTGGTGGCTATTCTGTGCTAAAACCCTTGCTAAAAACAATAGATTCTTCAAAACAATGGGACTCTCTCCAAACCATTTTTCATATCCAGGGCGTGTGTGCCCTAAAATGAGATGATTTTTTATATTATACCTTAATACACTGATATAGGTACTGACATGTTCTGTTCTGTGGAAGGGTAAAACAAGCTTTCAAACAACGTTTTCGCAATATAATAATAATAATGATAATAATTCTCACCCTCACAATACTTCAAACTAGGAGTACCCCAGAAGCAAATGAATGCTTGGGCAGGGGAGGGGGCAATTACTATTATTTTGCCTTCGTTGCCATTTGCGGCTAGGGCCGACTTTTTCTCGATAGAACTAGCATAGCATTCACTTAAGTACTACGGAAAACCCTAAAAAACCGTAGTAATCCCAGTGAATGTAGGATAATCAGTAAATCACACTGATAAGCTATTAAGGAGCAATACCGTGAATCCACAATTTAACTTCCGAGTGATTTTTAGATCAAATTTATCCTTTTTTACTATTGTAAACATTTTATTCGATATATTGTCACTTATTGGGTTATGTTTTTTTTTATTATTTTCGGCACTGCTTTTATGCTTTAAGCTCAAGTTTTTGTACGAATTTTCCCTACATCTTATGTCTTAGCTTTGTTTAACCTAATTTGAGAAATTCAGTTTTTAAACTCCAAACTCATAAGCCTATGTCAAGTTGTTGGGTAGACAATGCTTACAAAACCCCTGAAATATTTTAATTTATCTTTTTTATTTTAGGCAAACAACAAGATTGAGTTTGTCGAAAAAGTCGTACTCAATTTGACTTACCTACAGGGTGTCCGACTTTAAAACTGTACAAATCCATAAAATCTTCATTTTTGGAGATAATCGCCTAAACTTGTTTTTGTTTGAAAGGCCTTCAAAAACCGCTTCTTCTGACCTTCCTACCATTTTCAAAATGCAAATCCAGGGCCGGCTGCGATTTTTTCATTTCCCCGATTTTCACGAAAACCATTTAGCGATTTTTTTTTATCTAAAATCTGACCCCACAGCCTTAATCAGAACACCCAAAAAATCCCATATACCAAATTTGAACAAAAAATATACGGGGAGTTCCATTCTGCAGGGTGTCAAAGTTGAGCAAAATAGGAATTTTAAAGGCATCTGCCGAGTCAAGTGTGCCATGGAATCCCCTCAAAACAGTTGAAAGGTCAATAGGACCACTCAAGGTGTTGGTGTGCAAAGGTCCAATACAAAATATACAGAGTGTTCTTATCTGTGCCATCTCAAATTACAGAATTTTTGGAACTTTATAAGGGTCAAAAATCGAACATATTAAAACCGCTCCACACATTATAAATGAACTAAATCTAAAAAAATACAGAAGCCTGACATCAGTAAGTCCATATCAGTTAAGGTGGTTGGTGTGCCACAACAGGAAATGCACAGAAAATGTATCATCTTAGACAGTGACTTTGTTGAGAAAGGTACAATAATTTATATTGTTTTTATTTGTTAGTTGGCACTTTGTAAAGAAATACATTACTTTTGTGTTTATCAATATTTTTTCAATGATTCCAGAGTACTCTTGATCCGTATAAGTTTCATACAATTTCAGAATTTTGAGATGGCCCAGAGAAAAATACCCTGTATATTTTTATAGTAAATATTTTCACACCAACATTTTGAGTGGTCCTGTTGGCCATTCAACCATTTTGAAGAGATTCCATGGCACACTTGACTCGCCAGATGCCTTTAAAATTCCTATTTTGCTCAACTTTGACACCTTGCAGAATGGTACTCCCTGTATATATTTTATTCAAATTTTGTATATGGGGGTTTTGGGGTGTTATGGTTAACGCTGTGTGGTCAGATTTTAAATAAAAAAATCGCTAAATGGTTTTTGTAAAAATCGAGGGTATAAAAAATTCGCAGCCGGCCCTGTATTTGCATTTTGAAAATGACAGGAAGGTGAAAAGAAGCGGTTTTTGAAGACCTTTCAAACAAAAAAAGTTTAGGCGATTATCTCCAAAAATGAAGATTTTACTGATTTGTACAGTTTTAAAGTTGGACACCCTGTATATGCATATTTCAAAAAACAAGAATTTTTAGATGCCATGCTTAAAATAAATATAAAATACAAATTTCTAGCCGAAATATTCTCTCTCCTAACCAAATTTAAAGTACAAATTTCAAATGAGAGAAAATATAAAATAATCCTAAAATTTAATTTTTAATTCCTAATATTTTGATAATACTTACAAAAAGATTCTGTGATATAAGTGCTAAAAGCGACATTTTATTTTGTGAGAAAGGATGTTTGGAACACGACGGCGAAAACCGAAGGAAGTTTGAAGGGATGAAACACTCTGCCTTCGGCGTCGTCGCAGAAAAATCTGTGGCGTCGTGTTCCAAAGTTCTCTTCTCACAAAATAAACTCACTTTTAGCACTTATATATCATAAATCACTATTTAGCATTTTTGTGTAAAAAAAAACACATTGCATGACTAAAAATACTAAATGTAAAATGACATAAAGGGAAGGAAACTTTATATTAGCCCAATGAGTCCGTGGTTATCCAATTGAGTTACTTTTTTCTAACCCACTAATATATAGTTCCCAAATCATTTTGGAAAATTTAAATTTTTGGTTGTTCCATTCGGTATTATTGGGATACATGGTTCTAAAAACTTAATCGATAATTCCAATAAAATTAAACTCGTAATTGTACCTTTTATAAATTTATTTGCCTTAACTTACAACCAACTTATCTCACGAGGACAACACACAAGCACCTCCCACAGCCTTAATTTTTTCTTCGGCAGACTTTGAGAAGAACTTGGCTTTTACGATAACAGGTTGCTCAGGTAAACGTCCTTTGCCCAAAAGCTTGTAGTAACCCTAGAAATAAAAGGCAGAACCTTATAATAACATTAATTTTGAAGCACCCGTTTCTCACTGTTAATCATCAAAAGTAAGAATCAGAACTGTAAAAACTAGTGTTGGTAGTCAAGGAGTCATGGTCATTGTGAAAGGTCATTATTAGGACTTGGTCAACTTGACCAGTCAACATTAAATCATGTCTGTTTTTAAATTTCCCGTCAAAAACTTAAAAAATGACAACATATTATGTGGAGTTGACAGTTAAATGCATGTTTTGTGGTTTAATAGCTGCAAAATATACAGGGTGTTCCTCAACCTATACGCATAGACTTGGGAAATTGTAGCAGAGAACAAATAATGGCCAATTATCGTAAAAAAATGTAATAAAATATTTTTTGTTTTGGAGACAGTGAAAAAACTTTTATAGATAATAAAAAATTAAGAAGATAACAAGTCATGATAGCACATAGGGTATTTAGCAGTACTTTGTTGTTAGCTGCCTTCAATGACGTCTTAACTGTAAGAGGCTATCGTGTTTATTTTCACGCGATTAGAACAAAAGTATGGCACGTAGTTTCGTAAACGAAGAACTTATGGACATTGTACTAGCATATGGAGAAGCACTTCAAAATTCAGTGACTGCATCTCATCTTTATGCCCAAAGATTTCCTCAAAGATTACATCCCGAGGCAGAGAAACTGGCAAAACAAAACGGGCCAATCGTGTGGGGCCTCATGGATTCACAGGGCTCAAAAATCAAGGAAATAACTTTGAACAGTTATTATGATGAGCTAACATAATTTTTATTTTATTACACTAAATTCGAATTCTGTGTTTTTAATTTGAAATAAATTGATATAATTTCCAAAACAAAAAATATTTTATTACATTTTTTTTCGATAATTGGCCATTATTTGTCCTCGGCTACAATTTCCCAAGTTTATGCTTATAGGTTGAGGAACACCCTGTATATTCATGGTAAATTTGTATTTAAAATGCCAAAAAGTAACAAGGAAACGTTAGTGTGAACTTTTTTGAGCAAAAAATGATGAAGTTTTTTTAATAAAGATACGGCTTTTAATTATATTATTTGAATTGATTGAAATTAAAAATAAATGACACCTAAATCGCTAAATCTAAGTAAATACAATCCTATAGGCTACATAGAAATAAATTTACCACAAACCAATTTTTAAAAACATGAGGAATTTACGTTTTGAAATTTTCAACTTGGTCAGTCGAGTCACAGAAACATCGTGACTGGTCAAGATACCATCACTAGTAAAAACCATTTACTTACAGCCTTCACGATGTCGATGACTGGGGCTTTGCCTTCGGCGTTGTCCTTATACTTGAGCCTCGTTTGTTCACTAACGAGTGTCCACAGTTTGTCAAGATTGATGGAAGGGCACCACGTTGAATTCCTCCTTACGTGATAGTTCCTCATACCAAGCTATAATGAAAAAAAATTATCTTAATCTTCCAAATATTAGGAACAAATCAACGCAAATCAATTATAGCAGTCAGTAATTCACACTAATCACGGAAAAATCATTCCGCCCGTGACATCTCATCATTTAAAGTTTATAATAATTGAAGAAACTAAGGCTTAAGCCGCATTTATAAACTTTGACGTTTGACGTTGCAGATTGACGTTTCCATTTCCATTGCTGTTTCCAGGTCGTTTATAAACTTTTTCCGTTCGGTTTAGAATTTTCTGTGCGCCTGCATGGTATCAATGCCTGAAAAATAAACAATAAAACAACAACCATTGTTATGGGAGTGAAGTCGTTCAATTTCAATATTCTGATTTTGCAACTCTGAATTCATTCTGATTACTACTATGTAGCTTTTTTTTTGACAATTAATATTAAAAATATTACACCAAATAAATACTGATGATCAGCTGATAAACTAGAACACATGTGACCTCCCACGTGACCCTTAAAAAGGCACTTCATTGGCCGGAGTGGCAACGGTGAACGGAAAAAGATAAATGCTGGTTATCCCCGACGGAACGTCAAACGGCAACGGAATTTGAGTTTATAAATACTAATATCAAATCTTCGATGTCCAACTTTCAAACATCAAACGGAAACGTCAAACTTCAAACGGCAAAGTCAAACGTCAAAGTTTATAAATCGGGCTTTACACATACCTTTCCAAAATACCCAGGATGGTACTTGTCAAAGTTAATTCTATGGTGGTGCATGCCACCAGCGTTACCACGACCTCCAGGATGCTTACGATGTTTGCCTACGAAAAAAGGCGCTCGTTACAAACAAAATTGATCTAAAATATCTCAACATTATATTGCAAACAATCAGAAAATGAACGTTAATCATGGAAATTTGTACGTCATACCGCCCGTTCGAATAATTCATCATTTTAAAAGAAAACCATTTTTAGACCAAAGGAAAACTCACCGATACGTCCATGACCGTGGGAGACGTGGCCCCTTAGCTTCCTGGTCTTCTTTTTGTGGGTCGACTAGAAAAATAGAAAGTGGAATCAAAAACACTGCAGACATAACCAAAAAGGTAAATATTTTTCGTGAAGTCCATCTTAGACAAAATTGTCCTGGAAAATATTGACTAAACGGTAAAGAGGAAACTTTCACGAGTATTTTCTTTGAAAAATGTTTGCAAGAAAATGAAAGATGGTAGAGAAAATTCAAGAATTTAAGCACAAAAGAAAACTGACAACACTCACCATCTTTCGAGGTTCACGAAGGAAGTTTGTCAAGAAGTTAGCCGCTGTCACTTGTCATGTCAGACACTTATGCAGTGTTGCCAGATTTTAGAAACAAAGTTTGTTCGAATGAAGTGATCACGTTAACTTTTATAATAGATCTATTTGGATCAAAATGTTCCTTTTTATAACAAAACAACCCCCTATTTTATTAGTTTTGATTGATTTCACGTTCACCACTCTGCAAATTCGGCACGCATGCTTAGCAAGTGTTCCGTAATGTAACAATTTTCAATCAGGTAAGCGTGCTCGTGGACCAGCGTCCAAAGATATACTAATTCTCTAGACTTTGATTAAACTCTACAAGTTATAATAAAGCTACACCTCTAATTAATTACTTCGCGTGCTAAGTCGAAAGTCAGCACGGTCCACTGAACGTGCCACCTCATTTTCAACTTCAAGTATACGACTTCAATTTTTGATATCTGCGGCCTGCGCATGAGCATTTACGAATTTATCGGTGTTTAGAAAAGTAAAATGTCAAGGAATCAAGGTAGAGTTTATCTTATACAAAACCAAGCGGAAACATGAAAATAGAAACATAAACTCAAACAAAACTTTAACATTTATGTATTCCCGCTAATTTACTAATTACTAGTTTACTATTTACTATTATTAATTTACTATTTACTAATTGTTCACAGTGCCTAGTGTGCATGCTCCACACTAGGCACGGAGCAACAGAGATATGGAGTACTCTGAGCGCCAAGCCGCCGATGTTTGCAGCTTGCAATGTTTCGTGTCACACACGAGCACGCTTACCTGTTTGAAAATGGTTACGACACTTGCTGACCATGCGTGTTGAATTTGCACTTCGCCTGCCAAGTTGAAACCACGGGTTGAAAGAATATCGTATATTTTCTGTGCCCTACCTCATTCTCCTTGTTTACTACTGGTTGTAGTGGTTATATTTTATATTATAATATTTTAAAGATTTGAGTGTTTTTTGTTAAATTAGAGTATAGTTTATTAGTGGTGGCATGTTGTGCGGTGAAGGACTATGAAAATAATAGAAAATTTCGCTGACAACACCGCAACCAGAGATACAACCTGTGCGATGTGCGTCTGTCGCGCGATATTCTGGCGATTGCGGCGTTCACTTTTTTGGGGATTATCGTTGTGGATGTTTGAAAGAATTTAAGAAAATGTGCCCAAAACCTGCGAGCAAGAATTTTTTTATGAATTAACTATTCCCTATAGCTTAACACTCTTAACTTAGAAAATGGCGGCCCAGGTGATTACGAAGTTCGCGCATCTTTTCGCTCATTCTCCCCACCTCCATATCTCTACTGATGCTTAGCAAGTGTTCCGTAATCTATAAACCGTTTTCAATCTAGTAAAATAACCCTGCTTGTGTGTGACACGAAACATTGCAAGTTGCAAGCTGCAAACATTCGTGCTCCGTGCCGTGTTTGGATCATACGGGCCTTATATAGGCACTATAAACAACCTATATATTTTGTGCTTTGAACAGTAAATTAGAGGGAATAATTTTTCTGGAAGAAATAAATGTTAAAATTTGGTTTATGTTTGTATTTTCATGTTTCCGCTTGGTTTTGTAAAAGATAAACCATTCCTTGGTATTTTACTTATAAACAATTAGAACTCGTAGATGCGCATGCGCAGAAGTCAATAATTGAAGTCTTATTTGAAAATGAGGTCGAGGTGGGACCAGGGTTGCCAATCTGTGAGGATTTCCTTAATTTGTGATCAGTTTTAACATGCGTGAGGAAATTGTGAGGAATTTAAATTTATGAGGAATGTTGAGGAAAAGTGAAGGTATTGTCACTGGAAAAATATTTCTTATGTTAATAAATTCCAAACAACAAATACGTGCTCCGTTTTCTTACAGAATTTACCGAGTACTTTCTGTCAATTATTGTAATCAAAAATAACTTTCAAAACGGAACGCCTTCGTTACTTGATCAACCTAACCTATTTGTGTTTTTTGAGTTGTTAAGAGTTGAGGTTAGAACTTTATTATTATTAGTTGTGTTTTGTGTTGAGAGTGTTCTGTGGACGAATCTGACCGGGGCATGCATAATGAATTACTAAGAAGCAAATATGTTTAAATCCGCCAAACATTTCATCACAACCACAAAACACCAAGGTTGTAAAAAAACTACAAGCACAAAACACCGAATAAATAGTGTAACGAAAAATGCCTCTAAAGTTGTTATATCAGCTTTCAATGAATATGTCTGCACGGTTTTCTAACCTACTCAAAGATTTAGCAGATAAATTTTAAGTTTGGGTATTCTATTTACAGTTTTATAATTTTTGTAATTAATTTAGAGGCATTTTCCGTCACATCTTTGTTGGCCTGAGGCCCCCAGGACCCCATTTTCCATTAGTTTTCATTGTTTTCCCTGTAGAGCTTCCATAACTTTCTAGAAAGTTTGTTAGGACTTTGATTTGTGAACTATCATTGGCCAAGAATATTCTAGATTATTCTTCAGTCTTCCTTTTGAATATATTATAAGCCCTGGGAATTGGGGCTAGGGATGCGAAAATAGTATTACCGATACTTGTCTAAAAAGTATCGATACTTTTAGGTATCGGTATCGAAAGTTTACGTAGCATTTTTGTGATTTCCAGAGAAATATAATTTCCAATTTCTGTCCAGACTTCAGATGTCATTAGTCCAGTGTCCAGTGGTGCCACTAATGCACCACGACTCGAATTACGCTTACAAGAAACAAAACGGCCTAAAGATTCCTACGATTCCTACGTAAATAAATGCTCGCTTTAGCTAAGGCGTAACAGATGGCGGTGGCAACTGACAGTACAATAATTAATTATTTCGATACCGATACCGCTACGAAAGTATCGATACCAACTTGGAATCGTTCTAGAACTATCGATACCAAAAATACTCGATACTGCAGCAAAAGTATCGATACTTTCGAAGTATCGTTAGCATCCCTAATTGGGCCTAAGGGAAGTGAAAGGTTAGAAAGCGATTTTGTGCGAATTTTGGAGCTGAAAGAATATTCTTGGACAGTGACAGTAATCTGACAAGTTTATTTGTGATTTTTGAAGGCTAAACAATAAAGGTGGTAACCAAGGCAACGAGTTTGGACTGTGATTGTTGAGATTCAGTACAATAGGAAAATAGGGCAAGAACGTTAAACGTTTAACGTTCTTGAAAATAGGGTACAAATGTTTACCCCCACCACAAGTTACAGAACCTATTATGGTCGGGACCACGATTACTTCGGTAATTTCCGGTAACTTCTTGTATGGTTCCGTAATGTTACCGAAATATTATCGAAACCAATTACGGAACGATGTCTGTTACTTCGGTAAGAAAACGGAACACGTATAAAGCCAAATTCGAGCGGATGACCGATTTTAACCAGGTTATAAAAGGTTAGGTTTTTTTTTATTGGGCTATACATCTAATAAGGTAATTTACCCAGTGCCGTGGACCACCCCCGACGTTACGCGGTTTGGGCTTCCACCTTCCTTATCTGGCAGGCACCGTCTGTCTTTTCACCATGGCCTGCCAGATTTGTCTGTTAGACTCTTAACCTAATCTTAAACCTAAAGACATACACAAACATAAATACAAACACAACACCCATGGCACATACCGTGGTGGGACTCGAACCCACGACGTACGGTGCCAAAGCGTGGGTCCAATCGAAAGACCCACTCGGACACCGCCGCCCCAGTTAGGTTAGATTATAAGAAATTGAATATCTCAGAAAAATAAAAAACATAGAAATGGCATCTGTAGATTGAAATGTTTGTAAGGGGTAGCACTTTTTATACTCTATTATTTATTTACTAGTTAAAGTTTAACAGCGTTGCCAATACTTCATAATGAAAAACTTATTTCTCTTAGTACCTAATAATTAAAATAATCTTCAAGATAATAAATAGTTTTTCAACAGTGGTTTCCTTTGTATGTAGGGAAGTAGGGACTAGGGACATACCCAATCAGTTGCAAATACGTTTGCTTTGAAGTAAATAATGGTAGATAATATATGTTATTTATGTATTGATGCGATAAGGTCTGCATGACTAATGGGTGAATCTAGTATTTATAATTATCTAGACACTTATTAGGCAGTATTTCTATACTACGTGTAGTACTTTAATCTGTGATACAACTAAGGAAACAATAATATAGGTAGGTACCTACAATTACCAATACCAATCGCACAATCTGACAAACGCGCAAATCGGTCAAGAGTGTGCCTCACCTTGTGTTTGACACAACTGGTGCTGTGTCTTTTAGAAGCAATTTTTCGCTGTTTTTAAGTGTTTCTTAAGTATTCGTCGGTTTAAAATGCTTATATAGACAATTAAGTTATACGTTATGGGCAAAAAAAGTGTATTGTTTGCAAATCAAGCAACTCGCCAAAGGAGGTTACATATCATGCGTAAGTCCATAGGCGTACCTAGTTCGGGGCACGGTAAAAGATACCTTTACCACCAGAGGGAAAATAATTCTCAACATGGGTATCAAACGAAAGGGCTCGACGGGTAGAAAACAATAAGGTGAATGACGTCATAATAAATCTAATATGGCGGCCTCCCCAAGACGGCGGATTGCCTAATTCTTCACAACCGTATCCTCGACATGGGTATCAAATAAAAGGATTTGAAGAGTAGAAAACGATAAGGTGACTGACGTCATACTAAATCCTATAGGGCGAATGCCCGATGCCCCAAGATGGCAGATTAAATTTCTTTACCACCCTTCTGAGATGGGAATCAAATAGGTACCTACTAAAAAAGCACAAAATAAAATAAATAATAAAAAACCTTTTTAAAAACAAGCTTTTATTTAAGTAAGCCATTTACTACAACGGATAAAATAAGTTTAGGTTTTCGTTAAGATAATTCAATGCCAAACTGCGACAAGCTTTTTTAAATCAAAAAGCTTGTTGCGCAAACTGTAAAGAAAATATATTCTTTGGCATGTACTTGCTTATCAACTAATCACTGCCCGATAAAATTAAATGGTACCTACTTTTATGAACATCTCACTTTTGCCGCAGTGTGGCATTGAATCTTAACGAAAAACTTATTTTATCCGTTTTAGTTCATGGCTTAAATAAAAGCTTGTTTTTAAAAAGTTTTTATTTTTTTATATTGTGTTCGCCGAACAATCCCCAACTAGTAACTGTCAATAACATTGAAAAGTTTGAATTTTAGAATTGACGCGTACTAGTTGTACCCATTGAAATGACAAGTAGATGGAAGGAGTGTAGAGAGAGAAATTGGCAGCCAAACTTGAGTAAGTGAAATAGTAAATAAATCAGATGATTCCGGCAAAAACCACATAACACAAAAGAGGTGTTTGTCCTAACTTTCTATTTTTCTGTCCTGTGCTTCGCTTCAAACGAGTTCCGTTGTCAAACGTCATTTTAATTTTCCTTCTGTCCCGAGTCTCAATACGAATAGGAGTAATTATTGTATTATTTATATTTGATTTGAGTTCCTGTCGTGGTGGCAGTTTCGTATGAAACGGCGTTGAGTTTTCTTAGTTGGTGTTTGGTTTAATATTATATTTTTAAATCGGAGAGAAAATTTAATTTAGCTATGTGGCCATATTCTTTCTGTTTAAGTTGTAAATTACAACTGTGGTGTATTTGGATGTACCAAACGGGGCGGAAAGAATAAGAATAGTGGGGTTTCTTTTCATTCGTAAGTCTTAAAAATCTTTGCTAATAACTTTGCAGTTTTCCAAGAGATAAGGTGATATTAGAGACAAGTGGATTGCAGCAATAAAAAGGAAAAATTTTGTACTGTCTACAAGTATTTACTTGCATTTGTAGTCAACAATTTATTGAGAGCAATTTCATAGAGAATTTTGGGCAGCGCAAACTTAAAAAGTATGTAATTACTACAGTTTTTTTATTTTCCAAGTCATGATAGAAACTATCAAGGGAAAAACTGGCAAAATATTGTGCTAATGAGCCTAGCTCTTCGTAGTCAAAGATGAAATTAATCTTGAGGTTCTGGTCCCTTTAATAAGGTAATTATTTGTAATTCTTTTTGTTAGATGCCTAAACATATAAAATATATAAAAAAATATGTAAAAGCTACCTGCCTTACATGCTTTTCCTATTAAATTGAATTTTAAAATCAATAAATCAATTAAGATAAGTAATTAAAGTTGAAAATCTATACCTTATCCTAGATATTTTGTCACCTTTATTTTAAAATAAACTTTTATTTTGGAATTTGTATTTTATTTGTCTCAATTTACTTCCAGGTACATAAAATTGCCATGTAGGTAATTTTTTTTAATCAATTCACTACTTTTTTCTGTGCAATATTTACATAATTGTGGTTATATAGAAAAATTCTCATTCATACAAACAAGCCCCGAATTTCGGAATACAGATCATACAATAAAGAGAATTACGGAACATGCCCATTAAATTCTGCCATTAATATGCAACATCCCTATATATCTCCTTTGCCTGAATCAGCTGACACGTTCATTAGGCGTCCTTGTCTTACTTATTGCCATTTGAAACCTATCTCTCTCTAGAGTTGGCTGCCCCAAACAACAATGAAAGTGGTACCTGTGCGACTTCCATTGTACTTATCAATTCGATGGTTGTACCTGGGGTTATACTTCTATTTTTATAAAAAAAATTGAGATATATAGATATATTTTTTCCTATTTTTATAACTATTTAAAAAAATAAGAGGTACGCCACTGTCTTGTAATCGTTAGCACCAGATCTGTCACCCGAACTGTAAACATTATTTTTTTTATTATGGGAACAAACTTGCCAATACAAGGCCAGTTCTACGTTTTTTATTTTTCTGAGTTGAATATTAAAATAATTTTTGATGTTAACAGAAAAATCTGGTGTGTTCACAGTGCCTTAAAACCATATAATCTGGCCCTTGATCAAATAAATAAATTTGTAAAATTTACTCAAAATTTAAATTTTTTAACCTGGTTCAACCCACAGAAAATATACGCTAGCGTAGCGTATATTTTCTGTGGTTCAACCTGGTCATCCGCTCGAATTCGGCTCAAGTAAATTTTGGAAGCATCACTCACGCTATTATGGAACGCACCTAACCTATATATTTTGTGGAACGCACTATGGCACCAGAGCATATAAATGCTCTGATGCTCCGACCAAAAATCCAGGTCGGAGCTCTGATGGCACTATCCGTTGATGGGGTGATCGTGATCGCCGATCGGCCCACGGCACCGGCACTGCCACTCGAGTCGCGCACTGGCAGACGTGGCGTAAGTTATACAGGGGGTTTCAGTAAACCCTTTAGTTTCTTAGATAAAGGGCGTCCAAGTTTACTTTTTTAAGATTGAATATTGACTTTATACTAGGTACATTATTGAAATTTGACATTGCTGTGATTTTGTGGATGGAAAATAAGCTGATAATGTCAATTTCTACGTATCCCATCACAGAGGGCGCCACTACTTGCGCTTCAGGAATAGGGGAATATGTAACCAAGATCAGTGACACAGCTTACCAGGGTAAGCTGTGTGAGTGACTTCGTGACTTCCTTCTATAGTCACTGCCAAGATACACAGATAACGGTACGCCCGCGCGCAGGTGCTGTGACGTCAACGGTCTCAGGTACTCTAAAATAAGAGGACCCAGCGTTATACCAGAGCATATATTATACTTTCCAAAGTGAGGCCTATTCTTTATTCTTTCCTCATTCTAATGGTATCAGGTGATGCCAAGTATGCCATTTTATTGGAGAATCTATGAATATAACAGGTACTTTAATTGTTACTAAAAATTAATAAAATGTTCCATGATTTCTAAAAATTAGACTTGACAATGTTGTGTCTACAAGTACAGAATATGGCAACTGTCAAATGAAAGGAATTTATTGTATAGTTGAAATTCTTTAATTGTCACATCTGAGTATCTGGAAGTTAGAAATTAGAAAACTTAGAAATTGTGAATTATGATGAGACATTTTTTGCCTCCTTTAGAATCTATGACACTATCACATAAAACCTGATGGCAGTTGGACACTGACATATAACATAACCTTGTACCAGCCCACTTATGTGGTCTCCTTGGAGTCTACAGAAAACAAACTTCCCCTCAAGGCTTGGCTACCTTTTATTTTTTTATCTACTGGCTCTGCTCTGGCCTCTGACTTGTGTTTTGATTCTGGAAATTAAGCATAATACTTTTTTAATGAGATATGTTTTATTTATGTTGAAGGTGTTGGCAAGTCTTTAAAAAGAAAAAATACAATAACATACAATCCACACCTCTTCCTTAAGTTACCCTGTTTTGAAGCTTATTATGTTAAATGTTAAATACATTTGAATATTATTACAATAATAAATTAGGCAGGTACTACAGCAAATCACATACAATTAATTATGAAAATATTAGTTTAAAAACTTCATAGGTATATTATTCATGCTTTGAAATTTATATGGAGAAGTTTTAAAAAAGATGCCCATTTAAACTTAACTTATAAAATGTAAATTGTTTAAACATCTGTTGGCAGAATGTCTGGTATTAAATACTTGCACAATTCCATTTCATTATTGACAAAAATCACTTTGCTTGATGTGTTATCGTCGAGCCTAAAAATAAGGTTTGATTGAAAATGTGTTACTTACAATATTATAGACTTTCTAAAGGATAGACAAAATCAGAAACTGACTAAAACCACAGAGAACACCAGAATTATCTGTGCTAAAACATAAATACAGTTTGTTCAGCGAATGTTCGGCCCTACGTCACAATACTCCCGCGTCCTTGTCTGACTCATGAATTGACCAATATCCATTGTATATTCACGAGTAAGACAAGGACAGGAGTTGTGACGTAGGGCCGAACATTCGCTGAACAAACTGTATATGGGATCATCATTGTTGATCCCCTAGGCCTCAAAATTATAGACCACTATGGCATTTAAATTTAAATCCTCTAGGAGTTGCAATGTCACACGTCACACACCCCTTAAATGCTATGATCGCTGTGCTTTTTTTTATAGTTGTTTTGCTATTACACCTGATCTGGTTCAAACATTTTTTAGTCTATGCATAAAATGTTGAAGGAATAACAGACAAAATTGATTTTTATATTGAAAATGTCGATTATAATTATATAACACAAGGCGGTAAAATTTAACCGCTATAAAACTTAGTTTGAGTTTTGTGATAAATAAAAAAAATCAAACTCACCATCCTTTTATAATTGTCCAACATCCAGAAAACAACGGTGGTGAATTTATAATAAGACAAACGCCCAACCTTTCTGGATAATGCTTACTTAGCAGCCAAATCAAATTTTTCACAAGTTGATAGTCCATGCAACTTAGGTGAAAATCTTTTAGGTCAAACACTATACACAAATTGTCAATGACCTCCTCAAAACATTTTTTACAAGCATCTTCCTGCAATAGAAAAACATTGTCAGTATTTTATTTTATAGTCTTGTAAACACTACGGTAATACCAGACAGTATACTATAAACTTTGTAAGTTCGTCGATATCTCGATCGCTCGGACTATGGTTTTTTGCTGGAATATAAACCACCGGTCTCCCTTGCATATCACGATGTCTCAAAACCCTGGCTTTGTTTGTTTCCATATGTTTGTTGATCATAGGGTTATCTGCCGATAATTCATTTATCCCATACACCTTTCTCCATTTGTTTGTTTTTAAAATAGCCTACAATACATTTGCATACAACCTTCGTTAATACATATTACAGGAAATTGTAAATTATATAATACTTATCAATAAATTTTTAAGTGCCTACCATAAATGCGTTATCTACTGTTTTAAAAGCTCGTAGATAACGTTTTAACGAAAACTCGTTGTGGTATTGTGTAGGGTCTGCCTGTGATATCAACTTCATACGTTTTTCCAAATCTAATAAACTAGCTGGATCTACAGGTTTTGGTTCATTTTCACTCATTTTCACGGAAATGCCTTCAAAATTTACAACTGAACATACGCTAATAAGCCCTTTATCTTTTATCTTATCAAGAAATATATATGTATACCTATATAAAAATCAAGATAGGAAATCTTCCCCTGGAAGCAGATTATAAACAAAAAATGTAAGGTTATGTTTTTTTTTTTTGAATTTTGAACTTTTATGGATACCGTTAACCCAATTATTTTATAAAACTTGAATTTAAGAACATTTTTTTAAATATTTGAGAAATTTTGTAGAAATATGGCTGTGCACAAAATTGATATATTTTGTTTAAATATAGGGTTAAAAAATAAATTCTTAGTCTTGCGGTAATTTATTTCTGTAGTGAGCCTGTTTATCAAGTCAAGATGGAATTTTTATTTTTATTTTAGGCCATGTTTTCTGAACACACTCCTTCTCGCTATGACATTCTGACATAAAGCCGCGTTTCTTTTGCCCCTACACTGGGAACTTTAGCTCAGTTGTTAGCCGAGCCACTCATTTTGTTTTTTTCCTGTCAAAGGCTCATCTTGTGAAAGGGTCATTTTCCCCACCACCAAACTGAGCCAATATGCTCGATAGTGAGTGTGCTTGAAGGGTGAAGGGGGAGGTAAAAAATTTCACTTTAGCTCACATTCTCATATAAAAGGAACTGCCACCAACTGAGATAAAGTAAGAATTCTTAAGAAAAGTGGCAAAAGGAACGCGGCTTTGAAAAGGGGGAGTCAAAATCGTCAAAAGACCAAAAGTCAAAAACAAATCAAAAACGTAAACGTACACGTCAGTCGTCAAATAACCAAAAAATTATTTGGAGCCGTATTTTGATTTTAATAATTTTTTAAATGAAAATGATATTTCTCTGAAAATTTGTAATAGCAGAATTTACTAAGTGGTATATCTGAAAATGGGTACATACTGTTTGGATATATTTACTTGAAACTTAATTTTATAGGTTATTTTGTATTGCAGGAATCCTATTTAGTTACTTTAAAAGCCTCATCGGAGCCCGTGAGATGCGAATACTTATATTAGGGTTAGATGGAGCAGGCAAGACGACTATTTTGTATAAACTTCAAGTCGGCGAAGTCGTTACCACCATACCCACAATTGGGTTCAACGTTGAACAAGTTACTTACAAAAATCTAAAATTCCAAGTGTGGGACCTGGGAGGTCAAACGAGTATAAGGTTAGAGAGAAAAGGATTTGTCACGGTGCATATTTGAAGCTAAAACTTCGTTCATTTTAGGCCATATTGGAGATGTTACTACAGCAATACAGACGCCATAATTTACGTGGTAGATTCAGCAGACAAAGAGCGAATGGGCATTTCAAAAGATGAACTGTTTCATATGTTGAGGGAAGAAGAACTCGCCGATGCAATCTTAGTAGTTTTAGCGAACAAACAAGACATACCAGGGTGTATGTCGTTAAAGGAGGTACACCAAGCTTTAGGTTTGGAGGCTCTAAAAAATAGAACATTTCAAATATTTAAAACGTCGGCTACGAAAGGTGAAGGCCTAGATATGGCGATGGAGTGGCTGGCAAATGCTTTAAAAAATCGGAAATAACACACTTTTAATTATCGTATTCTAGTCTACTACAAAACACATACAGTTCTGTGTACCTTTGTATACTATGGTTACTTTTGAACTATCACTTTGCAGAAGGTACCTAATTCTTTAATTCATTTTCAAATGTTTGCAATTTTTTTTGTTGATTATTTTCTAAGCAGATGGAACGCGGACTGATCAAATAAAATGCTAACTGCCTTTTATCTTCTGTAAATTGTTTGAATGCGTAACATGAAGTATTTTATTTAAAATTAATTATCTTAAGGTTTTGTGTATCGTTGTTTAATGTTCATTCCGAAAATTTATTTTGTAGGTTTAGTATTATATTTTGTAAAATATAGTAACTTCAATACCCCACAAATACATTTTCTATTGTATATTTATAAACTGGTATGAAATGTATTTTTCCTGCAATATCCTAATTGACTTAATCATTCCTTTACCCACTGCACAATTTCCTACTTTTGTGATATTTATTTTACGTATTGACATTGAAATTTAATTATTTGCTGATTTTTTCAGCTAATTTTCAGACATTTTTGGGTCAGTGTTAACTTCAGCAATTTACTGAAGATATTTACTCTGTGCTATAGCACCTAGTAAATTTCTCACGAGTATTTTTTTAATCAGCACTATAGTAAAATCAAGCAATCCGTACGCCTGGCGTAAATAAAACCACGTGTTCAATGACGATCCACGATTGGTCGGTAGGCTATAAAATTTCACCCGACTCGGCAACAGGGACGTGCTCGATCGCAAAAGTGTAGATATTCGGTTTTATCTTGTTGTTTTCAACTATTTAGACACTGCCACATAATTTTATCGATGTTTTGAACCATTTTAATTAAGCCAATAATTCTTGTCTGAAATATTTTGATGTACACAATTGTAAGACTAAAATTAAATAAAGGTCCTACCTCCGTGCGGCTATGGCAGATATTCCAACGCACGTGCTCGCCAGGCGTAAGAGTTGCTCGATTTTAGTATAGTCCCAAAATTGCAAATAAAAGTATCATTTAACTTTTCAGCCTCATTGCACAATTGTTACCTATAAGAAAGCAATCATTCAGCATAAGTATATATTTTGTTCGGTCTGAACAACAATAGTGTTTTTTATGTAGATTGCAAGAGAGTGACCAGACAACGCCTGCAGGTCAGTTGGGCCGAACTGCATTGGACTGGTATAGAGGCAAAGCAACAGAGTATGTGGTCGGCTCATGAATGGGTGACCCTCTAAATTATTTTGCAAAATAAAACTTCTTTTTTTCAATTAAAAAAAATATATAAATGTGCCCCTCTGCACTGAACTTTCTTTTTAAAACGAATGTGGTTTATTTTCCTCGGCCTTACAGGCCCCGGCAACTAAATTCCACATTCGTTATAAAAAGTTGAACTTCAATGCCTTGGTATACAAATTAATAACTATTATATATTATACAGGCCTGTATTTTAAAAATAAATACATGTGTGGTACAATCTATTTGCAACACAAATTGATTAAGGTAAAACCAAATAAAATGCCAAACATTTACCTACCTATCTCCTTTAGATTTTACTAAAAGCAAGCCTGATTTTGCCACGTCACCAGTGGCGTAATCAGAATGTAAAGTTGGGGGGGAGCTAATTATTTAAAAAAAAACTATGGTAATATTTGCCGCAAAACTATTGTTTTAAAGCTGCGCGTCACCACTGAGTAAAAAAATATACATGGTGAAACTTAAGTATGTTAAAATATTTGAGGGTCGTGATTCTCAGCCAATTATAAGAAAAATAGTTCATATAAACATGTGTCCAATTATTCTTCGTTTTCGATATACAGGGTGTTAAAATTTTCTAAAAAAGTCATTTTCCAATAACTTTGTTATTCTTATTTTGAGTTAAAATTAGTTGTGTTGCCTTAAAACCTGCAAAATATTTAATTGAGAACAAGATCGTGTTCTTTTCCCTACCCTTTTTAAATACTACGCATTTTTGCAAATACAATAAAATAAATTTAAAAAACCTAATTTGCCACGAATCGGCGATAGATATAAAAAGAAGTTAAGAGACACTTCTTTTTCAGAATTAGATGCTCCATCCAAAACTGCTATCCACTTTTCTTGAATACGTCTTTCGACCATATCTCCGCCACTGGTTCAATCTAGAGCTTGAAAATAACAAATTTAAAGGAATCCTAGCCAAGTATGATGACCAAATTTAGTTAAAAAGCTCTACAAATAAAGAAGAGAAGGGATTTTTTTGAGAATTTTAATGCCATATTGAAAATGAAGAACTTTTGGACCCTTTATACAGAGTGTCCCATTGATGCTTTAAAAAAATTCGTGTGTGGGTATCTCGTGCTAAAAAATGTGAGTTCGTCCTATATAACATTTTTCTCTTAGATGCTTGTTGACTGAAAGTTATTTTTTTAAATAGAATTATGCAAAAAAATTCTACGTATCTCACAGAGGGCTTGTGTTGTTTTGATCTTGCTTTTACTCATTACTTTTTGGTCTTGCGGTCTTGCTGGATTATAATTTTGGTGCATCTTTTAATTCTGCAACTATTTGCATTGCTTTATACTACAAGTCAAAGAGCATATCAATAATATCAATCATATTCGAAAGTTACCTATACTAAAATCGAGCAACACTTACGCCTGGCGTAAACAAGAGCACGTGAGTTGAGATATTGGCCATGGTCGCACTGAGGCACGACCTTTATTTAATTTTAGTTTTATAATTGTTTACATCAAAATATTTCGGAAACAAATTATTGGCTCAATTAAATAAATGGCTCAAAACATCGATAAAATTATTTGTGGCAAAGTCTAAATAGCTAAAAACAACTAGATAAAATCGCATAACTATACTTTTGCGATCGAGTACGTCCCTGTTGCCGAGTCGGGTGAAATTTTATAGCCTACCGACCAATCGCGGATCGTCATTGAACACGTGGTTTTATTTACACTAGACGTACGGATTGCTTGATTTTAATATAGGTACCTAGCGCCACAGACCTAAGCTACATAGGTCTGTGCTAGTGCCTAATGTAAAACCCTATTTCCAAAAATTATAAGCCAAAATGTAAGCTCTTCGAGTATTACAGGTTGAAATTTTTTTTGAAAATTGCGCATTTTTCAAAAAATACTGAATTGTCTCGACTCTAAGAGAAACACACTGTCTATGCTTTTACGCAATGGTGTATAGTAAAAATATAGTATTATATTCTTTTACTAAATGATAAAATGTTCTGTTTTGGCAGAAACCAGTTTGGAACTGCATAGGCGTAGCTAGCCTTTTTTCTCCGGGGGGGCTTAAGCCCCTGAAGGAGATGAGATTCAGTAACCCGCAAAAGCGCCAGAGCGCCGCATATAAACACTTTGGTGTATATGTGTTTACCTAACTCACTATAAAACGACTCAAATTTCCCTTTAAAAATAAAAGTAAGCCATGATTTTGTCGAATAAGCATCACCGTTTACGTCACAGCACCTGCGCGCGGGCATACCGTTTTCTGTGTATCGTGGGTTATTGCTCGGATGAATGAATAGTCAATTGTCAATTAATTAGGTAGGTACTCATTTGTAAATGAACTTACTGAACTAAATGAAGAAAATTAAGTACTTACGCAAACTATAGTAGAGCTTATTTACTTATTAATCGGCACGTTATTAATTTAAATACACACAACTTTACTACATACAGCGAGAGTTTTTTTCGATGCCCACTATGGGGATCTCGGAAACTAGCAGAGCTAGAACTAACGTTTAATGAGGAAATAATTGCAGTTTTGAATGCTAAATCTAATGCCCCTTTTGGATTTTTAAAAAAGTTCATGGCTTACTAGATACCTTGAAAAGAGTGATTTTTTTTGCTATTTCATCAGATCTCTGTAGCTCCGTTATTTCTGATTATACAGAAAAACTGTTGAGAGAAAAATTGTAGATAATTTTGGGCTTAATAAGATAATCTATCAAATTTTTTATGTTGTTTGTAATTTTTGAGATATGACATAAACTTGCGTTTTTTTAAATGTAAATCATAGTTGGCTGTGGCCTTATCAAATCGGCCATTTTTTGAGCTTTCCAAAGTCAGCCATGGAATATTTTCATAATTACGTTCTATTGTATAATAAGACATACTTCAAACTTTCAAATATTTTATTTTTAGCTGGTAACAAAATGTAACAAAATAAAACAAAAATTATCATGATGGAGCTTCACCACATAATTATTTGCCCATAAGAAATTACCTAGATAAGCTCTATCCAAATAGTTGGATAGGGAGAAATAGACCTATTTCCTGGCATCTCCGATCCCCCGATTCTCTGTTTTGGATTTCTTTTTGTGGGGAACAGTACAAAATAAAGTACGAGACAATTGTTGAATTAAGAGCAGCTGTTTTAGAAGCGATTGCCAGTATTGACAGGCGCTCTCTAAGAAAGGCGACAAATTCAATTTTAAAAAGATTCAATATTTGCATAAATAATAATGGTGGATTGTTTGAACACCTTTTTTATTTTAAAAGGTGACCTTTTAAAATAATAATTATTTGAATTTGAGTTTTTTAATTTTTGTTTTATTTTGTTACATTTTGTTAACAGCTAAAAACAAAATATTAGAAAGTTTTAAGCATGTCTAATTATAAAATAGAACGTAATTATGAAAATATTCCATGGCTGACTATGTGAAAATTTAAAAAAAATCAGAAAATTAGCCATAGCTCTTTTATTTGCCGAGTGTATTATATCTTTGGAAAGCTCAAAAAATGGCCGATTTTATAAGGCTACAGCCAACTATGATTTACATTTAAAAAAACCCAAGTTTATGTCATACCTAAAAAATCACAAACAACATCAAAAATTGGATAAGATTATCTTAGTAAGCCCACAATTATCTACAATTTTTGTCTCTACAGTTTTTTTGTATAATCAGAAGTAACGGAGCTACAGAGATCTGATGAAATAGCAAAAAATCACTCTTTTCAAAATATCTAGTGAGCCATGAACTTTTTTAAAAATCCAAAAGGGGCATTAGATTGAGCATTCAAAACTGCAATTCTCTGCCCATTTAACCTTTGTTCTAGCTCTGCTAATTTCCGAGATCCCCACAGTGGGCATCGAAAAAACTCACCCTGTATACTGATAGTGCATAAGTAAAAATATTGATGTACATTGGCTCTTCGCAGTATTAAATATCAATCACAGTAAGCAGTCACGTCCAGCCGTCCAGGTTCGCAGTGATGCCAGGTACTCTTTAAAGTAAGGGGACCCAGCATTATACTTTCCAAAGTGAGGCCTATTCTTTCCACATTCTAATGGTATCAGTGATGCCAAGTATGCCATTTTATTGGAGAATCTTTTAATAAAACAGGTACTTTGATTGTTAGTGAAAATTAATAATGGTTTCCATGATTTCTAAAAATTAGAGTTGACAATGTTGTGTCTACAAATTAATACAGAATATGGCTACTGTCAAATGAAACAAATTTATTGCATAGTTGAAATTCTTTAATTGTCACATCTGAGTATCTGGAAGTTAGAAAACTTAAAAATTGTGAATTATGATGGGAAATTTTTTGCCTCCTTTAGAATCTATGGCACTATCTTATCACATAAAACCTGATGGCAGTTGGACACACTGACATATAACATAACCTTGTACCAGCCCACTTATGTGGTCTCCTTGGAGTCTACAGAAAACAAACTTCTCCTCAAGGCTTCACTTTTCTTATGTGATAAACTGTGAAATGCTGGGTCCCCTTATTTTAAAGAGTCCCTGAGTGATGCTAATTCTGCGAGTGGCGTGTGGCGGACTGACGAAGTCGGGTGCGGGGTGAGTGCATGACGGCAGTGTTGCCAGTGTTCAGTGTTGCCGCTGTTTAGTTTGTTTTATTTTGTCATTAGTGTTTTAGTCAGTGTCTATTACTATACGCAATAACACGAACACGCAACAAGATTAAATCAGCTTGGTAAGGTTTTTAATGTAAACCTATGTCAAAAAAAATAAATAAAAATAAACGCTAGAATTTGTCAGGGGGGGCTTAGCCCCCCCCCAGCCCTCCCTTAGCTACGCCAATGTGCAACTGTCAGGAGCACGAGTTTCACTTTGACGTTTCAAAAATGAACTGTGCATGCTCCTCACAGTTTCAAACTGATTTCAAATGGTTTGAAGTTCGGCTGAAGTCCTATATTCTTTTACTTAATGACATCATTAATTCTTTGAGTTACTTATTAGTCTTCGACACTATGAGTCTTTATCAATTAAGAACCGCCGGCTTCCCTCCAATCCAACATGGCTTGCAGTCCTTGCTGTCAGGCAACGATAATAATAGCGAGCATTAATTATTTTGTCACGCCCGTTGCATATTAGTGCATGAGAATAAAAAAATCATATCGTATATTAACATTATATTTGTTCAAAAACACTTTAAAACAATCTTAGAAGTCACCAAGTACAATCTCCTAGTGCAGGATCCCCAAACCTCATAATCTTTGATTTTGTTGCATCCAATTCCATCTGCACTTTCTTCCTTATGTAAAAAATCGGGCAATCACGACTCGTACACAAAATCTCCTCGTGCAACGAGCCCTGACATCTTTGACACTCTGTGAATAGCGAAGCGTACCTATCTTCTAGCATTCTATGGTGGCTTAATTCTTGTTGGTAAATAAAGGCCTCTTTTGGTTTGCAGTAGTGACAAACCGCTTCGTTTTCGTAGTCTTTAGTTAATACAGACTTGCAACCAAGGCAAGTCTGTTTCTTTTTGGTGAATGCTGCTAGTGCACCTACTTTTGAAGTTACTACAGTTCGAGACCTTGTATGTTCCCCACCTAAAAAGACAAGAACAAACAAATAAGTACTTATATAATAGTGAATAGAAAAAAATGTGTAAGTACAGGGTGTCCCAGAGTTAACGCCTCAGGGCTCTTGTAAACAGAAAACGAATATATATTTTTTGAAACTTGATTAAACCCCTGCGTTATCACCCTGTGTTAGAGAATAAGATAGGAAATTCTATACATTTTTTGAAAATCCACTTACGCAACAATATAGATTCGGCATTGTCTCCTAAAATAGGCTGAAAAATCCTTACTAACGGCTTTGAAAGTTGATTTTCCAAATAATACTTTGCGTCAATCGGCACATTATTTTCCAAGACGAAAATTGGATCTTCGGCCTTTTCAAACGCCTTCGCGTTTTTAGTAGCAGCAGTAATAACATATGGGATTCGATCCCCCAATTTCGGAGCATTCCCCGGATCTCTTTTTTTCATTTTATTCGCAAGTTCCACGTGCGCCTGTTTTGCTGTATAATCGGATTTCGTTAATTCCTTAGTTATAACGAGTTTTGATATGTCAACGTTATTTTGGAGTAAATCGGAAATAACTTGTTTTACATAAGCTACTGCACCATCGGGGTCTCTATAATTCACAATATTTATCAACAAATTAGAAAAATACAGGATCTTACTTGTCAATCAACAGCTTTTGTAAGCAGGTGTTGATAACATCAACCACCAAAGTACAGTTGTCTCTGCGAACTGTCTCGATTCCTTTGCAGTCCATTTTGTCATATTTGTCTGGTCGTGTAAAATATAATCCCGCATACCTTTTTTTATTTATCAAAAGATATGGGTAATATACTTTTTCAAATTCGAGCTTGATCGGTTTTATAAATTTGGTACTAATTTGTTCAGCAGCCTCTTTACCTAATTCCATGCTTCGCTCCTAAGAAATTAAATACAAATCCACCAGAAGTATTTAAAATTTGTGAGTCCACACCGTCTTACTAGTAATGAGTGAAAAGGACTATATGTTTTTTTTTATAAGGAAAGTTACAAGGCAACAATAATTGTCTGCAACAGTTGGTAGGCCGTCAAGTAGTTTGCGTAAAATCCTACATTCAAAAATTATAAAAACAATGAGTTATTACTTTCCAAGGAAAAATTAAAATAAATTAAATTTTCACACATAAAAAATCTAACCATTTTAAAAATGTCAAAACTTACCAATGACTTAACCTTAAAATTAACCATAACCGAATCTGTATCACCATAAATAACCGTCGCGTCTGATTCATAACCATTTGCAACCGTATAATGTTGTTCGACCTCTTGTTTCGTTTGTTCAATCATCGATCTACCATACGCTGTCACACTCTGAAAACAAATGAATATAACCTCAGTATTCTGAGATGTGTCAACAAAAATGTAAAATATGTGCCACATACTCCGGATATTTCCAAACATGGCAATTTCCCGACCTGAGCCCCCGTAAAACCATACACAGAGTTGGCGGATATTTTGTACGCCAGCTGTCGGCCATTCAATACTTGTTTTAAAACAGGATCTGTTGCCTCCTTTAACAATTCTTTAGTTTTCTTCCTGGCTGCCAGCAAATGTTGCAAAACGTGTGGCAGCAATCCCGGCCTTACTGTCGACTTGACGAACATACAATTCGCCGGGGTCGTAGTGATCTGATCATTCGTCAATTCCAATTTTTCCTTCATTTGCGGCTTCAACAAAGTCGTATAACATAAATTGTGCGCGATCATAATACTCGGGTACAGAGAGCTAAAATCGAGTGTCGCTATTGGATCCGTATAGTAACCTCTGATAGGTTCAATGACAGTGGCGCCCTCGTATTGATCATTACCGGGTGCGCCCTGATGCGTTGGCATGAAGTAACCTGCTGGCCGAGCCTAAAATTTTCGATAAATTGACTTGTTATTAATTATTTTCATAATTTACATATCGGAGAAGTTGTGCGACAACTTTAACTTGCTCGCCTTTAGTGAGCAAACTTGTAATTGGAACACCTGTCACTCTAGCCATTTCTATATCATTCGTAAAGCTTAGAACTGTGTTTAAGAGACGCACTGGAAGTTCGGCATCTTTTAAACAGTAAACGGCAAGTCTAGAATTTTAAAATAAAAATACATAAAACGATTGAGTAAAGAACTATTGTTTCACTCAATGATATAACAAAAAAAACATTTCTACCTTCTCCTAGTTTGTTCATCACCATTCTGCAAATCAGTGATGATGCTGTAGTGCACATCTTCTTTCTGTTCGCCAAGAATTTCTTGGCAAACACTATTTAAAGTGTAGGAACGAAGTTTGAAATCTCTTTTAGTTACAATTAGCATATCGTAAGGAACCCTGCCTTCAAAATTTATAGATTTGTAAGTTCGTTTGCCAATTTTCGTTTGTGTGACAGTTTCCTTCACTTGGGACCTAAAATAATAGGTACTGCTTCTAATTTTGAATACGAGTTTAGCACGATGTAGAAATATATTCAAAATGTGGTGTCTGTGTTCATCTGCATATTTATTTAAATACATCTCAAAGTTGGCTGCCAGTGCCAAGAAAAAAATAGCTTATATCAGTAATTTGACAGCAATTACTTATTGTTCGTTCCCGATTACATTTTTTTAGAGACTAATTTGAAACTTGCCTACCTTACATTGAGTAGTCTACCCAAATAGTCAAAATTCTTCAATTTCAAATGTTTCGCTCTGTCAATCATGTAGGGAAAATCAAAATTATTTATATTGTAACCTGTAAAAATGTCGGGATCCAAATCTCTTACGAATTCAGCCCAAGCCTCTAACATTTCACCTTCTTTCTCAAAACTTCTCACCTAAATTCGGAAAAGTAAAATAATTTATAATTTTAGGAAACGCTAATCAAAAAGTCATATAGTTAACCTACATGTAAAGGTAATGTAACTTGCTTTCATCAGTTTTCATTTGCAGAGTGTAAGTATATAGGCATGCATTATGTTTTTGAGGTGAATATAAGAATAATGAATAATATAATAACGTAAATGTACCAGGTGCCTGACACTTTAAAGGTTGATTTAACACATTTATCAAATCAATTTGGCACCAAACCAAAACCTGCAATTTTTTTTGTAAACCATATTTTAAAATTTATATATTTTTTTATCCAGTATTTAACATAGCGATTTTTTGACAAGACCCTTGGCCCAAATCTGGTAAGCCGAAAACCTCACATCCTATAAAAAATTTCACAGCAATTTTTAAAAAGAAATACACATGTGATAATTATTTTTGTATGTAGAAATGTTTATTTATTCGTACATTCTCATTTTGGGAACATAGTAACCTCAGAAAAATAAAAAACATAGAAATGGCATCTGTAGATTGAAATGTTTGTAATGGGTAGCACTTTTTATTAGAGATGGGCAACGGAAACTTTCCAAGTTGGGAAAGTTTCCATTTTTGGAAACTTTCTGGGAAGAAACTTTGAAGGTTTAGGAAACTTTCCCTGAAAGTTTTGGAAACATTCCTGGGAAACTTTCCCGGAAAGTTTTCCAGGAATTTATGTAGAAATATTAAATTTGCCGCCATAAATGCCTGGCCAACATTCATAACATAACCTAAAAAATACAAAAAAGAACAAAGAAGAATCGTGAACAACTGGTGCTTGTGCTATAGACCACAGACAAAATATATTTTATTATATTCTATACAGGGTGATTCAGTTCCGGTGCTCAACATGGGGATCTCGGAAACCGTAACAGATACGAAGTCGGTCAAATGGAGGCAAACTTGCGCCTTTGGGCGCCCAACAGTATGCCGTTGAGAAAATTAAAATATTTTCATGGGTTGCTGAGATATTTAAGAAAAACCGAATTTTTTAAAATTAGATTTTATTTTTTTCTGGCGCCATTTGCAACAATATTGAAAAATAAATTATACTTTTTCATTGCAACTTTTTCTGGACTACGTCATGGTATTTTTAGATTTTCGGGGCGACGTTTTGTATTTGAGATAGAGGGATCATCTTCATTTTTTTAAATACGGACCTGGATTTTTTATTCCATATTTCGAAATAAATCGTTGTCCTGAGTGCATTTTTCTCTTTTTTTTTTCAAAGCTATTCCAATTATAACAGGTGATCATTATTTTAATACCTACTGGATTAATTATACTCCATGTTTTTGGTATTTTGAAATTCTTTTTTATACTCTAGGTAAAATGATAACAATAAATTATTAACAATAATGCATTTTACCTAGAGTATAAAAAAGAATTTCAAAATATGACAAACATAGAGTTTAATTAATCCAGTAGGTATAAAAAATGATCACCTGTTATAATAATTGGAATAGCTTTGAAAAAAAGAGAGAAAAATGCATAATCCAGGACCGTATTAATTTTTTTCGTGATACATCGTTGTACTCAGGACAACGGTTTATTTCGAAATATGGAATAAAAAATCCAGGTCCGTATTTAAAAAAACGAAACGTCGCCCCTAAAATCTAAAAATACCACGACGTAGTCCATAAAAAGTTGCAATGAAAAAGTATAATTTATTTTTCAATATTGTCGCAAATAGCGCCAGAAAAAAATAAAATCTAATTTTCAAAAATTCGGTTTTTCTTAAATATCTCAGCAACCCATGAAAATATTTTAACTTTCTCAACGGCATATACTTGGGCGTCCAAAGGCGCAAGTTTGCCTCCATTTGACCGACTTCGTATCTGTTACGGTTTCCGAGATCCCCATGTTGAGCACCGGAACTGAATCACCCTGTATACTTTTTGACTGAAATTTAATAAGTTTAAAATTTATTATATTCTTTCATATTTGGTTTTATCTTTTTTTATTTATCTATCTTTCTTCAGTTCTCTATTTTATTATGTTTACTTTTGTACAGAGTGACACAATTTAAGATGTTACTAGCGATTATCTCGGTAATTTTTAAGATACATTGGCTGTTCAGTGTTCAAACACTAAACTTGTGTTGTTTTTCCCAAGAAATTGAATGCCGCCAAGAAAAAAAAAACAGTTTAATTTCAAACAAAAAAGTTATCGCCAAATTACCATTTTTTTAAAATTAAGATGGCTATTTTGTTGCAATTTTTCATTGGACTAGTAAAGTGAATAAAAAATCTGCACAACACGGTTGCATATCACTTTCGGTTTAGCGGAAGCAATGTTTTTTTTGCCCCAGCTAAATCTGCAAAAATAATAGTATTTTTTATTTTTTAACAAAAAAAGTCACTTCCTACGTTTTTGCTGTAGGTAGTAATTAAATAATATTGATACTAATAATTTAAAATCTGAAAGTGGAATATTGAATTATGATCATGAAATACCAATTATACAAAGCAAAACTTTTACATTTTGTGATATTATACTTTTTCTGCAATATCTTTAATACATTTCACTCAAAATATGACATATTTGGTATTTTTGGAAAGCTCTAAGTGTGACTAATTAAACTAAACACTAAAAAAAAGAAGAGTGGAAACTTTCCGAAAGTTTCGGAAATTTTTGTTGGAAACTTCGTAAAGTGGAAACTTTCCCATCTCTACTTTTTATATAATACGTGAATATACGTCCGATATCCATCGTATATTCATGAGTAAGACAAGGACGGGAGTTGTGACGTAGGGCCGAACGTTCGCTGAACAAACTGTAGGTCAGGCTTGGCTTAGCATAAAAATAACATAAGCTTGGCTTAGCATAAAAATAACACAAGCCAATAGCCGACACCCCAACCAAAATCTTCAAAAACTTAAAATTGTTCTAAATTATTATATTACCTTGTTTGTTTAGAAGCATAAGCCGCAAAAATTAAGACAGTTGAAAAAAACTACACTAGAAACACGTATTACACACTATTTTTTACAATGCTGCCCTAAATCATTTCGCATATAAATCTACACAATGAAAATAACATCTATAAATTGACAGGTTGTTATAGTAAATATAGAGAAACCACGACAACTAACTTAGTAACATATGTAAGTTAGAATTATGACTTCTACCAACGTAAGCATTTCAATAGAATGGATTTATATCTGCCTATTCTATTATCTTATTTTTTAATGAAATAAAACATGTTAGGTTTAGGTAATGTGTCCGGAAATGGCACATTTACGTTAAGTCAAATTGTCAATATAACGACATAATGGCCGAGATAATAGGGACTATCGATCAGTTGCTGAAAAAATTACACCACTCTGTTCAAAATTAAAACTGATTGCATTTTTAGTTCATTAATAAACAACAAAATGACTGAATCTGGACTTGATTCACTTTCCTGTATCTAAAAGTTTTATGGCAAATTTGGATGATTAATTTATTATTTGCATTGTCTACCCTACTATACTATACAAATACAATAATTTTACCTCAGCATGTCCAATTGGCGCGCACGAATTCAGCGTAAAAATGTTACGAGTTAGAACTTCATTTACCCCATTCAATTTCACCACATTTGCTATCTGAATAATAGGATCGACATTTGGCTCAGGAAATATACCTAAAACCAAACGAAAATTATTTATCGAACATCAGCAAATTTCGTAACTATACCTACCTTTTCTGCCAGCACACTCAATATCGAAACTGTGAATCCTGAACTGAGCAACCGAAGCCCAGTCTGGGTCTTCTGGATCGTGTGCTATAAAATCTTCCCAAGAAACATCGACTTCTATTTGGCATCTTGATACTTTGGAAAAAGTTGACATATCGGTTCTGCGATACCATTTTCCTGCAGGTAGTTCGATCCAACAGCATCCCAATATTTTGGTGTCAACCATAAACCTTGTCTCAATATCTACGTTTGATTCAAACGCATGAAATACATGGTTGCCTAAGGGTTCGTATATTACAGTAGATTGGAGGAGTCGTTTGGCCGCCGGCACGAATCTTGGTAAAGCCAGTGTTATTTTTGCAAAATTTTCATCTTCGGTTCCACTGTATTCAACTAATGACTTGCCCTTCACTAACTCCACCATTAAAATGGCATCGGTGATATTTGTTTTGTTACCACCTCGGATATCGGCAATAACAGCATCATTTAATTTTCTCTACAAGAAATATTTATTGGAAGTGGATATTTATACGTCCGACGTATATAAAAGTCGGTATACGTCTTGCGCTCTCATTGGTGGATTGAGTCACGTGACACATAACCTTATTTCTACTTCTACCGTCCGATGGATGATGAATCGGCTTGTTTACCAAAGTCGATTGGATGATGTCCGAGATTATTCAGACCTATCTTGTCTCATATTTTATATTGCGTATGCCCTCCTTTTTCGGCGATGGGCCGATGGGCGCTGCGGTATGAAAAATGCAGTGGTAATTATTTCCAATGGTGTAACCCATCGCCGAATGTCGGGGGTAGCCAAAATGTCAAGAAAATCGGGGGTGGGTTACAATGCCGAACGTCGGGCGAAAATAGGGGATACTACCTACCTAGCCAAAATTTCAAGAAAATCGGGGTGGGTTACGCCATTGGAAATGATTAATGATTTCCACTTATTTTTTCATACGGCAGCGCGCATCGCTGCCGACTGCCACAATATGGAGCGAATGCCCCCTTCTTTCTTCTTACAGCTGCGCCTATCCCCCAAAAAGGAGGGCATACACTCCTTATTGCAAAGATGCTTGAGACATAATGCACTTCCGACGGCTTCCGACATATCTAAATAAGTTTATAAGTTTACTTCCGACGTGTACGGAGTTAAATGTACGTCCAAAGAAGTTACGTGACTCAACTGGCCAATGAGAGCGCAAGACGTATACCGACTTTTATATACGTCGGACATATAAATAGCCACTTCCATATATTTATTACTTTACTACTTTACTTCTTACGAGAAATTAGATTCATTGAAATATACCTTGAATTGTGGCAGCTCTTTAGTACCAAAATTCGCTGGCAAATTCACATAAAAATAAGGCGAAAATCCATGAACATGACAGCAAATGCTATTCCCATTTCTCGTGACTCCAAACATTCGAATGATCGGGACTTGCCCATTTTGGGGCCCAGGCATTCCAGGGTAAACATTTCCGATATAGTGGTCTAATTCTAACTCTTGAAATATAAAATTGTCCGCTTTCGGATTCAAACTACTGACCAGGGGCCTTCTAATTGAATCGTTTCTGGAACAATCAAGGTTAGAAAAGTTGTGGTGTATTATAAATGTATTGCCTTACTTAAGTTTTTTGAAGGCATTCGAAGGGGAATCTGAGGCACGTTTGCTCATTTTAAAATTACCGATTAAAATAATATGTGATAATATCAAGGAATATTATTCTTTTTACTCTTTACAGTTTTATATGCTCTGATTTTAGCGCCAAAACAACTTGACTTCGGCTGGGCTTTGAAAGTCAAACGAACAAATGTATAGGTTATGTCACAAAATATAAAGATTAGGTTTGGAGTGACTGTAGCACCACTAGCACCCAGAAAAGGACGAAGTAGCACTGTCTAGACCAGAAGATATGCTTGTAAACAACTGTGCATAGCTCGTCAATAGCCGCGTTCCTTTTGCCACTTTTCTTAAGAATTCTTACTTTATCTCAGTTGGTGGTAGTTCCTTTTACAAATGAGAATATGAGCTAAAGTGAGATTTTTTACCTCCCCCTTCACCCTTCGAGCTCATCCTCACGAGGACACTCACTATCGAGCATATTGGCTCAGTTTGGTGGTGGGGAAAATGACCCTTTCACAAGATGAGCCTTTGACAGGAAAAAACAAACTGAGTGGCTCGGCTAACAACCGAGCTAAAGTTCTCAGTGTAGGAGCAAAAGAAACGCGGCACATGTCTCCTCTATTACAAGAACGTTAAAGTATCAGTCGCTTTCGGGCATTACACTTAAAGCACTCCAGAGCTACTCAGGAGTACTCCACTTCAATTAATTCTTTCGGGTATGCTTGAGCTTGATGCTCCAGAATTGCCCTTTTTTCCTCCTCCCCCTGCCCCCTCGAGCACCAGCCGTTTATTAGGTACGTGACGCTCCGAGTTGCGTAGTAGAATCATTGATCAGTTGATGTTTTATGGACCTTCCCTTGATTGTCTTGCTAACTAACGAAAAATATAACTTACCATATCCATTTCTATTTGCAAATTAATATTATATTCGGGAAATAACTAGCATTTGCATCGTAAATTAAGGTTAGTTCATAGACATAAAACAAAAATAGTAACTGAATCCTATATAGCGTTCGGGTATGAACGGCACCAGGGTAATCTATGAACGGCACACAAGCAAAACGGAGTCTCAAACACACAGAGCCTGACACATCATACCCGAAAGCGCCTCTGTTTAACGTACTTGCTCTATTATAGATTATAGACCTTGGTAACCTGGGGAGTCCAGTCCACTCCACTGAACTATAATATGTTCAGTGGGGTAGGTAGCAAATTGTTCGAAAAGTGAAATGTTCGAAAGGTAATGGTTCGAAACGGTAATGGTTCGAAACGTGAAAAGTTCGAAAATACGCGGACCGTGAAATGTTCGAAAATCTCGGCACCGTAAATGGTTCGAAACGTGAAATGTTCGAAACGAGAAAAGTTCGAAAATACGCGGACCGTGAAAAGTTCGAAAATCCCGGCACCGTTAATGGTTCGAAACATGAAATGTTCGAAACGAGAAAAGTTCGAAAATACACGGACCGTGAAAAGTTCGAAAATCTCCGCACCGTGAATGGTTCGAAACGTGAAATGTTCGAAAAGTGAATTGCGCATGCCCGGTCTGGGAAAAGATCGCAGCGCCAAGTGGCCATTAGTTGAACTAACGTCGATGACTCGATGACATTGTTTCATAACCTCACATTTTCGGTCGGCGATTTTTATCAATTTATTTAATTTTCCTGTGTATTTTTGTTTTTTTTTGTCTGTTTATTGTTTATATGTTGTTATTTTATAATTGTATATATTTCTTGTTGTTAATTTTGTTGAGATAGGTTCATAAATCCAACAGTGGTTATAGGTTGTTTCTAGGGCAGGTGTATACTCAATTTTCGCAATTCTTCCTGTCTTCCAGAATTTTTAGAACAAAAATGGCTCGGATAACCCTTAGCCTTGTAGATTGTGGCAATATTACCTAACAATATTAACTCTAGACGAGTGGTTGAAGGGGAGAAAGACGGACAAAGTGTTTGCTGCAGTCCACATTATTTTGCATGGCATAAACGAATGGGATACCTATTTTTATTAAACTCTTGCCTATTGCCTGCAAACAAGTGCTTCGCAGTCAGATTTCCATCAGATAATTAGCGCCTTAAAGATTCGCCCTGCTAAAAGTCAGCAAAAAATACATTATTTGTTTTGCTTCAATTCTCTCAAATCTTGTGGCAGTGGGGTGTATACTGTATACCTTACTCTTGAGGTATCCCCATAAGAAAAAATCTGCTCGTGTCAAATCAGGACTTCTCGGTGGCCAGTTAATGTCTCCTCTGGGACTGAATAACTGATGAAGAGTACCTATCTAAGGAATTACCTAGTCGTGACATGAGAAGTTGCTCCATCTTGCTGGAATAACATGTTTCTATTGTAGCCACCATGGTTTTGAATTATAAGAGTTATAAAAGTCCTAATCGTTTGGCAGTAGTGCTCAGATGTAACAGTTTGAGCTTGACCACGATTGTCCTCAAAAAAATACGGACCAATGACGCCCAGACGAAGAACTCTATTCGATTAGCGGGATCATGTGGTTTTAATTCTTGTGTTATAACAATCTTGTATGGGTGGAAATGCATATCCTTGCGAATGCGAATAATGCGGTGAACAATCGACATATGCAAAGTTAGAGATCCTCGTTAACGGACTGGCCATAGATAAAGGATTTATGGACTGGCACACACGTTCAATGTTTTCGTTCGATCTTGCTAACAAATTGTTGCCAAATGTTTGCCAACTATCTCCTTTCTCCGGAACAAGTGTATTGCGCTAGAGGACGGATCCACAAACGAAAATATTTCTGAGACACCCTTTATTTAAGATGTAGGTATAGGTGTCAATAATTATGTAATAATAAGTTAAATGTGTGACAAGGTTATTAGTTACTCTTGATGTGTGATACAAAATGACAAGTCTTGGGTATTACAAATATATGTATAGTAACAGACAAGAATAATATAATAGAAACAAAAAAAAAACGTTCATTCCCTGTAAATATATTGAGAGGAGAAGAGTTGTGGTTTCGGTTTGGGATAAGGGAATTACAATATTCAAAGACAAAGAAATCCTTTTTAAGATAATTTTATTGAAAATTTTAGTAGTTCAGCCAAATAATAATTACTAAGATTTGCAGTACCAGTACCGTTTGTAAACAAATTGCAAGCTTGCCCAAGTACATTTTAATATTCAAAGACAATATCATTGCTTAAAAAGTTCTTTCTGTTATATGTTTATTAATGAAATAAGTAGGACGTAATACCCTAGTTTAATTTTTGTTTTTATATAAAGATATACAGGGTGGTTCCACTTTTATGGATAAAACTTCAAGAATCTATAGAAAACGTCAAAATAAGAGGATTTTTTCATATAAACATGTATCGAAATCCTAAAGATTTTCGTTTTACAGGCTGTCAAAGTTCATCTTTTTTCTTCAAGTTTTCTTTAATTTCTAAAGGAAGACAGTAAACATATTTTGTTCGGTTTAGACACATATTAAGTGCTATAAATTAAAAATAATTTGGCCTGTCTACTTCCACCAGTGCCGGAGAGGGGGGTTAACCATCATATTTTTTATAAAAAAAAAAATGGTACGCCTCTGGAAAAGTATTTTTTTTTGCCTTCACTAAATTTGTCTATCAATTCTAAGGAAAAAGCTATTCTTGACTTTCTAAAAATGTATATTTTTTGAAAAATTCATTTTTGTGTTGTAATGTTAGCAGAAGAAAATCAAATTAGGTCTATGCTTTTGAAATTTTGCACACCAATTAATGCAACTTTCCTTAATTAACATTTTGTCATAAAAACCTACAAACAGGGTTTCTAGATTCGAAAAATCATGTGTCTTGGGAATTAATTTGAAGAAAAGTTGTTCAGAATTAAAAACTGAGTAGGCTTGCAAAATTTCAAAAGCCTAGACATACTTTTACTTTCTTCTGCTAAAAAATTCAACACGCACAAAAATGAATTCTTCAACACTGTACATTTTTCAAAAAAAGATGAGTTTTTTCTTAGAACTGATTGGGAAATTTAGCAAAAAAAAATTATTTTTCCAATGGCATATGGTTGACCCCCTCTCTCCGTGGTACTGATGGAATGTAGACAGGCCAAATTATTTTTAATTTGTAAAATAAATCCTTATGCAAAGCTTCATCAATTTCTGAAAAAATACCACCAAAATATGCCCTATGCCCCTATATGGTACATACAGGGTACTTCAGAAAAACCAATTTTTTCGATCTTTGGCGGCCCCACTTTGCGAACGCTCAGTGCTCAGTTGAAATTTTGTATAAAGGTCAATTCGATGGCACCATCAATTTTATTATGTAAAAAATGCTAATATGGTTTATAACTGTCGTAGAATATAGGTATCTGTTTAAAAAAATTACACCCCAACATTTAGAACGTAGAGCTCGCTTTGAGTAGGTAAATAAATAAATCGAAATGTTTTTTGATTAAGACATTGACAATTCGTAGAAAAACTCATTGTGTATGTGGGTCGGACATACAATCATAATAAAGTCCTATCTTAGACAAGGGATATTTGTGGTTATTCCGGATAAATTTCTACAGGGTTCGGAGCGACCGGGAAATCCGGGAAATGTCAGGGAAATTTAAAATTACTCAAAAAGTCAGGGAAAAATTAAAATTAAAGAAATGTCAGGGAATTTTTTATTTTGTCTGGAATTTGTCATTATGCGAGTAAATTGATATTTTAATTAATTAAAAATGAATTAAAATAATTTTTTCCAATTAAAAAAATACGATAAAGCCTATCCTGTGGCACATATCAAATCGGGCCAGTGCATAACCGTTGATTGAAGAAGGCTTCCTCCATCGACGGCATAACCCAGTCTCTTCATTCCCCCCTCATCCCGTTGCGCCGTGCGCTAGGCGCAAGGTCACGCTCGCGCCTAACCTAAGAATTTGCACATATTTATTTATGATTTGTCTTCATTTCTGCATATTATATATAGTCGGTCATCGCGTCGGTCAGTGTTTCAGTGTAAAAAGTGGTAACCAAAGAAAATAATTATGGCTCCCAAAAAAACAATATTTAGGTAACCCCTAACCCAGATTGGATAAACCCTTCAATTAATAATGAATGGGCAAATATATTTGAGCCTTTAAAAAGTGACCCATTCTCTGCTTTTTGTAATAAAATTTGCAAGAAAAAATTTAGTTAAGCAATATGGGGAAACAAGCTTTACATATAGTTATGAAAGAAGTACCGGCCACAAAAAAGAGTTGACGTTATTCAAAAAACAAAAGACATTTCGGTAATGTTAAAGCCTTCGCAAGGGAGTGAGACAGTAGTTGACAAAAATAATGACTTTGATACTAGGGCGGAGACAAAAAAAAAACAACATACCTACCAAAAAACAATTCTAGTCTTGTAAAAAATAATTTTTAAGAAAAGGTTTTGGAAGCCGAAATATTTTACCTATCTACCTACCACAAAAAAGTCTGAAAAGATCATTAAAAAAAGCTGAAAAATTGAATTTTGTAGTCAGGGAAAACTTGGAATAGTCAGGGAATTTTATCCAATCTGAAAACTCCGAACCCTGTTTTAGTGTACGCAGCTCAAATTGATCACCACCCTATTCGGCCGCTGTTTTCGCTGGACAATCGGCGCGCGCCGATTCTCCGGTGAAAACAGCGGCCGAGACGGACGTAAACACGGCATAAATCTTTCAAAATTTCGGTTTTTCCCCGGGTTTTCGCGAAGTTTCGATGCCGCAGAAGGTGCAAAATAGGGTGGTGATCAATTTGAGCTAATTCATCTCGATTATAACCAAATATCGCCGTGAAAAAGTCGGGTGTCAAAAGGAAATTTGAAAATTCATTTTCTCGGAAACTATGTCCGACCTCAAAACACTGAGGCCAGATTCGTGTTCAGGGAGTTTCAAGAAAATCACACTACACTAATTTCTATAATTACCAAAAAACATTTAAAATGCCCTATTTGACTAAATAAAATTCGTTAATAATATTTTGTTTTGTTGTTTTATTCTCACTCAAAATGTTTAGGTAAATAGGTAGGTAGGCAAGGTAGGTAGGTAGGAAGGGTAGATACATTTATTACGTACCAGGTATTATTAAATTATTATTATATCTAGTCCTAAATTTACAGCAATAATGACAGCATATTGCATATTAAATTTTTACATGGTGAAGGATTACTGATTTACCAGTGTGATAATATATAAATAAAAAACTGAGTTAAAAATAATTCTTTTTATTTATAAAATATAAAATGAAAATAAAAATTTGTCAACTTAAATTCAGTCTTGGACATCACATTTGTCAATAGATAATATAATAACAAAAATAGCAGCATGAAAATATGACACTAAAAGAATGACATTGTCATGGCCACTGCATGAAATGGGGAAAATAATATTGTTTAGCGCGTTTATCGCGCATGCTAGCAAGAAGTGTAAAAGCTCTGGAAATTACTTAAAATGACTCCAGTATTCCAGTTTCACAAAATGTCCTTGCAGAATTATTATTACAGAAAATACTTGAAAAAAGAGAAACGAAGATGACCTATAGAATAAATGGAAAATGCTAATGATAATTAAGTAGGTATATTTACATAATATAATAAGATGTATTTTATCTCGTATTTTAGATTAAAAATTAACTCCAAATCCTAGTGCACAACCACAACCGCCAATAAATTAAGTATTTTGGATTGCATGCAAAAAGTAGTAGTCATTTATGCAGACCATAATATATGCATAAATCTTCAAAAGCTGATAACATTATTGGAAATTGACAGAAACTACACCCTTCTCAATCTCAAATTGGGAATAATCAATTTCAAATTATGGGAATGAACAACTTCAAATTGAGAATAGTCAACTTCAAATTGGGAATAATCGATATCAAATTGAAAATCAACAACTTCATGTTAAAAAAACACTTATCAACAAGAACAAGTCAATTTATCAACTAAAGTTTATAATATTATTATTAAGCAACATTTTACTTACTATTACATGAAAGTAAATACACATAACTTTATATATACCTACTTATTAAATTAAAATGTCATACTTGGCATATTTAAGGCATCTGGTATGTACATTATTATTTATCATTTATTAATTTTTATTTATCTTTTTTTTTTTAATTTTAATTTATCGCAAGTTAAATTTCGCTTATAGAAATTAGAAAGTATAGGTAGTGCAAAATAACATATAAATAATACATTATAACTCTAGCGAGTTGCACCAGATGTATTAAATAGATGGCAAAAATATGATATTTTAAATTCAATATGTAGGTATTGTGCGTATTTATACATAGATATAAAGTAATTAAAATATTGCTTAATATATGTAGTTGTTGATTTTCAATTTAATATTGAATAATATTCCCAATTTGAAATTGTTTTTCTCAATTTGATATATATTGACTAGTCCCAATTTGAAGTTGTCTTCCCAATTTGAAGTTAAAAAGCTATAGAGCAGAGATTACCTACATTAGAAGACATTGTTCGGATCTGTTCTAGATTATATTAGGTATATATAAATTTTTTATATATATATATTTATTATAAACTTTAGCAAATTTGCATTTTAATCTACAATTTAATTAGGTACTATAAGTCGTTATGTCGTGCTGGCAAAACTTAAGAGTTTAATTGTTACATTTATTAGACTTTTCACTTTTTCATAATTAAACTGTGGATTTTGCCAACAAATACGATTTAGTAACAATAATAATAGTATTTAAATGTATAGGAGGAGCTTTTCAAATAACCCGCCATTTGTGCGCGTGTATACCTATAATATACGGACCTCCGATCAGAGGACATACGGACCCAAGAACGTTAAATGGTTTAACGTTCTTGATACGGACCAACTTTATATTACAACATAACAGTCCTGTGGTGAGAAGTTTGTTACGCCCATGGAATCTATCCCAAATTATTTATCATTCACAAAATTATTTAATTAAAAAAAAATTTGTTAAGAAGTTACGTTATTATTGTTCTCTCTTATTCTCCCAATCCAGGAACTCTTGTAGCACCAAATTTCAGATCAGCAGCGTGATTATTTTGGTAGATAGACAGAGAGAACTTCAAAACCCTGTATTTCAGAAACAAAGAACTTTAATAAAAAAATTTAATGCACATCAGCAATCTTTTGTCTATGTTTAATAAAGATACCTATGTTTATATATGAGCAACTTAGGGTTCCTTTATTAGGAGAGTGGTTGCAATTAACGATCAACGAATCAACTGTCATCATCAAATTTCAATTGGTTTTGCATAAAAGTATAGTGACTCAGAGGTATAGCAAAAACCATGTGGGAGGTTGCCTCATAGGCTTGCAAGTAAATTTTTGAGAGTAATCAAAGCAGTATGAAAATTTGACACTAGAACGTCATTGTCATTTTAACTACAAAATAATTCAAGAAAATCTGTGCATTATAATAATTGTATAGGTACGTTGCATCTCACCAAAGAGTGCCTATGTCAAAACTATAGTATATGTGGTGCAGTGCGCATTTAGGAAAAAAGTAACTCTGAGATTAATTGTGTAAAATGATTCCAGTATCACAAAATGTTCCGCAAAATTAGTAGGTATTATAGAAAATTGCAATGAAGAAGCCCTATAGAATAAATGGAGATGAAATCAATATAGTATCATTTGCGGGAATGACATATACATAATATAAGGTATAGGTTGTAACGGAATTTTTATTTTAAAAATTCCATTACCACGTCTAAATAATAATGCATCGTTATTTGTAAGATAAATCACAATTTTGGATTTAAATTTATTTCTTTTGGAATGTGTGCTTCCATCTAGCGGTGAATAGATGCATTAGTGGAAGTACAGTGATTTTTTGTGCATCGAGTCAAAGGTATGTTCCAACATTTAGCACTAAGGTGATTAGCAAGTAATCTGCTACGTATTTGTTGATGTCACTTGTTCAGTTCAGAGCAAATATTTTCTGCGAGTCTGGTTCCATGCCCTGGGCGGGAAGCCATCGTGAAATTTTAAGTTTTTGTTTGCTCTATGATCAGATGGCCAGATGACCTCGACAAATGCGGCGTCGTGATTGGTTGTGTTACGTTTTATTTTTATAATGCAGGATCTTTCAAAACTACCTGGGAGATACGTCTCGCTTCTCTTTCCGATTGAATCTTTAGCGTGAAGTGTCCGGCAGGTATCTGGTGATAGCAGGAAGGCTGTGTGTCCCGATTTAATTATCTCCTTTTATGGGCTTCCTGTTATCTCCATTTGGAAATATTGAGTGCTTATACTTTGTGGTATAGTTTGGTTCAGCGGAATAAAACCGTATTTTTCTGTTTTTCATGTGAAATCTCGACCTGGCACACCTGGAGTTTTTTTGGAAATTTGGGACCAGGTGACCATCTTGGCGTTCAAGGGCGACGCGTGGGTTTTTTCGGAAAACCTCTGGATCTTTAAGCGTTTTGAGCAGGGCACGGGAAGGTGGACACAAGTACCAAGTGAGTTTCATTTAAAATTATTTTTATTATACTTCTTTGAAAACACCTTATTGTCATCTGTTTTAGCAATAATGAAAGATGGGGTTTTTCGAGCTAGCGCACGGAAACAGCGCACTTTCCGTGCGCGGAATAAAAATACCGAATATATGGCTTTAAAATAGAAATATACAGGAAAGTAAACTAAATTTAAGAAACTCTATATGCTCCCTGATATTTAACATGTACCTATTTTGTATTTTAATTCGTAAGTGTTTCAATATTTAGATACATTTCTGTAATATTTTTGACGTTTTATTCACCTTATCTGACAATAACTAATTTACAACAAAGCACCTTTGAAATAATTTGAGAGTAACCATGGAAACGCATCACACATACCAAAGACTATAATATATTGTCTGCATTGTTTATTTTTTGTCAATTAAATTTATTATATGCCGATAAAATGTTTTAAGTTTCCGTTTTCAAAGAAGTATAATAAAAAATATCGTTCATTACATGTCCAGAAATAGATTTTTCCAGACTCTTAATGAAATATACTATTTTATAATTTTGGTAATTTTCCTTCTTTGTTGAAACTCACCTGGGGCTTGCCCCAGGCACGTTTATTCTTTCTGGAGATTTCTCCCAGCTAAATTGCAAATATAAAAGAAGGAATAACCGTGGCTGCCTTTCTGTCCTGTAAAGCTCGGAAGTAAGTTTTATATTGTAGTAAAGTTGCACGTCGCACTTAATATGTACCAAAATAGCCTGACGGAGTTTTTTTTATCTTTTGTAGTAATATCGTTGTTGTTTTAATTATCGTTTACTTCAAATTAGTACAGTCATTTTCTTAATTTGCATCGATCTTTAAACTAACTAAATTTTTTTGTCGTTGATTTTAACTCGCAATCCAGTCAATTAAGTGGTATTATAAGGGTATATTCTGGAATATACATTTGGGGTTTATTAACTATTATATTATCTTAAACTTAAGCAAATTGTGTACTTTTTATAATTATTAATTTTTTTCAAGCATTTTTCTTGTGAATAAACATTTATAAACATTTGACGTCACTGACTGAGAATATATATATAATATTGGCTGTGTCTAATTGCTTCTGAATTTTCCACACGCTCAAAACTGCACAAGGCACGAACACTTCTACGAGCTGCTTCGAGTCAACACACAGGACAGCCTGCAGACCAACCAGCCGATACAGGGTCAGCTGAATTCGGGCCAAAGCCCTGAGATACATGCTAGCCAACCACCAGAGCCTATAACACAGTTGACAGACTGTGAAGCTTGGTGGCAGACAACCTCGAAAAACAGTCCCGGAACCTCGTAAGGAACAAGGGTTCAAGTAAGGTGTTTTGACAAATCGTTCCAAATTTAAACTCGGAACAGTGCAGAACTTTGTTATCTATAGATTTGAGCTTTCGAACTTTCTTCATCAGTCAGTGCCAATTTCGTAAACTTTGACTTTGACCTTTTTTTGTATTATCCAGTTTTCCTCAAGTTAGATTTAAATTTAAACTATTGTCAAGTTTTCAATTTCACTGCTTTTACATAACCTCTATTGTAAATCATCATTTCACAATTTTTACTGTTAACAAAACATTCCTAAATATTTTTTTACCTTCGTAAATAATTTTGAAATGTGTGTTTTATTCCTGGGTTATCAAAAGCGAGTCATATAACCAGTTTTCCTTCACCCAAGGAAAATTGTTGTTAATAAGGTAGGTAGTACATAACCACTATAAGTAACTACATACTTATATATCGTTGACTGACGTATTAATAAAGACTGCTCACGGCTGTCATGTTTGACAGTTCTCTGTCCCACCATGCGCTTCCCGGAGACAAAATACAATGCAAAATACATTGTGGACCATAGGCGCCATCTTCTTTCCGGGACATGAAGCTATAGCCGTGAGAAGTCTTATTAATACGTCAGTCTACGCTAAAATAGTTTCTATACTATCTACTATCTGATTTCAGTATAGAAACATCTAAGAAAGGTAATTGATTATTATTTTCAATTTCTAAGGTAAACTTAATAGAAGGTTAACCTTCAACAACACCTCCTTTCGTGCGCTTTTTAGGTCTTTTTTGTAGTTTAAATGCTCAGACTAATGTTTATTCATTAGTCTGAGTTTAAATGAGCAAATCTGCGATGCCAGACTTCATCTGTCACTGTCGTACCTATTTGTCGTATCTGCTCACAAACATCTTTGTGATTTTTCAAACCTCAATTTGTAAACGTCATTATCTGTCAAACCTGCTATTCTCATCAGCTGGTTTTTAGAATTATAGATTTTACATCCTCTTTCTTCTTGCCCATTTTAATAAGTTTCCTTACAGACAACAAATTAGTCGGAAGTTCTACATAACGTAAAAAATTTAGTTAATCACAACTTCATGTTTTTCTTCCTTTTGCTCTTCGCTATGTTCCTAAAAAAATCTTTCTTGGATGTTAGATGTACACTTGCTCCAGAGACCAGAGCCTTCCTTATTAAATTGAAATTGATCATTAAAAAAAAACCGTGCTCAATGCATTTGTGGTTTTTTGATCATCGATTAAAAGCATGCGACTGGGCCCATAACCTAATGAAAATGAAACACACGTTGGGAGTTTTATGCAGACCATTTATTATTATTTGTTATATCTATAACAACAGTCACAACAGATAGAATTTATTGGTAATAATACAAAAAAAAATGCTTTTACAAGTCACACCAATGATTCCACTCATACAACAAAGTGTAAAATTGTATGAGTCATATATTTAAGACACCACTAAAAAAAAACTAACATTCCACAAAATGGGCGAAGATTATAGTATACCATCAGTTAAAATCAGTAAAATTGTTTGCGAGGTAGTCCTCAACATAATAAAATGCTTTGGATGCCAAATATTGCTTTACTTTTTTCTTAAATGTTTTTTCACCTAGGTGTACAGTGTTACTACAATATTTTTGGTATTAATTCAACATTAACATCTTAAAACCACAAAAATCTGACTCGCTAAATTTCAATTAAATTAATTTCCATTTTGCATAAAATAACAATCAAGATATTACATAATTTATGGAACCCACCCATATAAATTATTTCAAATTTTCCGCCTCATTTAGGGTTAAAAATTATGAAGTGGCTATTTATATGTCCGACGTATATAAAAGTCGGTATACGTCTTACGTTCTCATTGGTGGATTGAGTCACGTGACACATCACCTTTTTTCTACCGTCCGATGGATGATGAATCGGCTTGTTTACTAAGTAGATTGGACGATGTCCAAGATTATTCAGACCTATCTTGTCTCATATTTTATATTGCGTATGCCCTCCTTTTTCGGCGATGGGCGCTGTGGTATGAAAAATGAAGTGGTAATTATTTCCAATGGTGTAACCCACCCCCGATTTTCTTGCAATTTTGGCTACCCCCCGACATTCGGCACCACTTTTTTTCCATAAGGCAGCACGCATCGCTGCCGACTGCCACAATATGGTGCGAATGCCCCCTTCTTTTTTCTCCAAGAAGGAGGGCATACGCTCCTTATTGCAAAGATGCTCGAGAAAAATGCACTTCCGACGGCTTCCGACGTATCTATAAAGTTTACTTCGGACGTGTACGGAGTTAAATGTACGTCCAAAGAAGTCACGTGACTCAACTCGCCAATGAGAGCGCAAGACGTATACCGACTTTTATATACGTCGGACGTATAAATAGCCACTACCTAAAAATTAATAGCCGCCAAATTATTCCCCCCCGATTGGACGTCTCTTTTGCACGGTATAGGTTGCTAGAGGTATATGGTTTCGGCGTACCTAAAGTTAACTGTCAAGGCAAAGGGTGGGTATGGATGGAGTTGGTTTCTTGCTGATAAGACGGCACATTTTCATTCCCAGCCTGAAGAACAGAGTTAGTCGTCAAGGGATCAGCCTCAGCAATAATGTATCAACAATGATCTTCTGCTATTTATTGACTTTTTTTTCAGATCTTTTCGATGACAAATTGATAGGTCGAGGCAAGTTTGTGCTCAAAGACATACCTATAACATTATATGTCTTTGTTTATGGTAGGTATAGCTGAAACAAAAAAGAAGTAGGTACACAACCATATAAAAAATATTTTTATTTCTGACCGGGATATTATAAGCTTATATCCTCATAGTTACGTTATCAATAAAGAGGGTCATAACTCCCTTGGGACATTATAGATTCTATAATTCCCTCTACCTTTCACAAGTAAAAATAAAATAAACAATGCTAATATACATATATGTGTATATATTTATGAAATGAAAACTGAACATCGGTCCTAATTAAGGCCCTTGTAATATCAACATTTTTTCCGTTTTAAAAATGAACAATATTTTATTGAAATCGGTCAGAAATAAAATTATCTATGCACCACGGGAATTATTGGGCCTTAATAACCTCAGGCAATTGCTGTCCCTCGGGCCGGAGGCCTTCGGGATGCAAACTTTGCCATCGGTAATTAAGGCCCTTATAATTCCCTTGATACATAAATAACTATTATTTTATAGGAAGTGGCTATTTATACGTCCGACGGATACAAACGTCAGTATACGTCTTGCGCTCTCATTGGTCGATTGAGCCACGTGACACATAACCTTACTTCTACCGTCCGATGGATTATGAATCGGCTTGTTTACTAAGTCGATTGGATGATGTCCGAGATTATTCAGACCTATCTTGTCTCATTTTCTATTGCGTATGCCCTACTTTTTCCGCGATGGGCGCTGCGGAATGAAAAATGAAGTGGTTATTTTATTATTTACAATGATGTAACCCACCCCCGATTTTCTTGAAATTTTGGCTACCCCGACGATGTCGTGGGCATCGCAGGTGGCGAATGTCGGGGGGTAGCCAAAATTTCAAGAAAATCGGGGGTGGGTTACAACGCCGAACGTCGCATCGGACGAAAATACGGGGTACTTACCTAGCCAAAATTTCAAGAAAATCGGGGGTGAGTTACACCATTGGAAATTATTACCACTACTTTTTTCATACGGCAGCGTCTATCCCCCAAAAAGGAGCAGTGCATACGCTCCTTATTGCAAAGATGCTTGAGAAAAATGCACTTCCGACGTATCTGAATATTAGTTTACTTCGGCTTCGGATGTGTACGGAGTTAAATGCACGTCCAAAGAAGTCACGTGACTCAGCCCGCCAATGACAGCGCAAGACGTATACTGACGTTTGTATCCGTCGGACGTATAAATAGCCACTTCCTATTTTATATACCTATAATTAAAAATTTACAAGAACAAGGGAAATACTGAAATATTTTTGCTAGTTTATTTTTACCTTGGCAAAAAGCTGCTAGACCTTTCAACTTCGCTATCTGCAGGATCAAGATGAGCCTTTGACAGGAAAAAACAAACTGAGTGGCTCGGCTAACAACTGAGCTAAAGTTCTCAGTGTAGGGGCAAAAGGAACACGGCTAATAACATGAATCGTGCTTTTAACTTTCAACTTCAACAATAAAAACCAATAAACAGATAACAAAGACTAAATAATTTAAAACAAAACGACAAAAGAAAATCTGAACATCCCACAATAGAGATTAGTTGTGAAGTCGGCCGCCAGAGCCAGAATGTGTGTGTCGCTTCTCTTGAATGGCTGCGCATGCGCAATTCACTTTTCGAACTTTTCACGGTGTCGGCATTTTCGAACTTTTCTCGGTCGGCGTAATTTCGAACATTTCACGTTTCGAACCATTAACGGTGCCGGGATTTTCGAACTTTTCACGGTCTGCGTATTTTCGAACTTTTCTCGTTTCGAACATTTCACGTTTCGAACCATTCACGGTGCCGTGATTTTCGAACATTTTGCGGTCAGCGCATATTCGAACTTTTCTCGTTTCGAACATTTCACGGTCCGCGTATTTTCGAACTTTTCACGTTTCGAACCATTACCGTTTCGAACCATTACCTTTCGAACATTTCACTTTTCGAACCATTTACGCAATACCTTCAGTGGTCCACTCTCGTTTGCCGCGATGTGCGGATCGAGAGATCGGTTAGTCCATAGACAAACCTTTTATTCATTTCTCTATGGGTTAGTCCGACCATAAAATGGCGGTGCCACGGTAGTGTCTCGTATTCCTTGTGGTGGCAGTAGGCAGGAGGGGGCTTCCACATAAGAGCTAGAGAATAGAAAAAAATATATTGACCTGGTAGAAGCGAGGAAGATAACCATTTTGATCTCACAAGAGATAAAATAGGTACAATCCACGATACACTTACCCACGGTATGTCATTGCGCATCTTGTGACGTCAGTTGCGAATCAGAATTTAAATTGTTCCATATGTTTTACACAGCATAGATACTTTTTCATGGGTTTTTGCTTATTCCTTTTAAATAAATGTTGTTAAAAATATGTAGAATTTATTACTAAAGTCTATCCAAGTTATACAGAGGCAGCGGATCAAAACATTGGCCACCACGAGACTTATATATTCTCTTATTGGTCTGGCCGTCATAAAATGTCAAGTGTTTACGCGGCGAGCAGAATGCAGGGCCGGCTCTTCCCTCAGTCGAGTTTCCTGCATATTTTAGATCGGATCGCGAGCAGTATATTCTGTAAATTTATTTGCTACTTCATATTTAAGGAAATTTATAAAGATCCACGAAAGGTAAAAACACAATTTTTAGAACTTCTAGAAGAATTAGTTCAGAATTACAAGCCACTGGGATATTAGTCAGGCCCTGGTAATCGATCGCAATGCGGTCATGTGACTTTGTTTATATCTACTGCCGGTGTAACTTGGTTAGACTTTAGATAAATTAATGAATATTCTGTTGATAAAAAAACACATTTAATTTGATACGCTGACTGCACATCCCGGCATTTTTGGCTTATTTCAAAGCACTATCGAGCTGGACTGACGATCAGTCAGTTGTTTACACTTTTTTTTCTTGACACATTAAACTGTAAACTATAAAAAATCGTAAAACACAACCGCAGCCGCTGCATTATTTAGAATTCGTGATTCGCAAATGACGTAGATGCGCAGAGTTGCCTTGTTTTTGGTTTCGTTAGTGACATACCGTGGGTAAGTGTATCGTGGGTACAATCAAGAAAGTCAAGAGCTGGACAAAATAACCCATCAAAGACAAAAGCTGCGCATAATACTATGAAATGCTGAAGGGTATAGAAGTAGTATGACACAAGTCAGACGTGCACTGCAAGTGCACGCCATTGTTGTATCCTCCGTTTAAAAATGGAGTTTCTGATTTTTTAAGAGATGAGCATGGATAGTGGTCGTAGCTACCGAATCCTATAAAACGAACAAAACAACAACAACAATAAACTGTAATCTGGGAGTCCAGAGTCCACTCTCGTCTGCCGCGGCGGGCGGATAGAGAGATCAGTTAGTCTGACGACAGTCAATATCTGGACGAAATAACGTATGCACGCCCTCAGAATTAACGATATTTTTACTAAGATTCCATAAGAAGAGAAAAGCCGTATAATAATATCAGAGCATTTAAAATATATGCTCTGATAATATCAAATACCTACTGAAGGGGAGAAAGGTGGTATGACATAAGTCCGACGTGCACGTGCGCGCCATTTTGTTCCCCGAAGAACAAAGAAAGGTCCTGATTTTTTATGGGACGAGAATGGATAATGGTCCAAGTTATCAAATCCAATAAGACGAAAAAACAAACAAACAATGTGTAATAACCATCGAATTGATAAGTACAATGGAAGTCGCACAGGTACCACTTTCATTGTTGTTTGGGGCAGCCAACTCTAGAGAGAGATAGGTTTCAAATGGCAATAAGTAAGACAAGGCCGCCTAATGAACATGTCAGCTGATTCGGGCAAAGGAGGTATATAGGGATGTTACATATTACATATTAATGGGCGAATTTAATGGGCATGTTCGTAATTCTCTTTATTGTATGATCTGTATTCCGAAATTCGGGGCTTGTTTGTAAATGTAAATATTTGTAAATGTAAATATTGCACAGAAAAAGTAGTGAATTGATTAAAAAAATTACCTACATGGCAATTTTATGTACCTGGAAGTAAACTGAGATAAATAAAATACAAATTACAAAATAAAAGTTTATTTTAAAATAAAGGCGGCAAAATATCTAGGATAAGGTATACATTTTCAACTTTAATTACTTATCTTAATTGATTTATTAATTTTAAAATTTAATTTAATAGGAAAAGCATGTAAGACAGGTAGCTTTTACTTAGCTTTTTTATATAATTTTTAATGTTTAGGCATCTAACAAAAATAATTACAAATAATTACCTTTTAGAGGGACCAGAACCTCAAGATTAATTCCATCTTTGACTACGAAGAGCTAGGTTCATTAGCACAATATTTTGCCAGTTTTTCCCTTGATAGTTTCTATCATGACCGGGAAAATAAAAAACTGTAGTAATTACATACTTTTTAAGTTTGCGCTGCCCAAAATTATCTATGAAATTGCTCTCAATAAATTGTTGACTACAAATGCAAGTAAATACTTGTAGACAATACAAAATTTTTCCTTTTTATTGCTGCAATCCACTTGTCTCTAATATCACCTTATCTTTTGGAAAACTGCAAAGTTATTAGCAAAGATTTTTAAGACTAATTTCTTAATAACTTCGTAGTAAATATTTATACAGAGTGTCTCACTTAAGAGTGAAACAACCTTATAACTTCTTTAATTCCAGAACGAAATTTTTACCAAGGGTAGATGGCAAAAAAATCAGTTGTCTACATCAAAGTTAAAGCCACCTGCGATGCCACAATTGAAGCTAAAAATCCGAAAGCCATATTAGGCTTTTTTTTTTCAAAAAAATGTAATTAAAAAAGTTGCCCAGAATCGATCCAGAACCCTAAATCAAAAATTTTGTCAAAATCAAAAAATATTAAATAAAAAAATATTAAGTAAAAATTAAAAAAAAAATAAAATTTGTTTTGTAGCTATTAATTTTATTTTGAAATGATTACTTTTTGAAAACAACTAGCCTTCAAAACACCCATGGCACACTTTTCTAAACGCAGAAAATTCTTAAATTGCTATTTTCGGACTTTAATTTTTTTATTCAATATTTTTTGATCTTAGCAAAATTTTGGATTTAGGCTCCTGGATCGATTCTGAACAACTTCTTTTATTATAGTAATTTTTTTTGAAAAAAAAAGTATAATATGAATTTTGGATTTTTAGCCTCGATTGTGACATCGCAGGTGGCTTTGACTTTGGAGTAGGCAACTAATTTTTTGGAAATAAGTAGGCCACAATGCCATCTACCTTTGGTAAAAATTTCGTTCTGGTCGGTTAAAAATTAAAGAAGCTATAAAGTTGTTTCACTCTTAAGCGAGACCCTCTGTATGTAGTAGGTATTGGATTTATTAAAAACCTAAAAAAATTAGGAGGATTTTTTTGTTTCAACAGAAATGATTATTGGAAATCAAGTAAGTAGTTCTTGTCACAATATTATTGTCTATTGTGTTCGCAGCTAGCATAAAAAGTATTTATTATGAAATTTCGTTAGAACATAAATGATACCAGAACATCCCCAAGCAGTTATGTAGGTCTTTATATTGTGGAGAAATTTTCGGCCAGAAACCAGAAACTAATGTTATATGGTACACGAATTGAGTCGTTGCCTTAAAAATATAATACGGACTAAAATTGAAAATATGGTGAAAGCACTGGGAAACATGAAATTAATGAGCAATGTGCAGGTAAAATCACAGAAAATATACGTTCGCGTAGCGTATATTTTCTGTGGGTAAAATATTTGGGATAAGATCTGTCCGCACTTCTCTGTGCTAAAATATAAATTTAGATATTTTTATTTCGAAAATAGTAATTATAGGTGTACCATAATGTTGAATCTATGTGCTACTATAAAGGGGCTTCGATTATAACTTTAATTATTTTATTGATACCTATTTCAAAACGTATAATGTAGGTAAAAATTTTCAAATTTTATCAAAAATGATTCTACCTTACTATTAGTAGTTCTAACCAATATCTCGAATGCCACGAAAAAGACCGAAAAATTTAGGATCAAATAATATAGGTGGCTGACCTAGTTTTTTTATTTAGATAATAGATCTTGGATATATTTTCAAATTAGCGCAAATCTGTAGCCCAATTTAGATTTTTAGAAACTTAATTGCAAACCCGGTAATATTCAATTCAATTTTGTGCATCTCAAGACGTGTGTATGGAGAGGTCAATTTTAAGTAGCGCTTTTTGGGAGGTTGGGCAACTTCTTATAAGTTCGATGCTGCAAACCAGTTTGACACCAGCGGCGTAGAGACAATAAGGCAGCAGTCTAAAAAGAACTTATGTATAAAAAATAAGATTCTGTTTTAAAGTTTTTGTTGCACATTTTTAATCTTTTTAATGAACTGCATTAAGTACCTTTACATTTAGTATAATAGTATAATACTATAGTATTTAAATAAATAACATTTGAAGTCCAACATTTGAAGGAGTTTATTAACGTTTCCTGTAATAAAGCTGAGAAAATGCAAATAAAATAGGCAACCTACCAACATAATTTAGAAATCTCGCCGAAGCCTTAATTCGTCGTGGTATATAATCGGATAATTTATATGTTGTTACCTCATAAACCAGTTAATTATATATCAATTATTGAAATTATTGAAACCAACGACTTCTTCACCTTTTTTCGTGCACATTTCGCCTTACAAACTTCGATCAGAAATGTTCCGAATCACCGTTGTGGTCCGTGGTCCAGCAGCCACGTTCCTACACCTGAATGTCCGAATCTACCTGCACGCCTTTGCCTTTCGTAGGTAATGTTTACAAGAGACCCGAGGGCATCCAGTGCGAGGCGAAAACCCTAATGTCGCCGTCGCAACAAACGTGAAAACGTGGTGGACTTGAGTGGGAAATCGGGGGGATAATGACGTGGGGGCAGGTGAAAATGCGGGGTGCTGATAGACGTGAGACGTGCCAATAGTTTCCGAGGAATGCGGCCGAAGCAGGTGGAGCACCTGGTGGAATGTTTTTGTGGACGAGCAGACGGTAATAAAATAGCTTTAGTAACCAAAATATTGCATCGGGGCAAAACACATTCATGGCTTTTATTATCGCTTTAAAAGTGCAACCCAAGAAATGTGTGGACCTCACTCTTATTTATATAGATGGTCATTAAATGCGATTTTTTAGATTAAGTAAAGTTGATAACCTACGGCATGTACTATTCAATTACTATTAGGTATTGCCCTGAGGCAGGATTCACGTACGTCTCTTATAATATACTTAGTGAAGTGCTGGGTCCTTTTCTATTGAAAAAAAAAAGAAAGTTACCTTATTTATGATAAAAAAATTTATTAAACCTTTTGTTAAAATAGTGAATATTTTAGGAAGTACAGGAAAATTTTCATACTTTTTGTTCACTCTGAATATAGGTACATTTTTAAGATTTTACCATATTTCATAAATAGTATAGTAATTATCTATGACCATTTCCTTAAGTAAAGTATGTTACATCCGACTATATACCTATGCCCCCAGTTCTTAAGAAATTTTTTGAAGAAATGTCCAATAAGTAGATATATTGTTATCCTCAGAGAAATAATGCTTATTTCTCTGAGATATGTTATCTAGAGATAGTTTTTTGAGTTTTTAATAGATACGCTGATATAGCATTATGTGTAGGTACATACCTACCTATATTGTAAAGCACAAAAAAATATATTTTACATACTTATGATTCTAGCTGGGCAAGTATTTATCATTACAAATACACTGGTTTAATCTCGAGCTTGAAATTTCACATTTAAAAATTCGGTTGAAAAAATCTCTACAAATAAAGAAGTTATGCGAAAAAGACGATTTTTTTAGAGAATTTTAACACCCCGTATATCAAAAACGAAGAATTTTAGGACACGTGTGAATCTTATTGCAGTATTATTGTTCAGCAATTTAGAGGTTTGATTATTTATTAATTTTCTCGTCTTTTTATGTAACCACAAAATGAATGAAGAAATAAAATAATTTGTAATGCTTTTTTTTGTGTCCAGAACATTTTTTTCTGGTTCACTTGTCAAGTAGCGTCCTTGTAAAATTTTTTGCACTTCATTCATGAATATCGTTTTTTGTGGTTGTTTATTATTTCTTGCAGATCTTGTCTAAAGCAGGTGTATTTTCGTATAAAAAATAATTGTGGAATAACATTATGCAACATGCAATATTGTACAATAAAAATGAAATAATATAAGGTGGAATCGTTCTTGTGGCTGGGCAAGTTTAAATTTACTTTATCAAAGATCGATGGTATCTATGAACTGTTGCGCAAATAGCATATTTTGACTTTTAAACACACCTAAGCAATTGTTATATAATTATTTAGTAGAGGATTGAACTGGGGATATCAATAGTTAATCAGAACAGGAACCTTTCAAATATAGCCCGTAATTTTTATATATTTTTATAAATTTCAGCTGAAAATATTACTTCGCTACCTCCTTAATGGAACAAATTTTTTTTTCTGTTGTGTGTCATGACTGATTCATGTTTTTTTATAGACTTAGATATAAATTGCTTTACTCAATGCTATAATAGATTTCGGTTACATTTGGAAATTAGTGAACATATATTTTATACAAGGCATATTGCTTGTATTTATTTCCATCTCCTGCTAATGAAATTCCTATAGAAACCAACCTAAGTATGTACTTAGCTGCTGATAGCTGCTCGATATTATTATACAATGTGGATACAAATTGTGGAATATTTCTTATATATTTCTTAAAATATTCCTCATATCAAAAACATGCATGTTTTAATAAAAGTGTTAGGGGAAATTATTTCTTTTTTAGTACTTAGTAATAATATATAATAATAATAATAATTTCCCCTAACACTTTTATGAAAACATGTTTATGATATGAGGCACGGGCGTAGCCAGGATTTAGTTTTTTTGGGGGGGGGGGGTTAGTTTGAGAAGTAAATAAAACAACAAAAATATACTTACATGAAATTTAATATCTATATATTCATCCGAAAAACTACGACATATTTATAAAGTTCTTAACTTTAAATGAAATGGATAAATTAATTTCGTTCCTCTGCGCTAAATCTAAAACCATTAAAGAAGAAATCTTCGGCTTTTTCTTTTAAATATATCCACTACTTCATCTGCATGAATTTCTGTTCCATAGTGAATGTTCATTATCCATTAAGTCTGTTTTCACTTGTAGTGTTTCGTAAATAGTTTTTCAGTCTCCTTAGGCTCGAGAAAGACCTTTCTGGGGTAGCAGTGGATACAGGAATGGTAGCCAAGATTTGTAGTAATGTGTAAATATTAGGATAAAGGTTTTTATCGCACATATCTAGGCATTCCAAACTAGATTTCGGGGTAGGCAGTCTTCTTATCAGCATGCAAGGTAGCTGAAGCTTTGATAGCTAAATCCAAATTTGTTTCTTTATTAGAAACCCCTTGACCTTGACTACACCACTTTTTCCAGTAGTCCATACCTTTAAGTTTATCACCCTTCCTTTTTTTCCCCTCCATTTTTCGACAGTAATAATGATTCACGTATCTATCCTTAACAAGGTCATCGAATAACAGCGCACTAAAATTACTCACTTACACGGTACACTTAATTCTCTTCACTATTCGTTCACCACATTTCACTTTTATTCGCTTCGAGTTCGCATGGAACAATACTGCCGTAAGCGCGGTCACGCGCCGCGGCGCCGCTTATATAGCAGCCCAGTAGCCGTCCAGAAACTTCCAGGAACTTCCACAAAGTTCCGCTCATTTCGACCGAGGGGCGTGGCGAATAATCGAGAAACAACGCAAAGGGTCCCTACAATACAAAATAGTTCGGCTGCAACTGCGTCTGCCTCTCGTCAAAAGATGGCGCTAGGCGCTACTATTACTACATAATATATTCAAACGTAATAATAATTTAACTCTTCACTCTTCGTATTTTTTCGGTATAATATTAGGTAATATTTTGCTTATTTCGGGGGGGGGGGGGGGGGTTTGAACCCCCGAAACCCCCCCCTTGGCTACGCCCGTGCAATATTCCACAATTTGTATCCACACTGTACACCGTCAGAAACATCGTAAGTTTCTAACCTCAAAATTCAGGCCGTTGAGATGGCAAGGCCAGAAGGCGCCAGCCCGTCGTCAAGTGGGTGGGAACTGCCGCCCCCCCCTCCTTCGTCAGTGGGTGTGGAACCCCCCGCTTCATCGACAGCTTCGGAACAACACTGGACTGGGGTGGACCATCTTTCTGGCCCTCTAAACCCGCTCTGTATCACCGATGCTGGGCATGAGATACTTCGACCCAAACCTCGGAGGTAGGTGTAGCTTTCTATCATAGAAAATGTGTCCGTTTTCAAGGGAAATCCTATAGACGTCGGTTTTCGTGATAGAGAGTGCTAAAATAAATGTTTTAAAGAAAACTTTGGTTGTATTTATCATATTAAACACCATTTTCAATTACGTGTGGAACCCAATATCTTGGAATCAAACTTTTGATCAACTACAATAAAATCAATATCTAATATTAACAACACAAAAACTAACAAATGGAAAGAAATAATTATTTAAAATGTTCAAAATAACCACCATCTTATGAAATGCATGTTTGCGTTTTCTGAAACAAATAAATTACGTTTTCTCCACGACCATTCGTGAATGTAAGTATTCTAAAATTATTTTTAATAATAGAACTTAAAAATTCTCACTCTAGAGCGAGATGATTTATTATTCTTAAATACTTGCTTCTCGAGTGTTTTGCATGTATTTCTAGGATCATAATATAATTTTTGTAATCTATTGCACATAAATAAACAATATAATAATAGGGATACTAATATCTATTTCGTACTAATAATAATAAATCATTGCATTATTTTATATATTTTCATTCCATAACAAGACAATGAATGAATATACTACGCTAATCGAACTAAACACAGCATAATATTAGAGTGCCATGAATTTCAAGACTGTCAACCTCGCTGTCAACAATAGCGGTGTGGGGGTGCGCGTCATAATAAGTATTTTCGAACGTGTTTTAAGTTAAATAAAATTAGTGAAAAATCGAGTGATTTTGATATGGAATTTGATAATACTCCACCTGAAATTACATTCACGAATGGTCGTGGAGAGTAGTAGATTCTGATAATCGTGCGGTTCCTCACGCTCGCTAACGCTCGCGTTCGGAATCTTCCACTCGTATCGAATTTTTCATTCTAACCGAGTAACAGAATGTATTTTCTCCACGACCATTCGTCAATGTACCTAATTATTCACCACGACCAGAAAGTCAAAAAACAATTAATGGCACTCTATGCTGTGGTTAGTTCGATTAGCATATTCATTCATTGTCTTGTTATGGAATGAAAATATGGGTGTTAGTAAATAAGTGCGACAAACTTTAAGGGGTTATTCTACATGAAAAAATGATGACAGTTTGCTATATAAACGTAGGTCCGCAAATGCTTCGTTTCCGATATACAGGGAGTCAAAGTTTAAAAAAAAAAAGATAATTTATTTGTTATAGTTATGCGCACCTAACTAAAAATGTTTTATTCGAGATATTTTTAATTTCATTTGTTGTTTTGATTTATTGCTGCTGTATAGGATAGGTTTTTGATATTGTTGTAATAGAAATTAAAAATACGCGTTATGTTGTTTTATTTTTTTGCATAAAAATGGCGGCCCCTGTGAGAAAAAGGTAAGAGAGCTTTTTTGTCACTAATTAAACGAGTATTTTAAAAATAATTTTTATTTTAAATTATCTCAGTGGCGTATCATTTATTTTCTTAAAAATATCGAGGCCATTACCCTACGCACGCCACTGATTAACATACAATTTTTAATCGGGTGTCAAAAAATGCGCTTTCTAGTCCTCTTAAAACCCACCAAATTTCATTTGAATATCTTAATCCGTTTCAGCGCAATAAATAAATTATCATTTTTTAAAAAACTTTGACTCCTGTATGTCGGAAACGAAGCATTTGCGGACCTACGTTTATAGCAAACTGTCATTATTTTTTTATGTAGAATCACCCCTTAAAGTTTGTCGCACTTATTTACTAACACCCTGTATAAAATAATGCAATGATTTATTATTATTAGTACGAAATATTAGTATCTCTATTATTATATTGTGTATTTATGTGCAATAGATCCTGGAAATACATGCAAAACACTCGAGAAGCAAGTATTTAAGAATAAATCATCTCGCTCTAGAGTGAGAATTTTTAAGTTACCTATATTATTAAAAATGATTTTAGAATACTTACATTCACGAATGGTTGTGGAGGAAATACAGTCTGTTACTCGGTTGGAATGAAAAAATTCGATACTCGTGGTTCTTCCACTCGTATCGAATTTTTTCATTCTAACCTCATTACAGAATCTACTATTATCGTATCGTAATCAGATCTATGTTTAAAAGTAAGAAACTGTAATAGTATACACTTAATTTGGTACAGCCTGTATAGAAACATTCCGTGTTGAAATTCAACTTCAAAGTTGCATGCAAATATATAGGTATGTATATTTTGACATAGCGCAATGTATACATTAAGTCTGACTTCATATTCGAATTTCCCGGAAAATTATATACAAAATTAGTTTTAGAACTATAAATTTATACCTTACCTTATCGTTGACACTCTATATATTGTACTTATCTATACGTGTTTAATGTTATCTGATTTAAAATATCTAACTACCCAACCCAATCTCGTTTATGGTATTGCAACTCAAATTTGAATTACTAAAAGAGAAACAATGGAAATTGCATCAAAAGAATCATCTGCAACATCTGAAGTCTGAAGCCTATATATACTGCTAAATCAACAGCAATAATAGTCTAATCATTAGAAAAATAATCCATTTTAAAAACGAAGTAATACAAGCAAGGAAAATTGTATACGTATTCTCTGCGAGTTTCTTATTGAAATTCTATAAATTCCTAACAAAAAAGTTTGTGCTCGTTCAAGGGTCACACTAAAAAATTATATTATAATTATTATAGCAATAATAGTCTAATCATTAGAAAAATAATCCATTTTAAAAACGAAGTAATACAAGCAAGGAAAATTGTATATGTATTCTCTGCGAGTTTCTTATTGAAATTCTATAAATTCCTAACAAAAAAGTTTGTGCTCGTTCAAGGGTCACACTGAAAAATTATATTATCCAAGGGTGGTACACGTATGAAGATAATTTCTGCATCTACCTATACGGTTGGTTCAACAAAAAATGGCAATAATAAAATTTGTAGATAATTGCAAGACACGCGACTTTTATTTCAACAATTTTGGACGGTATTTTGGAAAAAAAAATAAAAATCCCATTTTGGCCGATATTTCCAAGATGGCGGCTTGAGCACAAACTTTTTTGTGGGGAATTTATAAAATTTCCACGAGAAGCCGACAGAGAATACGTATGCAAATTTCCTTTCTTGAATGACATTTTTTTCCTGCAAAATTTATAATGCTTTAGACTATAATTATTAAATTAATCCTACTTTAATTATATCGCGTGAACAGTTTTCGCCGATGTAATGTGAGAAGATTTCAGAGCATCGCTTAAAGAAAGTTTCCTTTGAATGAAAGTCAGGGAATATTAGGAGACGCATTGTTTTGAAAAGATGTCGCAATGCAAGGTTACGGGACGGTCCCAAGCAAGTTCATTAACACCTACTTGACTTGGCTTTTGAGGATTTGGAATTATTGTACACATGCATGATATTATGAGGGTATGCTGGAGAAGAAATATTAATTGTTTCAGACCGAAAAGGATGGATTTAGAAATTTCATTTAGAGCATAAAGAGTGCTTCTAACCTATTTTGTTTCAAAGAAGCACAAACATGGCATCAAAAATGAAAAACAAAGAACTTCTTGTTGAAGATACGATGAATAATGCTCAAGAGTATCAATCCTCAGATAACTAAGAGTCTATAAATAGCATACCTTCCTATGTTTTCTAGAGTTCCTGATCTAGGACCAATCTAATACGAGATATTTTGACTTGGGGTCATCTAATTGTCTGGAAACTACCTACCTACCATTCCTCGACATGATTGATCTCGACTACCGCTCCACTCATCAAACAAGCTCACTTTTTGCTAATCAATGACGGTAATTACCATATTTTTGCTTCTGGAAAAAGTGAAAACTCTCCGGTCTCAAGGCTGAAGAAAAGTAAATCGAAAAACAATGCTGGGAAGTGGTTATTGTTAATAACGCAAAGATTAGCCGTGTGCCATTCACAATGCCGGCAATCTTCTACATTATTTTTAATGTTGCTTTAGAGAGTGGTCGCCCTGTTATGATCAAGGTACTTTAGAACGAGCGGTCGTCCGGTATGAGTTGCGACAAAAACTGCAAGTGCGTGCTTTGCCTTGAGTTAAGTGGTTGTGAGAAAAAACTGACAAAATCCGCGAAGAATTTTGAAAATTTTATCATTGGAAACAAACCGGTGAAGTCCAAAAATGAAAAGAAAACATTCACGTTCTTCGGTATGGAAGTCGATATGTCCAAGGAAAGTTTTGAAAAGTTTTCGACGCTGGATAAGCCAAAAGCAACGGACAATGACATACGGAAAACTAGAAATGAATCCTCTGCTAAAATCGAAGAAAAAATCGAGTCAAAACATAAATCTGTCATATACGTCAACGATGAAAACGATAAGCAACTAATAGACAATACAACCAATATAAAAATAAGTGAAAAAATTGACGACCAAATGTCTTTAGATGGGATAGAGTGCAGTAACATTATAAATGTTATCTTCAAAAATACTTATTCTTACGCTACTCAAATTTTAAATGAAATTCAAATGTGCAGTTATGAATACTACTCTGATAATAATAGTAGCGATGATTTTCCTTTGGGAATGGAAGCAGAAATGCTTAAACAATATTTGGAAAACAAAAGGTATCTAGTTTATAAGTCTCTTCACCTTCTGTTCGGCTTTTTCTTATATTTTTTCCATAATTACAATTTTTGCAGGTTATCCAGTAACTCTAGGACAGATCACAACTATCAACAAAACCTAGAAAACAATGATTGTTCAAAATCGATTAGTAAAGACTCTCCAAGAGTGAACACTCCAGCAAACTTACCCCCAAAATCAAATTTTTCGCCCTCCAACTCGGAAAATCAAAATTCAAATGAAAGAATGGTGTCACCCAAGAGAAAAGTTGAACATTTTCAACACTTGTACGTGGCCAACAACGTAAAGACTTCAACGTTTAACGAACAGATTGAAAAAAGCAATTTATCGAATTCTAAGAATAACTTAAACAATGAGTATAACTCGAAATATAATTGTTCTCATTCTGCTATTAGTATGGTACCAGAAAGAGACACAGGACCTAAAATTTCGTCTGGACAAGTCAACGCTGTCGGAAATTTAAGAATTCAAAACCAGAACAACGCAAAATACAACACAGAGCTCAGTAACAGTGACGACCATAGAATGGTTTCAACTAGACAACATCATCACGTCAGCGTTCAAGAACTTAGGATGCAGGTAAGACTAGGAAGTTAAAAATTTAGAAAAAATACACTTCTTCTCTTATTAGGCAAGAGCACAGCACTGTAGTAATAGTTCTTCAGACGAAAATAGATCTTCTGGGCATGCCAGCATGTCCGACACAGGAAACAGCTCTCCAAGAGGCATGCCTAATGGTAACAGTATTCCTACTGGTGCTTTACAGAAACCCTTCAGAAATAAAATTAACGCTCAACATAATAGGGCTAGACACAGAGCAACACCTGCAAGGGTAAGAAGCTTGGATTTATGGTAACAAACTCTTCTAAACTTTTCTTCTAGTTACATGTTCCATGGACTGGCAGTGGAGGTCTCGAAGACATCAAATTAGCCCTCCAGCAACTCACAATGAGGTCACACACATCAACTAGCACCTACTCCAGCGTAAGTGCAGGATCCGAAAGTTCGGAACCCGCCATGCGGCGATTGATGAGGCATTCTTCACTAGAAACAATCAACACAAACATAACGAGTGCTGATGAGTTCGTATGGGTTGATTCACATAATAGATTGGTGGAATTACAACATCTTCCTTGGACCAACCACTGCATTTTGAAAGTCCTTCAATCGGGAAGGTGTCGCGACCACATGAGCAGAGTTAGCGTCGAGACAATCCCAAGACTTTCTTATCTTTTGCAACGAGCACTGGTTAGATTAGGCCGTGAAACCCAGCGGTTGTCTTCAACAGTTGGCATTTGTACAAAACATGACATAACGATTTCACTTAGAATAGTTCTGTGTCCGCCACTAGCAGATTCTTGCATTAAAGCTTGTCTCAGAGCTGCCGCAATGTTAGCAATGTCTGGAGATTGTGCACTAAAGCAAAGCAAGTCTTGTAGAGCCGGACTTCACTTGCATGTTGGTAGATTTCATAGATGGATGGCAGATGTCAACCTTGCAAGGTTCATACATGAGTATTCTGCAGTTTATTTGTGTGCGGGCATTGAGAATTTGTTGGAAGAGATTCTTTTGCAATGCCTACCAAGCGATTCTGACGTAAATTTGACTGCAACACTACTCGAGCACGCCATAGCAAATAATGGAGACCTATGGGGCTTGTTGCAACCATACGCACATTTGAACGCAGGTAGAATCGCATCAGGTGCTTTAGCTTTACCGAGATGGGCTTCAGTATCAAGTGTCGGCTCTTCCAGAGACTCTGGAAGAAGTTCGGGTCCACCAGAACCGTCACTTATGACTACTTGCGTTGGTTCACTCAACGAACTTCAAGATTTGATCGGCAGAATGCATCCAAGGATACCATTGTGCCCGAAAGCAGTTAGATGTTTGTTTTACTTCATGAGGTGTTCACAGTTAGAGCACGGCGATCAAGGTGGTGGCCATGCAATACAAGAACTGTGCTATGAAAGGGCGTATGTTGTTTTACCACCTTTGGTTGAATGGTTGAGGGTTGCTACAGCACATGGGGAACATAGATTTGCTGCTATTATCGACAAAGATGACATCATGCAAGCAGCTAGGATTCTATTGCCTGGTGTAGATTGTCCTGTAAGGTCTCTCGGTGAAGAAGCAATAAAGGTTAGAAAAAACAATGGGAACGATGATGATTCTTTGGAGGCTTGTAGACAAATCCAGGTATAACATAAAAAAGGCTTTGTTAGTGGTTGTGCTAATTGTAGAAATATTTTAGGTTGAATTGGCATTTAGATTGATGCTAACTGGTCGTTCAGAACTTATCCAACAAGCAATACCATTGTTGCCACCATCTTCAAGACTTGATACACTAAACTGTCAAGGACACACTGCGTTGATGTTAGCAGCTATCCATAATGATGACATAGCTCTTATGGTAAGATACAAAATGACCGTGAAAATGTTTTTAGAAACAAAACTATCTTGTAGGCTCTGCTAGATGCTGGTGCTTCAGCAAATGTTGAAACTCCCGCACCAAGCTCGCCAAATTTTACAGCTGTAAATGGCGAAAATCAGTACTGGACAGCATTGACTTACGCTGCCGCTAAAGGTCACGTTAAATGTGCTCGTTTGCTTCTTGAAAGGAATGCTAACGTGGAAGGGGGAGCCGTACCAAGCGAGGAAAAATGTACACTTACTCCCTTACAGGTAAAAATATAATACAAAACGTTCTTGAGCTACTTGATTAATAAAATATTTAATAGGTCGCTTGTGGTAGTGGGAGTGTCGACATGGTATCGCTGCTATGTGCCCATGGTGCCCATCCTTTTATGTCAACTCAAATAAAGGATTCCCTGTGCTATTCCAGCTCGGCACAAAGAGGTTGCTACTGCGCTATATCAGTAACTGCGGCGCATGGTCATAGAGTCATTTTACAAAAATTACTTGCTCAACCTTTGGGTCCTATCAACAAGGAGGTGTTGTCTTTGGAGGAAATGTTGGCAGAGGGTGCTCCCAACACTTCCAGCCCGAGCAGTTCATCTCCGCAATTCAGCAAAATGCAAATCAAGGCACTTCAAGAGGCAATGTATCACAGTGCCGAAAACAATCATTTGGACATCACAGTAGAAATTAGAAGCTTGGGGGTGCCTTGGACGTTACACTGTTGGATGCATTCTCTAGGAGCGGCACACGAAGCTAGACTTGATTGCGTTATAGACCAATTGCTTCAAGATTTCTTGCAAGTTTGTCCAGATGATTACAGTCAGCAGTTCGTTCAAGACTGTTTGCCTCTTCTGTTTAACATCTTCAGATATAGCAAGAAAGAAGGGACTACTCTGCTGCTGGCTGACATCTTTTCGACTTGCTTTGGATGGGAACCAATCAAACCTATTCAAGAATACCCACCAACAACTGCGACTGGTTCTAGGATTGACCCGAAATACGTCAACAATCCAGAATTGAGCGACGTAACTTTCCGAGTAGAAGGAAGATTGTTTTATGCTCATAAGATCGTTTTGGTGACAGCCAGTTCTAGGCTTAGAGCGATGCTCAGTTCTAAATTGTGCGAAGGTGGTCTTCCGACTGTCCAGATAAACGACATAAGATACCACATCTTCCAGGTAGTTATTAGATTCTGTTTGGAAGGTTGTGAAGATGGTTTAATGCTTTCATTTTTAGACGGTGATGCAGTTTTTGTATCAAGGAGGTTGCCAAGCGCTTGAGCCCGCGAATGAAGACATTTTGGAGTTGATGGCAGCTGCCAATTTCTTTCAGCTTGATGGTTTATTGCGGTATTGTGAGAATAGGTGCTCGTCGATGTTGGCTTTGGATAATGTGGTAAGTAGGTATAAACATAAAACTATAAAATGATGGGAGTTTATTGATTTTTTCTATCTAGGTGTCTATGTATATTCATGCAAAAGTATATAACGCAGTGCAACTGTTGGAATACTGTCAAGGTTTCCTGCTTCAAAATATGGTGGCTTTGCTAACGTACGATGATTCGGTAAAGAGGCTACTGTTTGCTAAAAAGTTGCCAAATCACGACGTGCTTGCCGGTTTGCTGGCAACTCTGCAAAATAGAATAAAATCGAGAAGGTCGCAGAATAATGCTTGCAAGATCGCCCAGAACGTCAATAATTGAGCGGTTTTCTCTGTCCATTATCTTTTCAAAGGGATTACACAATTGTAGGTCTCACCAGAAAACCTTTTGTACCGAGTTCGACGGAGCGTAAAATAAAGGCTTAGTCTTATCTCGATATATTTGGGATTTAACTTATTTAAACAGAGCAAGGCGCTGGATGGCTTTTGTCGGAACAGCGAAATGCATTTTACGGACTATACGTCTTTGGTGCTTTACAGTTAGGTTAAGGAGAGAATGCTATATATTTATTTTTTAGAACTCTATTGTTTTTAGAGTATTATTGTGTCATCCCATGTATTCACATATCATAGCAGGTATTTACATTTACCCGAAATAAATGGATATTTTTGCGTAAATGTGTTGTTTTTATTTTTGCATGATAGAGCGCTGGAGTGAATAAAAAAGAGTTGGAAATCAAACATTTATTATTTGCTAACACGAAATAGATAATCCATTCGCATATACATATGTCGATATAAAACGTTGTTTGAAATAATTTCTGCGAATTTCACTCAACGATTTATAAAGTGAGATTTTATACAATATTCTTTTGTATATGGTCGGAATGTTGAGAATCATTTTGTGGAACAACAATTCGTACTCGAAAGTATATTTACAGGTAAGTATCGTATAAAAATGTACAATCATCGAATTAATCTGGACACCAAATTGATACTTTTAAATAGGAAAGAGTGGGATAGTCCAGCACGTTTCTACTAATTTTCCAGACTTTACACCAAAACATCTTTTTTATAAATACAAACGAATTTAACAGCGAAAAACAATTTCCTGGAAGTTACTCTATAAGATATGTCTAATGCCAAATGGGATCAACCCACAATTGGAAAAAATATAGAGTTTATAAAAGAGTACAAATAATAATAATTTATAAAACGGTATCCTTTTACTTTTAGGCAAAGAAAATCTGCTATACTAGTTTGTTTAATTTGTTGTACTGAATACAATTTAGATTCGATAAATAAATGCAGTTTTACCTCAGTTTTAATGGAAAATAATGATATAAGTTCCTGTTAAATTTCACGAAACTGCGTATAAAATTCTTAATTACGAAACTTTCACTCCTACAATAATTTAACCACTAATGAGGTGAAGAGGAATATCTAATTATAACTGAAATATTCAATTAATACAATTTATCCCTCTAACAAGTTGATCCATAATCGAGTATCTACCTAAGGACCGTATTTTGTTTGTTTATATGAAAAATAACAATTTTAACCATCATTATTGACAACAAATATCTATTCATCGTCTCATAAAAACGAATTATTCGTCCTCGTTAATCGATTAGATAATTTATGATTTAATCGATTAGGTATTATACAGGGAGTTAAGCATAAGAATCGACACAGAGCAGGAGCATACAGGGGAGCTCAAAATAAGGTGATTTAATGCAATTTACCTCTATACTAAGTTGCACCCCTGAGAAGTTATATAGGCCTTGAAAGTGAGCTTTGAAATTACGAAAAAAAATTAATATCTCAGTAATTTTTGAATTTGAAAAAAACAAAATTGGTTGAATGGTATCATTTTAAACGGTTGATACAGAGTGATGCGCTCTAAAAATGTGACAGAACTTTTTTGCCCGTTGGCGGACTTACAAAATTGTTACTTTATGTTATGAAGAATTTCATTCTAAACCTTCTTTACTCTTGGTTTTTTTTTCGAAAAACTTTAGCGCTTTCGAAAAAAACGCGAATAACTGAAAACACGTACAGGGTTATTCACTGAGAATTGCCCGCCCCCCACCTATAACTTTTTTGTTTTTTAAGATAAAAGGGTGATTCAAAAAGCAAAATCAATGGTTCGGCGAATACTTTTTTATGCCATGACCGTTTAGTGTCAGGGTGTTCCAAAAAGTAGGACCAATGGCAACTTAATTTTTTTAAATGGAACACCCTGTATATTATTGGATTTTTAAAATCTGCTCATCAAGGCAATCAAAATGATATTAAACTTTGTGGCATTATCTTTTTCCGTTTTTGAAAATTTCCTAATTCAAATTTTATACTAAATTTATTTAACTCGAATTTGTGGATCTCGTGATGAAGATAGACGATCAATGTAATAACGAAAAATATTTGTTTTAAACAAGAGAGTAATATAGTGAAACTCCAAAATGTTTAGGAGCTTTTACGATTTTCCTGAAATTCCTTATTTCGAGAATATAATCAGTAAAATTTGAAAAGGCTCCTAAACATTTTGGAGTTTCACTATATTACTCTCTTGTTTAAAACAAATATTTTTCGTTATTACATTGATCGTCTATCTTCATCACGAGATCCACAAATTCGAGTTAAATAAATTTAGTATAAAATTTGAATTAGGAAATTTTCAAAAACGGAAAAAGATAATGCCACAAAGTTTAATATCATTTTGATTGCCTTGATGAGCAGATTTTAAAAATCCAATAATATACAGGGTGTTCCATTTAAAAAAATTAAGTTGCCGTTGGTCCTACTTTTTTGGAACACCCTGTACACTAAACGGTCATGGCATAAAAAAGTATTCGCCGAACCATTGATTTTGCCCTTTTATCTTAAAAAACAAAAAAGTTATAGGTGGGGGGGGGGGGCAATTCTCAGTGAATAACCCTGTACCTATTGCAGATGTGACCTTTAAAATCTTTGAAAATTCAAAAGTTATTAAACGTCAAAATTGAATAACAACCATTTAATGGAAAAAGAATCAATACAACAGGAATAGTCATATAATTTGCACAAAAGAGTTAGGTACTTTAGAAATTGTTGAAAATGATCACTGTTTTATTATTATTTTATTTTATCGTTATTCCTGCTTTCCCTTGATTTTTTGATTCTTTTTCCATTAAATGGTTGTTATTCATGTTCATTCATAGTCAACTTATGAATTTTCAAAGATTTTAAATATCACATCTGCAATAGGTATTTTCAGTTATTCGCGTTTTTACAAGAGTAAAAAAGTTATACAATTGAACTATGTTTTCTGACGATCAATGCCCTTGGTACACCCACAACGTGTACCAATTTTGTTTTTTTCCAAATTCAAAAATAACTGAGACATTGATTTTTTTCGAAATTTCAAAGCCCACTTTCAAGGCTTATAACTTCTCAGGGGTGCAACTTAGTATAGAGGTAAATTGCATTAAATCACCTTATTTTGATTTCCTCTGTATGCTCCTGCTCTGTGTAGGTTCCTATACGGAACACCCTGTATCAATACTTATGTCAATTATCGAAGATCAGTATAGAAGACTCACTTGTCCACTGCAAAGGAATCTACTCTCCCAGTCTTTCCTATTATTTTTAAAATTATAATGTTCCATCATAATTATACAATATTATTTGATTATTTACATATTTCTGGCATCAGTCTTTAATATCACACGTAATACAGTTTTTCCTATCAACACTTTTTTAAAATTAACACAGATTTTAACAGGTTTTACCACAGAGAAGGTAAAAGAACGGAGAGCTGACAAGTGACTTATTATAAAAGCATGCTTCTAAAGTAATGTTATTTTAGTCGTTTCGCCTTTTGGGGTTTCAATTTTAAACTGACACATACACATAAATACCAGGAAGGAAGATTTGAAAGTTTAAGTACTTACTCCAAATAGTTTACTTCTGAAACCAAAGCCTTTTCTTATGGTGTACGTAACAACACACAATATTAACAATAGATAAAGGATAAAGATGAAACCGTCTTTTTCACAATGTTCAGAGGCTGAAATAAGAATACGAGCAGCAATAATAAGTAAGAAGTGACATTGAATTATTTAACTTTAAACTTTATTAAAAAAATTGTCGACTTAGGCATTTCTTGTTTCTATTAATGTTAGCATCCTTATTACAAGCATCATTAACTATACATGATTTACCACAGATCATTTGAAGCAAAATAATAACGCTGTTCTATTTTTTAAGATATTTATCCGAAATTTTACAAGAATATTGTATATAGAACAACGAACAACATTTTTGGGGGAACTAGTAGAAATCAAAGAAGAGAATGGTAACATTACTATGATACAAACAATTTTTGTAAGCTACCCTTTGATCCGGACCAATTATGGACTCTCCGTTAACGTACCTTCTCTGTGGTTTTCATGCTGACAGATTCATTTAATATTTACACTTTAAATACATGTCTCGTTGTTTTTCTTGCTCAAAAAGCTGTAATCCACCTTGGTATGGCCGTAAAACGACCTGCTATTCTCTCTGTTCGGCGTATAATGCAACAGCCCATCCTCCTTCTTCACCAGCTGAGCCCTCTCTTCGTCGTCATTAAAACAATTCGTATTCATCGTAGAATTCTGATGGGACAAATACGTGTGACTCACATCTCTGTACGTCGAATTGTTTTTCACTATCCTCCTATTGGGCTTTGTGCCCAGGAACACCTCTTTGAAAGCGTTCCGCATCCTGTCGGACATCACGTTGTAGAGGATGGGATTCAAAGTGGACGAAAAGTAATAAAACAGCCCGGTGATGCAGTACATCCAGTAGTTGAGCTCGTCGAAATATTCGGTGTCCCTGAAATAGATTGCGACCAGTCGCTGAGCGTGGAACGGGGCCCAGCATACGAAGAAGCCCAACACCACGAAAGCTGGAAAATAAAGGAGATTTATTGAATATTGAGATTTACTTTTATCGTTTGGATACTGTATGAGGATGACCCACGAGTTGTTAAAATAAATGGGCGTTTGTTTGTTCCAAATGGAAGGAAATACATACATATATATGTTTTAATAAATTCAAAACTCAGTGTGTAGATTTCATTTCCCTTATTTTTAGAGTGTGTGAATGAATTTCCAGGGGTGTTACGCCGTGGTCGATGGAAATATTCCAAATATTTCGCTAGTGGTAACCGAGAGCATCTTTAGTGGTGACTCATCCGTTGATCGAAAGTAACTGATCATTAAATGTCTAGTAATATCTGGTAGCGACCTAACTGATAATCTTTAGGACGAGTCGTCGCTGAAGATGCTTACGGGTACAATCAATTTGTTCTCATAATTTAATTTATATTATTTAAATATATACAGGGTGTTCCGTAATGATGTACAAATATTTGGAGAAATTGTTCTACCATCCTAAGAGTAAAAACCAGAAAGAACTATTCGTCTTTTTTACAGAACTTGTTTGTAGGTATGTCGGTTTATCTGAAAACACGTATTCTATAGTCCAATTAATCTGGAACCTTTTTCTACTCTTGTTTTTTTTTCATTAATTTAATTGTTTTTCTGGAAAAGAATAAAATTACTTTTTTGTTCCGTATTTAAATACAGTTACTATTTACACTTACGATTGTTTAAGAACATAGTAGTCCGTTGTCATTTTTGTCACTTTCCTATTTTACTCTTGACGAGCGTGGAAAAAAATGTTTCGGGTAAATTTAAAAAATGTTTTTCTTTAAATTATTTAAATGCCTTTGAATATGAAAAAAGTATTCCCTTTCCCCCTCATAAACAGTAAAATACGAAAGTTAAAAAATGACATTTTTACTATCTTTTTACGCACAGTCCTTACTAAAAAGTTGTGTAAAAAAGATGAATAGGCGAAAGTTGTGTAAAAAAGATGAATAGGTGTTTCGGGTTTCTACCCTTAGGATGGATAGGGTGCAAAAAGTAATTCTACCGTCTTTCAACTGGCTGGTAAGGCGTCCAAAAATTAAAGTTTATAGATTGAATATGATATGATATAATGTAATGTAATGTAATGTAATGTAATGTAATGTAATGTAATGTAATGTAATGTAATGTAATGTAATGTAATGTAATGTAATGTAATGTAATGTAATGTAATGTAATGTAATGTAATGTAATGTAATGTAATGTAATGTAATGTAATGTAATGTAATGTAATGTAATGTAATGTAATGTAATGTAATGTAATGTAATGTAATGTAATGTAATGTAATGTAATGTAATGTAATGTAATGTAATGTAATGTAATGTAATGTAATGTAATGTAATGTAATGTAATGTAATGTAATGTAATGTAATGTAATGTAATGTAATGTAATGTAATGTAATGTAATGTAATGTAATGTAATGTAATGTAATGTAATGTAATGTAATGTAATGTAATGTAATGTAATGTAATGTAATGTAATGTAATGTAATGTAATGTAATGTAATGTAATGTAATGTAATGTAATGTAATGTAATGTAATGTAATGTAATGTAATGTAATGTAATGTAATGTAATGTAATGTAATGGAATGCAGTGCAGTGCAGTGCAGTGCAGTGCAGTGCAGTGCAGTGCAATGCAATGCAATGCAATGCAATGCAATGCAATGCAATGCAATGCAATGTAATGCAATGCAATGCAATGCAATGCAATGTAATATAACTTGCACCGACCATCGATTTTTTCTGACAAAAATTAGCCGAAACATTTTGAGTGAGGCACTTAAAATGGACAACTCTATCAGAAAAGCTTATACGATAATTTGCAAACATATCCAGATTTTGACCAAACTATATAACTTTTTTTATGCAAAATATATTCGAGTTGTTTGAATAATAGTTGCAATATACACAAAAAAGATGCTGCAAATAAAACCTTTATATTTGCTTTTGGATAAATTTGCTCCCTTAAAATGCCGTCCACGAATTATGGAAACAGCATGCCTTTAACAATATCCATATTAATACAATTTAAATTTGGAAGTTTTCGGATTTCCTAAAAATATCTCAGAAAGTAGGCCGTGGATCTCGAATGTGTTTTTACACAAAGCGAGCCCATCAAAAGGATTTTTTTTCTTTTCAAATAGAGTTGTTGGAAAAATGAATATTAGTTAGTATATTTTTAAGTGGCCCTCCGTCAGGAGGCACCCTATATGTATATAAAAAGTGAAAATTATATTGTCAAAGGCTTCAATTTACTTATAAGTAAGAACCACATTTCAAAAAATATTTCCCCATTTTCAATAGACACAAAAATAAGATTTACTTACAATCATTGTCTTAAATTAACTTCGTTCAAAGAAGAAGGACTTAAAATAATTTTACGAATGTTAGGTATATCTATCCATTCTAGATACATGAAATAAAACAAATTCCTATGCCGTTTTCCAAAAACTTTGGCAAATATTTTTTTGGTTTTTATACTACATAAAAAGTACTTTTTGTCTCGCCATAAAGAACTTTTATAGCACAATCCAACCCCATAACCACAACATTCTTTGGTATCCTAACGAGCGCCATTCTGGAGATGTCGTAAAATGTTCCTCAAATCTCAAGCGTGCAAACGGCAAACGAATTTGTCGGGCTCCAGGAATCAGGAACGGATGAGGTAGAATTTACCGGTAACTTTTCAACTTAGTCGACTTTATTTTTTTTTTCATTATACAGTAACAGGCTCATATTATATCTACAAGGCAAACAAATTCAGAATTAAAAAAATATGAATAGGAGGAGCTTTTCAAATAACCCGCCATTTGTTCAGTATATTCCTCACCTCATAGATGGTGCGCGTGTATGCCGGACCAGCTTTTATACATATATAGAGATTCCTGCGTTCAGAAGTTTGTTACGCCCATGGAATCTATCCCAAATTATTTTTCATCCACAACATTGATGTGACTTTTGAAAAATTATTTTTTCTATTAAACTAACTCTCCGAATCTAGGAACTCCAACTCCTACCAGATAAATCATTACAATTAGTTTGAAAGAATACTGCTTATTATGTGTCACTAGAGCATATTATATAGGGTGGCCGTGGCCAATAATGCAGTGACATTTTGTAAAGTCTGATATCGTTGACTGATATATTATTAAAGACTGCTCACGGCTGTCACGTCTGACACATTTTTGGCTCACCATGCGCTTTCCGGAGATAAAATACAATGCAGAATACATTGTTAGCCATCAGAGCCATCTCTTTTTCAGGACATAAAGCTATAGCCGTGAGAAGTCTTTATAAATACGTCAGTCAACTCTAGTATCTTTGCTTGAGAAGAAAAATTACATTAGTTTTTGGTGTTGTTCGATAGAAAAACTCAAAAAAATTGTGTTGCAAAAAAATACAGGGTGTACCAAAGTAAAAAACGATTTTAATCAAAATATGGAATTCAATAAACTTAATAACACGGGGAACTAACATAGTAATAATAATAATAAATATATAGTCTAATTTTTAACAACTGTGTCTAAAAAACGATGTCCCCCTCTTCCTAAACATTCTTCTACTCTAGACATCATATTTCGCATAGCACTATGCGACATTAATGTAAATTTACATAGTATTTTTTTTTATTAAAATCATTTTTTAATTTGATAGACTCTGTACTTTTTGCAACACAATTTTTTGAGTTTCTCTATCGAACAACACCAAAAACTAACCTAAATTTTTTTCAGAGGCAAAGTTATTTGACTACACAAAATGTTACTACATTATGGGTCACCCTTTATATTATTGTACAAATGTTGGATACAAGGCCCTATGATCGATACGTTAATATAAAATACATTAGTAGATACAAAACAAAGCCGGACATTGTTCGCATCCGCAACCAACTGATGTATTCAAACTCAGATTACTCTGCAAAGCTTACTACCAATTTCTATGAACAAACAGAATAGGGATTCTGGAAATTTATGAATAAGTTTACAATTTCCGCTTAAATTCTCAAACGTAAACAAGCCCAAGAGACTCGTTTACCATGGTTTAAAACAAATTTAAACTGTTTTAATTGGGGCAGATTTTCCGGCATGAAATACAAGTTCTTATAATCCCTACAACGCTTTTATTCCAAGGTCCTCTGGATATTAAATCCACCTATCACATCTAAGCATTTTAAAATGTAACTGGTTGATTTCTCGAAAAACAAATCATGGGCGTATAAATTATTATTGAAAGGGAAGCGTGTCCTAGCTTCCCTGTACGCTACTGGTGAAGGCAACTAGGAACTTTAGTACCCACATAATATCTCTGAGGTGATATTAAAAAATCGTAAAAATAAATAATATTAATTTCCTGTATACATTTTTTTTTCAGAAGTGCAATGAAATGTATTAATATCTTAGAATACATTTTGTTTGTAAATGTACTATCATTTGTGTATATTGCCACCGTAGAAACTTAACTATTACCACAATAGGTGCAGTAAAATTGCGGCTAATAGCGACTGTATACAGAGACTGTCGTCTGCTGCATAGCGACCTGTAGTTGGAATTGTACGTTTTATAGCCCCGATAAATGTGCTGTTTCGATCTTACATTTATTTGGGTAGGAATTTATTTAAAGCGGTTTTGCGAGTGATACATGTGTCTACAGTTCTACATCATCTACATCTATCGATTTCGTTATTAGTGATCACGTGAATACACCTATTGCTACTGATTGCCACTGATTGCTTGAAACCTGATAGATATTAAATTTCGAAATAAGTAGATTTTTCGGGAGAAATTTTACCACCCAGCGCTATAATATCAATTTTGAAACCGACAGTTTTAGTAAGTATCAAAGGTAAGAAGTAAAACGTTTATGATGTAAACGCAAAATCAATAGGTACACAGATAGAAAGAGATACTTGAATCAAATAAAATTTATTTAACTCAAACAAATTTGATTCTTGTATATGGCGAACCCTAGACTAACTTTGAATAAAACATTTGGTTTGTTTCAATTTAAAAGCAACATTTAATTTGAGACAATTTAAATATTATTTGGAAGAAATTAATTTTTATTCCCATGAAAATACTAACGATTTGAATTAAATAAATGATATATTTCGAAGGAACAAATCTACGATGTTTAAAAACATTTATTCTATTTAAAAAAATAAGGCAGTTGCGTCAAACAACTGTGATGGGTTGAATTACCCATTCAGGGTATTCACTCAAATAAAATATTATTTATTTAAAGTAAAGCAACCTTTGTGTTTATCATTATTCACAAACTTGTTTTGTCGATTCGAATAAAAAACAATAAGTTTGTTCAATTCATAAAGATGTTCTGTTGAATGGAACGGAAATTGGATTAGAAAAACACGATAATTTGTAATGCTATAAAAATATTTATTTAGATACAATTAAAAAACAATATTTGGTATAAAAAAAACTATACAAAACCCACCAAGGAAAGCGCCTCATACAGGTGGCCTATTTGATACATTTCAAGTAGTTCTTTGAGATTTGTATCCATTATTGTTTATGCGTATCCTACTTACAGAAGAATCTGAAAACACGCAATACACACAATACACCACACTACAGACGGCTAATCAGCGGCTATAAATAATAATAAAACTGCTCGCACAAAACCTCTAGGAAGGCTGCGGACGCGTACCTTCTTACACGGACACGGAATAGCTCTGAACGCCGACACTAGAGTGCGCTCTCGTTCTCCCATATTTTCAATCTCTTTCTATCTTTCATTCTCTGGAGCGAGACAGCAATAAAAATGGTAGGTAGTATTATTTAACTCAAATAAGGTCACATTTAAACCAAATAACAATGTGGTTGACCCAAACAACGAAAGCTAACACTATAAATAAAAATTATTTTTGTTTGCACCAAGTAATACCTTATTTCAGGAAAATAATAAATGCTTCTACTAAACAATAATGTGTCAAAAGAATCAAATACTTCAACCAAAAAGCTCTTATTTTTTAATTGAAAAAAATAAATCTTCATTTAAATAATATACTTTCTACCGAAATAAATATTATCTCTGACAAATAATTCGTGATCAAACAACAAATATTTTTCTATGAAGAATTGTATTTCTATCTGTGTAGGTATAATCAAATTTATACGCTAACAAGATATGCAGGCATATCTGTTCTGTTGTCTATTTCTCGGTATACATTAACCGCAGATGCTTTTGTGTTTGGGTGTACCATGTTTCAAGCGAAATTTAGGGTAACATATGTTCACAGTGCTGCACCCATGTAGACTGAGGCCTTAGGGGATCTTTCGATCAGTTTGCCAAAGTTTCGTACTGATGCGTACTTCAAACGAGCTTTCACACAATGCCTTCATGTCGTTCTAATAAACGGTTCTAGGACAAGTTTCCAATATACAGGGTGATTCACGTAAGTGGTTCATTAGAAGTTTACGGGGAAGGAGTGCGAATTTTGATTTGAAATTTTGGTTACTTATATAACAGGTTGTAAACTTTTTTTCTAAAATATTTATATCTAAAATATTTTATAAGTAACCAAAATTTCAAATCAAAATTCGCACTCCTTCCCCGTAATCTTTCAATGAACCACTTACGTGAATTACCCTGTATAAAGTGCTTCCTGGTTTGAAAAAAAAAAAAAAACGGTATACCTACGTATTTGACGAAGCTATATTTAGCCTCAATTTTTTAGGATGAAAACTTTCAAATATTTGGGAGCCTTATAATTATAAATTTTTTATCATAAGTTACTTACTGTGTACTATAAAAAATATTAATATTTTGCTGTTCTAATTAATTTATTAGGGATACTAGAATATTAACAATTCGGTGTGAAATATAAAAGATTTTTGTAAAAATATGTACCTATACCAGCAAGATCCGTAAAGTAAGAGGGTTGCCTCTTCTTGAGAGAGAGTATTTTTGGATGACGTCATGGTAATGCTGACAATCACCTGATAGCACTCCTCTGACGCCGGCATGCGGTCTCTCTATGTACAATAGTAAGTAACTTTCTTACTTTACGGCTCTTGGTATACAAGCACTCGTCATTCATAGTATATAAAAAGCGTAATTCTTAGTTAATATACGAAGTCAAAAGAAGCGACCTTTCAGCGCTATTTGTCTTGGTCACGGCGATTGCAACCAATGAAAAATCGATCGAAAATTCCCCCTTTCCGAATGATAACATTATAACACATTTAAATATGGGCTCATCTGTTCACGAGTTTCCAATAGCCAAGATTCTTACAATCGAAGTGTCTCAAAAAGCAGGTATTTCGCGAAACTAAAAAAAAAACAGGATTTAGACCTTACACAAAGTCGTTGTCACGCGAGACAGACTTTTGATATGGCAACGTTGCATTGCATAGGTCACCCAGAGACGGGAAGACGGACTGCTTGGATTTCGGTCCAGAGCAAAACCAGAGAAATGGAGTAGGGAGAACGCGCTTTGACCTACTGCGCATCCCATTTCCAGGCAAATGTAATGGCCGCCATATCGTCCTCACTTTCACGTTTGCAGTTTTTTCTCAGCGGTAGTTGTATTTTCAGCAGAGAAATGGTCAGTGTTTTTGGAAAATGTCGTGTGCAGTACCAGTTTAGTAAAAACAATCGCCGAAATTGTGGGCACTATAGGCGCGCGGCGCGCATCTATGTATACTTTTAATGATTGAATATGTGGTTAAACATTTTTAACTTGGGGACTAATTGGACTTTTAGTCCAAGTAAATTTGTTTATTCAAAACATTTTGCTGCTGATGCCTTTACTGTGCATCGTGGCGAACGAGGACGAAGACCTCTAAAGCAGTCTGCAGTGCCAAGTCTGTTAACAATTATAAGCCCATGGATGAAGTTGGTTTAATATGGCCGCCACTTTTATTAGGCAGTTCGCGCAGCTTGTAGCGTATTCTCCCTACTCCATTTCTCTGAGCAAAACCGGCTACAGTCTCGTATGGCGAATGCGCCGGTGATAAGTAGGTAGGCCTGTCGAGAAGTCGGTCTGACGACAATGGACCTTGTTCACTCAATCGAATTTCGATATTTCTTACTACTAGAATGAAATTAATCACATAACTCTTTAATAAAATCCACCTCAGTATCTTTCTCGTCAATACCTAATTTTGTTATTAACTAAAAAATTTTATAATTTATAAAAATTTTAAACTGCGCGCCTTAATTTGGAGCAATGAAATTGCGTTTGCGACGTTGCCGGTTATACTAGTAATCGAAGCCCCAAAAATTCGATTTCCGTTCTAATCTCAGACGTGCACATTGAATGAAAATCGATTCTCTAGAGAAAGACAGTTGTATAAACTGTTGTCCGAACTCGACCATACAGACACAGATAGTTGTTTTGTGGGTCGTGTGTCGTGTCTATAATAATCTGTCATGTCATTCTTTAATGCAAATGCAAACCAAGCTAATAATATAATGTTTTTCTGAAAACCTGCAAAAGTTAAAGTGTATACCGTATGCCGATTTGAAATCAAATTTAATTGGTTGTAATAAGGATGGTGCTAGGCACTTATTTAGCATTATCAGTATTGAAGAACTGAAGAAAGTGATAGATCCCGTAATTGAGTGAAATGAATATTTTGGTCATCCGGAAAAACTTTTGATAGCCATTTTAGGGGATGATAGAAAACACATTCGAGAGTTATAAGAATAATTGCAAAATGAAGAAGATCAACGGCAAAAACCAACGATGTCAGAATATTTCGAGTTAATAAATTAAATTTTGATTGTCAATATACAGACTACGTTTATCTCGTGACAACTCGATCTGATTGAAATGGATCCAATTGAGTTATGTCAAATCTTTTATAATTCTACGTTTACATCATCAGTATTGAATCCTACGGTTTTCAATCCTCTCTAGGGACATTAACTTATTATACTTATTCCACAGTAGGTTGGTGCACATTCTGGACAACTTCTGTTTGGAAATAGTGGCTTGACTTGAAATTTTAAATATGATTGAATATCAATTTGTAGGGTTTACGCCGTCTATTTGAGTCCGCTCCAGTGAATTAAAACCTCTCTCAATCGGATCGAACGCGTCGAGATAAACGTAGTCTATGTCTCGTTGTTGTTATAAACCAGATTTATTTAGGTTTGGACAACTTACAAGTTGGTGATCATTCTGCAAGTAACTATTAACTCAAAAAAGGGAAAAACATTGCGATTTTGCGGTACCTATATTATTAAATTAATAATTGATATTGAGGTTATTTTTTATTTCTTTTTATGGCTTCATATGTGGCGAATGCGGTGTTGCCAAGAATTCGTTCTGCTAGAATTTTGGCGTGGCAGTAGCATCTAAACGTAAAATAGGATATTTAAAGAATTTCCTAGCTTAGAAACGAGATTAATAAACTTAATATTGGTAACTACTTCACAAAAGCCGGCATGCACTGAAAACTCCAGACTTAATTGCAAATAACATCTAAAATCGAACAAAAAGTTCCGAATTAAATCTTTCCCCAGTTTCTACGCTCCTTTTCGCTGCAGTTTAATCGGTTTAATTGGAGTTTTATCTTTATCAAAACATGTGCGTCCTTTTATTATCCAATTTACATTCCATGATAACGGAAATAGCATTTTAGTGCAACAACTATTACCAGCTGTGACAGGTTATAATTCCATTTGAGATAATATCACTAAATAACATTTAATTTCAGAAAAGAACCCACAAATTTAAAGGGAGACGTTGTAACTTCTGTAACTTATTATATCCCGAGCTGTGGGTAAATACAATGACGGCAAAATAAAAAGAAAATTTGGTACAGAAATGCAAATAGTAATAAGACCTTATAATATGTATTAAAGGGACAAAATTATTTAGCTACGTAGATATACAGGGTGAACTATCACTCAGTACAAAATTTTTATGGTAGATAAAGAAAAATAGACTTGCCAAAATATTTTTTTAAAATTTTTCTAACATTTGTCTTAAGCCTAATTTTTTTTTTCAAATTGTGTAAAACCCCTCAAAAAACGCCGCCTATGGACGCCCGCTTGACGTGTCTTAAAATTTCGCGTATGTCAATGATAGTGACAGGTAGTGAAATAGCGCAGCGTTGCCACGTCCATCAATTTATCCCAGGATTCACTACAAAATTTCAATTTCCTGTTGGAAACGATTACTTTCTAAGGAACATGTAGAATGCCTATGAAACACCTACCTTACTGACATTTCCAGGATTGAATTTTCTGTTTTCTTGCTTTTTTACGTTAAAAGTCACACAACACTACACAACATTCATCACATTATCGTACATAGTACTGCATCTAAAACCATATAATCCATTTACTAACAAATAAGAACTATCAAATAAAAACATTACTTTGACCAAGCGAGGGTGCTTCGCAATTTGGCCGTTAAGTTTGCCTGGTCGATTCCACAAAGTACATAATCCTAAGGTACTTATTTTTTTCATTAATATCCTCAGTGGGAAAATGTTGGTCGCACCCCTAAAAACAGGTTTCACTATTTCGCATACCTCCTTTCAAAACTAAATTAATTTTAGCCCTTCTAACCTGTAATGTTGCGGTTGTAGTGCACTAGTAAAAAGCCTGGCGTTCAATTAATTGCAAAATAGCTTTAAAACACACCAAAATACACAAATAAGGAAAACTATCGCCGAAAATTCACAGGGACGCAGGGAAACCGTCCCATCGACGGGGAAACGTCGAGTAAACATCGGCCAGGGCCAACGGCCGAAATACGATGATTCATCCGCGCGTGCAGGCAACCAGACCAGCGCATCAACTATTCTGAAGTCTGAGGAAGGCATAGAGATACGAGATGACACGTCGAACAAAACTATATATCGATTCGATACACATTGACGTTCCGTCTTTGTGTTGCAAAGCGTTCAGTACAATAACGCCGGCATTAAGAAATCACAGAATTTAGAAGATTTTCAATAAGATGGCTTATGAAAATTATTTTTTTGAAGACGCAATCAACTATTCTAACATTGACATCGATATCGATAATTACTACGCACCATTCCAACCTCTACTTGTACTATGCCCATGATAATGTATGTACAGTTGCCTAGCTAGTAAGTTGTGCAGTGACGGATGGAGTGGTTTGTCGTCCGCCCGCCAGGCGGGGACGGGGAGCAGTCGAATACGAGGTGCCCGACGAGGAAGTAGGCGGGTTGACTTGACGCGTCAGCTGCCGCCCAAATATTCCTTGGTAGGAGGAAAACAACTGCCCGACGAGTTGTCCAAGTATTTTCATCGACTCGAGCCGGCCGATACGTCACTTAATTCATAGCGCCGAGGATTTAGGAGAGGTTAGATGGTGGACAAGAATTCATCAGAGGAGCTGCGGAGGTATTAAGGGAGACGGCTTGTGGTGTCACGCGGTACTCCGCGAGACTATTAGGTACCGGTCCGGATACGAGCTAAGGTAAGGGGATTCTAATAGCGCTGCATCTGTACATATTAAAATCGATTGTTATTTATGTATTTTTTAAATTTGTTTGAGTAAAAAGGTATTTTCCCCCTTCCGAAAACAACGTACAGATTCAAACCGATTGTTATTTAATTTTTTAAATTTGTTTGAGTAAAAAGGTATTTTCACCCCTCCTAAAACAACGGCAACACCGCGGAAAACACTTCCAGCTGACAGTACGTTCCGAAGCCATATTGGATGACGTCATTAGAGGCGGAGATTTACAGGGATTATAGGGGGTTTTTACCCGTTTTTTTAAAGATCGTAAAAAAATCTAAAAATATTTTCCTGTTTTCTTAAGCCACTCTGCGCACGTAGTAAAATTTTTTGTACTAAGTCATAGTCAATCCTGTATATTACAAATTACTTTTTTAATCAAAAATAAGTAAGACTGAGGACCGCAGTATTTTAAAAATTGTAACAATTATTTTAAATATAACACTATAAATACATGTATAACAAGTGCCCTAAAATGTAGTAGGTGACCGTTTCTTCAATTATTGACCAGTCGCGACAATGGCAGTGGAATAGGGTACTTGACAATATTTTTTAATTGCTCTAAAATTTTACTCAGTTTACCGACGGCTTTTAACCCTTATTTATTTATGATCATTAAAGACGAAGTTGCACAATTTTGTTCAGGCTGAAATCTACAGTTTCGTCGTTCTATTGTCCAGAACGCGAAAACTCTGCAAGTCTGTGCCTCTCGGGAGAAACGAATTGCAACGTTGCCGGTGCCCGTTTGCAATAATTCGTGGAACAAGGGCAAATTGTACTTTTCTATTGAAATATCTCCAGCTTGCCTATGAATGTCTGTTACTTAATATATTGCAACCTTTCGGCTCTAACTAACGCAATTGCACACAAAAATTTTGTCTATTACGAATATGTTCCGCATATTGACTCCTCTATAGCAAAATGGTGCCTGTTTATGCTGCACACGCTGGAAACTATATCCTTAATCTCTATCACGTGACACATTTTATATTTTTTAATTCACTTTTGTCATATACCTAATGCCCTGTCAATCATTAAATATTAGAGACACAAAAAAAATTTATAAGAAAAAGTTTATCTTCTAAAACTTTTATTAAGGTCATTTTTTTGTAAAAAAATGTTTACAAGACTACCCCTGCAGCGTGTGGAATTTTTGTCATGTAAATAACTCGTTACAAGGAAAATTTGTTCACACTTTTTAATATCAATCCGACAGCTAATTTTATTATAAAATCGTTTATATTTGTACTACAATTTTATTTCTTTTTCTTATAAAATAGGACTAAAAAGGTAGAAATTTAAAATAATTCTCATTATAAGCTGCGCGGTAACAAAAATGTGTTCGTTTATTTAGAAAACTAAATTATTAGACACAGTTGCATTTCTTTTTTTCTACTTATCTACATATAATATTATAGTAGTAAAATTTTTGGTAAATGTCATAAGTGAATTCTTAAGCAAAACTCTTTTTAATCGATTTTTCTCTGTGTTTCTTGCTTAATTCCCAACTTTCGTACCGTAACTTCCGCTTCTATTTTGCACTCCAACAATCAACGTCAGTTATTGTTGCCCTAGTTTATAGAACTAAATCCACTAGTACGCCAGGCAAAATATGACGCTGATTTACTCGCATCTGCATACCCAGAGAATTTAATTAGCATGGAAGTTAGATTCGCTGCGCTACCCCTCCTTTAATTAGCAGTTAAAATTTCAAACGAGTCGCTATATTCCGTCCTCAACTTACGCTCTGGTGTCCCAAATATCCAGCCGAATATCAAATTTATAATTTTGGGGGACACCCAAACATCAAAGAACGTAAAATTTTCTGCATGTAAAATTTTATCCTAAACGGTTAAACTGAAATTATTAATATACGCCTCTCTGCCGCGTTACAATGTTTAAAAATAACATTCAAAAATTCACGATTCCTAAAACCTATATCTTGGTTAGAGATGGAACTACTGAGGAACCGAGAAGGCTGTTTTTATTTTTCGTGCCAGTTTTCAACAAGGATGCTAATTTTCGGTTGCGTTACGGCTTTAAAGAAGTCTTTCAAGTTACCGTAAAAACTTAATATCTTACAAAAAATGACTAATATACCGGTTCAAATAGAATATAAAAGATGTTTCTTCTATACGAAATGTGTTTATCCCAGTGGCAATAAAAACAACTAATCTTGGAGTGAATTAGTGGCAGCGTGGCAGCTTGCTATTATTGTGTATATATGAAAAGAACTCATTCTGGTGAAAAAGGGAACATATATTTCCTCGGCGATGTAGTTATTGAAGAAATACCTATTTCAAACGCGAGACATCTAAATGATGTGATTAATGTTTGGTAAGGGGCTGAAATATCTGAAATGAACTGCGTGAAGTGTGAAATCATGCAAATCATTTTAGGAGTACTATTAACATTGGAAATGTTTATGTTCGTATATACCTATGGGAGTCGAGTTAGCAGTTTTCGTTCAAGGCCAGAAGACAGCGGTGTCGCGGTGATGCATCGCATCGCCTGCGAAGATGGTTTAATTAAAAATTATGTTTATTCTTGCTACCAACTCGTACATTGTGTTAATTATGTTTCATATATGGTGTTATCATTTCCAATGTCTCCGATGGTTGCAAGGATTGCGAAATCTGTGAATTTTATGAGGGATAGTCTCCCATTAACTGTTATTCATTGAACCAACTTAAACAAAAAAGTAAATAGGCCACATTAAATGCTATAAATCAAAAATAATTCAGCCTGTGAAGGAGAGGCGGGGTGAACCATTATTGTATTGTTAATAAAATATGATACGCTACAGGAAAAGTATTATTTTTTGCTTTCACTAAATTTACGCGTCAAATCCAAGAAAAAGACTATTCTCAATTATTTTATGAAAGTGAGCCGATTTTTGAAAAATTTAGTATACACGTCATATTTCCTGTTTTGGCACCCTGTGCACTTAATGTTTTTAATACAGCACATTGAAGAAAATGACACTAAAATATCAAGTTATTAACAAGTAAAACATCCAAACATTTAATTCAATAATTATTGTTATAAGGGGGCGAATATAATGAAATTTGTTTGTTCAAGATGATAGGTATGCGAAAATTTTATTAAGGAAAATTGTTCCGAATAAAAATGTTCCGTATCTTATAGAGGAAAGGCACTTTCTATTGCTATTGGCCTATAGAAAAAGTAAAATTGTCAAAACAGGAAAAAATCAAAGTATGCCGATTAGTCTCAAACTTTGTACTTGAGCATAATCTTTTATTCTGAATAATTTTCCTTAGTAACATTTTTCTTTATCCTGCACAGAAAATGCACTTTACTTAGGCAAATTATTTTTTCCTCATGCCAGAGCCTAGGTACTTTGATTTTTCGAAACTAAACATACAGCGTGTCCCAGCGAAAACGTAACAGGATCTGTAACGGCCAGGAAAATTTTTTCTTGGAAAAACGCAAAAATAGGTCAATTTTGTTTGGCAGGGGGACATCTTTTGGCATAAAATTGATAGATCTATCTGCAACCCCCTGAGCAGGGGTTGAACCCCTTCAAAAAATTTAAATGAGAAGGGGGTTCATGTCGCACACCTTTGGACACGTCTCTCAATTCTCTATACACCTGCATCAGATTTTCGAAAATCGAACGACTTTTTAAAAAGATAGAGCGTGAAAATGCAAAACATTCGTTTTCAATTATTGCCTGGTATTGTTATACAATAGAAGATCTGCGTCTCCGTATTAGAAACGAATGTCGACAAATCACCCCTGAAATGTTGCACAATGTTCGGCAGCGTTTTGAACAAAATCTTTATTATTGCATGGAAGTGAATGGGCAACATTTTGAGCATTTATTACAAAAAAGTTTCAATTTCCTCCAGTTTATCAAATTTTCGTCAAAGTAATGTTGCTGAACATGCTTTCTATAACTTACAGCCCCCGACCACCACTTTCGGCTTAATTGTAGGCAATAATTGAAAATGAATGTTTTGCATTTTACTCGGTGTATCTTTTTGAAAAGTAGTTCGATTTTCGAAAATCTGATGCAGGTGTATAGAGAATTGAGAGACGTTTCCAAAGTTGTGCGACATGAACCCCCTTCCCATTTAAATTTTTTGAAGGGGTTCAACCCCTGCTCAGGGGGTTGCAGATAGATCTATCAATTTTATGCCAAAAGATGTCCCCCTGCCAAACAAAATTCACTTATTTTTGCGTTTTTCCAAGAAAAAATTTTCCTGGCCGTTACAGAGCCTGTTACGTTTCCGCTGGGACTGTATAAGAGAAATTACTTTTAAATCAATCCTCAATGGTCAAATTTTAACTCAATTTTTTTTGTTATTCACACCTCATGTTTCACTTACTTTGGTACTGTGGCACCCTGTACGATACGGGTTGCTTCAAGATTTGTTGATGTAATAGCTACATTTAACAATAAAAGAAAATAGGTATGCGGTTTCTGCAAACTCTTTCAAGTATTTTAGAGCAGCCATGCATATTGTATTGCGCTTTGAAATAATTTTTCCTTCAGATTATATTTTTGAAGTTACAAACGTAAAGGATAACATTGTTCCCTTTTATGTTTTTATTTCGTTTTCCTTTCACGCCTGAGCTGAATGGAAACAATGATGGGCGCCACACAATGTGATTTAGTGCATATTATTAAGACACAAAAGGAAAATAAACAAATTAAAAAAAATTCTGACAAACAAATCAGAATCCAAATATTACTTACATGAGGTTCCAAAATGTTAATAACTTTTAGATTTTCTTAAAGGTCACAAAATAAAAAAAAACTGTAAATTAAAAAAATAGCAAAATATCAAAAAGGTCCCAACATTTTAAAATCTTAATTATTCCTCTGGTTTTTATTCAAGCAAATAAATTTAATACCTAATTTGATTATCATTTCAAACCAGAACACCCCCATAAAATTTGTATTTGTCGTCCGATTTTATACTAATCCACCATTTATTTCTATTTTTCATACATACATTCTTAATTCGAGGACATAATCTTATATTTTAAAATATTTAAAAAATATTAGGCTTTATAGCAAATCAGCAGTTTTTAATAATTTTATCTGATTTATTTTTGAGTTAAAAATATGTTAATAGACGTGCTCTAGGGGTTCAACTTTACACCTTGGTTACTAATCAAAGAATTGCCTTGCATAGCGTTTTCAGTTAGATAAGATAAGTTTATATTTTTCTCAATTTTGCGATGAGTATTATTTGTTTTACCTAATAACACCAATAACAAAAGTAGAGGGAGTGCCATATGTATGTATACCTACAAAAGAAAGGTGTACAAATACATATCATTTAAGATTGGCCTTTAAAAAATTAATAAATGACATTTGTGGATATAGAAATTAATAGCTTATGAAAAAGCGTGACGGAATACTACTACTACTGGATTACTACAGGATAAAACGTCATAGGCTATAGTGTTATTTTACCCGCAGTATAGGTACCTATGTCCTTTTATACCTTTAAGTCAAATATAGTTAAAACATTAGTATTTTTTTATTACAACAAACAGAGCCCGAGTGTCTGCCAGAAAGTTGGATACAAATGGGAATTTTCTTTATTTGAAGTTTCTCAAAAAAAATATTCTTGATAAAAGTTGGTGCTTGTGCTTAAACTTAAAATCCACCCGCAAAAATTTTGAAATTTCGATTCGTATAGGTACGGGGTAGGTTGAAAAATATGAAAATTCCTCAAGAGTAAAGTACCCTTATTTTTGGAACAACATCAGAGTGGCACTAAGAAAAGTTGTTTGTAATCTCAAGACAATGTCAAATATGAATTAACAGCCACCTACTCAAAATAAAAAAAAAATCACACTTGCGCATTTTTTACTCATCACGCTGTATAATACATAATGTTAGATATGTATTTTGAGGCACATCTTCGAGCATGACAGTACGATACCAATGATTTTTGTTTACATTTAACTAGCATCTTAAAAACACTTAATAAGTGAAAGTTCTGCAAAGTTTGTCGTTCTTTTGTATCCAGGTAAAATACTCCTACAATTTCAAACATAACATAGCATCTAATCTGTGGAACATAACAATATTTTAATAGAGCAACAATTTAAGAGTTATTTAATAAATGATAATTCAACGATAAAAATTATACAGCGGGATGAATAAAAAATGCAAAAAGTGTGAATTTTTTTTCTTTTGAGTAAGTGGCTGTGAATTCATATTTGACATTGTCTTGAGATTCCAAACATTTTTTCTTAGTGCCACTCTGATGTAGTTCCAAAAATAAGGGTACTTTACTCTTGAGGAATTTTCATATTTTTCAACCTACCCTGTATACGAATCGAAATTTCAAAATTTTTGCTCGTAGATTTTGAGTTTAAGCACAAGCACCAACTTTTATCAAGAATAATTTTTTTTAGAAACTCCAAATAAAGAAAATTCCCATTTCTATCCAACTTTCTGACAGACACTGTACCTATATGCATGCATACATGCCTTTTTGTACAAACGTTAAAAGCCAGTCAAAAAATTTCATAAATACGAAATAATATTAAAATGGTGGTACAGTGTTATTTTCACTGTCAAAGATGAGGAAAAATTACAAATTTGGAAAAATGCAATAAGGTTTCTTAGCTGGAAAGAAAACAGAAAACCAAATAGGTATATGTCAGTTAGAGAACATCCAATAATATCTATTTAAAAATCGCAAACCTTGAGAAAAAAATATCATTTTTTGCAACATGAATTAGAAAAGACGAACCTCCGAATGCCCAGGTATAATGAAAAGATCACCAAGAAACTGAAAAAATATCATAAGAAAAAATCATGGAATATACCAAGTATTATTTATTGTTGAAAAGCCCATGTTGAGCACTCCAAGACGAGCCTATAGTATACGGGGTGTCCTTTTTAAAAACACAAGTTTAGTTTGCAGCACTTAAGTTTAATGCCCTGTATATATAACTGGCAGTTAATAAACTATGTGCAAAATTTCAAAGGCAGATTCCTGGGTCGATTTTAAGTAAAAAAGTTCATATGAACATAGATCCTTAAGGGATTCCTTCTTGAGATACAGGATGTTGAAATTTCCTGAAAAATATCGAAAATTTTTAATAACAAATAAATCGAAGCCAAACTTGGTAGTCGCTAGGCCTCAACAGAGTGACAAATTATGTAGTATACTAGCGTTGACTGACGTATTCACGGCTATAGTTTTATGTCCTGAAAAACAGATGGCTCTGATGGCTAACAATGTATTCTGCATTGTATTTTATCTCCGGAAAGCGCATGGTGAGCCAAAAATGTGTCAGACGTGACAGCCGTGAGCAGTCTTTATAAATAAATACGTCAGTCAACGATACTAGTCTTCTGCGGCTGCCAGTGACGTAGTTAGGAGGGATCGACGTTACTTAATTTGAAAAAAATAGTTCGGCCCTGTGTAATACAACATGTTATTCCATTTTTGGATAGACCCTAAAATTCTATACCAAAGTCGTCTTTTGACTTTTTCTCTATATGTCAGGGTTTCAAGGCAAACACGAATTTTGTGATCAAATTAATGAAGTTATTTTACTGCTGTTAAATAACACAATTATTGTTGCAACCAGACATAGGACAACTTATTAAATAACACAATTGCAACCCGCTAGAACAACTTTTTTCGATATCGTTCTGGAAATTTCAACATCCTATATCTCAAATGGGCCCTTAAGGAACTATGGTGTTAAAAACTTTTTTCTTAAAATCTACACAGGAATCTTTCCTTGAAATTTTGTGACATGGTACTTTATTAACACCGTGTATATGGTAAATTTGTAAAAAGTATATAATCAAGGTATAGGTAACCAAAGTAATTTATTAGAAATTAGATATAAAGATGTTCTTTTTAAACCAAATTAAATCAGTACCATAGTCAGCTTATCGTGTAGCTTCTTACCTACGTAATAAAACTCATTCGAGTTTTTGCTATTGTATAGGTCGTTCTACAAAAAATAGGCAGGTTTGTCCAGCCTGGACCAACACTATATTAAAGACCCGAGCATGCCGTCACATTTCATTGTTGTTTACGGATTGGGGTGGCGCTACACGAAGAAAAAAATGGCGACTTATTATAGGTTATAGGGGGGTATTCTGTGGCTATTGGGATGCCAGTTTCTGACGTTTAAAAAATCCAAAATTTTAAATATCCAGCTTTATTACGATTTACCTTCTTTTTACGGTAATGAATTGTCTTTGCGTCCAGTATTTGGCAGTTTTATCCTATTAATACGGCTTTTCGAGGTAGATTTGTTTGTGGTATGCACAGACCATTAATAGGTGAATTGCAGAAGAATAAACACTATTTTGGAATTTCAACCAGCTGAAGAAGCGAAAATTAAAGATATTATTTTGGAAGAGTATTTTTAAACGTATGCAGGAATGAAAATAGAAAATTTTGTTTATAGCTCCAAAGCGAACCAAGAGTCCTCCATATAAAGAAGAAACTGAAAAATCGAATGCGTTTTATGCTTTCACATACTAAAACTAGCAATGGACTGCGTTTCAAACTAAAAGATACCAAATACTTTTGCTTGCTTTTCAGACTCGCTTTTCTTAAGAAAATGTATGGAAATATGCCATGTGAACAAATTAGAGGGACATAAACAAATATTTTATTTTATTTTGAATATTAACTTCGTTGTAACAGACATATTTGCATGTTTTTATTTTATAAAAGATTCTGCAACAATGGTGTTTTAACTAAAACCACCGTGTAAATTTGTTTCGTCGTGTGGCGCCAGTGGCGATCGCTTGAAACAGCGCTATGCACAGGTCTTTAATATAGTGTTGGTCCAGGTCCAGCTGTACCATCTAGAATATAACTCTCAGTATAGCTTGTGTTGCATTGACAGATCGGAATAGAAGTGTAGAGAACTCGGCGGAGCTCAGAAAAACTCACAGGAGAGAAAAGAAGTATTGAGAAGTGGCAGCGTCACTGGCGGCACTGGCTTGGCAGACACTTCTGATTCACCTCGTAGGCGAAGGTGACGAAACGGTACAACAACAAAAAAAGAAGATACTCAAAAGGTACGGTACGTAGCCCAAAAGATGCAACGAAAATCTACGTCCAGCTAGGTTTGTCAGTCGTTGGCGGGGGGAGTACACAGTAGTCCCGCACCGCTTATCAGTCGAGTTTTGCGAGCAAAAAACACGCCCCGCCCCCCGCCAACGACTGACGAACCTAGCCGAATACACGGCGGCGCGCCGCCCAGCCATGGCTATGTCTACTAAAACGGTGAAAGTACGGTATACCACCTACATCTGATGCAGTAAGACAACACTACTATCGCGTTTTTCGTCAAATTCATTTGTGGAAAGGAAGAAATTTGAGAGCAACTGAATGGGGCTGGAGAAAAACTAACAACATTCTAATGTCAGTGCTCACGACTCAAGCACCAGCTCCAGCCTCAATTCTGCAGCTCATATCTTGCGGCTGTAAAAAGGGCTGTGGAAAGCGTTGTACATGTGTAAAGGTTGGCCTGCACTGCTCTACAATGTGTTCTCATTGTCATGGGCAGAGTCAAATTCCACCGAGCAGGACCATTTTGCAGAGGCAATTGATTAAATATTCATATTTCATTAGTGGAATAGGCCTATAGGGGAAACCACTTAAAAAAAACGCACCGAGAGTGTTACCTCATGGGTGGTGTGGAAACACGCTCAAAGTGCAGAATACACATGTATAAAAAAATCATCATATGCCCACTAATACTTTCTCAAAAATATTTTATCCAATATGGATCTTGTAGAGAAAGAACTGCTCTTAATTTTGCTGACGCTACTACTTTTCGAGATAATCGACGCAAAAGACGGCGCTAGGCTTATTTTTTGTTCGCGCTGAAAACTATGCTTATTTGCCAAGGTCATTTATTACTGTTGGGTGGGAGATACACAAAAAAATTATTTGTGTGTGGAGAATTTAATGGAGAATCTAAAAAGTGCTATAACTTTTTCTCGTCAGAGTTACAATTTACGTGCTAAACGCAAAAAACACCGTCATGGTCACGTTTGGGGGTGATTTTTTGGGCAAAAGGGGATGAAGCTCCCCCCCTCAGGGGGGTGGGAACTCTCGAAAGGGGAAAGGTGTTATTTGAGTATGATTCGTATGTATAGTGAATGACCAAGTAAGATAGTCAATAAAACACGTATAATTTATCAAAAAATCTCTACCTATTATGCCATCTGTAAGAATAGGAAAGTTATCGTCTATCAAATGAAATTCTTGTGAGAAAACTTTGTTTCTTACGACTAAATTTGTTGCAGTGAGACCTAAAGTGTAAAGTTTGTGAGGAGTTATACCACCTATTTCGCATTTTTCTCCAGGGAAATATTTTTGTGATTTGTTTACTATGCCAACTTTGCAAAGACTTACATCGGCTCCTGAGTCTATTAAGAAAGATGTGATTTTACCTGTCATTTCACAGTAAATATTCACATAGTTTGAATTATTTGTGGTTATGCAAATTAGTTTCGGGTGACCAACTCTCCTACTGTTGCCGACTGATTCAGTGGAAGTTGGCTCAGCTCGTTTCCCGGATTTGAATCGTTCCTTTCAATAAAGCGAATATTTTGATTTGCCCTATACCTGTTGTATCTGAAATTGCGATTTCCGCGATAAGAGTGATTGAAATTACCTCTAAAATTACTTCTGCCGCGACCTATGTTACCATTGTACGAACCGCTAGGTACGCTGCTTTGTTCTCTAAACTGGTTCTGTCCATGTCCGCGATAATTTCCTCTAAAATTTCCTGAGTACCTATTATTTCTTCCCCTTATGTTATATTGTCGATTTATACGGTAAACGTTATTTTGCGAAGGACTTTGAGAACATTCTGCATCTAGGGCGATTTCCACAGCTTCAGTGAAACTTTGGGGTCTAGAGGCCAACACGACTGTTTTTATTTCCCTATTCAAACCTGCTTTGAAACAATTAAGAGCATGTTGATCGTTTAGTTGAATTATTGGCTCTCGGGCACTGCTACTTTGAGAGTTCAGACTAACTATGTTTAAATCACTAATGAGAGATTCTATTTCGGAGGCATAAATTGAGATACATTTTTCTGCTTGTTTGGTTTTACTTAGTTCGGATTGAATTGATGCTAAAGTTTTTCGTGGCTTAAATCGATCAGTGAGGTAGGTCTTAAGTTCTGTGAAATTTTTAGGTGTAGTTATAATAGAATTTTTTGCTTTACCTTTTCGTTTGGTTTTCAAAATAAATTGGAGTAATGAATTTTTGTTAGTTTCGTCCGTAAGGGAATCATGATAATATTCTGCAGTGTCTAAAAAATCAATAACTTTGTCAGCTTCCCCCGAAAATTCTGTTAAGAGTTGAGTTGCTGTTTTAAAATCAAAATCCATTTTAGTGACTCTTAAAGGTATGTTGTGACAATTTTCTGAATCTGAACTACTGAAACTATCTAAATTGTCATCCTGCTGGACTTTGCTTGCTTGTTGACTAATTATTATAATTCTTTCTTGCAAAAGCTTATCTAAGATATTAAAATACTTGTTTATAGATTCAATATAACCCTTAGCTTCTACAATATCCTTTTCCTCAACTTTAACTAAATTAAATCTACTTTTAATTTTTAATAACTCGTCTTTGAATGAATCTACCTTGTTTTGTCTTCTTTGCGTAGCTGCTGCTCCTCGCCTGGAAACTGGGTCCTTGCTTAAATTGCGGTGAAAAACTCTGATTTCCTCTAGGAGGTGTCGGAATTCAGTTGTGGCCATGCAAAGTAGCTCCCACGTTGCGGACTAGCGGCCTTGCGCCACACTAGAGACCGTTCCCGCGTTGCTGGTTCCCGGTTTTGGGACGGCCAGTTGTTGACTGCTCTCTCTTGTTCTTCTTTTAGACTTGCTCCATACTTCAGTTTCTTCTTTTGATTGATTTTTCCCCATTTCATGTCGTTGTCTGCTCAATTTTTGGATTCTTGCTAGTGCAGTTGAAAAGGCAGGGTCGCCATGTTGTGGAATCAAACAGGTTGGTTGTCGATGTCACATCTTTATTCTATGAATGCTTCAATTCGTCTCCACATATACAATAATTGTTATAGTTACCTGCTTTAGTGTCCTACATTCTAAACTGCTGAATAGCTATATTTATGTTTAAACTAATAAATAAAATAACGATATGGATAATGATAATGATAATTATAAGAAGGCACTACAGGATCTGTATTCGGGTTCCTACTGGGAGTCCACGACCAAAATTTCAAAACTTTATAATTTTTTTCTTCTAAAAAGTCTAACTTGCCTACACTATATGTGCTCTTTCTATAGATAGGTAAATATATTAAAGAAATAAAAAAAATGTTCAAGTTCACCATTGTCAAGTGTATCTTACTTAAATGGTATTACAGTTAAATACTTATAGATGCCACTATCATAATACAAGATATATTTGGTATGTCATTTTACCCAACTAAGACACATTGTACAACTCACACCTCTCCCCCATATACCAATCAATGAAGTTTGCTGCTGTTGGTGAAGCAGCTTCCCACTTCTATCTATACGAACACGATTAATTACAGAAGTTTGGACCTCCAAATCATTAAATTATTAGCGTCACGCGGGCGACGAGCCCCAATTTGCAACTAGTTAACACCCAACTTCGGTGTGTATACCTGCTCCCTATAGCTTATCGACTCGACGATGCAGAGGCAGCCAACTACCAGTCACTTCCGGCAGGCGCACTTAACAATAATTTTCAAAATTTGTGGCCTAGTTTAGACTAGACATTTTGAAGCCAACGAGGAACCCCAGATAAGAAGATGTATCTACATATACAGGATGATTTATTTAAGGCTACAACCGCGATTACCTCGCTTATTTGCGCCAAAAAAACTTAAGAAACAAAAACGTGACAATTTTACTAACTAGGTTACATTGAAAGTGAAATCGTCTACTTATCGCGCAATATAAAAAAAAGTTAAATTGGGCAAAACTATTAATAGCCAGTAGACCGTCAGACAGTGACAGATTTTCCTTACTGATTTTCTCATTTATGCCTTCGAGAGGGTTAAAAGGTAAATCGATGCTGAGTCGGATTGGCCCGCGGGGAAAACATATGGAAAATTCAATGTTTCAAAACAGAAAAAATAGTACTAATTCTCACTTATGCCATGTTCACCGTATGATTTCTTATACTATTCCGACCTCAAAAACCCAAAGGTATAAGTGTAGGCGTGTGGAAAAAGGGTTTTATTGCATTCATTTTATCCCTGACAAAATCAGTTGACGAAAAAAAATTTTTCCGCCTTATTTTCCGACCCAAAAGTGCATTTTTCGCCACGAGTCACTTCTGCCAATCAATTTTTGGGCTAGTGAGGATATAAGTTTTCACCATTTCGAACGGCATAATTGACGGAGTCAATAAACCAAGTCATTTTTTTGTGTGATCTGCCAAACCCTTAAGTCAACCCTTTTTCCACACGCTACACTTACTTATGCCTTTGGGTTTTTGAGGTCGGAATAGTATAAGAAATCATACGGTGAACATGGCATAAGTGAGAATTAGTACCTTTTTTCTGTTTTGACAAATCGAATTTTCCATAATATGTTTTCCCCGGGGGCCAAACTTAAAATTACTATTTTCCGACTCAGCATCAATTAACCTTTCAACCCTCTCGAAGGCATAAATGAGAAAATCAGTAAGGAAAATCTGTCACTGTCTGACGGTCTATAGGAGAGAGAATAAAACTTTTATATTGAAAATTGATGGCACTGAGAAGGTTTTATGAAACCGGGTGCTTAGATACTTTCAGAAAATTACACAAGGTCTTCGGCCCTCTTCAGGCTATATGCAATTTTTGTATTTACTTTTTATTAAAGCGATTTTGCGTTCCACAAAAAAAAACGTATACACATTGCACACCTTGGAAATTTCTCGCGACGTATCGGTATATTGCACATTTCTAAAATTTTCTGGTATGCAGGCTATAAATTAAGTGGAGTAAAAGCCTCATTACCACACCACATTATATACGATATTTTATCTACAGCCGCTGTGGTATTAAACATTCATGATTCATGTTTCTGATTTTTGTTGGTAAACGCACATACACCGCGTCGAATTCGACATAATATGACAATAAGTTATTTGAACATTGCTTTACAAATTTGTCTTATATTTTGGCAAGAAGCCAGCCAATAACTTCAGGATTTCTGTTTATAATAACCTCTAACCTCTAACACAGACTGGTTTGATATTTTCCAAAATGTTCCTAAACATTTTCTCATAAAATTCTAGGAACAAATTATCAACTAGATTTGAGACTTCAACACCACCAATCTACATCCCCAAATGTTGACGTCAATGCTACTACCTGATCAGCAACTGTAGTCAACAAGAGAAGTGAACATATTTTCATTCAGAACCGTCTGTTAGTATATAAATTATAATGTTTATAATAAAGATTCATAATACGTGTAACAATTTAATAATTAAACCTAAAGTCAGTTATTTTTACTATAAGGCAATTTCAATTTATGTTACACTGAAAATAGTGACTACAGAAAAAAAGATCTCTTGAATTAAGTAAAAATATTTCCTTAGATTTTTTTCTTCAATTTGAAGTAATACGCCCTTCAAGTGAAGTAATTTCTTTATTTCATGTTGTGCTAAATAAATATTTTTCTTGAACAATGCACTAAAAGCAAAGTAATTATGTTAGATCGAGTAACTCATTAATTAAATTAATATATTCCAGTACTGAATTTAAAACCGCCATTTCTTTAAAAAGAAGTTTGTAAAAACAAAATCATTTTTTTGTTTCAAGATATCTGTTATTTTCATTTAAACACATTGCCTGCTATCTTAATTTAAGATAATAATTATTATGGGTATTTAAAATTAAGTTCCACTGCCACGAAACAAAAAAAAAACATTTCCTCCGTTTTAGTGCTGCGTAGCAGAATTTTCTTTGGTTTGAGTACATTAGTAGTTTTTGCCGCCCCACCACCGCCAAAATCCGTGGCCGAGTGCCAAATCCGCGGGCCGCGCCAGTCGAAGTCGAAGAGTCAGAGATGGGGTTACCTGTACTTAGTATTGCGCAATAATTTTTTTAGGTAATCACGCGTAGGTTTTTTCGCTTTCCGACTTGCGACCTTGCGGTAGTATTTTCGGTTTCGTGTCATCCAGTTGGTGATAAAATGTACGAAGATATTGGAGTAGATATTTAAGTAAAATTACTTGTTCCATCTCTGTGTTAATAATGTGTAAGTATTTATTTTGTTATAAGAGAATTTTTAGTTTAAAAGGCAAGTTTATGTTTATCCAAGTGGAAAAGTGATCGCCATATTATTATAAATATCTATATCAGGTTTTCAATAAAAGTCAACGACATCATCATAGTCATCGTAAATAGGTACTATATTTTCAAGTTATGTTTTTTGTTATAAAATAGTTTTAAGTGTAAAATAATGTTTTCTTGAAATCGGCAGTAAAGTGTCCCAAAATCGTCATTAAAAGCACAGAAATCGTACAATAATGTTAGCCCATTATTGTACGATTTTTTCAATAAGTAGGCCTTGGCGAGATGTAAACATCAAACGTCAGACGCGGAGAAATCGCCCGTCAAAAGTGACCAAATATTCAAAACCCGGCCAATAAAGGCCCATTTAACTTTTCGTACACATTGCGAAATTGTTTCCTATAGAAGCGCAATCCTTCAGTATACATATTTTAGTAGGTTTGAATATCAATAGATTTGTTATGGAGGCTGCACAAGAAGCAGCAGTTTGATTTTTCTGTACGAAGGTGCCGTGTCTTGTCTTACTTGACCTAGGTAGAGCGATCGTCAAAGTCAAGCAACGCCGCGAGTAGTCGGTTCATGGACGGGTGATCCCTTATTATTATTTTCTTGCCTAATAAAACATTTTTTTTCCGATTTCAAAAAAAATATAATATATGTTAAGATATGCCATGAAAACATCCCTCTTTATTTATATTCACAGGTACAACCATCCTTGTTTGATAAATAATACATAATCGTGTTATGGAAGTTATTACAGATACCTATTATAATACATGTCATACTCTGGAAATTTATAGTCAAGCTGTTCAAAATATACCTATATGCGGCTTAATTTATGTCGCATGTATAGTTAATGATGTAGTTAGATTAGCAATGCTATACGCCTCAATGTGAGTTGGTATATAAATTTAATATACAGGGTATAGCTACCAAATATTGGTACATTTTTCTCAGAAAAATTTAGTGTGTCACAATTTTCGGAGGTAACCATAACATAGCCATGGATCGTTCTGACAAAAATTAACCACCTAAAATTGACATCCTGTATGTATCAAACGTTTGCAATTATTATGAACTATAACCACAAATAATTATACAGGCTATAGTCTCCTTTACTGTTACTTTGCGGTGATTGACGTTGCGTTAATGCGTCAACAATGTTAATGCTATAAAAATGTGCAAAATGGCGGAATCGTAAGAAACAGTTGATGAGGCAAGTAAAAGGTAAAGGCTACATACATAGGAAATAATTAACTCCGGATCTACGATTCTTATCCGGGCAATTCAAAATTATACTTAAGGCTGGGATTTTGCAAAATAGCACAATGGAACGAAACGCGCACGTACCCACCCTTTGCCTTGACTTTAGGTACGCCGAAACGACTCCTCATCAATCACCATTTGCCTTCTCTCCCCCTCTATTTCTGTAGGTTCAACCCATGGAGATGGACGGGCACTAACCGCAAGTAAGAAATCAGTATACACTTTTGTTCTTCCTACTAATCGATTAGGTTGGGGAATCCCTTTGGTTTCTCATTATGGCTGTTTGATATGCATCCGTCCTTGGAATAAATATACTCATTGGCAATCAGTGGGAGGAACTTTTAAAGGAAAATATGCATCCTAATTAAAATCTTTAATCTAGGTTTGGAGCACAGAAAACGAAGTAAGGATTTATTGAAAATTTAATTATAGGAACCGACCGTGTTTACTCCTTGAATTTTCTAGTTTAATTAACAAAATTTCCAAATAACAAGAAGTGGAATACTTAGCGACGTTTTGTTGTGTTCGTCGCATCACTCCTTATACAGTGGGTCCCATATTCGACCCTCCCCATTGGGATCTCGGTTAGATATAGAGGGTCGGTTAAATGGGGAAAGTTTCAGACAAATTTATGGCCGATCTGATGCCGCTTCGGTACAACTAACAAAAATCATCAGTGTGATACATCACTGGAAAGAGAATTACATGTAGCTTTCAAATCCAAGATGGCGTCCATAAGAAACTCAAAAGTTGTGTGTCCTATCTCGAAAACGAAAACCTTTTTTAAAAAACTGACATCACCGCTAAAAAATACGGTTAAAAAGCCCTGTCTTTGTATAAGCCTCGGTATATCTTAGATATTTAACAAAAACGAAAAATGATGGTGATTCAACATTTTGACCCATAAAATGACTTTTTTCAATCTGTAGCGAGCAACACGCATAATTTTAAACTTTTGGTCAATACAAATTTTAATCTAAGTAATTACTCACATTTTGAGACAAAAATATTTAAAAATATTTAGCACAATGGCCGTTATTAGCATTTGCGCTAAAAGCCTAATAACGGCCATTGTGCTAAACATTTTTAAATAATTTTTGTCTCGAAATGTGAGTAATTAGGTACTTAGATTAAAATTTGTATTGACCAAAAGTTTAAAATTATGAGTGTTGTTCGCTACAGATCGAAAAAGGCCATTTTATGGGTCAAAATGTTGAATCACCACGTACGTGCTGAATGTACATTGAGTCTTAACCGACTCTCTATCTCTTTTAGTTACGGAGATCCCATTGGTGAGGGTCGAATTTGGCACACACTATGTAAAGGCGTTATATTAGTAAGTATTTGTGTTTATCTAAATTCAGGCAGAATCGACTTTGTGATAAAGTGTGTTTAAAAGCTCATTTTACGTTTGTTTGGAATAATGTAGTTGTATATTTCGGTTTTACTAATTGGTTTAAAATTAAAAACATAATCCGCTTAAAACGAATTTATTTTGTATGAAGCTTCGCTTATCTAAGAGGACCACCTGGAAATGCCGTCCATTTAAGGGAATTTATATATTTTTGGAAACAATATTAGATGAAAATGAGGTGCTTAACGTACCTATTATTTTAAAAATATAAAGCAATGCATCATAATTATTATTACCTCAAGAACAGATTCAGTCTGTAACATTAAGAAGATATACTCATAACAATTTTGAGATTAGGAAAAACTTTCAGATACAAGTTGTAGGAGCCAAAGCAAGCTTTTTCAGCGTTTATTAAGTTTTATACAGGGTGTTTAAAAAAGCGGAGACAAACCAAACTTATGTTTTTTTATGCAGTAATATCCTGTATACCTAATAATAATAAGAATAATAATAATAATGTTTATTTCAAACAAAACGGGGATTAACAATTATGATTTACAAATTACAGACATAAATAAACATGGAAAACTCACAGAAGTAGAACAACTACTTGTACGTAGGAGTAAAATTTAAATTTAAAAGTTTCTTTAAAAAAGATTACAGTAAATATTCGTAGCCAGGTAATTTCATATTTGGTAATAATTGTCTCAATCGGGATTTTAATAGTCTACAGTTGGGGTTTGAATATCAATGTCGGTAGGATAGTACAGTAATGTATCAATTTCCATTTAATCCAGGATATTTATCGATTGTGCAAAAAAAATAAATGCTGGCAAGCTGATTTTTTCAGGGTTGGTCGGGGACTGCCTCCTGAGTATCCAACCAAAAAATCACACTCGAACCCCTTCAGGGTTTGTGCAATAGGAGTGGTTTCTTTTTTTTTTCGAAATTTTTTTTCCCAGCCTGTGCATAATAATAAGCTCTACAACCTTGCCTTATAAAACTTTGGTTTATAACTTTCATATCTCACCAGTTTTCAAACATTGAACGAACGAAGCATTCGTATTAAATATTGCATTTTTTTAAAAATGAAATGCGCTGAAACTGGTGAGATATGAAAGTTATAAAAAAGTTTTATAAGGCAAAGTTGTAGAGCTTATTATTATGCACAGGCTGGAAAAAAAATTAAAAAAAAAAGAAACCACCCCTATTGCACAAAACCCTGAAGGGGTTCGAGTGTGATTTTTTGGTTGGGTACTCAGAAGCCAGTCCCCGACCAACCCTGAAAAAATCAGCTTGCCAGCATTTATTTTTTTTCACAATGGATAAATATCCTGGATCATTTTTTTAACATGACATGCGCTGTAGCTGGTGATATATGAAAGTTATAGAAAATTTTTATAAGGCAAAGTTGTAGAGCTTATTATTATGCACAGACTGGAAAAAAACAATAAAAAAAAAAAATAAGAAACCACCCCTATTGCACAAAACTCCGAAGGGGTTCGAGTGTGATTTTTTGGTTGGGTACTCAGGAGGCAGTCCTCGACCAACCCTGAAAAATTCAACTTGCCAGCATTTATTTTTTTGCGCCCCTTATAAGACGGATCTAATTATCTTGGACTAATTTATTACATATTCAAATAGGGTTCTGTCCAGCTTTAGCATCCAAAGTTTGAGTTTATATTTAAATGATTTTAACTTTTTAATAGTTTTTAATTCTGTAGGTAAGATATTATACAATTTTGGGCTCAAGTACAGGAAACTTTTCTGCAGACTTCTTACATTAAGGTACTTTGAACGTATATTTTGTTTACTTCTAGTTGTATAAGGATGATCGACCTCCTGCAAGACAGTTTTATTTTTATGATCATTTAATAGTATTTTTTGACAATAAAGCTGACGTATGTCAAACATCCCACTAAAGCGCAATAGTTCATCACTAGGGAATGTGAGCTCTTTTCTGCAAATTATCGTATGTAATATCACTAGTGCCAGAAATTTTATCGATTATTTCCCTCATACTGCTTGCATCCAATAAGGTAGCTCCTTCCATAAAAATCCAACCAATGATATGCCTCTGCTAGCGATAATTTGCACTAGTGCAATTACCGGTAATTGCACTTGTGCAAATTATTACTTCGTTGCTCAGCAACCGCGAATCTGTTGGATACAAACACGTACCTACTTCTTAAAGTTTGTGTGTTTCACACTGTTCTAAATTATGCAGCTTATAAATTACGTTGCGGTATTATTAACCATTATATCAATGAATATATATATAACTTTTACATTGCTAAATTCTTGTTAATTAGCCAAGCGAACGCTACAGTCGAAGCTGTCAATAAACTCGTTCAAAATGAGTCGACAAATACCACTCGTGCCGGAAATTTTTCTAGATAATTTTATTCTCAAGCCCTATTTTGCCCATTAGCAAAACCACTCGTACAAATGGGGCTTTTATTTTCAGAGATAAAATCAGTCGAGCTTCGCTCTCGGGATTTTATCAGAAAATAAAAGCCCAATTTATACTCGTGATCTTTCTAGGCAAAATAGCGCTTTAGAAAAAATTATCGATAAAATTTCCGGCACTAGTGATATTACATACGATAATTTTTTCGAAAGCGCTAATTTGCCTAGAAAGATCACGAGTATAAATTGGGCTTTTATTTTATCTCTGAAAATAAAGGCCCAATTTGTACGAGTGGTTTTGCTAAAGGGCAAAATAGGGCTTGAGAATAAAATTATCTAGAAAAATTTCCGGCACGAGTGGTATTTGTCGAGATTATTTCACGAATACGATTTAATAATTTCTGTATTAATTTTTCTATGTTTACATTTCCAAAACGACTCATTTTGAACGAGTTTATTGACAGCCTTGACTGTAGCGTTCGAGTAAACAAACATGACGCTTGGGTATCCAAGGCAAATGCGATTATACCCACGATAGACTTACCCACGGTATGTCATTGCGCATCTTGTGACGTCAGTTGCGAATCAGAATTTAAATTGCTCCATATGTTTTACACAGCAATAGATACTTTTTTATGGGTTTTTGCTTATTTCTTTTAAATAGATGTTGTTAAAAATATGTAGAATTTATTATTAGATAAATGAATGAATATTCTGTTGATAAAAAACACATTTAATTTGATACGCAGACTGCACATACGCTGACTGCACATCCCGGCATTTTTGGACATTTCAAAGCACTGTCGAGCTGGACTGACGATCAGTCAGTTGTTTACACTTTTTTTCTTGACACATTAAACTGTAAACTATAAAAAATCGTAAAACACAACCGCAGCCGCTGCTGTATTTAGAATTCGTGATTCGCAATTGACGTAGATGCGCAGAGTTGCCTTGTTTTCGGATTCGTTAGTGACATACCGTGGGTAAGTGTATCGTGGTTATACCTACACCCTGTCGGCGTTGGTTTATTTTCTGAATGTGTCATAAATTTAAACGGAGGCGGAGGTCTAAATAACAAGAATTTAGCAATGTAAAAGTTATATCTATAAATTCATTGATAATGCTTAATAATACCGCAACATAATTTATAAGCTGCATAATTTAGAACAGTGTGAAACACACAAACTTTAAGAAGTAGGTACGTGTTTGTATCCAACAGATTCGCGGTTGTTAAGCAACGAAGTGATAACTTGCACAAGTGCAATTACCGGTAATTGCACTAGTGCAAATTATCGCTAGCAGAGGCATATCATTGGTTGGATTTTTATGGAAGGAGCTACCTTATTGGATGCAAGCAATATGAGGGAAATAATCTTTAATATCCATTTTTGTAAAACATTTACTCTTTCCAAATGGCTGTTACTAACTCCCCCCCCCCAACTTAGGATACCATATGTTAGTTGTGACTGCACCAGTGAGTATTAAAGTGTTTTCAGATGGTTTTGATCTATAAATTGTCTTAAATATCTAAATCTCCCAATTAAGCCTCTAATTTTTTTTACTAAGTTCTCAGTGTGCAAATTCCATCTTAAATGTCTGTCTATGATAATCCCTAAATATGTAACGGAATCTGTTTCAGGTATCATGGTATTTTCATCTAGAAAAATATTTCCTAGTTTCGGCAAATTTTTGGCGTAGGATGTGAAACATAAATAATTTGTATTTTTTATATTTACAAAGTAGCAGAATCATCAGCAAAGCTAAGAACGGTCCCACTCAAATCAAGATTCAACAAGCTATTTAGATACACTGTAAAAAGTAACGGTCCCAATACCGTTCCCCGTGGAACACCATAGGTAACCTCTCTCTCTTCACTAATACACTTTCCAATACAAACTTGTTGCCAACGATTAGCTCTTTATTAGGTCATATATCTTGCCTCTTAATCCATAATTTGCTAGCTTTGTTAAAAGCAAATTGTGACAGACGCTATAAAAGGCCCTTTGAGAGATCCACGAAAATGCCCAGCGCCGGGCGTTTATTATCAATTGATTGGTATATTTTTGACGTTAGAAAGCACATAGCATCCTCCGTGGATCGACCCTCTCTAAAACCATATTGATGGTTCGAAATCATGTTAAATTTGTTTAGAAATTTTATTATTCGACTCTTTAACAGCTTTTCCATAACTTTCAAGAGAGAAGAAATCAAGGACTAACCTCTGATTTACCGGTTTGATGAGGCCTCGTTTCAATGGGTTTGGGAAAACAGCCATTTTCGACACATTTATTGAATATTACTTTGAGAGGCGTCGCAACAATATCCGATACTTCCTTGAGTGTTTCAGCTCTTATTTCATCTATTCCCGGTGATTTTTTTGATTTGTGATTTTATTGTGCTCACAATTTCAGATTCGATAGTTAGGGTTAGATACATGCTTTGTTCTAGTCTAGGAATATTATCTTCGAAGTCGAGAGGTCTAGTTATCTCATTTGCATATCTTTCCCACAATTGACTAAAAAACAAATTAAATTCGTTTGCCATTGAAATCTGCCATTGAAATCTGCTCGCACTTTCACAATTTCAAAGTTATGTACATTTAGTAATATGTTTGTTTCAAGCATTTGGAAAATATTCGACCTTGAAACTTTCAATCTTGCACTTTTGATGCTAAATTTGAACAATGAACTCAACCTCCCATTCTAGCGACTCCACGCAACTTTTATGTCAAGGTCGGCTGGGGATCGGCCATCGCTGTTAGCAGAATATAGAATATCGCAACTCTACACTGAACTAACTTCTATGTTGATTAAATTTACTAGGATGCTGATAAATTCATGATCCTCATTTCAATTTGCAAATCCCTATAGAGCGCTTCAGCAGCCCGAAACTCGTGGTATAGGTAAGCACAGTTGATTTGATATGGTTTTTTCAGCACCCATAAGGGTCATAGCTCATCCTTTCCAATATAATAACCACCTTTGCTCATTAAGATTATTGTGCATCTTGGTATAGGTACACACAGAAAAATGTATATGTATTTTCTGCATCGATTTTTTTTATATACCTGCTATTTTCACGAAAACCCTTGAGCGATTTTTTTATTTAAAATCTGAGCCCACCCCAAAACCACCATACACCAAATTTGAACAAAAAATATACAGGCAGTTCCATTCTACAGGGTGTGAAATTTGGAAAAATAGGAATTTTAAAGCATCTGGCGAGTTAGGTAAGTGTGCCATGAAATCACCTCAAAACAGTTGAATAGTTTATAGGATCACTCAAAGCGTTGGTGTGCAAAGATCCAATACAATAATTATTATACAGGATGTTTGTCCCTGGGTCATCCCAAAATGCAGAATTTTTTAAACCTTTATCGGGGTCCAAGCATCCTGGAATTATTGAAAAACTGATAATAAACACAAAGGTAATTTATTTTTATTTTACAAAATATCAACCAACATGTAAAAAGGATTTTACATTATTGAAGTTAATTTTTCAAATTTATCTATAGTCTAATTATAGGAGAACTTGTTTACTTGAGGAATTATGGTGTGGGGGTAAATTATCACATACGAATATTTAGTAAACTGTTGCCCTTTGCTGTCTATAGCTTAAAATTTGTAACTTTTTAACTAAGTTGGGAATCAGGAACCTTTGGCATTTAGAAAATACTTTTCTTGCTTAACTCCACACACCAGAACTAAATTCATTTTGTACACACATACATTTATATACTGGCGAAACCATGCCGTTAATATCTTAACAAGTCTAATTATTGTGGAAATTAAATTAGATATGCCGTCTCCTTTTAATTAGCAGCAAGATTTTCGTAGAGTACCTATTCTATGTAGTGATGATGTGTGCTATATGCAGCCTACCTTGGCACAATTTCCAGACTCATGGACTTATGCACGGCAGTATGCCAACATTGTTAGGCCGTATGCAGTTATTTTGCTTCTGGTTCACTTCCATTTTCAAATATGTTTCAAGGGTCTTATTGAACCATTCCACCATACCGTCATAGCGAGGATGAAGGTGCGTTGTTCGAGTTTTGGATATTTCCAGATGGTGGCATATATTTCCGAAAATCTCGGATTCAAAATTGCGGCCTTGGTCATAGTGCAGTTCTCTTGATACACCAAAACGACATATTCAATTTTGAAACAGGATCTCCGCGACTCTAGTGGCCTCTTGGTTGGGTATAGGGAAACTACTGAAGTAAGTTGCCGGATTGGCTAGTTGGGAATGGTCCTGCTACATCTATGGCGATTCGTGTATGGTGCACCAACCATTGCATCAATTTGACCCTGTTCGTACTTTTTGGACCAACCAGGTACCAAAATCTGCTTCAGACGTCGAAGAACACATCTTGATTTTCTTTAATTAGTCGTCGAAGTTGGTGCTTCTGCTCCATGGTTAAGAAGGCAGCGGCTTCGTCAACCATCTGTTTTAGACCCTCTAAAGGGGGATTTGTAGTCCGACATGCGGTGCAAGTTGATTCCTCATAACTGCCTGAACTTAATGGCATAACCCAATATTCTAGGCTTTTCCTTTTCCTTCGAAACTAACTCTTTATTTGTCTTATTTTACCGTCGACTTCGCTTTTGATATCACTTGATTCATTTCTTCTTCGACGTCTTTAATTTAATTTTGGTCTTCAGGACTCAGGTGGAATCGTTAAATTTGGTCTTCAGATCTTCTTTTATTTCCTTTATAGCTATTAGTTTGTCTCAGACTGGATGTCTTTAATTCCCTCCTTGGTTTATTCTTGGCTGGACTTCATATCTTCTTTGAGGTTCTTCTTTGAGATTCCTTTCGCCCTCTTTTTCTTCATTTTTCTTGAATTCGTTCCTCATTTCTTCTCGAAGATTTTTCATTAAATATTCTTGTTTTTTTTTTCTGTTTCATCGTGCTTTCATTTTCCCCAAGTTTTCCATCTTCATGCATTGCGGTTTGTTTTCTGGTGGTGGGCATTCACCTCGGGGTCCTCTTCAAATCTCGCTTCTTCGGTTACCACCTTTATTGTTGTCTTCAACCAAATACACTATCAGCGTTTACTGACGTATTTATAAAGACTGCTCACGGCTGTCACGTCTGGCACATTTTTGGCTCACCATGCGCTTTCCGGAGATAAAATACAATGCAGAATACATTGTTAGCCATCAGAGCCATCTGTTTTCCAGGATATAAAACTATACAGGGTGTAACTAAACTGATGGTCAAAAATGAAACCACGTATTCTTGAAGTCAAAATAAGGGCACTTCTTCGTATATTTTTTTCCCCTAGGGGCCATAGTTTTTTTTATACAGAGCGTAGAAATTTAGAGGAAAATACCCATATTTCTTAGTATCTCTAGAAGTGTAAGAGATATTTTCTTCAAACTTGGCGTGTCACATGAGCGGATAAGTTGTCAAATGTAAGGTTAATATGAAGCTTGTGAGGCCCCCAGTTGCGGAGATACAGGGTGTTATTAAAATTAATTAGTTCAGAAAAATATGAATACCCTGTATAATCGCATTTTTTAAATTTATTTTGAATGGCAAATTCAATCGTTAACAAAAAGTATCTCTTAGTATTTTTTCATATCCTCAGCCGTTTTTTAATTATTTTCAAAGATAACGGCAATGCTGCAATAAACAAGTCATTAAATCTAACAATATGTGGATGTCAATTAAACTTGGCATTATGTGAATCATTGAAAAATTATATTTTCATTTGAAGAATTGACTAATATGCACTTTTGCTATGGACTTGCCAATGGCAATAATAAACATGCGGAAACGCGTAGTTGCGTGTATTGAAAGAGACGGCGGTAATTTCGAACATTTAGTAATAATTTAATTTTCTAATAGCAATACGTTTCTTCTATTATCGTTTTTGCTTTTATATTTTGTTAAATAAAGTTTAATTGACAACCACAGATTGCTAGATTTATTCTTAAAGTGACTATTGTTCATTGCAGCGTTGCCGTTCTTTAAAAATAATTAAGAAACGGCTGGGAATATGAAAAAATACTAAGACATACTAACCATTCTATTCACCACTCAAAACAAATTAAAAAAATGCGATTATACAGAGTATTCATATTTTTCTGAACTAATTAATTTTACTAACACCCTGTATCTCCGCAACTGGGAGCCTCAGAAGCTTCATGGCAACCTTAAGTTTGACGGCTCATCCGCTCATGTGACACGCCAAGTTTGAAGCAAATATCTCGTACACGTCTAGAAATACTAATAAATGTGTGTATTTTTCTCTTTTTCTCTCAAACTTATACGCTCTGTAGAAAAAAATCTATGGCCCGTAGGAGAAAAAAATATATGAAGAAGTGCCCTTATTTTGACTCCAAGAACACGTGGTTTCATTTTTGACCATCAGTTTAGTTACACCCTGTATATAAATACGTCAGTCAACGCTATCAGACTCTGTAATTGGCCAAAAATATTCCTCTGCTCTCAAATTCGCAGCAAATTCGCGTTCTAACTTTTTACTTACTTTCAGGGCCAATTCCCAGGGTTAGGAAGATTGGAGCCTATTCTAGAATATTCTTGGCCAATGATAGATTTACAGATCATACAGTTCTAGAGAATCCGTAGAAAACCTATGGACGCTCTACAGGGAAAACAATGAAAAATTAACGAAAGTGGATCTCTGGGAGCCTCAGGCCAACACAGTTGTAACAAAAAATGTCTCCAAATTAACTTCAAAAGTCATAAAACTGTAAGTAGAATAGAGAAACGTAAAATCGATCTGCAAAATTTTTGAGTAGAATCGAAAACAATGGAAACGTGTTCATTAAAAAACGATAGAATAAACTCTAGAGGCATTTTTCGTTGCAATATTTAATATCGTTCTAAATCCAAAATATATTTTTTCAGTGATTATAAGCTGATCAGTATATTTTTCAACATTTGTAGAAGAAAACGATTGGGCGCTTATAAAATATTATAGTTGCTGTTATATTACAAAAAGCATGCCAGCTATTTATAATGTTCTATCACCTATCACAATGTTGATTAATGGATTTTTCAAAATTTCAATGTCAAACAATTTACATGTATAAAAAAACTCGAAGTAACTTATGAGAAAAATATTACATAAATTAACTGGTGGTATTTTTTAATTTTTGCTGTTTTATTTTGGAGAAACACAAATGTAAAGTTACTTTCTTGACAGATGTCATTAAAATTTTCAAACAGTATTATTTTTGCAAATAGTCAAAATAGAGTTCGTCGGCCACCGAAATAAATACAATATGCATTTCCTATAAACAATCTATCCTTAAATTTTTGTCCTCTGCTTTTTCTGGTCGTTTTCTTTTTATGTATCGAAACAAAAAAATTAACTTTTTTTAAAATGCACTCCATGTAAATGTTTTAAATGCAGATGTTTTGAATATTTTCTAAACTGGTTAAAAGACAACTTTTTCAAGTTGCCTGGAAAATTAACAAATTTTTAACAGTAAATGAACTCAACTTTGAACTTGTAACTCAAAAAATATCTTCAACTGAATTTATTGAGCAAGTTTTTCAGGATTGCCAACAAAATAACAATGCTAATAGAATTAGAAAATTAAATCTGGTGGACCGACCAGTAAATTTAATTATTCCTTATATTCCTGGATTATCAGATAAGCTAAAACGCATAGGCATTCGTTTTAATGTCAGAATAGTATTTAAAATCAAAAATACATTAAGATCGATGCTAGTTAAAACAAAACCATTTAATGAGAAAGTTAAAAAATTGCATTTATAAAATTCATTGGGAATGTGGAAAGTTCTATGTTGGGGACACTTGTAGGCCATTTAAACGTTCGTTTAAAAGAACATAAAAATTATATCAGGCAAAATCAAATTTCGAAGTCGAAAATATGTGAACACTCTTTTAATAAAAATCATAGGATTTTGTGGGATAGGTCCCAACCAATTCTCAAAGAAGAAGTAGGAAATAGACGAAAAATTAAAGAAGCAGCATTTATTCTAGGAAATACAGACAACTGTGTTGCTGAATGTTCAGTGGAATTCAGTAAAATATTATAGATAGAACACAGGGTACAATATCAGACAGGTGGCTAGGCTATTGTTTCTGTTGTCATGACATTTTGACATTTTAACCTGAAATTTATTAATCTGTCATTTCACTTTGACGTGACATGATCTTTGAGAAAGGAGGCAGATTTATTCTCCAAAAGCTCAGGAAACAAATTTGTTGAAGATATTTTTTGTGTTACAAGTTCAAAGTTTAGTTCATTTACTGTTAAGAATTTGTTAATTTTCCAGGCAACTTGTCTTTTAACCAGTTTGGTGGCGAAAAACCCAATTAAAATTCAATGAATGCAGATGTTTTGCTTAAGAACACATATTATGCAACATTTATTATGCTCTAAAGATGTTATATAAGGATCGAAACATATGTTAGCAACAAACAAATTTTAATGGACAAATAATAAAAAAATAATTGAGGCTTTTTATTTGACAACCAGTTTTTTAATGTTTTTGGTCGATTCCCAGTAATAAATGAAACTAAAACAATCTGTCATTCTTTATACTTTACCATTTCCTTTGACTTCTGCTGGTAAATTATGCTGTGCAAGCTCAGAAAAATAGGGTCCCCGGGAGGGGCAAGAATGAATGTCCTAGTTTAAAGTTAAATTGCGCCTCTACGGGACAACTACAAAGATAGTGCGAATAAACAAAGAAGTATCTAACTCGAATGGGGTGTGGAAAGAAAGTCTGTGTTATGATTAAATTGAAAAAATATCTAAAGTATTAGGCTTTATTAATGGCAGAAACTAAAATAATATGTGAGGCTCAATTATTCGTTCTAAACATCAGGGGAATTTTGTGATTACGGGTAAAAGCTTTTTTTTAATCAGGTATTCGGGATTCATTATAAAAAATAACGTAGCACCGCATATGGCTTTGATGTCTTTTATTTTTGTTTTGTAAAAACTGCTGCTATTGGAATCTCTATTTCCAACTTTTTTTTAACCCGTATGTTATAAGACAAATAAGTTTACCTCGAGGAAAAAGCTTTTCTGGTAGAGAAAACACAAAGTGCAGACAAACTTTTAAAAGTGTATCATTACAAATTTTCTTTTTTTGTTTTACACATCTCGTGGAAAGTGCACAGGGTGTCCCAGATAAGACGTTACGTTCGATTATCTCGGTAATTTTTAAGATAAATTGATGGTTCAAAAAATAAACTTGTGTAGAATTTTGATTGCACCACGAAATATTACTAATGAACAAGGGAGAGTAGCAAACAATTGTCAGATCCTATGTATCTAAAAAAATAACCAATCAGCAGTTTTTTTGATAAATTTCTTCAAATGGTAAATCGTCTTTGCATGGAATGCTAAAAATATATTATACTTATTTAAATCTATTTATATCCTTGGAACAAAGGATTTTAAAACACGGTTTCTGAAAAATTTGACTAAGTGATGCCCGAAATATAAGTTGTTTATTTTTTTTTATCATAAATTGTAAATTTATTCTATGGGGTGTTTTAAGCCTATAGTATTTTAATTTAGCATTCTTATTCGTTTGGTATGGATAGGTTATAAAACTATAAATATTGATGCAAGGTTGTTCCAACAACGCTCGCATCACTGGCGGCTCGTGAGTTAATGCACAGGGGGGGGGGGGGGCTACGTTTTGAAAAAAAAAAAAACAGAACACATGTGTAGTCAATTAAAAAAATAGGCGAGTACCGAGATTGGTAAATTCTTCCGGTATGGGCTTTCTTATTTTTTGTTTTTAGTATCTATAATAAGTACATTACATTATTACATTACATTATCATAATAGAATCTAACTCGGTTGTAATTAATTCTAGAAAAATACCCCGATACATCTGTCAATTAGCCATACATCTGTCGATAGATACATCTGTCGATTAGTACTAATTGACAGATGAAACTGTCAATTAGAAAAAAAACTGGCCCTTCTACGCCCTCGTAGAATATAGCAGTCGCGGAACAAAATTATTTTTCCCATTTTCTACTCAAGACCCAGAGCCCCTATAGACGAGGCGCCACTTCATTCAAAGCATATTTATGTCAGATAAAAGAATACAGTAGACCCAAAAAGTTATCATGTTTTATTAGGGATGATCCTCACACCAAAGCAGCGCGAATTTCGCTGCGAAATTTATTTCAGGTTCACCCCAAGACGAAATACTTCGCAGGGTGAGTCACCCCATAAAATCACATCAAAGCTATGCTAATATTTGACATCCTCCGTCCCAAAGTAGCCACAGTTACCAAATTTCATGCAAATCTTTGGATTCATTCCAAAGTTATTTGGAAAAATATAAAATAAAATTTAAATTTTGATACCTTCTATCTTCTTCGTTATGCGTATTTGACCCCCACCTTTATATGATGGTCTTTCAATCCTAGATGTCAGTATACAGTGTTTTTTGAAACACCCGTATAGTACGAAAAGCACCTGTTATTGATAAATTTCAGAATGCCTAAATTATAATGTCTTTATAGCCCATCGTCCATAAATCTAAATCGTTCCCTATATTTTTTGGTAACATTCTTTTTATGTAAATTTGGGCAACACGTACAATACTGGCTGTTACGGACAAAAACATCTATATGGCCAATAACTGGTTCCAAATGAAGTCCATGAAATAGGCATGATTAATCCTGAGCTATCAACAGTAGGTCAAAGAATTCATAATTTCACTCTAAATTCTTGTTTCGGAAACAGAATATTAATTGTACCTACATGTTTGTTTTCCTTAAGGAATGATTAAGGAGGGTAACAGGTTTTTCTGGTAAAAAAAGGTGGGTGTTAAAACCACAGAAATATAACATACAAAAGAAAGAAGAGGGTTAACTTACCCAACATCCTTATCACGTTCTTGTTAGTCTGAACCTTTTTGTGCGTCCTGTGTACAGACCCATTTATCCTTTTGCCCAACGTGTTGTTAGTTGTCCGCGATATGGTTATGGCCATGTTGATGTACTGTACCGCTATTATGACCATAGGAATGATGAAAAATATTATTGTACTCATCTCTGTCAGAGGAATATTATCTGGTTGGGCTGTCATTGCACACATCGCGGACTCCTGAAACCATAGAAAAATGCATATAATACAATATAATATAATATAATATAATATAATATAATATAATATAATATAATATAATATAATATAATATAATATAATATAATATAATATAATATAATATAATATAATATAATATAATATAATATAATATAATATAATATAATATAATATAATATAATATAATATAATATAATATAATATAATATAATATAATATAATATAATATAATATAATATAATATAATATAATATAATATAATATAATATAATATAATATAATATAATATAATATAATATAATATAATATAATATAATATAATATAATATAATATAATATAATATAATATAATATAATATAATATAATATAATATAATATAATATAATATAATATAATATAATATAATATAATATAATATAATATAATATAATATAATATAATATAATATAATATAATATAATATAATATAATATAATATAATACAATACAATACAATACAATACAATACAATACAATACAATACAATACAATACAATACAATACAATACAATACAATACAATACAATACAATACAATACAATACAATACAATACAATACAATACAATACAATACAATACAATACAATACAATACAATACAATACAATACAATACAATACAATACAATACAATACAATACAATACAATACAATACAATACAATACAATACAATACAATACAATACAATACAATACAATACAATACAATACAATACAATACAATACAATACAATACAATACAATACAATACAATACAATACAATACAATACAATACAATACAATACAATACAATACAATACAATACAATACAATACAATACAATACAATACAATACAATACAATACAATACAATACAATACAATACAATACAATACAATACAATACAATACAATACAATACAATACAATACAATACAATACAATACAATACAATACAATACAATACAATACAATACAATACAATACAATACAATACAATACAATACAATACAATACAATACAATACAATACAATACAATACAATACAATACAATACAATACAATACAATACAATACAATATAGTATAGTATAATAAAAAAATATTTAGAATGTTATTATACTGATTATTCCCGTCATACTGCTTGTATCCAATAAGGTAGCTTCTTTCTTGAAAATACAACCAATCATGACTCGCCTAGTGATAAATTCCCTTGGCTTTGCAACCGCGAATCTGCGATTGCTAAGCAAGGAAGTGGTAGAAAAATAAACAAACTTTTTATGAAGTATAAAGATGTTTTTTTATGAAGTACTTAATTTATCGAATTATTATTTTCACAATAATTATTATTTTGAAGTTTTACCTTCCTACGTGTATTGCCTTTTTATATATAAGAATAAAAGATATTATTTTATTAAATTACAGAAAGTAAATAAACTTAGCATCAAGCACTACCAAATTTTTAAGCTATAGAAATGTGTTTAAAAATGTAGAATATATAAAAAATTTAAAGAAAATAATTTAAAAAATGCAAATAAAATGCTGTAAATTCATGAAAATTTGTAAGGACAAAGAATTGCAAGGGAACCTTTTCTATACTTCGAAAAAAATAAGTCGCGTTTTGATGTTTTTCGTCACATGTCACATTTAACAGTTACGTATAGCCACGTCACCACTTTTCCATAAGTATTTTTTGTCCTTGTACAGGCACAAACTGATGATAAAGTAAAATTTTAAATATGTAATTCTGTAAACAAAAAAATTCTCCTATGATGCAAAGTTTTCCCTAAAAAGCGCTGCAGGGACATTCTCTAAAAATTTCTATGAATGTGGTCTAGAAGGGGAAGGAGTTGAGTCACTCTGTATAGACGCTGAAAGCTCAGCCTGTTCATCAGGCTCCTGTTAATAATGGCCTCAGCAAAGCCTGGCGACATCGACTTCCGCCAAAGCTGCTAACTTCGGAGGCAAGGTAAAAAAACAGTCCTTTTGTAGCTGGCCTAACATAACCAAATGCAATTAAAAGCTTCCTTTCGGGCGGATATTTGGCCGTAAATGAACTGAACGTTTTCCAGAACTCAGAAATGAAACGAACTCGAATTGTTCTGTACATAATAATTTTATCTGCGCTTTTCGTGACTCGAGACCGTTGAGAAGGTGGGAGAGTGGGTAAACAATTTATTGGATTTTCTAGGAAAATTTGTAACTGGAAATAAAAATGCCTTTAAGGTCATTGTGTAGAAAAGGTTACTTGTTAAATTTAATAGAACATCATAGACCGGGAGATAGTGACAGATTTTTGGACGTGATTTTACTCAGTATGCCTTTCAAAGGGCATTATGTGGCACATATTATCACAATAATAAGGTATGAATCAGAGAGTCATCCTGGGTTCTTCATGTGAAAAACTGAGTTTTCAATTATTCGAAAAATATGCGTTTTGATATGATTTTATACAGGCTGCCATGTGTTTTATAATGAACTTCAAAATAAAAAATTCCTCGGAAGAAATAGGCATACCGTTAGGGTGGGTCCAAAGGGCTATTATTGCCACGTGATCTTGTATTTTAATAATTAATTTTTCCACGTTTCTGAACAGGCTGCCAATGAGAAGTATGCAAGTTCTTATTATGAAAATGCTGAAAAAAAGATGGCATACCTTTCGCGCATGTCCAAGTACTGTTTAAATTGAATGTTATTTAATAATTTAAACGATTTATTCGATGTAAAGCGTACTTGGACATGCGCAAACGGTATGCCATCTTTTCTTCGGCAGTTTCATAATAAGAACTTGCATACTTCTCATGGGCAGCCTGTTCAGAAACGTGGAAAAAATAATTATTAAAATACAAGATCACGTGGCAATAATAGCCCTTTGGACCCACCCTAACGGTATGCCTATTTTTTCCGAGGAATTTTTTATTTTGAAGTTCATTATAAAATACATGGCAGCATGTAGGGGAGAGCGGTGACGGTTGTAACAGAAATTAGATTTGTTTTTTTTTGTAGCCCTAGTGTTAAGACTTAGACGGATGATTCAGCTTTCAGGAATGCTGTGTAATGTTAGAAGTCGCTTGGTATTTTTGAAGTTTTGAAAATATATATGATTTTTTTTCTACAATCGACACCTAACGGGTGTCAGTTGGAACACGTGTAGGTGTCGATTGTAACAGACATAAATATAAGCAAGAAATCCCTAAATGAAACTCCTAAATCACGAATAATGTTTATTTAAATAATTATTATTAGTCCGAACACTATACAGGGTGAGTTTTTTCGATGACCACTATGGGGATCTCGGAAACTAGCAGAGCTAGAACAAAGGTTAAATTTGGAAAGAATTGCAGTTTTGAATGCTCAATCTAATGCCCCTTTTGGATTTTTAAAAAAGTTCATGGCTCACTAGATATTTTGAAAAGAGTGATTTTTGCTATTTCATCAGATCTCTGTAGCTCCGTTATTTCTGATTATACAGAAAAACTGTAGAGACAAAAATTGTAGATAATTTTGGGCTTAATAAGATAATCTTATCAAATTTTTTATGAGGTTTGGGATTTTTGAGATATGACACAAACTTGTATTTTTTTAAATGTAAGACAAAATAATAGTAATTGCCCCCCTCCCCCGCACAAGCATGTAATTGCTTCTGGGGTACTCCTAGTTTGGAGTATTGTGAGGGTGAGAATTATTATTATTATTATTATAAATCATAGTTGGCTGTACCCTTATCAAATCGGCCATTTTTTTGAGCTTTCCAAAGATCTTATTATAAAACAGAACGTAATTATGAAAATAATCCTTGGCTGACTATGTGAAAATTAAAAAAAATCAGAAAATTAGCCAAAGCTCTTTTATTTTCTATAATAACTATGCCGAGTATTATATCTTTGGAAAGCTCAAAAAATGGCGATTTGATAAGGCCACAGCCAACTATGATTTACATTTTAAAAAAGCACAATTTTATGCCATATCTCAAAAATCATAACATAAAAAATTGGATAAGATTATCTTATTAAGCCCAAAATTATCTATAATTTCTGTCTCTACCGTTTTTCTGTATAATTATAAATAACGGAGCTACAGAGATCTGATGAAACAGCAAAAAATCACTCTTTTCAAAATATCTAGTGAGCCAGGAACTTTTTCAAAAATCCAAAAGGGGCATTAGATTGAGCATTCAAAACTGCAATCCTTTCCCCATTTAACCTTTGTTCTGGCTCTGCTAGTTTCCGAGATCCCCAAGTGGTCATCGAAAAAAATTCACCCTGTATATTGTCATTTATAACTTTATTTGCAGCTTCTTCATAAACTTCTTGAGGAACATTACCCCTATTAGTTTTTCTCTGCCTTGGTTTCATGTTTACAAATAGCCTAAAACAAAAATATTTGTAAACATTGGTGTAACATTTTGTGTTAGTGTCGGTTGTAACATGTTACAACCGCTACTTCTCTTTATGTTACAACCGACACCAACCGACAGACTTCCTGTGTGTGCATCAAAAAACTATGTAACCTTCAACTTTAAGCGTTCTAAATACCAATATGATTACACATAAAATAAATGCCATAGCAACTACTTACCAAAGAAGATAAAAATTGAAACTTACTTAATGCGTCCAAAACTATGTTTTTACGTAAGTTCACTGTCGATTATCGTAAACATCTAACTACTAATATGGCGGCTGGCTCAACGCGCATGACCCATACATGTTGTTTGCGCGTAGCTACATAGATGGCGATGATAGGTCGAATGTTACAATCGACACCCGTTACAACTGGCACCGCTCTCCCCTATAATATCATATCAAAACGCATATTTTTCGAATAATTGAAAACTCAGTTTTTCACATGAAGAACCCAGGATGACTCTCTGATTAATACCTTATTATTGTGAGAATATGTGCCACATAATGCCCTTTGAAAGGCATACTGAGTAAAATCACGTCCAAAAATCTGTCACTATCTCCCGGCCCATCATGGAGTTCTGCAGTTTCAGATAATACGTCAAAAATATTATTGTATTAAGTAAACTATCTTTATAATTTCGATATACCCAATATAATACATTCAGATGCGGGTTAATATTGAAACGTTTATTAATGGTACATATTACCCTAAATACCTGATTGGGGGATAAAACAAATTTTATTTTTATAGCCCTATACTTTATTTGATGCACGACCACGACCTACCCGCAATGTTGTCATAGGTGACAGTTTTACAACGGGTGGATTTACCAGACAAACTGCAATTTGACATAGCATTGCGCGTGGAATTTGTACACTGCAGATAACAACGCTAACTTCAGACTAGGGTATCTGGGAATCTATCAAACGATATTTTTGATATTTAAATAAAATAAAAACTTTAAATCCTTAGCGACTTTAATAAAGTATCAAGTGTGCTTGTGTCCAGTATCATCAAAGGCACCAAAAGCAATGTAGGTATGAACAACTTTTCAAACATTATCTAATTGTAATTTAAATTAGTGTCATGCACAAAGTATAGTGTACAACTCGTTAAACAATGCATTGTGCACTTGAAGGCACTAGGCAAAAACTGTACTTTAGGAAAAACAGCACATTATATTTTAAAAACCAAGGCATACTACGACATCTTTTTTGGGTTAAATATGGAAAGATCATATTAGGCATACTTTTATAAAAATTCTGACTAGGCCACTGGATTGGACAACCCTGAAAATTGGTTTGTACCAAAAAATATCGAACAATAAAAATTCTAGAAAGCTAAAATCGCGATTTAACTACCTATTTTACCTGCCTACTCGCTTAAAACAAGTCGCATGTGGATTAAAATCGATTAAAACCTACTTTATTACAAATAATAATGTCCATAGGTATACCTAAACACAAAAACCCTAATGTAAAAATTGGGACATATAAAAGAATTATCGAAATAAATGGTTATTGTTCAATATTTTATAACAAAATTTGGTAGAAACACGTTTTGAAGGATGCCCAATGCAGTGGTGTAGTCAGATTTTTTTTAAATATACCTAATATGATTTGTGCAGTTTTGACCCAAAAAATATGTTTTTGCCCTAAAGTACAGTTTTTGATGACTAATCTTTAAAAAAACCTCGATCTAAATCAGTTAGAGCGTGCCTCTTGAGAGCGAAATATTATATGAAATAAAGATTAATATCAATATTTCTTCAGTACGTATCAAATAACGGTGGCACATTATAGGTATCGATCAACAGATTTTAATTAAGCGCTTGGATTAAAGCGCCCGCCCACTAAATCGTTGGCCAGTGGTCCAAATCCCACACAATTATCGCTATATTCTGCCCTTCAAGAACCTCCTCGGTAAAAAAATGCATTTATAATACTACCCAAGAAACAAACGAAAAATTTTATTGAAAATGAAAGTAGTATTTACTCATTTATTTTTATTATTATAACTGGTCGTAGAAAAAATGGTGTATGCAATTCACATTTAATGGCCACTCATATTCACTATAACACTAGCCTATACGGCTCGTGTATTAATAATTTTATACTCATGTCTTCTCACGTAATACTCAGCTATCATTAAACCCTCGTTGCATAATATGTAAACCTATACCTACTATTCTTTATGGATACTAAAATTTTTTTTGACTTCTTTTCGCCCGGAAATTCGGATTTGTTACGATTATACTGTTTTTAAAACTGTTTTGCAGTATACACTTATTTTATAAAAAACCTTCGTATCCAAGATATACGAGTAAGACGCTAATGTTTATCAAAAGTATTAGATTTTTGAACCGGTTGAAAATGAAATTTGACAGACAAAATTCATGCTCAAGGGAGGAAGAGGCTAGATGTTGGCGCGTTCTTCAATGATGGAATAACACTGATACTTGATTTGAGACAAAGCCTAGTTATTTTACTTCAGATGGCTCCGATTTGTAATAAAACTTTATTACAAACTAAAAGCGGTAATAAAACACTGTTCCTATAGCCTAACTTGTCATCAAATTAAACTATGTTCTGTTAAACATGTGTACCCGATGGAGAATTATGTAAAAAATATACAAACTAGCTGAAAAATAGCACAGCTTTTACCTATATAGGTTTCAATTATAAATAACGGGGGGGGGGGACTCACCACATTCTCAATTTACAGTAGGTACGTACTTATAATATAAGAGTAGATATATATTATAATTTAAAAAAGGATTTTATTAAAATGTTTGCCACGGCTTGTCAAAAATAAAAAAATATATACTTATTTAAAATTCTTATTTTGCTCAAATTTGACACCCTGCAGAAAAAATCGTACTAGGCCTTGAAAATTGAGATTAAGACCTGAAATTTTGCACCAAAATCGGATAAAAAAAAATTACGGGGTGAGTCACTCTGTATATTTGTTTAAAAAAAATACAAAAATAAAAATTACAAAAATAAAAATTACATTCTATCACAGCCTGTATACGCATACCAGTTTTACAAAATATCAAAATTAAAGTTTGTACGGAGGAGTACGGTGACAGAAATAAGATATGCACAGGCACATGAAGTAAAGAGTCCATTCTGCGTACATCTGTGGCTTGTGGCTTACATACATAGTCTAAAATTCCTTACATATAAAAGGTAGTTTATTTATTCCTACTTTCCTATTTACAATAAATATGTAAAATATGTTCCTGATATTATTATTATCCTTGTTTATGGAATCCTTAGTTAGCTAATGTGTGACAGAGTCATTAGGATACGAGAGCAATATTGGATACAAGCAATAGATGGCGCCAAAAATTAAAGTGGCCCAGTCATTGTCTACTAATTTTCTATTATTAAAAAAACAGCTGGCCAACTTTATTTTTTGCAAAATCTGTCCCCTGTATCTACTATATTTCTGTCATGTCCATATGTCAGTGTCAGACATTGGCTAACTAGAGTATCCATAAACAAGGTTATTATATTATATTATATCTGTAAAGGCACAGAAAAACAACAAAAGATCATTTATGAATGGATGGTCGGGTCTCCCATTTCCCTTGCTCCTTGCCCCTTGCTTATTAATTTTGTTAATTACCGATTATCATTTGAAATTTCTCCGAGGTGGCCCAAACCCCCGAGCCCCTCCGCTTTCGGCGCCTATGCACAGGATCCTTCCCGTTTTCCTTGGGTCGACGAAAAGAACAAGTGGCGTAAAAACTCTTTTCCGTGTACATTATACAGTTGCTGGCACGACAAGCACTGAAGCTTTTCAAACTCGCGGCGAGCCTTTGTTCAGAGTTGGGTAATGACCGATTTCATGTCATCCCCGCCTAAAAAACGAATTAAAAAAGTAGTGGTCATAAATCCCTTATCCCTTGGATCCGCTGGTGAAATAATTAGACTTGCTGCTGCGTCGAGGACGTGGGACAAATTCCGAAGAGCCTTTTCAAATCATCAAATAGATGTTGGGCAAAACTTGAAGGTTTCGTTTATGAAATTGTGAACAAATTTATTTTAAAACTATATTTAGGGCAATATAGGTATAGGTGGTGCAGTTATTTGTTTATTATCGAAATTCTAGCTTTAGTGTGAGATACTAAAGACAACAAAGCTAAGTTTTGTTTAGTTAATTTGTCCTTGAATTCAGTTCCTGCCTAGTCTGATTACTGAGAAGGTTGAGGGGAGGGGAACGGGAGGACTTCCTCCAGCTTCCGACTATGCATAGTAATTAGTAATTTTTCCTCAGACTTATTTTTAAAAACCGGCGCCTAAATGGGTTGCCTGTCATAAAAAAGTAAGACCCAAGACAAACGCAAAACTATCCGGTGAACGTGAACCCGTGACCCTAAAAATATCCCGCAGAAGAAAATAGTTTCTTGTAACTGGCTTAGGTATATATTCTAAATAATGGCAATTAAAAGCTCTTTCTCTTTATAACACAAAAAAAGAAGTAATTAAAGCATACCTAAGCTACTTTTCGCAATACTGTTTGTGTTTGTCTACACCAATTAATTCCTCCAAAGTGAGGAACATTTTGCTTTCCCCCTGCTTGTATTTTCTGACATTACAGTACACGTAATGAAGTCGCCGAGATTGTTCAGGATTAGACACGGTCTCTTCATTCCTCTTTTTGTTGACAGCTTAAGTTAATACCTTCAGAGACTTTGTGGCGTTGATCAGCTTATCTAGACTTATAAAAAAGGTTAAAGGTAACAAAAAAAAGCATAGACGAGGCTTGTTGAGCTTAGCGGTGGTGCAAATTGGCTCCAGAATACCTAAGTTTACAGTGAATATAAAATATATTTCAAATTTTGCAACGGAATTTTTGTGTTAAAACTCCGTTACCACGTTTGAATTAATTATTATCATCCTGTTGCCTTAACAATGTTTCTTTGTTGATAAAAATTTCAAACAATACTCGCTAATTTGTTGCTATCAACTCCATCTAGCGGCCACTAGAGATGGCGCGCCTAAAAAATATCAATTTTTATTGTGACGTATAGTGGAGCGGGTGCGATCACTGTCACTGATACAAGGTACGCACTTGTTCGACAAGGCACACCGTTTCACTCTGGATAGAGTATTCTTTTCCACGCTCAACTGCACTTGGATCAATTGAACAACGAGTGACTTACACACGCCAAGATTGTACGCGACTACTGCAGCTGTCTGACTATACAGCCTGGTCGTAGGCCCAATCGTGATGTGGACTGCTAGTCACTCTTGAGAGTCCTGAGTGCATCAAACATTCATGTAAGGTGTTTGTTTCAATAAGATAATATGTGCAGAACTTTTTGAATCTTTGAGCGTTTTGAACTTAACGTTTCTTGTCGAGTTGATTTGGACCTCGTTTATTATATTTTCACTTCAAGGTTTAATTTAATTTCATTAAACTTGTAAATTTTCTTTGCATTTTCATTGTAAATATTTTCTCATTTTTAACCAAGTTTATTGTAAACTTTATGACATTTCAACAACAAGGGTAAAATTTACAGTCTCCGCTCCATAAACACAGTTTCTTTCATCAACAGATCAACTGTACATATATATGTTTCAACCCTCCTGGGGGTCATCTTCAGCAGTGTAGCAATACAGAAATTTTTTTTAAAGCTTTCTAAACGTGCGGTCAAATGGTAGTATGCGAATGTGGAAAATTAATATAGGTACGTAAAAATTATTATGAGAATTAGTTTAGTCAAAACATCAAAAACGTAGGTATATAAGTAAAATTTAAAATTGTATCGAGGAATCCTGAGGACATATGTGGACGTAAATAACAAGCTTAGGAAACATTAGGGCACACACGTTATATGACATTTGTCATATGACGTTATATGACATTTGTCATAACGTGTGTTTTATTCTTTTGCGCCAATAAGGAGGGTATATTATGACGAGGTTCGCATGCTGGGCCGAACTTATGTAATACTTTTAATTAATCTTTGTAGTTTGTTTATTTACGGGGTGAAGGTAAGCACTATGGCTTGTATCTTTCTAGGCGCTTTCTTCCTTTCTTCCTTCCTTTCTTTCTTTCCTTCCTTCTTTCTTTCTTTCTTGTTAATCAGCGTGACAACAATTTGGTTTTCTTTATCTTGGCAATTTGAAATTGATTTTGTTTAAACGGTGCGGTTGGTGGCATAATTGGTAGTTAGATAAATATTTGGCCATCTATATAATTATATTATCATTATATTTTATTCATCATTATTATTTATTTTATTTATCATTATCATTTATTTTATCATTATCATAATTGATTTCTTGGTGTTTATTTATTACATATTTACTTATTTTATTATTTATATTTCTACAGTTTTCCGTTAAAATAAAATAAGATTGTTATGAGGATGGCACTGATAACGCATATATAAATGTTAGATCTTTTTTACCAACCAAAATAACAGAGCACCTGGAACATTTCACTTCCGCTTTCCGGCGTGCTGGCGAGTACCTACCTATTTAAAGTGTACTTACGAAGGGGGGAGCAAGAAAACATATTTATCTACCTACCCCTTAAATGCTTTCAAGGTAGGGGGCCTAAAATAATTAATAGTAGACACAAAATTACTTCCAGTCCTTAACGGCTGTAGAATATATTTCTAAAAGAATAGCGCAACAATTTTGCTATTATTTGTGTGTATTCTAACAAACCATTAATCCCGAATGTTACTGAGAGTCAACTCGTATTTGGTTAGCAAATCTATTTACTCAATCATCCCATTCCTCCGTTGTGCCGATACATATTATACCTACCTGAATTTTAAGTATTTGCGATAAATTTATATCAATTTGTTTGCGAAAATCCGTTACTAAAAATAATAAAATTTTCAGTCTGGAAATTCGACGTAGTGGGCGTGCTAATGAATCGAGAATCTGGCTACGAAATTAAATTAAAGGTGCCCTTTTCTTTATTATTCCACCTTGATAGGACGCAAAATTAAATTTGTTCGGATAAGGGCAAAGTCGTAGAGAATTGCTTGAGTTAATGGAATAAATAAGAAAACGAATTTGAATTCATTAGTAATAGTCGCGGTCCCAAGAGGGGGGAGGCAGGGGAGCTTAACCTAACCTTCCCCCCCTGGGTTATTATTTAATAAATAAAAACTATTTAAGTATAATAACAATCAAATATTATTCACAGATGCGATGCGACATGTAATTAATAATAAATACAACAAAATTCAAAAAGTACAAAGACGAAAAGAATTCATTGTATTATAAAATATATACCTATATATAAAACAACGGTTGAAACCATTGAGAAAAAATACATAATGTTATTATATATTTGTGATTTTGTAAAATTAATATTTTTCAAAAATTTTGCCCGCGGTTCATTTTTACTTTTTTGAATACCCGATCTAAAAAAACAATATTTTTGGGCCTTAATTAAGGCAAAAGTGAAAAAATTAGAAATATAATGAAACGAAGTTCGTTATTTTTTTTTACTAGAAAGGAACGTATTTTTCATTTTTTCTGCCGACCGCACCGCGCCGAATAGTTTTTATTATTTTCTCCGGCTAGGTGAATCCGTATTTTTGATATACCGTGTTTTGAAAGTCGCTATTGTTTTTAGGCTGACAATATATATTTAGTAGAGAATTCAACGCCCGCCAATGTGAACCAATGAAATGACCTGATTTTTGAAATATTAACTAATCAGGTGATGATTTCAGCGATAATACCACTAGTGGTATTTTCACTTATAATCTTCCTAGAGCATGAATTATTTTCGGAAATTTTTTTCGAGGTGCGAATTTCCTTAAAAAATTCGCAACCGAGAAAAAATTTCCGGAATTTTAATTCATGCTCGCGGGAGATTCGGTACGAAAATTTCATGTCAAAACTATTTGAAAATACAATTAAATTGGTGACATATGGTGCCTGGTGTTATTGTTGTATAGGAGGGAGATTTCCACTTATTAATCTTACAGCTAGGTGATTATGGGAGGGTGATTTCCGAAAAAAATACACAAGTTGCCATGGCAACGTTAAGAAATGCTTGTGTTTTATTGGTTGTACCTTGTCGACATGAAATTTTCGCTGAAATCATATTCTCTTAGTTACGTCCTAGTTACGCTAAACCAATATTGTGGCAGCTAAAAATGATAACCAGATAAATTCTTCACATTACCAAATTTAATATAGGACTAGAAGATATGTCTTCAGTTAACACATCGATCGTTAAATATCTGTAAGCACAAAAAAATACATATTCAGAACCGAAAGCTCAACCTAAATGACAGTTGTCAAATGAACTAACTATTTGCAGTTGTTAAATTCTCTTTTTAAATACAACTCGTGGTATGCCTACTAATACCTTTCGTCAATTTATCACTCCTTATGATATGTTATTCTCTTGGCCAAAACAAATATTTTTGTTGCTGCATATAGATCTTCTATCTTTACCAAGAGTTCCACAAATTCAAGGTAAATAAATTTAGTAAAAAAGTTGAAAAGGAATATTTCGTAAACAGCAAAAAGTGATGCATAGTTTTAAATCATTTTGATTGCCTTCAAGAGCAGATTTAAAAAATGCAAATAAAAAATATAAATGATGTTCCATTTTAAAAACATAAGTTTGGTTTGCCAAACTTTTTTTTTTCACAAAAAAAATAAATAATTGTAGTGGTAGTGGCACCCTGTACCTGTTATATTTAATATAGTTTATACCGTGAACCGGCAGAATGAGGCATGGGATTTTTTTTTAATTTTGCGTCGAAATTAAAAAATGGACTACGGAGCTACGTTAGGCCATGTCCTGAAAAATAGGTAAGAGTTAAAACGTAAACGCGGCACAAGCGTAATAAAGTACCCTTATTTTGCGTCGTATAGAGAAAAAATGGTATAACAGAAACTTGTTTGCAATAAAAAAGTATACATAAATGCGAAATCCATGACCTTCCATTAATTTTTTTTATAAACTAAAAACGGGGCCTAAGTGGTTGATTTAATTTAAAATACTATACCAAATACGTTCTGCAGAGTTTTGTGTAAAACATCCATTTACAGAATCTGTTGTTGTGAAACTTGGACACTATTTTGCGCAGCGAAATAAAAAAATAGTTCAACATGTTCTCGGGACTTTTTCCTATTTCCAATTAAATAACCATGGTCAGTATAGTCCAAAGCACGAAAGAAAACGTTTCTAAAGAATGCGGGCAGCGTTGCGAGATTTCCTATACGAGTAGTCGTTATTTATTGGCGAATACAAGTTTTATCATATTGAAGCCGAATTTATGAACTCTGTTATACCGAAAAAATAAAGCTCGCATCACGGGACCACTTACCCATTTTTGTTTATCATTTAATTTTAACGCGCTGTGAGAAAACACCTATTATATATTTTTTTCAACATCCTCGCGTCTACCATCCCGAAATACGGCAACACAGCACTTCTGCGAAGGAGTCGGCTAACAAAATCAGTTAGCCAACGCGTTTTGTGCCTGTTTCTATAGTAAGTAAAGGTAACTGTGTATTTGGGCTACCATACCGACCTCATTTTTTAGGCCGCTGGCAAGTTTTTTCCGCCGGCTCAGAGAGCTCAGTGGCGTTTCGTATGTTCGGGAGTTAACGAGTGCAAAATGAGTAAACAGGGAAGAACGTTGCATTCTCAAGCACGAGAAATAATTGCCAATGTTATAAGGGTTTGCCTTCCTCCATAATCTAAGGTATCACCGTTAAGAATAATATTAACAATAAATTAAATAAGAATTATATGAAAATTAAGTCAGTGAGTTACACAAAATTGAGCTACGCCCCTGAACAGTGACTAATTCTATAATATTTGCGAGTTCTTCCCCCCTACGTCGCACGCATTCTGCCGTAAGGAGGACTATAAAAGGCAAGTACTTTATTTATCGCGAATGGGATGAATAATTGTTACAATATATATGGATTTTGTATTTATGTAGGTATACTTTTTCATTTCAATCAACTTTCTCTTATACCTACCATTTTTCTATTCGACGTAAAATAAGGGTAGGTAGTGTACTCTTGTGCCACGTTTAAGTTTGCGATTCCCCCTCGTACACTGTTAAAAATCGATTTAAAATTACAGCCATTTCCATGTGAAAGTAACGGGTTTTCACACGATTTACCATGCACTATGTGAATATACATTCAAAATCATGAACAAATACATACTTATATAGTACTTTTTCGCTTTTTTGTGATTTTACCTTAGTCCAATGTAAAAATACAACTGAACGAGGTAAATAGGTCGATTTTGATGTTTAAAAAGTGCCTTTTTTGACTTATGATAATAAAGATCTTGCCATTAAAAATAAATATTTTATAAAAAATTTTTTGGGAGCCGCCCTTTACGTCCGAGCGCACCGCAGCCTCGCGGTCTTATTCTGCTTTTCTTTCGTTTTATTTTACTGCACTACAGGTTCCTTGCTTAGTCTTCTGGTGTCAATCTTGGAGTTCATATATTGACTGTCTTTCTTCACACATTCACAGAGCTGTTCCCTATTGCATAGTCTGCATTTAAGGTCTCCGTTGTGCAGCCCGAATTTGCATAGTATTCCCTTAGGGCTATGTGAACAGTAAGGAGCCCTATTACAGATTGTAGCTGATTTCTGCTCTTCAGCTAGTGCTAGTGATTTGTTTGGTAGTTTAATAAGTAAAAGAAAACCTTAATAAAAAGTGTAAAATTGAAGGTAAGTTAATGTAATTTTACCTTGTTTTTTACTGGAAAACAAATTGAAGAATGTAGAATTGCAGGCAATTAATGTAATTATACTTCATTTACTGTGTAAATTGGCACAAGCATACATAGCAATTGTGTGAAATAATTACTTGTCGTTTACTGTAAATTTAACACATTGAACGCCCCAGTAACATATCGGAATGTATGATTCCACAATATTTCTAGTAATTTTAATTCGCAATTCTCAACATGGCGTATTTGTAATAATACAGGTAATTTAGTGTAAACTTTCGTGCGTAATATTACAATATTAAAGTAAAATTTACTAACATAGTGAAGTATATTTAAAAGCATAGTCTGTAAGTTTACCTGTCGGTTTAGGTATATTTACTACTAGATCATAGTAATAATACATCAGACATTAAGTAATTTTCAAATGTAATTATACAAAGAGTCCTCAAAATTACTCGCAAAATTAAAAGAAATCCCATTTATGAATAATATAATAATATTACATAAAAATATATAAGTCGTAAAGTGCACAGCCACAAATGGTTTGGATAAATTAAAGTCACTGTTGGTGAGCAGGTCACCTGGGAAATGCAAAATGAACTTTTGTTGTCCTAGATAAAATGGCAGAAAATATTGGGGAACAACGAAATCAGCATTTGACATTTTTAAAAACAAACTTCGAAAGTACTCTATTTAAAGGCAATTTAATTTAAAACCATTCTGTCACTTACGAAATCTCTGTTTCCACTTTCTCTGTGAGCCAAATAATATTTTTTGTCATACGGTCCCAAAAATAGCTATTTTACGGACTCATTTGAGTCCGTAAAATGCTTCTTTTTTGGCCTAGTCCCTAAAAGTCGTCAAGGCAACCTTTACTGACTATTCCAAAATTCCTTAAAATATTCTTTAAAATAAATGGCACGAGACTTCACAGGAAGTAAATCCAACACGATTTCTTGGGCACGAGACTTCACAGGAAGTAAATCCAACGCGATTTCTTTGGCCTTATTAGCAATATATTCGGGATTTTGGAACATTCTAAAATTTACTCACTTTCTGACAACCTTCGAATGACATGCCAAAATTATCAAATAAACAAACTTGTTGCTATGATTTCAAAAATTAAGGAAAATTTGCAAATTTAAGCGTTCTGGAGAATTGTAAAAAGCGTATAACAAAATTTTGAGAGCGTATGACAAAAAATAATGTTTGTCACACGTACCGAAAATGAAAATTTTCAGGACTCATCTGCTACAGCAATGATTCATCCCGAAAAACTTCATTTTTTAGGTACTTGTAACAAAAATAACTATTACGATAGTTATGAGTGTCTGTCGCTGTAAACTTGACAAACGACAAAATAATGATACTGTTAACGCTGCCATAATTGTTTTATCATACTTATAAAAATAATGTAAGTTTACCTTGATTGGAGCGCCCTCATCGTACCACGGATAGAAGACATAGTTAATCCTGCTGTGAACTGCGAAAGGCATAGCGGCACATAGGGATCCTATCCAGAGTCCTACCACTGCCCACACGGCTCTACGGAGTCCTGAAACTGCTCTTACATGGAGCGGGTGGCAGATAGCTATATAACGCTCTGTAGAAAATGCTACTATTGTCAGGACTGACACGTAGGAGGCCCTGAAACAGAGAATAAATATTGGAATGGCCTCTAGAAAGGTCGACACAGTCAAAAGATTTCAAGGAACAACTTAATTAGGAAAATAGTAGGATTGATTACATTTCTAGCAAGAAATTAATGACACTGATTTGCGTGGGCCGAGTTTTACAATTACACAGCGTGGAGTACTGTTCTCACAAGCTTTTAATCCAAACAGATTTCTGCAGTATTCTGCAGATTGGAGTGTTTATCGCCGGCACGTGGGTTTGTGCAAATTTTAATCAATTCCCTAATTAAATGCATTATTCCAAATAATTAAATATTCGTTGTCTACCTGCCACTCAGATTTACTGCTATACGGGATAGGGTGTAGTGGTATAAATGAACTCACTTGGAACAGCATAAAAACGCTTGGGCGGTGCAGGTGTTTGCTTTGTAAAACAAGACCCGGTCATAGGCGGCGCGCGGCCCTTAATAATATTATACAAATTTTATTTAAGTGCTCTAAAAGGTAATAAAATAAACTTTGAAATAAAATGAATATTTAGTGTCCCCATTATAATTTTAAAAGAAATGGCTCGTGGCATATGGGACAAAATACTTTAATAATTGGCAACACCAAACTAGCCATTCCTAGCCACGAGCCATTTCTTTTAAAATTATAATGGGGACACTAATCATTCTTTTTGTTTAATCATCGTTTGGCTATAGACGTAAGCACACGAGGATTGAAACTCACGATTCGATCCTTGTTGATTTCTATATATTAGAAGATACTCGGTGATGAATCAAACGAGTTTCTTGGCTCCCCGTATGTAACCTTCTTCTGATTCTTCCACCGCGCCGCGCCGCTTTGCCGAGTTCTTTTTATATGTCGGTCGATATATACACACTCACATTGCTTTGGTTTTGGGAGTACCAGCTAGATGGCGTTGGATGGTAAATTCTCACCGCATTATACTATTTCCTATTCCACTTAGCCAACGAAATCTGGGTTTTCCGGTGAGGTGCGCTACGTCTGCCTGATGAGGGCCAACAAGCCCGAAACAGGTACCTGTCGTGGTCTGCTCACCTCCGAAAGACCCATACATAATTTCCATTAGATATTGGAAACTAGTTTGGTGTTGCCAATTACCAAAGTATTTTGTCCCATATGCCACGAGCCATTTCTTTTAAACTTTGAAATATTTCAAACCGATAATTTTGTTACACACAGAACAACACCACACACAAAACCAAAATCCGTAAAATGTGAAATAAAGCGCAATCCTTATTTCCGTGCACGGTACTGGTTATACTGGCCTAACTGGCCCACATCGACACCTGCCTCATGGATCTCCGAAACGCCGACCAATCAAATCGCTCCGCTCGCTGTTTTCTTGGCTGCCTCTTTGACTAGGTCGATGTCGACCGGATAAAAAACCTTTGAATTTTATACGGGTGATTTCTGCTGATAGGTCTGGTATTTTTACCAGTAGCAGAGCGTGATAAATGCTATGAAATAGATCGCGCCCCGTGTATCACTGTGTTCCAAGTGATTTCATTTACACTATACCTATACCAGATTTTACCAAAAACAAAGCGATCGGTTTTCTTTTTATAAAGGTTTAATTTCAACCGAAATTGCCGCCTAAGCCAAGCAAGTTTTACGCATCAGATATCAAGTGTGTCTTGAAACATGAACAAAATAAATGAAACCGCGCGTTATTGACGATTATAAGGCCGTTTGTAACAAAAATTATAGCGTAAAGCACGGCAAAATAATTGTAAAAATTAATAGTAAGGAAAAACACAAAAAAATATGTAATTTCAGTGACAGGTTTCGTATATTAACCGTCAATAAATGGGTAATAAAAGATTAAGTGTAGCAGCAAAGGGACAAATTATTACAATAACTGATGAAATCACGGGAAGCTATAGGAATGTTGCTCAAATATTTAATTTTTTTCTTTTTTTTGGGGGGGGGGGGGGTAACAAATAAAGATAATTTTGCAAAACTAAAACTCTTTAATGTTTGTTCGCTTTTGTTTAATTGTATATTAGGGAAAGGTATCAAAAATTATTGGAAAAGGTATGAAAACTTAATATTTAATGAAAATAAACATATTATATTCTTCTTGAAGTACCTAATCTTTTAAATCTATAAACTAGAATAAAACGTATATTCTTATATAGGTACCTAAATTGCACAACCAAACTAGCACATATAAAAATCTTAATATTAATCAAATTATAAAATAAGAATGTCTTGGGGGGGGGGGTAATTACCCCCATTATCCCCCCTTATCGACCCCCTTGGTTTTAAGCCACATTTGACATCTTATGCGATAAACAGCTTGGCTTGGGCGACCATTTCAGTTGTAATGAAACCTTTATAACCTTTTCCCGTAATTTGTGGAAATTAGTCGTTTAAAAAATAATAGCTAACCATGAAATAATTACCCAATAGTAGTGTCTATGAGATATCCCTGAGGTCAATCTAAAAAAATATATACAAGTGCCTAAAGCCGAATTTTTCTCTACTCTCCATAGATTTCTAGATTGTTCACAAGCAAACGCAAATAAACTGTAGGTTCAAACATTGAATAAGGACCGAAGACCTTAATCAATGGTTCAAGTAAAGTAGTTTTTTGAGTCAGCTACTTACGTCTCTGATATAAGAGCTCTTATCTTGCAGAAAGCTTCACCCAAGGACCAAGGGTACTGATGCCAATATAGGGCAACGTCGTTTGGTAATCCTAGAACAGAAGCAAAAAAATAGTAAATAAAATTTATGAAGTATCTACATTTGGCCATTTGACAACAAATATTTGCCAACAAAAAGAACTATGGAACGAAAATTTTGGAAATGTTTCTAATTCTTGATATAAAAATGCAAAAAGCACAGTGAAACATTAACATGGTTGCTTGTTTCCCGGTAATACCAAAACATCAAAAATAATATTTTGTTCATTTGTCAGTGGCAACTAGCTTATAATTAATTTAGTCTCAATATTTTGCGTTTGAAATTTTTCCCAAACTTCCGTTGCATACGTACATATATGTATGGTTTAGACAAATATAATAAATAAGTGGCTTCCCGTCAAACTTAATAGGTACTTATTTAACCAAGAAGTTAATTAATAAAAGCGCGATTAATACTAGACATATTTTGACGCGCAAGCTTAGGAAGTTCGTTTAGTTCGTTGACGTTCGTTGCCGTTCGTCGACTGCATTTATACCTATAAAATAGAAAAAAATCTGTCTTTCAAATTTTATTGGACATTTTATGAACACAGAAAGAACGAAACTGTTGGTATATTTTACGTACATATATTGTAACTTAGAATCCGAGCCGGCTTTCGCCTTGCGGCATCATCAGGGGCTCATTGTCAAAAAGACAGAGAAAAACACACAAAAATCGTGCATACTATTCGACAGCAGATAAACAAAACGCCATTTGCCAATTACAACACGTCACGATAAAATTGAAAATAAAAAAAATAAGAAAATTTTATTTTCAATTTTATCGTGACGTGTTGTAATTGGCAAATGGCGTTTTGTATATCTGCTATCGAATAGTATGCACGATTTTTGTGTGTTTTTCTCTGTCTTTTTGACAATGAGCCCCTGATGATGCCGCAAGGCGAAAGCCGGCTCGGATTCTAAGTTAAAGTATATGTACGTCAAATATACCAACAGTTTCGTTCTTTCTGTATTAAGACGTGCATACAAGCCTTTTCTTCTGATTTTATGAACATACTTTCAAACATATACAAAGCCATAAAATCTTTATTTTTAGAGATAATCGCCTGGACATTTTTTGTTTGAAAAGCCTCCAAGAGCCGCTTCTTTTAACCTTCCTACCATTTTCAAAGTGCAAATCCAGGACCGGCTGCGATTTTTTTTATACCCCCGATTTTCAAGAAAACCACTTAGCGATTTTTTATTTCAAATCTGACTGCGTTAATCAGGACACCCCAAGACCCCCATATACCAAATTCGACAAAAAATATACAGCAAAACAGGAATTTCAAAGGCAGCTGGCAAGTGAAGTGTGCTGTGGAATCCCCTCAAAATAGTTGAATGGTCAACAGGACCACTCAAAGTGTTGGTGTGCAAAGATCCAACATAAAATATACCGGGTAGGCCGAAAAAAATTGGACTTTTTTGCTTTAATCATAATTTTCTGTTTTATCAACCGATTTTTAAAAAACAGGCATTGTTGTTTGCAAAAAAGAATAAGCTCTTGACGGAAAGCTTCAAAATGACCGATTTTTAAAATGTTTAAACTTAGCCCTTTGTTTGGGACAATTATTGTTGAAAAAAAATGTCGGCATGATGCAATCAAAGCAAAAGGTGAGTAAAGTGGTCCTTTCTCTACTTTTGAGACCACTGCGAGGAAAATCTGTCCATCGGGGGCGGAGATATACTCAATAAAAGAAAGCATCATTTTATTTTTATTTATATCGAGGGTATAGAAGAAGAGTAGCCGGCCCTGGATTTGCATTTTGAAAATGGTAGGAAGGTCACAAGAAGCGGTTTTTGAAGGCCATTCAAACAAATAAAAAATGTTCAGGCGATTATCTCCAAAAATAAATATTTTGTGGATTTGTATACGTTTAGAAGAAACGGCGACTACAAACACCTAGGGGACCAGCAGGGTCGGACTAGGCGTTTATAACGAGACTACCCACTTTCTATTCACTAATATATATATGTAGGGAAATAAAGTAAAAATTAATCTCCAACCAAAACGCAAAACAGTGATACATTACCTATGTACGAGAGATTGTATTGTGAGATTATAGGCAAGCCAGGCAATTGTTACTGGATAACCATAACTTTAGGTAAACGTTGATCTGTAAACGTGGTTGGATCAAGTTAGAGTCGGGAATGAAAAGGGGGACAATAACTTAGTATAATGTAAAATTCATAGTATATCTAGTAGATTGCCGAAAGAATGGAAAAGAAAATGCTATACAATGCAAAAAACAAATGTTTTGCTACTTTCTCACCACTTTCTCCCAAATAATCATTTTTGTTTTTACTGCCCAGTAAAATGACGTGCATATCCAGTACCTACTTCCGGTGAGTTAGAATCGGCCGGAAAAATTCTTCCAAAAGTCAAACACAGTGCTCGGCACTCCAAACATCACGTTATCTTGAATTAATAGCTGCCGGGAGAGAAAATGTATATGCCCTCCGTATTCAATTGCTTCATTAATTGAAAGTCCTTTTTAGCTCGAGAGGTTGGGAGGTCTAAAATTTGCCTTTGTCAAGACACGCAGTTCTACGGTTAAAATTATAGGCTTCATATATCGTCCAGTTTTATATAAATTTCATCGCTCACTTCTCACTTGCATCCAATTTTATTAAAAATTAGGGTGAGTTTCTAAAATCAGCACCATTATTATCATGTCATGGAATCCATGAACCCAATTATATACAAGTGCAGAAATCTTCACATTCTACAAATTTATAACCAATAGAAATGCAACATCACATCCAACAAAATCCGGACGTCACAATTGCCTTTGTATTTTTTGAGTTTAAATTTTTAATTTATTTTTATTTTTTTGACAAAGTAAAAATTTTTCCATTATCTACTGATTGACTGATGCTGGTTACCATTTTCTTTTTACTAACAAAACAAGGCCCAAGGGCAAACAAAATTATTCGCAAAAACTTATAAAGTCAAACAAGTTACAACACGCACACTTTACAGGTACTTTTAGCTGCTTTGTATTTTATTTAAAAAAGTTAAATTTTCTGACAAAAACACAAAATCGTAAAGTCTGAATAGCTCATATTTTTTAAATTATAAGTAGTTATAAGTATTCCTTTCACAAATGATAAAATCAGTCTATTTCTTTATTTGGTCCAATGGGCAGCAATAAGTAAAAATATTCTCTTCACATTGGCATTGTGAGATGGGATTGCAAAAAGCTGCTTTTAGTAACTGTGAAAAAGTTTATTATTTTGCATTACATGTTGTTTACAACCATGCATACTTTAAAATCCGGACGTTTATGAAAAATCCGCCCGGACTCACCCGGACGTAGTAAAAACCCAAACACGTCCGGATTAATCCGGACGTCTGGTAACCCTATAGCCAGATGAACCACAGCTTAGCTGTTACGACATTTTGCGAATTTGAATGCAACGTGCTATAAAGCTGGATCTTCTAATCGCTTGTTGTTTATATGCCGTGCGCCATTTTCAATTTGGCATTGAACAAGAGATAGATTTAACCGGTGCTGGAACCGATTTCATTTGGCGAAGTTTTGCCTAGAAACGACTGAAAAAAGTAGGGAGAACTTCGCCCTGAGGCGATTTGCGAGACCTTTGGGGTGTTTTCTCTGTGGATTTGCTACGTGACTCAAATTGGAATTTCCCGAGATTAGAACCTGAGATTTTAGCTAAAGGTACACGATTAAGACTTTTAATTTACTTAAGTAAAGTGCAGACGTGCGTAGGGGAAGGTAGGGAACATTCGGTCATAGGGAACATTCGTCCACCTAATATATTTCGAATACTATTTAAACTTCCCGCCCCATTTTTTCCCTAGCTTCCTTTGATACCTTTCTGCAGTCTGTGGCAAACAATCATTTGTGTATGAGTACTCTGTGGTGTGCTTCATAAATGTGGTGAAGAAAATCATTCTCAAGGTAATTATTAGAAGGTACTTTATATATTCTTACTACTTGTACCCTTTAGTTTATTTTTATTAATTATTTGCTATAGAACTCCTTTGATATCGTTTGTTTAAAGGCATGTTAGTAACCTAACCTAAAATTTAAAAATTTCAAGCTAGCCACAATTTTATAAATTTTATACATTGAGGGAACATTTGGCCGGGTTAAGATAGGTTACTTTCGGCCAGTGGCCGAATCTTCCCTTCTTCGAAATTTATTTTATTTATTAATTATTTATTGCAGATGCCCCGAAAACGAGTTCTCAAAACTGATAGAATTAACTTGAGTGAAATCAATATAAAACGTGCCATCTTATGTATCTTTCAAAATACATACTCACAACGTCGTGCAACTGAAGTCTTTAATATTAGAAGGACGACATTACAATGCCGAATAAATAAAATTCTCAACAAAATGTCACAAGAACAATATATTGCAAAATACACAGCTGTTGCAGAAGATTCTGGACAGGAAAGTGATGATGAAGAATCACCAAAATATTCCAGCAAATACACTGTGCGCCAGATATTTACGAACGATGAAGAGGATGAGTTGGAAAAGTATATACGAAAGTGCTCAGATATGAATTATGGCCTGTCATATAGGGATATTCAGAAATTGGCTTATGACTATGCTGTGTCATTAAACAAAGAAAATATCCCTGAACAGTGGCACGAAGCTCATGCGGCGAAAAATGGTTGGAGAATTGGCTTTATGCAAAGACACAAGACGCTTTCTTTAAGAACCAAAAAGCACTAGCTTGACCCGAAGTATTGGATTTAATAAAGCTAGTGTGAATCACTTCTTTGACAATTACAAACTTGTTTTAAAAAGATATCAATTTCCACCTGAAAAAATTTTTAATGTTGACGAAAGTGGTGTGACGACGGTTATGAAACCTGTTAAAATTGTTTCAACTTATGGCAAGAAGCAGGTTTCCCAAGTGGCATCTGCCGAAAGAGGAGAGCTGGTTACATTTGTAGGGATAGTAAATGCAGCTGGTCAAGCGCTTCCTCCAGTTTATGTCTTACCACGCGTGAGGAACTTAAGTGATTTTTCTGAAGGTTCTCCAGTTTCCAGTCTCATTTTGGGAAATAAATCTGGGTGGATGACCTCAGAGCTTTTCCAGGGGTTCTGAAGCATATTGTGAACTAAACAAACTGCAGTGAGAAAAACCAAATCTTAGTGTTATTAGATAATCACGAGTCACACGCAACTCTAAAGACAATTCAGTTTTGCAAGGACAATGGGATCTGTGTATTAAGCTTTCCACCACACACGACTCACCGTCTTCAACCACTAGACGTGGGCGTCTACGGCCCATTTAAAACATATTGCGAGATTGCATTTAATGAATGGCTACTATCTCATCCAGGCCAAACAATTTCGGCACGAAACATCCCTTATTTGACAAATCAACCATTCCATAATGCTTTTTCAGCCAACAATATTATAAATAGTTTCAAGAAAACAGGAATATGGCCATTAAATAGCCAAATTTTTTCAGACCTAGATTTTGCCCCTAGTGATTTAATAAAGAAGCAACCACTTTCTGAAAATTCAGATGCCAATGTACAACCTTGAATTGATCATGTAACCGCTGAAGCAATTCAAAGCAGAAGCGATGTTGTAGAAGAGCTGGAAATATCCAAAAATGATAGCTCTAGAATATCTCCTGAGGTAAGCTTAAATAAATTTTAAATAAAAAATATAAATTTTCATTCCTACAGATGAATGCTGGTCCATCTTTGACTACCGAAACTCCATCAGGTGGTCATCGTTCTAAACAAATAAAAAAGAAATTAAAGCTAACACCTGAAGCTGTACGACCTTACCCCCAATCAGAAAGAAAAACAAAGATGCGAAATCGACAGCCTGGAAAGTCAAGAATTTACACGGATACGCCGGAGAAAGAAAGGTTAGAGGAATTACAAAGACAGAAAGAAATGAAGCAAAAGAGATTAGAAGAGGCACAAAAAAGAAAAACTATGAAATTACTGAAGTTCCAGAAGGGAGCACAAAAAAGCAGAAAAAAGGAAAGAAAGGTGAAGGTGATAATAGCACGACTAGTGAAAGTGACTCTAATGTGTCTCTACATGATACCGATGATGACATAAGCGACGAAATGGAATGCATTGAGGAACTCAAAAATGAAGAAATAAAAAAAGAAGATTTTGTGTTAGTGCGTTTTCCCCTTAAAAAAATGATGGTCCATTATGTGGGTCAAGTATTAGCTGTTAATAAAGGCATTGCAAGGGTGAAATTTCTTAGAAGAAAAGGGCTTTCAACAACATTTTATTTTCCCATTATAGACGATATCTCCGACATTGACGTTAGCGATATAATCGCTAAACTGGCCCATCCTATAAGAAAAGGAACAGCCAGAACTTCATCCTACTACAATTTTTTTTATAGTTTTGGCGACCTTGTTGTGAAATAATAACTTAGAATAAAAAGTATGTGCATTTTTCGTTAGGCTGTCACTTATTCCATTTCCGGCCGAAACATCCCCCATGAAGGGGAACATTCGGCCATTAATAGAGTTTTAAAAAATGGGCTCTACCTTTTTATAAGGTGTTAAGAGAATCATAATATTTATGCCAAATAAACCTTATATAAACATCTCTTCAAAACTGCAATTTGCATTTTTGATAAATTAAATGTTTGAATAATTATTGTTGAAAAATTGCTTAGGTGCCGAATGTTCCCTACCTTCCCCTACATGGTAAAAGCACTGCTTCGTCATCTGGCCGTTAGATGGTGCACTTTTGATGTTGTGCTTATATAATTTTTTAAAAGAAACGCAAAGAAGAGGCCATTGGAAACGAATAAGCATCTTATAGGTGCGGCTTTTTATATAAACTCTAAAAAGAGCGATATCCAATATATTTATATAGCTTTCCAGGAAAATATCAATTTTATTTTATTGACTATTTCCGTCGTCTTAATTTCCACCAATCACAAACGCGCAATTTTGAATTACAAATGGTTTCTAGATGGAAAAACTGTATGACAGCACCTGTCAGCAGTGTTTTCGAGTTTACCCGCGGCAAAACTTGACAGCTGTTGTATAATAGGTAGTATGTTTTGTGAGCTATGTGTATGCAGAATAATCTGTTACTCATGAAATAGTCTTGTCAAATACAATTCGGGCATCTAATTTTTCCGGTGAAAAAATCCAAAAAACACAATGCTAAGTAATATTTTTTTAACAAAATGCATTCGTGCAGGTGCAAAAATCCTCGTCTTCGACTCGGATTTTTGTTGCCACCAACACTCTTGCTTCTTGTTAAAATATTACTTAGCAACGTGTTTTTCGATTTTTTTCGGAAAAAGATGCCCTTATCATATTACTTACGAAAATTCCATACCTACCTTTTTGACCAATCAGAGGCTCGTTTTTTGCTTTGTTCTCATGACAACTTAAAAAAATTCCGGAAATATTCTCTCTTGCTCTAGGGCAGCAGGAGGTGATTACAGCGGAAATTTTTTATTATATTATAATGTGACATTGTAACATATACTCAACAAAATTTTTGTAATTTCGTTTAATTTACGTGTAGGTATGGAATTTTCTTACCAAATCCCCCACGTTCTTGAATTAATATCCGGAAATTTTTCTTTAACACGGATTTTTTAAGAAAATTCGTGTACTCGAAAAATTTCCGGCAATAATTCAAGCACTAGGGCGATTAGTAGTGAAAACTTTTTACCTACATAGTTAGAAATCGGAGAGTAGAATGTTAATATATTTAAAAGTTAAAACTTTTGCTTTAATAAATTACATATTCCAGCCAGTATTGAAATCAACTTATTCGCGTAGGCAAATACATGGGTTGTATTTATTTTTGGCTTAGGTGTCCACTTTCGTGAGTTAAACAGTTACAATAAAAATGAACTGAATACTTCTGAATACTTCTGACGTGATACTGTGGTTATCTGGTGTGTTAAATTTATCATGTAAGCCATTTAACAAATTATTATATACCCCAAATATCAATTTTAACTGAATAAAAGAGGTTAAACGGGGTCAATAACTTGCAAATTTAACTTGCAAGTACCTAGTGATAAAACGAATAAACCAAATGTATTTATTTTTTACAACTTAATTTTACTATCATAAAATTCAAAATAACAAAATATTTTCATACAGTACAAATTGTTAATGTTAAATGTAACATTTATTTGGTAGGTATACGGATATGTGAAACATTGACATAAATAATATTACGCTTTTCGTCTTTAATATGAACATATTACGACAAGTTAAATTTAACACATTATTTATAACTGTTGTATGTTTTACAAAAATTAATATGTTCCTTGAAACTTCGTTCGCTGGTTAAAGCATCATAACCGAGTTACCCTCAGTTATTTAAACAACAAACATAACTAATATGGTTTCCCGGTCTTCAGTGTAACATTACACAAACTTTCAGAAAATAAAACCGAAAGTTACCATTGCCTTTCGAGTTATATTCGAGCAGAGAAACGCCTCTGGGCTTTAAAACTGCGCGCGTATGCGGAGCGAGGACGACCGCTGGCGTAGATACAGCTCGTCAGCCGCTTCGCGGCCTCCTCACCGAGAACAGTGAGGGGTGAATCGACCTTTTTTCACCACTTTTTAGACTGAAACACGTTCAAGGTGTTATTTTGGGAAAGTCTGTGTAAAAAAGTAAACGGAAATGAATTTTGCTAACCGAACTTTAGTTTTTTTTCAAAACGTTGTATTGAATGAGCTAACTAAATTTGTTCTCATTGTTCTTCTTCAGAAAATGCTGAAAAATACGGTTAATTTTATAAAAAAATTATACAGTCTGGAGGTAAAAGCTTCTTGGCACTTTTTAGTTAGGTACTTATAAAGAACAATAATTTCTTTAGTACTAAACCACTAAACATCAACTAAATAACTTCTTATTCCAAAAATCAACCAAAAATGCATTATGAAACCTGATTTCAAAAATTTTTTGAACCTGCCACGGAATCGGTTATTTGTCGGATGCCTTTCCAAATAGGTATACAAAAATACTCGCGAAAGAATTTTTATTTTTCCACCATACAAACTGACAATATATAGGTTTAAAAATGACGAATTCTGCCTCTTTTCGACCCCTGCGCCTTGCCCTGGGCAATAGGGCCAAAAGCGGTAGGTATATGTTAATATAGGTAGGTATGTGCTCTAACCTTGACTCATCTGATCGTATCTATATAGTTGCATCAGTTTTTGTTATTTTAGAGATGAAAAGTACAGGATAATTTATTATAGCAAATCCGAAAGGTAAAGCTGATGTGATTAATGAGTGAAGGATCAATTCATCTACCATGCAAATTAAATTTTGTGAGGCTTTTGTTGTCAGATTTACGCGATGGAATATCTAGAAGTACTACAGAGGGCATTTTTTTTAAATAGAAAACTACAAATTTATTAATGAAAATTTTGTCTTCTATTTTCTCAGTGTCTTCTTTGGTTCCTATTTCTTAGGCTTTTTTTATTCGCGCGCTTTACAAATGTGTGCGACAAGATACTAAAGAATTCAATTTCGTCTGTCATGAAGCACGTATAATGTGTATTTCCGCTACACTATCGCTTTTCAAAAAATTATTCATATCTCGAAATTGATAAGGTAGGCGTAATGTCCGATGGAATAAATGCGATTAGGTTTTGATTACGGCCTTGCTGTCTGAATGAATTTAATTAAGTGGAAAGGATCGAGATCGAAGAAGAAGCTATGGAATCTCCTGGAAGTGATGACCTTAATTTCTTTTATCAGTTACGTTTGAAGGATCGCAGGGTCGGCTCACGCTTTTGCGGGGCTTACAAGTTCCTCATAAAAATGTGGGGACCCGACAATGGCGACAATGAATAGTTTGAGCTCGGCCTAGCGTATATTCTCTGTAGTTGAGGTAAAATTTTGAAAACGGCAAGAATGCCGTTGATTACATCTCTACCCAATCGCAAATCCCTATGATTACTCCACTGGACTGGTATATTTTTGGTGGGTATTTTTTCTTTTGGTCAAACTTTTTTAGTCTTTATGCGTTGACTATTATTAAAGACTGCTCACGACTGTCAAGTTTGGCAGTTCTACACTTCATCGTATCAGTGACTATAGAATCTATAGTCACTGATCGTATGATTACCGGAGACAAAATACAATGGAAAACACATTGTTGGCTATCAGCGCCATCTATATTTCAGAATATTGAGCTGTAGCTGTGATAAGTCTTATAAATACGAAGTCTTATATAAATACGGAAATATGCGATTAAATAAACTATACAGGGTGTTCGAAAAATAGACGGAGATATTTTAGAGGGTGATTCCCTGTTAAGAAATATGAAAAAAAGTTTCTATAAACATGGGTCCGGAAATGCAGAGTTTTCAAGATACAGGATGTTAAATATATTGCATGTCACTGGACAAAATTGGTTTATCAATTTTTGCAAAAAAAATCACAAGTGCCTTGGAAAACAAATAATCAAAAGCATTTCTAGGAAAGAGTGTTATTGCAACTTTTCCAATATCATAATATAAAGTACACTACAACCAATTTTGTCCAGTGACATGCAATAAAACGGTTTTTATTTTTTTTTCTCGAAAACGAAGTGAGATAGGAAAACAATACAAGAGGGAAAGAAGTTGTATTTTTAGATGCTTAATCAAACAAAAAATATTAAAGTTACAAAAAAGGTAGTGGCGTACATTTTTTTGATAATAATATTCGCTAAGGTGCCCCCCGGGACGCCACTGGACTTAATAAATTTAATCTAGTTAGGGCGAAATTAGCCTCTTAATACAACAAATAACATTGCCAAATTTCAACAGAATCGAGTAAATAATTTTTAAGACATTAATAATTTCATGTTTTATTTTTTTTTATTTAACATCCTGTATCTTGTAAACTCTGCATTTCCGGACCCATGTTTATAGAAACTTTTTTTCATATTTCTTAACAGGGAATCACCCTCTAAAATATCTCCGTCTATTTTTCGAACACCCTGTATTTATCGATTTAATTAATTTCACCACGCACTATATTGCATCTTTGGAATTTTCCGCGAGAAATCTGCATATGGCACATTTTAAAGATTGTCTAGTATATGCATTGAAAAATAGTTCAATTGATAATTGTTGTAGTTTATTTAAAACAGAACTTTCAAAGCATTTTGCCGAGGCATTAAATTTTCTTCTTTCTCATAAAAAAAATTATGAATCAGCTTGCGGAAGGAATATGTATTGTTGTGATATATCGATTATAATTGCATAAAATAGATAATTTTTTGACGCCATGGCCTGCTATAACTGAGTAATTTTTTAAGTGCTAAGAGAACTAACACTAAACCACGGCATTTTTCCAAATTACAAGCCGGTAATTTTAGGGTATGTCAAAAGTATCTCAGAAAGTAGGCCTATGGATCTCGAGTGGGATTTTACACAAAGCTAGCCCATCAAATAGAATTGTTCGAAAAATGCATGTTTGTCAAGATATTTCCAAGTAGATCACCGTCAATTGACACCCTGTGTACCGACTATGAGTAGTATAGTCATTCAAAATTTGTGTTTTCCTTCCTATATGTGTAGACCCCTCTGAACCCTCTTTTTTCACTAAACATCACCTCTACATTTCGGAACTGGGTTTCAAAGAAAATGCACGTGCCCGTTTCCTATTAAAATCCCCCGAAGAATCTTATGGCTGTACGAAAGACACGTTTTTGGGTATAGGATTAGGACAAAGGGCCTCACACATTTTACATAAATGGTTTCCCTTGAAATCGGCTAAATTCTGGATAAATTGTTATCAGACACTGCCGACCCTAAACTTTCATCTGTAGTGTAGGGCCGTTAAATTTTAAGGGCCGAGCTCTTTGTTTATACAAATACTTTATGATTGATTACGCAGAAGCGAATATTCAGAAGTTTGTCATTTGAGAAGCAAAATCAAAATTTGAGTTTCAATGCTTATTCAGGGCGTCCCATCAGTGTGTGAACAGAGCCCAGCTCCTAGGGTTTTTAGGATATTAACTTGATTTTTGATACGATGGTGGGGGCACCAAGAGGCACATTTTAAAAGCAGTTTTGATATTGAGCGATCACCTGATGCAGGGTGGTCAAACTGGTCAACCAAACTTACTTTTTAACGAAACTCTCCCAATATTATTCTATTTTTGGATAGCCCTTATCACGGCCAATCCAACGGTATATAAGGATTGTGGGTTTGGCTAGAACTATTAGAGAGACATTAGTTTAAACAAAAAAAAGCAAACATTAGTTTGGTCGCTCTTACACCCTATAAGAAAAATATATCTGTACTAGTAAAATAGTAGTGCTATTGTAGTTTTAGTGTCCGTTATTTACAGTTCTCGGCTTTGCCTACATCATACAAGGTTATTGTATAATCACGTTTTTTGAAAAAAAAAAAAAAATCAAATTGAATGACTTTATTGAATTGAAAACGTTATCTTGAAAATGTGCGTCAACCTGTGTGATGTAAGCAAATGCGAGAAGTGAAATAACGGGGACTAAAACTACAATAGTATTACTATTTTTTAGTGAAGAGATCTCTTTGAGAATTTCCTTTAAACCGGGGTTACGAGCGACCAAACTATAGGTTACCTTCAAAAGTCTTGTTCATATATTGTTGGAAAAAAGGACCTAACTTTGGTTAACCACCCTGTAGCAGGTGATCGCCGAGTATCAAATCAAAATTGCTTTTAAAATGTGTCTCTGTCGCCCCCCACCATCGTAACAAAAATCAAGATGATATCTAAAAGACCCTATACTAAAATCGAGTAACTTTTAAGCCTAGCGTAAACAAGAGCACGTGCGTTGAGATATTCGCCAGAGCCGCACTGAGGCACGACCTTTATTTAACTTTAGTTTTACAATTGTTTACATCAAAATATTTGGGAAAAAAATTATTGGCTTAATTAAAATGGCCTGTTGCCAGGCGCGCTGATATTTTGTGGCCTATTGACCAATCGCCTTGTTTCGCGGAAGGTCCTCGAACACGTGCTTTTATTTACGCCAGGCGTAAGAACTAATGGGACACAAAATGAAATTGCGCAAGGTTTGAAATTCTCCTAAAACATACCTATTATCATGTTGAAGAAAAAGATTACCACGCTGCAAAATTAAAATTGATTACGTTATTTTTCTTCTGTATTTTTATCTGTCGGGGATTTGTGAAAACTAATGCGATATTCAGTTAATAATAATAATGACCAGTTAGTACGTAACTAGGAAAAATTCATTTATTATACTTAGTCAAAAAGGAAAGAATCTTTTCATCCGCGGTGGCGTCGCTCGTACCGGCGCTGACTTTTTAGACTGCATGTTTTTCTGCCTTCGATCGACCTTGGTTCGAGGCAGGCGCATGCATATGTCTTTAAAGAAAAACACCGCTATGGCCAAGAGCGCTGGACAAATGTGGGTTCACGGTATTGCTCCTAAATAGCTTTATCCGTGTGATTTACTAATTGTCCTACACTCACTGGGATTACTACGGTTTTCTAGGATTTTCCGTAGTACTTGAGCGAATGCTATCCTAGTTCTATCGGAAAAAAGTCGGCCCTAGCCGCAAATGGCAACGAAGACAAAATAATAGTAATTGCCCCCTCCCCCGCACAAGCATGTGGTTGCTTCTGGGGTACTCCTAGTTTGGAGTATTGTGAGGGTGAGAATTGTTATTATTATTATTATTATTCATCTGCATATTTTTCGTCATAGAAATTAAGTTACCCGACAAACAGAAGTAAGTATAGGGTGACACTGGTGAAAAGTTTTAATGGGCCATATATATATCAGAAAAAAAAAGAGATATAAAAAATAAATCAACTCGGTTTCAATGGGACCACAATGTCATCTCCACTTGAAAATCTTAAATGGCAACCTTGACCACATAACCACTTATCATAAGCCTCTATATTACTGTACTAAATTTACTTTAACTTGTAATTCGATATCACTATAGAGCATTTTTCGAGAGGGGGTTGTAAGGGAACACCACTTATTACCCCATTTTAGTTCCCCCTCCACTATGGAATCGGGTTTGCGTGATTTTTGATATATCTTTTATTTTCTGAGATGTAGCAAAATGACACCTTTCAGAGTGTCCCCTGTATATAAAATACAATGAGTGTTCACAATTAAGGTGGGTTTATGCAAGCCAGTTTAACGTAATTTTAAATTAACGCGTAACGTAAGAAATAAGAATATACAGCGTGTCCCGCTCTGATGTCCGGAAGAGGGAAAAGTTTTTTATTCGTGGGTTTACGAAAAAAAAGTCACTCTTTATAAAAACTCCTGCTTGTTCCAAAACGCCCAAAACTGTTAAACTATTTTTGATTTTTTATACAGGGTGTTCAGTATTTTGAAATTTAGAAAAATTTTGTTATTCGCCAAGAGTAAAGGACCGTTGTTTTTCACAATATCGAAAAATATTGTCAAGGATGTCATTTGGAATCCACAGAGGGTTACAAATTTGAGGTTTCAGCAATTTATGTTGATTTTTTTTAACAAGGCGGGCAGCTGGCTCGTGCGTGTATACCTAATAGAGCAGTTTAAAATCACGGGTGGCTGTGGCTATAGGTAATGTTTACAGAATAAGGGATACAATTGCAAATATTCCTCTACACGAAGTACAAAATGTGTATAGAGAACTTATTAGAAGATTTGGAATTTGTGCAGAAGTTGGAGGCAATAAATTTGAGTGAAATTTATTTTTGTAAATTTTAATAACATTATTATTCCTTGTTTAGGTAACTAAATTTTCCATATTGTTAGCAATAAATTGACGTAATAGCATTGAAGAAATTGGTTATTATATAAATTCTGCAAATATCAAATAAAGCGGCGCACACAAATTACCTGCCCGCCTTCTTAAAAGAAATTCAACACAAATTGCTGAAACCTGAAATTTGTAACCACCGGTGGATTCTAAATACCATCCTTGATAATATTTTTCGATATTGTCAAAAACAACGGTCCTTTACTCTTGGTGACTTACAAAATTTTTCGAAATACTGAACGCCTTGTATAAAAAAAATCAAACATATTTTAACAGTTTTGAGTGTTTTGGAACAAGCAGGAGTTTTTATAAAGAGTGGCTTTTTGTCGTAAACCCACGAATAAAAAACTTTTCCCTCTTCCGGACATCAGAGCGCGACACGCGTATATGTGATCCAATGGGCGTGTAGGTATGTCTGTTTAACGTAACGTAACATAAAAGTTAATCAACTTTTAACTTTTGATTTAAAATTAAAAAAAAATCTCATGCGCATGAGGCATTTCGTTGCCAACACGTGAAAAATAACTATTGAGAAAACTCCCTAATCCTCCTGTTTTTTTCAGTTGTTTGTTGTTTATTATTTCCGCTGCCGATGATTTTTGTGGTGTAATCTCTGCATTTTGATTTGTGACATTTAGGGTTGTGCCGCTTGAAAATTTCATTTGAAATTTTCCCATTTGAAACTTTCAAAAGTGAAATATTTCACTTATCCCAAAAAGTGAAATTTCAGTGAATTTTTTGAAAGTTTCAAGCGAAAGTTTCACTTCATAAATTTCCCAACTAATCGCGAAACTTTCTCAGAAATTTCCTTAAAAACGCGAAACTTTCTCATAAATTTCGTTAAAACATACAGAGTGTACATTTTTTTGAAAAAAAAGAGGATAATATTACTTTCGTATTTTTAGCATCGATTGTGGCATCGCAGGTGGCTTTGACTTTGGAGTAGGCAACTAATTTTTTGGAAGTAATTAGGCAACAATGCCATCTACCTTTGGTAAAAATCTCGTTCTGGTCGGTTAAAAATTAAACAAGTTATAGGTTGTTTCACTCTTAAGTGAGACACTGTGTATACGGACGCGCCCGCGCCGTCTGTTGCTTTACCCAATCCCCAACCAAAACCAAAACATTATAAATATTCCTTGCGCGGTCGCGGTGGCACGACTTGTATCTGTTGGACGTTCTCTGATCTGAAATTTAGTTTAATCGAATAATCATACTAGGCATAGCATACTATATGGCATAGTTTTTTGCCCATAACTTTTGTATTTGTTGCTCGATTGTTTTTTCTTTACGGTATTCGATTTCTTGGAAAAAACTACACTAGCTTAGTTTTTGAACCATCAATTTAGCCCAAAAATTGCCGAGATAACCCTGTACCAATTGGTGCAGGCTGTACCTATTCATACACATACATAATTTTTCGGCTTGGGTGGGTGGGGTGGGGACCGTTGATAAGAAATTTAAAGAAATTGTCACTGCAAATTTCGCAATAATTTTATAAATTTCAACTTCGCATTGCAAGTTTCACTAAAATTTCTTTACCTTTCACCTTCCCGGGAAAATTGAAATTTACCCATCCCTATCTCTATCTGGGACAACCTATACCTATACCACTTACATACATACACATACATAATTTTTGGGCTTGGGTGGGGACAATTTATAGGAAATTATTGCGAAATTTTCACGTGAAACTTTCTTTAAATTTCATAAATTTCAACATCACATTGAAAGTTTCAAATATTTCGCGAAAATTTCTTTAAATTTCATAAATTTCGAAAGTTTCGCGAAAATTTCACAAATTTCGAAAGTTTCGAGAAAATTTCAAAGTGAAATTTCACTTTCCCTGGAAAAGTGAAATTTGCCCATCCCTAGTGACATTTCACCTGTTATCGTCTAGGCATACATTCTTAAATAATTCTTGCCTAAATGGAATATAAAATTGTTATATTACGTTAAATTTTATTAAATTTGTGTTGCATAAACCCACCTTTAAGATTTCTCGCGGCTATAGCCTCATAGATTCCTATCTTGGGAAAAATATGGCGCTGATTGCTAATAATGTGTATGTATGTGTATGTATTGTATTATTATTATTGTATTATGGATCCTTGACCGGATTTTGCTAATATTATATTCCATTAGAATTTGAACGTGAGGCCCTCTGCGGATTTCCACGGCATCTGTCACGCACTGATCTACATTTTCTCGATACTTCAGACTCACCCTACAAAATTTTCGCATTTTCACGCATATCTCGTTCCAAGTTTTTCGTGTCACTCTTAAACGAGGGTCTGATGTCGGGTAAATGAGATTAAGGTTTGATTACACCCCTCTTTATATCACGATTCAATAGATCAGCTGGGCAGGTCTTTCATTAAGTGGAATGGATTGAAAGAAGGCGACGAAGATGCCACTGCTGAGTAAAGTTTCGCAAGGCAACAGAATTACAACGCTGATACGGATTTGTTCGGATTTCGTCTCCAATACCTATGATGGGTATCCATTTTATGTGGCTCACTCAAAATATATCCCTGCTGATTTTTGTCAGAAAAAAAAGAAATGGTAGCTGTCACCTAGAGTTACTAAGGACCGCTTTTTCCGAGAAAATGAAAAGAATACCTCTATATGTATATAGAAAAGGCATACAAAAAAGTTCTACAGCAAAAAAAAAAACTGTCCAGTATGTGTAAATAGGACCTTTTAGTTATTATTACTTTTTAACAACCTGTGCAAATCTGAGGAAAATCGGTCAAATGATTCTAAAATTAGGCCCAAAAACTGAAATTGAGGGCCATTTTCTAGGGCCGAAATCTCTCTTAATCCGGACCTATGCGTAAAAAGAAAAAACATACGGGTCACTTATTTTTTTATGTAGATTTCGGCTATGGTACGGTATTTGCTTTAGAATCACGCGGTGTCTTATAAATACGTCAGTCATAATAGCTACCTATATATCATCTCTTACCGATTTTTTCGAACATTAGCCCAGATATAGTCCAAAGCACGAAAGAAACCGTTTCTAAAGAATGCGGGCAGCGTTGCTAGATTTCCTATACGAGTAGTCGTTATTTATTGGCGAATACAAGATTTATCATATGGAAGCCGAATTTCTGAACTCTGTTATATACCGAAAAAATAAAGCTCGCATCACGGGACCACTTACCCATTTTTGTTTATCATTTATTTTTAACGCGGTGTGATAAAACACCTATTATATTTTTTTCAACATCGTCGCGTCTACCATCGCCTTTGAAATACGGCAACACAGCACTTCTGCGAAGGAGTCGGCTGACAAAATCAGTTAGCCAACGCGTTTTGTGCCTGTTTCTATAGTACGTAAAGTTAACTGCGTATTTACAGACCACTTTTTTTTAGGCCGCTGGCAAGTTTTTTCCGCCGGCTCAGAGAGCTCAGTGGCGTTTCCTATGTTCGGGAGTTAACGTGTGCAAAATGAGTAAACAGGGAAGAACGTTGCATTCTCAAGCACGGGAAATAATTGCCAATGTTATAAGGGTTTGCCTTCCGCCATAATCTAAGGCATCACCGTTAAGAATAATATTATCAATAAATTAAATAACAATTATATGAAAATTAAGTCAGTGAGTTACACAAAATTGAGCTACGCCCCTGAACTGTGACTAATTCTAAAATATTTGCGAGTTCTTCCCCCTTACTTCGCTCGCATTCTGCCGTAAGGAGGACTATACCTAAAGTATTTTTGCAGTCTATTTTTTTGGATATGGTCACCAAGCAAAAATTAATTTATTCGATGGATATTTTTTAGCAAAATAATTAAAAAATAACGTAATAATTCTTGAGTAGGTATCGCATTTTCATAACTTATGAAGAATGCGACGGTAATGAGCCCTATAAGTATTGAATTCTATCACATGCATAAATAATAAATTATTAGCATTTGGTTCTATAAATTAATATGGATCATCATTTACACATAAGTTATGGAAAATATGAATGGAGACACTTTAGTACCTCTAAAAGCCTTTTTCTACATTTTTTATTAAAAATATAATTCTTAACATTATTGTCAGTGCCGAAAATGTAATTTCAAGTTAGTAGCTATGATGGCTTTATGATTTAAGTTCGAAAGAACAAATTTAAATACGAAAGAACAAAACTCAAAAAGCTTGAAAGTTGGTTGGAGACAAAAATTTAAATTAGTACATTTTATTTTGTCTCTTAAGGTTCATTATAGAGTTCGATCATTTCAGAAGATGTAAAGCTTATACTAGACAACAACAATGTCGACATTCATTAAAAACGCATTAGGAGACTGTGTCTAGGCACTAAAAATGGAAACATTTTAAAATAATGCATGGATAGCATGTTACTGAAGAGATAGTTTAAGTAGGGATGGGAATTCAAACTGAAATAAAAACATTTAAGTGCGGAAGAGGAGCATGATTCTACTCGTACATAGGTACTGATTACTACTAAGTATTTACTTTGTTCCTAATATTTTTGTTTTACTATTTTTTGATTATGATTTTAAAATCTAGGTAATATTTTTTAGTTGTCTGATTAAAATTTAACGCGAGTTGCTGTTTTACGCATTTTGCTTTGTAAAGCATTATAAATCAGTATCTATTGAAGGTGAACTTTTGTCAGATATACTGATTTTTCATTTGGAACAAAACAGAACCTAGTGCAATTCAGAATTATTTAATAAAGTCTCGTCATGGACCATTTCCATATATTTCCGATAAGAGAAATGAGATGGTCTTTTGTATTCTCCAACCGCTTTATACAATATAGTGCTTGATAACAAAATAAGAAAGTGATTTATGGTACACCACGAAGCAGATAAATGCGAATATTTGTTGGAAAATGGCACCGAGCTGGGAAGCGTTAAAATAATTCGAATTATTTCATTTGTGAAGTATCTGCAATTCCTTCGCGTTCGCTTCTTTTCTTCCAACAAGTGTCATGGAAAAGGCATTGCGAGAAACATTGGTATATACTACATTTTTTCTCCTTCCATCATTTTCTTAGCAGCAGGATGTGTTAAAATTTGATGCTATTATGAAAACCATGGGATTACAAATTTGTGTTGTAAATAATAGACGCACAATTTAGCTAATTCATTACAAGAATTTTAAATTTAAATTTAGGTAAGAATTGCCAGTTATAAATTTACAGAAGAAAATTAATAGTAGGTTAAAATCGCAGGTTGATAATAATTGAAAAACCTAAATATAAAATACGGAAGTGTGTGCTGTAAACTTACTTATTGTATAAATTTAAGTAAAGCTTATTTTATTTTGTTCAATTTCGAAGGTGGAGAAGAGAAATCTATCCGTTTTAATTCACTTCCTTGAGAGTTTGGCGACCTTGTGGACTGAAAATGTCGAAACCTTAGGTCCGCCGTACGTCGATAGAGTTTCCGTTTCAATTGGGAACACAACATTTAAAAGGTATTTCTAAACACAAAGGAAATCTCGAGAATAATACGCGTAACTTCATGTATAGCTACCACAGAAAAACCTTTTAGTTTTACCTAATATAATGCGATGTAAATAAACAACCGCCCTGACAAATTTTAGGACTTGTTATGAACTCTGCTCTAGGCAATGTAGACTTAAGAATGTCTCATTTCCTTATTATATTCTGAAAAGACTAAAATTAATAATTCCATGCAGCTCAGACTCAGTGTTTATTGAAATAAACTTGAAAAGCGTACAAATTTTTCTTCGCATTATTTCTTTTATCTTTGTACATTTTATTCTGCACGTGTTGCCGAGAATCTTCCATTTTTTTACGAATACCAGGATACAAATTTTAATTTGAATTTCAACGAGACAGTTCGTGCAAATTTTTGCACCATCTGCCATGCATTATTAGGGGATCGTAAAATTTCTCCTTTTGAAGAAAATAAACTAAGGATCCTCTGAAAAATTATACAAGGAAAAGTGAAAAATAAATACTGACTCGCATTAAAATAAATGATTTATTAAAAAAAAAACAGTTTATGAATGAATACAACATAAATTTTCTCTATATAGGCGCTGCATAAGGATAAAAACCCACTTTTCAGACCAATATATTAAAGTTATAACACAATTTCCGTTAAGAAGCGCAACGTAGGAAAGCAAGGAAATGATTTATGACTCTCCTTGAGGTAGATAGATGCGGAATGTGTTTTTAATGGTTATAGAAAGTAGCAAACAAAAGCCAGGAAGGAAAATCAATGAGCGAATGACTTATCTCAAGGATGCCTTAAACAAACGATTTAATTCATTGGTTTCTTTGGGCACAAAGCTTTGAGATCTAGAATTTATTAATTGTTTGCTATCAGTTAGTGATAAATCTAAAAGGATGGACTGCATTTCTTAGTTTTTGAATTTTGAAAAGTATAAATATGTATTATATAGCCTCGGGCAAGTTCGACAAAAAAAATTAGAAATAAATATAAATCCTTCTCCGACACGCAAACCGGATATTTTATACGATTTTTTCTAAGAATTTTTTGCAAAGAAGATACAAATAAAATAAACAAAAAGCAGGGAGGAAAGTACATAGGTACTTTTCAATAGGAGGAGGTCGTAAACGCCATTTTCAAAAGAATAATTATTTATGTACCAAGGCACTGAGGTTCAACTTTTTATGACTTATGTGGAATTTAGTTGCCGAGGCCTCTGGCCGAGGCACGGCGCTTCCCAACAGAAACTTCAAACTGCTGCTTCTTGTGCAGCCTCCATAAAAAATAGATTGATATTCAAACCTACTAAAATATTTATACTGAAAGATTGCGCTGCTATAGATAACAATTTGGAAATGTGTACGAACAGTTAAATGGGCCTTTAATATTTGGTGACTTTTGACGGGCGATGGCTCCGCGTCTGACGTTTGATGTTTACATCTCTCCAAGGACTACTTATTGAAAAAATCGTAGAATAATGGGCTACTTCAGTGCCGATTTCTGAGCTTTTGATGACGATTTTGAGAAACTTCACTGCCGATTTCAAGAAAACACATTTTTTAGGGCGATTGTAATATTATTGGGAATAGTCATTTAAGTTACCAATAATTGTACCATTTTGGTAAAAGAGTTGCTATTCAACTTCTATTTGTCAAAAGGTTACGCTAGGTCACATGAAATTGCACTTTATACGATTAACTAGCAATACACGTAGAAAGCATTTTAAAAGTACATAAAAAACACCAAAGAAACTGGGCAATGAATGAAAGAGGCAATTCTTTCACAGACTCTATAGCAATTCATTTTCAAGTTTAGACATATTTGCATATTATTTATTCAGTGTTAGGACATTCAATACAACCACCGAGATGAAATTAGACTTTGTACTTAGCACTTCGTTATGTGTGCTAAGTACAACGTCGAATTCTAAGTACAAAGACTAATTTCAAATCGGTGATCCATATATGCAAAATCGTTAACATACAATAACAGTTACGACTTATTATTAAAAAGTGTCAAGTTCGCCCACTACGTTTTCTAACGTGTTTTTTTTCAGTCATAAAATAAAGTATCCTCCTTCCCTAAGACCCAACTCTTCCATTATTGACTGTAGACGACTGTCTCGTGTGCATATTACAATTTTAAGGATATTCGCTTGTCGACGTGGAGTTCTCCCGGGTGTCATTCTTAAACAAGGGTTCGATAAGGGATCAACTAGATTAAATTACAGCTTCCTGTTATCGAGTGAATTTGGAAGACGAATTTCCTCAATATATTGGCCAGACGCTGCCCCTCATTAAGGAAGTGGAAATGTTGGAAATGTTCCCCCGGGAATTTAAAGGCAAGTGCTAATCTTGGCACGAGGTTATGCTGGCCAAAAATTTGAAATACATGAAGACGAATTTTATTTTTAAATTGTTTGGAATACGTTATTAGCGCTAATTGCAAGTTTAAACTGACAATTAGTCCTAATTATCAGTTTAAGCTTGCAACTAATGCTAATTGTTAGTTTAAACTTGCAATTCATATAATTAAGGTATTCTCAGTTTTACGATGTCCGTTCTACACCTTCGTACATTATACCTGTATAGCTAGCTAGCTAGGACTATACATATACTATTTCTCACTTACATATATCTAGGTATTATTGATTTACCAAATTTATTTGCCATACTTTTGCCAAAGTATAAAGCAATTTCCGGTAAGGTAAGCATCTTATGAAAGAAGGAAAATGATTTACGATGTAGGTCTTCATGTAGAAGGGTGCGAATATCTTTCTAATGGTTGCGGAAAGTGGTAAACAAGGGAAGGAAATAAATGACCGAAAGAATAGTTTCAAGGCAGCTCTCCTTGCTTCGATATAAACTTTTTTCTGTTCCCTTTGGGTCTACGCTGCGGGACCGAGACTTTAATAACAGCCCCTGCACCTGTAAATCGAGAATCCACTTAGCGCCAAATGCGGTTTAAAACAATAACGTCGCAAATGGGTATTCCATAGCTCTGCATAAATTTAACTATGGCATTAATTTTAATTTTTGTATTCAGAAATTACTCAACTGTCTCTTTTAAATTCAAGTATTTAAAATGTTAATTCTTTATAATATCTTCTCTTATTTAATGTCCCCAGAGCACATTTCTTAACTAAGTAGGTTCCTCTATATCTATTGTTACATGCGTTTCATTTGTTCTGTCCTTATAAAAATAACAAGTAGCATTAATTTACTAGCTTCTCTTAATTTTTATTTTGAAAGGAATATTTGCTCGATATGGTTGTGAATAAAATAGTATCTAAGCATTTATGCAATAGTTTATATAATCTAAGACACAGGGGTGATATACTCATTTCCCAACGTAGATTGAGTTCGGTGTCTAATAATGGGCCTCACAATATGAATTTTTAACCATTTGCCTGATACCATAAGAACAATGTAGGGGAGTCCACGATGCTAAATGGGGATTTTCTCGAGCGTCGTGGTGACCTATTGGATTTTGATGATTAGATGGTAGAAAGAAAAAAAAGTTATATGATATATACCCTTCCACCGATGGGGGGAGCGTCTACAGGCTGTAGATGCAAAAAAAAAAAGTCACATGGAGATACTCGAGCGCGTCAGATATTGATAGTATATATGCCCCACGTGTCTCCGATGACGGTTTGCATGGTAGGGGCGGACGTACGGAAGGGTTAAAAATGGGAAGAAAAAAAATTTGCTCGAGCGCGTCAGATACTCAGAAGGGATGATAAGTGAACCCGAAAGAAGCTCCCATTCAATAGACTGACGATTCGGCTGTGACGCCAGCTCGTGGCGGCTTTTTGAAAATGAAAAAAAATATATGTTGTCTGTTAAAAATTAAGGAATTTTTGTCTATAAACATATGCTCTTAATAATTTATTTTCTATATTACAGGATGTTGAACGTAGGCTTTTCAAATATTGTATTACCTATATTTCTTAAACTAAACAAAATTTGACAAAACGTCTAAAATAAAACTTATAGATAAAAAGCAGGTCTCTCCAAATATCAAATAAAAAATGTACGTTCGTTATAAACAAATTCTAAGGGCGCCGCGACGCAGAGCGTCGTTTGTCAAATATTCTCAATTTTATCTTAATTTAGTCTTCGTTTGGTCCCATTTAAGACCCCGGAAGCAGATATATTTTTTCTCTTTTCGCTTGCCCACAATAGGCCAGGGACATCGAGTTTGAATAACCCTGTACATAATAATACCACGAGTGCTGTGATCAGCTGTGATGGCGTGATGGCTGGCGTGTGGGGACGGTGCGAGAGAAAGAGTGAAAGGGAGAGAGAGGCGCGGAGTGGGGAATACATGCTTCACTGCAGCTAGCTGCACGCGCTAAACTTTATCGACGATTTTTGTTACTTCGGCTTGTGGAAATCGGCAGATTATATTTTTCCCGTTAACCTTGAATTCTTTCCTTCAAAATAAAAAAATATTCGACCGCACTCCAGAAAGTCGAGGTAACGTTTTTTTTTTGCAAGTTTGTGACCCTCCCATCCTCTTAAGTCACGCTCAAATCGTCAGATTATTGAAATGCACACTTTTCAGCATGTAATTAACCCATCATATCTTAATCTGACGCGCTCGAGTATATCGATTTTTTTTTACTATTCTGATCGGCTGCCCTACACGCGCTGCCCTGTATAGAGGGCTTAGATATGGTGGAGGTACTCAACAGAGTGCAAGGTATCCCCCCATATGTTAATCTGTTGAGCTTGAGTAAATACCAAAATCCCCTATTGGGCTCCCCTACTAAGAGACACAGTCGCTTTATACATTAAAACTTAAGAAATGTTTGCTGGAGAATCGCTTTTAGACTGTTCGAAAATATTTTCAAGCAAATTTTAGCGATTTATGACTACTCCCTACTATTGTTTTAATTTTAATGATTTTAATAATTAATATTAGCCTGTTGTGTCCGTACTGTACTCCTCAGAGACAGCAAATAATAAAAATGGTAAATATTCTGATATTCTATCAAGTTTCAATCAAATTCGCCAGTAATAATATACACGCATAAAAGCCGTAAAATTCTTGGAATATGTAATTCAAGTTAGTTGATTTATACTTTTTGCTCATAAAAGCTTCAGTCAGATTATAAAGCGGAGGTGTTTTATAATTATTCTGGCAACGATGGCGAAGTCTTGAAGCGTTGTATATACAAACCAGACAAAGCAAGAATGTTGTCATAACACCAAAACGTGACAAGCCACATACAGAAAAGGAAATGTAAGGTGACGGTATAACTCACTTGAGTTATTCAAGCTTAGGCACTTGCTTGGAGAGGAACAGAGGAACATTTCTGATTTATATTTTCCTCGCTACGAAAATACCTAACAATCCTTTCAGATGCATTTCCAATAGGTATAGCAATAGCTCTCCATCCTTTATGCTTTAGTTCACTAAATAAAAGTAATATTTTCCGGTTTATAGAATCATTTATAATGGATGTATAGATATAGATATATTTTCGAGTCAGCGTTTTTTAATAAAAAGCTGGGTTATGAATGAAGCTATTTGTATTTAGGAGGAGAGTGCAGATCATATTTTGAATCAGTCGGTGATAGAGTGAGGCTTTAAAAAGTCTTTGTTTCTTAAAAAATTAATGTTGAGGCATGGAAAACATCAGAGATCTTATCGACTGAAATTTAGAGGAGGAAAAATTGTGGTAATAGAATGGGAGATGGAGATAGTGACAGATTTTTGGACGTGATTATACTCAGTATGGTTTCATTTTTACGTTGCCTATATTCTCACAATAATAAGGTATGAGTTAGAGAGTCATCCTGGGTTCTTCGTATATGAAAAACTGAGTTTTCATTTATTCGAAAAAGATGCGTTTTGATATGATTTTAGTCAGGCTGCCATGTGTTTTATAATGAAGTTCAAAATAGAAAATGCCTCGGAAATTGTCACCTGAACTTGTATTTTAATAATTAATTTTTTCACGCTTCTGAACAGGCCTTAAACTTTACATCGAACAAATCGTTTAAATGATTAAATGACATTCAAATTAAACTATACTTGGACATGCGCAAACGTTATGCCATCCTTTTTTCAGCAGTTTCATAACAAGAACTTGCATACATCTCATTGGCAGCCTGTTCAGAAACGTGGAAAAATTTATTATTAAAAATAAGTTCACGTAGCAATAATAGCCCTTTGGGCCCACGCTAACGGTATGCCTATGGTTTTTCAAAGAATTTTCTGGTTTGAGCTTCATTATAAAACACATGGCAGCCTGACTAAAATCATATCAAAAGGCATATTTTTCGAATAAATGAAAACTCAGTTTTTCATATGAAGAACCCAGGATGACTCTCTGATTCATACCTTATTATTGGTGAGAATATACGCAACATAATGCCTTTGAAAGGCATACTGAGTAAAATCACGTCCAAAAATCTGTCACTATCTCCCGGTCTATAATAATTTTTTTTATAAAAGGGAGAAATACTATTCCATATCAAAATATCATACTGGCGCTATGAAGTTAAAAAAAATGGCAATCTAGTGTAATAATAGCGTTTAATAACAACTTTATTTGATATTGATGTTGAATTTTATGAATATGTACCTACTTATTTTCTGATTTTCATTAAACTTAATTAAAAGTCCTCATTGAAGTAAATAGTAGCTTTGATTGTTTGAACTAAAATTAAAGCAAAAGATAAAGTTCATACCAACGAGACATTGTTTACAAGAAGCCACTTTCAAACATTCAAGGGAAACAAGCTTTCCGCATAGTTTTTGCGTGTTTAACATGGGTCTATTTAACGTGGGTCGATTTGACTTAATCAGAATACTGGTAGCTGTTCGAATTGATTCAAAGTTTTCAAAGTTTCAAAGCAAAGTTGAAAGCAAATTTTGGAAGTATAAAAAAATTAGTTTTGCTTCTAATGAAGACCAGAATAACAGAGGTGTTAACAAAAAAATAAATTTCTGTTTAAACGCCATAAAAAGACTGTAAATAGTCTTCCAAATTAAATCTGTGAAATACAACAAACAATATTTTTGATAGTTGGTTTTTGGATTTTATTGTCCCTTGGAATTACTCACCCAATGACGACACGCATTTGGAAATCGGGCATACCTTATTTCAACAACCCTATTTATCTGAAAGACAATTGTTTTTAGAGAAATTTACAACATACAAACAATTGGGAATATAATTCTACACTATAAAAATGTTTTGCAGGGTCCATAGACGTATACCTCAGAAATAGATAAAAAATTATGTCTACACGCCAAGTTTTTGAATTAAAATGGGCATAACTGTATTAATATCGCAACTCAATATCCCTAAAAATTAACAAAAATATAACTGCAAAAAAACGATTTTTGAGATTCCACGGTAACCCCCTGTATGTTTTAAGCGATGCATTTTTACATATAGAAAAATGTGGTTAAATCGCCATATTTTGACGTAAGAGTCTATAGTTAACGGGATGGCCTTATTTTCTGGGACACCGTGTATAAACCATAAATAAATTTAGAATAGGTATGAATGAGTATACACATCTATTAAAATCTTAAAAGAATCTGTAATTATTATCAATATAATTCGATTTTTGAGCTTTCCTTGGTATTAAATCACTAATACTACTTTTAGCAGAATTTTACTGTATAAGGGTTAATCGCAGTTGGCCATTCGTTTCTATCTCAAAAAATAATGTTATGTTTATCTATAACGCCTTTTTCGAAGACCTATTCAACAAAAAAGGTTCATGAAAATCGGTTCACAAATAAATATTTTACGGGAGGGTAAATTCTTAGCATATACCTATTGTATAAAAAATTACTTTCTTAAAATAAAAAATAAAACTCTGGGACCAAGTCAATGTCAATTAGAACATACCAACAGAAATTTGGCAACGTGGCGTATTTTTGAAACCGTTTAATATAGAACTAAAAAATGTTTAATATTTCACAAACAATATATTGATGTCATTGAAAAAACTACGAACATTAATTTTATTTTTTTTCTTTTATGTCCCTTGGTTCCGTGAATTCAAATTAAACTATTATTTGTAAGTGGATCAAACTTCACACTCCGAAATGGATTTGTATAAAAAGTAGAAATGGTTAACGTTACTAAATTATTTTGCTGTCCGTGTTTGCTTTTTAATTTAAGTGAGAAAATTCCTTGGAATGGAAACGTCTTACCGTCGATTATGTCTGGAAATTTTCGATAACACGCTAACCGAACAACTGCGAGTCAAATTTAAATATTTCAATGAACTGAAATTTCTTGAACTGTGTAATTTCAACAATTACAATATGGGACCGGGTAACCGCTTTTGCAGGATCCAAAAAAAGTAGATCCTGATTGCTTCCCTACATAATTACTCGTATATCATCGCATGACACTGACATTTTGAAGTTTAATTTTATCACATATATTTTATGGAATAAGTATTTGGAAATTAACAAAAATAGTCCGGTTTTATTTCTGACTTACGGTTTGATCAGAAGTGAGAAGTACTTGGCCAGCGTTTTGAGACACCCTGTACATTTTGCGGTTTATACTCCATTTATTTTTCCGATTCCAATGATATGTAGCTTTATTTACTTATGTTTACTTAGGGGTTTGGTTTAATTAAATTATTTTTAAGAATCAGATGTTTGTGAGTTGCTTAATTCTTCATTTTTTATCAATTAGAATAAATAACGTAATTATTAATTAAAAATTTTGATGTACAAGCCTTGATTTATGACGTTATATCGCCGGATTGCTTGTGGTTTATTGGAGTAGCATAAATGGGTTGGTTTAGGTAGCTAATTAAATGGTATATTTAACTCAAAAGGCTGCGGGCGCCATCTGCATAGACAGAAGAAAAATAAAGATACATTTTAAATTTCACCACACTTGACTTCGCACTATTTTATGTGCTAATTTGTAATAAACTAAAAATTGAAAATATATACACAAAAAAACCATTTTTTTCAAAACTGAGATTCTAACCAAAATAAAAGATAGATTTTCTTTAACTCATCTATATACTATATATTTACATACTTGTCATTTATAAACAAAACAAGAGAAAAATTAGCAAGGAAATTAATAAATACTTACCTTCAAATCTTATCAAAAATAATAGGTATTGTTAAGTACATTTCAACCCAATAAATAACATAACCTATCAATATCAACAAATAATACTGAATTTGTTTCTAAATGTAAATATTTACAAAGTAACCAAAATATGTACAAAAATAGCAATAATAACGATAAGTATTTAAGGTAAGTAAGAGGCAAGTTTACAGGTAGCGATAAACTTCAAAAGCAACAAAATAAATGCAGGCAAATATTGGCCGCACATAATCTCATAATATCATCATGAAATAACTTTTATGTAGAATATTTAAACATATAATTTATTAAACTGAGACATTCGTAGCTCAGTAAATAAAAATAGATAAGCTTCATAGCTTGATAAATGAAAATAGCTAATAGATAAGCTTTCGTAGCTCCATAAAGCAAGTACTTAAAAAAATATGTACATATGTTGTCAGTTTCAGGTTACAACGGTGCAAAAACCATATACAATAACCAAAATTCTCTCAAATTCTCTAAAAAAAAAAAGGCAAATAGTGGTCGGCATCATAAAAAAACACCTTGCGTAAAATCCCAGCAATATATTTATAATCGACACGGTCGGGCAATTGAAATGTTTGACTGAGATTTTTGATAAAGGTTTTCGAGATTTTCGATTGAATAAGACAATGGAAAAATTCGGCATAAATAAATTTCACAAAAGACAATAATTCAAACAAGAGAAATATGCAAAACAATTTAAAAGTATATCACCTTTAGTTCTTGTGTGGCCTCTTTTTTTTGGCTGGATCGAAATCAACGAATATTCATAAAAATTACCGAGTTAAATACTGTTGTTAGGTTTAAAAAAAAATCTCGAGTAAGAAAACAGACTAAGAATAAGGAAGGCAGACAGGAAATCGATATTTTTGGTTCTGCATAGAGTGTTGTACCAAGTGATATAAAAATGTTAAAGTAAAGCACAAACTGAATAGAAAAGTGATAAATGAGTTCTTGAGACAAAAGTGAAGCTTGATTAATAGATTTAATGGAAAATTTAAGAAAATAATAGGAATAATACATTGTATCGGGCAAACTGGATCAGTTCCGAACAGTATTTGAGCGCAGCTATCGCTAAAAATAAATAAGCCCCTAGACAAGTGCTAAAATAAAAAGTGTAGAAACACTTTGATAAAGAAAGCGGTCTGTGTTGGATACGGAGAAAGATACCTGAATTAAGCGAAAAGTTTATCAAATGTGAAACTTGAACCTATGTATAAAAAAACGTCGAAATTAAATCGTTTGAATTCAGAAGTTGATATATGTTAAATGATTGACTAAATTGTTGCTTGCCATTAAGTTGTAATGGAAATGACAAATTTTCCGTTACAAGAGATAACTATGTAAAACTTTATATCGTTGGAATTAGGAGAATAAAACGAATCTAGAAATCCAATGATATACAGCGAGATAACTTTTTAACAACACCAGGTACATTAACTTTGACTCCCGCCGGCTGCACTATAATACCTATAATGGATGAAATGTATCTTGCATGGTTTTTAGCGGAATGAAGGCAAGGGGTAGCGGCAGTCGGACTGCCTTCGCCATATTCGGAGTGACCCTTCTATGTGTTATATCTTCACTGGTAGGTATTGATGTAAATTTTCAACTTACCGAAAATCAGTAGAGTGACGTCGCTCACAGCCAAATTAAACAGATAGTAATTCGTGGCGGTATGCAGAGTGGGTTGCTTGAATATCACGACGCAGACTGCCAGATTCCCGAGTAGCCCCGTGATGAAGATGATGGAGTTTATCACGGTCACCGACACAGCAACCCACAGTTCTTGCCTCTGGGGACCGAAGAAACACTGTATGTATTCCCACGGGTTCTCGGTCACGTTTGTCGTGTTGGATACGTTCTCCGCGCATCTTTCAGCGGAGTAAACCATGATTGTGCTCAGAATGTTAACCTGAAAAAGAAGTTACGCAATTATAATAATAATTCTCAATCTCAACCTCACAATACCCCAAACTACTCGAATTTGACCAGTATAAAGTTTCAAATATTCAGCATTTAGCATTTTTTCAATGGTACAGGCGACACCCCGTCTATTTTTTATTGGAACATTGCACGCTAACACATTTTCACAACGATAGGAAGATCAAAAGAAGAGTTTTTTTCTGAGACCTTTCAAACAAGAAAAAGCTTAGTAAAATATCTCCAAAAATAAAGATTTTATGGATTTGTATAGGTATATCCCACCCTGTAGGTATAAGCACAGAATATCCACACATAAGGCTATAATGGTCAAGGTAGCATTCTTTCCAAACAATTGTAGTAAATAGGTACAATGTGCACCACGAGAATGGCCGATTTTAAATGTCGCTTTATTTTTCAAACACAAATCTCAGGAGGCTGCTCACTTTTAATTTGTTGCCAGTGAGATAGCATTTCATCAAAATGCAGCAGGGGTCGGCTGCTCCTCGTTCTCATTATCAGAAGAATAGAAACCTTTTTTTTCGATACCTCCAACCTTTTCCTTGGTATTAAAGCGGAAGAATGTGATGCACACGTGGCTTTATTAAATTAAGTAGCGTACAAATTGGATTATCTTGAGAACCGTTTGCTTTATCGAATCAAATGTAAAATATTTACCTTTTCTTTAGATAAATGTCAGAATCACTGAATAACAGCATTTTAGGCTGTAAACCCTCTTTTGCTACGCCCTTGGCAGGGAGGATTTGAAATGGGGACGTATTACGATTTTTCTATAAGTAGTACCTAAAAGTTCTCAGATCGTTTATCATAATATGGGTATCATTGCTTTATATAAAGGAATGTAAAGAAATATTATAATATTGTATATTGTACACAAATCTACGAATATTAAGAATGTGTGAATATATTAATGTTTAATATAGGAAAATTAAAGTTTCCCTCTTCGCCGTTGCCTTTCATGATAGAAGATTTTGTATATAGCTTGGAAGTAACTTCGTCTCTGGGCCAAAAGTAACCTTCGAGATTTGTTAATAATTCTGCTTTCATAAAGGGAAATGACTTTTGCTTTCTAATTCTGATTTGGTACGGGAACAAAACAACGACAATTCTGTTGTGTTCGTTCTATTTTATTTTTCCTAGTATTTTCCACTAGTTTCTTCGGCATATCCAAAGGAGGACAGGAGGAAGCTATTCGTTTCCAAAGGAGAAAAATTGCTCTAGAACCACGAAATAGATTTTCTATCAAAAAGAGAATATGCCCAATGTCATCGTTAAATTAATTTTAGTGATACTTTCTTTTAACGCTTAAATTGGTAGGTACTAAGTACTTAGTAGATAAAATAACGAGTTTTTAAGCCCAAAAATTCCTTAACAAATTACTTTTTAATACACGTCCCCACGAAATTTCCAATAATGTTTATAATAATGATAATATTGCTGCAATTCAAGAGGTTGATAATGTTCCTGATCATTTCTTTTATATGTAGAAATAAGATCCTCGAAGTCTAGAGAACCACAATATAATAAATAAATATACAATAAAATAGTTGTAACTAGTTTCTGCTCTACTGAGCTATCATCAGACTAGTAATTCAAAAGTTTTTAGAAATTATATAATATTGTCAAATTTTTTTTATTATAGGTATTAGAATAATGTCATTACCTTATATTAAAGAACTTACCCCTAAAATAACCAAAATTTTTAAAAATGAAAATGTTAAAATAGCTCTAAAAAATGTTAAATCGATTGGAAGTTTATACATAAAATTAAAAGATAAGACACCTATAATTAACCAATTTAATGTTGTTTATTCAATACCTTGTAACAACTGTAATAAATCATATATTGGTCAAACATAACAAAATTTAAAAAATAGAATTTCAGGACATAAAAGTTATATCAAATTACAAAAAACTACTACTGCTTTAAGTGAACATGCTCATCATTTTAAATTTGACAATGCTTCAATATTACATAAAGAAAAAAATCTTAGTAAAAGATTATTTCTTGAAATGGTTGAAATTAATAATGATAACAAGTCAATAAATAAAAGAACTGACATCAACGATTTAAGTTCCATATATTGTTTTATTTTATCTTTAAATAATTCTAATAACAACACATCTATTAATATTTCATTGTAACTCTTACATCTTATAATAATTATATAAAAATTTGGATTTCCAGAATATTGTAACATAACCTTATATCACACTAAGGTTATTTCTAACCTTGCATCACACAAAGTTTTCTGACACTTTTTGACTTGACATATAACCTTTTTATTCCTTTAATGATGATAACCTAAAAAACATTTTTTCTTGTCATAAATTTGTCTTTTGTTTTTTGAAACTAAATTTCCTTATTAACAAAAAAAAACAATTACAAACAAAAATGACGGTATAAATTTTCAAGCGAAATTATGTAAAAACCTTTTTCTGGCCCTTTTCAACCTAAAATTTACATACTTATATATATCTGGTTTTAATATTGGTAAAACTTAAACATAATTGTGAGTAAAATTTCAACCTTTTTTCAATATTTTCTTATAATTTAAAACTTTTCTAGCCCTGATGAAGGTCACGAAGTAGACCGAAAGCTTGGTATTATAAAAATAAGTTAATATATACCTTTCTGGCAGAAAAACTCGTTATTTTATCTACTAAGTATAACTGCACAGCCGTAAACTAGCTATTTATTGAGGTACTAAGTACAATTATTTCCAGGGTTTTCGAGATAAAAAGACCATCTAAAAACAGGGATAATGCAAAACTAAGATATAACAATAAAAAAATGATTTGTTTGGAAATTGTGAAAGCAATCAGCTTCGGCAACACCCAAAAGAAAATATTCGGAGTTTCAACGAGGCCCTCCCTGCTTATCTTGCCACTTCCTTCGTTTCCTTCCGATCTCACTGACCTAATAGGAGATAACGAGGTACATTCCCCTCGAACACTCCAGTGGGTAGACAATAATACTAAATTATGTCAAACATACACCTAGAATAGTATAGGCGACTTCCCGGTTAATGAAGTTTGAATGTATTACCTATAGCAGACCATGCTTAAACTAGGGCCAAACGTTTTCTATGGTTAATCGTAGTCATTAAGGGAACAATAACAGGGGAATCTTAGGGAAACTAGGGACACGCCACAAAATTAGAAGCATTTGTTTAAACTCCCATGCTCTTAGTTGGTTCTCACTTAAGATAGTATTTGGACCGGGAGATAGTGACAGATTTTTGGACGTGATTTTACTCAGTATGCCTTTCAAAGGGCATTATGTGGCACATATTCTCACAATAATAAGGTATGAATCAGAGAGTCATCCTGGGTTCTTCATGTGAAAAACTGAGTTTTCAATTATTCGGAAAATATGCGTTTTGATATGATTTTATACAGGCTGCCATGTGTTTTATAATGAAGTTCAAAATAGAAAATTCCTCGGAAAACCATAGACATACCGTTAGGGTGGGCCCAAAGGGCTATTATTGCCACGTGATCTTGTATTTTAATAATCAATTTTTTCACGTTTCTGAACAGGCTGCCAATGAGAAGTATGCAAGTTCCTGTTATGAAACTGCTGAAGACTGGCGAACACGTTATAGCCTATATTAGTCATTCGTTAAGTCGTACCGAGAGGAATTACTCCGTTACTGAGCGCGAGTGTCTCGCTGTAGTTTGGTCTATTGAAAAATTAAGGTCGTATCTTGAGGGATATCACTTCACCGTGGTCACTGACCACTATAGTTTGGTTTGGTTGCACAACTTGGCTCAGCCAAGTGGCAGATTGGCTCGTTGGGTCTTGAGACTTCAATCCTTTGACTTTAACATAATTCACAGGAAGGGGCGTGATCATGTCGTTCCTGATATGCTTAGTCGTAGTGTTCCTGTAGTGAATGCCTTACGTTTAAATGATTAAATAACATTCAATTTAATCAGTACTTGGACATGCGCGAAAGGTATGCCATCCTTTCTTCAGCAGTTTCATAACAAGAACTTGCATACTTCTCATTGGCAGCCTGTTCAGAAACGTGGAAAAATTAATTATTAAAATACAAGATCACGTGGCCCTTTGAACCCACCCTAACGGTATGCCTATTTTTTCCGAGGATTTTTTTATTTTGAAGTTCATTATAAAACACATGGCAGCCTGTATAAAATCATACCAAAACGCATATTTTTCGAATAATTGAAAACTCAGTTTTTCGCATGAAGAACCCAGGATGACTCTCTGATTCATACCTTATTATTGTGAGAATATGTGCCACATAATGCCCTTTGAAAGGCATCCTGAGTAAAATCACGTCCAAAAATCTGTCACTATCTCCCGGTCTAATTATGTATGAGGATGAACGAGATATACGGAGCGTAGATGCAGTGGCGTAGCTTCGGGGGGGGGGGGCTGGGGGGAGGCTATAGCTTCCCCCAGAAATTTATTTATGTATTAAATTTTCTTTTTCAATACTATCAGCAAATTGTGTGACTTGTTTCAGTAGGATTTTTTAACTTATAGATAATTTTTGAAATCTGTTTGAAAATTTGAATGACGTGCCAAAAAAAATTACCACTAGTTGATTTGCGCAATGTACTTTACTCGTAACAGGTTACTTCGAGTTTTTTTCTGTATTTTTAACCAGGACAATACAATTTTAAATAAAAGGAAATAAAAGCTTATTTTTGAAGTAAAATTTTACTAGTCTAGTAAAATCCCCCAATTTTAAACGTCATGCTACGCCACTACGTAGGTGGTACATTTAACGTTTACATATATTATTATGTGGTTCCTAGGAAGGCACACGTTTGTTTTGTTTAGTAGCCTGAAACGGGTAATGTGAAATTGCAGGCGGATTCATCAAGAATAGCAGATCTCACTACAGAAAGCCCAGACGAAATGTAGGTAGGTATCACTAGACACATTTTTCTTAAGAAATAATTCGTGAAATATATCAACCTCTTTACTGTTTGATAAATTTGATGGGATTGCCAGGTGTGCACATAAATTATACTATTCACAAGATATAATTATTATTACAATTAATTATGTCGCGTTTTATTTTAATAATAAAAATATAGATTGTAAACATGCCGACATGTATGCCGTCAAATATTATTGCACCGACTTATGTGAGACTTTATCTTTTATACACTTTTATATATTTTTATACACTTTTATATATGGTTGAAATTCATAAAATATTGATTTTCACCGATGATCGCAATATACGGCAACGCCGCGGCCGCGATACGCTTCAATTATTTAACTTGGTGCACACGTGTACATGTTATATCGTTTCCTAGCAAGTGCGAAGTGAGTGAAAATTTGTTGTTTTAACACTAAAAAGCTTATATTTGGGTTGTATTAGTGTAATAATTGTGAACAAAGGGACAGGAAATATGCGTAGCATGTAAAGGCTGCCAATCCGAATGAACTGCTTAGGAGGACAGGTGGCAACCACTTTTTTATTGTTGCTCCATGGGCCTTCTTTCCGATGGTACATATTTTGTTCTATAATCTCATGAGACTAGATTTGCTTAAAAATTAAGCACAAGTTCCTTAATTAATAATGATGGGGCCATATTCATTGAGGCAACCTACTCGCTTCATCTAAAGAAGTATTATACTCTCTAAATTTTACATAACATCGTATTCTATAAAACCAAAAATGACGTTTTTAAAATACAAGTTTAAACCGAAAGGTGGGTTATCTCTCAAAGTTAAATTTCAAAATAAATAATTTTATAAAAAATTCCTTTATACGAACTTTTTGAAGAACACTATACCTAATATAAATATGTTTTTTCTACGAACGTTATTAAAATTCCATTTAGGGTACTCAAATGAAATGCATGGCGCTAAATGACGCTTGAAAGCCGGCAACTGCAGCTAACTTCAGTAAGTGAATAAAAAAAAACACGATCTGAAGTTGGTAATGGACTTTTTGTTATAATACGAACGGTATGGCTTATAGTCTGAGGACTTTTTGTTAGCTCAAGTTGTCGGCTTTTCAGTCCGTCACCTTTATGATTTTTACCTAAAGCTTATACCAGTGAAATAGGAATATTTTAACTCCAGATTTAAAACTTCAATTATGTGTCTGCCTAACCTGTTTTATGTATAGGTACCTACCTTTTGTGTTTTGTTTCTGCAAATTATTAATTCAATAATGTTCAGTAATTCATGTACCTACAGAGTATCCCAGTTAACGTGGTAAACCCGATTTTCTCGATAATTTTAAAGATAAATAATTGATTTTATTTAATTTAGTTTATCTGAATAAAGAGGTCCGACACGCGGAATTTTTGGTCCGCCATTTTTATCAAAGAAAAAAGCAACAATAATCATATTTAGTAGGAATTTACAATAGAAGGCGTATGATGGGGTAAAATTGTTGTGTGTGTTATGTAAATATTAATAAGATAATTAAATTATTTTTTTAACTTATTTCAGAGATTTAACATCGAAACAATGTGTAATGTTGAAGCCTTTTTATATAAAATAAGGATGGAAGAAGAATAAGCGATCTTACCAAAAGCAGTTAATTTCTGTAGTTTGGGATAAATGTAAGGTATAAAAATATTATACATATATTATATATACTCACTTTACTTATTTAACTATAACAATTATTAGATATTATTAGTATAACAGTATGATACAAAAACTTTTACTAATAAGAATGGTAATGATTACCTAGTGGGTGTTTCAAAAATAGGATATTAGTTCTAGCTAATTTCGGTACTATGTCTGGTAAATTTATTGTTACTCGTTCCACATAGCTGTTGATGAAATTGATTGAAATAAATGTAGTAGTAGTAGTTCTTTGTTTACTTAGTTCGGCTGATGTGTGGTAAGTAAGTATAGTATTTTCTTGTAGCATTGCATTAAGCCAAGATCTAAACCAGTATTATCAAACCTATAACTTTCAAGGAGTCTATTTGCCCGTTTTTGTCGGCTTTGTTCCAAACGGGAGATTTCCCAATAAACAAATTAAAACCATTAATAAAATATATGCAGCAACTTGAAACTGGCGTCAAATTTAATATGTTTCACATCGATTGTTTTATAAACTGGTTTTGGCTAAAAAGAATAAGAATTATGCCAAAGAAAAAATAAGAATATATAGTAAACCGTAGGTCACTTGTTCGAGTCCCACACAAAACCCATTTATTTTTTATTTTTTTATTATCGCTGTATTCTATTTCTTATACTTATTACTGATTTTAATTTTTAGTAGTTGAGCAATGGTTATTTTGAATGTTATTACCTACTCACAATCTACTCCATAGCGTTTAATTAAAATAACCTATACCTAATAGGAACTTTCGGAAGCAGGAAAAATATAGGTTTTTAAGGACCTTAAACAACCTCTTTGGCCAAAAAAGTGGACTTACGCATCTTGCAATATAAATAACTATTTTTAATCGGATGGCAATTGGTGTACGTACATTTTTTTAACGGTGGTTTAATGGGGGCACTTTCGTACAAATAAATTTAGTTTGCCACTCAAAATATGAAGAAATATCAATTTGGTTGCTTTTATTACATTGCACTTAAAAAATATTACGTTGTATAACTTGAAAAACAAAGTTGACCATAAAATGGATACCCCCGTGAAATGCTGGAACTTTCATCTGAAATATTTTTCGTTAGCACTTTTCCTTTTGGAGATATTTAGCTGCAATACTTAAAATGGGACACCCGGTATACTTTGTAACTGATACATTACAATGAATTAACTCGGACTTGGTATTAATATTAAATAAATTCCAAGAAAGTTGATATTACAGAGCTCAAATTATCAAGAACTTTGAGTGACGTTAATGATGTGATAAGTGTATAATGTATCCCCATCTTAATGTGCCTGGTCGTAGTGGCCATGGCGTTAACGACATCTTGCGGTGATGGGGGCATCAATTTACTTCCGAGGAAATGCGCTTAAGATCAATATATACATCAAGTATTTGGTTTTATTGGCAACTAATACGCGTACAAGATAATTCGTAATACAGGTATAATCAAAGATCATGAATATTATGATCTTTGGAATAATATATTGACACAATGAAGGTATACGAGTATATTATAAAAACAAACAACTATCTCGACGCAAAAACATCCTAGCGATTTGGTTCTTTTCAAGCAACTCCCCCTAATTCAATTTTGGTTTATGTTTTAAAGGTTTAAAGGAAGGGTAGTTTATTTCAACCCGATTTTAAATTTCATCCCTAAAGCGCCAGTAAGTCGATTGATTTTACTCACTTTTCCTGAATTGCAGTTGAAGATCAAGCAAAGCGGATTCTCTAAATTCCACGAACCTCATTTATTACACCTTATTATAGTGACTGTCTCGCTTTCACTTTAAGAGAAATTTAATAAATATTGTTATACTAAATATTCCTACAGTTTCAGTTGTAAACGTTTACTTTTATATTTATATTTCACAAACATTAGATTCCAATTTTATTTCAGGTAGTTAGGGGAGTCTTGGTCAAACAAAGAAGGTCTCTTGTAAGTTGTAAATTTTCTTGGATTGTTTATATTAGTTTAAGAAATAAAATCTAGCCACAAAGTTTGTAAGTTTACTTTGAGACGGAAAGTCTCAGGAATGATTTTTCTGAGCATAGATATATCCAAAGTTTTTAAGTTTGTTAAGTGGAATTTAAGCCAGTTTTACAAACAAATAGTATACTAGGTGGGACAACAAATTTGGGAGTTTTTTTGTTTACATTCTTTTTTAAAGATGCAGAAGAGAACGGGCTATTATGACAGAAAATTCCAAAATGGCCGATTTTTTCAAATCCAACCTGGCGGCTATGTTCAAATTTAGCTCTTTGTTTGGGCTAATTTCTCTTGAACAATAAGAAATGTCGGAATGGTGCAAACATTACAAAAGGTATATAGGATGGACCATGGCGAGGAAAATCGGTCTATCGTAGGCGGAGCTATAAAAAAACATAGGCATAGTCTAAAATTTCAAAGGAAGGTCCGTTTTATTGATTTATTCGTTATTCCAATATTTAGGAATAAAAAAGAAAGGGACAATTTTCAAGTTCAAGGAAATCTGCAATTTTGACAATATATTGCCCTTTCTTCAAGCAACGGTGCAACGTTTATCGAAATCGTTTAGTAAATAAAAAAATTATGGACAAAAGAAGGAAGACAGCTTCAGTACTACAGCATAACAATGATGAACATGACTTTTTCTATATTTGCATATAGCTCTGCTCCCGATGGACCGATTTTCTTCACACTTAAAATTTTCTGTGAATAGTCTGTTCTTTTCAACAAGCAGATATGCTTCGTTTTTCAAAATCAGTTGATAAACAAAAACACGAGCAAAAACATTATGGCCAAAACAAAAAAGTCCCCATCATAATAGATTGCTTGTTAACATGTGAGGGTGTTTCTTAGAATATAAGTGTTGAGTACAATTATTTTCTTGAATTTTCCCTTGAAATCCGAATCTAGCATCATAGACTTTTAACTTGCGAAAAGTTAGGACCAAAAAAGTATACTAAAAAATAATAAAAATATTCAATTTCTGATGTTAAAGACCAAAATAACCAAAAGTCCTGTAAAGTCTAGAATATAGACTATACAGGATGTCTATATTATAGGCATCCTATCTAGCAGGTACAACCCTCTCCATCCTTTCTAATTTAGTCCTAGGAGGCGCAACGTGTTTCCACGTTTAAACTAATAGTTTGATAAAAGGGACCAGCTGCTCAGGTTGTCCAATGAGATATTTTAATTGCCTTAGTTTAGAAAAACCATTAAAAATTGTAATAAATGATGGCCTGATAGTAATAATAATTATAATCAAAACCAACCAAGTATCTAACGGCAATATAAATTTTAAATTCCATGTACCTAATTTATACAAAAAATGTTGGGTAAAATAGCCCGAATAAAAAAGTGTTTCCTGGAAACTCGGGTTCATTTTAAGATTAATTCCTGTATTTCTTTGCTAATTATTATTCAGATGCAAATAAGAAACAAACGAATATAAAACGCAAAAAATATGTGATAACACAGTTCTTATTTACTGATAGATAGATATATTATACCTAGTAGGTTTCTTCTACTGTGTATTTCTTAGTTCAGTCAACCGGTAGTTTAAAGTGGAAAGCTTTGGTGTAATTGTTTTTAGTGGTTTATATGCTGAACACGAATCTGAAGTTGTCCAACAAAAATTTTCGCGGAAAATATGAGAAATCATCAATAAAACCACTAAAAATAGTGTTTTTAGTGGTTTTCACCTTATAACTGGCAATAAAAGCTACTTACGCAAAAAGAGATTCGGTAGTAAAATAAAGAGAAGAAAATTATCTACAATTTAACTTTCCTAACTTTTTTTGTAAGTCGTATAGTTTCCACGAAAAATAGTATTGAAACATAAAGGAACTTCAGTAATTTTTTTAAAACACCAAAAAAAAAAACACCATTAATTTATAATTTTTATTTCATGTAGGTAAGTATTATTGTATAGGCTAATAAAAGACGTGCATTTCTGTACAATTTTTATGTATTTACGTATACGAGCCCTCTTAGACACGGCTTCCATGCAGTGATGTGAGTGGCGAATATTTCAATTCGATATTGAGATATTCGGTTCTGGAAAAACGAATATACGTTTATTTTATATTTCCCGGAAATTTTGTGAGAAAGTTCGCAATTTTCAGCCCGAAAATTCATATCGAATATACAGGATGTCCCATAACATATCCGCCAGAAGGCAACAGGTGGTAGACTAGACGTCAAAATAAACCGTGTGAGCCAAAAATGCCTTAGTAAAATGTTGCTCGTTTAAAAGATACAGGGTGTTGAAAATGAAACTTGATTTTCGAAAAATTGCAATAATTTCGAAGATGAGAAATCCGAATTAATTTATTATTAATTAGGAAAAATTCAACAAGCGACCCATAATATTAAAAATGCTAAAAATACCTTCCCGAATGTAAGGCGTCATTTAATAAAGAGCATAAGAAAGTGACTTCAGGTAAACGGGGGACATTTTCAATAGGTACCTGTTGAAGTAAATTTCAAAAAACATTTTGTATTTTGAATAAATTGCGTTTTATTTTCGAAATTTGGATTTTTTTGGTGTTGCTACATTCAGACGAATATCTCGCAAACGGCTTGCGATATCTATATTGACCAAGAGTATGTTTTTTCTCGGTTTTTTTACATCGTCAAAACATTCCCAGCTTCATAGGGTAAAATATTATGCAGAATTTAATTCATTACGAAGTTCGCACCAAGCGCCCTCTAGGAACTAGGTTCAAACTAGTACCTAATTCGGATTTCTCACTTTCGAAAACCCAAGTGTGTCAAGTTTGAATAAGATACCGTCAACGGTTTTAGAATTATTGACATTTTTCGAAAAACAAGTTTTATTTTCAACAACCTGTACCTTTTAAACGAGCAACATTTTACCAAGGCATTTTTGGGTCACACGGTATATTTTGACTTCTAGTACCACCTGTTGCCCTCTGGTGGATAAGTTATGGGACACCCTGTATATTCGCCCCAATTCTTAACGTTTTGTGGGTTGTATACAGCGCCTAATGCAGCGTCCCCTAGTATTTCTTTAGAGGGCACTGCCTGATGTTATGTTTATTGAAATGTTTCTGTCTTCAAAAACTATTTAGTTCCCTATATCTATCATTTCAACACTCTTTTGCGAGGAAACCATACGACGCACAAAAAAATGTTAAGACAGTCAAATTGTAGATAATTTTCTCCTGTCTATTTTACTATAGGGCCACTTTTTGCGTAATATAAATAGCTTGCTTTGCAAGTCATAAGCTGAAAATCACTAAAAAAACATTATTTTTAGTGTTTCTTTCATGATGATTTCTCATAATTGCCGCGAAAATTTTTGTTGGACAATACTTCAGATTCGTGTTCAGCACCTCAAGGAACATGAAATAAACCACTAAAAACAATTACACCAGAACTTTCCACTTTGCACCCTCCTTGTGTACCATTTGACTGAACTATCTGTCGTTTTGAAAAGGAAGGAAAATGTTGCACAATTCCCGCTCATATATTTTTTTATTGTTAAACATACTACCTAATATTTGCTTATTTTTATTAATATCACCCAATACCTATCTGGTTATTAAAAGTGAATTCACGAAATGCAAACAGAAGATTAATATTATACCTAAACTAAACACAAGCATCATCTTGGGAAGGAAAGTAAGAGATTATCGTCAGCTTATATTTCCATAATCGTGCGATAAAGAGATATCTCAAGCATATATGCAAATATGATTAACTTTATAACTTATATGGCCACTCGGCTTGCGTCAAGATACTAAATATTGTACTTTTTCTGTCTACAGGTTCCAGTAAACGTTAGGAAATATGTTTTGACTAGATTGGCAAAGTTTAGTAGTGCATTTTTTGAGAAATAAAAATTTCTCTAAAAGCTTCAAGCCAGATGCGCAGCCTTGTCCTCCAAGTTTCTATATTTCCTATATATTGCGGAGAATATAATGTAACTGTTATTTATTTCCCTTCCTTCCTTCCAGAATTCCAGTTAATTAATGTGAAATTAAGCAAAAACTTGGAACAAATGAAAATGAAAACATTTTTTCGTCCACGCCTAACGAAGTATTTAAACGCCATTGTCGGTTCTGTCTTGCAACTAATTTTGTGAGAATTATTCGGATGGAAGTAACTCGAGAGCTTCGCTCCAAATATAGTCTGCATTGTTCGTTAACTTCCATAGATACTTCGACAAATTCTCATTTATAGAGATTGCAGAATATAGATTTACCGAAACTATCTTTGTAATCTTTATCGTCAAAGAATCATCAATTCTATTACTTTGGTAGTTTATCTTACTCTAACAAAATATAGTCAAATGCTCATTGACTATGTACTGACTTCTTAAATGGCGGTATTGGTAGCCATTCGTAACTATCCAAGAATAATGGATCACCACATCATTTCTATACAGGGTGAGTCGAAGTTAAACCGCCATACTCAAAATTTGAGTAGTATTTTTAAAAATAAATGGGGTTCTTCATATAACATTTTGTCCAAAAACGCTTCGTTTTCGACATACAGGGAGTCAAAGTTTACTTTTAAAAACAGAAAAAAAAAAACTATTTTCGGTTCAATTTATGCTATCGAGTTGAAAATTGGTACTTTTATGTTTTCTGGGACGGCGATTATGAATTTTCTATCAACTTTCTTCTAGCCGCTAGAGGGCGTTGGCTACGTTGTTACTTTCGAACAAAAGTGTTTTAAACTTTTTTGTCGTTGAAAAATCTGCATTTTAGATAGCGAAATATTAAATTACATTCGATTTTGAACAAAAAATTTCTCTTGTAAAAATACGAAAACCTTAACCGTTTTCATGAAAAACGCAATTTTGTGTCGCGGTGCGCGTGAATTCGAAAAAATTAAAATTTCGTAGTAGGCTGAGAAATGGGATTTATTTATTTGGAATTCTTTATTTACAGTAGGTATTGTCCTAAATTAACAATTTTTGTGAAATTAGTAACAAAAAGAACTTTAACCAAGACAACTTTATTATAATTTTTTCGTTATGTTTTTGCTAACTTCCATAGATACTTCGACAAATTCTCATTTATAGAGATTGCAGAATATAGATTTACCGAAACTATCTTTGTAATCTTTATCGTCAAAGAATCATCAATTCTATTACTTTGGTAGTTTATCTTACTCTAACAAAATATAGTCAAATGCTCATTGACTATGTACTGACTTCTTAAATGGCGGTATTGGTAGCCATTCGTAACTATCCAAGAATAATGGATCACCACATCATTTCTATACAGGGTGAGTCGAAGTTAAACCGCCATACTCAAAATTTGAGTAGTATTTTTAAAAATAAATGGGGTTCTTCATATAACATTTTGTCCAAAAACGCTTCGTTTTCGACATACAGGGAGTCAAAGTTTACTTTTAAAAACAGAAAAAAAAATACTATTTTCGGTTCAATTTATGCTATCGAGTTGAAAATTGGTACTTTTATGTTTTCTGGGACGGCGATTATGAATTTTCTATCAACTTTCTTCTAGCCGCTAGAGGGCGTTGGCTACGTTGTTACTTTCGAACAAAAGTGTTTTAAACTTTTTTGTCGTTGAAAAATCTGCATTTTAGATAGCGAAATATTAAATTACATTCGATTTTGAACAAAAAATTTCTCTTGTAAAAATACGAAAACCTTAACCGTTTTCATGAAAAACGCAATTTTGTGTCGCGGTGCGCGTGAATTCGAAAAAATTAAAATTTCGTAGTAGGCTGAGAAATGGGATTTATTTATTTGGAATTCTTTATTTACAGTAGGTATTGTCCTAAATTAACAATTTTTGTGAAATTAGTAACAAAAAGAACTTTAACCAAGACAACTTTATTATAATTTTTTCGTTATGTTTTTGCTAATAAAGTTGTCTTGGTTAAAGTTCTTTTTATTACTAATTTCACAAAAATTGTTAATTTAGGACAATACCTACTGTAAATAAAGAATTCCAAATGAATAAATCCCATTTCTCAGCCTACTACGAAATTTTAATTTTTTCGAATTCACGCGCACCGCGACACAAAATTGCGTTTTTCTTGAAAACGGTTAAGGTTTTCGTATTTTTACAAGAGACATTTTTTGTTCAAAATCGAATGTAATTTAATACTCCGCTGTCTAAAATGTAGATTTTTCAACGACAAAAAAGTTTAAAACACTTTTGTTGGAAAGTAACGACGTAGCCAACGCCCTCTAGCGGCTAGAAGAAAGTTGATAGAAAATTCAGAATCGCCGTCCCAGAAAACATAAAAGTACCAATTTTCAACTTAATAGCATAAATGGAACCGAAAATACTAATTTTTTTCTGTTTTTTAAAAGAAAACTTTGACGTCCTTTATGTCGAAAACGAAGCGTTTTTGGACAAAATGTTATATAAAGAACCCCATTTATTTTTAAAAATACTACTCAAATTTTGAGTATGGCGGTTTAACTTCGACTCACCCTGTAGATATCGGTAGCATTCTCGTACAAACTGTTGAAAATATTTGATTTGTTGTTAATAGTCACGCCCCAGTACAGAGTATCAGAGTCAAGAATAATATTCCTTGGTCTGAGATAAAACATTTAAGACTATAGCACTGAAAATAAAGGTGTAAATTGGAATATGTATAGAGGAGTAAAAAAAACAAAGTACCTATTACAATGACAAAATAGACAGATACGAGATGGATTAGAAAAAGATGTGGCATTTGAAAACTCTTGTAGTGGGTTTTGTGAGATTTGAGATGACAGATGGAAATCTGATTGTTATCAGATATATAGCTGAATTATCAGAAAACTTCAATACATATTTTGTAAATAGCATTAGTGAACAGCGGAAAGTATTTACAATTCTCAGACCTAGCAAAGCACAAACTATAACTTGTATATTCCAATAAATTATTTTAGGTCATTAATGAATTGTTGCAACTAGTAAGGGAATTATATAATAAATCTAGTATTCATTAACTATTATTATTAACATTAGCAATTATTGGTCATGTTATATTGCATTTCATCAGTACTTTATTGCAGTATGGTAAGTTTCCTAAAACATTAAAAACCAGTACAGTTCATCCAATTTTTATAAACCGCAATGTATATAGGTACAATCAATTTTTAAAATAAAAAAATCTTAATAAGTTATCAATCAGGTTATAGATATAAGAACTCTTGCGACTCCCCTCGAAGGTACTTTAAGTAAATTTAAAAATAACATTGATATGAGATGAGCCCGTACAACATTGCAGTTTTCTTTTGAAACCTTTTACAGAGATATACTATTGAAAAAAACTCAAAATCTATGGTATTCAAGGCAATATGTTGAAGTCAACTAAGTCAGAAGTGAACCAAACTCTTTTGTAAATGTTAGTAAATATCTAACATTAAATAAATTACAATTTAATCAAAAAAAGCAATGATTTTAACAAGAATATATACGTATAATCAAATTGACTTAAATAACGTAAAACTAACAATTCAGAATAGAAAAATTGAAATATTAACAGAAACTAAGTATCTTGGATTCATTATGGATAATACTTTGTCACTCGATCTCATTTCAACTATATATCCAAGAAAATAATTAAAAAATTTTATTTCTTTTCTAGAATTGTCAATTACTTGCCTTACAAACAATAATCACTGTATATAATACCACTAGACTACAATTGTGCAACAGTATTGTACGCTTTTGACCTGAATAACATCTTACAATGACAAAAACTGCAAAGCAGAGGAATGAGAATAATTCTCCGATGTAACAGACTAACTTCAATAACATCGATGTTGTCGACATTGCAATGGCTTAATGTATCTTACTGTTTACGGCTTAGTTGAATTCGTCAGGTTTAACATTGAAGTTCATAATTATCAGACTAGGTCAAGAAATCAAAAATATGTAGATACAAAGGACGAGTTATAAAACAACAATCATCTCGTTATTGGGTAAGGATTGACTTCAGCAGGTTACCTCAGACATTAAAAAATTGTGTATCTGTTCACTATGGAGGTTTATGAAGACGGCTGGAACTAGATGCAATTAAGTCAAGCTGTCCCGCGGCGGCTTTGCCATGTAATATCCTAATTTTGTAATACAATGTATTCGGTTAAATAAAACGATAATGTGTCCCTTGAGATCCTTTGATAAAATTATTTACATTATACGAACAATACATCGAAGCCTAATTAATTGATCTTTATAATCGGGCATATAGGTAATGCAGCAAACATGCGCTAATATACGATATCATTGAGTAAAAGAATATCTATTTTAATTAAAATATAGAAAATGATTCAGTCCTAATTTAAACAATTTTAACCACACAGGAAGGGAGGCCTACTAAAAAGGAGAATGCCAAAAAAATCGCCGAAGTCTAAAACAAGGCAACCTTAGTACCCCAGTAACTTGGCGCTCCGGTATGCCCAGTTAAGGTTTACCAATAACCAGCCCACTCGCCGCAAACAGCTATTCAGGTGAACGATCCGGCAGAATCGGCTTGCTACAAGAGGAAATTACTACCCGGACAATCTTATGGAAAAATCCCATCATGGAGTCTCAGATTTATTATACGCAACTTGCCAGTGGGTTTATTACCGTATCATAACAGATTTTTTATATACGCGCTAGGGGGTGCTAAGTTCTGACGCATATACCAAACTCGTCTAAACAGTACTGGCAGGTAGTGACTTTGTACATTTTGTGCACGGTTTTAATTGATGCTCAACCTTTTTGGGCATTACCCAATAAACATTTTTCGTTACCACAAGTGATACCCACAGAAAATATACGCTACGCGGACAGAAGTCCCACACAATGTAATTATTTGGCAGCCCGAAAGGAAGCCGGCTCTCGAAAGCCGGCTTACCCTGGCTTTCAGCAGTGTCTATAGAAGAATTCTTCCATAGTTCTGCCTTCACGGCCTTGGTACTTTATTTACTCAATACCAGGCGGCAGCACGTTAGGGAAAAGCATCGGAAGGCGGCGTTGCCGGATTGTGCAAACAGTCGGTGGTTTTACCGAACTATAAAAATATAGAGAAGATCTCTAATAAAATGAGCTTGCCCATTTAGAATCCAAGGTTAACAGTGAGGCTGTCAGCAGTAACTCTAGAATTCTTCCCTCGAGAGATTTATTTTTATCGTCGTTTTTGGAAATGACATTCACTATTTTACGAACCCGTGGCTGAAAAAAATTACCGCGCACAAACTACCCCCTGCACCCCTCAAGGAAAAATAAATAAATAAAATAATAACTACATTATTGTTGGTCCGATTATCTGCGCCGTTTTTAGCAACGACGTTGTAAATGATTCCAGATGCATAAACCCGTGGTAGAAAAAATTTACAGGCAAAAATTATACCTCTTCCAACCCTCGGATAGATTTGCTTTTGGTCCGACTATCGTAGTTTTTTGGAAGCGTAGCCACTATAACTCTTATTTCACGAATCCGCGTGGTAGAAAAAAATTTACAAGACAAAAACTAGCCCATGCACCCTCTGAAAAAATTGATAATTCTATTGTTCTTAGTTCGATCTTCACCGTTTTAGCAAGGACAAGGACGTTCCTAATGATTCCAGATTCACGAGTTAGTGGTTAAAAAAATTTGTCAGGATAAAACTACCCCCTCCACTAGATTATTTAGTCGTTTTTTGAAAGGGCATTTACTATATACCTTATTTCACGAATCAGTGGTTGAAAACATTTGCAAAACTACCACTTCCCACCCCCGAAAGGTAGATTTTGATTATTTTCTTTTCTTTTGAAAGGCATTCAATATATCCTTTTTTCACGAATGCGTGGTTGAACACATTTTCGAGGCAAAAACTACCCCTTCCCGCTCCCCAAAAGGTTGTTTTTAATTTGATTATTGCCCTGTCCACACCCGAGACGTGGTTTTCAATATGATTATTGTGGTTTCTTGAGAAAGCATTTACTGTATCCCTTATTTCACAAATGAGTGGTTGAAAACATTTGCCGGGCAAAAACTACCACTTTCCACCCCCTAGGCGGTGTTTTTGATTTGATTATTGTGTTTTTTTTTTGAAAATGCAAGACCTTATTTTACGAATGCGTGGTTGAAAACATTTGCTGGGCAAAAACTACCCCTTTCCACCCCCAAGACGTTTTCGATTTGATTATTGTGGTTTTTTGAAGAGGCATTCGCTATATACCTTATTTCACGAATGCGTGGTTCAAAACATTTTCGGGGCAAAAACTACCCCTTTCCACCCCCGAAGGATATTGTTTTTAATTTGATTATTGTCGTTTTTTGAGAAGACAATCACTATATCCCTTATTTTACAAATGCAAGGTTGAAAACATTTTCGAGGCAAAAGCTACCCCTTTCCACCCCCGAGACGTTGTTTTCGATTTGAGTATTGTGGTTTTTTGAAATGGCATTCACTATTATACCTTACTTCACGAACGCGCGGTTGAAAACATTTTCGGGGCAAAAACTACCCCTTTCCAACCCCAAGACGTTGTTTTCGATTTGATTTTTGTGTTTTTTTTTGAAGAGGCATTCGCTATATACCTTATTTCACGAATGCGTGGTTCAAAACATTTTCGGGGCAAAAACTACCCCTTCTCACCCCCGAAAGGTTTTTAATTTGATTATTGTCGTTTTTTGAACACTATGCCTACTAAGATTTTTAGTAAAAAAAAAGACGAAAATCATTAAGATATTTTTTAATTAAAATCTGATCGGGACACCCTAAAACCCCCCCATTTTTTGTGACTTATCTTTAGAAAATAACCCGGCTAAAATCAGATGAAAATAAAAAGCTTTTTGACAGGTTGTTGACAGTATTATTATTCCTGGTTGATCCAAAAATTACTACCCTACTATACAGGGTCTTAACCTACCCAAAAATAAAGTAACTGCGCTTTTTTTTTGTTTTTTTTTACACCAGGTTCGTAACAAATATACAGTCTCTTAAATTTACATTTTTCGACTATAAATTTTTGTTCGCCTAGATTAAAACCCTGTATAGTACTATTAACACACTGCATCTTTTTTTATTTTATTGTATTCGATCAAAGAAAAAATACCATCTAATTAAGAATCACGGCAACACTGTAGCATTTAATAGACTGCGTGGAGGGAGACTGCATAATATTCCTAGCCTGTAGCTTGTAGTAGCAAGTCAAGATTGTAATTAGAATACTGTCAAGTTCTGGATTCGAGAAGTTTGTGTTCGTAGTCCGAAACTTATTGTGCTGTGTCTGTGGATTTGTTTTCTATAAATCTCCTCAGTTTTGTGCCGAGATGGAAAGTAAACCAGCACAAAACAAATGTTGTTTTTTTAACTGCGGAAGCAGTCGCAAAACTGGAATACGTATGTTTCGGTTTCCATGTAAAAATAAAGATGTTTGCCAGAAATGGCTGGAAAATGTTGGTAAGAAAATATATATATATATATATATATATATATATATATATATATATATATACTTATACAGGGTGTTTCACTTTTAATGCCGAAAATTTTAACAATACCTAATTATTGATAGCACTCGACAAAATAATGATATTTTGTACACTTTTTCTCGTTTGGACTTTTTTCGAAAATTGAAGTTCTTTTTTCTCCAGAAAACTAAAAGCTGAACTTGTTGGATCACCCATCGAGTTCTTTCCATAGCAGTCTATTTTTGAATAACATTGTAAATTGAGGTTTTCTCGAGGGGGCAACCGTCCACTGGTCCTAAATTTGTACATATACTGCCAAACAGTGCGCATTATTTTATATTTTCAATCAATGCCAGTAATGACGTCGCTGAAGACAGCATCAGATTCAGATTCGAGAATCAAGTTTTTACAGCGGACCAGAAAAGTGGTGTACGCGACCGCGCAAAATTCGATAATAGGTCGGGGGTATATTGTTGGCTTCCACAAAATTCGTATCCATGTTTCTTAAAACTACCCTTTTTGGTACATCGCCAGAAAAAGAACAGTCAGGACTGTACTGTAAGTGGGCACAAATCAGAGAATTTTTCAACGCAATTTTTGCTTAATAAGAGATTGGTTCAAAGCTCAAGCAGATTATATAGCATTTTGTTGATTGTAGGGATGGGAAAGAATCCCCTATTTTTTCAGAAACGAAAAAAGTCGGGGCAGTGGATCCGGATTTCATTACACCCTGAAGATTTCGCGAAGAAATTGCAAATATGAAGAGAAAAAACTCTACTGACAGCCACGCAAAAATATCAGGGGCATACTATCGATTTCTTCAGAAGAAATGGTAAATTATTTTTTTCTAGTGGATCCGGATTTTGCTACACCTTGTGATTTCGAAAAAATAATGAAAACAGAAAGGGGAAGAATTCCCATATTCAGCCACGCAAAAATTCAGGGGCGTACTGTCGATTTCTTCAGAAGGAATCGACAACTAATTTTTTCTTTTTTTCAAAAAATTGCAAATAGGAAGGTAATGTATTCCCATATTCAGTCACGCAAAATTTCAGGGGCGTACTGTCGATTTTTTCAGAAGGAATCGCGAATTAATTTTTTTCTAGTGGATCCGGATTTTGCTACACCTTGAGATTTACGTGGCTGAATATGGGAATACATTCTTTTCCTATCTGCATTTTTTGCTAAATCTCAAGGTGTAGCAAAATCCGGACCCACTAGAAAAAAAAATTGGCGATTCCTTCTAAAGAAATCGACACTACGCCCCCGAATTTTTGCCTGGCTGAATATGGGAATACATTCCCTTCCTTTTTGCAATTTTTTGGCTAAATCTCAAGGTGTAGCAAAATCCGGATCCACTAGAAAAAAAATAATTGGCGATTCCTTCTAAAGAAATCGACAGTACGCCCCTGAATTTTTGCGTGGCTGAATATGGGAATTCTTCCCCTTTCTGTTTTCATTATTTTTGCGAAATCACAAGGTGTAGCAAAATCCGAATCCGCTAGAAAAAAAAAATTGGCGATTCTTTTTATTTTTTTTTTATATTTGCAATTTCTTGGCAAAATCTCAAGGTGCAACGAAATCCGGATCCACTATGCCCCCGACTTTTTTCGTTTCTGAAAAAATAGTGGTTTCTTTCCCATCCCTACAATCAACAAAATGCTATTTATAATCTGCTTGAGCTTTGAACCAATATCTTATTAATCAAAATTTAAGATAGGTACCTAGTGAAAAATTCCGTTGAAAAATTCTCTGATTTGTGCTCGACCCAATCTCTTAACCAAAAGCAAAGACAAATTGTCTTTGCCAAAAGTTAAGATTTTAGTGCAAAATTCCGTTGAAAAATTCTCTGATTCGTGCCCACTTACAGTACAGTCCTGACTGTTCTTTTTCTGAGGATGTACCAAAAAGGGTAGTTTTAAGAAACATAGATACGAATTTTGTCGAAGCCAACAACATATCCCCGACGTATTTACGAATTTGACATTTGAAATATTTGAAATTTGACAGCTACCGCAAGTCCCGTGACAGCTTTGGCATAAGCCTTTTTTATCATTGTACACGCACAAACTGCTGACGAAGTCAAAGTATCCCATAGAATCGAGTCAAGGATAAAACTGAATCTCCCTGTATACTTAGGATTATTTGAAAAGAGCACGAATCATCTTGTGTGAAAAAAGCATTATCAGAATTCATTAAATATACTTCCTCTCCGAAGTTCATTGCTATTTCCAGCTATTTCATTAATATTTTATCATATTGCTCCTCCAATAATGGAAAAATAATAAGTATTATTTGTCAGTGGTAAACTTTGCTAGAGATATTTTACTCTTCGTGGTAGGTATGTTGATTTCGTCTTATGTGTGGGAGTGGGAAATAAACTCGAAAATATAAAAATAAAGATTTCAAAACTTACTTACTCAATAAAACAATCCAGCTGGAACTGAAACAATGCGCATTTATTCTTCCCTCGGGTTTTCTCCTTCACCAACGTAACGACAAAGATCGTTGTCACCAACGTAACGACAAAGATCTTTGTCATTACGTTGGTGAAGGAGAAAACGTTAATCTGTAAGCAATTTTTTTTAGGAAATGCAAAACTAATTGGTTTGCCTGCAGATGAACTTAAAATGAAATATATATGCGAAAAACATTTCGACAACAATGATTATCGAACTGAAAAGAAGCATTATTTGAAGCTGAATGCAGTTCCTCAACATTATTCGGAAAAAATCCCAGATAACGATGAACTGAAAGTTTTGACACCACAAAAAAATTATGGTCGAAAAAGAACTTTAAAGACATCCGAAAGTCCAATTTCTTCAAAAAGATACTGCTATGGAAGGAGCTCGATGGGTGATCCAACAAGTCCAACGTTTAGTTTTCTGGAGAAAATTATTGATATGCCAGATACTATGGAAACCCCTAGAAAGCAACGTTTAAGACAGAAAATTCGATTTCAGACAAAAAAAATCCGAAATTACGCTTCTAGGTTGGCTAAATTCCGGAAAAAAATGAATTTTACTTCATCAGATACTGTACAGTTATCTAAAATTACTTCTCGTGCAGCAAGAACACTAGTAGGTATGCAAGTAAAAGGAAAACGAAAAGACTGGACAAGGGAAGAAAAAGAGTTTGCTATTACATTTTACTACAAATCTCCTAGTGCTTATTATTTCTTGAGAAAGCAAGGCGTAGTTTTACCTTCAGTTTCGTCAATAAGAAGATGGATTGCTACTTGTAACTTTAAGACAGGGGTTGACAAGACTGTGGAGGAACAGTTAAAATTAAAATGTAAATCTATGACAAATCTTGAACGAAAATGTACACTAAGCTTTGATGAAATGAATATATCCAAACAAATGGATTACTCAAGAAAGTTCGACTTAATGGAAGGTTTCGAAGATATGGGTCCCTTGGGAAGAACTACAAAGCTGGCGACGCACGGTTTGGTGTTTTTCATTAGGGGCCTATATTCGAATTGGAAATTGCCTTTTGCCTATTTCTTCACTGCTGTTATAAGTAAAGATAATCTAAAACTGTTAATTCATCACGTTTTAGATCGTCTTTTTGAGATTGGTTTTGAACCGAGAGCTTTAGTATGTGACCAAGGACCTACCAATAGAGGTGCTATGAATTTGTTAGGTGTTTCCGAAGATAAACCTTACTTTTTATATAAATCTAAAAAAATTTTTGCTCTGTATGATGTTCCACACCTTGTTAAAAGCCTGCGCAACAATTTGCTAACTGGAGATTTTCAACAAGAAGACAAAATCTTTTCTTTCAGTGTTATTGAAGAAACGTATAAAATAGATAAGAAAAGTGGTACAGCCAGGGCATTAACAAAAATTACTGATAGTCATATTTCCCCTAACGGACTTCAAAAAATGTCTTGTTCTCTGGCCCTACAGCTATTTTCCAATACAATGGCTGCAGCTTTGAGAACTTGTGCTGAGAATGGTCAAATAGATAAAAAGAGAGGCACGGATATGGCTACGTTTGTACAAGACATAAATAATATATTTGATGCCTTGAATAGCCGTCGACGTTTCACTAGCAATCCGTTTAATTGCGCTTTGAGTAGAAAAAGCGGCATAGTTAGAGAAACATTAGAAAAGGGGAGAGAAATGTTTAAAGCCATTAAAAAAATTTCTATAAAAAAAGAACGTCGAATTCATGTAAGACCACCATGTTTATCAGGCGTAATCCAGTCTATTAGTGCCATTTTACTTCTGTTTGACGAGGAAAATTGCGAATTTCTTCTAACGAATCGTGTAAATCAGGATGCCTTAGAGAATTTCTTTTCTTCTGTGCGACAAAGAGGTGGGTGGTGCCTGAATCCACCTGCCAAATCTTTCAGGCTATCTTTTAGAATTTTGTCTGTTACCAATTTGTTGAAGCCTCCAAAATCTTCAAATTGCGAATCTGATTCAGATTGTAATTTACTAATTGTGGACAATACGAATAACTATGTACACCAAGACGTCAAAATATCTTCAGTCCCCGCTTTTGACCAAACCACTCATAATGACCAACTGGAAGATGAAGAAAGAAATAAATGTGAAGTCAGTGCAGACCCAACAACATCATTAGAAGAATGTACAGTAGTATATTACGCGGGTTATTTAGTCAAAGTCACCCTAGAAAAATTTTGTTGTGAGTTGTGTTCGAAAACTTTAAAAACGGATGGATCCTTGAATAATCCTAACCAATTGTTTTTGCTTAATAAGAACTATAGTAGTAGTCACATAGCGTTGTGTGTTCCAAGACATGATGTCGTGGATTTTGTTAAACATGCAATGGTACTTTTTAGTAATTTGTTGGAACGTTATAAAAGTGAGGAACTTTTGTCTGCCAAAATTCAGAATATCATCACGTCAAAAAACACGCAATGGCTTCGTGATGATCGTTTTTTAGAATGTCATGAACATAGGGCCTTTTTGTTGCGTAAGTTAGTAATAACTAACTTATTTAAATATTGTAAATGGTCCAGAAAAAGTGCAAAGGAATATACACAAAAGATTAAAAACTTAAAAAATAGTACGTAATACTAAAAAGTTTAGTTTAGGTGCTTATATTTCCTGTAATATTCATTATTAAAAAACATGCTTTAACAAAAGTTTTTTCTTAAAGGGGTGCTGGGGGTAGTTTTCGCCCAACGATTTTTTTCAACCACGAATTCGTGCATCTGGAATCATTGCGAACGTCCTTTCTAAAAACGGTGGGAATCGTACCATGAAAGTTTCCTCTTTTTCTTTAAGGGGTAGTGGGGGTGGTTTTTGTCCAACAAATTTTTTCAACTACGAATTTGCGCATCTAGAATCATTATAGGGCCGTCCTTGCTAAAATTGGCGAGGATTCGACAGTGAAGTTATCATTTTTGTTCTTAAAGGGGTGCTGAGGGTATTTTTCGCACAAGAAATTTTTTCAACCGCGAATTCGTGAATCTAGAGTCATTAAGAACGTACTTGCTAAAATCGGCCAGGATTCGACAATGAAGTTATAATTTTTTTTAAAGGGGTGCTGGGGGTAGTTTTCGACCATGATACAACAAAAGTTGTATCATGGTTTTCGACCAACAAGTTTTTTAAAGTACAAATTTGTACATTATCTGGAATCATTAGGAACGTCCTTGCTAAAAACGGTGGGAATCGTAAAATGAAAGTTATCTTTTTTTTCTTTAAAGGGTAGTGGGGGTAGTTTTCGCACAATAAATTTTTTCAACTACGAATTCGCGCATCTGGAATCATTAGGAACGTTCCTTGCTAAAATTGGAGAGGATCTGAAAATGAAGTTATCATTTTTGTTCTTAAAGGAGCGCTGAGGGTAGTTTTCGCACAAGAAATTTTTTCAGCCACGATTTAGTGCAAACTTCCTTGCTAAAATCAGCCAGTATCCGACAATAAAGTTATAATTTATTTTCCTAAAGGGGTGCTGGGGGTAGTTTCCGCCCAACATTTTTTTAAAGCACGAATTTGAGCATCTGGGATCGTTAGCTAAAAATCGTGGTGGTAGTTTTCGCCCAACAAGTTTTTTCAACCACGAATTCGTGCATTTGGAATGATTATAGGAACGTCCTTGCGGGGATCATGATGTCAAATGAATATTTCAATAATGCGAAAATACTTATAGGTAGAAAAAAACATTTGGAAACAGAGATTAAAATGATAAATTTAATATGCAACAAGTATTATTCAGTTAGATCCTCTATGGCTAAAATCTGGACAACAACCCTCAGGAGGACGTTGGAATATACAAGACACAGCATATGGGCCATGGGCCACAACAATGCATCAAACAAACACAAGTTACACAACCACAATGGCCGACGTCCGTCACCGGTTCGCGTCCTCTCCGGTCTCCTACTCTCTCCCGCAGAAGAGCGCAGGATCCGTGAAGTCACCTGACGGTTTTTGCCAATCGCGTTGCGGCATTTTTGTGACGTGACAATTTTTCCCAATACCGCCCGATGCCTTAAACAAGTATTTTGCCAGTATCAAATCAACGTAGGATTCACCCGTCGACTGCCAATGTCAAATACTGTCTGGGCCAATACTGGATATTTACGTCTTGAATACGTAACGATTGCCTTCAATTTGCCGGCATAAAACTGGCATAGGCCAACCTATATTTTAATGGCCAGTGTCATATGTCTTCTGAGCCAATATTAGGTGCCAATGGCCAACACTTTGCCGACATTGCCTACATTGGCCCAGACATTGGCCACGGATGATTTGTTTGCTGGGTTGGTATCATTGACATCCTGTACATATTTTCTACATTGTAGAACAAATATTTACCGTATACTAAGTGTATAATTAGTAAATTAAATACGAATAACCTATATTATTTGTAACATCTTCCTATATTTTAATCGGATAATTAATATTGGCTCCGAAGCACTCTGTATAGGTTAGTATACGTCACACGCATTCTACAAAGACGAAGCAAATAATAAAATAGCTATGCTCCCATTAGGTATTATTTCGTATAGTTCAAGGCCTCTGACCGTCTGCCCGGAAATAGATTTTAATGACTGAAAGCCGCCGCCAGCATAGACAGCGTTTATGAAACCTTTATTCCTAAACCACCGGCAACACGGTTAGGCTCTTCAGTTGACTGCTGGCGCCTCTAGCGGTGACTTTTATCGGAGGGTATTTTACGGTTTTAAAAATCGAACGATTCTGCATCCGAGCGCCATCTGTTAGGGCAAGGCAAAACCAACTTTCGGTGTGCTATACATATTTTACGAGCCCAATGCTACTGGCACTTCTGTCCGCGTAGCGTATATTTTCTGTGGTGATACCTAGTTATATAAATGTCATATAAAGGTTGCGGAGTTTTATATGAAAGGAACCGGTTATCACCTCCAGTAATTGGAATTTATAAGGGTTATATAAAATCAATATAGGTACTAGGGTTATAATTAAGTGGCGCAAATGTTTCCAACACCATTTTATAGCACTTGGAGTGACCATTACCACAAGATATATAACATGTTTGTATAAGAGTTTCCAATACCTATATTATATAACTATGATTTCCCGAGTTATATAACAGCATTCCTAATTACTTCTATAAAACCCTGGAGCTAATTGTGTTCTACTGAACCCATTATATACCTTTTGGTTGCCAATTTCGTTCCAAAATAACCTTTATAGGCTTTTACAACTTTTAGTGATATAAATTACTCTTATACAAATATTTTTTCATTTTAAAGATGGCTGATTAGGCACTGCATGATGTAGAGCATTATATCAAAAAACGAAAGAAAAATGAATAACAGGCGGAGAGTAAAAATAGGTGAAGTATTTGTTGTTAATGAGAAGAAACTGTTTGAAACTGTGTAAAAGTGAAACGGGTTAAAATAAATTGAAAATCATTGTCGGTCTATCCACTGGTATAAATGAGCCCCACGCGCTAGTGACACATACCTACCTATATTAAAAACGAAAACTGAAACACAAATTTACGGTTCAGAACGTGAAAATTAGTGTTTAACGGGTTATCTACTGAAGGTTATGAAATTATTGCAGCCCTAAATCTCCGAGAGTGCCTTTAAAATATCTTTGGTTTTATAGTAACACTACTGGTAGCATTATATTACCTTTGGTTTTATAGTAACACTACTGGTAGTGTTATATTACCTTTGGTTTTATAGTAACACTACTGGTAGCGTTATATTACCTAAGAATATATAGGAAGCTTATAGTTTTATAAAAAATACTACAGAAGGTTTATAGCATTGTTTCAATGTATGTAAGGTTACTCTAAGTGATATAATTATCGCCAAAGCTAAGGGTAATCTACTAAGAGACGCCATGATGCAAATATAGAACATAATCGACACGACCTACAATTACGAAATGTTATTAGCATATTATATTTTATTCCTCAGAAATTTTAACAAAATATGCTTTTATGTGACACGGGCATATTTTTTTTACTTTTTTCTCGTAATTTTTGAAAATAAAAAATATAAGTTTTTTTAATGCAAACAACCTTTCTTATTTAGGAGTATTTCGAAGGCCCGTGAATTTTTTGAAGGTACCTTGTTCATATTTGCTGAAACATTTTCTTGCCACACACAATTTCGAGTTTGCTTAGCGAAACTTCTATTATTATACTTAGCAAAAATATTTACAAGCCCTGGGACATGCCCAACCATAAAATTTTGAAGTGAGTGGAAAGGAAAGGCGCTCAACAATAGTTAAACAGAGATGGAAGTAGGCGTCCGATATCTAAATCCCATGAAATATATAGGCAAAGTTTATAAAGGTAACTGCAAACCTTATAGAACCAAATTTAACACTGAAAGTAGCCGGGTTGTATAAGTAGGTTATATAAAGGTGATGGAAACATTTACTCTACTATTGGTTATATACTTTAAAGTCTTATAACGGTACTAAAATAGGTGCTGGTGACCTTTATAAATTGCTCCATTTAAGTGTTTTAATGGGTTTATAAAGGTAACGGAAATATTTCCGCAACTATATTAAATTACTAACAGTGGTTTAAGTTTGGTAATTTAATAGCTGTGGTTACTGTTATAAAACCAAAAATGTTTATTGGGTAGGTACATTGATATTTACAAAATAAGAGAAAGATTGACATTAGAAATTAAAAAGCGAGTCAGAAAGGTAATAAATTAACTTAGACCGTGATGTTTCTATCGTCACAGCAGAATATTTCGACAGTTTTGAGATTTATGTGAAAACGTAAAAACCTACATTTACAATTCGGAGTGCCGGGACTTCGGTGTAGTGGTAGGTATAAGCGTCGCGTAGCGCTCTCATAATACATTAAGAGACTTTTCAAAAATTACATCCCTAAATTTGGCGCTCAGACGTTAACTGGGGTTAAGCTAACTTTATAATGGCATCCAAGCTTTTTACAATATCTCTTTGTACCTAAATTTTACAAATTCCTCCTGGCTAATTAATAATTTCCAGTTTATACAACTTTTCCATTTCATCCCTAAATCTAATAATTCTGAATAAATGTCCCTTTTTGCAACATTATATCCATCGGGACGTGCCTTCGAAAGCATAATAGTATTTTTAATTGCTATTTACTGTTGCGATTTGGATGCAAGTCAATTAATCGAATGATTTTCGAAACACATACATCGAGAATACAGGTGGGCATTCCTATGGATTTCGAATATAATTTGTATCGGGTATCCGCTTGTCGCATGTCCATATTGTCCATTTAGGTATACGCCAATTGGCTGCAAGCTTTGAATCATATACATAGCGGTGTTTTCATAATTTCCGCGATTTCGCCTGATGCTCGTAATGATACCTCCCAGATCGTTGTAGTTACAGTGTCTTCCAAAAAGTTCGCACCATAGGGGGGAAATTTTTAATTAACGTTTTATTTTGAAACTTAATTTTTGGGTTACCTTTTGCTTAAAAAAATATGAAAAATGACCCACTCAAACGTGGTCATGTGACTTTCGTTCTCTCAAAAATGACATTTAAAAAAAATATATCGCCAAAAAAGGGTTTAGTTAAAATATCAAAAAGTTTTACTTGAAAAAATTGTTTGTTTTTCAATTTTACGTTGACAGTTATCAAACCGTCAAATAAAAACAATTGCTTCTATTCTCTCCATGGCCTACTCATCAATATAGATTAATGTGAAATGCTAGACGGAACAACAACTTTGCACCAAACATAACAGAATTTTAAATCATAAATATAATTTTCTTTTGAAAAATACCTATTCTTATCGGTAATTAGTAATAAAAAATTAATAGAATGATAAAGCTAGTGATACAAAATAGTTTTTACGAAGTTTCGAGTATTTAAAATTTTCAGATATTTCATAAATATTAAAAATTGGCAAAAACTAAATATTTTAGTAGAGCGTTCAAATTTGGTACACTTACGTAAAATTTAAAAAGGAACAACTTTTTCAAGTAAAACTTTTTGATATTTTTAACAAATAAACCCTTTTTTGGCGATATATTTTTTTAAATGTCATTTTTGACAGATAACGAAAGTCACATGACCACGTTTGAGTGGGTCATTTTTCATCTTTTTTAAAGCAACAGGTAACCCCAATATTAAATTTCAAAATAAAACGTTAATTAAAAATTTCCCCCTATGGTGCGAACTTTTTGGAGGACATTGTATAGATGATAAGTTTCGCGTATTCAACGTAATAAAAAAAGAAAATTAGGGCATTTATATGCTATTAATTATTTCGGCTTCTTGTAATATTATACCAGCATCCAAGTTCCACAGTGTTCTCCGTGTGCAAGATACGAGATTTGTTTTTATTAGAAATCACCTTGTATAAGGTGATTCAAGTATTATGTGCGTACCTCGTATTCATCTACAGGGTGAGTCTGAAATAACTGGCATCCTTTTTTTGGGTAATAGAGATGGTCATTCTGAACAACTTAATTTCTGAATTTTTTTTTATCGCCGAAATTTTTCTCTAATTTACCCACCCAAAATGCCCCCTCTATGAAGACACACAGAAGACAAACTCGGTCTCAAAATACTATACTAGTTGATGATTTACCATTTTCTACTCGGTTGTTGGCAGGGCCCCAGTGCCCTGTTTTCATAGAGGGGGGATTTTGAGGGGATGAATTATAGAAAAATCTCGGCACTATGAAAAAAAATTATTAAGAAAAGTGGTTCAGAATGACCAACTCTATTACCCAAAAAAGGATGCCAGTTATTTCAGACTCACCCTGTATAATGAAGAATTGAGTGATATGATAACCCACGTCCTCAAACGCGGAGCAGTCTATTTTCGTTCCTCAGATAATAGAAAATTTTAAAAATACGAGGAAACGAACATCTGAATGGCCGTTTCGCGAATGGCCTTTTATGCCATGTTTATTTAATGCAATATGAAATTTTCACCTAAAAAAAAATAGAAAATACTAAATAGATACCTACATGTTTATATAATTGCTCTGAAGATGATCTTATTACGGATCGAAACGTATGTAAGCATTCTACTACTAAATCAATATTGCAATATAGATCTACTGTGATAACACTACCACATTTATTTTGATGGTTGATTCCCACGACAAGAATTTTTGAAAATTTATAAGGTTAAGGTCAGACAGCAATAAAAGCGGGAATAATCTTAATATTTTGTTCACCACCCCAAGCAACGATTGGGCTTTACCATCTCTGCTTTACACATTTCTACATGCAGCATATGCTCAGATGGATTTGTACAGAACAGAAACTTACTTTTCATAAAATGTGTGTTCGCTAGAAAGATAACACTGTTAGAGCATTGAGTAAAGGGTTCTTTACTCAATGGTTATAAAAAACCTTCAAAATTGTTTCTGATTCCTTTCTAATAACGAAGGTAGTTTACTCTTACAGTTATTTGCGTTTATTAATATTTTGTTGCAAATATTTTAATAGCTATTTTCGAAAGTGAAAAATAAAAATGTTTTTATTTTTTAAAATCCACCATAAATTTGGACCATGCATGCCATTCCTCCGAGGTGATTCCTTGCAGAAAAGATTAAAGCTTTATCAATGTGATTTACTACTTGTCCTACAGTGACTGTACACTTGGGCAAAAAAATGCTAAATGGTAAAATCTTAGTTCCTCCTTATTCGAAAACAGGTAATAAACTCGAAATAACACTAATTGTCACCTTGCACAAGCATGTGGTTGCTTCCAGGCTACTATTGTGAGGGTGAGAATTATTAATAATATGAGATGGAAGTTATTATACAAAGTGTTATCAAAAAACAGTATTTTTATGCTTTGGTTTTTGGCACAAGATATTAGGTAAATCGGCTTTAAGAGAGTTACATTTACTACTTCCTGTTTGATCGGAAGTGAGTTTTAATGAAAAACAAAAAGTAGAGATTTCGAATATTATTCTAGCTGCATAATTATTACGCAAAAAGTAGGCAGGTCGTATATTAATTTAATGCGTATTCAACGGTTTAATTTACACTAATAATTCAAAACAAATTTGGGAACACTAAACCGCCCACATATTATATTTCAACACAAATTATGATTTCATCCTTTAATAAATTCGCAATCGCTGTTAGCCTGAACTATCAATAAATGGATATAATTAAAAGTATCTTCTCTGAAAACGATCAAGACAAAACTTGCTTATGATTGTGCCATTCGAAAGAGATCAGTTATTCTTGATCACTATTTAAAAATTTCCAGCCAACGAAGTTTCTTCTTCCCAAATATTTATTTTTCATGACAATATGATAAATTATTATTATCTGTCGTTATATCTCGATGTGGATGTACAAAACATGTACATATTATTCACATTAGTTGGTGTAATTTCGTCTGTGGTGGTAAACACTGCAAAAATATGTTCTGCCCTTTTTCTTGTTGCCTTACAATTAAGGATTTCTTGATTATTTGACAAGGAAATAAATATCGTAAGAAGGTAATTATTTTAGCGAATTTGGATAAATAATAAGCTTTTATTTTTGTTGTTGCTAAAGAACCGCTTAAATGGTAATTCTCTTTTTTTATTACCGTATTAAAAAATATTTCTAGACTTCTAAAAGTTGCCAGTTACAAATTCGACTAAAATTACACCTACCTCTAATAATTAAACCTGCAACAACTTTGAAAGTTCATGGCAACATCTCTAATATCAAAAACCCCAACCAACTTTAGTCCAAAACTATTTCGTTACCGATTCAGAATTCGAGAGAACCCAGAAAAAAAAAACAAGTAGGCGCTCGCGACGCTCAGGCGCGTCCTAAGGGGGGGGGCGGTCCGGCAGATCTGCCACAGTTGACGTCGCGCGGCGGACTGCGGCCGCCGACAGTGTTTTGTTATCCCGAAGGCAGGGCCTGCTGTGATAGCGCCAGATGCCTTACGATCTGCGTGCGCTGAGAGTTCTAGAACGGCGGGATGGGAGAGCGCCGAAATTTTGCCTTCGTAGGTAAAGGAAGGATTAGTTGATAGGGGTGTCCATTATAGGAAGTAGATAATAGATAGAAAATAGTTCGTAAATGTCTTTATTTTCCTATAAAAATTTTTCTCAAAGAAAGAAGGAGAAAAATTTTTATAGGAAAATAAAGACATTTACGAACTATTTTCTATCTATTAAAGGAAGGATTGTTTGAATCCGGTGGTTTGGGCGCAAGGTCATCGGTGTTTCGCGGTTCCGAGGTTCCGGGTTTTAAACTTTAAGTAATAAACTATTTTAATTCTACAAAAAGTTATTGGTAGGGCTCAGCGAAGATGTAGGGGAACGAAGGTAAAACGGGCCCTGCGGGCAAAATGGTCCATTTATTTATTACGTATGGCTACAGCGCCATCTGTCGCTTGATAGTGTACACAGATTACACTACCAATAGGCAATCTTGGACAGTAAACCAGTGGTCGACGAAAGAAAAGGGTGCTCTGTTAGTAAAGTAAGTCAATTCTAATAAAAATTTATGTAAAATAAGGCATTTTCAAATAATCTGCAGCTTTCTTTGTTATACACAACCAGGACTCGTGAAGTTATCCATAGCTAGAGTAGTATTTCCGCTATCCAAGACATTCTTTTGTTATTTAACTTTGAGTTGACATAACCTTGAAACGCACCTGTTTTGTTCGAGACTACACAAAAGCAAAACGGACCGGGCAAAATGGTCCATCTGGACCGTCTTGCCTTCTAGCGGTCCATTCTGCCTCCCTGGTACATTTAAGATGATCAATAACTACAAGAGAAGCAGAAATAGAGTAATATGTCCATGATACAGGCCGTACAAAAGGTGCTTTCTGGGATGGGGCTTACAAAAGCCTCAGAAATATATAACAAGCCCAAAACAACTCTGAAACGTGGTGTGGTAGTGTGGGGACGGAGCCTAGATGAGAAGTCACAAAAGGAGTGGAGGGATCAGGGATGGTCCAGAACTCTCTAAACTTAACTACTTCCAGTAGGGATAGTTAGAGAGTTCTGGAACACACTCCCCACTCCTTTTGCATCCCTCCACTTTTGTGGTGTTACATTAATGTTACGCCCCCTTTTGCCGTCTAACCTACCCATATGTGTTTTATACCCCCCCGTCTAACCTACCCTTATGTGTTTTATATCCCCGTCTAATCTGCCCTTGTGTGTTTTGTACCTCCTGGTTATCTACCCTTGTGTGTTTTCTACCCTCATCTAACTTACCCTTGTGCGCATTATACCCCCTTGTAACCTACCCTTTTGCACATTTTTCTTGCTCTGTGATCGAAGACAAACAGGATGAAGCAATTTTTGCATGTGAAATGTGTTCAAATTTGGCACTTTTAACCAGGCCGGTTTTACCTTCATAGAGGTGCCGTTTTGCCTTCAGAAGCAGGCAAAATGAACCAAGCTAGTTATTTTTTCTTTTATTTATTTTTTGACTGATGAGGTTAACTTTTAGCCTATTTGAGGTATACGTACATAAAATAACATGTTATGTTATCAAAGACTTAATTTGATTTTGCAAATAAAGTTCACAATGACTACGTTTATCTCGACACGTTCGATCCGATTGAGAGAGGTTTGAATTCACTGGAGCCGACTCAAATAGACGGCGTATACCTTACAGTCCGGAAACAGCAACGATTCAACCTGAAAAAGTTAATTTACATACTTGCAACAAAAATAACTATTATCTGACAGTATATTATTAGAAACTACACATTCCATTACCAAAAACTACGTTGGAACATATATCATTCCAACAAACTGTGTCAAATAGTGCGTTTTTGCAACTTTTTTAAATACCAGAACAATTCTTGAAAAATGCTGAATATTATATTTTTTCTGATAACGCCGAAATCCATGGAAACTGCCTTCAGGCTCGTAGGAAGTACCTATACCGAACGATACCCGAATTATCCTCCAAATAGGCGCATATTTCTTCCTGTTGTGCAAGGACTTCCAGATTGCACAAAAAACAGACCTTTTCTCGATTGTGGTGGCCCAACCGAGTGTTGCTGGTATTAGGACTCGTAGTGTAGTACGTCGGCTCTACAGTACAATGTATCAAAAGTTTTTGCATGTACTTAAGAGGGGGTTGCCGACAGCGAAGGTGACGTTAGATTTCGTATTTTTTTAAGTTACATAGCATAAAATCTAATTACATTTTACCTGGCAAAAATTTAGTACAAACATCTCTGTCTTCATTTTAATCATAAGATATTACAAGCAGTGTTTTGTCTTATAGGTTATGAAAACCTTGGGAAAAATAATAATTCCAGTGCATATGCTTTTAAGATGATTAAAATGAAGACAGAGGTGTTTGTACTAAATTTTTGCCAGGTAAAATGTTATTAGATTTTATGCTATACAACTTAAAAAAATACGAAATCTAACGTCACTTTCGCTGTCGGCAACCCCCTCTTAACTGATCTTGCTGAAACTACGAGAGTTGAAAAATAACAACATTGCTATGTTCGGTACCTAAGTCAAAAGTGTATGGGAATTTTAATAGTTCTGCTCCTTTCTTACTCATTTTATCACACTTTCAGTAGTTTTTTTTACCTATACCTAATTGAAATTATTGTGTTCAACTACAATAAAGTTTTGTCTCAATTTTAAGTTTTTATAACTCCCACACTACTTTTCTCAATAAGTAAACAAGTATACAAAGACAGGACCACTGCAAGTGCTGCCTTTGACAGGGGCATTTAATGGAAGTGGAAGCAAAGAATACTTAATTATTTGGAAACAATCCATTTTTCTTTTCCCTCGTTTCTTTTCCTCCATTAATTAAAGACTGCCTTCGAGACATTTGTAAATTTCCCAATTTACCGAAATTACACCAGTTGCTACTTATATGAGTTAGTGAAAATTTCTTATACGGCCATAAATAAGGGAGGTGTTTTTCCATTAACTATATCTCACCCCCAGGGAAAATTAATTCAACTTAGCTCTAAAACACATTCGCGGTATACAAGACCTGCTAAAATAATTCAGTAGGTAGTTTGTACTGCTACCGAAAAATTGTTCTACATCAGAAAATATAGCTTTAGAAAATAGTGCTTGGCATTGTTGAATTTAATAAATGCACATAGACTCTAGAAATTAACAATTTTTACATAATGACTTTTGTTTAAAAAAACTGCTAGTGATTTCCTAAAATTTTCCAAAAACGGCAAAAGATCTTATATTATTTTAGAAATCAAAGTAGGTATATAAAATTTTACTTTAATGACGAGTAGATTTTAAAAATGCCATTGTGGTTCTTTTTTGCGTTTTGTTTTAGCTGATTGCAAATTCCGATTACCCATGCAAAAAACATTTTAATGATTTTTTTTACTTCCAAAAATATAAATTTATAGTGGTACTAAGAAATATAAAGACACAAAATCACATCCAGAAATATATGATTACACTACGTGGCACTCATATTATTCTAGACACGTAGGAAACATTCTTAGGAGTAAAAATGTATTTTCTGCACTTGCAATAATAAGTAACCGTAGTCCTTTTAATGGTAGGATAAATGTCTTTAAATTGCTTGATTTTTATAGGCTAGATAAGTTCCTCTCTCTAACACCACTTTTTTACTATTACTTTACTGAATGACATTTTTACACTTGTCACGGAACACAATAACAATTAACTGTCATGACTTGTTATGGCCTACTTACTGAAAGCTGAAAACCCTTGTGATGTTTGCAATAAGCCATTTTTCTCTTTTTCTGTTCCTACAATAACAATATCCTTTAGAACCAGAGTACCTACAGTTTAAAATAAATTTCATTGGTAACTTTTACACTTTTAATAAAATTTGGTAAAATTCAAATACTAAAAGTGACCACATTTATTTCCACACCGATTCTGGTTATTCTAAGTATAAATTATGAAAATTGAGATTTTAGTGCCATCTACTAAATAATAAAGTTTTCTTTCAACTGAATTCGATAATTCGTCCTTCAATTGTTAGATAGCGTTATAACAGGGGGAATAAATTCTTGCACAAGTCCAATATCATTGACAGCAACATGAAAAATGCACATTTTTTATTTTCTATTGTGATTGGCACGCTGTAAAGGTTACTCCCTAAAATTATCAAAAAAAAAGTGTGTGAGGTTGAAGTTAGTGGAAAACTATATTGTGACATTATAAAGGTAAGTACAATAAGTTGTTTTTAATTGCGGAAGTTATGAAATTTGCAATAAGACTGATATAAAACGCTTTTGATATTTAATGGGACTTATGCAATTTTCATTCTCATAGTTTTTGTGGTTGAGTTGGAGTTATGCACATATAATTAATAATAAAATAATTAATGCTCTTCAAACTTCTCAGTGTTAATTATTATTATTATTATTATCTCGACTTAGCCAAAAGGCATTCGCACTCCCTCTACGGGGAACATTCACTCAGATCCCGGGCATCCCGGATACCAAAAGGATCTGGCTCGGACGAGACCCTTGCCATGTTATCGGGCCTTAGGTGACATCGATGTTGTTGGACGATCCTGCATTCCCCATGAATTTTCTGACGGTTCGGGCCGTCGCAAGTAGTACCGCTTTCTGCATGGACCTGTAAAGACTATCAGTTAGATTCAGCTCCTTGATGTTTCTCAGCAAACTTTTTGGTATAACACCAGTTATTGACATGATGATTGGAATCGTCTGGACGTTCTCCATTTCCCATTGCCTTCTAATTCGTTCTTCTAAGTCTCTGTACTTCGCGATCTTCTCGACTTGCTTCACACGCAGGTTGTTGTTGTTCGGGATGGCCACATCAATCAGAGTTGTCTTCCTAGAAATTTTATCAACTATTATAAGGTCCGGTCTGTTATGGGCAACTCGTTGATCAGTCAGAACTGTACGATCCCAGTACATCTTGTAGTTGCTGTTCTCAAGAACAGGCTCAGGTGTGTAGTTGTAATATGGGACCCTCTCTGTCTGCACAAGCAGCAGCTTTTCCGCCAGTTCCCGGTGCAAGATCTTGGCAACCGAATCGTGTCGTTCCTTATATTCCGTTGATGCGAACATCTGACATCCTCCTGTTATGTGCTGGATTGTTTCTGAAGTTGGGCACCCGTATCTGCATCTGTCATCCAGTACCGATGCATCTCCTACAATGAATTTTAGGTAGTTTCGAGTTGGTATAACCTGATCTTGTATGGCCAGTAGGAAGCCTTCCGTCTCGGGGAACATTCGTCCCGAGGTCAGCCAATAGTTCGACGCTAACTTGTCGACATGTTCCTGGTTAACCTCATTAGGATGCCTCCCGTGCAGCGGCTTCCCCAACCACCTCTGTAATTTATCGTTGTCGGTTCGGTGGTGATTTTGACGCTCGTGTTCCGTCAGACGTAGCGGTGTTGAGACGTCTGCTCCTCATATAGCCCCATGTAGTGTGGAGCTGTTGGCCTGCCTGTAGAAATAATTACGCAGATTTAATATTTGTTGGTCCAATTGCTTGCTGAGATCTGCCAATCCTCTTCCTCCTAGTTGACGTGGCAGAGTTGTTCTTTCTACGGCGCTACGGGGATGATGTTTATGAGCTTTTGTCAGTAGTGTCCTAACTTTTCGTTGCAGGTTGTTGATGTCCGTGTTGGTCCAATTCACTATTCCGAACGAATAGCTGAGTACAGAGCACGCATACGTGTTCAGGGCCTTAAACAAATTCCTGCTGTTAAGATCAGTTCGCACTACTTGTCTTACTCTCTTGATGAATTCATTCGTTAAATCAGTCTTCATTGTTCGATGGTCTATCCTTTGAGCTTGTTTCATCCCGAGATACTTGTATGTATCTCCCATGCTCATTGCTTCGATCTCCTGGCCGTCCTGCATCTCGTGTGCGCTTTGTTCGAGCTTTCCCCGGATGATATTAAGGGTGCGGCACTTGTCCAGTCCAAACAGCATTCCGATGTCCCTGGAGAACTCCTCTACAATTTTAAGCATTTGCGTTAGTTGGTTTTTGGTTACGGCGATCAGTTTTAAATCATCCATATATAATAGGTGATTCAACTTGATCGCTTCTGCGTTGTTGCTTTTGATAGCGAAGCCATATTTTGTAGAGTTCAACCGATGTGATAGAGGGTTCATCGCCATGCAGAACCACAGTGGACTGAGTGAATCTCCTTGGAAAATCCCTCTTCGGATGTTGATTGTGTCGGTCTCGATGTTACTGTTTGCGGTTCTGAGTTGTATCTTAGTGCGCCAGGTTGTCATAACGTGTTCTAAAAAGGAAACTGTATGATGATCTATTTTATACAGCTTTAAGATACCTGTGAGCCACTCGTGAGGTACGGAATCAAATGCTTTTTTGTAGTCCACATAAGCCATGTGGAGGTTTCGTTGCTTGGAATGAGCCTGGTTGCAGATGCCAGAGTCTATGATGAGTTGCTCTTTGCATCCCATTGAGCCCTTCGAGCAGCCCTTCTGCTGCATTGCAATGATGTTGTTCCGCTCGCAGTGAGCATATATTCGCTGCGTAAGGCAAGATGTGATTATCTTGTACAGCGTAGGCAAGCAGGTTATTGGGCGGTATTTGGCAGGGTTATCCGTATTCCGCTGGTTTTTTGGTAACAGGTAGGTTGCACCCTGTGTAAGAAACAATGGCATTTTCAGAGGATCGAGCAAGACTTCATTAATTAAGGTAGTTATTTGTTCATGCGTGCACCACAACTTCTTAATCCAATAATTTTGGAGATGATCTGGACCTGGTGCCTTCCAGTTGTGGGAATTCTTGATGACATCGGAGACCTCAGCGGTTGTGAATTGCTCGTGTTGCATCTGGCTATAGTTCCGGCCCATCTCGCATTCTTCGCTGATCCAGCTTGCACTGACATTGTATGGACCTGGTGTGGCAAGTTGATTTCTCCAGAAACCGTCGACCTGTTCTCTGCTAGGGTAACTCGAATTTGTGGCATCGGCGCTAGAATTAAAAGCACGGTAGAAACCCTTTTCTGATCGTTCAAAGAGTTTGTTGTCTCGTTTCCTGTTGTTACTAGCCTTGTATCTCCTCAGACGCCCTGCGAAAACAGAAAGTTTTTGTTTTAATGTGTCAAGACATTATTGAGCAGTGATGTTCGCGGGGTCATGCCGAGAATGCATTTGGGTGCGGCTCATTATTGCCTGCACCGCCCTCTGGATCCTTCTAGTTGTAACTCCTCTGATATATTCCGTCACTTGTCCTATGTCTTTACGGAGACTCTCGATCTTCCGATTTAGTCGCATTTCCCATTGAGCCATTCGTGGTTCTGGTCTTGCACGATTCAACTCTTGGGCCGTTCGGATCTTGGCACCCATTACAGTGATGACTGCCGTTGCGGCACAGTAGATTAACATGTGCATACGTTCTAATGTTGGTGTCACTGAAACATAGCTTGGTAAAATTCTTGTGTTCATAAGATCGAGCACGATCGCAAGTTTCCTGGATGAATTTAATCTTGGTAGCGGTGGCCTGCTAAGTGGGTCTGTGCCTTCGTATCGCAATACTGCCTGTCTCATATGTGTGTCCAAGCCTTCAAAATGTTCTTCGTTAACCGATTCCAGACTCTCGGTTGTTGGTTCTACCGTTTCGGCTTCTAGCTGTTGTCCAGGCTCTTGAAGTTCCCCATTGTTGTTGTTGTCATCTATGTCTATGTGTTCGCCGTGGATCTCTAGCTCAACTTCCCGTTTGATAGCGTTAAGTCGCGTTTCTGGAATTCGGTTATTTCTTAGAATAGTTCGATACTGATCTGACACTCTTTGTTCAGACTCTTGCATGTGTGGAAACTCCCTGCAGAACTCGGCATGCAGTTGTTGTCGGTAGCCGATAATCTCTTGTCCTAAGTTTGTCACCCTGTAGAAAATACGCATAATCGATTCATTCATGGACACAGTCCATTTCATGCGTCGTCGTTGTAATCCCGCCTCTGTGAACGCTGGCTGAAGTTCCCGCGCAGCACCTTCGGTGGGTGGAACCCTAGTTCTCGTTTGGCTCCCATGTTGTAGATGTTCGTGTTATTATTATTATTATTATTATATCTTTATTTAAGATTTGCAAGTTTTATTATTGCAAATTAATCTTTGTTACAGAATGAATTCCCGATCAAGAGGTTTTAAAATACTTAATAACGCATTAAAAGAAAATAATGTTATAACTAACACTTTCCTAAATGATGCCCAGACTGCCAAAGACAGTATACAGTCTCAAAGAGCCTATAAGAAAATCAAAGTGTTAAGCAATATTTCATTGAATGTAACTCAACAAGACCAAAACATTTTATCATCTTTAAGCAGTATTCCCGGACAATGTGAATTACAAAATACAAGTGACTCTGACGAATTGTCTATGGCCATTAAGAACCTTCAAACTCAATGTGCCAAAACACAAGAACTTTTGGACTGCGAGAAAAATACGGCACGTGAGCCAGAAAAAGAATTGTTTGAAATAGGCGAAAATGAAAATGATGGTAATTTTATTAACGAAATAGTCAAACTCGACAACGATACTTGTAATTTGGATGGACTTTTGAACTTTGAATATTGTTTAGATGCAAATGAAGTACCAAACATTTCTGTAAATGAAGAGAATTCAACTTTTGGGCACATTCTACCATCACCTACTGCCAATAATGATATCATAATCGATGATCTACAAATTTGTAAATCCACAAAGATAAAGTTCGAAGAATGCATACCTGACAACAAAAAACCTAAAGAGAGAGAATATAATGAATTTGATGAAATTGAAAATGAAACTTTGGATGAAGAATGGTTCCCAAGTGAGGATGAAAATATTGGTACTATGGCAGACTCGGAAGAGGATGAGGAAGAGGGCAGTAATGAAGGTGGGAAGCATAAAAGGAAAAAAGCGAGATTAAGTGATCGTCTCCAATGGGAATACAACCGCAACAAAAAGAGGAGGCAAGAAGGTTTATCGTACATGGGAAGAAAAGATAAGAAATTTAGCGTACAGAAAAACGAAAGATGCATTAAACCTAGATGTTCATGCCAGGAGACAAGAAAAGGTATTATTCAATGCTATAAGCTTACCGAAGAAGAAAGAAACACTATTTTTCGAAAATTTTGGAATTTTACTTGGGAGGAGAAAAAGGTATTTATCAGAGGAAGGGCAGTTAGACAAAACACTAAAAGAGCCAGGAACAGAAAACACGAGGAACAGAGTCAACGAACCTGCTCATTTTCCTTTTTTATGGATAAAGAATACGAAAGAGTGAGAGTCTGTAAGACGGTGTTTTGTGGTACATTAGGCAGTTAGAACAATTTCTAAATGGCTAAGTGAAGATCTGAGTACTACTGGTTTCAATCAAGATAATGAAAAGTGTATACAAAATTCAATGGAAACACGTTCAAATGAAAATGAAAAGAGACTAACAGTCAAGAATTTTCTAGATAATTTACCAAAGTTGGAATCGCACTACTGCCGCAAATCAACCTCAAAATTATACCTTGAGCCAAACTGGAAATCAAAAACCGAACTGTATTCTCACTACAAGGACCACTGGTGCATGGAAAAACAAATAAAAGCTGCAAGTTTAACACTATTCTTCTATGTCTTCGAAGAAATGAATTTGGCTTTGTTTTCCCCAAAGAAGGATGAGTGTGATATCTGTGTAGGATATAGGACCAAAAACATCGAAGAAGTAAATTATCAAACACATATCCTTAAAAAAGAAGAGGCTCGCAATGAAAAGGAAAACGATAAAATATCGACCAATAGAGTCTTTACAATGGATCTACAATCCGTCTTGTTATGTCCAAAATCAAATGTTTCTGCATTATACTACAGAACCAAGTTAATAGTACACAATTTTACAATTTTCGACCTTCACTCTAAAGAAGGTTATTGCTTTTTGTGGCATGAAGGAGAAGGAGAGTTGAAAGCAAATTGTTTTGCCTCTATTGTCTGTAGTTTTTTGGTGAAAGAAGTAATACCAAGTATTGATACAAATAACAACCCACTTATAATATTATACAGTGATGGATGTGGAGCACAGAACAGAAATGCAACTTTGTCGAATTCTCTTTTAAATTGCGCCATTGAATATAACGTATGCATCATCCAGAAATTCCTAGAAAAAGGGCATACGCAAATGGAGTGCGACGCTATGCACTCCACTATAGAGAGAAAGCTTAAAGGAAGGACAATTAATGTGCCAGCAGACTACGTCTTTCTTGCCAGAACAGCTCGAAAGCTACCAAAGCCCTATAGAGTCGAATACTTAACTCACAACTTTTTCAAACAATGTTCTGAATTAAATTTCGTTAAGTCTATACGTCCTGGATTCAAAGTAGGAGATCCTACAGTTCAAGATATTCGAGCTCTAAAATATAATAATTCTGGATCCATTGACTACAAAATTCGCCATACAGATGATTTCAAACCTCTACCTATTAGATTTAATAAGAAAGCCAAAATGATACCCTTTGAAAGCTTACCTAACCTGTATGAACGTCCATTAAAAATAAAAAGGGAAAAGTTTGAACATCTCCAATTTTTAAAGGGTACGATGGAGCAAGACTATCATTCCTTCTATGATAGTCTTAATTACGAATAATTTGTTTAATTGTTACCTACTTGTTTTTATGTTCAATAATTTATATCCATAATAATAAACTTGAAACAATAATAATTATTGTTGTGTATGTTTGTATTTTGTCTTTTGTTTCCTCTTTCACTGAGAAGGCGAATAATGCATAAGTCCAAAAAATAAAAAATATGAATTATGCACAAGTCCAATTATTTTCTAAATCTAACATTTTATTAAAAAAGTAGTTTTATTTCCTGAAACCAATTAAAAACAAATAATATTAAAAAATAAAATATAGGCACAGGCAAAAAAAAACTTCTTCAAATCGTTTTTTTCGTTTCCTGTAAAAATCTATTTTTTGGACTTGTGCACTTTTCATATGAAGCTGACGATATACTTATATGTAAATTCTTAAACCTTGTATTTTTAAATGGAACTCACTAGGTGTAAAGCCAGAATTTGGAATATACGACTACCTACGAGTCACTAGTGTGGTAGGATTATTATAAAAAGTCACCTATAGTTTAAAGATTTATTAAACAAATTTCAATTATTCAATACATGACTAATACATGACTAACATTAATTAATTGGAAATGTTGTTGGTTAGTTCAATTAGGTAATGGTTAATCACTCGATCTGTAAAAATCGGAAAATAGTGAATAATATTTTAACTATTGGGCTAGATAATTGTTTACCTTTATAGTCAGCACATCTGAACAAGTCCCAGTGGCATCAAGCAACGGCTATTAGGCTTTAATTTAAATTTTATTAGGACTATAATTATCTTTCTTTTAGGACTATAGTTAACTTTCCGACGCGCAGACATCCTACTAGAGACTGACTGAGGGAGGATAAAATCTAAAGATGCCATTATTTTGATCCTAACACGGTCGGTGTTAAAAAAAACACGAACGGTGTAAATTAAACATGATCGGTGTTAAAAAACGAGAGGTGTTTAAAAAGCACCCATGTATCGCAATGAAATGACACTCTAAGATATATTATGTGTTTTTAGAAACATAGGTACATCGCGTATTTTCAACATTACCTCGTGTATTTTTTACTTAAGAAGGTATTTGTTGTTGAAAAACAGATATACCAGAAGTAAAGTTGGAAGAAATAATCCATTCTAAGGAAATATGGTGTATAAATAAATCAACACGTTTACCAGCAATTTTTGTATGCTTTAAATGAGCATGTTTTTACTGTGTAAAGTCTAAAACGCTTTAAAATGTCACCACCTTTATACTGTTTTCGTCACCAAAGATACAAACAGTGACTAATCTGTACCTGGCGCGATATGCTCATTATTGCTCAAAAATATGCCATACGTTCCAAAACAGCTTGAGGAGTAGCAGGATAGTCAAAGTGTTGAACAGTTTTTACGATATTTAATTTACAGTCTATTTAATTAGACATGTTATGTCTTGAAAACAAATTGTGGCAAGGCGCAATAATTTATAGAAATTTATGCTTTTTTGTTGGGCAAAGTTTTGTATTAAAACTACCATTAGGAAACAAAAAATTATGATAAGGTACAGAAGTGCCAAATTTGGTAAGAACTACATCTATGGTGTAAAGGTGTTTTTTGGGCTTTTGTTTTTTCACTATTGGCGTAAGTACAATACTAAATTTTTCAACCTTGTATTTTTAAATGGAACTCACAAAGTGTAAAGCCAGAATTTGGAATATACGAGTACCTACGAGTCACTAGTGTGGTAGGATTGTTATGAAAAGTCACTTATAGTTTAAAGGTTTATTTATTGAACAAATTTTTAAAAATATAAGTCAATTATTCAATACATGACTAACATTAATTTGAAATGTTTAAACTTTTGTTATTTACCTAGTTGAATTAGGTAATGGTTTATTACTCGATCTGTAAAAATCGGAAAATAGTGAATAATCTTTTAATTATTGGGATAGATAATTGTTTACCTTTATAGTCAGCACATCTGAACAAGTCCTAGTGGCATCACGCAAGGGATATTTAATAAGGCTTTGATTTAAATTTTGTTAGGACTATAATTATCTTTTTTTAGGACTATAATTCTCTTTCCGACGCGTAGAAATCCTACTAGAGACTGATTGAGGGAGGATAAAGTATAAACATGCCATTATTTTGATCCCAACATGTATAGCACTGAAATGACACTCTAAGATATATTATGTGTTTTTAGAAACATACATCGTGTATTTTCAACACCACCTCGTGTATTTTTTACCTAAGAAAAGAAGGTACTTGTTGTTGAAAAATAGATATACCAGAAGTAAAGTTGAAAGAAATAATCCATTCTAAGAAAATATGGTGTATAAATAAATTAACACGTTTACCAGCAATTTTTGTATGCTTTAAATGAGCATGTTTTTACTATATAAAGTCTAAAACGCTTTAAAATGTCACCACCTTTATACACACCAAAGATACAAACAGTGACTTATCTGTACCTACCTGGCGCGATATGCTCATTATTGCTCAAGAATATGCCATACGTTCCAAAGCAGCTTGAGGAGTAGCAGGATAGTCAAAGTTATGAACATTTTTTACGATATTTAATTTAGTCTATTTAATTAGGCATGTTACGTCTTGAAAACAAATTGTTGCAAGGCGTAATAATTTATAGAAATTTATGCTTTTTGTTGGGCAAAGTTTTGTGTTAAAACTACAATTAGGAAACAAAAAATTATGATAAGGTACAGAAGTGCCAAATTTGGGACATGTTTTTAAAATAGCTGACTTAAGCTACCTTCAGCGCTGGTGTGCTGAATAAAAAAATTTACTTATGATTCTCTAAGGCCCGTTTCACAAAGGACGGATGACCCGCGCGGATCATCGGTCTTGCACGGTTGTTGAAATGTGCCAATTCACATGCACGCCGATCATCGGTCGCGGAATCGAAGCGCTGTTGACTGCTGCGTAGTTTTTCAAATTATTTCGTTTTGTTTTGTACGAAAAAATGGCCCGAAACAGTGATAATAAATATCGATTCGGCACCGAATTGTTAATATCAGCAATAGAGCAGAAGCCATGCACCTGGGATACATCTTGCAAAGATTATAAAAATCGAGATATAAAAAATAATGCCTGGGAGGATATAGCTCAATTCACGGGCGTAGCCAGGATTTAGTTTTGGGGGGGGTTTAGTTTGAGAAGTAAATAAAACAACAAAAATATACTTACATGAAATTTAATATATATATATATATTCATCCGAAAAACTACGACATATTTATAAAGTTCTTAACTTTAAATGAAATGGATAAATTAATTTCGTTCCTCTGCGCTAAATCTAAAACCATTAAAGAAGAAATCTTCGGCTTTTTCTTTTAAATATATCCACTACTTCATCTGCATGAATTTCTGTTCCATAGTGAATGTTCATTAACCATTAAGTCTGTTTTCACTTGTAGTGTTTCGTAAATAGTTTTTCAGTCTCCTTAGGCTCGAGAAAGACCTTTCTGGGGTAGCAGTGGATACAGGAATGGTAGCCAAGATTTGTAGTAATGTGTAAATATTAGGATAAAGGTTTTTATCGCACATATCTAGGCATTCCAAACTAGATTTCGGGGTAGGCAGTCTTCTTATCAGCATGCAAGGTAGCTGAAGCTTTGATAGCTAAATCCAAATTTGTTTCTTTATTAGAAACCCGTTGACCTTGACTACACCACTTTTTCCAGTAGTCCATACCTTTAGGTTTATCACCCTTCCTTTTTTTCCCCTCCATTTTTCGACAGTAATAATGATTCACGTATCTATCCTTAACAAGGTCATCGAATAACAGTGCACTAAAATTACTCACTTACACGGTACACTTAATTCTCTTCACTATTCGTTCACCACTTTTCACTTTTATCCGCTTCGAGTTCGCATGGAACAATACTGCCGTAAGCGCGGTCACGCGCCGCGGCGCCGCTTATATAGCAGCCCAGTAGCCGTCCAGAAACTTCCACGAACTTTCACAAAGTTCCGCTCATTTCGACCGAGGGGCGTGGCGAATAATCGAGAAACAACGCAAAGTGTCCCTACAATACAAAATAGTTCTGCTGCAACTGCGTCTGCCTCTCGTCAAAAGATGGCGCCAGGCGCTACTATTACTACATATATTCAAACGTAATAATAATTTAACTCTTCACTCCTCGTATTTTTTCGGTATAATATTAGGTAATATTTTGCTTATTTCGGGGGGGGGGGGGGTTTGAACCCCCAAAACCCCCACCTTGGCTACGCCCGTGGCTCAATTATTGGTCTTTGTAGACATATTGGGTGAACCCATATCCTTTTGGAGAATCGTTCCCTTTTGCGCCTTTGCCTTTCTCTTAACATTTTTACGCACAAAGGGACAACAGCGCATACTGTGCACTGCTCAAACGCATGTCGACGACTGACGAAACGCCCTAATGTGAACTCAGTTTTCATCGACCGATGGTTGGTCGCTACCGATCATCCGCGCGGATCATCCGTCCTTTGTGAAACGGGCCTAAGTCTTCAATATTCAATAATATTCTAGTTAGCGTACCTGGCGTAATCGAATCATAAATTTTGCCGGACAGTCTCACAAATTAAAGGCTAGCGCAAATTATTTCCGGAATTGTGTGACATTGTCACATGTTCTATAAGATATTGTTATATGGCAATATGTTTTACTCGGCTGGAATCAGAATAGCACTATTAGTCGACACTTTCTAAGTAGTTCTGTCTCATACTCACCTAAATCGTCAAGCGTTGTCTTCAATGCAAGTTCTAGGCCTCCCTTGTTATTTCTTTTCTTGGAATAACATATTTTGCTTCACACTGTTTTAGTGTAAGGTATTCTTGAATAATTGTTTGTTTCTTATTTTCTTTCCTTTCTTTGTTTCATTTCTCTAGTAACTGATATTTATTTCTTTAGGTAAATTTTTGGTGGGCATTTCTTTTCTATTTCCTTTTCTCGCCCTCCACTTTAGTTGTAGTATGTTTGGGGCTATTGGAAGTATTTTAAACTTTGATTTTGGAAATTGCTCGCGAAACTATTTCTTGTATTTATTATATTCTATTAATTTCTGAAAAACCTAGTTTACAAAATTCCATCCCGGAATATTGATGATTTAATAGAAAAAATAACACCAATAACAGTTTTTCTTAAAAAGCGTTCAAACAGTTATATTTTTATAATTAATAATAAAATTTTAATACTTTTTTCTGTCCGAAAATCTGTCAATTGTTTCTGTCAAAAATATACCTTCAAAAGTCATGGCTAACTCGATTTTTAATAAAAAAAATACCATGGCATATTTTGCATATTTTTACAAATACTAGATACGCGTATAACTTTTTAATGAAATAAGATATAAAAAAATATTTACAAAATTTCATCAGAAAACCGTACTCTTTTCAAATGTAAAGAGAAACAAGGTGCTGGGAAAAATGTATTTGATGACGACATAACCTATATTTCCAAAATCTTTTTGGCTCAAGAGCAAGCTTGAGTGGTCCTACAAGAAACCCACAAGTCCAATTTTTACTGGCTGTTTTTGTTTGCACCCTGTACCTCACTTGAGAGAATTCCCCATTCGAACAGTAAAATCAAGCCGAGTTGGTTAAGAGACCCTACACCTACATTTATGCAAAAGCCACTTGAAAATAGCGACACGTGTTTATTTCATTTGTTCCACGTGCAATACAAGCTTTTGTTCCCTCACAACCGAAGTTTTCTTTTATTTACTAATTTATATCCTGGCATTCATCGATGTCGACTTGAACGAAATCCCATTTGGAAAGTGGTATCACGTTTCCAAGAACGCTCAGATTTTTAAAGTGGATGAATATTGAAAGAAACGTGTACTCAAAAGAACTACGAATTCACCTGTTAAAGAAGAGATGATATGATAGGGATTTTTTTAGACATTTTGTTAGATAAAGTATTAATGCCACCTACCTAGGTATATTGAATTTTCAAATATATTTTATTAGGTTTCTTAAAAAATGTGGAATGTTTGAACTGTGTCTTCTATAGACATTTTTCGTTAAACATGTGTTTTATAGGCAACTTTCTGGTTGTCCGTTCCTAGAACCCTGCTTATATTTTTTATTAGACAAACTATATTTCTAATGAGAACAATAAGATAAAATATAAGTATAAAAGTGGGTGCTATTTTAAAACAACATATTATCGTGTCTGTAAGCACACTTGGCACTAAACTTTATTGTCGTGCGGAGTTCAAATAAAATTTCAATTGTAACAAATAAATTTAAGACAATTATAAAGCAAAACAGTCTACTGTGTTCTAGTGGTTGTAAAATCTATTATACAGGGTGAGTCACATCTAAAGGCAGAGCCGAAAACACAAGTTAGAACTCGCTAAAATAAGCACATACACTTAATAAACATTAGCTCAAAAACGCTTGGTTCTCCATATACAGCGTGTTGAAATTTTTCCAAAAATAACATATTTTTTAAATTCCTTTCGAGCCCATTTAGGAATTCCAACCAAATTTGGTACACATTATGCATTAGACGGTTGCCATTTTTTGCAATAATTTGACGCCGTTCAGATTACCAGCGGCGTAGATAGAAATAGTTACTGTAAATAATATTGTAAAAAATGTAGTACGGTCCTGTGCAAATCCAAAAATTTTGCCTTTTTTTGGATAGCCTATTCAATTTGGAACAAAAAGCGCCTTTTGGTATTTTTTTATTTCTGGTACAGTTTCTTCGTAATTTCCTTTTTTTTTAAACTAGTGCCAAGGTGATTAGGCTGGCATTTAAAATAAAATTATTTGTATCTACGCCGCTGCTCATCTGAACAGGGCCAAATTATTGCACAAAATGACAACCCATAATATGTATCAAATTTTGTTGGAATTCCTAAACGGGCTCGAAAGAAATTAAAAAAATATATATAATATGTTATTTTTGGAACAGTTTCAACACGCTGTATATGGAGAACCAAGCGTTTTTGAGCTAATGTTTATTAAGCATATGTGCTTATTTTAGCGAATTCTACCTTGTTTTTTCGGCTCTGCCTTTAGATGTGACTCACCCTGTATATTATATGTAGGCAACGCAAAGTAAACAGGATTTACAACAATTTTTTTTGGGTTAAAATGATATGCTTATATGCCGTTTTTTATTTAGGCGCATATATCTGTTCCAAATTTCAGTGTATCAAAATTAAACAATTTACATATACATGCAAATTGATAGGAACGATGCAATATTTGAATTTTTTTAAATAAACACCATGTAGTGACAAATGCATGGCTGCCTAGGCTTAAGGTAGCACGTACGAGTATAAAACAAATATAAAAATATCTTTAATTTCAAACAATTTATCTCCTTTAAATTTGCAAGTGTGTTTTAATATAATATTTTTTAATATTTTCTGTGTTTTAAAGATTCAGTTGAAATTTTTAACGGAGCTCTTTCTCAAATTTGATGCTTCGGATCTACGCGTCAGCGTCATCGGTTTTTGTGGATTTTGAAATCAAAACACATACATAATTTGTAATATGGTGTGTTGTGTATTTATGGGCTGTTCAATTACACAATATTGTAAAGAAAAATGCCTCTAAAGTTGTTATATCAGCTTTCAATGAATATGTCTGCACAGTTTTCTTACTTACTCAAAGATTTAGCAGATAAATTTTAAGTTTGGGTATTCTACTTACAGTTTTATACTTTTTTTGTAATTAATTTAGAGGCATTTTCCGTCATATCTTTGTTGGCCTGAGCCCCCCAGGGCCCCATTTTCCTTTAGATTCATTGTTTTCCCTGTAAAGCTTCCATAACTTTCTAGAACGTTTGCTAGAACCTTATGATTTGTGAACTATCATTGGCCAGGAATATTCTAGAGTATTCTCCAGTCTTCCTTTTGAGTATATAAGCCCTGGGAATTGGGCCTGGTGAAGTAAAAAGGTTAGAAAGCGATTTTATGCGAATTTTTGGAGCTGAGTGAATATTCTTGGACAGTGACAGTAATCTGACAAGTTTATTTGTGATTTTTGAAGGCTAAACAATAAAAGTGGTAACCAAGGCAACGAGTTTGGTCTGTGATTGTTGAGATACGGTACAATATAAAAGAGGCAAAATTTTCTGCTTTTTTCATACATCGCCCATCATATCGACCGTAACAATCGAGACATAAATAATAATTAAATTTAAATTTAAAAATATGAATCTTGCTGTTGGAGTTTTATATCGTGCACCAAACACTAACGCTCTTGACTTTACTGATTATCTTGATATAATGGTTTCTGTCGTAGTTCACACGAATTCACGATACCACTGATAGGTACTCTTTTCGATCCGATTTTCACATAAAATTAACTCCGGTGTGATTAATCCTAACGTTATTTCAGATCATCGTATTATGGTATTCAGTTCGTTTGAGTGATTTAACCTTTCGATACCTGAGGGGGGTACAACTGTACCCCAAACAGTTATTTTCCCTTGTTTTGTGGATTAGGGTTGTACTTTCGGCTAATCCCGTTGACTTATCTTTGTTCGTAATGGGTGCTAACATTATGTGTACATTGCGTCTTAATTTTATGTTTTGTGTTCCTAAAATTGAAGAAAATTATGCATGGGGTACGACTGTACCCCCCTCCGTCATCCATGTTCCATTGTTGAATTCTGGTAATATTGGGCAATATGACGAAAACATTGTGAATCACGTGTTCTTATTGAACCGCTATTGTTTTATTCTCTGAGCGTAAGCCAACGAGGGTGTTTATTGTTATTTTGTTTATTTCCAGTTTGCGTCGAAGTGTGTTTTTGTGTAGATGTGCAAATGTGCTGTTGGCTCCTGCCTGGACTTCATTCGTTGCTTTCCAAATCATTCCTATCTCTTTTTGATTTGGTTGATGTTGCACCGTACTGATGATTGCCAAATAGCATGAAACACGGGTATACGATTACTAGTATCTTTTTTGTTTTCTAACTTTGAGTGCTTATGCCCATTATCACTTTTTCTTGTATTTACATTTACACTCGCAATCTTATATGTTTGTTGTCATTGTATCTTGGGCTATGAAGATTTCCACGCAGGTCGCTTTAGCAGCCTCCGCGGCGATGTTAGTACAAGCCCCTAATTGGGGATGTGCTGACTGAAGCTGCAAATGTGCTGTTGGCTCCTGCCTGGACTTCATTTGTTGTTTCCCAAATCATTCCTATCTTTTTGATTTGGTTGATGTTACACTTTACTGATGATTGCCAAATAGCATGAAACACGTGTATGCGGTTACTAGTATCTTTTTTTATTTTCTAACTTTGAGTGATTATGCCCATTATCACTTTTTCTTGTGTTTATTATAAATATATATTTTTTTAGTATGTAATATCTAATATATTGCCTAATTTATCCTTTTTCACTTTACTGACCGGCTGTATGTGAATTTTTATAAATAATCTAACCGATAATTTGGGGTACATAATGTACCCCCTTAGTCAATGACGTTATTTTTCACCCTCCGGTATCGAAAGGTTAAGGAAAACAAAAGAAATATTTGCAACCCTTCACACTGTTCGAGGAGAGTCGCAGAACTTGAAAGACTTTAGAATGTTTTAACGCCAAAGTTAAACACAATCCCGCCCCAATTAGGAGACCCAGGGTTTATTAAGGACTTTTTTACCAGTAACTTGAACCCTAGATCACTCCAAGCTTGAAATCTAAAGCATATGCTCTTGACAATGAATCGTCAACCATTCTAAAATACTCTAGCCTCTTTCTTGACCCTGTAGTTAGGTACCAATATCATTAACTCTTGTTTGTAAACGAATGGTTTTTCTTAATTTTGAAAACTAGTCGTTGTAAATCCATTGCCGAAGATTTCTAATCCTAGATCATTGTCTGTCTTGGGGCCAATTAGTATGCTCTCAGTGCTTTCTAAAATAATGGAACGGTTCCATGTATATAGTAAAATTATGTATACTATATACGAAACTTTCCAATAATTGTCAAAATCTTTTCAAAAGCATGAAACAAAACAAGTTGCCTTTGGTAGTATCTCTATTCCTATATATCTTTGCATGTTAGAAAGAAGTACACTTCGTTCTCGTAATCTGTCAAAAGGCTACCCAAATTACAACTGTTAGAAATCCAGTGAGCCTTAGTTTATTAATGTTATTAGGTTGATAGTTTACTTACTTACACTCTATGTTTGTATCTGTAACGTAGGTAGTATATTATATTTAATTATGTACCTATTTCTGTGTGCCTACTAACTAATTTTATTTTGTTATAAAAATGTTTTTTTGGGGTTAAATGTAAGAATAGGTTATAGGTAAACTTCCCAACATGTCTTTCTTGTTATCTAGGCAAAATATTTAATATATTATTATAGTTACCCAATAATCTACAAACACACAAACCTTGTTTCTTCATCCAAAAATATATACGCCCACCCTTATGTAGGTACCTTTTTCGGATTAAGTATATCAACACTCAGCCTTCCCTAGAGGGTTTTACGGGTTAAACTCTTGCGTTTTATGGTTCATATAAAATGGTCGTAAATTTTAAAAATAAAGTGGAATTTTATTCCCAACTCAATATTTTAACTTTCTGCGGCCCTACGACTTATGTGTCAGTCCAAAAATGAAATAGGTACACTTCATTCAACGTTATTTGCATATCTACTATAAAATTGATGCTTTCCAACATAATATATGGCCTAACTTCTAACTAGTGTTTCTGATATGGATCTCTGATTTAACTTTACTGAGATGAGCAATAGGCATTAACAGCTGGGAGTAGAATTCAGGATTAGATCCTATCTGGTGTCTCTCTATCTTTGGAAGTTTAAACCAATCTTCTTGCGTGTGATTTTGTAGCTGAAGGGAAGGGAAGCTTCCAAAGAGTTTTTTAAGTTTTTGCATAAGGTGGAATTTTTCGAAAAATGTTTCATTGTTTAGTTTATTTTCAGAACGGAATTCTTTTATTGAAATTTTTGGTTGCTGGTGTGATGTTGGCCATGAACCTCTTGATGTCAATTCAGGAACGTTTAAATAGTGACAATCTGCTGCTGTTTCTATGATATTTACACTTGATTTTGTGGAACTGGTCGAGGTTTGGAGCAACTGTTCTTCTAGCTTAGAAATTTCTCTTTCCAAATTTTCCAATTCGGCCTTGTAAACTTTATTTCGAACTTCAAGCCTGTGGATTAATTCTCGGTGATCATTTACGATGAACCGTCTTGTATTATACTCCACTTTTAATCTAGAAATTAAAATATTTATATCGGAAAATTATTGGATTCTAATTTTCTTACCCCATACTCTGCATTATAGAATCTCCAGTATCTACCTTGCCATATACACATTTCATCTTCGACAGAAACAACAGAAGCAACGCAATGGTTGTGGCAACCAAAATGCTGATAGTCCTGGCCAAATAACTGACGACGAATTGTTCAGAGATGAGGGCAGATAGAGCTACGATGATGGCACAAAAAACGACACTGTATACACATATTCCTATGTACTGGGAATCATTTAATGCTGGTACTTTAATGTGGCGTGTCTTCCAGGCCATGTAGAGTCCCATGATTAAGATGATGCCCTTGTATCCGAAGAGGGCGATGTACCAGCCTAGAGTATTGCTAGACCTACAGGCTTCGACCTAAAAATATAAAATTACTTACTAATGGAAATATATGCTCAAAATTTTAGTTTTGGCACCTAGGGAAGAGCCACAAGCAGCACACCTAACCAAAATATGTCAAAAAAGTGTCGAAACATTACACATTGGCAGACACCACCGTGTCACATAGCAAAATAATGGGGAACTTGAATTTTTTTATTTCTTTAATATATTTGCCTATATGTATAGAAAGAGCACATACCTACTAAATGTCAGCCCTCAAATCGCAATATTTAATTTGCAATAAATAATTGAAGTTGTAACCGCAAGCTATTCAATTGAAACGACACGAAAAGCGCGGGAATGGTCGTGACGACACGCCGCTCGATCGATCGAAAGGCAATGACAGGAGTGACAGGTACACAGAATAATTAGAGAAAAATAAATAAGATCCGCCTAAAAGTCTAAATTTAACAAGCACCTCAGGCTACGACGGGATTAGTAATTCGTAGGTCCCGGGTTCAATCCCACACGAAGCTCTAGTTTTCTATTTTTTTATTATCACTGCATTCTACCTCTTATATTTATCACTGATTATCATTTTAGTAATAATTGGACAATGGTTATTATGAAGATTATTACTCACAATCTACTCCATGGTGTATTTAAATTCAAAGTACCTACTTACCTAATATGAAGTTGCTCGATGCGTAACCTCTTTTTGGCCTTTGAGAGAGTTTTAAGCCCCGAGGCAACGCGGGTGTTAAACAACCTTCTCCTCCAAAAAAGCGTGCTTACGCATATCGCAATGTAAATAACTATTTAATACAGCACACACTTTTCAAACGTTATCAACAATATCAAGACTGAGATAGACTGTAATAAGACGGATAGACAGCGATATGACGTTCTCCTTGCTCTTTCCAAATAAACATATTAGTTTATACAGGGTTAACTATCACTTAGTACAAAAAATTTTATGGCAGATAAAGAAAAATTAGACTTGCCAAAATAAATTTTCAAAAATTTTCTAACATTTGTCTTAAGCCTAAAAATTTTTTTTTCAAATTGTATTAAACCCCTCAAAAAACGCCGCCTATGGACGCCCGCGCGACGTGGCTTAAAATTTCGTCTATGTCAATGGTTGGCGTTGCCACGTCTATCAATTTATCCGAGGATTCACCACAAAATTTCGATTTCCTTTTAAAAACGAAAACGAAAAGTTTGGGTCTTGGGCGATTCGATCACGTAGCCAAGAGCAGTAGGTCACTCTCACCCGAATATCATTTGCTTCTAATGCTTGGACCTTTTGTACGTGATAAGGGTGAAGGCCGTTTTCCCGGTTTCCTCCATGCCTGTCAATAATTTTATTGGTACATTTTAAATTTTATGTAGGTATGTAGACGGCAGATGATGGGTCTCGGTAATTGTGGCGTGAGCCTTCGCCGATCAAGACCAGTGGCTTTGTCCCGCACCTTCGGGTGTGCTATCATTATAATACTCCATGATCAATTAATTGCTTCGGTAATTGATTGATTCCTTATATAGTATATGTAGGTATTAGGTGCAAGCAAAGACAATCCCATGAGATGGGATAGTCTTGGGTAGAAGTCAGTTTTATTGGTATTATTTTACTTGCCTTGTTCTGAGATATTCCCAATCTCCTTGAAGTAGCTGTAGTGCTTATGGAAGGTTGCTCTTCCTCCAAATCAAGCACTGCCTCGACATCGTCCATATTCATTTGCCCTCCAGGTCCACCTCTTCGAGCTTGCAAAACACCAGTGTTTCGCATACGTTGTACAACGTTCACGAACGTACGTGGGTTAGGTATATTTGCCCTATTAGGAAAACGAATACGGTATTCTGCAGCAGCTCGATGTGCACTTTCGTTGCATCTCCCGTACATTATAACCATGTCCGTTAACTCGACGTTCGAATACTCCGGCATTTTCAGAAAGACGCCGAACGATTTACCGCGAAAACCAAGACAAAACGACAAAACTGGGAAACAACACCAGGTTACATTCGCAAATGCTACTAGCGAAACTAATGTGAAGTGTTATTAGCGATGCGCGTCGAAGATTTAGAAGATTTTCAATAAGATTGCTTATGAAAATTATTTTTTTGAAGACGCAATCAACTAATCTAACATTGACATCGATATCGCCCAAATATTCCTTGGTAGGAGGACAACAACTGCCCGACGAGTTGTCCAAGTATTTTCAACGACTCGACCCGGATGATACGTCGCTTAATTCATAGCGCCACGGGTGTAGCCAGGATTTAGTTTTGGGGGGGGGGGGGTTTAGTTTGAGAAGTAAATAAAACAACAAAAATATACTTATATGAAATTTAATATCTATATATCCATCCAAAAAACTACGACATATATTTATAAAGTTCTTAACTTTAAATGAAATGGATAAATTAATTTCGTTCCTCTGCGCTAAATCTAAAACCATTAAAGAAGAAATCTTCGGCTTTTTCTTTTAAATATATCTACTACTTCATCTGCATGAATTTCTGTTCCATAGTGAATGTTCATTAGAGCCAAACCATTAAGTCTGTTTTGACTTGTAGTATTTCGTAAATAGTTTTTCAGTCTCCTTAGGCTCGAGAAAGACCTCTCTGGGGTAGCAGTGGATACAGGAATGGTAGCCAAGATTTGTATTAATGTGTAAATATTAGGATAAAGGTTTTTATCGCACATATCTAGGCATTCCAAACTAGATTTCGGGGTAGGCAGTCTTCTTATCAGCATGCAAGGTAGCTGAAGCTTTGATAGCTAAATCCAAATTTGTTTCTTTATTAGAAACCCCTTGACCTTGACTACACCATTTTTTCCAGTAGTCCATACCTTTAGGTTTACCACCCTTCCTTTTTTTCCCCTCCATTTTTCGACAGTAATAATGATTCACGTCTCTATCCTTAACAAGGATAGATAATATTAGGTAATATTATCTATCCTTAACAAGGATAGATAATATTAGGTAATATTTTGCTTATTTCGGGGGGGGGGGGGGGTTTGAACCCCCGAAACCCCCCCCTTGGCTACGCCCGTGCATAGCGCCGAGGCTTTAGGAGAGGTTATATGGTGGACAAGAATTCATCAGAGGAGCTGCGGAGGTATTAAGGGAGACGACTTGTGGTGTCACGCGGTACTCCGCGAGACTATTAGGGACCGGTCCGGATACGAGCTAAGGTAAGGGGAATCTAATAGCGCTGCATCTGTACAGATTAAAATCGATTGTTATTTATGTATTTTTTAAATTTGTTTGACTAAAAAGGTATTTTCACCCTTCCTAAATCAACGGCAACACCGCGGAAAATCACTTCCAACTGACAGTACGTTCCGAAGCCATATTGCATGACGTCATTAGAGGCGGAGATTTACAGAGATTATAGGGGTTTTTACGTAAACAAAATCTAAAAATATTTTTCTGTTTTCTTAAGCCACCCTACGCACGTGGTAAATTTTGTTGTACTAAGTCATATTTAACCCTGTATATGGTGCTGCCGCCCACCAGAGGCGCCACCACCAACGAACTGCTTGACGTCACAACCAAGGGCGGCGCGTTTCAAGAATGATTTGAATTATGCAGTTTTGAATTGCTTACATTTATTACATAAAAATGAAAAATGAGTGTTTTTGTGAACTGTGGTTCATTTAATGGTAATAAATTACGTTTGTGTGTAATATTCTTCAAATTTAATTTTTGCGCAAATTTAAATATAGGTATGCCCGTTTCCATCTCGCGTATTTTAAACTACCTAGTTATAGCTTCGATTCCTTCCTGAGGTTATTTGTTCGGCAGAACTGACTATTTGCTCGAATTTGGTATACCTAGTGCACAAATTAAATTAAGCCACTGGACCAAAAGCAGGAAAGTGTTGGGCTTAATTTCGGCGTTTCACTATTACCGATAAATCTGAAATACATGAACGACAATCAACATTCGAAAATTGTTTAACAAGTGTTTTTGGCATAATACGGTAGGCTGATCAGTAAAGTGCGTGGAGATATCTATACCTACTACACGGTGTCACGAATTGTATAGGTACGCCAGGTGATAGAACTTTTCAAAATAGGAAAAAAGTTCCTTAAACATGGGTCGGAAAATGCTTTGTTTTCGAGATTCAAAGTGTTCAAGTTTTCAAAAAATTTCGTTAACTTTTTATTTTTCAAACAGTTACCGCGTTTTAGCTATTTAATCCACTTAATTCTTTATTTTTGAAAATAAGTTAAACGAAATAGTGACCAAACTAACAATTTTTCAATATAAAGCACATGTATCTTAAATAATTGTTTTTGTGTAATTTAAATTGAAATCGGTAACCTCTACGCCAGGAACGATATGTTTCAGTAATCTACGTTTATTAGTGTTAAATTGAAATAATTGAAGAATAACCGCAAAACTTGCTGGAAGCAAGTTTAGTTCAAAAGTGATACCATATTTCGAGTGGTAGGTATCCTCTAAGAAATTACTATAACCCGAATTTTCATCTCAAACAACACCAAAATTTTTCCAACTTAAACATTCTATAGTCGAACAAGTTGGTAGGTTTAGGTAAAAGGCATGTTAAATAATATCCTTATATATTGGTCTCCAGAATTTCCCGTTATGGAATGTCAATATTTTATAGGGACCCTTCTATGTGCCAGCGATTTTATTAAATATTGCTTCTTTCTTACTGAATTTTTTTGGAATAACAAGAGCTGAAATTGCGTATATCAAAATTTGCATTATTTTTATGCTATAGCCGAAACCAGCTCTTTTTGCAGGTGGAAACTGTGTTGCATTTGGACTTTATGCTTGCGTTCTTGTTGCATAAATCAGAATGCAATGTGCATTTGATTACTAAACATGTAGGTATAAGGTATAAACTCCTGGACAAAATTAACGCGACACTCATATTTTTCTGGGTATTTTTATATTTTTCTATTTTTTTCTCGACAAGTAGGCCATGGACCTTGTTTGACAGTGACAGTTGCTATTTAAGCTAACTAAAGCATCACATAATCTTGTTTTAACAGTAATTTGTATTAGACCTCGTTTTAGACTAAAGCTCTGTTACAATTTTCTTAAAAAGTGCTGATTAACGCAAAGTGTCTGTGAAAAGCACGCTTTCGATTGTGATTGTTTTTATCACATACATGTTGGGAAGTTCATTTGAGAGTAAATCGAGCAAGGAAAATGAACCGCCAAAGAAATTTGTCAATGGAGGATGCAGTGCGAGCATCGACTCTCCTGGATGAAGGATATTCAATTATATAATATATAACATATTATGTTGCTGGTTTGTTAGAAAGCCATCATTCCAGCATCTGTCGCATGGTGAGACGACAAAATGAGACGGGCTCGTGCCATCGAAGACCAGGGTAAGGGCGAAAACGTTGCACTAATCAAACTGAGGATCGTTTTTTGAGACAGGAGAGTCACCATTAATCTGCTAAACAGTGAATTAGCAGATGTTCGAAATATCGCTACATTGTCTCGAACGGTTAGAAGATGTTTACATGAAGCAGGATTAAGCAACAGAAGACCGGCCAAAAAACCATTGCTTACCAGAGAACACAAAGTTCAGAGATTGAATTTTGCAGAATACATCAGAATTATACCATCAACGATTGGAAACAAGTTGTGTTCTCCGATGAAACTAATGTTAGCCTAAAAGCTCCAGATGGACGTGAGCGTGTCAGCTGCAATATATCTCCTAAAGTACCTTTTGGTGGTGGCTCTAAAGTGTTTTGGGGAGGAATTTGCTTCTATGCTCGTACGGAGTTGGTCCCTATACGTAGGAGATCTATGAATGCCCAATATTACTTATACAGCATTATTGCCGAACATGTAATTCCTTTTGCTTGGTTCGTAGGACCAAATTTTTTATTCATGCAGGACAACGTTCGTCCCCGTGTCGCTAGACAGGTTATTGGCTACCTAAATGATGTTAGTATCCCTTTATTACAGTGGCCACCTAACAGTCCTGACATGAATCCTATAGAGCATCTATGGGACTATCTCAAATAAAATATTCGAAATCGTAGACCCCCCTGTTGCTAATCACAAGCCAACTCATAGAGGTCGCTATTGAAAAATGGGAGAGTATTCCGCAGGCTTTTGTTGATCATTTGATATCAAGCATGCCTCGACGCATAAATGCAATAATAAGAAGTAGAGGAGGGCCTACACGGCATTAGGGTCTACCCAGATGCATTTATTCTGTTTTGCTGATTTTTTCTTTTTTAATTTGGAATTATGCAAGCTTATTTATGCATTTTCAGCAAAAACACATTTTTAATGAAACATTAAGGCAAATGAAGATCATGTTAAGGGCATGTTTGACTAATTTGTAGGTGTTCATTATCATTTCAATGTAACTTAGTTTCATTTTGTGTTTTTATTTTAAATATTTAGATAAATTAAAGTGCTGCGTTATAATTTTGTCCACGAGAGAACATACACCGCTGATTTAATGGAAAGATTACACGCATACTCATTCCAGTGCCGACCTGCGCTTGAAAATTTAAATCCCATCAAAAACGGGTGGAAAGCCAGGGAGTGATTAGAATCCGATAGCTCTATTAAATGACGCCATTTAATTTGGATGAGCCGGGACAAAATCGTTCGTCGCAGGGAGTTATTGTCCAATTCGCCGCAAATATTTGTTTTGTCCGATATAGGGGTTTCTCTGTCAGCCCAAATACCCGCAAGAACGGGCGGAAGGTAATGAGGTTGTTGTTTTTTTATTACAAATCATTTCGGGACCGAAAAAGTTTCCCGCGGGGCTCATTTTCAAGGTCCACAAGTCTGATTAAAAAAACAGAGCGGAGAAAATACAGAAGCGAAGCTTCGATACAATATTCAGATAGATGGAATATTTATATATATTTTAACCCGTTAACGATGAGTTCATTTTTGTTCAAAATTCATATTGAAGGAATTAGGTCTTTACATACTTTCCACTAATTCCACTCAATAGTATGTTATGCTGTGCTTACCTGTGGTTGGTACACAACTCCTCTATTTGTTGAGCTGATTATCAACGACAAATTTTGCAAATGCCTCTCCATAGGATCCATAAATACCCAGAGTGCCGATATCATGCCATCTATGAGCAAAGGTATCAAAATGAGAGCTATCAGTTGTTTGTCCATTAGCAGTTTGTCTTTTACCAAACTAGGAACATTGTAAGCGAACAGACGGTGTACTCTGTAGGTTTTTGCTAGCATTGAACCAAACGCTAGGGAGAAGCCCGCCGATAGAAGGTAGACTCTTATCTGAAAAAAAAAAAATAAATTAAAATATTAAAATTAAGCCCCTGAAAATCATGAAAAGAAATGAGACAGGGATTTATTTGAATAAAATATCTTTAAGCTCAAATCGCTGAGGCAGGAGAAAAAAAAATTGCCCCATTGACTTTGTGAATCAACTGTATATGGATAGATGATACTTAAAATTAAATCTCTAAAACGAATACATTCATCGCAGATATTTGGTACCTACTCCAAATTCTAAATTTGTTGATGGTAATTTGGTCATTTTATTCCAAATTAATTATTCTTTTTTGCTTCCTGCCAAATATTAAATTATCGATACAAAACCTCAAGTTCGGGCTATTATTTTTTTTATAAAGCACTTAAAAATTAATACCGGTAGTAACATTTAGTATCTACACTATAATAAAGCCAAACCGCGCCAGCCCCTAAAAACCTTTTATGTCAGATTAGAAAGGATTTTCGTGTTCATTTCGGGCGGCTGAGTTGTTTTAGCAATTTAGCTACAACGCTATGCTTCTCAAAAGCTGGGTCGCACCTTAAAATTAGGCCAGAAATGAATTGCCAAACTTGGCCATGAAAGAAGATAATTGCTTATCTGTGCACCCATTTCCGCTAGTGGACAATATCTATTTAATTTTCATAGTCAGGCTTTCATTGTATTTTATATTGACCTGCTAAGAAGAGGAACAAAAAATGATGAGAAGATTGAACATTGGTCCCATTGGCTTGTTTTTTAGGGTATTTACATGCTGATATGAAAACATGATAGCTGAATTTCATGGAAGTATAAAGATACGAAGTAGTAAACAATATAGTCCGATGTAAATGTCCTGTGGAGTGCGTAGAGTAATAAGAATGAAAACAGACTTTCTAGGGCTCGTAAAAATTGCACCTTTTCATAAAATAAAATATAAAAATTTTGACTGTATTCAATGTTATTATTTGCATCTTCGACTTACTAGTTCTAGGTGCATTTATTAGAATCTATGAGGAAAATTGAAGTAAAGTAATACTTTTGTTTTATGGTGAAAATTAAAAATATAATATATTCATAGGCGTCCAGAGTGAAATTATTTTAAAAATTGTTTCAACAAATAATCAGTTGTCATTTGGCAAAAGCCAAAACTGAATATAAGTTGCCTATATTTGACACAGCGTAATTCTAATAAAAAAAAAACAATTTTGGCAGTAGTTGTCACTAAAGAATATAAGAGTAAAATTTACCAATTTGAGCAAAATACAAGAAGTGGGGCATTTATTTCTGAAACACCCTGTTAAAGTGTCACCAATGCAATTCGAATAATATGGTAATGTTTTTGACACGGTCAGTAGTTTTTGCTTAAAAAGTGATTCCAAATAAGATGCCAAAAACGGGTTGTTTCCCTTAGCTGTCCAAATTACCATTTGTTTGCAAAAACGCCAACACACGGATTTTTTTCTCCATACTTGGAGTAATGCTAAATAAAAAAGGTTTTTTTAATTTTTCTCATTTTTTCCGACTAAACTTATTTGCTTATTTGTAATTGTCTCATTTCGTAAATTCATTGTCCACAAGGGTTTTTGTCACTAACAGTTGTTAATTTTATTTGTAGAAAAAACAAAATGAACAAACAAAAGCTTGGTAAACTAAAAAGTATCTTTGGCAGTCCTTTTTTGATAGAAGATATAGTTTTTTTATAAAAAGTAAACTAAAAATCCTTGCGTAAAAGATGTTGACATTGACAGATAAATTAATATGAAAAGAAAGATAAGTTGATTTGAAAGTTACATAGGTATACAGGGTGTTCCGAATCAACATGTAGATATTTTAAGAGATGGTTATTTTGAGGCGCTTTTATATGAAAAAAACTTTATACATGGTCATTTAAGTGTGCAACATATGGGATTTTTTTTTATTAATTGCACAACGAAAATATAAATATACCCGAAAGTTGGTGCATGTTCGATAATCATATTAGGCGCACTTAGAGTGGTCGCAAGTCAAACAGCATACAGGGCACGTCAAAAAATATAAGAATTGCACAAGAATAAAGTACCCTTACTTCAGAAAATTCAGCAAAATGTTATTAAGAAAAGTTGTCTAGAATTAAAAGATGTACCTAAATAAGAAAACAAGGCCTCCTAACAAAAAATATCTTTTTTTGAAAAACAATAATTTCCTCAAAAAAAGTTTGTTTTAATATTCACCCTAAACAATCTCATAAATCAATCAAAATTAAATCAATTCCGCACAACTTTGTTCAAATTCAAGCATATTTGTAAAATTAACTTAGATCTTTAATTTTTTAGGGAATCACAAACTTCATGTTTGTTGCAATGATGTTAAACGAAACTTTAAAATTTCGCAAAAATTCTTCCGAACAAGGTAAAACATTAGTAATTATAATGTGTATATTAAAAAACTCTTATTTAAGGTACAAAATTTTTATTTTAAATGTTTATTAAGAAACTGCGGCTATTAATGACGAAAAAATGTTTTTTCTTAGGAGGCTATGTTTTGGTATTTATTCACAGCTTTTAATTCTAAACAACTTTTCTTAATAACCTTTTGCTAAATTTGTTGAAATAAGGGTACTTTACTCTTGTGCCATTTTTATATTTTTTACCTACCCTGTATGCTGTTTAACTTGCAACCATTTTAAATGCACCTACTATGATTATTGAACATGCATCAACTTTCGGCAATGTCTGTATTTTGGTTATGCAATTCATAAAAAAAAGTCCCATACAGGGTGTCCAACTTTATAACTGTACAAATCCGTAAAATCTTCATTTTTGGAGACAAAAGCCTAAACTTTTTTTGTTTGAAAGGCCTTCAAAAGCCGCTTCTTTTGACCTTCCTGCTATTTTCAAAATGCAAATCCAGAGCCGGCTCCGATTTTTTTATACCCCCGATTTTCACGAAAACTATTTAGCGATTTTTTTATTTAAAATCTGACCCCACCTCGTTAATCAGAACACCCCAAAACCCCTATATACTAAATTTGAATAAAAAAATATACAGGGAGTTCCATTCTGCAGGGTGTCAAAGTTGAGCAAACTAGGAACTTTAAAGACATCTGCCAAGTCAAGTGTGCCATGGAATCCCCTCAAAACAGATGAATGGTCAATAGAACCACTCAAGGTGTTGGTGGGCCAAGGTCCAATACAAAATATACAGAGTATTCTTATCTGTGCCATCTCAAATTAATGAATTTTTGAGACTTTATACGGGTTAAAAATCGTGTATATCAAAACCGCTCCACACACTATAAACGAACTAAATCTAAAAAATACAGAAGCCTGTCAGTCAGTAAGTCCATATCAGATAAGGTGGCTGGTGTGCCACAACAGGAAACGCACAGAAAATGTATCATTTTAGACAGTGACTTTGTTTAGAAAGGTCCAATAATTTAAATTGTTTTTATTTGTTAGTTGGCATTTTGTAAAGAAATAAATTACTTTTGTGTTTATCAATATTTTTTAAATGATTCCAGAGTACTCTTGATCCGTATAAGTTGCATAAAATTTCAGAATTTTGAGATGGCTGGGAAAGAAATACCCTGTATATTTTTGTAGTAAATCTTTTCACATCAACATTTTAAGTGGTCCTGTTAACCATTCGACTGTTTTGAAGGGATTCCTTGGCACACTTGACTCGCCAGATGTCTTTAAAATTCCTATTTTGCTCAATTTTGACACTCTACAGAATATAACTCCCTTTATATTTTTTGTTCGAATTTGGTATGTAGGGGTTTTGGGGTGTTCTGATTAACGCTATGGGGTCAGATTTTAAATAAAGAAATCGCTAAATGGTTTTCGTGAAAATCGGGGGTATAAAAAAATCGCAGCCGGCCCTGGATTTGCATTTTGAGAACGGAAGGAAAGTCAAAAGACGCGATTTTTGAAGGCCTTTCAAACAAAAAAAGTTTAGGCGATTATCTCCAAAAATGAAGATTTTACTGATTTGTACAGTTTTAAAGTTCTGTTGCACACTTAAATGACCACACTGTACTACATATAAACTTGTGACCAAAATGCTTAGTTCTCGATGTGCAGGACGTTAGAAGTTAAATTCAAATTATTGTCTTCTTATAATAATTTCGAAATACGTTTAAGGATACTGAAATGAAGTTTGAATGACTTGAAATTTTATTTAAAACACAACGAAATGACAAATCAATGTCACAGCCTACTAAATTTGATTAAAATAAACCAGATAAAAAAATATGACATGCAATACATGTTGCAGCGCCATGAAACTATAATCTATTTTTGTGTAGATAACTGAGAAATTCAAAATGTTGTTATCAAATATTAAAAAAAGTCAGGCAAAAACATGTGACTGTGACATGTCCCTCATCATTGTTGGCTTTTTTAACCGACTTCAAAAAAGGAGGAGGTTATTAATTCGGTTGTATGTTTTTTTAACAGATTTAAAAAAAGGAGGAGGTTATCAATTCGGTTCTATGTTTTTTATGTTTGTTACCTCAGAACTCCGTCATTTATAAAGCGATTTAAACAATTCTTTTTTTATTTTAAAGGGAATACCTACAGAATGGCCCCATTTAAATTTGAAGAAAAAATTCCACCCCTAAGGGTGGACAAATAGATGATAAACTTTCATATTGAACCGATTTCTTTGATTCTTTTTTTTTATTAGAAAGGGGGGGTACCTTAGAGGTTGTCCCATTTAAATTTAAAGAAAAAATCCAGCCCTAAGGGTAGATAAATAGGGGATGAAAGTTCATATTGGACCGATTTGGATGATTCTTATTTTATTAGAAAGGGGTTACCTTAGGGGTGGTCACATTTAAATTTGAAGAGAAAAATTCCAATCCTGAGGGTGGACAAATAGGGGATGGAATTTAATATCGGACCGATTTCGATAATTCTTAATAATTCACTAAAAAATAAGAAATAAAAAATTTTAACAAAAAAATTAAAACCGACTTCAAAAATTTGCCCGTATGCACACTCCACTAAAAATTAAAAAAAAATTAACAAAAAATAACACCGCCTTCACAAATTTGCCCGTATGCACATTTCAACTAAAATTTTAGAAATATTTTTCTCTTTCTACATTGAGTTATCTTTGGAGTCGGTGACAGTAAGTTATAATGTATGTAGGATATGATGTATTCATATCTAGATTTAAATTCCTTGCCTTGACTGTTACCAAATCCAAAAGTAACTCAATTTAGAAAGGTGTCATTTTTTGTTATTTTTTATTTAAGTTTTAGTGGAGGCAAATTTCTGAAGTCGGTTTTAATTTTTTGTTAAAATTTTTTTATACTCTAATTTTGCATTGTAAGGCATAACAAGTTTTGTACATTTTCAGTGGCGGGGCGTTTTTTGGGACCCTTTCAAACTGTTAAGGGCGTCCGGCAACGAAATTTCTAGAAAATTTTTGTCGGACAAGGTTACCACTTTAATTTCATTACTTTTATTAAACGATCCTGAAAAATCAGCTGTGAAATTGTATGACGTCATAACTTTTCCAGGAGTGGTCATTTCATTCACATGAAGTTTTCTTCATAAAATCGCCTCAGCAACAACCTCTCATAAGATTTACATATTGATTTGGAACACCATATATAATACATTTTTGTAGTGATCATTGTAATGGAGGCATGCAGACGGAATTCTTACCGTGCAAAGCTCCTTGAAATAGTTCACTCTGACTGGTCCATTATTGAAGGCAAACAAAATTACAGAAACGTAAACGAATATACAGCCAAAGACGGCGACATTATTCAACAATAATTTCCTCAAAAAAAGTTTGTTTTAATATTCACCCTAAACAATCTCATAAATCAATCAAAATTAAATCAATTCCGCACAACTTTGTTCAAATTCAAGCATATTTGTAAAATTAACTTAGATCTTTAATTTTTTAGGGAATCACAAACTTCATGTTTGTTGCAATGATGTTAAACGAAACTTTAAAATTTCGCAAAAATTCTTCCGAACAAGGTAAAACATTAGTAATTATAATGTGTATATTAAAAAACTCTTATTTAAGGTACAAAATTTTTATTTTAAATGATTATTAAGAAACTGCGGCTATTAATGACGAAAAAATGTTTTTTCTTAGGAGGCTATGTTTTGGTATTTAGGCACAGCTTTTAATTCTAAACAACTTTTCTTAATAACCTTTTGCTAAATTTGTTGAAATAAGGGTACTTTACTCTTGTGCCATTTTTATATTTTTTACCTACCCTGTATGCTGTTTAACTTGCAACCATTTTAAATGCACCTACTATGATTATTGAACATGCATCAACTTTCGGCAATGTCTGTATTTTGGTTATGCAATTCATAAAAAAAAGTCCCATACAGGGTGTCCAACTTTATAACTGTACAAATCCGTAAAATCTTCATTTTTGGAGACAAAAGCCTAAACTTTTTTTGTTTGAAAGGCCTTCAAAAGCCGCTTCTTTTGACCTTCCTGCTATTTTCAAAATGCAAATCCAGAGCCGGCTCCGATTTTTTTATACCCCCGATTTTCACGAAAACTATTTAGCGATTTTTTTATTTAAAATCTGACCCCACCTCGTTAATCAGAACACCCCAAAACCCCTATATACTAAATTTGAATAAAAAAATATACAGGGAGTTCCATTCTGCAGGGTGTCAAAGTTGAGCAAACTAGGAACTTTAAAGACATCTGCCAAGTCAAGTGTGCCATGGAATCCCCTCAAAACAGATGAATGGTCAATAGAACCACTCAAGGTGTTGGTGGGCCAAGGTCCAATACAAAATATACAGAGTATTCTTATCTGTGCCATCTCAAATTAATGAATTTTTGAGACTTTATACGGGTTAAAAATCGTGTATATCAAAACCGCTCCACACACTATAAACGAACTAAATCTAAAAAATACAGAAGCCTGTCAGTCAGTAAGTCCATATCAGATAAGGTGGCTGGTGTGCCACAACAGGAAACGCACAGAAAATGTATCATTTTAGACAGTGACTTTGTTTAGAAAGGTCCAATAATTTAAATTGTTTTTATTTGTTAGTTGGCATTTTGTAAAGAAATAAATTACTTTTGTGTTTATCAATATTTTTTAAATGATTCCAGAGTACTCTTGATCCGTATAAGTTGCATAAAATTTCAGAATTTTGAGATGGCTGGGAAAGAAATACCCTGTATATTTTTGTAGTAAATCTTTTCACATCAACATTTTAAGTGGTCCTGTTAACCATTCGACTGTTTTGAAGGGATTCCTTGGCACACTTGACTCGCCAGATGTCTTTAAAATTCCTATTTTGCTCAATTTTGACACTCTACAGAATATAACTCCCTGTATATTTTTTGTTCGAATTTGGTATGTAGGGGTTTTGGGGTGTTCTGATTAACGCTATGGGGTCAGATTTTAAATAAAGAAATCGCTAAATGGTTTTCGTGAAAATCGGGGGTATAAAAAAATCGCAGCCGGCCCTGGATTTGCATTTTGAGAACGGAAGGAAAGTCAAAAGACGCGATTTTTGAAGGCCTTTCAAACAAAAAAAGTTTAGGCGATTATCTCCAAAAATGAAGATTTTACTGATTTGTACAGTTTTAAAGTTCTGTTGCACACTTAAATGACCACACTGTACTACATATAAACTTGTGACCAAATTGCTTAGTTCTCGATGTGCAGGACGTTAGAAGTTAAATTCAAATTATTGTCTTCTTATAATAATTTCGAAATATGTTTAAGGATACTGAAATGAAGTTTGAATGACTTGAAATTTTATTTAAAACACAACGAAATGACAAATCAATGTCACAGCCTACTAAATTTGATTAAAATAAACCAGATAAAAAAATATGACATGCAATACATGTTGCAGCGCCATGAAACTATAATCTATTTTTGTGTAGATAACTGAGAAATTCAAAATGTTGTTATCAAATATTAAAAAAAGTCAGGCAAAAACATGTGACTGTGACATGTCCCTCATCATTGTTGGCTTTTTTAACCGACTTCAAAAAAGGAGGAGGTTATTAATTCGGTTGTATGTTTTTTTAACAGATTTAAAAAAAGGAGGAGGTTATCAATTCGGTTCTATGTTTTTTATGTTTGTTACCTCAGAACTCCGTCATTTATAAAGCGATTTAAACAATTCTTTTTTTATTTTAAAGGGAATACCTACAGAATGGCCCCATTTAAATTTGAAGAAAAAATTCCACCCCTAAGGGTGGACAAATAGATGATAAACTTTCATATTGAACCGATTTCTTTGATTCTTTTTTTTTATTAGAAAGGGGGGGTACCTTAGAGGTTGTCCCATTTATATTTAAAGAACAAATCCAGCCCTAAGGGTAGATAAATAGGGGATGAAAGTTCATATTGGACCGATTTGGATGATTCTTATTTTATTAGAAAGGGGTTACCTTAGGGGTGGTCACATTTAAATTTGAAGAGAAAAATTCCAATCCTGAGGGTGGACAAATAGGGGATGGAATTTAATATCGGACCGATTTCGATAATTCTTAATAATTCACTAAAAAATAAGAAATAAAAAATTTTAACAAAAAAATTAAAACCGACTTCAAAAATTTGCCCGTATGCACACTCCACTAAAAATTAAAAAAAAATTAACAAAAAATAACACCGCCTTCACAAATTTGCCCGTATGCACATTTCAACTAAAATTTTAGAAATATTTTTCTCTTTCTACATTGAGTTATCTTTGGAGTCGGTGACAGTAAGTTATAATGTATGTAGGATATGATGTATTCATATCTAGATTTAAATTCCTTGCCTTGACTGTTACCAAATCCAAAAGTAACTCAATTTAGAAAGGTGTCATTTTTTGTTATTTTTTATTTAAGTTTTAGTGGAGGCAAATTTCTGAAGTCGGTTTTAATTTTTTGTTAAAATTTTTTTATACTCTAATTTTGCATTGTAAGGCATAACAAGTTTTGTACATTTTCAGTGGCGGGGCGTTTTTTGGGACCCTTTCAAACTGTTAAGGGCGTCCGGCAACGAAATTTCTAGAAAATTTTTGTCGGACAAGGTTACCACTTTAATTTCATTACTTTTATTAAACGATCCTGAAAAATCAGCTGTGAAATTGTATGACGTCATAACTTTTCCAGGAGTGGTCATTTCATTCACATGAAGTTTTCTTCATAAAATCGCCTCAGCAACAACCTCTCATAAGATTTACATATTGATTTGGAACACCATATATAATACATTTTTGTAGTGATCATTGTAATGGAGGCATGCAGACGGAATTCTTACCGTGCAAAGCTCCTTGAAATAGTTCACTCTGACTGGTCCATTATTGAAGGCAAACAAAATTACAGAAACGTAAACGAATATACAGCCAAAGACGGCGACATTATTCAATTTAGGGCTTGATATTTTAACGGTTCTCATCCTTCTGAAGCGCAAGTTGAAATAGAGAAACAACACGGAGGCGCTTATCCCCATAGCTGAGACCACGACGACCACGTAGAAAATCGTGTGGGGAATAGTGATGAGATCTATTTTGAGGATTCTCTGGGCTATGGGGACCTGTCCGTCCCCCCATGAGATTTTGTGGCACGTGTGGCAGTCGAAGTTAAGAGTGTCTTCGATGGAGTCGAACACTGCAATGTCGACGAGCTTCTCTTCTAGAAAATGGAAATTTTACTCGTATCTATGGCATTAGCATAACGCATATATTTTACCCTGCAGTTGACGGATTACCGAGTTTCCAACTCTGTCGGCGCCGCTGAACTTTACCGGCCCCTAAAATGAAGAATAATAGTTACTAGTGATATAAGGGGCACTTTACTGGATGAGAGGGAGCAGCTGACGGGGTCTAGGCTGCACGTGTTATACATATATAACGGATTTACTCATCAACATCATCGCTGTTTGAGCCTCGGACATCGAATTGAACGAAATTTTTCCTAAATTGGATTATAATCCTACGTCTTGTTGAGGGTAGAAATGTTTTCTTTACGAATTCTGAAATGTCTTCTTGAGAAACTGTAACACAGATAATATTTTCTGTAGTTTGGGGTGGCATAAAACTTCAGTATTCTTTTGGCTGCTACCTAATACAAATATCAGCGTTTTTCAAATCATACCGACCTGCATTTTACGGTTTGGTGAGTCTTAACTAGGAAATTTTATTTTTGCATAATCTTTTTTTAATTCGGTCAATCTAATATGGAAGGTTTGGTCTGGAAAATAGTTGAGAGAATGTTCAGGCATCGGATATTTTCATATACAGGGTGAGTCACATCTAAAGGCAGAGCCGAAAACACAAGGTAGAACTCGCTAAAATAAGCACATATGCTTGATAAACATTAGCTTAAAAATGTTTGGTTCCCCAGATACAGCGTGTTGAAATTTTTCCAAAAATAATATATTCTTTTAATTTCTTTCGAGCCTACTTAGGAATTCCAACCAAATTTGGTACACACTATGCATTGGAGGCTTGCCATTTTGTGCAATAATTTGACCCCGTTTAGATGACCAGCGGCGTAGATACAAATAGTTATTGTAAATAATTGTAAAAAAATATTAGTTCGGTTCTGTGCAAAACCAAAAATGATGCTTTTTTTGGGATAGCCCATTCAATTTGGAACAAAAAGCGCCTCTTTTTTTTTATATCTGGAACAGTTTCTTTTTAATTTCGGATTTTTTAAACTAGTGCCAAGACGATTATGCTGGCTTTTAAAATAAAATTGTTTGTATCTACGCCCCTGGTCATCTGAACAGAGCCAAATTATTGCACAAAATGACAACCCTTAATATGTACCAAATTTGATTGGAATTCCTAAACAGCTTCGAAAGAAATTAAAAAAACATAGGTATGTTATTTTTGAAAAAGTTTCAACACGTTGGAGAAACAAGGGGTTTTGAGTTAATGTTTATTAAGTATATACAGTGTGTCCCACTTAAGGACTGACCACCCCTGTAAAATTTTTATTTATAGCTCGATTTTCATAAACTTTTTTTTTGTTGGATAGAGCTTCAAAAATGGCATCAAATACATAATTCAGGTGCCTCGTGCGTTAAAGTCATGGCCCACTGAGACGGTGTTTTAGTGCTGAAATTTCGAGAAGTACTATTAGGGATTTTTTTAGAGGAAAATTAATGCCAGATTCTTATTCAGCGTTGTTCGAAATCCAAATGTACCAATTACAGTTACCATAGCTCTACAGGGTGTTTCAAAATTTTTAGTGCCCCACTTAATTAGTGTACCCTATAAAATTTTTATTTTTAGCTCGATTTCCATAAACTTTTTTTTGTTGGATAGAACTTCAAAAATGGCACTAAATGCATAATTCAGGTATCTTGTGCCTTAAATTCATAGCCCACTGAGACGGTGTTTTAGTGCTGAAATTTCGAAAAGTACTATTAGGGATTTTTTAGAGGAAAATCAATGCAGGATTCTTATTCAGCGTTGTTCGAAACCCAAATGTACCAATCTGCATTACCATAGCTCTACAGGGTGTTTCAAAATTTTTAGTGCCCCACTTAATTAGTGTACCCCTGTAAAATTTTTATTTTTAGCTCGATTTCATAAACTTTTTTTTTGTTGAATAGAGCTTCAATAATGGCATTAAATGCATAATTCAGGTGCCTCGTGCGTTACATTCATGGCCCACTGAGACGAAGTTTTGTGTGAAATTTGTGCCGAAATTTCGAGAACCACTATTAGGGGCCTTTTTAGAGAAAAATTAATGCTAGATTTTTATTCAACGTTGTTGGAAACCCAAACGTACCAATTTGCATTAGAAAATGGAGGACTAATTGAAATGACTGAAATTTGAGTTTATGTTATGTTGTGTTGTTTATTCATGTATTTGATGATATTAAATTAAATAAAAATTTTGTTCGCTAATAAATTTTTGAAAGAATATGAGTTCCTCACGAATATTTTAGTGACCAACTTACCAGAAATTAAGAAAATAATTAAAATTAACACGTTTTTTTGAAACCTCTCACCGCATATAAGAATCCGGCCTTACTTCTCCTTTTATTTTTTTTGGAACACCCTGTAGAGCTACGGTAATGCAAATTGGTACGTTTGGGTTTCCAAAAACGCTGAACAACAAACCGGCATTAATTTTCCTCTAAAAAATCCCTAATAGTACTTTTCCAAGTTTCAGCACTAAAACACCGTCTCAGTGGGCCATGAATTTAAGGCACAAGATACCTGAATTATGCATTTAATGCCATTTTTGAAGTTCTATCCAACAAAAAAAAGTTTATGGAAATCGAGCTAAAAATAAAAATTTTATAGGGGTACACTAATTAAGTGGGGCACTAAAAATTTTGAAACACCCTGTAGAGCTATGGTAATGCAAATTGGTACATTTGGGTTTCGAACAACGCTGAATAAGAATCTGGCATTAATTTTCCTCTAAAAAAATCCCTAATAGTACTTCTCGAAATTTCAGCACTAAAACACCGACTCAGTGGGCCATGACTTTAACGCTCGAGGCACCTGAATTATGTGTTTGATGCCATTTTTGATACTCTATCCAACAAAAAAAAGTTTATGAAAATCGAGTTATAAATAAAAATTTTACAGGGGTGGTCAGTCCTTAAGTGGGACACACTGTATGTGCTTATTTAAGCGAATTCTACCTTGTGTTTTCGGCTCTGCCTTTAGATGTGACTCACTCTGCATTTGGTAAAAAATCCATGGAATTTGCAAAAAGAGGATTGTAAGAAAACCCAATTTTTGTGACTCAAAGTTTTTGGAAGAGAATAGGAGGCGTAGTAATAAACACTAAATTTTTGGCCACTCTTCTCTCGAAAACGGTTTGGTATTTTAAATAAAAGTAAATTTATTTAATATACGTCCGAATCGACAGGCCACACAAGATTTATTTTTAGCTTGACTGAGGAGACTCGCTTTAGGGGAAATATTTTCTAAACTTATAAACATTGTGCATTGTGCAAAGCGATTATGTTAAAATCAAATATAAGTATGTTTAAAATGGTGATTTGTAAATATATTATAATATTTATAAATATTCGCTACGATTTCGTATAGGTATATAGGAAATATTTGGTGAATCTGATTTCAAGCATCTTGAGACGCTGCCTCGCTTGCTTCAAGATAGAAAATAGTAAATAGTAACCTTCTCGCAAATACCTTGGAAAGCCAAATCTAAATGGAAAATTCTATATAATCTATGAATTTTAAAGAATGTAAAAGTAAACAGAACCATGCGAACGGCTGAATTGCACATACTTTATAACATAATTGCACTAGAGATCACGCGATTCTTTAACGTAAGCGTCAATGGAAGAAGAAACAATCAACGACGTAAGTAAATGGGCCTAAGTTAATTTTTTTGTTATGTTAGGCTTTTAAGAGTGCCTAGGTTTCCTTTGTCAGCTCCGAAATATTTTCGAAAAACGCGGATCTGTCATTTTTTACCGGTCCTAACGGTATAAAATTCTCCAGGGAGTATTAGGTAGGTACGTCACGCCTTCATTTTGTAGAATATCCAATTATATTGCCAGGGGAGATATCGAAAGAAACGAGCTCCTCGTGTCAAGAAAAAGCAATTCCAGATTAGCTCCCTTCCCGCCAATAAAAGTTTATACCTTCTGACGTTTGCACGTTTGCTCCCCACTGTCTCCCGCACCTGGCGGATAGTTTATCACCGGCAGTAAATTCGAATGATTTAATAACCACAAACACCCCTTATAAATTGCGCACCCTTTTTCGCGTTTCCCCATCTGACAGATAAATGATCGCCAAGCTTCAATCTTGCGGCGAGAAACAAGAAATAACATCAGGCGCCAGTAATATAGCAGGAAACTTATGCAAATATAGTTATAGGTCATTCAAAGAATGCGAGAATTGGTCTTCTTTTCCATTAGCAAGTAGGATCGATTTTCAGAACTAATCCTTTCATCTTATTTGTGGCGGGTGGTCGGAAATTTACCTTTAAAACTTCGAAGTGACGGAGGATGAGAGGGTCTCAAAGCAAACACGAACTTCGGGCCTTAAGCGATTGCTAACGAAGATACAGGGTGTGACAGATCATCAGCATCAATACATTTTGGTTGAATAGTCCCTTCTACATTAAAAATATGTTGCCGAAAAAATACTTTTTTAAGTTTTTTCTTCAAAATTGAAGGTTGATTAGAAAAATCATAAGCTTTCCGCAGCTCTCCTGAACCAACTGCGGTGGCTTAACGCAGTTTCTTTAAATTTTTGAAATTTCTTCTTCTTTATTTAAAAAGCGCCTCAAATAATAGTAATTTACAATGGTATAGTGCTAAAAGTGACATTTTAATAAAACTATACTTTTAACACGTATATCGTACAATTTCTTTCTACAGGCGTTAATAAAAATTGTACTTGTAATATAGTCTATAGAAAAAATAGTTGATGAACAAACTCACAGTATTTTTCGATATTGTACTGATCCAGTGAGTATTTTGTTCGGTTAAAACTGAATCACTTCGTAGGCCTACATAATTTATGAAGTAATGCGTTACTTGCTTTTTACATTACATGCCCTCGAAAATGAAGTGATATTGATTCAAAGAAACAAATTCCAATGTCAGGCAATTAATACCTAGAGCACATAAGAGTACGCAGCCCCTTAGAGTACGTACTGGCATTTTTTATTAGTTCCAATGCTATTCCGAGAGATGTCGCTATTCAGTGTAGACGCCTTCAATTGACAACAAGTTTTCATTATAGTCGCAGTCGCGTGGTGCTTCGTAAAAGATTCGACGAATTACAGGCAATTAACCAATTTTATACATAATTTTATAATTTTTGGCATCTTTGCTATAAGGAGTATATTACCCTGTGAATGTTTAACTATATTGTTCGACTGTGCACCTTAAAAAGGCTTTAGATAGGCATGTTTCGCACGGCATATACGATGTGTAATTATGGTTGCCTGTTTTAGTTAAATAGATAATTCAATCATCGCTGACATGTCCACAAGAGTACCCATGTAAAGTGTACGCGGACACTGGGCACAAACAGGTCTAATTAAAAAGGAAATTAAAAAAATGGCTGAAAAGACTGGAAAATCTCGAGAAGATATTCTTCGTCCTTTCTGCAGCGAACACTAGAGCACTTCAGAATGGATTAAGTGTCATTCATGAGGTGCATGGTGGCACGAAGACTGTAACTACTACCTCGGACATGACGTCTTTGTGTGAGTTATGTCAAGAATGATGTTATTTGAATTTTTTTTTGCGGACTCTTAAATCCAGCACTGCGTACCTACTCTTTCGATCTGGCGTTCCTATAAGAGTACGCAAAATGTTTTTTTTAATAAAGATGTAATATCTCTTACGTTGATAATTATAAAAAATATTTCTTTGCATTACATATTCTTAAATGTAATAAGGAATTTATACTGTGTCAAATAAATCTGTGTTACTTATTGTTGTCGATTTATTTAACTTTAAATATTATTGGGTGACCTTACCCTATCTTGCAGAACTCGTTTCATAGCCTCCAAACATATCTACATTAAAATAAAGATGTATGTCTTTTGCTAAGTGGTATAAAATTCAAGTATAGGTATATTCCAAGTTTTCCTATTGTAATTGTTTTCAAAAACAAAATCAACCTGAAAATAAATTTATATTTTCAGTATTTGATGCAGAACAAGAACATGTTGACATGTTTTGACTATAGTTAAGGCTACGCCTAAGAGCTTAAAAATTAATAAACATTCTGTTCATAAAGTCCAATAATTATAGATTTCCCAATATAATGCATCTGGCACAAGAGAAGTTCCATATTCTCAAAGTTAGTTAATTTTGAACTCAATCACCCTGTAAGTTGTTGTCCAAATCGGAAACTTACGTGGGAAACGGCGATGAACGTTTAGCAAAATGGTCAAGTTAAACTAAGTTTAGGTAAGTTGCCAACTTTAATCAAGCTAGGGCGACCATGGGTCATTGTGCTTACGTGTAATGTTGAAAAGGCTAAAAAAACTCACTTGTGTAGCGGCTTTTAGAAGTAGAAAATTAGAAGACACCTAGCCTTGAATATAGTTTTTGTATCTTCGTGTCGAGTGATCATATTTTTGTTTCTTTTGTTCATATCTCCAAATTTCATGATATGTACAGGGTGTCTCAGTTGAAAATGTCACACATAAAACTATATTATGAACATATAGGTTCAAGAAAGGCTTAATAAGGAATATTCAGGGTGATGCTGTAAACGACAGTCTAAGTACACATATTTTTAAATGTCATAACAAAACCTCCGTCGAAGAAACTGATTTTAAGCAGAAAATTTTAGCAGGAGTCGAGAAATGCTTAATAAAAAAGTACAAGTCTTTGAAAATTACCCAAGTAGCAAATTTGCAACCTATCATACAGTTTTGCAACCTATCATACAGTTTTCCTATTTTACCCAAATCTAAGCGTTATACCATAGACGAATACTCCGGAGTATATTCTTCTATGGTTATTCCCAGGACAAATTTAAAAGAAATACTTTTATGCGAAATTTTCACTATTATTCTGGCATTAGCAATTGCAGTGTTGCAAAAAAAGTTTTTGTAACTGGGGTCTTTACTAACTATTATTACGTATGCTATTATTATGACTAGTCATTAACCAATAGTTTCGACTTATCCTGCTGTCTGGTAAAAAACTATTTTGAAAACTAAGAAGTTTTCGAAAAAAGTTGTTGGTCCCGATGAGTTAAATACGTAGTTAAAAATTTGGCCCTTATTTCAGGTAGGGGAGACCGGGGTTAGTTGATACAGTGGGCAAGTTGATACACTCCCATTTTTAAACTTACCGCGCAGCTCTCAGCGCCACCACCGAACGGCAAGCCTGTTCAATTGGGTGTTGCCCAGTTTCCATTGTGGTTTCGTTGATGTAAAGTGCGCCATAACCTTGTTTTGCCGTAATAAGTGAATTTTATGCTTGGAAGTAAATTTAACGGCCTTAATTCGAGTAGCCACCTATTACACATTACCAGAGGTACGTAAATCATTTTTACAGCAAATGAAACTATTACTTTGGTCGTCTTTTTTTTAATAACGGAAATTTGTTTTCCCTTTCCTAACCTAAAAATAATTACCTTGGAATCATAAATGTACACTCGGGGCAATGTGCCACCGCTGGGGCACATTGATACGCGTATCAAGATGCTCCGTATGCATCTACAGTGTGGCCCGTTTGGAATGAAGACACCTCTGTAAAATTTTTATTTTTTATCGGAATTTCGCCGGTTTATTTTTAAGGGTAGGTCACAAAAAACTCTATTTTGGCGCCAAGTTTCAGGTCTTAATCTCAATTTTCAAGGCCTACTAGTAAAAAAGACAAAAATTATTTAGCGATTTTTTTACTTAAAATCCGACACCACAGCGTTAATCAGGACACTCCCAAACCCCCATATACTAAATTTGAATAAAAAATATACAGGGAGTTCCAATGCGCAGGTTCTCAAAGTTGAGCAAAATGGGAATTTCAAAGGCATATCTGGCAAATCAAGTGTGCCATGGAATCCCCTAAAAATAGTTGGATGGCTCAAAGTGTTGGTGTGCAAAGATACAATACAAAAATATACAGGGTATTTTTCTCTGATGGGCCATTTCCAAAAAAAATCAATATTTTTGAATGGAGACACCTCTGTAAAATTGTTTTTCATAAACTTTTTTTAAAATTGTAGAAATACAATTGTGTAATCGTTTTTAACAAAAAAAATTGCTAAACAAATTGTCGAAATTTTGCCTAAAAAAATTGTCAAAATAGGCCTTGAGTTTTGTAGTAGAAATCTATTCACCTGTCACAGAACACAGTTTTTTGAGACCTATAATTAAAAAAAAACTGGGTAACTTTTTGAACGAGTTTTGATGCATGTAAAGATCGTAAAGGTATCAGAATTAGATTTTACATTTTTAGCCAAGAATTTTTATTATTGTCCTTCATTTTGCCAACTGTATCAACTTACCCTTAGCGTGTATCAAGATGCCCCCGATCGGGACATCTTGATACATTGCGCGTTAATCCAAAAATTAACATAATTTGGATGTAAGAAATAATTGTAAACAATTAATATTGATGCAAAAAATTATGTTCCTGGCATCACTTAACTTAACTTCTTAGCTCCAAAAACAAAATTATTAAAAATAAATTACTGGAAAATGTATCAACTAACCCCGGTCTCCCCTACCCCCTATATCTTAGCGTCATCCTCTCTTGTAGGTGTATTATCTGTGATGGCACAGTTACGAGAACATTGCTGGGATTGACCTAAAAAGTTTGTTCAACTTACAGACACTCCCATAAACCTCAGGTTCCCCATCTCGTTGATGAACCTGCAGGCCATGTCTTTCCTGGAATACCGGAAGTCCTCGAGCGGGACCAACCAGGTCATACTCTCCCTCATTGCCAGAGCCATCGACCAGGCGGCATCGTACGTCTGCCTCACATATCTCGAGATCGGCTGGAAGGGAGCCGCCAACAAATCCGAATCCAGGGTGTTGTTCTCCTGGAATAAAATCGCGGACGTGCCCGCATAGACACTTATGTAAAATCTTACAAAGCCCTCGAGCAAATATGAGCCATTTCCATGCGAAGTTCCGAAAGTTACAACCTTTACTGGGAGGGCATAGGACTTGGGATTAAATTTAAATGCGGGATGGAAGTTTTTTGTGAGGGACGCCCCTTATAATGGATCGCTTTGCAATAAAAAGGAGACGTAATGATGGGATGTTGGAAATTGTTCGAGGTAGATGCTGCGTCATGTCTAAAACATTACCAATAAAAAACTTTAAGTGCCGTGTTAAAAATTCAATGTTTTTTGTGGCAGATATGAATTTATTTCAAGTTTAAGAAAAAGAAAAGTTCACCTGAATAAAAATGCAAAGGAATTTTCTTAAATACTAAATATCTCGAAAACGGGTATTTTTTGGTATAGAATGTTATTTAGATAAAATGTGGGGCTTGGACGTCGGCATCCAACAAACTATAGAAATATAGGTCATTTCATTTGAAAAAATAAGTTATTGCTGTTTGAGATTATCTGTATTTGAGAGCCTGTTATGAACACACTGTATATGCAAAAACCAATTTAGACATACCACACCACACACGGTTGTGCTGTCAAACTTCGGCAAAAATATATCTTTGATATGTATTAAAATAAAGAGACAGCAGTCAGTTTCCACAACCTCCACGAAGTCCCTAAATTATAAGAAAAATTCGATATCTTGGCAACGCTGCATCCAAAATACAAAACAAAAAGATTAATGCAATTGTCAAAATCTAAATATTTTATTTTAGTCCTGCAAATACGAATCGCCCTGTATATGTGAAAATAAAAGAGAAGTACGTCCACTGCGAACCTTACAACTTTTGTATTCAAGTTTTTTTCGTATCTCTTACGGTTCCTGAGATCCAGGGGGTAGGACGAACTATTTGGGACACGCTGTACATAAATAACTATTTTAGCTCTTAAAATTTTATAATATATAATTATAATGAGAAGTTTGTTTTCATTGATTTTTTCTACCACTGGAAAATAAAAGTTGAAAATATAGGCAGGCTAATTCGATATGGCATATGAAGTTATGCCTGATGTGCTAAGTCAATATAATTGCGAAAGCAACTTTTTCTAATAAGTTTCTTCGATATTTCGACAAATAAGTGGCGTTTACAAAGTCAAGTAAAATATAACATTTTTTAAAGCGTAATTTTTATCTTTGTAATGTATGTCCTTGTAAAGCATAAACAGCTGTCAAAGTCTTAAGAGTGGTGATTCTTTATTTTGGCCCATAAAATGTTTTTTTTTCTATATGTAGTGAGCAACACGCATAATTTTAAACTTTTGGTCAATACAAATTTTAATCCAAGTAATTAGTAACATTTTAAGACCAAAATTATTTTAAAATATTTACCACCGACACAAAAAAGGCATTTTATGGGTCAAAATGTTGAATAACCACGTACGTGCTGTACACCCCAAAAAGTTGAGCGAAAATATTAGTTAGCGGTTTTTTCAAAGTCACGATTTTATTCTACATGATCTTAGTAGGCCATGTTTGATATATTTACGCCTCCGCAGAGATCATTTCGCCACCCCCTCCCTTCACTACAAAGAAAGGTCAGTTCGATTCTCAAAAAAACTATTTTAAGGGTGTATTTGCACTAAGCTGGAATACTCTGTATATGTAACAAACTCTTAAATCTTCTTACCAGTATTGAAAAAACATTTTTGTGCGTCGATGCGTAGTTGTAATCATATACCATAAATATTCTGTCCATACTTTCTCTCAATTGCATTTCTGAGCATCCCTTTCCTTCATTCCACCATACCTCATCCTGCCCTTGTAGGATCCATACGTATTCGGCTCCATACATTCCAATTTCATACGCCTGAAGAAAAGAAAAGTAACGCTTAAATCACCATTCAAAGTGTTTGAATAAGTACGCTAAACTCCCCCTGAAGGAATATCCTCTTTTTCTTTATAATGCTTACGTATGATTCAGTTTTTTATTTTGTTTTCCCACTTCCGATATTTTCGAAGATGGGGTAAAAATACTTTAGATTGATTTAGTTCCTTTACAACAAAGTTTCGATTCCTTCATTTTAGAATTATAAAAAGTTATCTCCAGTAAAAGATTTGACCAAAAGAAATATCAAACTTATTGTATGAACTTTTATAAATTCACTTTCAATAAATAAGTCTGATGGTATGAGATTCGAGGATTAAAGCAGATTTTGAAGTTTCTGCTTTCTGAAGTTATTATGAGTTTTTGGATGTTACACTTGTATATAAATACATATAGGAGTGAGTTTAGTTGAGCATTCGTAGAAGAGCAGATGTGAAAAAAAAGATTTTTTCTACCGGGTGTTCCGTAGTTATGTGCAAGTATCCATTTAAAGGATGTGTACTGGGAAAACTTTGTTTTGTTTATTTTCTCAAAAAAAAAACATGGTTGAATCTTATATCAGATGTTGGAATTATTTTTTGCACACTATGCTTCCAGATGGGCCTTTTTCCCACATTTGCATCAAAAATTATGTTGAAAATATAAAGCTCAACAATATTTTCCCCATTTTTTGCGATCAATAAAGGGTCTAAAATTAAATATTAAGTCAAAATCTTCCAAGGGAGTGACGTCACGCCCACAAAACGCCGATTGCTTAGATTTTAGCATTTCTGTCAAGGGTTTGCTAATATACCTATCTGTTTTCCACGTTTTAAAAATGAAAGGAAAATTTAATAAATTTAAGGGTGCACAAGACGCCTTAACATACTATTCAATAATTTCTGACTATAAATAATTGTTTCCATATCTAGCTAGACTTGAAAAAACCGATCCTGGTGATTATAAAAAATTCTATGTTTTTTTTACATATTTGACCCTGGAAATCGAACAGTAAACGATACAGAAAATCTTTTCCTGCAAAAGTTTTTTTTTCAAACATCAAAAAGCAAATTTTCAGTTATAATTGGACCTTAGTATGTCCCATTTAAGAACCCCTGTTCGAAATTTTATTTTCATTTTTCGTGAGTAGGCCTGGACCGTCGAGAGTTTTGCTCACCCTGTACATTAGATACCGCAAGTTTCTATTTTATTTTCAAATGAGTTTCCTCCAATTTAAACATCTAGACAACTCTTATATTAAGTAGTGAAAATATGCAACTTTTTTCTTGCGATTTCCAACGTTTTTATGTAATATTTGAGTTCTTCACTGAAAACGAAAAATTTTAACACCAAAAGCACCTCTATAGGACTATCAATCTAGTCCTAAGTTATCAGCTTTCTGGTATGTACCTAAACAAATAAGTTGGGAAGTTCGGCCTTTATCACGAATAAATTGCCCTTGAAAGTTTATTTATAGATATTTTGGAGTTCATTATGTCAACACACAACGTCAATTTTCATTAAATCGGATGGAAGACTATAATGAGAAGTTTTATGCACAAGTGGAGTTTACTTATCTAACCTAACAAATTTTCAAGTTTTGTTGAAACTAGCTTTACAATCTTGTTAGATACCCAAATTCGATCTTTTCATGAAGTAGGTAGTTACAGTTATGCACAAAGGAAAAACCGCTGTTTTATTTTGTTGTATTTTCTAGTTGAATTTCTTACTAAAATCAGTTTTGTGTTGTTTGGGAACCGCAAAGGGACATAATGTGCTATTTTAGTTGCCCCAAACGACACTAGGGCTAATTAAGATTTACTTCCAGCTACGTGGTAATGGAATTTGGCTGACAATGGCCCACCCAACGTTTTTAGCTGCGATTTCCAGGGAAATAGAAGTACTAAAAGTATGATACCCGTTGTTTATTTTTGTTATTTTATAAAATTTAATGTAACTATTGCTCAGATAAATTAAAGTTTAGCCAGGGAGGAATTCATGGTAGCAAATTTATCAAGTAATAAAAAAAAAACAGAAGCATATCACTTGTTTGAAGATAAGGCATAATATATTTAAACTGGTAGTAAAACTGACATTAAAAATAAATATTTGGGAAAGTGAAATCGAAATTCTGGTTGTTTCACTTGGATATTTGTATATATTAATTTAATTAATTTTTTTATTTCTCCGATACCCCAGTCCTTATTTGGTGCTTACATTTCAAATTTAAAATAATTTTAAAATAACACAATTATGATTTCTAGAGATATCTTCGGAATGGGTGGTGTAATAATATACCTAATTAAAGAAACTTAACCACGCATTCCGAATCCAAATAATAATAAAAGCACTACGTTAATGCAATTAGATAACATTTTTTTTCTTTCAAATACTCATATTTCCTATTAAATTACAATTCACATTAAAATACATAGCTTATGATGTTATTATTAGCATTTGTGGTTTTCATTTTACATAACAAATAAATGGTTAAAAAAGAATACAAGTTTTTTTTTCATCTAAAGCAACTAGCTGTTCTTCGTACAGGCTTTTCACAGTAAAGAATAAAGCAAATTCATACTTACAGCACAAAAAATTTTTGTTGCCATTTCAGTGGAAAAACTTCCAATAATGATGCGAATATCTTGATTCTGAAACATAAAGGTAGGAAAGATGTTTACATGTTTAGGTACGTAACCACGGGCGTAGCCAGGATTTAGTTTTGGGGGGGGGGGTTAGTTTGAGAAGTAAATAAAACAACAAAAATATACTTACATGAAATTTAATATCTATATATTCATCCGAAAAACTACGACATATTTATAAAGTTCTTAACTTTAAATGAAATGGATAAATTAATTTCGTTCCTCTGCGCTAAATCTAAAACCATTAAAGAAGAAATCTTCGGCTTTTTCTTTTAAATATATCCACTACTTCATCTGCATGAATTTCTGTTCCATAGTGAATGTTCATTAGAGCCAAACCATTAAGTCTGTTTTCACTTGTAGTGTTTCGTAAATAGTTTTTCAGTCTCCTTAGGCTCGAGAAAGACCTTTCTGGGGTAGCAGTGGATACAGGAATGGTAGCCAAGATTTGTAGTAATGTGTAAATATTAGGATAAAGGTTTTTATCGCACATATCTAGGCATTCCAAACTAGATTTCGGGGTAGGCAGTCTTCTTATCAGCATGCAAGGTAGCTGAAGCTTTGATAGCTAAATCCAAATTTGTTTCTTTTTTAGAAACCCCTTGACCTTGACTACACCACTTTTTCCAGTAGTCCATACCTTTAAGTTTATCACTCTTCCTTTTTTTCCCCTCCATTTTTCGACAGTAATAATGATTCACGTATCTATCCTTAACAAGGTCATCGAATAACAGCGCACTAAAATTACTCACTTACACGGTACACTTAATTCTCTTCACTATTCGTTCACCACTTTTCACTTTTATTCGCTTCGAGTTCGCATGGAACAATACTGCCGTAAGCGCGGTCACGCGCCGCGGCGCCGCTTATATAGCAGCCCAGTAGCCGTCCAGAAACTTCCACGAACTTCCACAAAGTTCCGCTCATTTCGACCGAGGGGCGTGGCGAATAATCGAGAAACAACGCAAAGTGTCCCTACAATACAAAATAGTTCGGCTGCAACTGCGTCTGCCTCTCGTCAAAAGATGGCGCTAGGCGCTACTATTACTACATATATTCAAACGTAATAATAATTTAACTCTTCACTCCTCGTATTTTTTCGGTATAATATTAGGTAATATTTTGCTTATTTCGGGGGGGGGGGGGGGGGGGTTTGAACCCCCGAAACCCCCCCCTTGGCTACGCCCGTGTACGTAACTCTATACTGCCACGTTCTTACTTATTTAACTTTTGCAAAATTAAATCAATAATAATTAAAATGATTCCAATTTTTGATCTTTAGTTACAAATATTTAAATGTTCTAATCATTTGTCTATAATAATTATGGGACAAGAAATTTTAAAAATTTCTGACGACTGTCAAATAACTTTGTAATGGAATTATGTCTTGTTTTTAAGTGCTAATACCAAATGGCCAACCATTACGGAGAGTTTGATGCAAGCTATCACTGCCAAGGCAACTGTAACCCCAAACTAACTTAAGTATGCAAATTCCATTAATAGAGATGTTAATAATGCGTGTGCCATTTAGAAACGGGAACTCAAAGCTAGATTAAACGAAGGAAGGGTGTCTACATGTCTGTATTAATCACTTATAATCTCCTCTACAGATGTTCTCTGTACTAAATTAGGAAATTAAAATAGAGGCACCATTCCCATTAAGGTAATAAATGACGAAGATTTTTCTGACCACAATATGAAATTGGTTGGAGAATATATTAGATAAGTGCATTTTTAGTGAAGATAGTTCCTGAGATTTCCATTTGGAGTACCACACAGATTCATTTTTGGATTCAGCGCAATATTTGGCCACTATACTTTAAGTTGCAAGGTACAGGGTGTTCCCGTATATTTTGACCCACCCCTAGAGCCTTTATTTTTCGAGTTAGAAAAAAATTACTTAAATGAAAGTTGTAGGGTACCAAGGTGTATTGTCATTGTCCCAAAAATAATGGATTGACAGGAATGCTCTTGCTTAAGTTGAAATGTTTTTCCATGGCAACCTTGATTAAATATACCTAAAGATCGTATTTATCTGCAATTTGGAATATCATGAGAGTGCTTAGAGCAAACATATAATATATTTATATTGTTGGAATCGGAAAAATGCGTGCAATTCAAAAATCCACAAATATACAAGGTGTTCCATTAAAAAAAGTAAGTTTATATTTTTTCATAAATTTGCGATGCTCGTTTGTTTTATCTTGTAACAGATCCTAGCGGTTCAGAAAAAAACCTACAACTTCCATTTAAGTAATTTTTTTCTAACTCGAAAAATAAAGGCTCTAGGGATGGGTCAAAATATACGGGAACACCCTGTACATAGCTAATGTCCGACAAAATTTGTAGTAACAAGGATAAACAACTTTCATACAAATATCCGGAACATTGCAATGAGCTGGTTTCTGCAGTAACAAGTACAAGTACATATGAGTTTCTTTGCTTTCAACTACACGAATCTTGAACAGAATTTTTTTGCAAAACAAACTGAAACATAATAAATATTTTGTATTTTATGGTGATATAGGCTGACTTTGAAAACTACCACAATTATTGTTGAAAGTATCTCTTTAAGTTTTGCAATTGTGTGTTATTTACCTTTAAAAAAATATTAAAAGTGTGTTTTCAAGTATTTTATTCGTTTGCTTTACTTATTTCTAATATATTCTTGCGGTTACACAAATTGTGGTAACAATAACGGTCTCAAACAGTTCAGTAAATTTCTCGTAGTCTCGGTTTTAGAGTCAAATATAGTTTTGGGATGTTGTATTTCATTCGATTTTATTCCTACAACATAAAGTTGACTATAGTTCTCCCGAAAGATCCCCAAATAAAAATTATTCGAAAAATGACATATATGGAAGGTAGAAAAAATTGTGCAATATGCGTGCGAGTCTTTGTGTATTCACATTCAGCAACCCGTAAAATGTGATAGCCTTAACAATGTAGGTACCCAGTTAGATCGTCAAAGGACCCCTGCTACCAAATCTCCATTTGTCCGAAAACATACCTGAAAAAATATGGAGAGAAATATAATATGTTCCATGTGAATTCAAAAATTGTTCTGCATGATGAAACCCAATAATTATCAAAATTCTCCATAGAAATAGATACGCGTCATTTTTGGAGTCATTATTTTATAGTGAAATCTATCAAACCTTCGCTAAAATCAGAAAAAAAATTCACAAAGAGTAAGAATCTATTTGAATGTAAATGTAAATAAAGGTGGACTTTTGTACTTGTAAATAGAAATCAAGAGGGATGCTTTGTGGCACAGCAAGCAAAGGATAATCAGTTCAAAAAATGCATTGGATTAGGGCGGTAGCTAGACTTTGTCGATGGATAACATTTTTGTTCAAGTTAAAATGCGGGCGTTGCCTATAGGTCCTTAAAAGTACCTCCGAGGCCAAAAAATAAGAAGTTATGCATCGTGTAATGTATTAGATTTTTCCTGCTACCGACAATTCATATTGTACTTTGAATTAAACTTTGAATACACTATGGAGTGTATTGTGAACATAATCTTAATAATAACCATTGTTCACTTACTAAAAATGATGATGAGTCATAAAATAAGACGCAAAGCGATAATAAAAAAAAATAAAAAAGATAGGTTTTGTGTATGGAACTTGAACCAGGGAACTATGACTTACTAGCCGGGCGCTCTAACCCTGCGCCAAATAGGAGCTTGTCAATATTTTAGGTCACTATTATTTTTTGACACTGGGAAAATATTGATAAAAATAATTTTTCTCTCGTATAATTCGTGGCCTTTTTGTCAAAACCAGTTTATAAAATGATCTTTGTAATTTACAAAATTGACGACAACTTCACGTTGCTACTTACATATTTATACAGGATGATTTTTTTAGGAGTACCACCGCGATTTTCTCGCTTATTTTTCGCCCTACAAAAAAAACATAAGTGACAAAAATGTGTCCATTTTGGTCAGCTAAGTGGTGCTGTAACTTGTCTCGCAATATAGAAAAAAAATCAAATTTTCAAAAAATCAAGTTGAAATCTGAAAAAAAAAATCAAAGTCTGCCGATTGTTTTATACATTGGTACGGGTCTTAGATCTGCATTCTCGGCAACTTTTTCCAATAAAATAAAAGGTATATAGTTTACTTGAACTGAAAATGAATAAATTGCCCCTGTCAAGGCCTGCTTGATTGTTAAAATATAAAAATATGGTGCAAATTAATTTCTGATCAAGCAAGGCTGATCCCCCAAAGGTCAAGTTTCAACTCGAATTTTTTGTCTTTTACACCTATCGAAAAGTCGATCTGGGTCAATAGTTTTTCTTGTACAAACCGTGTTTGTGTAGCTGAGACCGTAAGTCATACCCTTTGTATTATATGTATACTCGTTTTCCACTTTAAGATATGGGTTATTTCCTCCACCATAGAAGAATCTACTACGACAGATTCTTCTATGCCTCCACTTAAGGATATTATTAACGAATTCTTCAAAAGTAAGGAGCCAAACTTTTGATAGTCAACAGTCAACAATCTACAGAAATTTGTGTAGAAAATCATAAGGTTCTTGATGTGCGGATGGACTGAAAGATCGACGTACTTATAGGATTTTTTATGCACAAACCTAAATTGCCAGTGACGTGCGTATAGCCAAACATCGAAAATTGCTGTGTTTTCCTTCTTGAAAAATGTCAGGACTATGAACAGCAGGCTAAAAATATATTTTTTTATTATCAATATATTTTTATTTTGTACTTATTGTAATAAAATGTAGAACTTTCTGCCGATTTTTCCATGGGTTTTGGATCGGAAACATATATATCAAATTGAGCCCCAGGCATCGAAGCTTTTACCCCAATATTTGCAAATGGGATGTTGCCATTTACAATAAATCGTTGAAAGTTGATTTTATTAGACATAGGTGCGTGCAGTAGCACAAAAATTAAATAGCACTTGGATTAGAAAGGTGTTTTAATTATCCACAAATTGTCATTACAATGAAAGAAGTTTGATTAAAAACTAAGAAAGATATTTCCTATACAATTAACAATTCGTTTTTAAAAAGTGGGTGATGTATAGAATCTTCTGTAATTATTGGAAAAAGCCACAATAATTTGCTAGCTGTCACTTTTCTAGTAAAAAAGAACAAACAAGTCAAAGTGGACAACCTTTCTTGATAACATTTTGACGTAACTGCTATAGGGAAGGCACTTTACTAGTGTAAAAAAACAGTTTTTCGAATATCCGAGGCATTCTTGATTTTTCGAAACTAAAGTTATGTCATAAATTACTTTCAAACCAAGCAAGGCTGAACCCCAAAAGCTCAAATTTCAAATCGATTTTTTCCGATATTCGGGGACACACTGTAGATATTTAAAATATCGTTATCGAAAAATGCTATTTTTTCTTTTAAACCACTTTGAGATATTTTAGACTTTTATTGGAAATAAAAACAGTTTGGGTTTAAAGCCCAAAAATATTTGATTTCATTCTTTTCTAAATAAAAGTAATATAGAACTAATTAAATTATCGACTTTTTTGTTATTTTATCGCGACGGCGATGTTTCCAAAAATATATCGATATTTGAAAATATCTAGTATCCATTCAATTATTGAGATTTTTGAGAAAAAATATTTCGCTTTTTTCCCAATGGGGGGGGGGGGGGGGGTTGAACCCCTGAAACCCTCTTATCTAAGACCCTGCATTGGCCTCGAATCCCAAATCAAAATGTATACTAAACCCCCAATATTTGTGATACGGTTTAAAAAGGTCTTTTCCAAATCTCCTGTGGGGTTAGTTTACTTAGGACGGAGTAAAAAGGCAACGTAAAAACGGCGAGGTATTATTATTTTTTGCACAACATTCCGCAAAACGTAAATAAAGGGCTTTCTGGCGTCAAAACAAAACCTGTCTGAAATATTAAAGAGTATTAACTTCATTTCTCGGCTTTCCCGACCTGTCCTAAGATGAACTGGAGAACAAAAAATGACAACAAGTAATATTATTTCTTTTTCACCTATACAATCTCAATAAATTAATGTTAATGAATGCCATAATTGTGGTGCCATATTGAATGAAAATGATTACAAAATCCTTACCTTAAGATTTTGTAGTTGCTCTTTGTAGTTATCCAGTGAAAATGTAACTGCAGATCTACAAGAAACATTCACTTTTTCTAACTCTTTTACCAGTCTATTAGTGGGAAATAAATAGGCATTCCCACTTTGGCTAAACGTTGCCACAGTTCTCCACTTGAAATGCATCACCAACCTTATTTTTGCTGTATTGTGAGATGAGTCTGGTGCTACTGTTCTGAAGAAAAATGGAAACTTTTGTCTGTCGCTTAATGCGGGGGATTTTGAACCAAATGACACCTACGAAAAATATCATCTCAAACAGTCTCAACAAAAAGTAAACTTTTTTTTACCTGCAAAACATTCCAATATGGGACAACGTGTGCTAACTGTTTAGTCACGTTGGAATATCCAGACCCAAGTAACATTATGATAGTTTGCTTAGAGTAGATGGCGTAGAAAAACCTATCTATAGCTACTCCTGGATCGCCCTGGGAAATGAGATGTCGTAAAATTAGAGAACCCATTTCACATTTTCAACTGTTAAGCCGTTACCATGGTGTCGTTTACCAAGAGCTCTAGGTGATAGCCGGGCAAAACATTTAGGCCATTTATCCGCTCTATCGCCAGTCTTGCGGCTGCAACTTCGCTCTCTCCTTCGGATCTGGTTCTGTATTTTGTCGACAATTCAAAAAGGCCCAGGATGTGAATTGGCTGGGAGTTGTTGATATCGACTTTCTTCTCAAAGTACTGCCTGGGAATCCAAAGAGACAATTTTTAAAGTCGCGTAATGTCATAAAAACTCCAAACTAATCTACCAATTGGATACGAAAACCCTGGTGACCAAGGACGGAAACTGGACATTTCAATACCCGCAGATATATGTTTGATTTGGTTAAGTTTACTTCTGGCTCTATAGTGATTTGCTAGCACTTACCCCTGTTGAAAAATGTCAATACTCTCAGACATATTTGTTTCCAGATACTTGACGTACTCATCGAAAAAGTTTGTCTCGTCGCCCGGCTCGGAAAATTCATCTACACCTGTTTTCATTGAAACAAAATAAGTAACGAGCGCTAGAGACAACAGCAACGCGCAGATAGGTTTCTCGTGCGGATGAAACATAATTCTAAAATCCGTAAAATGTTCGGACGCGTGCTAGCCCGAGAAAGCATGGCACAATAGACTGTGGCTTTTGTCTTAAAGTTTCTGCCCCACGTTGGCTGAAGTGGACACTTCAATTGTAACATGCGCGAGGGAGCAATCGACAAGTCAGCTTTTTACACATCTTTCATCCCCCTGCCGCCCCTGCCGCTCCGTCTATATTCACCCAATTATGAGGTGCTTCTTCTCGAAAGTTCGCCAAGTCTTGGCATTGGGATCGCCCTACTCTTCGCCTGCTGAATCGGCGGAACATTCTATGCCAGTGGCGTACAAAAAGACAAAGGTAACCTGCTGTAGTGATGTGGGAAGCTAGTATTCTCAGTAGTTCTCGTTTGCTTCTTAGAGTACCTAGTACGAAATAATTGTGGTAATTTTCCACACTGCCACTAGGAATTTATATTTAATTACAACTACTACTATTATACTACTCCAAGAAAACAAAATGGAAAGTAGCTACATTTGTGCCTTGGGTCCAAGCATACATAATTCTCAAGGTAAAATTTCGGGAGGGAAGTTTGAATGTACTCTATATATAAAAAAGCAGTATTACTTGTACAGCTTGTAATTATTCATTATCATATTTATCTAATATGCTTGCAGAATTTAATTTATGGCGAAGTCGCTGGTGTGAGTTATTTAAGTTCTTATATTTATAGTTGGAATCTATTATAACTTGACGGAAGTATGAGTAGGAAGCAATGGATACGCATTTTAATTTAATTGTCTTTTCATAATTCGAATTCCAATGTTTTCCGCAATAAATTTGTGGTGTAGCGGAAAATAGTGACATAAGAAACTATCATAAAAATAACAAAGAAAAACGTTAGTGAGCAACTAAACGATTATCAACGATAATTTCAATGACGCAATAGAACGATAGAACCACTTTGATGAATTATAGAAGTTATAGAAGTTGTAGTTAGAAATATCCATTTTATTTAAGACAATTATAAATGTATAAAATGTACAATTGGATTGACAGTGTACAGACTAATAATTATATTCTTTTATCCTTATCGATAGTTCTTAATATGAGACATGAGAAAACAGGTTTTTACAATTTTTAGTAAAAGATGTAGAATACGATTTCATCCCATTATTGTGATCTTCCTGATATTCTAAATGTTAATGCAGGTACACAATCTACTATTTAAGAAAACTGTATTGTTTTCTAGGCTATTAGTAGTTTCGTTCTACTTTCAGTTTCCAAATTTCTGATTCTCATGTTAACAACTAAGACATGTACATAAAATCCTGAAAGGAAACCTATCAAAAAGCAGGTTGTAAAGATAATGACCCCAATCCATTCGTTCATAAACTCGGCCACATATTCACTTTGGGTCTCTGGTATATATTGAATGGAGACCTCGCTATCCATATCGCCTTCGTCGACCGTTGTTTCGTTGTACATTCTCACCAAGGAATATGATTTTTGGATATCGTTTTGAATCATTGGTACCAACTTCTCATCCGCAAGGTTCTCAAGTTGTCTCCTTTCTGAACCTTTATAACACTTCGCCTTCAGTTCAACCGACACGTCTTTTTTATCATATATGTTTACAAATATGCCGCTATCGTTTAAACACTGATAAGGCTCAGATGTATCGATGTACCCTTTGCTCGCCAAGTAGTGGAAAAGGTCTACATTCTTACACCCGCAATCCCATGTGTTGTACGAAAGTTTTATTATCAAATAATCCTGAGAAACGTGCTTGAAGACATCTATGACGATGTGTTTGATGTTGTTTTGAGGCATTAGCAGCATCTTCAAATTCGGCATGTATTCGAGAGCTTCTTCCGGTACATTTGTTATCTTAGAGTTTGCCAGACCCAGAACTTCCAAGCTTTTTGAGCGAATTATTGGCATACCGCTACTAAAGTAGTTATTTGACAAGTCTAGAACCAGCATGTTATCTAGAGACTCTATTAGAGATTCGCTCACTTTGTTCAGGAGGTTTTGTTGAAGGTACAACTCTTGGAGGTTGTCCAGTTCTTCGAAGGAATCATCTGAAATAATGAGGAAGCACGAATTAGGTAAATTAGACTAAAGATAAAAAACCTCAAAACTCTCCTTTCATTTATATTAGATACATATAAAATGGGATCTAGTTCGTACGATGTCCAGTTAAAGAAATTTAAGTGGATCAAAATGTCAGCAGCTGGGTTTACCAATTCGGGAAACGACTAATTGTTTTAATCGAAATCCAAGCACGTATAGTTTTAAGTTACGTGTTAGGGCACAGAATAAGTTATTCTGTGGTTAGGGCTACAGAAGACTGAGGACGAAAGGTTAAAGGACTAAGGTGCTCTATAGAAGGTCAAGGTCGACTAAACTTTATTTGGATTTATTAATTGAATGATTCCCTTTGTACCTAAGCAAAGCGTTGTAGAGTTGATGTATTTATGTAAGTAAATGATTTATTTATCTAAGCTAACATTTCCCAAACTGCGTACTATATTAAAACTCTTCAATGTTAAATAAACCATTCCTTTTTCTCAGAATACTGGCTACTGGATTGACCTGCTTGAATTTCGAGTAGTACCTAGTTCATTGACTACCACATCAAACTTCTGGCTACATTTTAATTGGAAATGTCTGAAATTAGAGATTACATTCTCTTTTAACTTAAAAGCACATATACAGTGTGTTCACGTTGAGGACGAGGACTTAACTCCCTTTTAAATTTTTTATGTGTCTGATTTTGATAACTTTTTTGTTATTAGGTATTCAAAATGCGAATTTGACAAAGTGGGTACTTTATCTTTCGCCTGTAATCATGGCCAACTACTACCACTTTTAGGGGCTCAAATTAACCGATCTCTGCCAATTTTACAACTTTTCGATCATTTCACACACAATTTAATTATTAAAAAACGACAATAAATTCCTATAATTTACTTTAAAAATCTTATTTTATAACAATGAAAATTTGTACAGAGAGATTTGAACTGATCCTAAACAAGAATCTAGTGTCCTAAACAAGAATATCAAATAGCTCAAACGCAGAATGAATAAGGAAGAACCAAAGAAGCATCTGATGATGTCTCCAGGTGTAGTTTAAAAGATTATAAAGATTAAAGAAAGATTATAAACTTTCTTCTTTTTCATTTTTCTACAAAAATGTTTTGTAGGAAATATCAAAATAAAATCCTTCAATTCTGACCTAAACACATAAAATACAGATTGTATAAAACGATCTTGGTTGGCATTCAACAAAAGTAGATACCCTTATACTCTCTCTTCGGGAGCAAAATCTTTCTCTGTTTCCTTCTTCATGTCTTTTGTAATTTTTGGACAAAATTAAAGCTTTTCTAAGAAAAACAATTTTTATAGACAATTTAGATACAAAAACTGTTTCTAGTATGAGATTGTGTCTCTTATGGGTTCTCCCTAATACTCTGTACCTACTATTACGATCTTTATAAAAAAATTAAAGAAAATGAGAAAAAAGGGGCAACGCAAAATTATTAATAATTCTACATTGTTAGTTGCAGTGCAAATGGGAGTTTTTTCGGTCTAATTATTTCAAGCCACTTGGTGAATGTGATTTTCTGTGGACGAGTAATAATTTGAAAATTTCCTTGTATATAATCTAATTAAATGATTTTAGGTTCCCATGAAGGTTACCTTCTATATACGCTATTTCCGAGTTGTTCAGGTAAAGCTCCTTGATGAAAAAGTTGTTGTCGAACGAGAAGTCCGAATTGCTGATGTAGTTCATTTTGTTTCCGGACAAGTCCATAATTATAGGCGTAGTTTTCAAGGTGTCGAAATTGGGAACGTATTCGATTTGCTTCTCGATACACGACACAGTCGATTCCGAGCAGTTGCACAAAGTGGGACAGGCTGTATAGCATGCCGAGACCAAGGATGCTAGCAAGATTAGCAGGTGCTTCATTTTCAGCGTTGATTTATCTCTGTAAACAATTATAATTGTTTTATTGTTACATTTTTAGAGGTGATCGATATTTAACTTGGCAAATACGCTTATGTAGGGCAGTATTCAGCAGCTTGGGAGTTTTATTAGTTCTGCCATTTATTTTGGAAGTTTACTTTACAAATAAAACGTCGTTTATAACATATAGGAGCGAATAAAAAAGTAACCAATGAATGTAAACTTTCAAACATTCTGTTGTATTTACTAATAATAATTATGTATTCTATTAATAATATTTTATTGAACTTACCTTTGTCAAAACGCACTGGGATGATCCAAACAAATCGTTAGCACTTTATCACGGGCATCCGTTATCAGATTAACAACACAGTTCCTGTTTTACAAATTCGATATTTACGGTGATCATAAACAAAAATTATATAAAAAATGTTAGAGCAATTCGCACGTCGCTAAATGAACAAGTATTTATGTCTTCCGTACGGCGATTTTTTAATTCAGCATCTCAAACTGAACAGGCAGATCTTTATTGTGCACTAATACTTCACCTTATCTTATCGATAAAAAAATTGATATCCGACATTTACCTAGTATTTGTGGACATACAATGAAATGCTAATAAAAATCTAATCTCCAGCCTGTTGTGAAGTGTTTATTTGATAATAGAGTTATTTCAATAGAGTGTTTCCATTAAGTAGCTTTTTTCCTAAGAAATGGGCATATTTTAAAAGCTTTTATTTAACTTGCAATGTATGTATGTATGTGTGTATATATGTAATTTGTTCGGGTGGAATCTTGCAACTCAATTTTGAAGCAGATATCTTCAACCGATCGAGCTGAAATTTTGTACACACGTTTAATTTGGATGACAATGCATGATTATATGTGTGACGTCATTCTAAATCCAACATGGCGGATCACCCAAGATGGCGGACTAGTTAAATTTCAACCGATCGAGCTGAAATTTTGTACACACGTTTAATTTGGATGACAATGCATGATTATATGTGTGACGTCATTCTAAATCCAACATGGCGGAACACTCAAGATGGCGGACTAGTTAAATTTCAACCGATCGAGCTGAAATTTTGTACACACGTTTAATTTGGATGACAATGCATGATTATATGTGTGACGTCATTCTAAATCCAACATGGCGGAACACCCAAGATGGTCATTAGAAGGTCTCCTCATTGAAGAGCTAGACTGTTCTAAACTAACCGGCAAACGACCTTGCAACAATGATGCGTTAACTGAGATGAATAGACTCAGACACCTGGCCAAACTAAAAATTACAAAATAAATTAAAAGTAAAAAAATATTTTTTAAAAAAGCTTTTATTTAAATGCGCTAAAAAGAATAAAATAATATTTTCTTTTAAAACTTTTACTATCAACTTATAACGTCATTCCACAATTTATATGATATAAAAGCTTGTCGCGAGATTTAAGTTTTCAAACTAAGTAAATACCACTACTTAAATCTCGCGACAAGCTTTTATATCATATAAATTGTGGAATGACGTTATAAGTTGATAGTAAAAGTTTTAAAAGAAAAGATTATTTTATTCTTTTTAGCGCATTTAAATAAAAGCTTTTTTTAAAAATATTTTTTTACTTTTAATTTATTTGGAACAAGTTCCTCTTGAAGAAACAGGAGGTCAGGAAATATAAGAACGTTGCAAAAAATTAGGCTGATTAATATAGTATTAAAACCTCAAAATTGTGTTCTGAAAATGGCTGTTAGTTAAAAATATAACCAGAGTATCACGGATATACTAAAGTTTTTTAGTGTGATAATATTACTGGCAAAAAAAGTGTCTTGTAAATTTGCGTCATTAAAGCCCATATTGCTGAAATTTATTCCTAAAATGAAAATCAAGAAGGGTAATGGAGCAACTGGAAATTGAAAAAAAAAACAGTATGGAATCGCCTTAAAAAAGGCAACACCTCATGCACATTGCATTGTTTCAAAAAATAATATAATGGGCACCGGCAGTCGGTACAGATAAATCAATGATGTAAGTATTAATGATTCATTATAAATATAACTGTAAATCCAATATATACCCAAATAAGTTGCATCAGTATCTCGTAAACCAAATCCTTAATGGAAATTTTTCAACAGTAGACAAATATAAAAATTAACACTGATAAAAGATAATGCAATAATTTCGTGAAACAACAATTTATTGCCATCACCCAGAGGCGGAAGGGCGGGGTAGCACAATGAATTTATACCCATATAACTTTTAAATTGTACAATTTAAAGAGACAAAAAATTTTTCATGAACAATGTATCTACCAAAAAATTGTTGCTTTTTTGCTTTCAAAATGGAACGTATTGATCTTGTCAAAATTTTGTCACCCTATTTCAAGAAAACCAATGATGTACCTGTGGCGACCCTCGCTGGTGTGGCGATCCTCGCCACAACAATGAAGATTTGGCCGGTTACAAAAATAACAAAATATTTTAGTAACTAAGTAAATAGTTGTAAAATCAGTTTAATAAAATTTGTCAAATCGACAACATCGTTATTATTTTAAGTGGAGTTCGTGCTTATTCTCCAGCACCAACAAACTCCATAGTGGTGACCCACGACTTGCGAACCATGACGGACCCCGTGCCAACTGATCCTGTAGGCGTCTTCAGAGTTGCAGTTCATCTCCCACCCTTCTGGCCTGATAAACCTGCGCTTTGGTTCGCACAGGCAGAAGCTCAATTCGAGATCTCTCGTGTAACTCTGGATACAACGAAGTACAATTACGTAATCTCCCAGTTGGATCATAGGTATGCTGCCGAAATACTCGCTGGCCAGAAGCCGCACCTTTGCAAGATATCTCCGCCGAAACCGTCGCTAAGGCTCTTCTGGCTACCTGGATTTCCCGCTTCGGTTGTCCACTTCGCATCACATCCGAGAGAGGACGACAGTTTGAGTCTCAACTTTTCAAATCACTTGCTAATTTGTGTGGTATTTCTTTATCTATAACGACGAGTTATCACCCCCAAAGCAATGGTATGGTGGAGCGTTGACATCGAAGTTTGAAGGCCGCCATCATGTGCCACGAAGACCCGTCCTGGACAGACTCGCTGCCCTTGGTTCTTCTCGGCCTGCGCTCTGCTTGGAAGGCGGATATCAGATCATCTGTCGCCGAGCTGGTTTATGGTGAACCACTGCGCGTTCCTGGCGAGTTCCTCTCCCCGTCGCCCTCTTCCCTAGAGCCTTCAGACTTCGTGGAACACCTGAGGGGTCTTATGTCTAGACTCCGTCCCGTCCCAGAATCAAGACATGCTTCACCCGGTGTCTTCATCTACCGTGATCTGGCTACCTGCACCCACGTCATGCTACGCACCGACGCCCTCCGCACCTCCCTGCAGCCCCCATATACTGGACCCTACCTAGTGCTGTCCCGAGCTGACAAGACCTTCGACATCATGGTCCAGGGCAAGCGATCAACAGTGTCGTTGGACCGGCTTAAGCCCGCTTACTACCTAGCCGACCAGAATAAGTCTCCTCCGTCCAAGAACAAGAACCAATCATTGTCGACTCCATCTTCACTGAGTTCTACACATCCAGATGGTAGCACCAAGTCTTTATCTCCATGTCCTCTAACGAACAACTCTCGCCCTACAGTCGTCACACGTTCAGGCCGACGTGTTCGTTTCACTGAGTTCTACAAGGCGTAGCAACTCACTCCGCGGGGGGATGGTGTGGCGACCCTCGCTGGTGTGGCGATCCTCGCCACAACAATGAAGATTTGGCCGGTTACAAAAATAACAAAATATTTTAGTAACTAAGTAAATAATTGTAAAATCAGTTTAATAAAATTTGTCAAATCGACAACATCGTTATTATTTTAAGTGGAGTTCGTGCTTATTCTCCAGCACCAACAAACTCCATATACCCAATGCCCATTTGGCATTTTTCTTAATTTTGAACGTACAATTCGTCTGTGATATTTAAGTGCGGTAGGTGAAAATTTTATTTTTGGAATTTTGGAGTTAACAGGTGTTTTGGGCCACATTTTGCCAATTTCAACGCAAATGGTTGATATTTTCATGAAACAATTATACTTAACTTGCACTTTTATTGCAAAATGAAGAGATGCACTAAAATGACATACCTACAAGATCAAAAAGATAACCTTAAAAAAGTTATGAGTAGAAAATCTATTGTGCTACCGCGCCCTTACGCCTCTGAGCGAGGGGAATAAATAGTTTTACGAGAAACTGTGGCACTGGGACTGCACAAGTTTTATTTAAATTGCATAACTACGTTATTGCCAAAAATATGTTTTTCAAAGTGTGTCTTTATCGCCCTGTAACTTTCTTATTGTGCATTTTCGGACCCACGTTTGTAGGAAACGTGTCCATAAAAAATTTTTATCAAAAAAATTAAAACCGACTTTATAAATTTGCCCGTATGCACACTCCACTAAAAATTAAAAAAATAATAACAGAAAATAACACCGACTTCACAAATTTGACCGTATGCAGATTTCAAATAAAATTTTAGAAATATTTTTCTCTTTCTAAATTGAGTTATCTTTGGATTTGGTGACAGTCAAGGCAAGGAATTTAAATCTATTTAGATATTATGAATACATCATAACCTACATACATCATATAACTTACTGTAACCGACTCCAAAGATAGCTCAATTTAGGAAGAGAAAAATATTTCTAAAATTTTAGTTGAAATGTGTATACGGGCAAATTTGCGAAGTCGGCGTTATTTTCTCTTAATTTTTTTTAAGTTTTAGTGGAGTGTGCATATGGGCCAATTTTTGAAGTCGGTTTTAACTTTTTGTGTATTATTTCTTATTTTTTAATGAATTATTAAGAATTATCGAAATCGGTCCAATATTAAATTCCATTCCCTATTTGTCCACCTTTAGGATTGAAATTTTTCTCTTAAAATTTAATTTCTTTTCAAATTTAAATGTGACCACCCCTAAGGTAACCCCTTTCTAAAAAAATAAGAATCATCCAAATCGGTCCAATATGAAATTTCATCCCCTATTTTCCACCCTTAGGGGTGGAATTTTTTCTTCAAATTTAAATGAGACCATTCTGTAGGTATACTCTTTCAAATAAAAAAGAATTGTCCAAATCGGTTAATAAATGACGGACTCTGAGCTAACAAACATAAAAAATACAACCGAATTGATAACCTCCTTTTTTGAAGTCTGTTAAAATTAAAATTTTCTACCTGCCATATTACGTTAGCACCATAATTTAGAAACACCCTGTATGATGTCCTTATCGAACGAGGACGAGAGTTGGGCACGAGCCAACTTTACCAATAAATACAATTTGATAAATATTGGTGCTTTTGGAAGATATACCTACCCAGATTTTTTAACCAAAATAGCAAATACATATTATTTTCCAATTTTTGCAAGCTAATTGCTTGTCTATCTTCCCATCGCTCTCTTTTATCACAAAAAAAGGAGTTAATTGAATACTTACATATATAAATTGAAATAAACATGCTGGTTTTAATATTCTCAGAAAGTTAAAATACAAAAATTAAGTTAATTTATTCATGTTTTATTTTGAAATTTAACTTTAGGGTCACCTTTTATCAAAATTTCAAAAATGTTACGTGGAAAAGTTATTTTTTCAATTTTTTTATGATGCGGACTCTTTGGATATTTGTTGGTATACAAGAAGGGGTGAAACAATATCGGTCGTTTATCTTTTCCATGCTTGTTTTATTTCACACCTCCAAAGAGAGACAACACATCCTGACCTACATTACAAAAAAAAAACGCGTTTCTCGGGTAAACAAACATAAAGGTGTGTTGCAGCTAGTTTATCCGAATGGTGGAATATCACATCTCGTTGGTGCAAACAGGCCGCCTGGTTCCAGGTAATACCTCGAGCAAACGAAAGCAATCCCCACCCAATCCGTCTGCGTTTACGTCAAGGTGTGCAAGAACTTTCGTTCTTGCAGAACGGACGGCGGGTGGCGAAAAAAAAAAACGCGCGGCTGGTTCAGATCACCCAAAACCGGGAAGATGGACGGTTCGAAAGGTGCGGTCCTGGTGCAGTGAGTGCGGCTGGAGCGCGAATCGGTCCAGGATGGACGTGGTGATCAGCAAGAATATATCGAGATGCGCCTCTTTCGAGATACCGTCCATACCGGATTACTTGGGAGGTATAACGACTTTTTCGACTTTTTTTTGTGTCAAAGCTCCACTAGGGCCTGTTTATTAACAATCTGACATGGATTCCTCAAAACTTCCATATACAATATTTTCAAAGAAGAGGTAAAAGCGTTAAAAATAATTTAGAATGATCGATCTGGATATTTCAAAAAAGTCTGTCAAAGTTCTACGTAAATAAGGAAATATATGTGAAGGAAAACCGGCATTAATTTGTTTCTGAAATTGTAACATACAGAACTAAATTAAATGTTAAATGCATTAGCAGTTTGACCGTGTTAATTTTTTAATTCATAGAAATATAATGTTTTATTGATTTCTATCCTGATTTTGTTAATTTTTTTATGTCATCTGCACCATTACATAAAGAAATGCGGTGACTATTTAATTATAATTTGTTATCATGTCTGAATGAATTTCCAAAATTTACAGTTTAAGAGCTACGTCAAGAATGCTTTAAAATTGTTTGTTCAATTCAACCGGAGAGCTTGTAGACTTATATTGATATTTTGTTTTAAATTTTTTTCTATTCATTGCCACAAAACAATGACTAGCAATATGTTTTTCACCAAAAAAAAATTAAGTAGTCTAAATTCTTTTAATCTAAAACCCTCAAAAACATATTTATTTCAGAGACTAAAAAAATAAAAACTATACAGGGTGGTCCAACTTTTGTAGATAAAACTTCAGGAATCTACAGAAAACGTAAAAATAAGTAGGCTTTTTCGTATAAACATGTATTTAAATCCTAACGGTTTTCGTTATACGGGGCGTCAAATTTCAATTCCTTTTTTAAGTTTTCTTTAGTTTCTCCTAAAGGAAGGCAGTTAAGGCAAACATATATGGTACAGTTTAGACAAACATTAGGTTCTATAAATTGAAAATAATTTGGCCCGTCTACTTCCATCAGTGCCGGAGACGCGAGGGTTATCATATTTTTTTAATAAAAAAATTGTACGCCATTATAAAAGTAATCTTGTTTGCCTTCACTAAATTTCAATTCCAAGAAAAAACTACTCTTGCCTTTTTTTTCGAAAAATTCACCATTTTTGAAAAATTTATTTTCGTGCGTTTTAAGATTCTTCTTTGTCAATCAAAGTAGCTCTAAATCTTTAAAATTTGGCTCACAGTTTTTAATTCTGAACAATTTTCCTTAATAACGTTTTGCAGTAAAACCTAAACTATAAAGGCCACTTTACTGGTGAGGAAAATTAGCTTTTTGAAATTCCCAAGACACAACATGATTTTTCACATCTAGAAAGCCTTTCTAGAGGTTTTAGGACAAAATGTTATTAAGCAAAGTTGTTCAGAATTACAAACTAAGTTGGTGTGCAAAATTCAAAAGCCTAGACCTACTTTGATTTTTTCTGCTAAAAAAAGTTAAAACTCACGAATATGATTTTTTCAGAAACGGTAAGTACCTAAATTTTTCCGAAAAAAGTCAAGAATAATTTTTTCTTAGAATTGATTGGGAAATTTAAAAAAAGCAAAAAAGTGCTTTTCCAGTGACGTCCTTTTTTTTATTAAAATATATTATGGTTGACTCCCGCGTCTCCGGCACTTGGGGAAGTATTATTTTTAGTTTATAGCACTTAATGTGTGTCTATACTGTACCAAATATGGTGGCCTTAACGGTCTTCCTTTAGGAGAAAAATTTTAAAATCAGATATGAAAAATTATTAAAAATTAAAATATACGTACTTATTAAAATTTATTTGCACTTTTCAATAAAGCGCTCAGGAAGCCACTAATTGCTAACCAAGTAATATTTTCTTAGTCATTTATTAGTTAATCATTTTGGTAAGTCGAATAGCAGTTTCACCAGGCAGAGGCACATATAGTACCTACACTTACCTATTTGAAAGCCAACATCTTTCTAAAATAATTAAATAATTAGCTAAATATATATAGTGACATGACAAATCTGGTTTGGCTAATGAATGTCATAAATATTGCTTAATGAATCTACACATTTGCCTAGGTTGGCTAAGTTTTTAAAACTATACTATCATTATACAGATAAAACAAAATTTTGTCAAATTTCGGAAAATATTGCGTTTCTGGACGGTAGGACCACGCGACTGAATTACTTGACGGACATATATTATTTTTGTAGCCGACAAATGAAAAATCCAGATCCAGAGCTGGTTTCTTCAATTTTAGTGAAAATCCTCATAAAATGGAGGACTTTATGAAAAGTAGACTAAGTACATAATACGATTTTTGATCAAAGATGCTACTATACCATTTTCATGACATTTAAATACTTATTCATGAAGAAACTGAATTGCAAAAATTTTGTGAAAATTGAGACATCTGGATAAAATATCTAATTAAGTAGGTATACTGTTATTGGCTTTAGATAATAAAACATCATATTTTTTATTTCTACGTAAGTCCCAGCCCAGGAAGACATTTTTACCTTGCCTAAATTTGTCACTAAATTTAATACTTTCACTAGACTACATTCTGTTTCTTATATAAATCTCAATATCAGGTGCATTGTTCAAATACATTTAGACACTCAATTTTGTAGGTTCGGTATTTTTTTGTAAAACCTTCGCTGCACGAATATATTGACTAATAATACAAAATTTACTACAAAAAAAAAACAAAAATTTACTAAGTGATGAAGTTGTAAACCTAATTAAATTAAGACTACTCTAATAAAACTCCCAAAAAACCATGTCATCCTCTATCAAAAGAATATAGTTACTATAACATCAGGGAGGAAAATACTTTTATTCCTAGGGAGCAAAATACATAACGTTCTGATAGGATAGGGTCGTAGAAAAATAATTGTTTTTGAATTTCAAAGTAGTTTGTGGGAAGAAAGTGCATTAGTTCGGATAGAATGGAGATCGAAGGAAAAGTATTTCTACCCCCAAAAATTTTAAAACATAAGCCATGCAGTTTTATCATGTTATATTTCGGATAAAACCGCGCAAACAATTAAGTATTGTTTCTTGTGCTACTTATAATAGGTATACACACGGTTAAGTTCGCAATGTTTTTTTAGAAAGTTTGCATAACTCTGATATAAAAAACATGGATGATGAAACTTCTTAAGTGACTTCTCAGAGTATAAACATTAAGAAATCCAATTTTGCGAAATTACCATGGGTCAATGGCTGAGTGTTTCGTCAGGTGTAATAAATTAATTTAGCTCGAAATAAAGCAGGTATAGAGTTGTTAGGTATATGACTTTTTTATTTAATTCATAGTTTATCGGAAGAATTCAAATCCTTCGACATACATAATTCATACACTTTGTCGAGATATGAATGCTCTACTTTTACTTAAAGACCTTACTTGCCGTTTCCAACTCTCTTGGGTATTTTCCGTATTATCTTGTAACGTTATCTATGCTTGTAGTATACGAAATATTACACAACATCCGACCGGCCGAATTCCGCTGTATATGCCATAATAAATTCTATCTTCATTTTTATACCGCTTTCACTCGAACCGCCTGTATCATATGCGTTCTTACTCTATCTTATTACGTAGCTAACGACGCTCTGTTACAGTGACACAGTAAAAATGAATGTTTATTACATAAAAGTACCATGGCATTTCCTTGTAGCAGATTGGATAACTCAGTCTCAAAGAAAAACTTTCCTGGTCTTTAATTATCTTTGGAACTGTTTAAATATTCCCGCGACCTTCGCTAAAATAAATATTTTAGTAAAGGAGTAAAGAAATATATATTTTAAGTGCAGGTCCCATTTCCTGTTGCCACATAAATTGCAATTCATAGGCCATCACTTTAAGCCTATTTGAAACACGGTGTGAAATTACTTTGTTGAATTGCATACCTATAAGTTTCACTTAAGGCCTAAGTTCAAGGCCACGTTCACGTGGCTACTAAAACGAAAGAGAAAACTGTAGGTACGCGAGGGGAGCATTCTTCGAAATACTCGTAATGAAGAGCGTCCTCATCGCCTGGCAAACACAGGCAAATGGCACATTGGTTGAAATGTATACAGGGTGATTCACTATTATAGCTCAGCAAGGAAAATTTTCGTTGCAGTAACCTTGAAAAGTAGTGGCATCTGAATATCATCCAATTTGAAGCAAATTATGAAAAATCAACAGTTAGGTATGTACACGCGCGGCCTCATAAATCGTTCCACTAGGCATGAGAAATAAGCAAGAAATCAAGAATTTCGGGTATGTGCGGCAACGTTGCGCCAATTCCACGGCTACTTAAATCAACAACTTCCCCTACATTCCCTCGTACCAACCCGCTCCTCCCCGTAGAAAATAAAAATTGCGTTGACTGACGTATTAACACGCCAGTCAAGAAAAATAGGTTAGATAATAAATCGCTACATTATCATTATAATAAAGTTGAATTAAAGTTTTACACAGTTTCTTGGTGTTTTGAGATTCACGTAACGTGAAATTACGCGGATTTCTTTGATTGTCAAAGTGGTATTAGCTTCCATGGACTCTGGAGTCTTGGGGTGAGGTTCTGATGCTTCCCGGGCCCCCGAAAAATCGAGAAATGAGAAAAAACAAGCAATTTCCAATAGTGGTTTCAGAGGATTTTCCGTCGGTTTCGTTGATTCTACAGCCGTCCCGTTTCTCGAAAGTATTTAATCGTGAATCGGGAATTTCTCTTAGATATCGGTTTTCCGAGGTTCTTTTTGGTACCGGAGGAAAGTACGACACCCAATTAAGAGATTTACCACCTTCTTCGATTTTTAGAACGGCTCTATTCGAGGTTGTCGAAAGACTTTTGCGAAAAAAGCCGCCAATGTCCGTGGGCAGGGTTATAAGGTTTTCCACTATTATTATTCAGGCAATCTAAGGCCAACCTAACAGCGCCGAATTTACTGTTTTTTGCACTGTAACTGGCAATGTCACGTAAGGTAATGTCGCGTAATAACATGTTAGATTTGCCGTCACTTATTTCGCTTTTAAGGTTATCGCTGGCTTTCAAACCGCGCGAGAGAGGGGAGGGGTAATTGCAACGTTGTCAGTTGAACGCCTTTGCGTCCGGACGTATTGGAACGATTTCAAGGGCCGCGCGTGTACAGGGTGTCCTATTTGTGCGAGAAAGTGACAAAATTTCCTTACGACAATATATTTTTGAAATTTTTTTTTCTTGAATATTTCAAAAATATTTCGAAATATACAGGGTGTTCCACGAAAGTGTGGGAACAAACTGGGCAATTTTTTTAAATAGAACACCTTCTATGTTTTTCACTTGTTCGATTCTACACTCTTATAGCTTTATAGTGCCGTTTTATATTTTAAAATATTTTGCAATGTTGCCAAGTTATTCAAGAAAATTTATGAAAAAGTATTATTTCAGACATTATGCAACAGCAGCATTGATGTTTCATGTAAAAAAATATTCTTGGCAAATTTATAGTAAAAGACGTATTTAACAGCAGAATATAAAAACATTTGGAAAATAATATGCAGGGGGCTCTATAGAGAGTGTTTGAAAATTTTTAACAGGGTATTACTTGAGATTTTCAAATAGAACACCCTATTTATTAGGGTGCCAGAGTATAGTACTATTAGAATACTACAACTTTTGTTATTACAACTTATACCCTAAAGTGGCCCGATGTTCATCCCTTAAACCACTCTTAACCCAAGATCGACTATTTGCTGTACGCAGTGGGGACATGTCAAAGAAACGGTTTAAAACAGTTCGAATCACTCGGGAATTTCTTTAGGGCTCAATATGTACAGCGTATGTGATGATTCAATATTTTGACCCATAAAATGCCTTTTTTGTATCTGTAGCGAGTAACACGCATAATTTTAAACTTTTGGTCAATATAAATTTTAATCTAAGTAATTAGTCACATTTTGAGACAAAAATATTTAAAAACATTTATCACAATAGCCGTTATTAGGCTTTTTTTGTCTCAAAATGTGACTAATTACTTAGATTAAAATTTGTATTGACCAAAAGTTTAAAATTATGCGTGTTACTCGCTACAGATCGAAAAAAGCCATTTTATGGGTCAAAATGTTGAATCGCCACGCACGTGCTGTACATTGAGTCTTAAAACGTCAAGTCAAGTCAGGTTAAAAACAAAAAGTGACAACTTCCGAACATCGGTCATGGCTCACCTGTGAAAAAACGCAAAATGAGGGTATTTTTAAAGAAAATGTAAAATAGTGGGGAAATGGGCCACTTTAGGGTATAAGTTGTGATATCAAAAGTTGTAGTATTCGAAAAGTATCTACTATACTCTGGCATCTTAAAAAATAGGGTGTTATATTTGAAAATTTGGAGCAAGTGCTTGTTGAAAATTTTCAAACACGTAAGTACAGGGTGGCCCATCCAAGCGGAAAAAGTGTGCTACGTGGAGACAGGTTAACATAAAATCGTCATTCAAAAAATGAGGTTGTAGTAAAAATTAAGATGAATTCGAGGGTGTACCCTTATTTTGTATACGGGGGTCGGTAAAAAAGTTATCGCGAAAAAACATTTTTTGCAAAATAAAAAAAATATTTTTTTACCTACACATCCATCAGAGAACCTTTAAGTAGTATTCCCGAATATTCAGTTTTTTAATATAACTTCCGGTTATAGCGGAAATGAAAGTGGTTTTCTCTATTTTACAACTTACACATTTCTCTTAACCATCACAGGATTCCTTTTTTAATTCTGAATCCAACGATATATAATTTGACCGTTTCAGAGATATTTATCAGAGAAGCTCCATCAAACTAGATACATGGTCTCATGGTCGGTGTCTGATGTTCGATCTGAGTAGGCCAAACAATAAAACCAAATTTATGACAAATCAAATCAGCCATGATAATAAAACTGACAAGCGAGTAGGCTGAATGTTAAAGTGGCTATAGCCATTCAACTGCATTCAACTTAATTAAAAATCTCGTGGAAATTATGAAACATTTATTATTTTTACTACTGTCATATTTCTTATAACAACAATATGATTAGTTATTAAAAATTAGTTAGAAGTTCATTTACATTAAATGTTCAAAATGGTTTCCATTATTATTTACACATAACCTAAGTCTTTTTAAGAAATTTTTTCGAACATTCTCAAAGATTAAGGGACGATTGTTTAAACTATCAATTTATAATTTTACTCGTCTTTTAATCTCCTCCACATTTTCGGGGCGGTTCTTATAAACTTTATTTTTTAAATGCCCCCACAAGAAAAAATCCAAGGGGGTTAAATCTGGACTACGTGGCGGCCACCTTATCGTTCCATGTTTACCAATCCAATTTTCAAACGAATTGTTCAAAAATTCCGTTATGGGCCAGTTATGGAAGGAAGCGCCATCTTGCTGCCATATTAATTGTCTTTCTTGGAGTTGGTTAGGAAAAATTAATGGCAACTGGTCAAAGTATTGTTCCAATTCGTTCTGGATTAAATGTAGGTATTTCCTACCTGTCATACTTCCTGAATAAAATAGAGGGCCCATTATAAAATTTCCCACAATTCCGCACCAAACACCCACGGAATTTCTGCCGGATTTCACAACTTCACGAAATGCCCGTGGATTGTCAACAGACCAAAATATACTATTTTTCCGGTTGTATATTCCCGCCGTTGTAAATGTAGCTTCATCGGACCAAATAATTTGTTTAAAAAATCCAGCTCCACGTCTTGCAAAATAAAAGTTTAACATTGTTTGACAATATTCCAGTCTTCTTGCAGCATCTCCAGGGAATAGCCTTTGAACAGGTATTTCTTCTAAAATAATTTAAAATTCGTTCTCTCTCGTCCTCACTAATTATAAACCCTTTTTTTCTCTTGCTAATCACACTTCCTGTCGATCTGAATCTTCGATACAGCTCACATATAAATGAAGCACTCGGAACATTTCTATTTGGATATTTACGAGAATACGCCCTCAAAGTTTCTACGTATCTTTTATCATTTTTGATGAAGATCTCTAAAATATCACAGCATTCTTCTTTCAAAAACATTTTTTTATACTGCAACTACTAACAGCTTCAGTAACAAAATTTTAGACTAATCTGACACGTAAATAGAAATATTGAATTGACAGCCTACTCGCTTGTCAGTTTTATTATCATGGCTGACTTGATTTGTCATAAATTTGGTTTTATTGTTTGGCCTACTCAGATCGAACATCAGACACCGACCATGAGACCATGTATCTAGTTTGATGGAGCCTCTGATAAATATCTCGGAAACGGTTGGAGATAAATAGGTCAGAATTAAAAAAGGAATCCTGTGATGGTTAAGAGAAATGTGTAAGTTGTAAAATAGAGAAAACCACTTTCATTTCCGCTATAACCGGAAGTTATATTAAAAAACTGAATATTCGGGAATACTACTTAAAGGTTCTCTAATGGATGTGTAGGTAAAAAAAATATTTTTTTTATTTTGCAAAAAATGTTTTTTCGCGATAACTTTTTTACCGACCCCCGTATACAAAATTAGGGTACACCCTCTAATTCCCCTTAATTTTTACTACAATCTCATTTTTTGAATGACGATTTTATGTTAACGTGTCTCCACGGAGCACACTTTTTCCGCTTGGATGGGCCACCCTGTACTATTATACTCTGGCATCTTAAAAAATAGGGTGTTTCATTTGAAAATCTGGAGTAATTGCTTGTTGAAAAATTTCAAACACGTCACTCTCTACGGAGCACCCTGTATAATATTTTCCAAATATTTTTTTTATTTTGCAGTTAAATATGCCTTTTACTAGAAATTTACCAGGTCCTTTTTTTATATGAAACATCAAGACTATTGTGACATGTTTTTTCATAGTGTCTGAAAACCGACTTTTTCGTACATTTGCTTGAATAACTTGGCAACGCCGCAAAATATTGTAAAACATAAAACGGCACTATAAAGCCAACAAGAATGTAGAATCGAATAAGCCCATGTGGGTGTTCCATTTAAAAAAGTTGCTTAGCTTGTTACCAAACTTTCGTGGAACATCCTGTGTATCTCGAAATATTTTTAAAATATGGTCTTCTGGTGGCCTTATGACATTAAAAGAAATGTCAAAAATATTTTTTCGTAAGAAAGTTTTGGTATCTTCTCGCACTAATGGACCACCCTGTATAAGTAAACATAAAAAGTTATATGATATTCCTATAAACTACACTTAAGTTATCCGTGTCTGTTTTTTATTTACAGTTTGGAGTTTGTTTATGTAAATCATTTCAGTCAAACATATCTTGTGATAATTAGAATAAAAAATCAAGATTCTTGCAAAGAAATTCGCAAAACAAAAAGAGAAAAACGGCTTTAGCGCATCTCATCATTTTGATTTAGGTCATAATTTTGACTTTGATAACATAAAAATACCGGACAAAGAAGTTAATTATCTTAAAAAGTTATTTTTGTCAATATGCATAAATAAAAATAATAAATATACCTACAGGCTGTTTCGTAATGGTGTGCAAATATTTAGAGAGTGTTCTATATGTTGTTTTAAGGGAGGGGGGGGGGGTGTTTAAATTTTTTGATTTAACTCTCCCCTTCATAGTCTGTAGTCCAATCATTAATTCAGAAACATTTTTACTCTTGATGCTTTTTCATTAACTTAACAGTTTGTCTGGCAAAAATAAAATTACTTTTTGTTCTGTATTTTGATACAGTTATGGATACTCACGATTATTGAAAAATATAGCAGTAGGCGGGTGTTATTTTTGTAACTTTCGAATTTTACTGTTTATGAGCGCAGTAGGTATTACTTTTCCCAACAAAAATATTTCGGTAAATAAAAAAAAAGAAAATGGTGGGCAGGTGTTTAATTTATTTTGTGCACGACCTAACCACAATGTTGGCTGTTTTGTCATAGCGGACTATTTGACAATGGGAATTTGAAGCTATTGCACACTGTTGATAATAACTCTAACTTCAGACTTGGACATAACAGTGAGAATCTGTCAAACGATATTTTCGATATTAAATATCGTTTGACAGATATTAAATATCGAAAATATAATTTACCTTTTAAATTTTAAAAGGTAAATTATTGCGAGTTAAGATTTTAGTAACTACATAATATATTGTGTTGACAATAAAAACTTAATCTCAATTTTAGCGACATTTAATTGTAATGTAAAAAAGCGCAGTTTATAAGTAACAATAATCCAGGTATAGTAGCAGTAATGCAAAGTAGACAGACGGATATCTATTACCTTAGTATTATAATTGTGTGAAATAATTTAAGAGGAGACTAACAACAGTTGTCAAATTTGACAATACATTTTAGTAGCTACTGGAGAAAATGTTGACACAATTAATAAAGAATTTTGCATTGTCTATAATTTTTTTTTCCAACAGATGGCGACAGACTATACATCAGCACTAATGATCTGTTAAATTTTGTTATTGTCCTTCCTTCTAAAAGGCACTTTCCAATATATCTAAAAAACATTTTCCATTTATCGTAAAATTATCGTTGATGTGTGGATAGCTTGTTCCACAGGAGCAAGAGACATTTTAATATCAATTTTCATTTTATTTTAATATCAATTATCAGGTACCTATCTTGGAGGTGGCTGTAAGTGCAGTGACCCATTTGATACCCGCAAGTCCCCAATTGGCTGCGGGTAGTTACTTAAATAATATTTGTTATTCATAAAATAAATCACAAAAAAACAACCGTGAAAAATTTAAATTTTTTTCGAGCGTGTTAAAAACCATCCGACTGTAAAAAATATTTTAGGGAAATATTATTTTTTTACCACAGAATCGAAGACTTCCACGAGCAAGCTTATTCATTCATCTAGCTTAGCGGTTTCATGTTTATTATTATTCACACAAAAACTAAATGGCTTTCAGAAAATATCGTTCCGGTTCCTCGATTCATTGACGAAATCTTTTTTTCCGGGAAACCAAGTAGTTTTGACTCAATTCGAAAAGAAACTGTACCTACTCTTTTTGTTTCAGCCACAAATGTTTACGGGATTACCTTGGTGTCTCTTGGCACCGTCGCTGTCATCATTGTTTTGGCCCTGTTCATCGACACACTGAGATACAACGTCAAGAATTCTTCAGCTAGCGTCAAGGCACATACTGCTTTTGTTATAGGGGTATACCCGGTAAGCAGGTTATCGAAAAAATTGGTCACTGATCTCAAAGCGCTGCATCATTTCTCAAGGTTATATAAACATTCAATTTATATCTATTAACCAAAAGTTCAATGTTCCTTTCTAAGGTCTCTTTACTTCCTCTTTACTTACATCAATTCATATATATCTGTCTTTCAGGTTGCCTCGTTGGTGTCCTACCTGGCAATATTGGTACCAAGAGCTCATCTGCTGGCAGAAGCTATCACCCAAGGCATGTTTATGTCGGGAATGTACCAATTATTCTGTCTCTTCATGGCATATTCCGGTGGTGAAGCAGGCCTAATAAAAAAAGTCCAACCAAAAATGTTGGTGATGAGGGTTGGGCCACTCTGCTGCCTGCCGTGTTGTATGTGCTTGCCAGAAATACACGTCAGAAAGTAAGTGGCTCATATTATAAAAACAACAATAAATTGATTTATTAATTCTATAATTACCCACAGGAGTATAGTGAGACGACTTAGATTGCTTGTGCTCCAGCTACCGGTAGTTCAAGGTCTAGTATACTTAACCTTGCTGGTGATGTGGGCAGAAAGAGAGGTATTTTTTCTACCTTGATTAAGCCGCATTGTGACTATGTAGTTTATTATTAGAAGTAACCGCCAACCTATTTTTTCAGAGTCTGTACCAAGTAAACTATATGTATCTTCAACCGCTCATAGTGTGCAGCATCTTCTTTGGAATATGGGGTATGGCGATGACCATAAACGTGTTGAAAGAATCACACGGCCATGATTATTTACTAATAGGGAAATTTTTGGTGCTTCAAATGGTTCTTATTTTGGCAAAACTTCAAGGGTTGTTAACTAGGGCGTTAGTATGGTCACATGTGTTGCCATGCAATCCACCTATCACACCTCAGGTGTACGCGAACTGTAAGATCAAAATATCGTCAAAAATGTGTAAACAATCTTATTTAATATTTATTTTGTTTCAGTAATCCACAATACGTTGATGTTGTTTGAGATGATATTGCTTATGGCAGTAGCAAGGAAACTTTACAAGAGAATTTTGCCAGTTCCAGAGTTTATGCCAAGGATAAGTACCATAGGGGGCATCATGGCACAAGTGACGAATAATAGTGATAATAATAATTCGATAATTCAAGATTTTAATAGCAAAAAGGGAGGAGATGGAGGATTTGATAACCTCGCTGTAGAAATTTGAAAGGACGTTCTGACGGATTGCTAGTGATATTGTTCAGTGAAAAAAGTATTAACATTAGTTTGTTATGTTGTGTGTATTATGAATTTTTGTACATATATTTTGCCTGGGTGCTTTAATAAACTGTGACTCTCTATCTGAGAAATGCAAAGATCTGACTAGATACGTACGTTTTGTAATAAAGTCATAAATATAGTATTTATGCGAAATACATTATGATTATTTCTGAACCTAGTTTGCTAATATACCTACGGCATTTGAAATGATTTGCTTTCGAATGCTTCATAGTCAAGCTAACTGTTGGTAAATTCCCAGAAATCGAATAAAATTAAATTCAAGTTGTTGCAAAATTCGTTGTTTCAAAAACTCTGTAGTTCATTTCACAATAGATTCAACTCAAAATATACCCAGTGTCTCAACAGTGACTTAGCACTCGCTTGGTAGTGAAATTTACGGTTCCTTGGATGTTTTTATAATGTTTCAATGTTATCGCAATTTTCATATTTTGCCGCAGGGAGGTAAATTGCGAATATATAAAAAAATATATTTTTAGAAATTTTGCACATATTCTTAGTTGAACAAACTTTTACGTTGAAATAGTTATTTATGTAACCAAACCGGAAAGTGGCCTTTTCCTGGACGAGCGTCCATTTTGCGGGGCAAAATGCAAGTGAGCTCTGCCGGCCTGCAAGTCTCTTTCCGCGTGTGTAACAGTACAATATTTTTTCGGCTACCAACAATTCAATCAAATAAACATTTTGTTATGAATGGAGATAAAAATAATCCTTATACTCTTGAAAAACTATCTGCATACACAGCTTCAAAATTTTAATTTTGTTTTTTTTTCTACATAATTTATAACAAAGCTGGTAACGATAACAAATCAACAAGCATTATTACTTTCAGAGACTTATTACAAAAACAAAGATAAAACTTGATTACCCAGTTACTCAAACCATAGGACTTCATGTTCAAAAGTCAATCAGTCTGTCCTTGGGCTACAGGGACGAATGTTTACTTTTCTTGTGTAAGTACCTATTATTATTTTCATTATTTGGTATTTAAGAAGTTGAAAATTGAATAAAGAATAGAATCATAAAGCTTTAATAATTTAAACAAAATTGAAGTAAACCGTTTGACGGAAACCTATTTGATAATATACAATGATGGAAATGAGTAATTTCACCTGCCCCCTTGTTTTTTTTTTCAGTCAAGTTGTGTAAACCTAAATATATTTTTATACTCCTATGCTAGTAACATATCTATCAAGTGACGGTTCAGGTTATAAGTAAGTCCATTGTTACGAACACTGACACGTAATGACTGACACGTAATAAAAAAAGTACGTATCTGTTCTTAATTAAAACGCAATTATCGGGTGCCGTGTTAGCGCGGCATCCGCGTCACCATGGCAACTAACCAACATACTAATTATTGTTGCCCGTCAGATAATCAGAAGTATAGTTAATCCATTATAATAGTTGTTTCTTTCGTCGAAGAAAAATTATAATACAAAACTAGAGTTGTAAGCTTATTACATACTCGTGGAATTATAGCACTCGCCGCTGCGCGGCTCGTGCGCAACTTTTCCACTCATACGTAATAAGCTGTTTTTCTACTCCTATGCTAGTAACATACCTATTAAGTGGCGGTTTAGGTTATAAGTAAGTTCATTGTTACGAACACTGATACGTAATGACTGACACGTAATGACAGACACGTAATGACTGACACCTAATAAAAAAAATTACGTATCTGTTCTTAATTAAAACTCAATTATCACGGGTGCCTTGTTAGCGCGGCATCCGCGTCACCATAGCAACTAAATAACATACTAATTGTTTCCTGACAGATAATCAGAAGTATAGTTTATCTATTATAATAGTTTTTCTTTCGTCGAAGAAAAATTATAATACGAAACTCGAGTTGTAAGCTTATTACATACTCGTGGAATTACAGCACTCGCCGCTGCGCGGCTCGTATGCGCAACTTTTCCACTCATACGTAATGAGCTGTTTACAACTCTCGCTATGTAACATACTATTATACAACTCTCGCTATGTAATATACTATTATTGTCAGAATACAAATGGGGAACGACTATTTTTGAGATAGTAACCGAAAAAAAGGCAAATGTATGCCATATTTAACCAGTTAAATTTAAAAAAAAATAGTTATTTGTGTATTAAGGAAGTTTAGTATCGAGGGACACATTTTTTTTAATTCGGAAAAAATAAGTCTTATTGAGCAAAATAATTCTATAATCTATATCGCTTTACCTAAATGAGCACGATGCGATATGGCGCAACTGACTTGCAGGAAGTCCTTACCTATAGATACATTCATTAAAGTTAAATATTTTTACTACACCTGTATGAGGGGACTGTTTTTGACCACATTATCAAGGCTGTAGATTATCTAAACCTAAAAAAATAATCAAGGCCACTGTTTTACAGAAAAATCCATCCATATTTTGTCGTAGTATTAGGCAGAAAAGTGAAAAAAAAATAAATAAAACTTACCTATTTAGATTAGTTTGCCTAGAAATTGCATATGCTCATACTATAACCTATAATACTCTGCTGGGCATGCCCGTATTAAAAAGGTACATGCCTACTCATATAGTCCTACTTATGGCTGTAAATAAAATATATTTCTATTTTCTTTTGGTTTCCAACTTGGCCCTATAGTTGGAAGTTCTAGATTTTATACGAGTATGCTATATAACAACTGGTAAGTTTTAGAAACAGTAGACAACATGGCGATTACAATAGTCGCTTAGTCATCCACAAGGTGAAACTAACAATGTCTATTTTTTTGGTAATGCCCGGATAAATGTCTGCATGGTACAATTACTAAACTGAAGTTATAAAAATATATATTCAAGGAAATTATTAAATAATAATTATATTTCCCCGTTAGGATGATTATTTGTCTATCGTCTCCAATTAAACATTTACACGACTGTATTTCTGGAAATTGTTTCCTTGATTGACTGGTTTATTAATTACATATTAAAATTTGGAAATTATAAAAATTTAAACCGGAAATTTCTGGAAAAAATCCTTGGTCGAACCCAAAATATAGTATATACAGTAAGCCACCTCTGTAAAATTTTTATTTGTGCATTGTGCACCATTCATTCTTTATTCGTTTGAATACGGAATTGATGGCCAACTGGGATAACTTTTAATTATTGTCCAAATTTAAAACATGCCTCTATAAACTTTGACATTGTTTGTATGTAGAGTGTCCAAGAAAATAATTTATGAATTTTTAAAAGTTGCAATAGGTCTATATTTTAATAAACAATAAGGCTGTTTGAGATTTTTTAGGAGGTTAGGAGACAAAAAGCTATCACGGAAATTCATGCGTTATCAAATTACCAAATCGAGAAATAGAACAGAGATGCCTTATAAAAATCTGTTCTTTCTATATACTATATAGGCTGTATTCTGTTGTTTTTTTTTTGAACCCTGGATACAAAAGTTTTTGATTGTCAATGCTTATAATTTTTTGCTTGTTCTGGTGTTTACCGTTTTTCAAAAAACGTCTGACGACTATAATGTATAATAAAATAATAAAAAAAATAGAAAGTTTGTGTATATAACCTCCAAGTGGGACACACTGTATTTCATGTTTAAACATTACCTACCATTTCTCAGCGTGTCTACAGAAGCTACAAATTTTTCGGCAGGTGGAAAATGAGAAGTGGATATTCTCTGGATACACAACAAGAGTAGATAATATGATGTCCATATCGCAGGAGAACTGGGGTTGAGCAGTACGCCGTAGAGCATATTTTGTTGAAAATTTACATGCAATGAAAAGGCTTTACATCCAGAATGGTTTTGCGCTATTCGAAACTGCAAAACATAATCAGTTTTCCTAGAATTTAAACACCACTACATGCGGCAAACCTGCACTGAAGTTGGCAAGAATAGGTTCTAGAGGACAAATTAATGAACTACTGCCCACACAATAGGTTATAATTTATTTATAATTAATTTATTATAATTTGCTTACTCTTACGAGCAGATTTTGTTAATGTAAAATAAGCTTCTTCATTGTAGGATAACCTTATACAAAATTATGCCAAATGTACCATATTTCCAAATTAGTGACCTCAGAAGTGTTCTTTGCCAACAATGCAACCATAAAATCTGACCAAAAAATAATTTTAATATTGTTATTGTGTAAAGTAATTCACTTTTAACATGACGGTCATAACATTTTTCTACGACTGTGAACAAATGGCCTCATCTTATGTTCATTTTTAATTAGGAAATGTGCTTCATTGTACACGGTTTTAAGTAACCGATACGGGAATGTCATTGAGCACGGGTTACCACAGCAAAGGGTGCGGGAATATCATTGTGCCTGCACGGGTCTGGTATGTGAAGTAGTAGCGTGTCATTTAAAAAAAATGAAAACAATAAAATGAAAAAATAAAATGAAAAATTAAAATGAAAAATTAAAATGAAAAATTAAAATGAAAAAATTAAATTTAAATTAGTTAGTTACTTATAACAAAAGTGGACAGTTCCAGTGTAAATAAGTATAGATAAGAGAAGCAATAGGGTTAGGCAGAATGAAGTATCTATTTTCTATATACTGGTATTTATTAATGGTTAAACTTTAATCAAAAACTGAAACAAAATGTTCTTGAGTAAACATGGCAATTCTATTTTCTGAATATCACATCAGTCAAATGACTGTGAATTAGGCAGAATAACCTATCCATTTTTGAAGTACATTTATTCAATAACGTAAAAAAATCTAATTTCAAATCAAGTCACCATGTGTTCCCGATACATGGCAATTTATGACAGTTGCCAAACTGTTTGCGAGAAACGTCAGTTAAAAGCTAATATTTGAACCGAGATTAACGCAATCCCAATTGAAATGTTGCAACGAATGAAGCAAAATGTTTGTGCTAGACTTCTGGAGTGCCAGCAGCGAGGCGGAGGTCATTTGACTGATGTGATATTGAGAAAATAGAATTGCCATGTTTACTCAAGAACATTTTGTTTCAGTTTTTGCTTAAAGTTTAACCATTAACAAATACCAGTACGTAGAAAATAGATACTTCTATCTGCCTAACCCTGTATTTTCTAAAAATTTGTCTTGAATTAAATACCCACTTGTTCATGTTCAAAACAAATTATATAAAAAAAGTAAAAACCAAAATTTGAAATCAAACACTTAGTTATAGATACAATATACTATTTTGACAATGAAAATAATGTTAAAAATTGTACAGGGTGATCCATCCAAGAGGAACACCCCCCTTAACTTCCTTATTTTTCAAGTTAAAGAAAAAATTGTAGAGACAAAAGCTTTAACGTTTCTCGTGAGCTTTTCCATGAACTTACTGAAATTGACACAGGGTGTTCCGTAAAAGCTGGACAAACCAAGCTTATGTTTTTTCACAAGAACACCCGGTATATTATTGCATTTTCGAATCTACACTTCGTCCCGATTCCAACGACATATATACGTTATATGATTTCTCCAGCCGTTTTTACAATACAGGGCGTTCGAACTTCATATTTTCATGTTTTCACATCCTGTATCTCAGAGACGAAACGTTTGCTGATAAATTGAGTAGAAGAAAAAATTATGAAAATGATGCCCCTAAAACGATAATAGTCATTTTGTAATCATCCACACAAAAAAGTTGAGGTTGATATTTTTCTAGTCCAGGGCAAAATATGGAAATATGAACCTTGATTCGGAGGGGGTTCAAAATGACTATGAGCGTTTTAGAGGACCTATTTTCATCATTTTTTCTTATACTCAATTTATCAGCAAACGTTTCGTCTCTGAGATACAGGATGTGAAAACATGAAAATATGAAGTTCGAACGCCCTGTATTGTAAAAACGGCTGGAGAAATCATGTAACATATATATGTCGTTGGAATCGGGACGAAGTGTAGATTCCAAAAATGCAATAATATACAGGGTGTTCTTGTGAAAAAACATAAGCTTGGTTTGTCCAGCTTTTACGGAACACCCTGTGTCAATTTCATTAAGTTCATGGAAAAGCTCACGAGAAACCTTAAAGCTTTTATCTCTACAATTTTTTCTTTAACTTGACAAATAAAGAAGTTAAGGGGGTGTTCCTCTTGGATGGATCACCCTGTACCTTCAGTGTGCTTACTTTAAAGTGTATACAAATCGATAAAAGTTTATTTTGTGAGATATTTTCAAAACCTTTTTTTGTTCGAAAGTTCTTCAAAAAACGCTTCTTTTTTTATTACTTTTGTTAAAATGCAAATCCAGGGAAGGCTATGATTTTTTATACCGATTTTTACGAAAACCATTTAGCGATTTTTTTTATTTAAAATCCTACACATGCACCATTTGAACAAACAATAGGTATAAGGGGTGTCCGGTTCTACACCGTGTTAAAGTTGAACAAAATAGGGACTTTAAAGGCACCTTGGCTATCAAGTGTGACATGGAATTGTTTCAAAACAGTTGAACAGGACCATCCAAGGTATTGATGGACGAAATTGCAAGAAGAAATATACAGGATGTTTTTCTCTACGTCTGAAATCTCAGAGTTTTTTAGAATTTTATAGACTTGGATTTTTGAAACAATGTTACTAAAAATGTAAAATAAATTCAAATAAAAAAATCAAGTAAAAGAGTCACTCAGTAATTTCCCTTGTGCCTAAACATATTCTAGTTTTTGTTTTTTAAAATTTACATTCTGGTAGATCTCCTTATTGATATATTTTTGAACAATAATTTCGGATTGTACATTCTTGGAGTGTAAGTTTCCCACTGCATCATTTAGAGAATTTTTAAATTGGGTAATAATTCTAAAAAATCTGTCCAAAAATCAAATCTGCGATGGAAATTAAAAAAAAACTCAATAAAAATATTAAATAGACTTCACAGTTCTGCTAATCATAATTTTTGGCTCACTTGTATACCCATAATGGAAGCGTTAACTTTGAGTAAAAAAATTGAAATTAACATATTAACGGGTAAAAATGTGCCTAACCAGTGCCAGGATATTTAATTTAATAAAGAGAACATTTGGTCTATCGGGTTAGTGAAGTACTAGAGTATGCAAATTTATAAAATGAAATGCAATTGTATCTATTGTTTTGTGTGAAATATGTCTAAAAATAAAAGCAGATAATGACAACAACAGAAGATCTGAACAAATTTTAGAACATTTTTGGAACAATCCCAATACATAATTCATTAAATGATGCAGTTATAGGGGCATGCACGGCTGAAAAAATCTACGTTTCGTAAATGTTTGAAAAAAATAGGTTAAAGGCATTTAAAGCAAAATTTCCGCACTCGTTATAAGTAGGAGACATGAAACAGAGATTCGAATATTGTTTGTGGGCGCAGTAGTGTAGGATAGGGGTTTCTAAATCACATTTGCCCTTGAACTCTAGAGTTCAAACTTTCAAAGTCAAATTCCAAGGTGGTGGCATGCAGGTAAACAACGTCTAGACGTCCAGCCCAAGTGACCATGTACCTGGGGCGCATTCCAAAATGAATTATCAGGGTGTAAATTACTTTTCTAAAAACTTAGAAAATATAAAGTAAAATCAATCCCATATAGTTATATTTAAAAATACATTCGGCCATGGCCTATGAAAGCGAAAACAAAATTCTCAGACGATTATTAGCATATTATTATTATGCACCTCATTTATACCTACCTGAATTTAAAACCCAATTTAAATTCCAGACAGATTAATTTTGGGCAACCATTAATTTACTTAAAGGTCAGCAACGAAAAAAAAAATTGCAACATAATTATGGATGGAAAATTTTCAACACAGGCGCGCGACAGATATTTTTTAAGAACGGATTTATTCATCAATTTAAGGATTGCACAGCTCAAATAGGAATAAACGTAAATTTTAAAATTTAAAAACATATAAGCGTTTATGGACCTTACGCCCAAACAAATAACTAACCAAAAATAGTTATTGAAATCATACATAAAGAGACAAAAATTTCATATACCCACCTCTGTTCAGCTGCAAGAAGGAAAGGCTGCATAGTATATAAGCGCTGTTTTATTCTACCATTCATTAAGTTACTATCATCTGTGTTCAGTGCAACTTAAAATGTGTTACAGTAAGTGTAAATTGGTAAGTACTCTTGAATTTTACTATAGTTCGAATTATCTTGCAAAAATCGAAAAAATAATTAAAAATAAAATGAGGGAGATGGATTTGCCGGTCAATGTAAGTGAATTTTATTGGTTGCGTTCAATGTGGCCCCAAATTTTTGTAATCGTTGTCTGTATGCATTCTCTAGTTAGCGCCGCTTTCGGTTAGACATTAGCGGTATTATTTTTTGAAACTCTTTTTCCTTCAAAGTTAGCAATTAATATTTAGTAATTAAAAGTAATCCTGCAGTATTTGGCACATATAATAATTATTCATTATTACCTAGCTTACTACAAATATATACAGGGTGATGAAAATTTGGATGCTTAGCATTGGTATCTCGGAAAGATGCAACGTCGGTCAAATTAGGCTAAAGTTGCTCTATCATACCCTGTACAATATTCTGTTATTAAATATCAGATATCTTAATTCATTGTGCCGCGTTGGCGCCGCTAGTACCGACGCTGACTTTTTAGACTGCATGTTTTTCTGCCTTAACCTTGGTTCGAACCGATGTTGAGGCAGGGGCATGCACATGTCTTTGAAGAAAAACACCGCTATGATCAAGAGCGCTGGACACGGTATTACTCCTTAATAGCTTTATATGTGTGATTTATTAATTGTCCTACACTCACTGGGATTACTACGGTTTTCTAGGATTTTCCGTAGTACTTGAGCGAATGCTATCCTAGTTCTATCGGGGAAAAAGTCGACACTAGCCGAAAATGGTAACGAAGACAAAATAATAATAATTGCCCTACCCCCCACACAAGCATGTCGCTGCTTGTGGGATACTCCTAGTTTAGAGTATTGTGAGGGTGAGGATTATTATAATAATTATTCGTAATTTATACTCATAAAACTTTGTCATAGTCAATGTGATGACAGTTTCAGAAATTTTCTAGGCCCTAAATTTCGAGCAATCACAGCTGAGATATCAATGATACAATATTTCTTAGCAACGGTTACAACACTATTTGATAGATAACGATTACAAAAAATTTAGTCTGCACTGAAAGCAAGCAATGTTTTTAACTTTTAAAAATTTTATAGACTCCAATTATTGAATTGGAGGCAAATGGCCCCGAAATGTCCCTCGAGAGAGGGACATCCATATTACTGTATAAAAATTACCCCATGGAGGGGGGGTATTTAACGGCGGTTTTCGATAGTAATCCGCCGCCGTTCGTAGTCTACAGGATGCGGTAATAATTTTTTTTTTATCTTAAACACATTTTAATTTAAACTTTTAAATTTTTAGGACCAGCAAGTGGGAAAAATAATTTAAAAAATAGTAGTGTTGGTAATTAAATAGTATATATATAGTATATAGTATAATATAGTATAATATAGTAGTAGTGGTAATAAAATTCTCTCTTTTTTTAATTTCTTAACATGGTGGGGAGAGGGATATAGAGTATAAAAGTATACAGAGCGCTTCAGTTGCAAAAGATTTCTCAGCTACTAACATTCTCTGCCCGGCTTTAAGTGTTTCAGTGCCTACAGTTTTCTGAAAATAACTAACCTAATAACTTGCTCGTTTTTAGTGTTTTGCGTGTATTTGCTTACAGTGCTTTGTTATTAAAGGTATTTTTTATTTTAATTTAATAGTAAAGGTATTTTCTTTTTTTAATTATTAGTAAAGGTATTTCCCAATTTAATAGTGAACAAAATCCAAAATGTCAGTAATCAATATGTGCCGAATCCACGATCGTGAAAATTGCTCTATATGTTTTGAAATGGAAAACAAATTGAAAGCAGGCGGTATACCTGCGTTAGAAAAATTTTTAAAATATGATTTCGAAACGTTTTTAAACACTGACTCATCCAGTTCGGAATGTTGTCTGGTTGAACAAAACATATCAGATAAGCAATTAACAATGTCAAATGAAGAATTTCTGAATGAAGTCGACCAGCTAATGTCTGATTTTAAGGAACATACTTCAAACCTTTCGGATTTTAATATTACAGATTGGGAAAATGCCGAACCAAAACCATTGAATAAAAAAATTACTGAACTAGAAAAATACCTATTTTCGAGTAGATCTTTGAAATCAATTAATAAACAAAAGGTAAAATGTAGTGCCGCTAAGATAAAGGCTTTAATATATAACTTTCTTCAAATGAACGAAATGTTAGATAGTAAGAAAAATATTTCAAATATTATAAATCGACAAGCCGATTTATTATTAGATTTATCCAAGTTATTATTAAAATAATAATTTTTTTTCATTAGACCTTAGTTCCTAGTTATGCACTCTTTGTCTTAAAGAATTCAAAAATATACAAACCATTAAACAGCATCTACGCAAAAATTGCTGTAACAGAAAACATATACAGACAAATATAGAGGATTATATTATAAATCGTAAATGTTTATAAACTAATGTATTGTTACACAACTTTATATGTTTTAAACAAATTTCAGTCGATAATGTCCTGCCAGCAGATGAAATTAACCCTTCAAAAGCGGAAACAGGATCTAGTACCGGTAATTTATTAAAAAACTTGAATTATTTTAACCGCAATTATAATATTGCTATATAACTTTATAAATAATTTCAGGCGATTTTGTTGCAGATAATAAATATTGCTGTACATGTAAAATAAATGTGGACAAGAAACAATGGGTAGCTCACGTACGAACCAATAATCACAAAGCAAAATGTTTTACTTTCTTCGAGGAGGGTATTGAAATTTTGCGAAGTGCCTTCAAATATCGAATTGTTACTTACAAAGTGTCACCGAAAAATTACACTATCGATATTAAAACATTTCAAGATGAGATTATGGATAAAGTGTTAACTTTACTCAAGGAAGAACAGCTGAGGCATACAGCTATTAAAATCAACTTTGAATTATATGGTATTTATTATTCGAAACCACTAGATCTTATGGATGTTAAGTCTTTCAATACCAAATTCGAAGTAATTGTAGATTCTACGGACATTGAAGCTTTATATGGACACTTGTTTGTGGTACTTGCGAAGAAATCGGATGAATTTGCTGAACGTGACTCTGGTAAGAATAAATATAAACCTTGTATAATTATTTTCATTTGTTGTCTAATTATTTTCATTTAATGATAATTTATCAAAATTAAAAATTTATAGAGAAGAGAATTGTGCTCAAACATTTATAGATTGGATAGAAAATGACGTAAAAAGAATTTATAATAATTATTTAAGTAAGAACCTTCCCATGATACCTTTATCATTAATTCATCTTAATGGTGCTTTTAGAGGAGCGGCGCATTCCATTTGTAATTTACATTTTCAACCACCAACATTTGTTCCGATTATTTTACATAATTTAAAAAATTACGACTCGCATTTGTTTATTAAGTCTTTATGCTTCAATAAAGAGAAAATTGATGTGATAGGTCATACAAAAGAAAAATATATATCCTTTAGTAAACAAATTTTGATGGAAGAAAATGTTGGACTAAAGTTGAAATTCATAGACTCTTTTCAATTTCTACCAGCATCTCTTGAATCTATGGCGGATATATTAGAAGACAACCAATGTATAGAAATTCGTAAGTGTTTTCCAAATGATTTACAATTTCATTACATTAGACAAAAAGGTGTATTTCCATATTCATATGTTGATTCCTATGATAAGTTGTTGGAAGAAGCTTTTCCTGCAATTGATAAGTTTTATAATGAGTTAAAAGATGAAAATATCTCACAAGATGATTATAAACGAGCTAAAGAGGTATGGGACATATTTAACTGCAAAACTTTAAGTGATTATTCAGATTGCTATCTCCGCTCTGACGTCATGATTTTATGTGACGTGTTTGAAAGCTTTAGAAGTAATTCAATTAGAACCTACCAGCTAGATCCGGCACAGTATCTCACTTCTCCGAGTTTATCTTTCGACGCCATGTTAAAAATGACAGATATAAAATTAGAATTATTGATAGAACCTGATATGATTCATTTTTTCAAAAAGGCCATAAGAGGCGGAGTGAGCACTTGCATTTCGAGAAAATCCGAAGCGAACAATATTTTTTTACAGAATTTTAATCCATCAAAAGAAAACAAATTTATAATGTATTTAGATGCGACAAACTTATATGGTTTTGCTATGAGACAATATCTGCCCGAGAAAGATTTTGTTTGGCTTTCCCAAGATGAAATTGAACAAATCGATATTTTTTCACTTTCCGATACATCACCTGTAGGTTATGTTTTCGAAGTAGATTTAGAATATCCTGAAAATCTTCACAATTTACATAACGAGCTCCCCTTTTGTCATGAAAACTTTATACCCCCAAATTCCAAGTGTTCGAAACTAATACCAAATTTAAATAATAAGTATAATTATATTATACACTATTTATATTTGCAGCAATGTCTAAAATTCGGTCTCAAATTAACCAAAATTCATAGAGCTATTAAATTTACTCAATCACCATGGTTAAGAAAATATATCGATAATAATACAAACATAAGAAATGCTGCAAAATCTAAGTTCGAAAAAAATCAAGTAAAATTATTAACAAATAGTATTTATGGAAAAACCATGGAAAATTTGGACAAAAGGGTTGATATTCGCCTCGTGTCTCATTGGGAGCCTAATAAAAATAGTAATTGTGCAGAAAAGTTGATAGCAAAACCACAGTTTAAAGATTTATCTATATTTTCTGAAAATTTAATCGCTGCTCAATTACAAAAAGTATGTATAATGTATGATAAACCAATTTATGTTGGTTTCGCCATTCTAGATCTTTCTAAAATGGTGATGTATAATTTCTACTACAACTACCTTAAACCAAAGTATGGAGACAATGTTGCTCTATTGTATATGGACACCGACTCTTTCATTTTAGAAGTAACAACAGAAAACTTTTACAATGATATAAGAGAAAATTTAGATATTTTCGATACCTCGAATTATGCTCTAAACAATGTTTATAATATTCCTCAAAACTTATCAGTTGTGGGTAAATTTAAGGATGAAATGGCTGGCGAACCAATAGAATCTTTTTATGGTACTGCAGCTAAATCATATTGTGTAAAAACGAAAGATGATATTCTGAAAAAAGCTAAAGGTATTAAGAAAAATACGGTTAGAAAACAACTGGATTTTTCCCATTACAAGGAAGTTGTCGAAAAAAATTCTAAAGTGTATTGTAACATGTATATTTTTAAATCGCATTTACACAATATGTTTACTGAAGTTATAAATAAGTTAGCACTATCATCTGATGATGATAAACGGTATCATATCCCTAGTACTCTAAAAACTCTAGCATGGGGGCATAGAGATATTTCTGATTATGAAAACCCTAAAGTTGAAAAAATAATGGATATGTTAATTAAAAACGGTTGTGATTTAACTCTTGAAGACCCCGATACTAATTTAGATAACTTGATAAAAATTGGTGAGTTTTTAGAAGACTACCATGAACCAAAACCCAAGAAGAGTAAAAAATAGCAATTCTTCTATAAAGGTAGGATCAGCTTATCGCTTAGTTGATTTCAACATGGCAAACCGAATACAGTTCGATGGGGAGCCTGTAAGTCAGTCTAGTAATTTGAAAAATTTCGAAGAGAGATTGTTAACTTTCAAAAACTGGAAAGGAAAAGTAAATCCGATAGATTTAGCCGAAGCTGGTTTTCATTTTACAGGATGCTTAGATTCATGTCAATGTGTTTATTGTGATGTGGAAATATACAAGTGGGAAATGGAAGATTCTCCATTGATGGAGCATTTCAAATATAATAAATCTTGTGATTTTATACAAGCACTTCGTTTAGCCAGCATGTATAGGAGTAATACAAACCCTGCACCCAGTACCACTAATTTTTCTACTATTTGTGTATGTTTTATTATACTGATTGTATTTTTTGCTCTATTTAAGGGATTTTATTAATATTGTGTTTGTATATTTTTAAATGTACCACTTTATACTTTTATATACTACTACTTTATATATTACTATATTAATAAAATATTTAACTCGTGAGTTGTTTTATTTCTGACATAAAACCACCTCTAAATCGTTCTAGGATTTAGTTGATCCTAAGCTTTCAAGTGATAAAGTTGAAAATGACGTCATTAATAATATTAACAGCCTTAGTGGGCAGCAATCTGTTTATAAACTATTTGCCTCGAGTTAAAGAAGGATATTTATGCTTGAGTGACAACAAAACTGAAAAAAGTGATTGTTATCATCCTATGAAAGTGACAAATTTTAATAATACCGGATATCCAGTGTTTACTTATAAAATAGACAGTGTTCGTTTGACTTATAATAATTATTATAAACTGAAATATATCTTTAACAATAACACAATTCAGACATCCGAGTGGATCGCTTTACAAACAAATCGAGATACTTGTATTTGTAACTACACTTCTTGTTATGTTGCGAGTTATGTTTCAATCAGTTTATTAGCACTATTTATTATATTATTTATCTCATGGATAATATACAGACGCACGTATTAACTTTACAAGAACAGTGGTGGGGGAGATAGGTATATATTCACCCCGTATTTATGCGAGTATTATTAGTGGTACCAAGTACATCGAAATCGGCTTAAATAGTAATTTCGAATGCTGTGTGAAAATTGGTGGCTATGGTGGCATATCGATTTTGCTTACTGAAGAAGAATGGAGCTTGCTTTTAAAAAATCGGGGATACATATTAAACTATTTTTATTCCCAAGATGATGATATATCTCCTATCGAACTTAAACAACTCAAAATATATTTCGAAAAGCTTGGAGATAATGTACGTGTAATAAAATGTTTAAAAATGGATATTACGTGTACTTGGGATGTGAAACAGTTTCCAATTTGTGGCAGTTAGTACCTCTCCTTAACAATCGAATAGATGCAGTAAAGAAGCAGCAGTTTGGACAATATTTCGACACGTTTCAATCATCACTCAACCGAAACTATAAGGATGTTGTTAGTACTATTTATAATGTTTTGTTGGCAAGAAAAGATCAAGCTATCGAAAATGATTTAATTATCATGTAATTAGTACTACTTCACCCAAACTTGCTGGAGCACAAACTAGAAGTATGAAGAAGGTGACATTTGGAAGCATTAAGATTCATGTTATGGTAAAATGGAGTTTCGCATACAATAAAGCTAGAAAGAACAACTATGAATCTGCAGTACTCGATCGTCTTCGATTTGAAAGAAGAATTCAATTTAGTGAAATTTTATTAAGTAATGTATTAAGTCATAATTATAGATGTAGAATATATGAAACTCGTTTTAAAACATGTATTGCAAATAAATAGTTTTATAGATATGTTGTATTTGATTTCAGGGGTGGTAAATAATATACTAGAAGTGATTATTAATTTTTTTTATTCTTTCATTAAAAAAATATCATACAAGTAAAAAACATTTGATAATGCGCACATACATTTTTCTTTCGAATGGAAAAAACAGGTTGGTTCTTGATGTTTTAAGGGTGGTTGTTCATCAAGCTCGATGACGGGTCTTGATGAGTATTTTCTAATATATTGTCGGTAATGTGTTGAACAATGTTGGAAAATTTGTGTAGAGGAATAAAACCATCCATCCACCTAATTCCATGATGGTTTTCTGTGAGCCAAACTGCTTGTTTATGAAGGTAAGTAGGTAAGAGGTTCATTTGAAATGGCGGTTTAAACACATAATGTGAAATTTTTTTACCATCATAGGCAGCAAATTCTTTAACAATAAATTTATTGTTTTCAACTTTAAATCCTTGCACATCGACTACCACACTCATATTTTTAAATTAGAAAATTCCTTAAAAACTTCTTTTTTCTTTTGATAATAGTCAATATAACTTTTTAATTTTTTTAAATCTCTCTGAAATTGTTCAATCCTCTCTTGAAGGAGCATTGTAAACTAATGAAAAATTTTAGATAACTAACTTTTTATTATTAAATTTGACACATGCGCACTTCAAATTTGTCGCACAATTTTTGTCAGTGGGTTGTAAGCAAATAGTTTATCATGTAGTATTAAACAATAAGCTGATGTTTTGTCAGGTATATCTTTACTTGTTTCAAATTCTACTCTCATTACAATAGGTCCTACTTCGACAGCATCTTTCTGATACATACAATTTATGTATGCAATAGGTGCAATTTCTTTAAATGTTTTAGGCGAGAAAACAGGTTCCACCGATCCATCGTAATAAGATTTTCTGAATGACGAGAACATTTCATAGAGATAGGCATACTTATTATTTTCGAAATCCAAGTACATGTCAGAGTATGGATATTTATCTGAATTCAAAAACACTCTAATATTTCTAAGGTTACAATTATCAAATTTACTCATATCGGCAGTAACATTTCCCCTTTTGTTTGTTTGAAATGCAACAATCACGTGACGCGGTGTTTCAACTTTTGTTGAAGTTTTTACAGGCCAATTATGTCTGGTAGTTTTCAGTAACTCCGGATATTCTATAAGTTCCCAACTTCTAAATGCAATAAAAATTTCATCTCCTTTATTAATTAACTTTGTAAAATATAATTCCCTTTCTATATCAACGATGACGTGAGGTACAACCCACTCTATTTTCGAAACCGTTATCTTTGGAATTTCGTTTGGGTCTGTGCTGATGACCGCATTTTTATCATCGTTTGTTCTAACTAAAATTAATTCTTGCCTAGCATTTAAAAGAACCGTTTTAAAATCCTCAAAAAATCCCATTATTGTGTTCATAGGAATGCACACATTAAAGTGTCCTTTGGAGTCAACCAATGTGTTTTCTTGATTTAACAACCAACCGGCATTGTGTAATTTTTTTACTTCATTTTCGGTGTGAGACAGATAACCCTTAATTGTAGAACTTATACCAACATCCCTAACGGAATCGATAGTAACACCATTTAATTGATACCGGATTTCCTTGAATAGGAAAGCAATTCCATTATTTACAAACTCTAATTTTGCTGAAACTTTATCATTCTGATCTGTTAATTTTCCCTCGATGTATAGAAAACTTTCACAGGGTAAAGTATATTTACCAATTTCCTGTATAGAAATAATAATTTCATCATTGTATTCAAATTTTTTCGAAGACTGTGAATCATAAGTATGTAATTCTTTTCGCCAAACAGAATTGTCCACAAGATAGTTTTTATTTATATTTAGGTATTCCATTATTTAACTAACGCAAACCCTAGAGATTTCAAAAATAGTTTATTTTTACGTGTTAACCGCTTGGTATTAACTTTAGTACTGAGTTGACGAGGTTGTCGCTTTTTCTTATAAACTTTAGTACTGACTTGACGAGGATGCCGCGTTTTCTTATAAACTTTAGCTTGTTTAGTATGTAGATTATATCTTACAACCATTATTCTGAAATTTTTTTCACGTGCAGTCTTATCGTAACTGTTTCCCCACTGAAATTAACTAAATCTCCGTCTTGATAGAGTATTTGAATATTGACATTATTTATAATTTTTACATTGACAGGAAAATAAATAATATTCTGAGGTGTTTCTATAATTTTAAAACCTGGTCCTACGCTAGGAAAAAATTGATGAACAATATGGACCGGTGTACCATTATAGTATGAACCTGCCGCTATGCTGCAGTCGATACATATAGCATTCACTTTAATTATTTCTGCTGGATAATCCGACACATGTTTTCCTGGTTCTAGAATACCGTTCTTAAAACCTAAAATTTTTCCGATTGATCCATCATCAAATTGAATCGGTTTCCCATTTTCAATAATGGTATGAAGTGTGTTATTATTAGATGAAATTCTCAGAACAGAATCAATAGTTTCTAATTCCTCACGTACAAATTTATTTATATAATCTAACTCATATGCACCGGAGGGTATAGTTATTGTTACATGTCCACAAGTAAATTTATTATTTCTTTCGTCGATATTAGGAATTGCGTTAAATGTTTCAAAATTTATTAAACCAACAACGTACTCACCATCATCTAAATAAATTGGTGGGTTGAAATTAGCTGACAATACATTTGTCGTACCTGATAAGACTAATGTGAAAGACATGATACTACTTGTACAACCAACTCTTTTCTAACTTACTTAGCACCGTGTCGAATTCTTATAAAGAAATTTTAAAACCAAATGTCCACAATTATTAGAATTATATTTTTGAAATCGGTCATAATTATATGTTATATTATTATTACCATCGCTAAAGAAATATTTTATAACTTCTAGAGGGGGTCTCAAATTCCCGTAACTATCGAAATAATTAATATCTTTTCCTTTTTTTATATAACATGTCCAGTGAGTACCGTCTCCCCGATCATCATCTAAATTTATAATGCCTGATTCGTATTTTTTTATTTTTTTCGGTAATTGGTTACGCATAAACACATTTCGAAAATAGGGAATTTTTAATATTTCTACATATTTTAACAAATCAATATTGGTGAGTGGGCGGTGTGATAGTCTTTTTAGCAGTTTTTTTTATATGGTTTTAAGTAAAGACCGCAACCTTGTTTGTAAGGTTTTAAATAAAGTCCTTTTCCAACTTTTAATTGTTCAATGGCTCTGTTATGTCTCTTTGCTTCTTCTAGCGTATCCCTTGCTGCTTTTGCATCGTTGACCGCTTTTGCAATTCTAGCCGCTCCTCCAGTTAGTGCTACTAATGCTGACAGACCCGCGAACAGAGGAATTAGGGGTAGTAAGCCCCCTTGATATGTTGGGAATTTTATTATACGTCCTCTAGGTTTCTTAATTCGTTTTCGCTTTAATGCTGTTAAAGCTGATGTTGCAACGTTTTTAATGTCTGTATGTTTTGTTCCAATAATTGCATTTCTTGCTGTTTTTACAGCATCATTAAATGATATAGCTTTTCCTATTTTAGTTTTCCTCTTTTTATTTCGTAAACCCATTCCTAATTTTCTTTTTACCTTCATTGCACCCGCAACACCTACAGCAGCTATCCGCTCTCCTATTTTACCTGATTTAATTCTTTCTATAGCTTTTTGTTCTAATAGTTTGTCTGCTTGATGTCGATTTTCTAAATCTTCAAACTTTGAGTATGCTATATCGTGTTCTTTACAAGCTTCGTCTAAAGGGTTAATACCGCGATCCCCCCTTAATAACCTCTTTTTGAGTTTGGTCCCAGGACCGCAAAAATTGTATGACGGCAAGTGTAGTTCCACCGGCAACTTATTTATGAATTTATTAAGAAGTCCGGAACCTTTCTTACCGAATAATCTTTTGGAACTAACCAAACCATCGTAGGAGGACATACTTATATAACTGATGAATATTTTATATGAAATCGCTTAAATATGTAAACATGGGTTGTGTTTTGATTAGTATATAAAGTGTGAGCATGAAGATCGTTAAACAAAATTTTTCTCTTCCTGTTAAAAACCATGATTTGGAAATAGCTACATTCCGGAAACACGGAAATTTATTCCCAGGAAATTGTAAGCGAGCTTTAATTATCGGACCCTCCGGTTGTGGCAAGACAAATGTTATGATTAGTCTAATAGAAGAACCTCATGGTTTACGCTTTGAAAATATATATATTTATTCAAAATCTCTAAATCAGTCAAAATATCAATACCTACGTGAACTCTTCAAACCTCTTAGAAAAATTGGATACTTTGAAAGTGAAAAGGAAGATGAAATAGTGTCGCCAAACGATATAAAATTAAATTCTCTAATAATATTTGATGATGTGGTGTGTTGTAGTCAAAGCGTTATAAGAAATTACTTTTGTTTTGGGAGTCATAAATGTACTGATTGTTTTTATTTATGCCAGACTTATACTGCAATTCCCAAACAACTAATAAGAGATAATGCAAATTTATTAATAATATTTCAACAAGATAATACGAATTTAAAACATATATATGATGATCATGTTAATGTAGATATGACATTTCATCAGTTTAAGGATTTATGTTCCTTGTGTTGGAACGATGAATATGGATTTATTGTGATTGATAAAGATAGTGCATTAAATAATGGGCGCTATAGAAAAGGCTTCGATCAATTTTTTTCTCATATATAATCCCATTAATCTGTAGTAGTAAACAGTACATTATATCACTTCGAAGATGGATGAACAACTAGCAAAAGATTTGGTAAAAACTCGTGAAATTTTAAAGCAGAAATATCGTTCTTTACGTTCAGATAAGTCACAAACTCAGAGGCGTTTGGAAGAAGAATATAAACCAATAACTCAGCCTTTAGAAAAGTTGCTTTCGAATATCAAACAAGAACCTAAAATTAGACCTAAAATTGAACCCAAAGTTGAACAACAGGGGGAAAGTTTTAGAGGAATCCCTTCTTCATCTCCACGAAGCTCTTTACTGGTTCATAAACGGTTACAACTATTATTACCTTTCGGTGGATTGTCGTTTTTGGAAGATAGTTTTATCCCTGAACAAGGAGACCCCTTTGAATCAACTGGTCAAGACACCGTGACCGATAAGACCATTAATGATGCTGTTGAACAAAGCCGACAATATTTTGAGGATTTATCGAGACAACCTGGTTATCAATTATGGCTTGAAGAATTTAATCCTCTTCCACGAACCTACATTGATGGACAGACACGAGGAACCTCTACAGATTATGATTACGTATATGGTATAAAACATGATATACCTACAGGCAAATTTTCGATAGGAAACGCTTTAGTTGATTTTGTTGGAAAAGATATTCAAATATTTAGGAAAAATACACTTCAACCTGATATGAAACGATTGTATGAAGGTACACCTGGACTTTACGAGTTATTGTTTAAACAAAACCCTCTGGGGTATACAAATGTAGACTTGGACAATTATATGGATATTTTGGATAAAACTTCAACATATAGACGAAACAATGATCCTGCCGAACAAGTACAGGGCTCTTTGAATTCCAAATATATAACAATTGTGCAACCGTGGCTCGTTAAAAAGAATATTTTAAAAAATGAAGTATTACGAACATTAGTAGAACCATCTGTGCTCAGAGAGAGATCAATGTCTGCTAGTTCACTGCCGCGACCAACTACAAGATCGGTTACACGATCAAAGAAAGGAGGAGGTATGATGAGTCTATCTAACAAAAAGCTAGATTATGTATATTATAATGATCCCAATGAAATTGTCGAAAGACTAAAATTACTTCTGGCATCTCAAATCGCTGGTCATACTGGTCACCATAATGAAATGATGTCTATTGTCGAGGAACTTCGCGAGGCAAAAATTATTCAATAAGTGTAATGTTAAATCTAAATCTTCTTAGTATGTATTGAACATTCAAGTGATAATGACAATCGATAAATTTGAAGCGCACATATTTAAAAAAGGATATCAATCTTTGGATGAATCATCAACATCTTCTAATAAACTTTACAATGTAGTAGATATAAAGAACGTTAAATTGTACTATAATTTAGTTTTACCATTTATCGGTGATTTTAACAAAAACACTAAAAACTACGCTTTGTTGCAAGATCAGAGGGAGAGCTATATTTTTCCTCTTAAGGAATGTAATATTATAAGTGCTGAATTTCCCAGCAGCATAATTTTGTTAATAAATGATCAGAAAATTTCAAATCCTGTCGGAACACAATTACATCTAAAAGATAAAATTTCATTCCAATCAGTGGGTACAAAACCTTTGAAGAGCTTTTATGGTGAATTATTGATAAAGTGTTCAATAGATGTAGAATAATGTCGGACCTTAAAAAACAAGTTGTTGAAGAACTTCATAAACCAGCACGAGTACATTATCAGAGAAGGCGTGTAATTGTTAAAGGTCTTAATGATCTTTGGCAAGCTGATTTGGTTGAAATGCTTCCTTATTCTAAATTTAATAAAGGTAATAGATATATTTTAGTTGCAATCAATGTATTCTCTAAATATGTATGGGTACAACCAGTAAAATCTAAAAGTGGGAAAGATGTCGCTACAGCTATGAAAAATGTACTAATTCAGGCTAAAACATCACCTAAAAATCTTCAAACTGATATGGGAAAAGAATTTTATAATAAAGAATTTGGCAAACTTATGACGGAATTTCAAATAAACCATTACAGTTCATTTTCGAATATGAAAGCTAGTGTTGTAGAACGGGTTAATCGTACTCTGAAAAATTCAATGTGGAAACAATTTAGTTTACAAGGGAACTATAAATGGATACCCATATTACAAGAAATCGTCGATAAATATAATAATACAAAACATAGAACAACATCATTTAAACCTAAGAGCGTTAATAAAAACAATGAAAAATCAATATTGAAAGAGGTATATACTTACCCAAAAACCTTTAATATCAGAACATTATTTTCACCTGGTGACTATGTGCGCATCAGTAAACATAGGGAAGCTTTTAAAAAGGGATATACACCAAACTGGTCAAACGAAATATTTAAAGTGAAAAGGATAACTCTCACCAATCCAACTACATATTTGTTAGAAGATGAAAAAGGTGTTGAAATAAAAGGAGGAGTTTATGAAAAAGAACTTCAAAAAGTGAAATATCCTGATATATATTTAATTGAAAAAATTGTAAGAAAAAAAGGAAGTAAACTCTATGTTAAATGGTTGGGGATGGATAGTACTAATAACACATGGATTGACAAGAATCAACTTGCATAATATAATTATACTTATTATGAAAAATAAAAATAATTTTCTTTTAGACTAAATCTTTTATTACATCATATATTTTATTTTACAGGTATAAAATAATAATCCACTATCTAAGTACCTAATTTGATAATATAAATTTTCTCTAAAAATTCTATAGTTGTATTCAAAAATAATTGCATTGAATATAGAGGTTTCTTCATCTAAATCTGCAAAGCGTTTTTCTAAGGCTTGATATTCCTCATCCAACTGGGGTTGAGCTTGATATAAATCATAAAGATAAGCTGCTTCTCTACTTTTGTATTTTTTTATAAATTGTGAGTAATTGTCTTCGAACTTAACCAAACATTTTCTCTTTCTTCCTGATGAATAATCAATGTTTGCGCATTCAGACATTTTACACTTTATTATCTACTTAGTTTTAAAACTAGAAAATTTGTAGATTTCATAAAAATACAATGAATGAGAGTATCTGTTACACTAGTCACTATCACCATCACTATCACTGTCATAAAATATATCTATAAGCGTATTAATGTCCAAAACCCTGGCTATGTCTTCAATTGATATATATCTTCCTATTTCCTTTAAATTACTATCCAAATCCAATTTTTTGAGCCCCAAAGCAAAACTTTTTATATCCTTATCTTCCAAAAATTGTTCACACAATTCCAGAGCACTTTCATACCTTTCTGCACGCTCGATACACTCTTCTTCTGGTACAAATTTACCACCTCCATATATCGCCTCATGTTCAGCATCAAATTTTAAGTTGGAAAAAAATTGTCTTAACTTTTCAACACCACTTTGTAGATCATGTACTTCAGGATATTTCGTATAACACATCCACATGTTAGTCTATACTGTTACACATCGTATACAAAACTGAGGAAGCTCGGTATTATTTTATTTAAAAATTCAATTTTGTTGGTGGGGATTAATGGTGGGGTGGGGGCTATATGAACTCCTAATTGCATTAGGTATTTTTATTAAATTAATTAATCAGATTCATATGGAATGTACCCAGATTATGGGACACTTGAGGCCGACATCGCTATCTCTCTCTTTCTCATATATGTAAATAAAAGTGGAATGCTGGACCTATGTTTATTTCAAAAATGTATAGGAATGCACGTTTTAGTTGTTATTGCATTTAATTAAAATTAATGGGATGTCAAAAATTAATCTACCTGGTATCTAAATTGGGTTCTAAATTCAGATAACAAATAAATTATGCAAATTACCCTGCAGGTACATGGTCACTTGGGCCGGACGTCTAGACGTTGTTTACCTGTATGCCACCACCTTGGAATTTGACTTTGGGAGTTTGAACTCTACAGGGGTGAAGGTCAAATGTGAGTTGAAAACCCCTATCCTACTCTACTGGGCGCAAGGGGAAGAATACCTGAATGAAGCTAACTTTCTATAAAATATATTATTTACGAATGAAGTAACTTTCAAAACAAAATGGTTTGTTTCATCCCAGAATACATGTCATTGGTTGGAAAAGTCAGTTCTCGCAAAAAGACGCCATCGACGATTTACCATTGAGAGAAAGAATAGATTTAATTTCACCACTTGCAAATGGATTGGACGAAATAGTCTTAGATTTCTCCTCGATGGACTTTTATTTTTGGGGTGCGATAAGAATATAGTTTATGAAAATCGCCTTAGAGATAGTTATAAACGAGCTACAACAAAAAATAATAGAAGCTTGCCAATCAGTAACAGCAAAGGAGTTAAAACATGTTGTTTGCAACATTAAAAAGCGTATTGCCGCAAATGCATAGTTTTAGAAGAACCCGATAACTTAAGACATAAGTATTTTATTTGTCGATATTCTTTAAAATTTAATTATTTATTTTACATTTAGTAAAATCGTTTCAAAAATCCAATGCAAATTTGACCAGCACAAAATTCGAAAGTCTTAAATTTCAGACTCTGTAGAGAAAAAAATCCTGTACATTTCTTCTTGCAATTTCATCCATCAATATTTTGGTGGTCCTATTAATCCTTTAACTATTTTGAAATAATTCCATGGCACGCTTGATTCTCCAGGTGCCTATTTTGCTCAACTTTAATACGGTGTAGAACTTAACTCCCTCTATATCTTTTGTTCAAATTTGGTACATGGTGATTTTGGGGTGTCCTAGTTAACGTTATGTTGTCCAATTTCAAATAAAAAAATCGCTAAAAGGTTTTCGTAAAAATCTGGGGTATAAAAAAAATCGCAGAAGTTCCTGGTGAAATAACAAAACATTTTTGCTTTAACCGAATATCGTGTGGAAATTTTAAAATATTAAAAGCAATTTGAAATTAATATTTATAAATCTTTTTTATTATTTCATCGAGCACCTGCCTTCTGGACGAGATCCACAAATTCAAGTTAAGTAAATTTAATAAAAAAAATCAAAATGCAATAGGTATTTCTAAATCTGTAAAAGATAATAACATAAAGTTTAACATCACAATGTAAAATATATTGGATGTTCCATTTAAAAAACAGAAGTTTACATTTTTTCTCAACTTTGCAATGTTTTTTGATTCATCTGGTTTCCTCCCGCAAGTTAACCCCAAACACTTTCCTCCTGGGGTCTTTTATTCAACGGAATAAACACTGTTATCTATAAACCCCATTATTATTCATATGGCATGAAAGTACAGGGTGGCCCACATATCAAGTTCTATCTCCTTATCTCCTAATCAAAAGTTGATTGTAATGAAGGGAACATCCTATTTTCTAAGTTTTGGTATATATAGGGTGCGAAATTAGTAAAAAAACAACAAAGTTACGTTTTTTAAATAGAATGGCTCGCTTATTTAATTATATTATTTAACAGAGTTTTCAATTATGATCGCCATTTTTTTGTTATTTGGAAGAGGCTATAACTTTTTTTTTAATGGAAAGGCCATATTTTGATTATGCGAGACAATTATTGTACTGTTCAATATCTACAGTTTACTCTATATTAGCGTTATATCGAAACTTTTTATAGTTTTTGAATGACTTGCAAGTATTTGTTTTTTCATCGGGGCCCAAAATATAGTCTCCTTTATTTTGTATCTTTATATTATGCAGTAACTTTTTTAAAATTGTAAAAATATGTAAAACAAAACGCAATTGTTTTCACCATGGCAAAATAGTGTCCTATTGTTTTAATAACAAGCAAATTCGCAACATTCTATCATTAAAAGTGATAGAATTTTCCCTAGCAATTCTGCGACATATCTTTACAAAAATTATAAGCCAGATTTGATTCCTTGTTATCTGGAAGTAACTGAAAATTCGAACTGGAGTATAATTGCGTCAATAGACAAATTCACATTTTGGGATCTTAAAAATCATAGGGCCACAAATAATATGATAATACTCGCACAATTTAAACAAGTTTTTAGCACAATATAAAGATGCAAAATAATGTAATAATATGTTTGGGGCCCGACAAACCGCTTATAAATCCGTGAAAAAAACAATACTTGCAAATCGTTCAAAAACTGTAAAAAAATGTCGTAATGACGCTTATATAGTAAATTGAACAGTAGAATTGTCTCGCATAATGAAAATATAGACGTTCCATTTGAAAAAAAAAGCTATGGCCTCTTCCAAATAACAAAAAACTGCGATCATATTTAAACACCCTAAATTCAACCTTGGTTGCACCTTACTCTAGGTGGCACTAGTAGTTATAATACGTATAACTCAACTTCGGGAATTATGCAGCAGGAACGGGAATAACACTAATTTTCCAAATATCTGCAATTATAGGAAATATCTTCCAATAATTTGGGAACGTCGCAACTTATCTTCAAAACAAAAAAAAAAACAACTAAATTTTCTCCTAGAAGTGAGTAACATAGTGTATAAAAGAGAGAGCTATTAGATTTAAAAAACCTAATTTTAAACCACGGGCGTAGCCAGGATTTAGTTTTGGGGGGGGTTTAGTTTGAGAAGTAAATAAAACAACAAAAATACACTTACATGAAATTTAATATCTATATATTCATCCGAAAAACTACGACATATTTATAAAGTTCTTAACTTAAATGGATAAATTAATTTCGTTCCTCTGCGCAAATCTAAAACCATTAAAGAATAAATCTTCGGCTTTTTCTTTTAAATATATCCACTACTTCATCTGCATGAATTTCTGTTCCATAGTGAATGTTCATTAGAGCCAAACCATTAAGTCTGTTTTCACTTGTAGTGTTTCGTAAATAGTTTTTCAGTATCCTTAGGCTCGAGAAAGACCTTTCTGGGGTAGCAGTGGATACAGGAATGGTAGCCAAGATTTGTAGTAATGTGTAAATATTAGGATAAAGGTTTTTATCGCACATATCTAGGCATTCCAAACTAGATTTCGGGGTAGGTAGTCTTCTTACCAGCATGCAAGGTAGCTGAAGCTTTGATAGCTAAATCCAAATTTGTTTCTTTAGTAGAAACCCCTTGACCTTGACTACACCACTTTTTCCAGTAGTCCATACCTTTAAGTTTATCACCCTTCCTTTTTTTCCCCTCCATTTTTCGACAATAATAATGATTCACGTATCTATCCTTAACAAGGTCATCGAATAACAGCGCACTAAAATTACTCACTTACACGGTACACTTAATTCTCTTCACTATTCGTTCACCACTTTTCACTTTTATTCGCTTCGAGTTCGCATGGAACAATACTGCCGTAAGCGCGGTCACGCGCCGCGGCGCCGCTTATATAGCAGCCCAGTAGCCGTCCAGAAACTTCCACGCACTTCCACAAAGTTCCGCTCATTTCGACCGAGGGGCGTGGCGAATAATCGAGAAACAACGCAAAGTGTCCCTACAATACAAAATAGTTCGGCTGCAACTGCGTCTGCCTCTCGTCAAAAGATGGCGCTAGGCGCTACTATTACTACATATATTCAAACGTAATAATAATTTAACTCTTCACTCCTCGTATTTTTTCGGTATAATATTAGGTAATATTTTGCTTATTTCGGGGGGGGGGGGGGGGGGGTTTGAACTCCCGAAACCCCCCCCCCTTGGCTACGCCCGTGCTTTAAACGGCGGATTGGTCAGAGAGTTTTTAATAAGACGTTTGCGTTATTTTACAAAAACCACTGCTTCCGTGAAATAAATTCGTAAACGCCAGTCAAGTTTATGATGACAATTATCTACAGTTTTTAATTATTATACCGTTTGGAAGTTTTTTCTTACATTTACATTTTTACACGGTTTATTATTTTGGCAAAATCGTCGATTTATTAAAGTATTTTGTTTTCTTTTCTTACAAAATATTATTATTAATAATAAATACCGTATAATACTGTATAATGCTTTGCTTCCTCAAAAACACTTTAAACATCTACATTGCTATCTCAAGTAATATTTTCGTACCGGACGAATAAAATAAAATTACAACAGAACTTCATTACAGGTAAGTTCTTTTGCATTATTTGGTTATCTATCGACGCTCTTCCGCTTAACTTTGCATTTGTTTGTGTAATGACGAACTCCCAAAAACTTTGTACGTTTGAAATTCTCTTTATAGGGCTACTAGCTGTCACTAATTACGGTAAGTCAATTAAGACTTTTGAAATAAGTAACAAGAACTGAAAAATATATAAGCTATTTGGTGCGTACATACCTCCATAAAACAGAATAGATCACTTGAAAAATATTTCTTGTCGAATATGGAACGTCCGAAGCTCTCTCAATCTTCAGGTATAGACTTTATGTAGTAACTTTAACAAAACATTTTTAACATCAAATTTTGTAGATATTCACTTTAGTTTTGCCAAAAAACTATCAATAATAAATGGCATGTGGCCCTTAAAATTGACCGGATACAAACAAATATTTTATAACTTATATTTTTACTTAACTTTCACACATTTTACCACACTCAGTATTTTACACAATTTTCAGTTATTGAGAACTATGGATGGATCAATTAAACAATTAACTGGAGACATGTCAATCAGTGTTGCTTACATATTGGCGGTATATAAGGTACAATTATCTCATTTATTTGATTTTATACCTATTTCATATTTTATTTTATTCTTTAGGTAATAGTATTTCGTTCCACCGCCATGTCAAACCTCATCAGGCAGTTTGTGAGAAAGGAAATAGAAGTTATTGAAAATGGCGATAAGGAAATTTTGCAAATTTATAAAGCAAATGCTGTTAGCATTTTCAAGACTCTTCTTATTTTCGTAATTATAAGTAGTACTTCTGTAACGGTGTACATCATTAATCCTCTGATTGCTAACTCTCTTGGTCATTTGCATTATAACAATGTTACAGGTAAATAAAGGGGGTGAGGAAAAAACGGAATTTTTATTGTTCTTGGAGATTTTTTATAATATTCAACATAATTCAACGTATTATGCTTCTTATAATGAACTTTCTGTCTAATTTTGCCAAATTGCCACTTGAACAAAGCCTCATCATTGGGCCTAAGGAGGCAAAACAAAAAAATTCCGCTAAAAAAAAATGCTAGAATTTTTTTTCTGCCCAATCCTATATACAGTGTGTCCACGGATTGAGTTCACATAAGGTGTAAATAACAAAAAAAATCTAGTTGAAGTTTGAGCTTCTGGGGATCAGCCCTGCTTGGTTTGAAACTTATTTGTGACATAATTTTACTCTCGAAAAAAAAAAAAACACGTATGCCTTGGAAATTATGAAAAACTAATTTTCCACATGAGTAATGTTCCCTTTTTGTAGGTTTTACGACAATAATATGTTATTAAGGAAACTTGTTCAGAATGAAAAACTGATTAGGTCTGCGAAATTTCGAAAGTCTAGGCCTACTGTGATTTTTTGGCATTTTCCCACTTTTTTTTAGAAAAGTGGACTTTGTGTAGCATTCACATCAAAATGATATTAAGGAAACTTGTTCACAATGAAAAACTGGATAGGTGTGAATAAATTCAAAAGCTAGGCCTACTTTAATTTTTGTGCGTTTTAATTTCTTAGCAGAAAAAAAAAATCAAATTAAATCAAATGAATTTTTTCACACCTATCCAGTTTTTCATTGTGAACAAGTTTTCTTAATAACATTTTCATGTGAAAACTACACAAAATGTTCTTTTCTAAAAAATGGGCAAAATGCCAAAAAAATCAAAGTATGCCTAGACTTTCGAAATTTGGCAAACCTACAAGTTTTTCATTCTAAACAAATTTCATTAATAACATTTTGTCATAACATTTGTGGAAAATTAGTTTTTTCATAATTTCCAAGACAAATGATTTTTCGAAAGTAAAATTATGTCACAAATTAGTTTCAAACCAAGCAGGGTTGATCCCCAGAAGCACAAATTTCAACTTTTGTTCGATATTTACACCTTATGTGAACTCAATCCGTGGACACACTGTATACAGTGAAAGAATCCCACACTGTATACAGTGTGTCCCACTTAAGGACTGACCACCCCTGTAAAATTTTTATTTATGGCTCGATTTCCAACTTTTTTTTGTTGGATAGAGCTTCAAAAATGGCATTAAATGTATAATTCAGGTACCTCGTGCCTTAAATTCATGGCCCACTGAGACGGTGTTTTAGTGCTGAAATTTCGAAAAGTACTATTAGGATTTTTTAAGAGGAAAATCAATGCCGGATTATTCAGCGTTGTTCGAAACCCAAACCTACCAATTTGCATTACCATAGCTCTACAGGGTGTTTCAAAATTTTTAGTGCCCCACTTAATTAGTGACCACCCCTGTAAAATTTTTATTTTTAGCTCGATTTCATAAACTTTTTTTTATTGGATAGAGCTTCAATAATGGCATTAAATGCATAATTCAGGTGCCTCGTGCGTTACATTCCGGCCCCACTGAGACGAAGTTTTAGTGCTGAAATTTCGAGAAGTACCTACTATTAGGGACTTTTTTAGAGAAAAATAATTAATGCTAGAATTTTATTCAACGTTGTTGGAAACCCAAAGGTACCAATTTGCATTATAAAATGGAGGACTAATTGAAACGACTGAAATCTGAGTTTATGTTATGTTGTGTGGTTTATTCATGTATTTGATGATATTAAATTAAATCAAAAATTTGTTCGCTAATAACTTTTTGAAAGAATATGAGTTCCTCATGAATATTTTAGTGACCAACTTACCAGAAATTAAGAAAATTAATTACAAATTAGTACGTTTTTGTTTGGAACCTCTCACTGCATATAAGGATCCGGCGTTACTTTTCTTTTTATTTTTTTTTTGAACACCCTGTGGAGCTATGTTAATGCAAATTGGTACCTTTGGGTTTCCAACAACGCTGAACAAGAAACCGGCATTAATTTTCCTCTAAAAAATCCCTAATTAGTATTTCTCGAAATTTCAGAACTGAAACACCGTCTCAGTGGGCCATGAATTTAACGCACGAGGCACCTGAATTATGCATTTAATGCCATTTTTAAAGCTCTACCCAACAAAAAGTTTATGAAAATCAAGCTATAAATAAAAATTTTACGAGTGTGGCAATAAAAATTTTGAAATTCCCTGTAGAGCTACGGCAAAGCAAATTGGTACGTTTGGGTTTCGAACAATGCTGAATAAGAATCTGGCATTAATTTTCCTCTAAAAAATCCCTAATTAGTATTTCTCGAAATTTCAGAACTAAAACACCGTCTCAGTGGGCCATGACTTTAACGCACGAGCACCTGAATTACGTGTTTGATGCCATTTTTAAGCTCTATCCAACAAAGAAAGTTTATGAAAATCGAGCTATAAATAAAAATTTTACAGGGGTGGGCAGTCTTTAAGTGGGACACACTGTATATACTTTTATTATTTTTTGAGGTGTTTATAAAAAAATATTTTAGGCGAAAACGAAAAATTCCAAATTTTTACGACGTGGCTACCATTCGACCAAAATAAACACTTCTTTTGGGCATACATAATGCATTTTATCTCTGCGCTATGTGGATACACTTACATCATATACGGTGAAGTTCTTTACATCGCCATTTTAGCTTACATCTCAGGACAGTTAAAGTTACTTCAACATATTTTGAGAAACTTCAACGAATACATAAAGAGACGTTCAAGAGAATACAATGTCAATCGTGATACAGCTCAGATAATACTCATGAAAAGTTGCATCAAGGAATATCAACTGGTCATAAGGTATCTTAAATGCAGGTTTTTTTTATATTACCCTTCCAATATTCCAAATAATAAAATCAAAGTGTTAGCATGTCGAAAGTATAAAGTTTTATTTCTAGTAGAGCCTATTCACCCTGTGGACTATCCATATTTTTGTATAATTTTTTTTTTATATTTTAGATGTGTTGAAAGCCTGAATGACACTCTCTACGGCTACAATTTTGTGGAATTTCTGTTGTCCTCTTTCCAGTTATCTTTGGCGGTATTTCAGTTGATAGGTGTAAGCAAAATTCAATAGACATAATGTACCTATTTGTGAACTAATAAGTAACATTTTTATTGTAGCCCAACAGTAATGTTTTAGACAAAATGGTGCCAATAGTATATATATCAACTTATGGCACACACTATATTTTGTTATACTGGAACTCGCATAGAATAGATACAGAGGTACAACAATAATATTATATTATCTATTGTTTCGAATTTCTAGAGAGTGGTTTTTTTTTAGTCTAGGAAATTAGGAGAAGCTATCTTTGCTAGTGAATGGTACACTTACAATACTGAAGTAAGAAAAATGATGGTCTTATTTATAGTGAGAACACAGAGACCTTTGGTAATAGTTCTTGGACCTTTGTATGAAATGAAAGTTACAGCCTTACTTCAGGTTTAAATTTTGAATCAAATAATCAATACCTACATTTTTAAATTTCAGATTTATAAAGCTCTGTATTCGTATGTTGCTTTGTTTACAAGGGCCCAGAATTAATTGGAAAATGGAAAGAACAAACTTATAATATAAAATTGTCTATTAAATGTTAGCTTTCGTTTAAATATAGTTTTGAGCAGCATAGCAAATCAATTTGTTTATAATTACAAACAATATCTTTTTCTAAATTTATTTTTCCTAAAAACATGTTGCGAAATACACCGGAGGCAAATGTAGATGCATATTATTTACAGCTGTTTTCTTCACTAAATTAATATTTAAAATTGAGCTTATAAATTCACAAAGGAATATTTCATGAGCTTGAAAGACGTTTTCTTAGAAATCTCTCCTCACTATTATTAAGAAATAATATAATGACTCTTGTTCCGATCATAATTCGTACACAAAAAAATCGTACTTTTTAATTCTAGGACGATGTTTTTTTAGAAATAAACCATTTTATTTTGCTTTTACTGTCACAAAAAAATATTAAAATTGCACAGGGGGGTACATCGGTGGCACATCGGTACTTAATAACATGAAATGATCGATTTACCTTGGGTTGTTCCAATGTTTCCGCCCAACCTTATGAATATTTAACTAGACAATAATCAATATTTAACTATTGTTAAACAAAAAATGTATTGTACTATTGACCAATTTTGAAATTGATCAACTATTTTCGAAAAAAACGTCCCAATACCGTCAAAAAGATGAGTAAAATAATTAGGTATTTCTTTTAAATTCGGTCAAAATGAGACAAATTAATGTAAATCCAGATACGGCAAATATTTGAAAAAAAAAATTCAAATTCCAGTCGGTACCTTCATATCGAGGGGCCTTGTGTATAATGAAACGGAATGAATAGCATTAAAAAAGAAAAAGTTTACAAAGAAAACTGTCATTTTCACTCTTCGAAATGTTATTAAGGATATATGTAGACACAATTCCTGGTCATCAGGGCATCCCGAGTATTATAATTAGGAAATTATAGAAATTTAGACTAGAAATAATAATTCGTGTATATAATTTTATTAATATTAGGTATTATTAATTTGTAAGTTACAGTTTCAGTTGTTTTTAATCCACATGGAAAGTTGATTCAAGCAATTGGGCCGGTAAATTATGTAAGGAGGTAAGTTGTAGGTAATCGCGATTTTCATTGGTCTTGTAAAATTGTTATCGTTCAATGTTTTTTTTTAACAAAGTTTGGTAGAATTTTTACAGAAAAATTGCTAATATGTTTCCTCTAATTTTGGCTTTTGTCACCAAAAATATGTCTATTATAAAATAAATCGCCTTAGTCTTTTATAGTAAAATATGACGTTTTGCCCTCAAGTAAAAAAGAGTTTTAGATGTTCTATCGCTAAAAAAAAAACGATCAAAACTGGGTGACAGATATAAGTTCTCAGCGGGTGCTCTGTTTTGAAGTGGGCCAAACTGTATTGTGTATCGGCGAATAAAAGTAACTGTTTCAGATAGCAGTAAACTTCTCAACAAATTCCAACAAACTTCGATATTTGAAATTCTCTTTATATAAGGCAACCAACTTTAACTAATGGTGGCAACTTAATTAAGACAAAAGTTTTTGAGAGGGAACTATATGATTAAAAGAAAATGTAAGATCCCGGGACAGTATACGAGTATAATAAGAAGATCTCCAGAAAATAATTTTGTATAGAAATTTTAGACTCTTGCACCTTGCTCCCATTTCTAACTTAGGATTTTGTTGATACTCACTTGAAATTGACTGGATGAAAAAAAGATTTGTACAAATTATATTTTTATTTACGTTCTGAGAGAAAATAAATGGAAATGATTGAAAACAGTGATAGGGATATTTTAAAATTTTATAATGAAAATGTTATCATAGGCCTCATTAATCCACTCATTGCCAACTCTCTTGGGCATTTTCACTATAACAATGTTAAAGGTACATAAAATATTTGCGCACTTTTTTGATATCTACATTATAACAAACAATTTTAGGAGCTACTGAAAAATACAAAACTTTTAAAACGGGGCAACCATTCGACCAAAAGAAATAGGTACTTCTTTTGGGTATACATAATTCAATTTGTCTCTGTACTAACTTGAAAAAATGTTCAGATGAACTGAAAGTCAGGTAATTCTCATGAAAAATTGCATCAAGGGATATCAATCGGTTATAAGGTTGGTAACTATTGCAAATAGATGTACATACCTATGTCAGGATTTCAAAAGATACCGAAACTTTAATTTTAAGTGCCTTAAAGTATTATGCATTAAGTTAGATATTCAATGCTCCTGATAGTTATGAAGGTTTTAGGTTTGTTGAATATCGGAATGATATTCTCTGCAGCTACAATTTTCTGAAATTCCTTGTGCCCACTTATCAACTATATTTGGCGATGTTTCAACTACTATATGTAATAGAAAATGTATATAGAAGAGTGTATTATATTCGTAGTTTATATATTGCTTTCTCGGATTGTGCTAGCGAAATATAGCTACCTGCAAAAAAAATAATTTTTTCACTCTACAGTGTATCCGCGTTTGTTTATGAACACTGCAGAAATGTGTAAAGATCCGAGAAAAATTCGGCATTATATTTAGACCGGGAGATAGTGACAGATTTTTGGACGTGATTTTACTCAGTATGCCTTGCAAAGGGCATTATGTGGCACATATTCTCACAATAATAAGGTATGAATTCGAGTCATCCTGGGTTCTTCATATTTATGAAAAACTGAGTTATCAGTTATTCGAAAAATATGCGTTTTGATATGATTTTAGACAGGCTGCCATGTGTTTTATAATGAAGTTCAAAATAGAAAATTCCTCGGAAAACCATAGGCATACCGTTAGCGTGGGTCCAAAGGGCTATTATTGCCACGTGAACTTGTATTTTAATAATTAATTTTTCCACGTTTCTGAACAGGCTGCCAATGAGAAGTATGCAAGTGCTTGCTATGAAAATGCTGAAAAAAGGATGGCATATCTTTTGCGCATGTCCAAGTACTGTTTAAATTTAATGTTATTTAATAATTTAAACGATTTATTCGATGTAAAGCGTACTTGGACGTGCGCAAACGGTATACCATCTTTTCTTCGACAGTTTCATAACAAGAACTTGCATGCTTCTCATTGGCAGCCTGTTCAGAAACATGGAAAAAATAATTATTAAAATACAAGTTCACATGGCAATAAAAGCCCTTTGGACCCGCGCTGACGGTATGCCTATGGTTTTTCGAGGAATTTTCTATTTTGAACTTAAGATATCTCACAGCTTCTACTATCTCGATTGTGTGATTATTCCATGGCTAACTATTGACAAACTTTCAGGATACCAAACTAGGGATTTCTTTTATTAAAAATCTGACCCCATAGCATCCATTTGGTGTTTCGACAAACTTTTATACCTACCCAAAACTTCACGAAATAAAAATCTATCGGTTTTCTTTTTAGGTAGAAAGGTTTCATTACGACATAGATAGTTTATCGCATCAGGTGTCAAGTGTTCCTTCAAACATGAATAAAATAAATGAAAACGCATTGCAAATTTCGTGGATATAAGTGTTCTTCTGTCTAAAGCCCCATGCCTTGATGGGAAAATAATTGTCTTTTGCTAAACTATATAATATATTATACACCTGTTATTAACAAAGATTATCTAGAATATTATATCATCAATATTATATCATCTATATTATTCTCTTTTCTGTATATTATCCTATAATATCATAATTAAAGAGCAGATATTATGCCACAAATAGTAAAAAGCAAATCATCTAATAGAAATCTGGATAACGTATATTCAGATTGAAATAATATTGGTAACACTATCAAATATTATAGTCAGTCACCAACATACAGATCTCTAGTAAACATGAATCTAATTGAAGTAAAAACTATAGTCAACTCAAATTCAGGTATTCTTTCTTCTCACAACCATATTGCCCGAGTAAAATTTGCTTTTTCTAGCCAACCCAGTACACATGAATTTTGCCAGAATACTTATGGTGATGCTGGGAATATGGCCCTTGGAACTTAATGGAATCAGACGCTATTTGTATTTAGCATACTATTATTCCACTTTTTGGTTTTATGTTACTTTTAATATAACGCAGTCTCTTCAAGTTTATATCACCTTTGGAGAGAGTTGGCTGAACACCGCAACTTGTCTTAATGTTAACATGGTCTATATCATAAACGTATACAAGGTATTGTGACAAGAAGCACTTTTTGAAAGAAAAATACCCAAGGAATGTTTTTTCAGGGTCTTATATGCCGTTCTAAACCGGTTAGAAAGCTTTTGAAGCAATTGCAGGACAAGGAGAAATTTTACATGACAGAATGCGACGGAGAAGTCAGAAAACTTCACGAGAACACTGCAAAAACTGCCAACATAGCTGCTAAACTCTACCTTGGGATAGGCAGCAGTGGGATATGCCTATATTATTTGAATCCAATCGTTTCAGATATTATCGATCCTTTGCCAGTCAACAATGCCACAGGTCTTCTTTATGTAATAATTTCACAGATTCAAATAATAATTTTTTTCTAATACAGGAATACAACCTAGACGCTTAATTTTCTCCAGTTGGTTCCCTTTCGATACAGATAGATATTATGCTTGCGCATATCTTTTACAATTATTAGCTGGTTTTATAGGATATGCCCACATTGTATACACCGGTGCATTTTTGTGTTGCTTTTTAATTTTTGTAATTGGCAGATTTAAGATCCTTCAGCACCTCTATCAAAATTTTACGAAATATTACGAAGGAATCTTAGATGAAAACGATGGCAACATTGAGCAGGCGCAGTTAAACTTTTTAAAGTATTGCATAGGAGAACATCAGGACACAATTAGGTAGTGATCAACTCCAAAATTAACTTCAAATATTCTTTATTACATTCATACAGGTTTACACAAGATCTGAACGACACAGTGTATATTTTTTGCATGCTAGAATACATGGCGTCATCATTTCAGCTTTCGCTAATCATCTTTCAAATGTTGCTGGTAATTATTGTGACATTCGAAAGTAAAACTGGATATAATATCTTATAAATTTTAGAGCCCAGGGCCGATTTATCAGTTTACAGTATTTTCTTACTTTTTGACGTTGTCAACGCACTTAGTTGGGTTCTATTGGAACGCTAATGAGATCACTGTTCAGGTAAGATGGGAATACCATGGTAATGCCCCCATACCTAGTTTTATATTGCATAATTATGTTGTATATAAAGGATCTTTTCTTTACTACCATAGAGAGATCAGTACTTTAAAAACGAGGATATTATGGAGAATCTTATAGAGACTTGTTGAAATTAATTAAATATTTATTAATTTAGAATATTATGTAACGTCCACTGATCCCTAGGGTAATATTGCTGCTTTCTTATGGTTTGGTGCGGTCATGTTATTAGTAGTCAATGAATACAGAGATTACATGTTGAAACTACTGAATGTTCTTGATAACAATATGGCTGCGAATTTTATAGTTAATGTGCCGAAGTTGAAGGGGCCTGAGAACTATGGTGATTGTGCATTTAAATTTGAAAACTTTCTTATATTTACTAAAGGGATTGTCGAAGTGTAGATCGGGACCGCTGTGGCGACGTTCGCAGCGTCGCCGAACTATTTAGACTGCATATTTTTTGCCTTCGATCGACCTTGGTTCGAACAGAGGCCGAGGCAAATGTATGCACATATCTTTATAGAAAAACACCTCTGGTGGACAAACTGTGGATTCACGGTATTGCTCCTTAGTAGCTACATCAGTGTGATTTACTAATTGTCCTACACTCACTGGGATTACTACAGTTTTCTAGGGTTTTCCGTAGTACTTGAGCAAATGCTATTCTAGTTCTATCGGGAAAAATCGCAAATGGTAGCCGAAATGGCAACGAAGATAAAATAATAGTAAATGCCCCCTCCCCTGCACAAGCATTCAGTTGCTTCTGGGGTACCCCTAGTTTATAATGTTCACATTGATGAAGATGTGAAAACAACAAAGGATCTTTGGAACAAGCTAAAATCATTGTTAGATGATTCAGGATATTCCAGAAATCAGTATAATTAGAAATTTCATTTCCAGCCGGTTATAGAATTATGTGAACCAATTTCTTGAAAACTGGGCAGAAGTTGAGAGGCATTTAATAATATTGACAACGAATTGATTGGGTCCTAACTTTTGTGGAGATTGTCGGAAAAGTTCTTGCCTAATACGTAATCATGGTAATCGAATAGTGATTATAGTCTATCCAAGTTACAGAGGCAGTAGGTATAAACAAAGTCACATGACCGCATTGCGATCGATTACCAGGGTCGGACTAATATATGAGATTCTGCAACAAGTCTGCACGCGATCCTACCTATGCAGGAAACTCGACCGAGGGAAGAGCCGGCCCTGCATTCCACTCGCCGCCTAAACACTTGAGATTTTACGACGGCCAGACCACGTGGTGGCCAATGTTTTGATTCCCTGCCTCTGTAACTTGGAACGCATTAAATTCTTGGGAAAAAAATACACGAGTTTGGTGTTTTAACCATCAATTTGTCCGAAAAATTAATTAATTAGATAATGGCTCATGACGTCTTAGCTGGAACAGAAAAAAACGTCACTTCTGGCTAAACCGGAAGTAATAATACATATTGAAGTGCGTGGTGATTTTTTTATCCACTGTACCAGTTTAATGAAAAAAATGCAACAAAATCGCCATTTGCGGTAACCTTTTTGTTTGAAATTCAGTTGTATTTACTTCGTCTCATTCAATTCCTTGGAAAAGACTACGCAAGTTTAGTTTTTGAACCACCAATTGTATCTTAAAAATTACAGAGATAATTCCATGTAACGCCTTAATTGGGACACCCTGTACAATGCGTGTAAGTACTACTAGGGTATAGGGTATTATTTTTTTTGTTCATTTTTGAGTGCTTCCCCATTACAGCTTTTTCTTGTACCTACTGGTAATAGTTATTTATGTACCAAGGCACTGAAGTTAAACTTTTTATGACTCATGTGGAGTTTAGTTGCTGAGGAATCTGGCCGAGGCAAATAAACCACATGAGTCATAAAAAGAACTTCAGTGCCGAGGTACATATTATATTTTTTTTGAAATCGAAAAAAAATGTTTTATTAGGCAAGAAAATAATAATAAGGGATCACCCGTCCACGAACCGACTACGCGCGGCGTTGCTTGACTTTACCGATCGCTCTACCTAGAACAAGTATAATGACGTACGGCACCTTCTGACAGAAAAACCAAACTGCTGCTTCTTGTGCAGCCTACACAACAAATCTATTGATATTCAAATTTACTAAAATATGTATACTGAAGGATTGCGCTTCTATAGGAAACAATTTCGCAATGTGTACGAAAAGTTAAATGAGCCTTTATCGGCCGGGTTTTGAATATTTGGTCACTTTTGACGGACGATTTCTCCGCGTCTGACGTTTGATGTTTACATCTCGCCAAGGCCTACTTATTGAAAAAATCGTACAATAATGGGCTACATTATTGTACGATTTCTGTGCTTTTAATGACGATTTTGGGACATTTTAATGCCGATTTCAAGAAAATACTTTTACACTCGCCAATCTTACATACTTACTTATTGTTATTGATTTTAGGCCGAAGAATTGGGAAATGCAGTTTATTCAAGTGAGTGGTACAAGTATGGCATAAACGTGAAGAAAATGATGGTCCTTGTTATTCTGAGATGTCAAAGACCGGTTTCAATGACAATAGGGCCAATTTATCGAATGACTTTACCAGCATTACTTCAAGTATGAAATTTTATAAACGTCTTCGGTTTTCTAATTAAGGAACAATTTTAGATTTACAAAGCCATATATTCTTTGGTGGCATTGTTTATGCGTAACTAAACAGAAAACGGCTAAGTCACAATTATATTGTAGCTTGCACAATATTATTTGTCTCTATCAGAGTAAGTTTTCCAACTAACATTGCCTAGTCTTTGGATCAAATTAGCCTCAAGTACTTGTTCCCAAATATCATACAGGGTGTAACAAAAAAGCAGGTCATCTCGTTAAAGTACGACGATTTACAAAAATTCTTCCTTTAAAAGATACAGGGTGCTAAAATTGAAATTTTGTTATTGATTTTTCGCTGTTATTTTGTAAATTTTTTAAGTAGCGGTTTTAAACTTGTCAGATATACTTTTTATGACTAACCATGTTCACGCGTTTTTTATTCCGAGATAAATTCAATATTTGAAAGCCTGAAATCTAAAGAAATAGCCGCAGAAAGTGGGTTGCTCTTGATAACATTCTTAAATTTAGATTTATAAAGAAACACCCAAGAAATAATTTATAGACAATATTATCGAGAATCCTTATAATTTGGCGCGAAGAATACCTGTCTAGTGCGACTGCGAGATATCCTGTATTTTATTCTACATATAGGCAAAGATATGCGGGGTGTTTCTTAATAACATGCTAATACTCAAGGAGGTTATTCTTTTTTTGTGAAATTTGGTACACGCCTTCTATGCATCAAGATGCATTTTCTGATGTACAAACAATTTTATTACTTTTACCAGTGGCCTCTGTACAGGTTTTGAATTGAATATTTTTAAAGAAAAATATGTTACATCACTGCTTTTTCTTAAAGTAAAACTTATTTTTGAAATCCCCATTCCTTTCTGAGTAAATAAGGTCTCTTGATCTTTTTTGTTTGACGTACGGTTTGTGCATAAAAAATAAAACGCATTCATTTGCACCTTGGTATAAAATTAGATATTATATTATTCAAAAGGACCTAGTTGGCAAGAACCAGATTTTGTTTTGTAAACATAAACAGTTTTGACAGTTGTCTACCTAGTCTAGTTGTCACGTATCTAAGTCATTAGCATTAAAATGGTCCAATTTTACCACCCTGTATCTCAAAAGTTAAGACTTTTAGGACATATGTTCATATGAAGTTTTTTTCTCAAAATGGACCCAAGAATAACCTTCTTAAGTATGATCACGTTATTAAGAAACACCCTGTATATACAACCATATCTTTGATATATAGGTAAGTATTTTTGAGCCAATCTTATCTATTTACAGGATATTTTACTCTTAATACTAGAATTAAATAAAGCTTAATGAAAGGACAAAAGTAGGCACTACTCACCTTCGCATTGCCTTATAAATTTTTAATTATTTGTTTGCTACGAAGGACATGTTGTTGATTCTAAATCTGAACTTATAGGTACATAGATACCTACATCAATCAACAATCAACATGTCCAAAGCGAATACAAAAATAAATAAAAATTCAGGTAAAAAATACATTATTTTTTTATATTTTTTTTGTTTTTGTCATTTTCAGATGTGAGTCCTCTGCATATGAATTTAGCAAAAAATTGGATGATGTTAGCAGGATTGTGGCCAGAAAATCTAACGGGCCTTCTGCTAAAATTATATAATGCATATTTTTATGTCACTTTTTCCTACTACACGATTTTCACTCTATCGCATTCTTTTAACATTTTGATGACGTTCACAGACAATTGGATTAACACCGCTGCTGGTCTAAATGTAAATCTTGTATATTTAATACACATCTACAAGGTAGGTGGTGACAAAAAAGGATCAAACGTTTTCCGGAAAAACCTTAGTGGGTTTCCAGTAAACAATATGTTTATGCTACTCGCGCCTACGTAGCGTTCTGGAGTCATAATTTCCTTGTGACATAACTCTGCCACGCTCCAACGAACTTGGGTTTTTATGTCAAGTGCTCCATACAAAACTTGCAATTATTATGATTAAATAACAAGAAAAAAATAAGGAACAATTATTACTGTTAATAAATTAATGCAATATACGAGTGGTTTCAAAAAAGTTTTATAGAAATGAAATTTAGATTGTGTTTGAACTCAAGCCAAAAATAATATTATAGACAATCCGATTCTGATGGCATAGTAATCAATCAACAGGCATACAGTACGAAATTAAAAAAACTTTTGCAACAGTTGATATCCGCAAAGCTCACGAGTTGGGTAGGCAGAAATATGTTTAAAAATAATCGTTAAAGTTTATATCCGAAGTTTCTCTACATTATTTTTGGTTTGACCAATTTCATGAAAGCAAAATCACGGCTCCTTCAATCAAATGGCACGATATATTTATTCTTTGTTTTCACAGCCGTGATTTCGGAAAGGATTTATTGTTATCTAATTTCAACTGAAACACTTCAAAGTAATAATTTTACTAGGGTAGCTTGATAATAGGGTGCTTCCGCAATAAAATACGAGACAAAACAAGTCATTAAACAGATCCTGGCTTATGAAGTAGAAAATTTTAGTAATAGGTGGAGCTATGAAAACGTAATAGATTCTGTCAAAAAGTAATAACAATAATTAGTAGGTAACTTTCTCAAGTGAAAAAACAAATAGAAGTAATCTTAATCTTTGGGCTATTATATTGTGGTCCTTTGTGGTTGATGTTGATAACTACTGAGTATATTAACCTTAATTTTATTTTTATATTAGGCTAGTTTTTTTCTCTTTCCATAACATTTACAAAACAAAACCATTGATTAAATGCTGTGTGTTATGACCGCCTCGCTTGACCCCAAAATGCCATGTGTAATTTGTAAACGCGCCGCAAGAGGTCTTGAGGTTTGAAGTAGTCACAAAATATCAAGTTTAGGTTTCAGTGCCTTCGAGTACAAGTGTACATAATAAACATAAGTAATCCGATCAAATCAATCAATGGAACAAACAAAAATAGTAGCTACCTACTAAATTTTGGCTAGAATGTAGATATGTTTTTGTTGTGTAGGTACATTGTGTTTGACGACAACCTTTAAAAAATCTTAAAAGTTATACGAGCCCAAACAACTATATTTGGACAAAAACAGTTGTTTTGGGAATAACAAGTCTAATTAAAATTTATCGAAAAATCGTTTTTAATTTTAAGCGAGCAATTAATAGTTATTTATGCCACAAGTGCATAAAGTAGTACTTTTTTCATGAATGGGAAAGTTGCGCGCACGAACCGCAGGTGAGTGCGCACAATCCCATGAATGAAAAAAAGACACTTTATGCATGAGTTTCATACATTATTTTTTATACGATCGTACTTAAACATTGAAATATTTGGGATGGGATTTTTGTGTTATATACTAAAGGGCATATAAATGCACTATGGTTTTCAATTACGAGGATTATAACATTTATATCGCGGTCTCACTACGTTTACACATAGTATTGAAATCGATTTGAATATGTTTCTAGAATTATTGAAAACCGCAAGAAGAGAAGAAGAGAAGAAGAGATTTTGATATTGATTTGAATCTCAAAATAAATTTTCTTAATTTCGGGATTTAACGCCACATTTACCATTTATGAAAACACCAAACTGCATTACACTGAATTCGGTTCCAAACTTCATGTAAACGTAGTAAGGAAGTTTAGAGTGAAAAAAAGTTAACTTTTTTTCACTCTAAACTGCTCAGAGTGAAAAAAAGTTTTTTTACCTTGTTAAAAAATATATATTTTAGGCATTTGAAAAGGTTAAAAAAAGTAAAGTTTTTATAACGATCGTATAAAAAAATATATTTGATATTGTTTTAAGATATTTTTAATGCAGTTTTTTTTTCCTTTTTTGGTGCAATTTAGTCATCTGAGGTCGAAATATGGCGACAAAAAATAAATGTTGTACCAAGTTTTACTACCCTTCATATTGCTGTCAGTAGTAAGCAGATCAAGTAGGCGTTGAAACAAAAAAGCAATATTTTTGAAGTTATTGTTGTTATTCGCTATAGAGAAAACAACAATTTCCAATATTCTAATAAAAAATATTGAAACTGGAAATATTGACGTTCGTGGCAAAAGTGCACAAGTATCCGAAAGAAATTTAAGACTCTTGGTTAAATTTGAAAATCGGGACGAAGAAATACTGGCATTCGTGGACATGTCGTCCCTCTTTTCACGTATAGGCGTATCTGATTTTTACTTATTTTACAGGAACAGGAAAAAACAAAATTGGTTAACCTATTAAATACTCTCACATGTAACTTCCACGATAGAATCAAATAATATTTTTATAGTGACACGACAAAAGAACGTAGTTTAGGCTGGTGCATTATTTGTTAATAAATTTAATAAGTATTTTTTTTTAAAGAAAAAAGTTTGCATTTACGCCTCTACGTAATATTCTTTTTCTGTATAGCAATCAAGTTACTACCTTTTTTAAAAATAAGATTTGGAAACAAGAGTAGTGAAACATTAAACCATAAACCATAATATGTATAGTTGTAAGTGAAAGATTTTATTTCTACCAAGGTACAGCGACAATACAAATATAAAAAATAGAATCCTTTGTATTTTATAAGAATAAAACCAAAGCTTAGGTAGGTACCTACTCAGTTTCATGAGGCAAACTTTTAAAAAAATCCTGAAATTTACGGCACTTCGGTGTAACATTTAAGTGAGTGTTGTAATAATATTTCTTATAATATTTATAAAATATTATAAGGCAGATTTTGAGAAATATTACTATAATGTTTTATAAATGTTGCAAAATTTTCAAGTACTTTGGAGTTATTTTTAAATATTTATAAAATATTTTGTCGGAATATTAATATAATGTTTGAAATCATTTAAAAATATTTTTGAAATTATTTGTGTTGTATACCACCGGCGTTTGTATAACATTTTAACTCCACAACTTTACGTATTTTCCGGCACTTCACAGTTTTTGGAGACACTACATTCATGGTACCGTCTTTCCAAACCACAAGTACGTCCATTTTAACAATAGAAAAATATCCACGCCTCTGAAACTTCCTCGAAATACAACAACTGCGCTGGTTTATAGGTTCCTTTGCGCGCATTTGCTGCAAAATTCCCCTCCAAGTTGTCACTTAATTTCACACGAACGGGCGTATCTGACTTACGCCTATACGTGAGAAATATTTTGTGGATGTTCGCATTTACGCCGTCAGGTGATGTGGTGGCTATGCCCCACCTATAAGTTTTACAGATACGCCACTTTGTGAAATCAAAGCCATCCCCAAGAGGGACTTATTAAGCGGCGTAACTCAAATTCGCATTTTTTGTTAGTTACGCCCTTACGTGATAAGAGGGACGATGTATATACGACTATGTCCTGTATTCCTTTAATGAAGCCGCTTATAATTTTTATGTTGTTTCAACTGACTTTAGTAACAGTATACGAGGGTTTCAATATCTTTCTGTTTAAGCCAGTAATTTATCGCTCAAGCACCTTTCTCAAACTGATTACGATTATGCAACAAGAAGAGAGGCGTGCTCTGGAAAATGGCGATGAAATAGTGAAGAACATCCATAGAAAGTCGATTTTTATTGCCTTTAGGGCAGCCATGCTCTTTGCAGTCATGGGAACATGCAGCTTGTCATTTTTTATACTTAATCCTGTTGCTGACGATTGGTTGAATCCTTTAAAATACGATAATATTACCAGTAAGTTTTTGGGTATAATAAAAGTACAATTTTTAAAAGCCTTTTTTAGATATGCAACCAAGAAGACTAATTTTTACCAACTGGTTTCCATTTGAGGAAAAAAATTACCACACTTTGGCTTTTTCTATGCAAGTTTGTGCAGCATTAATAGCATTTGGGTACATAGGTGCTTGTAACGTACTCTATATTCGCGTAATGATATTTACAGTTGCCAGATTGAAGGTTCTTAGCCACATCTTAGGAAATTTTTCCAAATATCACAAGGGGTGCATGAGAAGGGCGAACAACGATTATGCTGACGCGCAAGTCAATTTCTTGAAGATTTGGGTGAGAGAACACCAAGACATAATAAGGCATTATAGATATAGATTTTTCTGAAATAAATTTAATTACATTTATTGTGTTATAGATTTTGTAAAGAACTAAACAGTTGTGTGAATTATATTAATTTCATCGAGTTTGTCATTCCTTCATTTCAACTGGCACTGGTGGTATTCGAGTTTTTAAAAGTAATAAATAATAATATTATATTTACCAGAAAAATATAGCAGCTAATATGTGTTTTTAGGGCACAGGGCCATCTACTGAGAAAATTACAGCAGTATTTTTCTTTGCCAGTCTGATTACGCTAATAACTTTATTCTACTGGAATGCTCACGAGTTAACTATACAAGTGGGTACGAAGTGTATTACTAAAAATAACTTTGATTGGAAGTTTTTACATTTCGGAATTTTAAACAGCAAACTCCAATTTTTAAAATAGCTATACCTACCTAATACTGACACTAAATTCGCTAGTGATTTAATTATTACCGAAAACTTTTAAAACTGCATATTTCGAAAAGTGAAACACACTGTATATAAAACCCATTTTGCTACCCCGTCCCTCCGCCTCTGGGCGACAGGAATAATTTTTTTAAGCGAAATTGTGGCACTTCAGCGACTAAAGGACTGCACCAAGTTTTACTTAACTTTTTTATTATGCATTTTCGCACATGTACATGTACATGTTTTGCTTTTATTTTTTTCATTCTTTAACGAATTTCCTGACTTTGAAAAGCGTTGGAACTTTTTTAAGCGCTTTAATACAACTTTTAGAAATTGTAGTTAAATACCATTATTTATTTCCAGTGTGATTGTGCATGAACCATAAACTCCTAACAGAAATGTGTATTATCCAACTAGAAGGTATATAGCAAAAAATATTTTAAAAATATGTATGAGAAAAATAAAAATTTTGTTTCTTCATGGACTCACCTTATACATCTAATAAATTTGCCTTTTGCATAGTCGTAATCTTTTTACAGGCTGGAAAAGTGGGAGAGGCAATTTTCGAAAACAATAATTATAATGAATACACTACAGAAGTCAAGAAGATGATGGTGTTCATTATCTTGAGAACGCAGAATCCTATAGCATTGACAATAGGCCCAACTTATCATATGACAGTACCAGCTTTGCTTCAAGTCAGTAAAACCATATTACCAAACAAAAAAAAAAGTAAAATGCTCTGTCATTTACAGATATACAAGGCCCTGTATTCCTATGTATTACTGTTTATAAGAAACTAAACTTTGAGAGAAGAAATTTCCAAAATAGACACAACTAATTAGATATTAGGTAATGCAATGTTAATGGTTAAAGAATAAATATATAGACAATGAACATGATTGGTGCCTTTTTATTTTGTAATAACTAGACAGTTTTCAAATATGTAAAAGGTTATGTTGGACCGTCGATCAAATTGTATTAAATTATTCATACAGAATAAATAATTTTAATTTTTCAAGTAAAAATTTCGCTTTTCTTCTTTAAGGTTCGTTTTCTGGTAGATAAATAAATGTTTTAATTTTAGTTTAGTGAAAAGAAACAACAAAATTCATGGAGCAAATAAAGTAATTATGTGGACTGCTATAACTGAAAACACAACAAAACAAAAGTTTCCTGTTTTGGGCAATTTAACGAAACAACTTTTAAAAATATAACTACACAAACACAAACATTAAAGTTCCCAGTTGAATTGAATTTGACACTAATTTGAAGTGGCTAAGTAATTTCAGTATCTAAAGATTATTTGATGGGAATTCCTTTTATTGTGAATAAATTATTTGTGCTAACAAGTTTTTGTCTATTTTTCAAAAATACTTTATTTATCAGTTTACATTAATTTGAGAATCTAAGATAAATGTAAACGTAACATACGTCAAAATAATAAATTATTAAAGCAAATCTTATCTTAGCTGGTACAGCGATATCAAAAACAAAAAATATATTTATTACATTTACCCTTCTCATTACTCTTGCATTTTTCTATTTTCCTTCCTAGCAAATAATAAAATAAAATAATAAACAGTTCTTTCACTTTTTCCTCCAAAATTTCAAAACGCTAAGGTAGCTATAAACCATTTTAACGCTTTCTTTATTTACAAATTTTCTAAATTAATTTTGAATCTTCTTAAGCAACATTTTTTCCAAATTAGATGTCTATTTAGCTGAGCGGCACCCTTTTAGTCATATCGTGACCAACTTATACAGGGTGGTCTGAATTTTAGTGCACAAAATTTAACACGTGATAGAGACAGTAATTCTAAGCAAAAAATTCCGAATAAACATAGGCCTGTAAACGCTTAGTTTTTAAGATACAGGGTGTTGAAATTTCCCCAAAAAATCCGATTTTTTTGTAGGTGCACACATGTTTTTACCAAATAAAAGTTTGCTGACTTAATTGTTACACAAACTTAATTGAATTTTCGTAGCTATTTCGAATACTATGGCAACTAAAAGTGATATTTGATTAAAAGTTTTGTTTTTGCTTTCTTCTTTTTTTGAACTAACCTTGAAAAAGGCAACTTCGCCGCAAACGGGTGACAGATACGCAACAATATCAACAGAGCATTTTGATTACAATTAAATTCTACATATAAAGTTAGTTTCAAACTTATCCATTATACAGGGTGTTATCGTTTTTTCTGGTAATTTAATATTACTAAACCCCCATATCTCCACCACTGGTCGCATGTTGGGGTCGATACTAAGCTATGTTATGTCATATTATACACTTATGATGTATACCAAATATGAGTTAAATAGGTACCTTTTGTAGTTTTGTAAAAAAAAGGATTTTTTGGGAAACTTCAACACCCTGTATCATACAAGCGAAGCTTTTACAGGCCTATGTTTATTAGGAATTTTTTGCTTAGAATTACTTCCTCTATCACGGGTTAAATTTTGTGTACTAAAATTCGGACCACCCTGTATTGTTAACTTTTTTCCAGTTGTGGTTTTATCTTTATAGACAACTTTTCTGTGATTCTTCAGTTTTTTAAGTTGTTAAGGTGTTACAAAGTGCCATATATAGTGTTTTTGCCTTTGCTGCGGCCCATCAAATATAGTTGAGGAGTGGGGAAGTAGAATCGTTCCGACTTCTTATCAATAAAAGATATGCTCAAGTGCAAAGTCAGCTATGTAATGTTTTTTGTTATGCAAACGTCGAATCTTAGAAACCTTGGAGCGACCACTTCTGCCTAATAAAATTATTGAGGGAGAGAAGAACACACCTTTATTGGATAACCTGACTATGTGATATTTAACAATTATTCCAGAATAATATAATATAATCTACTTCTGCCAGAAAATTTAGCTTGATTATCATTATATTTTTTAGTGTCTTCATAAATAGAACATATTTGTTTTATCTAAATTTATTAAATTTATTAACCCTTTATCTAAATAAAGTTGCCTTCTTAAGTTTTTGTGGTCTTTTCATCTGGAACATTCTGTAAGGCTATAATGATACTAAAATATACTTGGCTCATAAATAAAGGTTCTATAGAACAAGAAAAGGTGATAATGGGCATAAGCACTCAAATTTAACAAAAAGAAAAAACTAGTAACCGCATACACGTGTTTCATGCTATTTGGCAATCATCAATACGGTGTAACATTAACCAAATCAAAAGATAGGCGCATGATTTGGGAAGCAACAAATGAAGTCCAATCACGTGTATGCGGTTACTAGTTTTTTTTATTTTTGTTAACTTTGAGTGATTATGCCCCTTATCACCTTTTCTTGTAAATACATCTACACTTACTAATCTTACATCCTTATTGTCATTGTATCTTGGGTTATGAAGATTTCCACGCAGGTCGCTTTAGCAGCCTCCGTGGCGATGTTAGTACAAGCCCCAAAATAGGGGATGTGCTGACTGAAGCTGCAAATGTGCTGTTGGCATCTGCTTGGACTTCATTTGTTGCTTCCCAAATCATGCCTATCTTTTGATTTGGTTAATGTTACACCGTACTGATGATTGCCAAATGGCATGAAACACGTGTATGCGGTTACTAGTTTTTTTATTTTTATCAACTTTGTGTGCTTAGGCCCATTATCATCTTTTCTTGTAAATACAGCTACACTTATTAATCTTACATCCTTATTGTTCTATAGAACAGATATTTATAGAACCATTGAAGAAATCTGTATAATCTCCCACGTAGGTACAGTTCGAAAGACATGAGCATAATTATTTCAATAAATTAGGGCACTGCAGAAGCCTGCTTTTATTATAAAGTAAACCTGGAATAATTTATCTGACTATCTCCGGCTTTAGGGTTACCTTCAAAATATTTTTCAGATACCTTTTATAACTTCTCTTTCAAGGTGAGAGAGAAATTACAAAATTACCGCAAGGCAATTTACAGATAGGTCAAAAGCAGAAGAAAGAAACAAAACTGAATGCAAGAAATAGTGACATATTATTGGTCGTGAATAAATTCAAGCTTGTAAAATATTATTTGCCAACTGAATCACGACAATATAGTTTTTATTTATTGCTCAAATAGTAGTAAATCTGCAGGAGTTCAGTCAATTTCTTGTTGAAACATTTTACTTCGGAAATGGTCTAGTTCTAGAGGCAAGACTAAATTATTGTAGACCAATATTTTCGCCATACGAAGTAGGAAAAATTTCAATCTTTTTGCTGCTTAAGGAGTATCAAAGAATAAATCTTCTGTACCTAACAGGAAATGATATTTTCGCCTGACTGGAACCTATCCATTTCAACTTATCGTAGCCTAATCAGTGTATATCCTTTATGTATTTCGTTTCGGATATAAACATTAATTTGAGACAATAATAATTGCAAACATTAATTGAGATTCCTTTACAAGATAGTAGTTTGTACGACAACAGTGGATATGGTGTCCATATCATAGGGTTAAACATGGCGGGGTTGGCGGAGTGCTCAAGATGAACAGTCCACTCGAATTGTACAGTAGGTATATATTTTTTCTACGTGTAGTAGCTGCTAAATGGATGTATGGATAAGCGGTAAAAATAATTAGACAAGGCACACTGGCACTTTGAAATAAAATATTTTCAAGGGTTGCTTGATTTAATTAAGGTCATAACAAAGAGAAAAAACAAAAATGATACACGACATCAGTCGAAAGGTAATATAGTGCTGTTTATGGGTTGAAACTTTTTTCAGTTTTTTATTTTTTTCTTTCATAAAAATACCTAACTTAGTTTACATGAAATTTTGTGAAAGTATTCCTATCTTTTGTCCATTGAATAAAGCTGATTTTACTCAAATATGGGGATCAAATAGTTTCCGAGATATTCACATTTTTCGAAAAAAAAAAAAATCTTCCGCGGAAAACTTTATTGGTGTTTTTTGCAATATAAATATTTTGCATGGGCTCATTTTAACCGCTGAAATGTCTACTCTAAAATGGTATATACAGTGTCCGGCAGAAAGTACGCACCATATGATATTCTTTTTAGTTTACATTCATCAGAAAATTTTATTCTTGCTAAAGTTTGTGCATTCCTACAAACTGAAAACGCAGTTTTCAAAATTTAAATATCTCATTTCATATCGGGGGGAGGTACGAAAATATGAAAAATGATCAAGAGTAAAGCCCCCGTATTTTTAATTTTAGTGGCAAATATGTATTATGAAAAGTTAGTGTTTAATTTTTGTGTTTTCTCTTTGTTAGGACCTTAACTAAATTTTCCGGCTAGTCCTTGAATGTAGATAATTTTTTTCGAAAATGTATTGGCACTAGTCTAATAATAGGGGCCATAAAGATTTAGGACGTAGGTATGTCTTTGTAATTTACCAGTAGGGTTGTTGAAGTAGTGCTTTACTGGGGATAGCCCCAAAAACCTATATACTAAAACGAATAAAATAAGTTTAGGTTTTCACAATTTGTTTTCAAAAAGTTTGTCGCGCGACGCGAATTGTAAAGAAAATACATACATACTTTGACAAGTACTTGTATATCAATCTCACTGTCCAATGAAATTAGTTGGAATAGGCTACTTTTATAAAATAACCGTACATTATTGTATAATCGAAATGACGTACAGGGTTATTCACTGAGAATTGCCCCCACCTAACTTTTTTGTTTTTTAAGATAAAAGGGTGATTCAAAAAACAAAATCAATGGTTCGACGAATACTTTTTTATGCCATGACCGTTTAGTGTACAGGGTGTTCCAAAAAAGTAGGACCAATGGCAACTTAATTTTTTTATTATGTGGGTTATTCATATTTTAGAAAGGAAAATTAAGGAAACAGACCACAGTCCCACAATTTCTTTTTTAATTCAAAAAGTTACCGGTTTCGTAACTCCCAAAGTTACATCATCAGGATAAAGCTATAATAAAAGGAGAATAAAGCTAAAAAAAGGTCAGGAGCACTGCTAATAAATGACTAATATTAATTTTATCACTTAATGAGTAAAGAATTCGTTCTTTTACTTACAAATATCATCAAGAGCTGTACAGTTCTAAGATTGGAGTCTATTATAGTCATTGCACTAACTACTAGCCTTTATATAACTAAAATTAAAAGGTAAGACAAACTAAGACAAGGGACATACAGATTAAAATTCTTGTTAGGTCTATTGTGAGCATTTTTTTAAATGGAACACCCTGTATATTATTGGATTTTTGAAATCTGCGCATCAAGGCAATCAAAATGATATAAACTTTGTGGCATTATCTTTTTCCGTTTTTGAAAAATTCCGTATTCAAATTTTATACTAAATTTATTTGTGGATCTCGTGATAACGATAGACAATCAATGTAATAACGAAAAATATTTGTTTTAAACAAGAGAGTAATATAGTGAAACTCCAAAATGTTTAGGAGCCTTTTCAAATTTTACTGATTATATTCTCGAAATAAAGAATTTCAGGAAAATCGTAAAAGCTCCTAAACATTTTGGAGTATCACTATATTACTCTCTTGTTTAAAACAAATATTTTTCGTTATTACATTGATCGTCTATCTTTATTACGAGATCCACAAATTCGAGTTAAATAAATTTAAGTATAAAATTTGAATACGGAATTTTTCAAAAACGAAAAGAAATGCCACAAAGTTTAATATCATTTTGATTGCCTTGAAGAGCAGATTTCAAAAATCCAATAATATACAGGGTGTTCCATTTTAAAAAACGAAGTTGCCATTGGTCCTACTTTTTTGGAACACCCTGTATACTAAACGGTCATGGCATAAAAAAAGTATTCGCCAAACCATTGATTTTGTTTTTTGAATCACCCTTTTATCTTAAAAAACAAAAAAATTATGTGTGGGGGTCAATTCTCAGTGAATAACCTTGTACTTTTCTTTATTATCTTTTATTTTAACATTTAACAAATTATATTTAATATACCATAATATGGATTTTTTCTATTTTTTTCTAGGGTAAAAAATAAAAAAGTTGACAGGGGGAATCCGTAATGAATATTTTTGGACGTACAGGGCCATTCAAACTCGATGTCCGGTGCTTATTATTGTGAGCAAACGAAAAGAGAAAAAATCTATGGGGGTCTTAAATGGGACTCACGAGTGCACGTCATTTTTTGTCACGAATGTATCTTTCTTATTGGATAATTATGGACAGTCATATTTTTTCGATATAACTTTTATTTCGAACGTTTTGTCAAATTCTCTTTGTCAAATGTTTTCGATCGGTGTTTAACAAAACATCGTAAGTGAAAAATTGTTTGTTTTTCAGTTAAAATGGTTGTTCTTCTCATTTCTACAAAACATCATATCTTAATATCACGCAGAAACTTAAATAAATTAAATTTGTATTGCATAGTAAGCGCCAGTTCTTGGTTTCCGTTGACTTAAAGATATCAAAAATATTATATGACATGAAAATTAATGTAAGCAACACTAGTTAGGTATATTTTCTCGATAAAAGATCGTAAGTCCTCAGACCCAATCTTATAGATTACATTATTAATTGAGGTCAGTGGCACACTCAGGGGGGAGGGGCAGGGGGCCACGGCCCCCGCAGACCTGTCATATTTTAAAAAATTCTCGAGGGTGGTATCGTAGATGTACTGTCCTCTGTGCGACTCTCTGCAATTATTTTTCCAATACGTCAACCTTTTTAAGTTGCCCCCCCCCCCCAATCATATTTTCTGGGTGCGCTACTGGTTGAGGTTACGATAATTTTGAGGTCCCTGGGTTGAGAGCAATAGCGCTTGTCCCGTCAGTAAGCTAGAACTGTTTTTTTTTATTGTCTCACATGTGACATTTTTTATTCAGTCTTCGCCTTCAGGCAAATAAACCAATGAATTCTGTCTTGAACATTTTTAGTATGTGTTTCATTTTGTATGTAATAAATAAGTATCAGGTGCAATAGAGCACTTACTTTTTAAATTAAAAATTTCAAATAAAAATAATGCTACTGCTTTATATTTTCAAATATCTCCATCGATACAAATAACCAAAGCACCCGCTTAAAGATTTGACACAGATGTTCTTAACTTTCGAATAAATGAAATTTCAGACATTACATTCAACTTTCCCGATAACATTAACCCTTATTCAAACTTTATATGTTCCAGGCTTCCAAATTTACCAAGAAAGTTTTGATGGAATCCCCATTTTGGTTATTTGCTTCCTAATAGGTACCTACCTAACGGTTTCTGTTAAAATATTATATAATTATAATAAACCAAACAATAATATTGCAGCCCTAATATAGTAGAATAAGTAAAAAGGTTTAAAATATGCCACAATTTGCATAGTGTTTTGCATCTGAAAATGTGCGCTCTGCATTAGCACACACTGCATATATTTTAAAATGTTATACCTACATTTCCTAGAGAAATAATTTACACACACTGTTTAGTAATATGCTAAACTTCACACTTCAAAGTTCCGTCATATTTGTTGTGCCAAATTGTACCTGTGATGAATAAACCATGATTTTTAACCCTTTTCTACAAAATTTTGGTAAATCGTTATGGCCTTTTGCTTAGCAAGAAACAGTTTACTATTTCTTGTATATAATTTACTGAAAGAACGCCTAAAAGTTACACCATGTAGAAGATACAAATTTGCGATTCCCCTGAAGTCACCCAGCAAGCAAATTCAACATTTGAATCAGAGCACCTTTTATAATTTTAATTTACTTCACACGAGAAGCTTGCTGGCCAACACGTACGAACATTTGGTGAACCAGAAAGGCAGTAACGCCGCCGACAAAAAATGTACAGATAACAGGGATCACCCCGGAAGACACCAGTTTCACAAAGACACGGAAGATGCCTTAAACGATCAAATATCAATGGAAATTCACGCTGCTTTCGCTTACCTTTCAATGGCATGTTATTTTGGAAGGTAAGCTCTTTTCACATACTTGAAATTTCTAGAAAACGAACTGAAATTTAAAGGACAGAAATAGCACTGCCTGGCTGCCAAGGATTCTTCATGGACATGCACAAGGAGGAACACGAACACGCCATGATTTTCTTGAACTATGTACTCATGAGAGGAGGGCGAGTGAACCTGCATAACATTGAAATGACCCAGTGTGACTGGAAAGGAATTGTGAATACTATGCAGACTGCCTTACAAATGGAGAAAAATGTTAAAGAGGTACGTTACCCCAAAAGCAGCAAGAATTATTGTTTAAAACCGGTTTTAATTTGTAGAGTTTGATCAAAGTTTATGACGTTGCGGAAAAGCACAAAGACTTACACTTGGCAGATTTCATTTCAACAGACTTCATGGAAGAACAGGTAAAAAATTAATACTCCGAGAGTTTGAGTTAAAACAACTTATTTCTTAGAACAACTCAATATGTCAATTTGGTCGCCTTTTGGCTCGAGCAAAAATGGTCGACAGTTCTGTTGGAGAATACTTATTTGATAAATGGATATATGAATCATTTGTGGAGAAATCTGATGACAACCTCATGTATAAGCGTAAACTGGATCTCAGCAAAGCTGATAAGGTCTATAAGTAAATTTTGTATACGTATCTGAAATAAAAAAGTTTAACTGGTAAAAGTTTATTTATTTTCCACTTAAATAATACAATATAATTGACTATAATATATTTTTAGATAAGTTTGTTTACTATCACAATTAGAATAAAGCAGCGCTTCATCAAGATACATAATGCTAAATAATAACTATGTGATGCAAAATGTAGTAGGTACCCAAGGTTGTTGGCACTCCAACAACCTTGGTAGGTACCTATGTTTAGTGGTTAATACCTAACCGTATACTTTCAACATAGTTCTTGTTTGTTGATTCTTAATAAAGTACTTATCCTTAGCATCCTCCTTTTGAGATAGCACAACATTACCTATCACATTCATACATTACATACAACCATCCATATACCGACCAAACAATCTACAAAGCAACTAATTATAACTTAGCATTTTTCTTCACAAAGCCTTTGATCAAACATGAAAACTCCGAGACCCTCTCCAACCCTACGCAAGTTAGTTACATGGTCTGCAATCTCCTTGATAGCATCTACTTGTTCTTGTAAATAGTGTGTTTCCAGAAAATCACACAGATTAACGTCCATATGCCCAGAAGCAGTGCTATGTAATCCTAGTAGACTCTAAAGACAATTTTTTTATTATGTAGGTAGCTAAAACATTTAGAGACATTAACTCTTACCTCGTTGACTCTTTTCTCAAGACTGAGGGCTTCTTGCATGGCAATAACAGGGCTCTCCCAGTCTTGGTGTTCTGGTGCTTCGACGTTCTTCAAATCGATTCTCCCTCCTCTAGAATTAATATAGTCCATGAGTTTCATCGCATGACCTCTTTCTTCTTCAGAGGCTTCTTTAAAATACTTGTGGAAACCTGGTAGGGCAATGTCGTCTCTTTGGAAATGGTAGGCCTGAAACATAAATGGTCAAGTTAGCTATAGTCTTTTCAGGAGGTTTTAGAATATATTTATTCAGTCAATTCAATTAATTTTGTGCACTTTTTTTTATGAAATCCACATTGGGTAAGAACAAATCAGTTTCTAATGTCGTAGGTAGTCGGTATCCTCGTTTATGAGTATCCATAAGGAACTTTGAATAAAGGATCCCAAGGAGTCAAAGCTCTGAGTAGTGAGCAAGTTTTGACACAATATTTTGGTATCTGACACGGTGGTAGGTGTCAGTATGTGGTATTTAGATACTTTTTCGAGTAATTTTCCTTAGTTGTGCGGCTTGTGACACCTCCCTGACCGCCAAAACTAAAATGTTTGAGGATTAATCCATCGGTAAGTAATTTTGTAATTCAAATTAACATTTGATGCTGTGCACAAAAGTGGCATAGGCGTTTGTGTAGGTACCTACTTTTTCATAATTGGAAATTTAAAATTAGAATTGCTGTATTATCAACGATTCCTAAACTTAAAGACATAAACGTGCCTTATAAGTTTTTGCCTGTATTGTAGGTTAAGTGTTAAGCCCAAATTTGCTCCTTCCTGGGTTCTTTATTCAAAGATGAGGAAGCAGGGTTTTGTATACAGGGTATCCCAACGAAAACTTGACCCCCCAAAAATTCGAAAACCGAACAATATTTGAAAATTCGCCGAGACCCGTCGATTTTTGTTTTTGGGGGGAGCTTTTTTGACAAGCTCACTATTAAGTTTTTTATCTACTACACACGACCAAATTACATAGTTTTTATTGACGTGACGATCAGTTTACAAAAAAGTCACAAATAAAAAAGCAGAAGCAAAAAAAAATTTTCATACGAATTCAAACCTTAGGTATATCTTTTTAAAATATGTAACAAAAAGTCACTGTCACAAAAAAAGTTCCCGTTTTTTTGCTTCTAACCACGAAATAGTTACTTTCAGCCTGCTACTGAAAGTGGAAACGTATTTTCGAAATGGTAATAGTGGCGGGCATTTGTGTAGAAATTACTACGCGTACAGTGGATTGTCAACTTTCCGTTTTTAGCCAATAATTCTGTCAAATCTCAACAGAATTCTAAAAACGATACATCACTGTATTCGCAATAAAAAGGGCTTTAAAATAATGTGCCACAAGGGGGTAAATCCAATTGAAATTTTAATGTTGGGGTTGCTAGGGATTAGGGGGATGATCATATCGGGTTGGCTTGACTGTCAAAAAAGCTCCCCCAAAAACAAAAATCAAATCAAATATTGTTCGGTTTTCGAATTTTTGGGGGGTCAAGTTTTCGTTGGGATACCCTGTATTGAGCACTAAGGATAATAATAGATACCTACTTCACAACGTGTTTTTTTTTAACGAAAATTGATATGTATTACATTCCTTCATCCAGAATTTATTGTGCACTTGCGTTTTTTGTGCATGCCCCGCGGTTATTCTGAGTGGACGACTGTAAATTTGTTTGAGGAGTTTCTAGGTCAAATAATAATTATCAAATTAGTTCCTTGTTATAGGTACACTTAAATTAGCATTAGCTTGCTACATACATTAATAATTTACAAATGTATAGGCATATTTCACACTTCGCACTTTTATAATATTTGAATTATGTCACTAGCAAATTTAGGAAGAAACTTCTTATGTCCAATATATTTAATAATGTTTTCTTGAAATCGGCAGTGAAGTGTTCCAAACTCGTCATTAAAAGCACAGAAATCGTACAATAATGTAGCCCATTATTGTACGATTTTTTCAATAAGTAGGCCTTGGCGAGATGTAAACATCAAACGTCAGACGCGGAGAAATCGCCCGTCAAAAGTGACCAAATATTCAAAACCCGGCCGATAAAGGCTCATTTAACTTTTCGTACACATTGCGAAATTGTTTCCTATAGAAGCGCAATCCTTCAGTATACATATTTTAGTAAATTTGAAAAACAATAGATTTGTTGTGTAGGCTGCACAAGAAGCAGCAGTTTGGTTTTTCTGTCAGAAGGTGCCGTATACGTCATTATACATGTCCTAGGTAGAGCGATCGGTAAAGTCAAGCAACGCCGCGCGTAGTCGGTTCGTGGACGGGTGATCCCTTATTATTATTTTCTTGCCTAATAAAACATTTTTTTTTCCGATTTCAAGAAAAATATAATATGTACCTCGGCACTGAAGTTCTTTTTATGACTCATGTGGTTTATTTGCCTCGGCCAGAGGCCTCAGCAACTAAACTCCACATGAGTCATAAAAAGTTGAACTTCAGTGCCTTGGTACATAAATAACTCTTTCTTGAAATCGGCAGTGAAGTGTTCCAAAATCGCCATTAAAAGCTCAGAAATCGGCACTGAAGTAGCCCATTATTGGACGATTTTTTCAATAAGTAGGCCTTGGCGAGATGTAAACATCAAACGTCAGACGCTTAGCCATCGCCCGTCAGTAAAGGCCCATTTAACTTTTCGTACACATTGCGAAATTGTTACCTATAGCAGGGCAATCTGTCAGTATAAATATTTTAGTAGCTTTGAATATCAATAGATTTGTTATGGAGGCTGCACAACAAGCGGCAGTTTGGTTTTTCTGTTCAAAGGCGTCGTGTCTTGTCATACTTGACCTAGGTAAAGCGATCGTCAAAGTCAAGCAACGCCGCGCTCAGCTGGTTCATGAACGGGTGATCCCGTATGATTATTTTCTTGCCTATAATAAAACATTTTTTTTTCGATTTCAAAAAAAATATATAATATGTACCTCGGCACTGAAGTTCTTTTTATGACTCATGTGGTTTAAACTAAATTCCTCATGAGTCATAAAAAGTTGAACTTCAGTGCCTTGGTACATAAATAACTATTGTATTGCACTCGAATGCAATAAAGAGACACTTTTATCGCTGTAAATGGATACAAAAGGTACCACATTCTGCAAGCTAGTAAAAAAGAGCTCGAATAAATGTAAAAATGTAGTCAAAAATAGCTCAAGGATAAAAACAGATAATGGGTCTACAAAACAAAGCATTCAAGAACGATTGGATTGCTTTATTAGCAATAATAGCACACCATAAAAATGTTTTACGGAGCAATTATTATGATGGTCGTGTTATAATTTTAGAAGCCTATGTCTATGTAGAAATATTCTTTTAGGAAACGATTGTGAGAGCGTCATATGGACAAAATTCATTGCGTTCTAAATAATGAACAAAATTATTGGAAAACAATAGATTAAGGGGATGATGTCATATTTGCAATCAATACGCAAGTTATATGGAGTGTTTACGGTTGTTTTCTGGCAATATGTTCCCGAACTAGGTACTGCATTATTTTTAGGCACCTATAGCTTACAAAACAAATACCAATATGTATTCAATTAAATACGCTTCAAAACAAAAAGTTTATGTATACCTAATAATAATTAATGTACTCACCATTGCCATGTAGACATAACTAGCGTGCAGTTCCAAATTTATCTGTTTGTTGATTGCCTCTTCGCAGTCAGCGTGAAAATTTTGCCTCACCTGAGAATGTGCCATATTTTCGGCTTTTTGTTTATGTTATATGGTCGCAGCTGGCTGGTCGATAACTGGGTAGCTGGAACTCGCTGAAACGACTGAAGTCAGGCGCATTCGCTTTGTGTCAGTGGTGGTGTGGTAGGGGAAACGATTTGTTATTATTGAATGTGGACGTGTGCATTACACATGCTCAATTATTCTGTGTTTTTTTTTAGAAGTATAGTAATTAAGCGTATTTTCGAAAGCAAAATCTTACATAAAACACCCGTTTTCGTGAAAATTTACTTGGAGGGGGAATACTTTCAAGACGTCAGACTTAAATCAAACAAAGCCTGCCTAAATCTAAACCCTGTAGGGTTTTGCTCGCGAAAATACGCTTAATAATTTCGCCTTTTGTAAATATTGATAATTGATACGCGGGTCGGTTAGGAAAACAAATTTATAGTTTATATTAGTGGAACACGGATGCAAAATATTATTCTTCTGCATCATTGCACAATGTTTGGAAGACAGATTTATTAAAAATATACTCATTAAATTAAATTGTTTATGTTCGATAGTAGGTACCTATCAAAATAATTGAGTGCTGAAGTGTTTACGTGTTTTAATTTTTCAAAAATTATTGCAAACATATTTTTTGTCCATTAAAATTGCTTCAAAAGATCAAAATGTAAAACATAAAATAGGAAATTATGGAGCTTTGGTCAACAAAATTAGATACAATAAGTAAGAAATAATATATAATATTTTTGTCAGCCACCTATTTTTATTTTAATTGGAAAGAATAAATTGATGCAAATCTAGAGGTACCATCATAGTTGCATAGATTTTTAATTCCGACTTTTCCTAAAATAAACTGTGATCATTATACATAGGAAAAAATCACTTTACCTACAAAAAAAATTAATGTAGCTATAAGAATTTAGTATACTCAATATTTTGAAAATTTTGTAAAATATCTAAATATTTAATTATTTTCTATACCAAAAAATAAGTAATAGCAAGACAATTCTAATATTTTTAACATTTCTTTACAATCGACAAAACACTCAAAATTCCCATTTCCGCATCAATATGTGATAAAAAAAAATTATTGTGAAAATGACTCGCAGAAAGTAAAATTATCACGACTATTGACAAATACACTCTTTGTACTTTCGCAAACTGATAAACAATTGCACCTATTACCTAGGAACCAAAAGCGTGTAGTTATGAATTCATAAGCGTACACATTTTGGCCAATCACGAACCTGATGCATTTTCATAAGTCGACATGCAGTTTAAGCTAAACTTTAATTAAGAAAACTGTGCTGAGCTGTGCAATACGATTCGATGTTCGATACATACAAAAATATTCCCTCAATTTATGAAATAATTGTAGAAAAAAAAACATAACATTTAAAACTATGTTGCCGGGTGATCTAAAAAATACTAACAAATACATATAGCCTATAGAGCATAGAGTAGTTGTAGGTACTAAGTTCGGACTATTTATTTTACTTAAACTTTTTATCATAATTCGAATATCAATATATTATCACATAATAATATCTGCATGCAAATATTAGGCAGAGCATTACACAAATTATTATATTTTTAAATGCCGTTCTGCAACCTACGACACTGTCTACCAAAACTTGATTTGTTAGTTGTTAGGTGGCGCTAGGTATTTCAAAACTGCGTTCTGTAACGGTCACTATTTGTCTCTCTCTTTTCTGAACAGACAAGAATCTCTGGCATTATTGTCACTTTGAAGGAAACATAACCTTCTAATGTAGTCTTAGGAATTGTTTATATAAGTTCTCAACAAGTGCGTTGTTTTCTCCATCGGTTTATCTTTAAAAACATGTTTAAAGAAAGTTACAAGTATTACAAATCAAGAAACCCTCCGCCTAAGTTAGAAAATGTATTGGATTTCAACCAGATTAGCGATTTTCACAACAGCGAGGTAAGAATGAAAGTAGGTAGATGTTGTGTGTGGGCATATGTAAACAAGTTTTCATTTTATTTTCGGTGTCGACTGATTAGGTGAGACAAATTAAAATGCAAACTGGGGACCACAATAATAAAAGATTTTTTGGGATGCAACCACCAGTCACGTGGGAAGTGTATGAATTATTAGAGAGACCAGGTAAGATATTTAGTTCGCATTATAACCTACCTCTTTATAGTTGGTAGTTATTTAAGTACTCTAGAGACGAAAAAGCTTAGGGAGAGACTTAGGAGAGAAGCACAGAAGGAAATCATTATTTTAAACATGTTTTTGAAGAAAGCATATTCAAACTTGGTTAAAATAATTTTACAATTTTTTCTTGTCTAGCCTGCCTAATACAATAATTATTACATTTGTATTTTTGTCTGTAGGCCTGATTTTTATAAAGAACCCCTTTACCAACCTGGGCCAAAGGTACTGGACTGTAAGATGCCTAAAAGATTACACTAAAAAACCGAACAAAGCAAACATAGATGCCTTCAACTTAGTACCTGAGCATAAGAATTGGTGGAACATGTGTCAAGACAATAAAGATGTGCTTTTACTGGATAAACTTAGATGGGTAACATTTGGGTACCATCATAACTGGGACACAAAGGTTTATAATGAGAAAGATAAGTCAGATTTTCCAAAAGATTTGTCAGAATTGACCTCATATGTTGCTAGTATTATTGGATACTCGAATTTCGTGCCAGAAGCAGCAATAGTAAATTTTTACCATATGAATTCGACTTTGGCTGGTCATACTGACCACTCGGAGCCCAATTTAGAAGCACCACTTTTTTCATTGAGGTAGGTGGAAATTCAGTCGTTTTTGCATAATATCACAATGTTATGTTTTAATAATTGTAGTTTTGGCCAAACTGCCATATTTTTAATAGGTGGGAAAAACAAAGATGACAAACCCTTGCCAATGTTTCTACGTAGTGGAGACATTGTTATAATGAGCAAAGAATCAAGAATTTGCTACCATGGCGTGCCAAAAATTCTTCAAAATAACTCGAGGTAGGCAACATTTTTTGTAACTTTTCTTCCCTAAATAATTAAATTGCAGACTCTGGGACTTGGTGGATGAAACTATTCCTTCATGCCCCCCAGAGTATAAGGAGACAATAAAAATTTGCAAAAACGACGAACACTGGGCACCTTTTGGGACCTATCTGACAAACTCTAGGATAAACTTAAACGTAAGACAAGTTTTGAATAGGGGACAAAAAAGACTGAATTCCGAAGGCTGCGGTGGTGATATTACATAGGAACCAACTCATTTTCCGACCTACAGAATAGTGTTTTATATTTTGACTGTTGTATTACTAATAAATTTTTAAAAAAATTCTCAGTATAGTCGAATTCGTTTCTTATATTGATTTCCTTCTTCCACGTGCGTGCAAGTTCAGCTTTCGAACATTAGATGGCGTTCACTGTAGCAAATTCCCTTCCCTTGTTTTGAGAGAGGCAGACAATGTATTTTGGTATTGATAGAATGACGACCGTATATAACATTTTGCGTATTTAGCTGAATATTTTGTTTAATTGTACAAAAAAGTGAGTAGATTTGATCGTTTATGGCTACTGCTTACCGTCAAGCACCATTTGCTTCGCCACTATTCCCTACCTCCTTTTAAATCAGAGGTGCCAAATCTGCCTAGGTACCCTTTGTCGTGAATTCAAACGTAAATAAACAATGAGGATACCTGAAGCTGCATGTAATTTATTAATTACTTTCTACCTGATGCTCTATGCAAACAATTTTGTAGATTTTTTGTGGTAGTTGCATTTTTCCTACTTCTACCTGTCCTGTAGTTTCTTCCTAATATTTTTTCCTTTTAAGGACAACTTAGCATACCTACTTATCACATGCAGATTATATGCAAATTGCTGCACGTTACTATTTTTAGAATCGATGAAAGTAATAACCTATTATCTCTTGGAACCTTTCAACCTTCACTGACCTATGTGGAAGGCTACGGAAATAATACTTACGATAAGTTAATATATTTCTTCCGTGACCCAAAGGTAAGGCAAATGCTTATCTCCTGAATTATTTTGTTAAGCAATCATTCAAGATTTGGATCAATTTATTATTTTTATTTTTCTCTACACAGAGTAGTAGGTATAAGTCCTTTGAACATGACATAACATTTTTTGTGGTTATTGAAAAAATGTCACGTAGTTTTACTGACAAAATTTCTTATAGTTATAAGATTTAAAATACATCCCAGCTCTACTTTATATAGGTAAGTAGTACGTGTATCTATATTAGATATTGTTTTATTAAGTTGTCCACTCGAATTATTATTTCCAGCATCAATCAAATCAATATTACTTTGAGTCCCTAAGGGATTGTAACTTTGATTTTATTATTATAATATAATCATAATTTTGATATAATTAGTATTAAGGGATAGTGAAAAATTTTATAGAATATGCTTCACAAATCATGCAGTAATGTTTTTTATTGTCTGTGTAGATAAAGTGACCTTTTCCTAAGTATATAAATATATAGAACAATTTTATTGGCAAAACTGGTTCATATAAGTAAGTACTTTCACATTATAATATAATTACCGTAGATCTTTGGCCACTTTTATTTTCACAGCATTTACTTATTAATATCTTTTCGCAAAATCAAGGTGTGTAAGTGCATACGGCCACACATAAGGCGGAAAGTAGTGCGGGTAGGGTCCACAGAGTCAGCGGATTGTGACAGCTTTGAAAGGCGTATTGCGCAAAGAGGTGGGCAGTAAAGTGGAAACATTGAAAAGTCGAACTTCATAGAATTAGTACAGTAAAACTAACACAAAGTTAGGCCAAACCCAAACATCCAAAAAAAAAGTCCTTTCTAGCGCGAAATAGTTCCATACCCTCCTAAGAGTTAGTACTAAAAAGTTACACCACCACCAGCGTCGGGTTTCGGGGGGTGAAAAGAGCAGGAAATTCTTATTTTTCACAGTTTTGCGTGAATATCTAGTAAACTATGAGGTTTAGCGCAAACGTCATCCTATACGCAAATGATATACATTAAATTCCGAACAAGAATTGTTATGTACAGAATTATGGTAAAGTGAACGGTTTCCATGATATGGAGGGGTAAAGATTTATTTGTTTTTATTTCACGTAGTTTCTGTTGAAAAAACTTAAAATGATTACAGTATAAATTAGTAACTTAATATAGTATGTAGAATATATATAGATATATCTATGCATATATAGATACATATTACACCCATAGATTGTTATTTTTTGTCACAACATAACCTCATAAGTACATGACTGTAAATATGTCCAATACAAGTTAGTATAGCCTTAGTTAATTTGTACTCACTTTTTGCCCTCAGTCATTATAGCGTTCTGATTTTCATTCGTTCTTTTATGTCAAATCATTCCCATATCTAATTTGTCCTTAGCTTGTAAAAATGAGAAAGTCATGAATAGGAAGCTCATGTGAAAAACAAGAAAATATATATTAAACAATCCTCATCGTATACTTCTGCAGAGATGGATGCGTCCAAAACTGTGAGTGTCGAAGAAGTGGTCTCAATTGTTCAAGAATGTGCAGCAATTGCTTAGGACTTGCATGTCTCAACAGAGATACTGTAATCATCGACGACGATTTAAATGATGATTCTCAAGTGGACGAAGAACACGAAGATTTGTTTCCTCTCACCAGCCCGAGTGAACTATTTGGTGCTGACTGATAACGCTTCACCTAAAACTTCACCTAAAACTTATAACCTTTTGTATCATTTTGATTTCCCACCCATTTTTTCAATATAGATTGTTTAATATATTTTCTTGTTTTTCACATGAGCTTCCTATTCATGACTTTCTCATTTTTACAAGCTAAGGACAAATTAGATATGGGAGTGATTTGACATAAAAGAACGAATGGAAATCAGAACGCTATAAATGAGGGCAAAAAGTGAGTACAAATTAACTAAGGCTACTAACTTGTATTGGACATATTTACCGTCATATACTTATGAGGTTATGTTGTGACAAAAAATAACAATCAATGGGTGTAATATGTATCTATATATGCATAGATATATCTATATATATATTCTACATACATTATTAAGTTACTAATTTATACTGTAATCATTTTAAATTTTTTCAACAAAAACTACGTGAAATAAAAACAAAGAAATCTTTACCCCTCCATATCATGGAAACCGTTCACTTTACCATAATTCTGTATATAACAATTCTTGTTCGGAATTTAATGTATATCATTTGCGTATAGGATGACGTTTGCGCTAAACCTCATAGTTTACTAGATATTCACGCAAAACTGTGAAAAATAAGAATTTCCTGCCCTTTTCATCCCCTCCCCCCGAAACCCGACGCTGGTGGAATTATTATTATTATTATTAATTATTTCGCGCTAGAAAGAACTTTTTTTTATGTTTGGGTTTTGGCCCAATTTTACTTTACTAAATATAGCTGTTTCTCAATGTCAATTTCTACATTATTTTTATGTGAAAATTCACAACTCAAATTTCGGATTTTGCAAAATAAACGTGCAGTGTGAGTACATGAAGTAAACCTAAGCAGAGAAATACTTGGTGAATTCCAATCTATACAAAAATAATTTGGAAATCTCGACCCAAAATTTGTTGTTGTGATGTGCATGAGTTATGTCCCATAGTGTTTGCGAGTTAAAACTTCACTAATTAGCATTGCTCAATCCATATTGTTTATTATTAAGTAGGTCAGAAAAATAAAAAACGTAGAACTGGCTTTGTATTGGCAAGTTTGTTCCCATAATAAAGAAAATAATGTTTACAGTTCGGGTGACAGATCTGGTGCTAACGATTACAAGGCAGTGGCGCACCTCTTATTTTTTTAAAATAGTTATAAAAATAGGAAAAAATATATTTGCCTTTATATCTCAATTTTTTTTATAAAAATTGAAGTAGCCCAGGTACAACTAGTACGCGTCAATTCTAAAATTCAAACTTATCAATGTTATTGGCAGTTAGTAGTTGGGGATTGGTCGGCGAACACAATATAAAAAATAAAAAATAAAAACTTTTTAAAAACAAGCTTTTATTTAAGCCATGAACTAAAACGGATAAAATAAGTTTAGGTTTTCGTTAAGATAATTCAATACCACACTTCAAAAAGCTCGTCGCGCGAGATGTTCATAAAAGTTATAGGTACCAATTAATTTTATCGGACAGTGATTAGTTGATAAGCAAGTACATGCCAAAGAATATATTTTCTTTACAGTTTGCGCGACAAGCTTTTTGATTTAAAAAAGCTTGTCGCAGTTTGGCATTGAATTATCTTAACGAAAACCTAAACTTATTTTATCCGTTTTAGTAAATGGCTTACCTTGTTTTTAAAAAGGTTTTTTTATTATTTATTTTATTTTGTGCTTTATATTAGTGCCTATTTGATTCCCATCTCAGAAGGGTGGCAAAGAAATTTAATCCGCCATCTTGGGGCGTCGGGCATCAGCTCTATTGGATTTAGCATAACGTCAGTCACCTTATCGTTTTCTACTCTTCAAATCCTTTAATTTGATACCCATGTCGAGGATGTTGTGAAAAATTAGGCAATCCGCTGTCTCGGGGAGGCCGCCATATTAGATTTATTATGACGTCATTCACCTTATTGTTTTCATTGGATTTTGTTTTCCTGGGTATTCGACCACCATTTAATTAATCAGTAGTTCTTTATTACGTACGTTTCGGCATTACATTTCAACAGCCATCTTCAGATTAAAAAGACAATACACCTTTAAAAAATCTTAAAATTGATTTACAATTTAAACGTCCTAAAACAAAATTGGAAAAATCACAAATTTTTTCTCTTTTTTGGGCATCTTATCTTATATGTACAGCTTCAAAAGCAATTTTAAGATTTTTTAAAGGTGTATTGTCTTTTTAATCTGAAGATGGCTGTTGAAATGTAATGCCGAAACGTACGTAATAAAGAACTACTGATTAATTAAATGGTGGTCGAATACCCAGGAAAACAAAATCCAATGAAATTTCAAACGACCAGTAAAGTTTATTACTACTTATTGTTTTCTACCCGTCGAGCCCTTTCATTTGATACCCATGTTGAGAATTATTTTCCTTCTGGTGGTAAAGGTATATCTTTTACCGTGCCCCGAACTAGGTACCTATGGTTTGTACAAAACAAATTCCGATGCACGTCATCGTATACGGCATTGGAAAAGACTCGTCATAGGGACGCAGCGTTGCCGTATCGTGATAAATAAAGATATAAACAATAACCGTCGCATTCACCATATTTTTAAACCACAAGCATAAAATGTATTTTATATGATAAAAGATTGAACTTTTAGTGGGTTTGCAGTCAAGTTGGTCTTTAGAGAAAACTATTGGTTAACTGCCAAGCTTTCGGAATTGTTTATTCCAATGCAAAACACGTGGAAACGTTCACGTGCGCGTCCACGAGGTTATAACTTATAACTCTGGCTCTGGCGGTTGTAAATTCGGCAACGTCGCCGGTACCGTTAACAGCGGTACCAACATAATACTAGGCCAAATTCAAATATCAACACACAAAATCACATATGTTTTCATATAAAACGTTGGTAACACAATTTTCGTCATTAATTGTTATTGATGACGTGCAACGGAATTTGTGTTCTACGCCTATGTACTTACGCATGATATGTAACCTCCTTTGGCGAGTTGCTTGATTTGCAAACAATACACTTTTTTTGCCCATAACGTATAACTTAATTGTCTATATAAGCATTTTAAACCGACGAATACTTAAAAAACACTTAAAAACAGCGAAAAATTGCTTCTAAAAGACGCAGCACCAGTTGTGTCAAACACAAGGTGAGGCACACTCTTGGTCGATTTGCGCGTTTGTCAGATTGTGCGATTGGTATTGGTAATTGTAGCTACCTAGTACCTATATTATTGTTTCCTTAGTTGTATCACAGATTAAAGTACTACACGTAGTATAGAAATACTGCCTAATAAGTGTCTAGATAATTATAAATACTAGATTCACCTATTAGTCAGGCAGACTTTATCTCATTAATACATAAATAACATATATTATCTACCATTATTTACTTCAAAGCAAACGTATTTGCAACTGATATGTATGTCCCTAGTCCCTACATACAACGGAAACCACTGTTAAAAAACTATTATTTGCAATTTGATCTTGAAGATTATTTTAATTATTACCAGAGAAATCATTATGAATTTTATTGGCAACGCTGTTAAACTTTAACTAGTAAATAAATAATAGAGTATAAAAAGTGCTACCCCTCACAAACATTTCAATCTACAGATGCCATTTCTATGTTTTTTATTTATATAGGTATATAAGAATACAATAACGCTCTATTTTCGAGGTTAAATACGCGCCAATACGCCAGAAAATGTCAAACTGAACAGAACGCTCTGCAACCAGCGAGCAAACACGGCTACTCTCCGCTCCCCTCTCCGCGGTATGTGTGGACATGATAGTAGCACAAGCATTATGTCGATTGATTTGAAATTTATTATGTTGGCAATGAGTTTCAGTGTGAATAAATAAAAAAAGGCGCTCACATAATACTCCAAACTAGGAGTACCCCAGAAGCAACCACATGCCTACTTTTTTCCCCATAGAACTAGAATAGCATTCGCGCAAGTACTACGGAAAACCCTAGAAAACCGTAGTAATCCCAAGGAGTGTAGGACAATTATTAGTAAATCACACGGATAAAGCTATTTAGGAGCAATACGGTGAACCCACATTTGTCCAGCGCTCTTGGCCATAGCGGTGTTTTTCTTTAAAGACATATGCATGCGCCTGCCTCGAACCAAGGTCGATCGAAGGCAGAAAAACATGCAGTCTAAAAAGTCAGCGCCCGTACGAGCGACGCCACCGCGGTATAGTTTCATATTTTCGAAATCTACATATTTCCGACTCCAACTTCCAACGATATAATATATTTTCTTTATAAAATAAATAAAAATTAAAAAACTGCCAGAGGAATATACCATGTATGTATTTATATTGTTGAGAAACCCTACTTGAGCATTTCAAGATGAGCCTATATACAGTGTGTCCCGTTTTTCATGTTAACACCCCTGAAAATCTAAGTAGGCTGAAGGAATTGAACGGGGCAATTTTTTTATAGATATGTCCCTGAAAGGTCATCATTTGCGAAGTATTGGTTTGGCATTGCCGCGAAAGCCTGGCCTACTGCGATTTTTTAAAGGGGTGCGTTTTTCGAAAAACCATATTAGGCATTTTTTTATTTAAAATCTGACACCACCGCGTTAATCAGGACACACCGAAACCCTCATATACCAAATTTGAACAAAAAATATACAGGGAGTTCCATTCTGCAGGGTGTCAAAGTTGAGCAAAATAGGAATTTTAAAGGCATCTGGTGAGTCAAGTGTGCCATGGAATTACCTCAAAACAGTTGAATGGTCAATAGGACCACTGAAAGTGTTGCTGTGCAAGGATTCGATATAAAAATATACAGGGTATTTTTCTCTGAGCCATCTCAAAATTCTGAAATTTTATGAAACTTTTACGGATCAAGAGTGCTCTGGAATCATTGAAAAAATATCGATAAACACAAAAGTAATGTTTTTCTTTACAAAATGCCAACTAACAAATAAAAACAATTTAAAATATTGGACTTTTTCAACAAAGTCACTGTCTAAGATGATACATTTTCTGTGCGTTTCCTGTTGTGGCACACCAGCCACCTTAACTGATATGGACTTACTAACTGGCAGGCTTCTGTATTTTTTAGATTTAGTTCATTTATAGTGTGTGCAGAAGTTTTGATATACTCCATTTTTGTCCCGTATAAAGTTCCAAAAATTTAGTATTTTGAGATGGCACGAATAAGAACACTCCGTATATTTTGTATTGGACCTTCGCACACCAACACCTTGAGTGGTCCGATTGACCATTCAACTGTTTTGAGGTAATTCCATGGCACACTTGACTCGCCAGATGCCTTTAAAAGTCCTATTTTGCTCCACTTTGACTCCCTGCAGAATGGAACTCCCTGTATATTTTTTGTTCAAATTTGGTATATGGGGGTTTCGGTGTGTCCTTATTAACGCTGTGGTGTCAGATTTTAAATAAAAAAAATGCCTAATATGGTTTTTAGAAAAACGCACCCCTTTAAAAAATCGCAGTAGGCCAGGCTTTCGCGGCAATGCCTGACCAATACTTTGCAAATGATGACCTTTCGAGGACATATCTATAAAAAAATTGCCCCGTTCAATTCCTTCAGCCTACTTAGATTTTCAGGGGTGTTAACATGAAAAACGGGACACACTGTATAATACGCCTACTTCTGGCTTCACCGAAAATAACATCAACTTTGTATTTTTAAATAGAACGCCCTGTATATTTTTACATATTTGGATTCTGTACAAAATTCTAAGTATCCCACAATATTTTTGTCAAATTTTGACAACCGTGTCAATTTTTATTTAAAATTTTATTTTTGAATGTAGAAGGCTATGGAATTTTCTTAATTAGACTTCCGTAACCTCGGAAAAATTGAAACTTTAACAAATAAAAAATGTTGAAATTTTTACAAGTCATCTTAGATGAAGAGATTCATTTTTACAAAATACTCAATTTTTTCGAATAGGACCACTATGGCTCCCAATGTGAAAAAAAACAGAGTATTTTGTTGCCTTTAATTTGGCGAGTCAATTTTTATTATCAACCGACAAATACGGCTCCAGAAATGTCATAGAACTTTATGGTGAATGAGTATATACAAAAATATACAGGGCGTTCCATTTAAAACTTGAAAGTTGTTGTAATTTCCTATGAAACCGGAAGTAAAAAAAATGCGAGTGTATGTCAAAAAAACACCATTCTACATTAAATACGCGTATCTCAAATTTCAAATTTTTATCTCAAAAAATAAAGAAAATTAATGGTGAGCCACATCCCGATATATATGTATATCAATAAAATATTCCCTTATCTATATTTAATTACTTATAACAATAAATATGAAGTGATATATTGGTACAATTATATAATAATCTTCAGAAATTTCTGGAATAAAACTTTCTGTCTTGACATTATTCGCAGCTTCAAAATATGCGGTAGCTTCAATAATAATTCTTATTATTTTTGTAACTAACTATAATAATTTTCACTTTTAAAATTCAGGAAAATAGATATAATATTATATCAACAAAGCACATTCAGCCTAGTGGCCTTTGTTTTCCATTAAAAAATATACAGGGTGTTCCATTAAAAAAACATAACTGTTTATCGTAACTCGAAAACGGTAAATACCTATAGACATTTAGACAAAATCTGTTTGCCTGAGGATTCTGCTTAAAAACATGAAAATGTTCACAAATTAGCGATAGGTCGCTTTGAAGATATTGTAAAATTAATTAATAATTAATAAATAATTAATAAATAAACAATCAAGCGCAAATCTCACGATGTCAAATTTATATCTCGCTTTCCTGTTTTTCATATCTCATATTGCGGTCGCTATTATTGTGGGTTACCATTACTGTTACCTTGTTGCGTATAAAAAAATGGATAATAATTTTATCACTTAACAATAGGTACCATAAAAAAATAAAATACCTAAACGAGGCTTCAATATTATCAGAAATACGAGTCTACTGACTGAAAACAACAATCTAATGAAAGTAGAATCCGCGAATACGAATCTTTGAATTGTCATACATAAAAACTATACCTACTTGTATTCGCAATAATAAAAATTGCCCTAATATATCAAACATTTACGTCCAGTAATTTTCTAATCAGACCGCATTTATTAGCGACAATAGTGACGCAGTTTTGTATGTAGGTACTTACTTGCCATGCGTGGTTTATCATCTACATAGATTTCGCTTATTTATATGGAACCCGCAGCTAAAGGCGAACATTTTGTCCCGCGGTTCATCTCTACTCGAGTTCCAATTCAATTAGAAATCGGTTGATATTATTTTCTCGTGTGCATACAGCTGATTCGTGTGACAATAATGTATAACAAACCAAAGAAGAACAAGGTGAAGAAACTTCGAAAACTACGTAAGAATTTTCTTTATTTATAGTTTAGGAGCCCTTTGTGTACACTGCAAAATTGCGACGTAGTACCTATTACATATTCATATTTATATGGAAATTACTTACAGTTTTGGCAAGTGCAAGTAGAACTAAAACTTGATATCCATACATCTGACTAACAAACTACTAAATAATATAATAATCATTTATTGCCTTTGTTATTGTGTTCGGTTACATTAAGTGACGTCAATGATTACAGAGACATTGAAAAATATCCAACATCATAGATGAGTAAGGGAATAGGCTACTTAGTGGTTGTTAGTTGCTAAAGAACATGCTGTGTGCTAACTTCAACTCACGGTATAATAAAGACGTTATGCTACTCCCAGCGTTAAAAACTAGTCAAGTTCGCGCAAGGGGTCACTGTGAAGCAGAATTCAGATCGGCTATACGCCTGCCGCTATTAGAATCACATTCGAATTAGTCATATTCTATAGCTCCAAAAGTAGTCAGTAGTTTTGTGCCGTGCTAATTATACCTAATATTTTCGTGGACTTTTTAGAGTAAAAATATTTGTTTTCTACCATGCCTGGTTGTGCAGTTTTGAAGTGTAATAATTACAATATAATTACAAGGAAGCAATATTAAATATTTTCGCTTCCCAAAAGCTGAAGAATTGAAGAATTTAACAAGTGATTTAAGAGATGACGCTTCGCACTGACGATGCGCATACCTTATCTGCTTATAACCATGCTTCAACTGCAAGGAATACCGCAGACCGTAAACAAAAACAAGAAAACAAGAGTTTCGAAAGAAATCGATTAGGTATTTCATTTAACATATCAGTTGCCCGCGTATTTCGATGTAAATGTTATTTTTTCGTTGTAAATAAGTTTGTTTATTCAAAAAAGGTTAGGTAGGTATACAACAAAACCGGATAGAATGGACGAGTTCCAAAAATAAGATACTGGGGAGACTTTGTATCTTCCATATCGGTTACCCGAATTTAATGAAAATTTGTAGTTTCAGGTTCTTGGTCATGGCCAACTCGATGCTGGTTTCAGAAATTTTCTAGGCCCTCTAAGTTTCCAGCAAACGCATCCGAGATACCAATGGTGGGCATCGAAATTGTCACCAACCTGCATGGTTACCCCCAAAATTGCAAAAACAATAATATCGATTTTTTTTTATAGAAAATCTGACACCGCGGTCATATTTACCATCCTTGATAATTGGGATATAACTTCACTGTCCTGTGAAATATATAAATAATAATAGTTAATTATTTTTTGTTAAGTCGATTACCGATATTAACCGATAATTAATCAAGTTATAGCAGATGAACCGGATGTACTTAATGTAATATTAAATAAGACATTAATAAGAAATATGAAAACTTATTTAAAATAAAAATCCATTCTACCATACCTCTTTGTAACCTTACATGATTACATTTTGAAGAATCTAAATAATTTTTCACTTCAAGAACAAGAACTCTCGAATGAAGATTCCGTACGAGTTAAATACTATACTTTTCATACGACTGTTATTATAATTTGTTATTTGAGTTGAAATTTTGGCTTTTTAGTTTTTTTTTAGAATTTAATTATTTTGAAGAGGTACCTATTAACTTTAAGAAAAATTTAAACAAAATATTAATATTGCTAATCTACCTTGTATTTTCGGATTTTTTGGACGACAGTTGTAATCGACAAAAAATATTCTAGCTGAAATTTGATCCTTTGAGGTTCAGCCCTGCTTAGTTTAAAACTAGTTTGTGACATAATTTTAGTTTCGAAAAATCAAGTATGCTTTGTAAATTTTGAAAAATCAATGTTACACACCAATAAAGTGACCTTTATGTAGTTTTTACAACAACATGTTATTAAGGAAACTTGAGGAGGAATGCGAAATTTCAAATTTCATTTTCCCTTTCTTTTCTGTAGCTTCCACGTTAAAATACTATTAATGAAACTCATTCATCATGAAAAACTGGGTAGGTGTGAAAAATTTCAAAAGCCTAAGCCGCCTTTTATTTTTTGTGTTTTAAATTTTTTAGGAGATAACAATAAAGCGAACATAGGCTTTTGTCATTTTTCGCACCTACTTAGTTTTCCACCATGACCATGCACAAGTTTCCTTAATAACACTTTGATTTGAAGGCTACAGAAAGGGAACTCTTCTAAGAAAGTAGGAAAAATAAATCGAAGTAGGCCTAGACTTTTGAAATTTTGCAATCCTATTCATTTTTTATTTTGAACAAGTTTTCTTAATAACATTTTGTCGTAGAATCTACCTAAAAAAACGTCACTACCGGTGTGAAAAATCAGTTTTTTCAAAATTTCCATACGTGATATTTCGAAACTAAAATTATGTAACAAATTAGTTGGACCCCAAAATATCAAATTTCAACTCGAATCTTTTTGTCGTCCAAACAGTTTACAATAAAAAATTCTTTGGAAAAATTTCTGGAATTAAATTTTCTGCCGTCACATTTGCAGCTTCCAAAATATGATAGTGTGAATTTTATATTATTGCCGCTGGAACCGTCCACTTTTTTTTTATAAAAATAAATTTAATTTTTTCACTTCAAAGATATTCGCAGACATAAATCTTCAAAGCTAAACTGTCACATTCGCACCAGCTCGCGTGTATAGTCGCGTTTGTTTTCCATGGCCTCCTACTGCTTCACTTAAATTTGCATACCAGACCCGTGCAGCGATTTCTAAACACCGTGTACAAAGAAGTACATTTCCCAATTAAAAGCGAACATACAATAAGGCCATTTCTTTACAATTGTAGAAAAAAATTGTACAATAATAAAATATTCTGTGCAGGTCTGAAAATGTTTGGGAGTTACGAGGAAGATTCATCTTCGTCTACTGGTGAATTAACACCTTCCAAGAAAAATTTACAGATACAATACAGACAAGAATTAGAAGATGTCAACGCCACTTCTTCAATACTTTCGTCGCTCCGAACTGTCCTAATCGTCCTCGGCACAGCTTTAGTATGTTTTGCAGCAGCCAGAAATTCTATTACATGGTAAGAAAATCCAACAAGTCTGTCCTCTTCTATGTATGTAATCGTTTGTTTTTTCGCAGGTACTGTCAAAGGTTTTGGGGCGCTAGTGGCGACTTCTGGCAAGCACAATGGGACAGGTTCCTCAACGCCTTTGGAGAAGACCCTCTGAAGCTATACGTTTTCGGCACTAACGGTTTATCATTTTTGGTCTACTGGTTATTTGGAGGCGTCTACACGTTGCTAGATGTGACAAACATGCCTGCGGTTGTTCGAAGGTACAAGATTCAACCCGGTACCAACGAGCCAGTCGATAGGAACAAATTGCTGAGGGTAAAATGTTACCCAAATAATCTTCTGACTCAGTCACATGCAAATGATTTCTAGGTTATTTGGTGTGTGATTTTCAACCAATTGGTGGTTGGCCTCCCTTCGTCACTTCTAATGTATTGGGCGATGAAATGGAGAGGATTTCCAGAATTAAGAGAACTGCCAACTTTCCACTGGGTATTATACGAATTAGCTATTCATATATTGGTAGAGGAAGGAGCGTTCTACTACTCACATAGGTAACACTGACGTTATTTCTAGAGCACGTGAAGTAATTTAATTTTTAGGTTACTTCACAGTAGATATATCTACAAGTTCATTCACAAACAGCATCACGAGTGGACAGCCCCAATAGCTGTTACAGCAATCTATTGTCACCCCATAGAGCACATATTCTCAAATTTAGTACCACCGTTCCTTGGAGTATTTGCTCTCGGATCACATTTAGCCACATCGTGGTTATGGTTTACACTGGCAATTCTGTCGACGTTGAATGCTCATTCTGGATACCATTTGCCTTTCTTCCCATCTCCAGAAGCCCATGATTTCCACCATCTGAAGTAGGTAACTCCAAGCTGTTTGCGGCTAAACCATAAATTTGCGTTTATGTTCCAGGTTCAATAATTGTTTTGGAGTGCTGGGTGTTCTGGATAGGTTGCATGGCACTGACAACAACTTTAGACAGACGAGGGCATACTTGAGGCACATAATGATGTTGAGTTTCGTGCCACCAAGAGAAGCGTTCCCAGAACGACGAGAACGGTGCAAACATAAGTTAGGGAGACGTTGATCGGACTGGATATAATATAATCAGGAATAAACCTAAAATGTGTCAACTTTGTTGGTGACTCGGTAAAACCGTGAATCCAACAGTAGTTGACACATGTACCGTTAACAAGAGAAGTGGTGTTACGAACTTATTTACTACTCATTTGTGAAACAAATGTGAAGGAACAGTTAACTACTTACACCAAAGTTGATTATATTTAAGTCGTACCTACCTATCGGAATACGTAAAAAAATAACTAAAGAATACATCCTGCACAGGACCAGGAGAAGGCGCGGATTGCTTTGCGAGTTCGATAAATAATGGGAGAATTTTATACTGGGTGATAATATATAATATGTAAACAAAACAGGACTGAAAACGGCTAGTGTAAAATAATAATTGCGAGTTTGTTACGTTTGCTTCATAACGTTAAATATATTATTGTGAACTGTTAGTTTTCGAAGTTTTGGTTTGTTCGATTTTTTGTACAGGGTATTTGAACTTTTGGACCAAATAAATCATTATTTAATGACAGGCAAAATATAAAATTCTTTCATTTTCGTTTATGTGGCAAAATATGATTATTAAATAAATAATGCAATTTATATAATACCTAAATAAATAGGATTGAGATGTTATTTTTACATAGACGTCCGTATAGGAACGAAGCGGTCTGTTGGAAAGAGATCAGAGAATTGACTGATAAGTATAAGTAACGAAATAGCGTTTATTTGGATGTCTATGCGTATAAGTACGTCTCGGGCGAATTTTGTAAGTTTTTCATTTTATGTCAACACCAAAACTACTTTGAGCAATAAAACTCTTGTTTGGTTTAACATGCGTTTTATTTCTACTTATTTTTATAAAACAAGTTAGTTCTTTCAATATACAAAAATATTTTTCATCTTATTATCATTTCCATATCACAAAATTATTGCTTCGTTTAAGGCACTTTTAAGACCACCTATAGTCAGGGAGTAACATTTACAAATTCTTTGGAAGATCTTTAAAAAAACTTTTTGAATTCATATTAGTTATTATAGATCCCTTCTATAAGATAATCCATGCGTCTGTAATTTCTGTGTTGCCACCAATAAGCGCCTCTTTTGTAGACTAATGATATCACTATTGCAACCAATGGTACTGATAAAATAACTGCGATGATTGGCACCACATAATCAGATCTCTTGCTCCGCTTTTCCAAAGCACTGTCAATATTTGTCAACCTTGAGGCAGATCCTTTTTCTTCGACCTTCGCTTCTAAAATTACGTCGTCTGATTCTGTTATCCTTGGCTTCATTGGCTTTTGTGTTTGCTTAGACGTTGTGGAAGGCTTAGATGTAGTTGAAGAAATATTAATTGGGGCTGCACTTGAGGGAGCCAAAACTGGTACATCACTAACACCTTTCTTTGGCACACTAGTTTTGTTGTCATCCTTTGGCAAATCTATAATAGTCTTATTTTCGTAGACAGGCTTGAAATCAACTGGTTTCGTTGCATTAACTGTTGGCGGTTTCGCTTCGGTAGGTGTGCTATTAGTAGCATTAACCGAAGGTTTCTCAATAACGCTTTGCGTTTTCGGAATTTGCTCATTCGTAACATGTTCTCTGCTTTGATGTGTCCCTGCGGTAGATATAATCCCACCTTCAGCAACTAGCGTGCTATTTTTAGCAACTGTTGAATTGGTGCTTGTACGTACGATATTAGCACTTTTACTCACGTTGCTAACGGGTTCTTGATTATTTAAAGCTGCGCATGAGATCACTAATACTAATAGTGAAAGGGCCACCACCTGAACACTGCCCATTGTTATACCCCATAAATAGTTGTTTTGATGGAAATCGGTGAGTTCTAAATGCACGCAAACATATGATTTCCGTCGTCGAAGTAGGAACGAACTAACCTACGAGCGAAGATGGAAAACTGACATATGGAGCAGCATTTCACAAAAAGCAAACATCTTTATTGTACTAATAGGCATATTTAGAACAGTGTTCTGTAAAGACGCTCGCGCACAAGCTGTATCGATTTCTGTTCCACTATTATAGCGACATCTAGCTGTCACTGGCAAAACATTATAAACCAGTTTAGGTAGTCGTTGGTAGGCGCCTCATCCACCACGTTCTTTAATACTATAGTTCATCCTTTCGCCCGTAGATGGCTGCAGAAGACACAAATTTAGATTTTTGATATATCTGCATACAAAATTAATAAGAAAAATATGCAAAACCTACACTTTACCGGTTCCAATTTTTTATATATACTCTTACCAAATGAGAAAAGAGACTGCAGGATTTTTAAGTAACTAGGTATAGGTGAAATTTTTTTCCGAAAAAATTTACGGATTGTACTGATCACTTGTCTTTACTGCCAGTGTAATCTTGTTTTACATACTTCTTCATAATATACTCTATCATCGAATATACAAACATCCAAGACATAATATAAATGGCCAAACTAATAAACACAAATTCACTATCATTTTTTGCTTGATGCCAAATTCTCCACATATAATATGATCCAATCACTAGACGAATTAGCACAAACACTAGGAAGAAACTTGTTTCAACAGACATGTGCAGAATTGAAGGATACAACCCTTCGCTTCTTATGAACCATCTCATCTGAAGAAAGGGATTAGTAACCTCCATGCTTCCGAGTCCACAGGTTGCTTGGCCTCCAGAGCTACCTTTGAACAACATTCTGGCCAAGGCATAAACACAATAAATGTGGTGGGTTAGCATAAGCGGGCCTAAAAACGGAGAACAAAAAAATGAAATTCTCAAAATTTTGATGATATTTCTTACCTTCCGTGCCGTGATACAAGCACCACAAAGTATCATGGATAAAATATCCAAGACTGGCTACTAAAATAAAGCTCTGAATATAGGTTGTTTTCCATTCAGGATGGTCGAATGGTGAGTCTATTAAAAAACACTGGTTTATCCCCAAAAATGAAATAATTAGGCCGTGGATAAAAGTTATGAGTCTTGATGAATATTCTGGACTTTTTGTTGAAAAACAGTATCTAGTGAGGTGGTAGCCCGTTCTCCAAAATGCTGTGCTGAGTACCACTGCGAATGGGGTTTCAAAGTCGATATATCCATTTTCGCGAAGTATCATTCTTCTTCACCTAGAATTTGAGAGATTTTGAAAGATTGTGTCAAAACAGTGCAGTAGTGTCAATCAGCGTCACACACTCGAAAAGGTTAGTCATCGAGTAGTACCTTCAGTTCGAAGAAAGATGCCTACAAGCACTCCACTACCCAAGGCAAAAAATGCGATACATTTTGCAGATGATTTGGTTTCTGAAGAATTCAGTGTGGACGAAAATTCAGTTTGCAAGTCACAGAAAAGGAAGAAGATGATTTTTACTAAACTTTGGAAGTTTTCTGTTAACTTTTGCGATATTCTTGGTCTTCTGGACATTCTGCCATGCGGAACAATTCACTCAGTTAAGCCATACATCGAGTATAATATCAGTTACAATTAATTTAAAGAATAAAAAATTCCAAACCTCAAAAGTTGTTTATGCATTTGCGAAAAAAGAAGCAATACAGCAAATTTACTTCTCCTTTTAAAAGCAAAAAGCATTTGGAAGTTGTAACATCCATGATTAAAGCTGGACCAGTGGAAGTTGGAAGTTGGGAGTCAAAGTTAAGCGCTAACTTTGACCGCACGAGAATTCGTCAAAAGAATCCGAGGAAAAAGCTTTTCGCTGTCTGGCTGGGAGTTTTTTGTGGATTAAACTTATTCCAGCGAATTTTCTCACTCCCGCCAAGCAACTTGGGCATCCCCGTCACGTATTGCATTCTGAGAGTTTTTATTCGAGGGTACTGTAAACAGTACAGTAAACAGTACAGTAAACAGCGTGTAACAGAGAAACGCGTCGCCGGTTTTAAGAGATCACTGTGTAGACAGCACAGATTTGATAGAAGCGTTGATCGTAGGAATATTAGGCTAAAAAGCGGGCTGACCTAACAAATTTTGGGGTAGTTTTGACCTTTGGGTATTTCCATGTGTCTTCGGGTGATGAACATGAATCTGAGGTTATAGGTAGATACAAAAGAAATGATAGCCGGAAGTCTGTTTTTTTTTCAAGTAGGGATTTTTTTTCAGTTTTTGTCTTATAACTTGAAGACTATCAACTTTTGATAAAACCTTACCATATACCAAAATAATCTGCACCTACATTTTGTACATTTAAACTTTTTTGAAAAATGAAAGGTTTTTGAGTTACCTATTCGGAAACAAAAATATTTGAAGATTTCAATAATTTTTTAGGAGTGTTTGTACTTTTTTTTATAGGGTTGACCTTATAATCAATCAATGCGGAGTTTTGAGGGCTACAACTTTGCTATTCGACCAAAATTGTATCACCTAGTATAAAACCTTCAAGGTCAAACTGCAAATGTTCCAAGGATATTTGCCTTTCCTCATCGTCGACTTGTCTTCAAATGCCAACTCAGTTCCACTGGTAACCTAACCCAGACATCACCTAGGCATATGATCCCAGCAATATTCAACAATACACCAGAATTTCCAACTACACAACAAATTAACATAACGTAACGAGTTTCGCTGTTCACAGCTTCGTCCACCGATATTTAAACTGACAACCAGAGTATCTATATCCCTAAGTTACATAATAAAAGATACTAATTTGGGCAATTAGTACCAGTGGAGATTATTATCTGTCTCTGTTTATGCCTGATAATTTTATTTCGCTAAGTGCCTGCAGATGTTGGCCAAATGTTTTCATCTCTGTATTCGTTGGCGTTATCGCTTGGCGGATTTGTAATTTCTGTGGGATAAAACAAAAACTAATTTAACACAAATTTGGGTCCCTAAATATCGATCGTGGCAACCGCAAAGGAAAAAGGGATGGTTTTGTTTTGTTTGTTTCTCGAGAATTTCTTAATTTTTTGGCGGATCATCATTTGCCATCCATGATATGTACATACCTGGATTTTGACGCGGCGGTTTTTAGAGAATGCTCTGCCTGGACGTCCCCAATTTTCTTATTGTTTTCTGGAAAGACGGGCCAGAAAATATAAAGAACCAGGTGTTTACGCTTTGAATATCCAGTCCCATAGGTGTAGGTATGTTAGGAACTGCACAATGGAAAATTTTGTAGTAGGTGTTTAATGTACCTACCTAGGTACCTATAATATATTTTTGTAAAGCAGCTTATATTAATTTAGCGGGGATAAAGCCAATTCAAAAGTGAAAGCGACTCCCTATCATATAGAAAAAAGAGTCTTTCACTTTTGAATTGGCTTTATTCCTATTAAATAAATGTAAGTTATATTTTTAGATATGTTTTTGTCGTTCTACCAAAATTCCTAGATACCTACTCTTGGAGATTATATTTGCCATTATCTAGACCTAATACATAATGGTCCATTTAAATGAAGCCGCGTTTTAAAGAAGACCTGCCTCAAAATGTTATCATATGCCATTTAAAGCACATGAAATATACAAATCGCTGTTGTCGGCCAAAAGGTGAGTTCAAAGACCCTAAAAGGGGATCCTAAAATGTTTTATAGCTCATTCCGCCTGTACTGTAACCATTAATTTTCTTTTTAAACTTTTACAAAATAATCATTCCTTCATAGTTTTCATTCGTTTATTGACGAAAATTATCATTAATTATTGTCAAAAAGTGTTAGTGTTGTGAACGTTTTTGTGGCAATTTTTGAAAATCTTGTGGAAAAGAAATTATTTTTCTTTACTTGGTGCGGAAAAGTACAACTTTTTTACTAAAAAAAGTACTTAAAAGTACACTTTTCTGCATGCCCGTGCTAAAAAATCAGTCTGCATCAGGATCACACTTGGACCTTAAGCGAACACCATATTTCAAACCGTAAAGCAAATTACCTTGATTAGATTAAAAGTTGTCACTGGCACAGACCTCTATAGCTTAGCTAAGCTAGTTATATAGGTCTCTGCCCCTGATTATAATAATCTACTTTCAATATACCTATAGGTTGTATCGTTGATTTCCTCCATCGACGGTTGTATGAACTTTGACTCGAGACAATAATGCAACATTTTTTAACGGTTCTTTTTTATAGAATTTAGTTCTCCAAAAGACCTACATCATGATTCTATATAATTTTTTGTGGAAATAGCTAAAAAATGTCGAAAGTATGTTAGTCATTTTTAAGTCAGTTGGTTTTGCCGTACCTCCAAATCTCAAATACCGAATTCCAGCTTATACAGGGTGTCTGCTGGATATATGCAAATATTGATAATATCCAAATTAGAAAAATAAAAAAATAAAAAAATCTTATTATTAGTTTAAACAGTTTCTTTATTGTATGTCCTTTTGGAGTACTATATGTACTTATAATAAATATATTATATATTCTATCTATGCTATAATATATACTATATAAGCTTGTCCTGTTAATAATTTTGTATCAAAATATTACGATTGAGCTTAACAACTACCGGTCAAATCTCACAAAAAATTATATAGAATCATGTTGTAGGTCTTTTGGAGAACTATATTCCAGAAAAAAGAGCCGTTAAAAAATGTTGCATTATTCTAATCAAAGTTCACACAACCTATAGGTATATTGAAAGTAGATTATTATTATCAGTGGCACAGACCTATATAACTAGCTTCGCTAAGCTATATAGGTCTGCGTCAGTGGCAACTTTTAATCTAATCAAGATAATTTGCTTTACGGTTTGAGATAATATGGTGTTCGCTTAAGGTCCTGACTGGCACTGTGATCCTGCCGCAGAAAACTCGAAAAATGGTAAATAGAAAAGTTTTAGGAAAAGCTCTTCTCATCTTTATCCACTATAATCAGAAAAACAATTAAATGTCGCATTTGGGACGCGTGCAACATAACACCCAGTATTTTCCATTTGTTTGGATTAAACGTACCTATATAACTATAAGTTTGGTACAAATCTCCCAAACGCGGCATTCAATTGTTTTTCTTATAAGTGCATAAAGAGGAGAAGAACTTTTCCTAAAACTTTTCTATTTACCATTTTTCGATAGGGTTAGGGTTAGGGGTTGAAGTTCATTTTTAACCGACTTAAGAAAAGGAGGAGGTTATCAATTCGGCTGTTTTTTTTTTATGTTTGTTACCTCAGAACTCCGTTATATATAAACCGATTTGGAAAATTCCTTTTTTATTTGCAAGGGTGTACCTACAGAATTGTACCATTTAAATTTGAAGAAAAAAATTCCACCCCTAAGGATGGACAAATAGGGGATTCAATTTCATATTGAACTGATTTCGATGACTCTTTTTTCATTAGAAAGGGAGTAACTAGCTTAGAGGTGGCCCCATTTAAATTTGAAGAAAAAATTACACCCCTAAGGGTGGTAAAATAGGAGATGAAATTTCATATCGGACCGATTTAGATGATTTTCTTTTTATTAGAAAGGGATTACTTAGGAGTGGTCCCGTTTAAATTTGAAGAAAAAATTCCACCCGTAAGGATGGAAAATAAAGGATAAAATTTCATATTGGACCGATTTCGATGATTCTTTCTTTATTGGAAAGGGGGTACTTTAGGTGTGGTCTCATTTAAATTTAAAGAAAAAATTCTACCCCTAAGGGTAGATAAATAGGGGATGAGAGTTAATATTGGACCAATTTGGATGATTCTTATTTTATTAGAAAGGGGCTAGGTGGTACCTTGGGGGTGGTCACATTTAAATTTCAAGAGAAAAATTCCAATCCAAAAGGTGGATAAATAGGGGATGGAATTTAAAATTGGACCAATTTCGATAATTCTTAATAATTCACTAAAAAATAAGAAATAGAAAAAATTTAACAAGAAAATTAAAACCGACTTCAAAAATTTGCCCGTATGCACAATCCACTAAAAATTATTAAAAAAAAAATTAACAAAAAATAACACAGACTTCACAAATTTGCCCGTATTCACATTTCAACTAAAATTTTAGAAATTATTTTCTCTTTCTAAATTGAGTTATATTTTTTGGAGTCGGTGACAGTAAGTTATGATGTATGTAGGATATGATGTATTCATATCTAAATAGATTTAAATTCCTTGCCTTGACTGTCACCAAATCCGAAGATAACTCAATTTAGAAAGAGAAAAATATTTCTAAAATTTTAGTTGAAATGTGCATACGGGCAAATTTGTGAAGTCGGTGTTTAATTAATTTCTTTAATTTTTTTTAATTAAATTTAGTACGGCTACATAATATCTCAAAATAATCAAGCTGCTGAACTGAAATTTGGCACTGTTATGTTTTTGGGGATGCAGAATAAGCTGAAGATGTGATTCTACGTATCACCCAGAGGGCGCCACCTGTGCTGTTTTTGGATCGTGCTTTTATTACTCGATAAAATATTTCGCGTCTATAATATTCCATACGTATTATGCAAGTTATTCGTAGCTACGATACCTCTCCTGGTCTTCTAGAATCATTACATGAACCTCGTGGAATACTACGTTGCATATAAACTATTTCCAAATGGACAAATCCCTTACGGCCTGAAACTTTTATTGGCACACATCCACTATAATGGAGGGATGAAATGCGATCCACTCAATGCGCGGCGGTGAATATTGTTTGGAAAAAATGAAAACGAAAAGTGTTTGTGTCAACAATTTCGCGTGGAAAAGCTGATGTTGATGTTATTACAGTATGTCCAGACATTATGCAACGTATAAAACGCATTTTTACATGAGTCAATTATTGAAAAATGCCAGAGGCTAAAATGATAGATACCAAAAGAACATTTCGGTTCTTCAAAAAATTCACACAAGCAAGAACAGTCGCTATACTCTGGACAGGTCCCTACACCATCTCTTTGACTCGGTCAGCGCTTCTTTTCCCGTTGAAAGGGTCGCTCAGCCCAGACACGGAATCATCTGCTAATATTGGCCCTTCGCGCAGATTAAGTTAGTTTCGGCGCCCTAATACCCCCGGCCAGGTCCTTCGGTTATCTGGTATGTAAATCAGGGCCGGGTTTGCATAATGCCGGGGTCGACCCCTCACTCCTAAGAACTTTGATCTCTTGAGTGTCGACATCGCGCCTTCATCCCCTTTGATTAATTCACCTTGCCGTGGCGGACGGGCCAGGGCCACCCTGTGCAGGCCTGGACCCTTACGGATATGACACTGAAGGTTGCGTAAGGAGATTGCTCTAGGTACAAACATCATAGATCGTATTATATACGATTTATTGTTTTATAAATACGTTGTTTAGTATTAATGTACCTCGCGCATTTGTGACACGCCTCAAAATTTTCAAAGTTTATTTCTATTTATTGTTCATCAAATTTGAATGCATATAATTTTTTATAATCTATAAAACTTATTTTTTGCTTTGCATTTGTATGAAATATTCGGCGTCATATTTTGGTCCTCGATATCTCCATAGTTTTGCAGTATTCCATTCTTGCATAGAAATGTACAGGGACGTAACATAGTAAGTTATATAGCCTTCATGACAGAGCTGGGGAAGATCGCGCCGAAAATGATCTAGATCATAGATCAGATCGTTTTTCAAAAAAAGATCTAAGATCGTTTAAAAATAGATCTTTTCACGCAAAAATGATCTTAGATCAAAGATCGTCTAAAAATGATCTGTTTAAAAAAGATTAATCGATCTAAGATCTTTTGACCAATCTAAGATCTTCTAAACGATCTAAGATCTTCTAAACGATTTAAGAACTTCTAAACGATCTAAGATCTTCTAAACGATCTAAGAACTTCTAAACGATCTAAGATCTTCTAAACGATCTAAGATCCTCTAAATGATCTAAGATCTTTAAACAAAGTTCATGATATTATATAGTTAATAGATATAGATGTCTATAAATACTTTTTCTAATTTTGACTTAGTATAAAGTGACCTGAGCAAGTGATGATACATCCAGTTTTGCGTAACTAGTTGTGTAAAGTAAAATTTTACGTAACTAGTTACGTAAAGTTACTACTCTATCTGAACTGGTTACGTAATCAATCAGTTATATACTTATGCAGAATTAGACTTTTCTTGTAAAAACGTTCGGAATTTTGAGAAATAGATAATTGAAAATAAAATACAAATTAACATAAAGCATTCATTTAAATTTGACCTCAAAATAGGTTCTTGTAGTTGTAGGTAAAATGTACCTCAGTTTTTCTGACAATTTGCACTTTAGCTGAGACCTAGTGATCTCCTGAGGTAAACTGCTTTGAATGAACGCTAGCTAGTAACGTAAGTAACTGAATTCGTAAAACATATATTTTAGAAATAATATGTAGATTATATGTATAACAAGAAAAATCCTTGTTCGTACAAAACTATTCATTCTTCTAAAAAATATATTTTATACCTACCTTTCTACCTACATTATTTTGTATAAAAAAATCACAGAAACGTTTCAAAAATGAACGAAAACAAATGAGGAAAAGATCTTAGATCTTTAAAACGATCTTAGATCTTTAAAACGATCTTTTTTAAATAGATCTGTCCAGCTCTGCTCCATGAAGGCAATGTTAACGGAGAATGTTGTTCTGAACTTATTCTCTAAAATGATAAGTTAGGTACCAGAATACTGAAGTGTTTGAGCAGAATACATGTTTTTTGGAAAATCAAATCATGTTCCAATATAATCCAGCTTTGTCATTATGTAGCTCCATGTGCTAGCTTCTCGGTGAACATACCCACATCTACACATTATGATAACAGCTTGAGTTGAAGACTACAGAACGTTAAAAAATCTGTTATGTACATACCTATAAGGTATCTACTAATGGAACCAAAAGTAAACCAGTAAACAAGTAACAACAAGTGCTACCTTCTTCTTTACTTCCTACCCTTTCTCCATGAATCGTAGATTATATCTATAGGAATTATATAATATGTTAATTAACCAACAACCTTAGTAAGCAATTCTCATATGTAACTATGTATATAAATAACCAATGCGGCTGTAACTTAGAGCTCCTTAGGTTTGCACCCGGAGTCTGGGAAAGATAATGTAACTTTCAAAGCGAATTACTTTTGGGAATGTAAGAAAACGTTGAATAACTTGAGAAAGCTCGCGTTCAGCCAAAAAAAAACACACAGGAGAGTACTGACTGCGCCCGCTCTTGCTCGTAAATTAATGGAAGAAAACTACAAACATGGCGGGGCTGGCGGCGGCGGCGCGTTGCCTTAATATATTCCGTGACAAAAGCACGACCTTTGTCAAAGCAGAGGAAACCCACGGGCAAAGTGGTAATTGCTCGGAATTTCATTTTGTCACTCCCGCGCAGCCGGCCGTTCGTTGAACAGTTAAAATTTGCCGGCAACGGCATTTTCCTTGTTGCAACCTAGGTACATACGTACCGAGTTTCATGCAAACGAAGATTGTGTTAGTATTTGCGCTAATTAGAGGGAAATTGGGGTTCTTTGGATGCGGCAGCCCGACGATTATGTGTGCCAATGAAAACAGAGTACAATGTAGATACTTACAGACTCTTGCATCTGAATGTTAAATTCTAAACCGCGAATAATACAGACCGGGAGTTAGTGTCAGATTGTTGGTTGTGATTTTACTCAAAGGACAATACAGGGGGTAAGGTTTTGATCCCAAAAGCAGGAATATGAAGTTTGTTTTTTTAAAAATCACCAAAAATATGACAGACCTGAGGTATGCAGACAGCTGTAGGTTGGCTTTGAACTCCTACTTAGCGCTGCGCTCTTTATCTCTGTAATTGGGTGGTAAACCTGTTGGAAATATATGGCTTTATTATTATTATTATTATTATATCGACTTAGCCAAAAGGCATTCGCACTCCCTCTCCGGGGAACATTCACTCAGATCCCAGGTATCCCGGATACCATAAGGATCTGGCTCGGACGAGACCCTTGCCATGTTATCGGGCCTTAGGTGACATTGATGTGACAGTAATGTCCTAACTTTTCGTTGCAGGTTGTTGATGTCCGTGTTGGTCCAATTCACTATTCCGAACGAATAGCTGAGTACCGAGCACGCATACGTGTTTAGGGCCTTAAACAAATTCCTGCTGTTAAGATCAGTTCGCAATACTTGTCTTACTCTCTTGATGAATTCATTCGTTAAATCTGTCTTCATTGTTCGATCGTCTATCCTTTGAGCCTGTTTCATCCCGAGATACTTGTATGTATCTCCCATGCTCATTGCTTCGATCTCCTGGCCGTCCTGCATCTCGTGTGCGCCTTGTTCGAGCGTTCCCCGGAAGATGTTAAGGGTGCGGCACTTGTCCAGTCCAAACTGCATTCCGATGTCCCTGGAGAACTCCTCTACAATTTTAAGCATTTGCGTTAGTTGGTTTTTGGTTGCGGCCATCAGTTTTAAATCATCCATATAAAATAGGTGATTCAACTTGATCGCTTCTGCGTTGTTGCTTTTGATAGCGAAGCCGTATTTTGTAGAGTTCAACCGATGTGATAGAGGGTTCATCGCCATGCAGAACCACAGTGGACTGAGTGAATCTCCTTGGAAAATCCCTCTTCGGATGTTGATTGTGTCGGTCTCGATGTTGCTGCTTGCGGTTCTGAGTTGTATCTTAGTGCGCCAGGTTGTCATAACGTGTTCTAAAAAGGAAACTGTATGATGATCTATTTTATACAGCTTTAAGATACCTGTGAGCCAGTCGTGAGGTACGGAATCAAATGCTTTTTTGTAGTCCACAAGCCATGTGGAGGTTTCGTTGCTTGGAATGAGCCCGGTTGCATATGACAGAGTCTATGATGAGTTGCTCTTTGCATCCCATTGCGCCCTTCGAGCAGCCCTTCTGCTGCATTGCAATGATGTTGTTCCGCTCGCAGTGAGCATATATTCGCTGCGTAAGGCAAGATGTGATTATCTTGTACAGCATAGGCAAGCAGGTTATTGGGCGGTACTTGGCAGGGTTATCCGTATTCCGCTGGTCTTTTGGTAACAGGTAGGTTGCACCCTGTGTAAGAAACAATGGCATTTTCAGAGGATCGAGCAAGACTTCATTAATTAAGGTAGTTATTTGTTCATGCGTGCACCACAACTTCTTAATCCAATAATTTTGAAGATGATCTGGACCTGGTGCCTTCCAGTTGTGGGAATTCTTGATGACATCGGAGACCTCAGCGGTTGTGAATTGCTCATGTTGCATCTGGCTATAGTTCCGGCCCATCTCGCGTTCTTCGCTGATCCAGCTTGCACTGACATTGTATGGACCTGGTGTGGCAAGTTGATTTCTCCAGAAACCGTCGACCTGTTCTCTGGTAGGGTAACTCGCATTTGTGGCATCGGCGCTAGAATTAAAAGCACGGTAGAAACCCTTTTCTGATCGTTCAAAGAGTTTGTTGTCTCGTTTCCTGGTGTTACTAGCCTTGTATCTCCTCAGACGCCCTGCGAAAACAGAAAGTTTTTGTTTTAATATGTGTAATATTATTATTATTATTATTATTATCGACTTAGCCAAAAGGCATTCGCACTCCCTCTCTGGGGAACATTCACTCAGATCCCGGGTATCCCGGATACCATAAGGATCTGGCTCGGACGAGACCCTTGCCATGTTATCGGGCCTTAGGTGACATTGATGTTGTTGGACGTTCCTGCACTCCCCATGAATTTCCTGACGGTTCGGGCTGTCGCAAGTAGTACCGCTTTCTGCATGGACCTGTAAAGGTTATCAGTTAGACCCAGCTCTTGGATGTTTCTCAGCAAACTTTTTGGTATGACACCAGTTGTCGAAACGATGATTGGAATCGTCTGAACGTTGTCCATTTCCCATTGCCTTCTAATTCGTTCTTCTAAGTATCTGTACTTCGCGATCTTCTCGACTTGCTTCACACGCAGGTTGTTGTTGTTCGGGATGGCCACATCAATCAGAGTTGTCTTCCTAGAAATTTTATCAACTATTATAAGGTCCGGTCTGTTATGGGCAACTCGTTGATCTGTCATTATTATTATTATTATGATAGACAGAGACAACAGACCACGAGCCGGACACCGTTGCCAAATGTACCTGAATCGTCTTTATTCACATGTGTGAATTTAAATGCGGCGTTGTATAATTGACAATCTGGTCGTCAGTGGCAATCGAAGTATGTACCGTGTCATCACGAGGATGCATTGCATGCATTCCCGCGGAGTGTCTAGTTAAATTGCGCGAGCTGTATGTTCTCATGATAATAAGGTATGAATCCTGGATTCTTCACTTTTATATTTGTCATTTGCAGCTTGTTCAGAAACGCGAAAAAATTATTCATACAGATACAAGTTCGCGGGATCAAAAATTCGCAATAATTTTTTATTCTGAACTTAACTTTAAAATACATATCCAATGCTAGGAAAATACAACTCCCGATGGGCTGTCGTGGTATTTTCAGCTTTGGAATTATAATCCGTACATTTAACGACAATAATTATCAATTACCCATGAAGATATTATGTGTTACCAATGAAAATACTACTATGCAGTTTTATTATAATATGTGGCAATGTGGCATATACCCTTTTATACTGAAAATATTTTTATTATCACCACTTTACCTATTCAGTAGAATTATTTAGTTTTATTAATATTATATGTTGGTTTCTAGAGACCTTAAACAAAGAAAACGGCGTTTGCCTACCACCACCCAAGAAGACATCAGTAGATGGGAACGGAAAAATGTGTATACATCGACGTTAAGAAAATTCCTAGAAACCTAGGTAGATTTTTGGTGGTTGCATTTGCTTTCCGATAGGTAGTTTGTTGTTATTGAAAAATAAGTATATAAAAATTTAAAAAGAAATTGCAACCCGCATATTGTTTAGATAGATTAGGTTTATAAAACCGTAAGCCGGAAACGCTTGTAGAAAAAAGCATTTTCTGAATGAGAGATTTAAAAAGTCAACATGGGAAGAATAGGTTTAAGAAAGGTATAACATTGGATCATCTAAGACCAAAGTATACAGAATAAAAAATTTCGCACTATTAGTGCTTTATATTCCAGAAATCAAACACAAATTTTAAGAAAAAATGGCGCGAAGTAGGCTAATCGAGAGTAGATATTGCCATTAAGGTATTAACTTTGTATGCAAAGGAGCAGAGAACGTTTTTTTTTATCATCAAGTTTTACTTTTTTACGAAACACCCTGTATGAGTTAGGCTGGCTATACTATTTATAATATTACATTGGAAAACGCTTAATCGATTCGAGAGAAAAGATCACCAAAATCACCAAAAGTTACCTATTCCAGAAAACATAATTTTTTAGATTTTTGGTCTCATTTGGTGAACACCCGGTAGAACTTAGAATATTAAAATTTTGTACAAAGTGTTTTGAATTATGGCCAATTAGATGGCACTATCCACTTTATTCTTAAAAAAAAACTAGAAATATATTTTTGTGATTTTTGGTGTCTTTTTAATACCAGTAGGAAAAAAAAAAGAAAAAATCGAATAGGACAATTTCAAGAATATTCATATGGTAAATTCCATATTCGTTACAGAAAGTTAAAAATTAAAGTTATCTTATGGTAGATACACAAAGAACTATAGACTGAATATCAGTGGCTCTCGGTAAAAAAAACAATATTTTTGTTTATGTACAATTTGTAAAAAGTCGCAGGATTCACACACCGTACTTTAATTTTCTAATAAAAGGAACTGAGCCTGTTACAGGGTTTGAAAGGGAAACAAAAAAAAAATCAATTTCGCATTAATTTCGCCACGTTAAAATAACTTCAATACACTTCCATATAATGCTGCCAGGAAAGCTAGCATTTATTTCACTACTAATTTGGCTTCGACGGCGGGATGCGCACCTTTTTTTGTTGCCGGTCATAGTGAAATTTTAATTATGTCCCATTGGCCGTCGGACAGAAACAATTTGTTTTGCATTTGATTAATTACTCGCTCCCCGATTAACAATTTATCCGCAACTGGATGTGCAGCTGCGCTTGCAGCTTCCCGCCAAGGCCTCCTCGATCGAGTTCTGCAAGGGATTTCAGGATAATCCGGGTTTCAGGTGTTCGTGCCTAATTTCGCACTGGATCTTGCCGTTGTTTATTTTGAAGCTTCTGCGTTGCAAATGCTGGTCGGTGTAGGGTAAAAAAAATTGAATAGGAACAAAGTTTAATTTGCTCAGGATGGCACAACTTTTGAAACTAAATATTGGAGTTGTCGGTCTCTTCTACTTTTTTGTAATTCCAACACTGGCCGTAACGTAATCACGTCGACATCAACAACGAACAGCGCTGCTATTGGTTAGGAGGTCGTAAACAACGTAGTGGAATGAAAATAATTCGAAATTGGGCGCTCTGCGTGCTCCTTAGTGTTAGTGCGTGATTTACTGGATTTTTAAAATAAATAGACTATGTCAAAAGCAAAAAGTACAAAATATTTTAATCGGTACACTTTGTGGTGAAGGGGACTTGAAATGTAGACGGCACTGTTCAATTCGATTGAGTGTCAGTGCCAGTTCAGGATAATTTTTGTGGGAAATTGACAATAGAATTCGTTCAGTATTGAGGACAGATTTAGTTCCACTCTTCTATTTTTAAACTATCTGCGCCATCAAAAACTTTGCGACGACGTTTGCTCAACTGAAATTTCCCGGTTGTAATTAAAATACTGAACTCTGACGATGGTATAATATTAGGTTGTAATCAAGATAAATTTTAATCGCCGAAAATTGAGCAGGGTTTGATTAAATCGGGGAGGAAATGAATTTAAACTAAATGTATAATCGGGGCATCAGATTAGAATACGCCCCTAATATCAAACTAAATCGTTTATCAAAATCAGCTTCCGTGAAATGACGCCTCCCGACAGATGAGGAAGCGACGCCCATCGCCCGAATAATTTTTAACGGTTATGGGGGACAAATTAAATTTATAATTCGAAGTTTCATTCCATTACTCCCCAAAATTGTTCGGCATATTATTATTGATTTCGAGAAAAAAACGACTCAGTATGTAGAAGTTAAACGTTTTTAGAAAGGCTTCATCCATTAATAAAGCCTATTGTATGTACCTATACTAAAATATGGATTTTTTATACATGCAAATAGATAGGTATTTAAAGGTTTTAAATATCCAATAAATCAAGAATTAAACTATACATTTGACCTCGGATGTGACGTAATAAGTAAGTGTTTTAATAAAGCCCATTCATATAATATTTAAGGAAAATGTCTGTAGCTTTTTAGTTTAATTTTATATAATTTAAGGGGGGGTTGCCCACAGAGAAAATGAGGTTAGATTTCGTATTTTTTAAGTTGTATAGCATAAAATCTAATAACATTTTACCTGTCAAAAATTTAGTACAAACATTTCTGTCTTCATTTTAATCAAAGATCTTAAAAGCAAATGCACTGGAATTATTATTTTTCCCAAGGTTTTCATAACCTATAAAACAAAACCCTGCTTATAAGATCTTATGATTCAAATTAAGACATAAATAATGTTTGTACTAAATTTTTGACAGGTAAAATGTTAATAGATTTTATTCTATACAACTTAAAAAAATACGAAATCTAACCTCACTTTCTCTGTTGGCAACCCCCTCTTAATTTTGCATAGAACGGTAGGTAATTCTCGAAAAACGCACAGTTTTCGAGTTTTAAACGAAAAACTGAAAAAAGTGTGAATATTTTGAGGTTATTTGCGTTTTTCGTTGTGAAACCGACCTCCTACATGGCAGCAAACTTGAAATTCGAACTCAGCAGCCCAGAGAACACATATAACCGCTGATAAAAAAAACTTCCGCAATTTTGTTACGGGACAAACACCATTTGGCTGAGCAAAAGGAGGATTTGAGGAAATAAAAATTTCAAATCACATATTGGCCGTGTTGCGAATACTTACGACAGGACTCTTTTTGTTATTATTATTGTTAAGTGTGATGTACAGGGTGTTCGATTTAAGTTTCCCATGCAAAATTATTGCGGCCTTATACAGTGTTACCCATTCTGATGTTGGACACCCTCATAAAATCTATAATTTGTGACCGATTTTAGCCGGCTTTTTTTCTAAAAATAGATCACAAAAAGCTCTATTTTGGCGCAAAGTTTCAGATCTTAATCTCAATTTTCAAGGCCTACTATGAATTTTTTTCTAGTAAAAAAAAACGAAAACCCTTTAGCGATTTTTTTATTTAAAATCTGACAACACAGCGTTAATCAGGACACCCTGAAACCCCCATATACCAAATTTGAACAAAAAATACGCAGGGAGTTCCATTCTGCAGGGTGTCAAAGTTGAGCAAAATAGGAATTTTAGAGGCATCTGGCGAGTCAAGTGTGCCATGGAATTACTTCGAAACAGTTGGATGGTCAACAGGACCGCTCACAGTGTTGGTGTACAAAGATTCAATACAAAAATATACAGGGTATTTTTCTTTGGACCATCTCAAAATGCTGAATTTTTATGAAACTTTATACTGGTCATGAGTGCTCTGGAATTATTGAAAAAACATTGACAAACACAAAAGTAATTTATTTCTTTACAAAATACCAACCAACAAATAAAAAAACCATTTAAATTATCGGACCATACTCAACAAAGTCACTGTCTAAGATGATACATTTTTGTGTGTTTCCTGCTCTGGCACACCAGCCATCTTAACGCATATGGACTTACTGACTGGCAGGCTTCTGTATTTTTTAGATTTGGTTCGTTTATAGTGTGTGGAGCGGTTTTGATTTACTCGATTTTTGACCAGTATAAAGTTCCAAAAATTCAGTAATTTGAGATGGCACAGATAAGAATACTCTGTATATTTTGTATTGAACCTTTGCACGCCAACACCTTGAGTGGTCCTATTGACCTTTCAACTATTTTGAGGGGATTCCATGGCACACTTGACTTGGCAAATGACTTTAAAATTCCTATTTGGTCAACTTTGACACCCGGCTAAAATCGGACAAAAATTACAGATTTTATGAGGGTGTCCAACATCAGAATGGGTCACACTGTATAAGAGGGACACAAAAATTTATTTTTGATTTTTTTTCTCAAAAAGGGATTAATCTAGAAACTTAAATTTTTTGACACGTTATACCTGCCAGTTGGAAGACACTTTACGGTATAAGAGTTAATTTTTGCATCTTATGGATTCTAAGGGAAGAAACCCGAAAAACCTATTCATCTTTTTTACAGAACTTTTTGTAAGTTACCTATGTACCTACTTTACATAAAGAAAAAATTAAAAACTTTTTACTACTGTCATTTTTTACTAACTTCCTAGTTTAGCTGGAAAAAAATTATTATACTTTTTTGTTCCGTGTTCAAATAACAGTAGTTATTACTTATACTCACGATTACGTAAAAACATAGGAGGCCGGTGTTATTTTTGTAACTTTCGTATTTTACAGTTTCCGAGCGCAGTAGGGAATACTTACCACATTTTTGGAAACATTTAAACAAAAAATCTAACCCATGCCTACTATTTTAGTTTTTTAAATTTGCCCGAAACATTTTTTGTTTACTAATAAATGCTTCTAAATATGGGAAAAGTATTTCCTACCGCGCTCGAAAACAGAAAAAGAGGAAAGTCACAAAAATATACACCCGCCTAATATGTTTTTACGTAACCGTGCGTGTCAATAATAACTGTTATTTATATACGGGACAAAAATGTAATTTTTTTTCAACTCAAACTATGAAGTTAATGAGAAAATATTAGAGTAAAAAAATTCTAAATTAGTTGGGCTACAGAAAACGAATTTTTCTTTTAAATTACAAAAAAATTATATAAAAAAGACAAATAGGATGCAAAAGGTGCAAAGAGTAATTTTACAGTAAAGTGTCTTCCAACTTGCTTATAACTTATAACTTATAAAGAAATTAAAACATAACTTTTGGTTCTTTCTTTAGGGTGAAATAACTTTTCAGGGGAGGCTTAAATCGAAAAAATGTACATGAAAGAACCCCAATAAAACCACATGTAGAACACTTCCTCCAAATATTTGCACATCATTATTTAACACTCTGTATGAAGCCCATTGGTAGTTTTTCACGTATTTCAATTTGTGGGTGACGGAAAACCAAATTTGCATGCTAAAACCGGCATAATGGATTCCCCAAATTTTATTCAATTAATCTACAATGCATTCGCATTGAGCGACCATCATTTTTCCCAATTCCTCCCAAAAATCACGTCCCACTCACACAGTCCCGCCGGATTTAATCAAAGGTTTCCCGAAACAAATAATTCGATTAGAGATTTTAATTCCATCGTCGGTATAATTGAGGGCTTTTCCGCCGTTCATTTCATTATTTGCGGGAAATTTTATTGGGAAATTCGCTGTGTAATTAAATTTCGCGTCCAGGCGGCACGCCGGTTTTCTTTATCGAGTAAAACACGGAAATAAGTAACTAGTTTGTCTCTGAATGTTTTATGAACAGGCGCTGGGACCGAGAGGGGAATCCTATTACGATAAATCGAGGTTGTTAATACGCAAACAACAGCTGAAAGCCAACAATTTAGTGAGGGGCTGATAAACCTGTTATACCTCCCTATCCAGCTCCCTATAGAGATTGATATGCACTTTGGTGACCATAGGTATTACTTTGAATGACAGTATAACAACTAATGTCCATTTTACGTTCATTAGTCAGATTAGTCCGTATAGACAGTACCGGACAACAACACTGCTCACACCGCAATAACGATTGGTTAGCTTCCCAATAAACACACTTACGATTATTAAACGTAAAATCAACGTGTCATTGGTTGATAATACGTGTACGTTAGAAAATCAACCGTTTTATTTTGATACAAAAAAAAACACCGTTTTTATTCAACGTTCTTTATACGAACATTTTTAACCAAAATCTAAGTTAAGAAAACTTTTAGGTTAATATGACGTTATTTTGAAGTGTTAAATTTATTATATTACGACACGATTTTATAACTTACATTCTAACCATATTAGCATCTTACACACGTTTTTTTAACGTGTTGATAATACATTAAAAGGTCTAATAGAATTAACGTCTTTTAAACGTTATAACTAACATCTAATTAAATTAATTTAACGACTGGAAATAACAAACGTTTTATAATCGTGTTTTTTTTAACGAAAATATAATAGTCAATTGTTTTATTGACGTTTATCAATACGTGTTTTTAACGTTGCTCGAAACCAATTTCTAAAATATGGTCTCATTAAACACCTACAACTAACGTGGAAATATAACGTAAAAATATGGTATTATTTGAACGTATTTACAAAGTTTCTATAAACGCGCAACTAACGGCTTTCAATAAACCAATGTATGTGATTGGTGGACAGAAGATCACGTGACCGCGCGACTGGAGAATACTCGATGCACGGCTCTATTATTGCGTCAGACCTACATTAGAAAAATCGTCGCAGCTAGATAAGCATGTGTACAACAGGTTTGCTGAATAAATAGGTGTAAATAGTGATTGTTTCTTATTTTGGGTGAGTACATCTATCAAAACTCTTGCTCTGCGTGTTTAATGTTTAATATACTTAATTTACAATTAATAGGTATTGTTGTTGGGTTATGTCACACATAATTAATGTAATTTGTTTATTTTTATTTATTAGGGTCGCACCCTTTATATAACTAACTGCTAAATTAATAAAAATATATCCTCAGGAGCAGACGTGTGTAAAATATTATTAAAACGGGATAACTACACACTAATCTTTTTTGACTGATCGTTTTATGGGCATTATGTGTTAATATACAGTGTGTATCACTTGAACTAGAGACAATTCATTATTATTTAGAGCTATTCTCAAAATTTTATTTTCTATACTTAATACAATACTCCAAAGGATCTATCTACATCATAATATATGATTTTTTGAAATTTACATTGTCCATCGCCTCCTATTTATTTTATAGCTTTGTTAAATTTTGATCATTCTTGTTTTAGAGGCAGCAAAATAGAACTTCCCAGTTTCTCGAAAGAAATGATAACCAGGTTGCTTGGACAGTAATAGTTGGTTAAAATATTCAGGGACTAGACTAGATCAGGGAAAGAAACAAAAATAAGTATTGTGACTTGCATGTAACTTTATTTAAATAATAAGTAGTTCACATATTTTTACACATTGTAAGTTCTTATACCTACTCAGTGATAACACAAAATGTTATTTAATTTTAATATTTCGAAAAAATATAACAAAAAACAAAATAACAAAAAATAGTATTTTATTGGAACGTTCTTACAGATGAGTGATGAGTTAAAGAAGAAGAAACCTTTTTTGTAGGTACTATCAGTCAACTTATTATTAACAAAACAATATATTAAATGATGGCAGTTTCCTTGAAACAAATTGTTCTAGGTATGAAATGTATGTCAAAAATTCGATGGTTATGACAATTATTCAACTAATTTAGTAATTAGTTAAGCTTCAAACAAATTTATTAATCTTTTTGGATTTTTTATTTTAAAAATAAAACATATAAAAAGAAAATGTCTTGTAATAGTGTCGATTGTCGGACCAGGAATGTCATATTTTCATTACTTATAATTCAAATTGTTATACTATAATTGTTTACTATTTTCTGACGGAACATTTTGTATAAAATTTTTAAACAACAAATTAATATTCTATATTACTTTGGGTACAATACGTTAAAGTGTTGTTAAGAAAACACGTTATTTTATAGACACATAATTTAACGTCGAATTTACGTTAAAACTGCAATAAGATATAACGTTACATGGATCTAAAATACTCGTTGAACGGTACGTATAATATTATTAATTTAGACACTAAAACAACACGTTAGGAAGAACGTTAAAGCAACGTTTTAACAATACGTAAAATTTGAATATTTTATAAACTAAAACAAAACGTTTCTTTATGCGTACATTCTCACGTTTAAAACCGCGACATCTAAAAGTTGATTCTACGTATGGAAGACACGCTTTTTTCAATTGGTGTCTTGACATTTTAAAACGTTTAATCAACGTGTGTGTGTTTATTGGGAAATGTCATTTCATTTTGTAATTTATTTGATAATCTTGAGCAGCTGATTTTTTTGTCTTGTTTTGACTCACTTTAGAATTTTTTTAACTTCAGATTCGTGTTAAGCTATTTTTTAACCTACATATAAAATTTATTTTAACTGATTCACTCTGTAAATTTTGATCCCAAGGGAGTTTTTTTATTTATTGCAAAAACTACTATTTGAAAACTGGTATTTAGCATTTGATATTTACCAGATTCTGACAGTCATTGCAAACAATTTTTAAGTTATAGCAGTTGTATCTCCAGACATAAAAAAGTTGCAGTGATTTAAAATTTTTCAATTTTTTGCCATACTTTTCACAGGTGACCATGGACAGCAACTTTGTCATTGATACAAGAAGGCCATGAATAAAAGCTACGGATCGCTCCTACAACTAATCCTTTCTGAGAAAAATATTTTGAGTATCTACCTATCCTTGCTTTGATGTGACCAATCTCAGGTTTTTATAATATGAAAATAGAGTTTCACTACATTAACTCTCCTAATGCAGCAACCCCAGTTATAACCACTCTATTTTAGTTTCCTGATAAGAAGGTGTTCGGTTTCTGTATAGTCGAAGGCGCAGTCCGCTTCCGTTTATTTTGAACTGCTAATTAAGTTTTTCTTTATGCTGGGTCGGTATATTTTTTGTCAAGGCCGAGTAAGAAAAACAAGACGGGGGTTTTTGAGTTGACTTTGCGGGGAAACTTCTTTCGGAAAGAGCGATAGCAAGCAAAAGTTATCAAAAGCAGCCTCAAGGAAAAACTCACTCCACCAGAGCCAACTTGTTGAAAAATTTAGCCTGTTGCAGTTAGAAGGAATTTGCAATCAGACATTTTATTTTAAGCGACCCTGTACAATTCAACCGGTCGCGCGATTTTGTTAAACTAAATGACTCTTTAAAATAAATAGGCTATAGTTTAATTGAGTGTTATCCTTTTGTCTTTTACTTCGGCATATTTTGACTCCGATCGATAGAGATCATTACTAGCCTGAAACACTTGTCTGAGGTTTTATACAGGGTGATTCACGTAAGTGGTTCATTAGAAGTTTACGGGGAAGGAGTGCGAATTTTGATTACTTATATAACAGGTTGTAAACTTTCTTTATAAAATATTTTCACCTTCCGATCACTTCCGGTTATACCGGAAGTCGATAGCAACTTTGTTATTTCAAATAGAACACCCTATATATTATTACACCATTTGGTTCCCTATTAAATTCCAAATCTTTTTCCTGAATATAATGTGTACCCTATTCCTAACCCTTTTCAAGATATTCGCAAATTTTTGATTTTTTTGAGTGTTGCAGCCATCGACCATAGTGATGATAACTTTGAAATTTATGAATCTGGAAAACTGAAATTTTGGACTGTCGTAGGCGAAAGTCAACTTTATTACATGGTCTGTAAGCCATTTCAAAATATTGTACAGGGTGTTCGGGAAAAAATTCCCAATATCAACATCGAAAAATTGAAAAATCTCATTTTTTTCAAATGGAACCCATATTTTTTTATTGCACCATTGAAATGCTTGTGAAAAGACAGTTCACTATATGTCTAAATGAAGCGGTTATTTCGTTATTACGCTAAATACGTAGTTTTGCTACTCCATATGAAGAAACAACGGACCTTTTCTAATAGGCGGCCATGGATTTTTCATTTGTGATTGTCATTTATTGTGTTCCAAACAATAAAATATTAACTGTTGACAATAATGGCTCAAATTAACTCTTCTAACGAAGATATTTTGAATACGTTTTACACTCATGGAGAGTGTAAAAGAATTTTAGAAAAAACAATTAGAGTTTTTAATGAAAGGCATTTACATTTACCACCTTTGACGAAAAGAAAATTCAGAAAGTTCGAACGAAATTTCATAGTTCATGGCAAGGTCCAAACAAAGAAAAGCAAATGTAAATACGTAACAGGTAAATAGCATAATATGAATAAAGTGTTTTACTTATATATGTAGTTTCTTGTTTTTTCTTCTAGTACCTATTATTATGAATTGTTAGTATTATTTAATTTTGTATCGTTGCTTCTAAGGGAAAAAATATTATTAAATAGCCCTTAACCTTGTCATATAATTGCGTTATTTAATATAACCCCCTATAATGTGACGCTCCTTGAGAAATGGCATCTTTGTTGATACAGAGCAGAAAAAATACGTATTTTTCGTAATAACGAAGCAACCGCTTCATTTAGACATACAGTGTGTCCCAGGATAAGTGAAACGAGAGGTGTAAAAGACCAAAAATTTTCGAGTTCGAATTTGGCCATTTGGGGTCCAGGCCTGCTTGCCTAGAAAATAATTTTCACCATATTTTTAATTTTGAAAAATAAAGTAGGCCCTGACAGGGACGACTTAATTATTTTCTGTGTAAGTTAAGTGCCCTTTCTCGATAAGATATCGAAAAATTTCATTAGAAGAAGTTGCTGAGAATTGAAAATTATGTCCCTATGCCAATTTTCAAAATAATTGGCCTACTTTGATTTTTGTCCACTTTATTTCCTATAAGTAGGTTAACTATCCTTGTCGTTTAAAATATCGAAAAATTTCATTAGAAAAAGTTATTCAGAATAAAAAAGTATGCAAGAATGCGAAATCTGGACTCAATCGGCCTACTATGATTAGTTTGAAATAATGTCTTTAAGAAAAAGAAAATGAAAGTAGGCCAATTATTTTGAAAATTGACACAGCGTCATAGCTTTTAATTCTAAGCAACTTTTTTTAATGAAATTATTCGATATTTTAAACGATAAGGATAGTTCACCAACCTATAGGAAATAAAATGGACGAAAATCAAAGTAGGCCAATTATTTAGAAAATTGGCACAGGGACATAATTTTCAATTCTCAGCAACTTTTTCCAATGAAATTTTTCGATATCTTGTCGAGAAAGGGCACTTAACCTACACAGAAAATAAATAAATCGTTCCTGTCCAGGCCTACTTTATTTTTGAAAATATGGTGAAAATTATTTTCTAGGCAAGCAGGCCTGGACCCCAAATGGCCAAATTTGAACTCGAAAATTTTTGGCCTTTTACACCTCTCGTTTCACTTATCCTGGGACACACTGTATAGTGTGTTACATCTTTTTGAACTGTCTTTTCACAAGCACTTCAATGGTGCAATAAAAAATATGGGTTCCATTTGAAAAATATGAAAATTTTCAATTTTTCGACGTTGATATTGGGAATTTTTTCCCGAACACCCTGTACAATATTTTGAAATGGCATACAGATCATTTAATAAAGTTGACTTTCGCCTACGACAGTCCAAAATTTCAGTTTTCCAGATTCATAAATTTCAAAGTTATCATCACTATGGTCGATGGCTGCAAACTCAAAAAAATCAAAAATTTGCGAATATCTCGAAAAGAGTTAGGAATAGGGTACACATTATATTCATAAGTTTACAACCTGTTATACAGGGTGTTATTTAAGTACGTTGCCAAACTTTAAGGGGTGATTCTTTGAGTGATTTTAAGACGAAAAGTTTATGTAAACATAGGTCCGGCACCGCTTCATTTTCAAGATACAGGTTGTCAAACATTTTTAAAAAAATATTTTTTTCAACAACATCTTAATAATCCTTTAGCCGATTTTGTTTAAATCTGGCAGTGTTATTTACGGTAGAGAGGGGTTAATTTAGCCCTAAGTAGAATCAAATTATTAAGTCCAGTGGCGTTCCGGGGGGCACCGTGACCAATATTTTTGAAAAAAAAAATGTGCGCGACTGACTTTTTTAAAACTTTAATATTTTTCTCGCATTATGGAACTAAGAATACAACTTTTTGGTCTCTTAATTTGTTTTCGTTTTCGAGAGAAAAAGGGAAAAAATAAAAACCATTTTATTGCATGTCATTGCTTTGTTGTTGCATTGCTGCTTTCTCGAAAACGAAGCAAGATACGAACAAGATTCAAGAGACCAAAAAGTTGTATTCTTAGTTGCTTAATGCGAAAAAAATATAAAAGTTTTAAAAAGTCAGTGGCGCACATTTTCTTTTTCTCAAAAATATTGGTTAAGGGACGCCACTGGACTTGATATTAATTGTAATATAATTTTATATTTTTTTCACATTAAGCAACTAAGAATGCAACTTTTTGGTCTGTTGAATCTTGTTCGTATCTTGCTTCGTTTTCGAGAAAGCACCAATGCAACAACAAAGTAATGATATGCAATAAAGTGGTTTTTATTTTTTCTCTCGAAAACGAAGCCAGATACGAAAAAAAATTAAGAAAACAAAAAGTTGTATTCTTAGTTCCTTAATGCGAGAAAAATATAAAAGTTTTAAAAAAGTCAGTGACGCACTTTTTTTTTTTTCAAAAACATTGCCCCCGGGACGCCACTGGACTTAATAATTTGATTCTACTTAGGGCTAAATTAACCCCTCTATACCGTAAATAACACTGCCAGATTTAAACAAAATGTGCTAATGGATTATTAAGATGTTGAAAAAAAGATTTTTTAAAAAAAGTTTGACACCCTGTATCTTGAAAACGAAGCGGTGCCGGACCTATGTCCTATATATTAAGTATTTTAAACTTTTCGTCTTAAAATCACTCAAAGAATCACCCCTCGAAGTTTGGCTACGTACTTAAATAACACCCTGTATAAGTAACCAAAATTTCAAATCAAAAGTCGTACTCCTCCGTAAACTTCTAATGAACCACATACGTCAATCACCCTGTATATGTCTCATTAGTACCTACTCCTACTAACATCAAAGTACAAAAGCAATGAATCTGTTGTTAGTTTTTTTAATATCCTGTGTCTTTTCCAATCTATAGACACAGACAGCGTTTCCAGTCACCGTACCCCGCAGTTTCTCCCCAAGATCCAGTAAACGCTTGGCCAATAAGAAACCGCGGGGCTAAATTGGAGTTTAGTTCCTTGTAAATTGCTTTCTTTTCGCGGAAGGCCTCAGCGAAAATGGCACGTCTCCCATTGTTTTCGTGGAAATTGCGCGCGGCTTGGCTCGGGATTTCCCGGAAGCCCTAATGGCATTTATTAGTTCGCCGTATGCGGGTACCGTCTACTTGTGCCTTTTAGAAAAAATACGGTGTTTATGAATATTAAAATATCGAAGGTAAGCAGTGGTGGGTTGAAGCCACTTTATTTCCCAAGGGTGTGTGGGAGACGAATAAAATTGATTGAAAATTAAAAAACCTTCAATTGTTTACCTAGAGACTAGTAGAAGTAGTAGAGAAGAAAAAAGAACACACTCGTCATGTCGTCATCAATTAAAAAAAAGGTGACTACCGAGGTGGGTACCTTCTTCAAGCATGGGCTTTTTACTTTTTGTTTTTAGTAATTACGTATTTTAACAAAATTTATATAAAAAGTGCATAAATTCCTACTAAGTGCATAAATTCCTAATAAAAAATGTCAATGTTTATTATACCTATACAGGGTGTTCGAAAAATAGACGGAGATATTTTAGAGGGTGATTCCCTGTTAAGAAATATGAAAAAAAGTTTCTATAAACATGGGTCCGGAAATGCAGAGTTTTCAAGATACAGGATGTTAAATAAAAAAAAATAAAAAATGAAATTATTAATGTCTTAAAAATTATTTACTTGATTCTGTTGAAATTTGGCAATGTTATTTGTTGTATTAAGAGGCTAATTTCGCCCTAACTAGATTAAATTTATTAAGTCCAGTGGCGTCCCGGGGGGCACCTTAGCGAATATTATTATCAAAAAAATGTACGCCACTACCTTTTTTGTAACTTTAATATTTTTTGTTTGATTAAGCATCTAAAAATACAACTTCTTTCCCTCTTGTATTGTTTTCCTATCTCACTTCGTTTTCGAGAAAAAAAAATAAAAACCGTTTTATTGCATGTCACTGGACAAAATTGGTTGTAGTGTACTTTATGTTATAATATTGGAAAAGTTGCAATAACACTCTTTCCTAGAAATGCTTTTGATTATTTGTTTTCCAAGGCACTTGTGATTTTTTTTGCAAAAATTGATAAACCAATTTTGTCCAGTGACATGCAATATATTTAACATCATGTATCTTGAAAACTCTGCATTTCCGGACCCATGTTTATAGAAACTTTTTTTCATATTTCTTAACAGGGAATCACCCTCTAAAATATCTCCGTCTATTTTTCGAACACCCTGTACGTATAAAAATAAATACACAATAAATAAATACGTGGAAACTTAAGTTAAAAACTAACCTTTGTTTTGAAGCTTTGAAGGAGTTAATGCAGGTGCGGAGTTTCGTTTATAATTTTCAGAGCCCGTATGGGCTAGCCGCCACTGGGTATACCATATTATAATTTTTTGATATTATTTAGCAACTAGGACGATTATTCCGGCAATAATAAAGTTTTCATTGTGTCCTATAACAAATCAGCTGTGAAATGCGAAGTGTAGTTCCTAACCTACTTCGTTTTTTTGAACATATTTTGTTCTAAGGTGTAAAAGTGTTTAAACTCGCGCTTTGACTTTCAAACGAGACCGCAACGAAAATATATGTCTAAAAATGAAAAATCTACGAGATAATATAAATTTTACGTATAAGATCTGAATATATTAGTTACGTGAAAAGTTTTCTAATTTTTAGAAGAAAGATATTGAAAGAAAGAAAATTGAAGCGCAATTGTATCATATTTTTCTGAACTAGTTACGAGAAATTAATTGCGTTAATATGTTCCGAAAAAAGTAAAAGAGAGTACGAAACAGTTTGTATACCTTATTTTGTTGTGAATCCTAAAATTCAAGTGCAATTATTTAATTTAAATAATTTAATAACGTAGTAGAATAGGTACTTCCGTGACTATGGGTAGTAAATAGATAAATCATAATTCCAGGGCCGTCTCTGAGGGGGGTTTTGGGGGTTCAAACCCCCTCCTAAATACCACCATTTATGCTCTTGCACCACCACTAGAACGAGCTCCCCGAGCATCAGTGAGTGTAATAATTTATTAAACTGGTTTTCCAGTAGAGCATGGAAACCCGCCCGAAAACTGTCAACAAAACATAATTTTTGGATCAGTGCAGTACCGAGTTTTATCATCAGAATATGCTTTCAAATAAAATAAAACATATAATTGGCAACACTGATGGACAACAGTAAATGGTAAACGGTGGTGCATGGCTGCGTGCGCCATGGATTAGGAGAGTAGGGGATTCCCAGAGTCTCTTTTATGAATAGATTTTGAATTTGTATTTGAAGATTTATTTATTATTTTTATGAAAGGTTCAGTTAGGCAAGTGGCGCGAAGAAATATTTTACCATACCATACAGGCGAAGAATGTGTAAGAATATATCCGTAATGATGAGAAATCAAATACTACATAAGTAGAAAAGGGATAGGTATAAATGCGAGAAGGAATATTCAGCTATTATTATACCGAATTAATATTTAATATTTTTTAAGTTATAATGTTCAACTTGTTCAACTTAAACCCGTTTCAGTTTTTTATTAAAAACCATTTAAAAATAGTAGGTTTTTTAAACCTTAAAGCTATTTCAACTTCAACAGCCACTGGTCTAACCCCTCCACCTCCAGGGCGGGTTCTAGGCGGGTGCGAACGGTGCGGCGTATGCGGCCTGCGTTTTGACAGGGTTATCCAGTCAGTAGCGTATTTAAAAGGACGGGGCCGAAACCATTTCAGAATTTGAAAATATTCACTGCAGCTTGAAAATCTGAAGATATTGGGATTTCCTAAGACTAATTTTAAGTTATTTTCCTTAACATTTCTAAAAAATTTCGCCTGCGGCGCATTTTACAGAATTATTTTGAATACTCCTATTTGAAAGAAGTTCACCAAAATTGTCCCTCCCCACCCGAAATTAATTACGTCACTGAAGTGATCTACACTCAACGCTCAGGCCTACTTTTTTAAAAAGTGCGGTACCTAACTCGGCGCTCTCGAATTTTCCACTATTTGAAAGCAGCCGGTCACACCTATATACAAATTTAAAATTGTTTTGGCTAATTTTTCCGCATAATCCGAGCCGAATTAAAATTCTAATTTGGTTCGGGAACGTGTTTACGCTCTCATTACTCGTCCCATTTGCCGGATAAAACGCCGGCGTCGTTTTTTCGGTGCCGGTAGTTCGTGCTTAATTCCTGTTCCGAAATTAGCGATGGAACACGCGTCCGGTATCATCTGAATCGAAATATTAAAAACGAAAATTGCGCTTATGTAGCGCGGCCAGCGGCATAAAAGCCTCCCGTGCGAACGAGATTAAATTGGTAAACCTCGGAAAAGCTGAAATTTCGGACACACACATATTCTTACCAAAAGGGATGGATATACAGGGTGATTCAGTTTTAATCTGCAACACTTCAACGGGTGATAGAAAACCAAAAAATAACCGCACTTTCTTCTAAAAACTATATCATTTTAAAGCCTTATAAAAAAGTTACAGGGTGTTAAAGTTGCAAGAAATATGTGGAATTTATTGAATATTTTACAAACTGGTTGAGATATTTAAGTCATATTTGGTACACGTTATAACGGCATGGGTTAGCATAAAACCTGTTAATATCAACCATCTTGAACAACCAGTGGCGTAGAAATGGGTAATTAGTATAATTTATTTTAAAAAAATAGAATCACCTTGTATAGCAATAAATTTTTATTAAAAAACGTTCTCTTAGCATTTTTTCATATGTGTCATGGTTTCATAGCAAATTTGATTTTTTCGTATTATTTCGGGGTACTTCTGAAAAATTAACTTAAAACTTTTCTCCATAAGTAACACTTAAAGTAGAAATAATGTGTTTGCTACCTGAAATAAAGTAACTTTTTCCAATAAACTTACCTATTTAAGGCTATACTTTTGAAGGGTCTAAAACATTTAAGGGAGATACAATTAATGTTACGCTCTGTATCTTGAAAAGTAAAACCTTGAATGGGTAAGTTTATTGGGAAAAGTTACTGTATTTAAAGTAAAAAACACATTTTTTCTACTTTTAGTGTTACTTATGGAGCGAAATTTTAAGTTAATTTTTCAGTAAGTACCCCGAAATAATACGAAAAAATCAAATTTGCTATGAAACCATGACACATATGAAAAAATGCTAAGCGAACGTTTTTGTTTACAATAAAAATTTACATAAGAATTTGAATACATTTTATTGCTATACAAGGTGGTTCTATTTTTTTTCTAAAATAAATTATACTAATTACCCATTTCTACGCCACTGGTTGTTCAAGATGGTTGATATTAACAGGTTTTATGCCATGCCGTTATAACATGTGCAAAATTTGACTTAAATATCTCAACTAGTTTGTTATTCAATAAATTCCACATATTTCTTGCAACTTTAACACCCTGTAACTTTTTTATAAGGCCTTAAAATGATATAGTTTATAGAAGAAAGTGCGGTTATTTTTTGGTTTTCTATCACCTGTTGAAGTGTTGCAGATTAAAACTGAATCACCCTGTACACCTTTGGGTCATTCTAGAGCTGAATGCTTTAGAAAATAGACATTGGAGCAACTATATTTACAGCTTTATAATAACAACTGAAAGTTTTTATGCACGTAAGGATTGATTTTTGTGCTGTCTTAATAACAATTTCTCGAAGTCATAATATCAAAACTTACAAAAAAGATGGTAGCTTTATTGTGATTGCTCAAGCACATAGAAGTGAGTTATTACAGGCATTTCAGAGCGATCAACAAGGAAATGTGTTGGAAATGGAAAATGAAATTTGCGTTGAACTAGATAAAATCTGAGTTACTTAATTGATTCAAGGGCGGAATCACATTATTTCCGATCAAGTTCTAGTAGGGAATATTTACATCCACACTTATCCCTTTACAAAATGTATTGTCCTTGTACTGGGTGTCCCAGAATATGTGGGCAATCTCCCTGATTTATACAGGGGACGTTAAAATAACATGACAAGTTCCTATTCAAAAATTTTCCCAGAGAGCCCCCCTACGGAGATACTGGGTGTTGAAGTTCTTTTTTTGAAATTAAATTATGGCAATATCTACCAAAATAATCAAGCTGCTGAACTGAAATTTGGCATTGCTGTGTTTTTGGCCAAGGAGAATAAGCTGAATGCATCAATTTTTACGTATCTCACAGAGGACGCCACTTGCGTTTTTGGATCGTGTTATAGCTCGTAACTTTTTTGAGGTTATCTTTTTGGTCTTACAGGTCAAAAGAAATGGCCTCATTATACGTTCGTTTTAAATTTTAAATTTTTTTCCTTACAGGTATTTCAAGTACAGTTTATATTACGATGTATGCCAAAAATATTGCTGGATATTATATGTAATAAGGTAATGGGTGAAGGTCAGTTACACTCCTGGGAAAAACTTTTATTCCATAACCAACGTTTCGATTTATTTAAAATCTTCTTCAGGGTTCTACAATAAACAATGTGGTAATGTAATATAATACAAAATATGACAGGAAAAAACAAAAAATAATACACGACAGTCAAAGAGTAAAAAAAGGAGATTTATAATAAAATGTCAAAAATGTCAGAAACAAACACATAAAAAAAACAATTTAATTTTTTTTATAGAAAAAATATATATATAGTGTACTCACCAGAAAAATCGCTTTCCCGGGTCAACAAGTAATAATAAAAACAAGAAACTTGTTAGATACATTTATGTAAGATCAAAACACAATAAATAGGTTGTTGGTAGCGGCATACAAAGTATGTTAACCTGACTGTTGTGGAGTATTAAAATGTGATTAAAAAAAGTTGAGGAAGAACAAACAAACAAAAAAAACCGACAAGAAACAAAAAAGAAACCATAAAAACTCCATACCGAAATATACAGTTGACTAGAAATTAGGTATCACACAGTGGCAAAAGCAAATCTAAAATTTAAAGGTTAATCTTATTAATAAGGTTATAATAAGCCGAATTTAGACCATCAATATCTCTCCGCGTGTTAACACTGTTGCCCCTTTTTATGTAAATCATTTCTTTTAATAGGCGTCTCGATAAGTTTCTTTTCTTACCTTTAACCCTTGTGTTGTCAAAGTCGAAATGATGGCCTTTCTCCCTACAATGTTCCACCAGGGCAATAGGGTTTCTGTAATGCGCTGTTTTAAATATCGTCCTGTTTGCCCAACATAAACTTTTTCACAATTTGTGCAAGGAATACTATACACAAAGTTAGATTGAATCTCTTTTGGAATTTTTGATTTGATTTTTGAGAAAAAAAGGAGTCCTACAGGATTGGCATTTGAGAAAGCAATTTCACTTAAGGTATTTTATAATATTTTTTTGAAATATTAGAATTATTATTATTATTAGATAAGGTATCTGTATAAAGAATTTTTTTAATAAGTAGATTGCGTAATTATTCTTTAAAAGGAATTGTTCTATTAATTTTAAATTCTTTTGGTGGAATTGAGTACTGGACAATTTTAAAGCTCTATGTTTAAGGTTGTAAATGATGTTTATTTTATGTTTGAAATTATGTTCAGAATAGTAATTTAAAAATCTCTCCGAGAAACAAGGTTTGTGATACCAATCAGCAACCAACGTTCCATCATCAGCTCTACTAACTTCAGTATCTAAAAAGGAAATAGATTGATTAGATTCATGTTCAATTGTGAACTGTAACTTTGGATGAAAAGAGTTGAAAACTGTGAGTAATTCAATCTGTTTATTATTGAGGATTGCGGTGATTATATCATCTACATATCTTTTAAAAAACGGAACGTTAAAAGAAAGTTTACCTAGACCATAGATTTGCTTATAAAACGTGTCATTAAAGCAGAAATAGCTAGATTCGATACAAAAGTCAAATAATTTTGCTGGATATTATTTTTGATGCGAGGTAATGGTCGTCCTGAAAAATCAGGAAAATTTAGATATGTCACTTTGTGAGATTGACGACAAATTGTACGAGACGGGTTATGGCTGCCTTGGTGAACCTAATAAGAGGAAACATGAAACTTGCAGCTGCGGTAGCCTACTGCCCCGAGAAATACAAATTAATGAAACCTGCCCACATCCATTAGGTATATTGGAATGCTGGTAGAATATCAGCTTTTATTTTTGTATACAAAATCTAGTTCATTTAGCACGTCCCCTGCATGATTCCGATTCCCAAAACTTTCCTTACCACAAATTGCGAACGGCGGCGTACCCCCCTTACATAATATATAAGAAAATTCGAGGATTCATCGCCCAACTTCTCTCTTCCTGTCACTCGCACGTACGAGAAAAGTGGCTCTGGGAACCGCGGGGAATTTTTAAAACATCTGGGATCAAATCGAGAAGATTTTTTGCGCGCCCCCGAGTTCAATCAGCGCCCTTTATGCCGGGCCCCATTCACAATCACCCACCATTCAGATTTCCCCGTTGCACGCCTTAGCCGAGGCCGGATTCAAATATTATTAAGTTTTTAACTCGATACGAAGGCAGTGAAATTACTGGTGAAGTTTAGTTTTCAAGAGCTGGGTTTATATTTTCATTGTTACGGGAACGTCGGATAATTCGCTTGAAAGAAAAAAGCATCTAGGTCTAGATGACCGACTAATATAAAAGTTAGTTACTTATGGCTTTTCGTGAATTGCTATATGTAACGTGTAATAGGCCCTAAAGTTTTAATTTTAAAATGCTTTGTGTCTTATAGCTATTAGACTAGCACGGTTCTGACAAAATTTGGTATCATATAAAGGACTCGAAAGTCTGTACCGTAGTAACATAGTGTTGCGAATTGGTCCACAGGCGTGGAACTGGTTTTCCTATTTTTTAGACAAAAGTGAAAAACGGCATTTTGGATTTAAAGCGGTAGGCCAGTGAATTGGAAACAAATTAGCTTAAAGCTAGGACCAGGCACAATCGACCGCTTTTGGTCAGATGATTAACCTACTAAAAGTCCTCAACCCTCCCTTCAGGGGAACACTCCGAAAATCACGACGCCATCTTGAATTTCGGTGTTTTGCAGAGTTTTTCGAGTTTATTATAAAAAATACAAGAAATACAAATTTCTACAAGATGGTTCATATTTATTTTGAATATTTTTAGCCCATTGTTCTGCATCAACCCTTAAATGTTGCAGATATAGTAAAATGTGGTAAATAATGGATTTTATAGTTCTAAACAACAGTAACAGTCAAAGTCGATTATTTGGTATTAATTATTATAGTAGCTTATCAGTGAGGCAAGAGTAGTCAGCTATGTACGAAACCGAGCATCAAGGCCGTGTTGTGACCATGTGTTTTTGTTATCAATGCTCAAACTCTCAAAGTAATGAGTAATGACCCTAAATGTGTTTTTAAGTTTCCAAATAGTTTAAATATAGTAGTGATAGAGACAGAATTTGTTGGTACAGCTCTTGTGTTAAAACGTTTTGGAATAAGAATAATTTAGATTTCCATGGTAATTTGCTAAAAAATTTGAATTTTGCGCGAATTCTTTATCATTGCTAGCAAGCATGGGTGTCGTTACAATATTTTTTAGGGGGAGGGAGCAAGCACACATGCAGCTTTAATTCTGCGCCTACTCTTAAAATATAGTGATATAAAATATAGTTTTTAGAAAGTTGAGTGTTTTTAAAGTTTTCAAAATGTCATGAACATTAAAAAATTAAAAAAACTAAATCTTTTAATAAGCCATTCAAATTTGGTAGATTTAAATGTAGGATTGAAAAAGTAACAACTTTTCCAAGTTAAGTTTTATGAAATTTTAGCAAATAAGCCCATTTCTAGAGTTATTTTTATTGTAATTTTTAAAAGATATAGTGTTATCTATTTTGTCGCTTCTAAGTAATTATTCGCTTTAAAAAATTAACTTAACACCGGTTCTTTAATTTATTAAGCATACGCCCATATCCACATGAACTTTTTTGCTTAAAAACTAATTTTCTATCGTTTATTTCAAAATAGTCCATTACCTCTGGGACACTATACCTTTTTTTGTCATTTCTTTATTCCTTTTCAACTTCATGTCTGAGATTTCACCGCTTTTAAAGAATGATTTAAGGGATGCGGCAGCGGAAGCAATCGCGTTTTATTAAAGCACAAAAAAAGCATGTAATTAATCTTGGATTCTAAGTAATTAACCACAATTTGCCGTTTTTTTCAAGTTTCAGGTCCAGTCCGCTCTTTTAGACTGCCGGAGGCAACTCGGGCTGCGAAATCGGGCCGGTGCAATGTCGGTTATCGGGCAAAAAGCGCAAGCCAGACCGACCTAATAAATAACGGGCCTCTCGCCGCTTCACCTAGCTAGGTCAGCCGCAGCCTCAAGTCTGGCGGATATTGTTGGCGTTTTTTCGACGTGCCGCTTGCCTTCGTGTCCGCACCAGGGAGGTACATACCTACTATACGTGGAACAGGCCGATAAATCTTAAATAATAATATAAATCGAATTACAATCGGGACGATTAAAAAATGGGAAAAATATTCCACCCAATATTTTTGCCTTACCTAAGATTTCGCATGCCAAATATGTGCCGAATTTGGATGTAAATCCGTTATTGTTTTCAGACTTGTTTGTGCGTACGGGTGGACTCAGTACTCGGTTAGCATCAGCGTCCAGAGATATACTAATAACAAAGTCTAGAAATACTAAAGTCGGCTCGCTTCTTTTCTTTGTTCTCTCGGAAGAGCCGACAATTTTTTGCGACTGGTCATAATTCAACGACATCTCGCACGCTTCGCATTTACGAGGGCGACTAAACGAAATCGCCGTCAAGTTAGTTATACGGGGGCCGGTTCATATTGACTTTCCATTATTTACCAAAGTCTACAAATATTAGTATACCTGTTTGTAGACTTTGGTGCAACATTATTTGATTCGTTACTTTTTGGTAGGTGCAGTTAAATTAAAATACAAGGTAGCTATTACCAGAATCTACATAATTAGTAGGTATATAGGCTTTGGTTGGAACATGAATAAAAATGCAATTTTTTAGGTTTTACGTTCTTTTTTAATAAAGCCTAACAAAACATAGAGCAGACAAAAACATAAATAACAAATAAATATTTAACGACAAAGAGTTAAACTATTCATATCTACTTTTTCATCCTGTAGTAAATATTTTGATATTTAAATTGACATAAACAATACACAACAAAATATTACGCATACGTACCTACACAAGCATGTGTCTTACCATAAGTTTCTGGCAATAATCTTAATGGGACAGCCGAGGGGACAGCAGTTTTACTAAACGTTTTCCGGACGAAGTGAATGACTGATCATCAAAATGTGCCTTGCAAATTCTTATAGGTTTATATGCCTCTTCAGGTGGAATATTCGCAAATTTATGTTCTCCGATGAATCCTAAGGGATTCTTCCATTGCTGGCACCTTCAAATTTTCAATATTTTAATATTATATCTATATTTTTCTTCAATTAATACCTAAGTATTCAATTGTCACATAAAAATGTCTTAAGAGATGGTTCATATTTATTTTGAATATTTTTAGCCCATTGTTCTGCATCAACCCTTAAATGTTGCAGATATAGTAAAATGTGGTAAATAATGGATTTTATAGTTCTAAACAACAGTAACAGTCAAAGTCGATTATTTGGTATTAATTATTATAGTAGCTTATCAGTGAGGCAAGAGTAGTCAGCTATGTACGAAACCGAGCATCAAGGCCGTGTTGTGACCATGTGTTTTTGTTATCAATGCTCAAACTCTCAAAGTAATGAGTAATGACCCTAAATGTGTTTTTAAGTTTCCAAATAGTTTAAATATAGTAGTGATAGAGACAGAATTTGTTGGTACAGCTCTTGTGTTAAAACGTTTTGGAATAAGAATAATTTAGATTTCCATGGTAATTTGCTAAAAAATTTGAATTTTGCGCGAATTCTTTATCATTGCTAGCAAGCATGGGTGTCGTTACAATATTTTTTAGGGGGAGGGAGCAAGCACACATGCAGCTTTAATTCTGCGCCTACTCTTAAAATATAGTGATATAAAATATAGTTTTTAGAAAGTTGAGTGTTTTTAAAGTTTTCAAAATGTCATGAACATTAAAAAATTAAAAAAACTAAATCTTTTAATAAGCCATTCAAATTTGGTAGATTTAAATGTAGGATTGAAAAAGTAACAACTTTTCCAAGTTAAGTTTTATGAAATTTTAGCAAATAAGCCCATTTCTAGAGTTATTTTTATTGTAATTTTTAAAAGATATAGTGTTATCTATTTTGTCGCTTCTAAGTAATTATTCGCTTTAAAAAATTAACTTAACACCGGTTCTTTAATTTATTAAGCATACGCCCATATCCACATGAACTTTTTTGCTTAAAAACTAATTTTCTATCGTTTATTTCAAAATAGTCCATTACCTCTGGGACACTATACCTTTTTTTGTCATTTCTTTATTCCTTTTCAACTTCATGTCTGAGATTTCACCGCTTTTAAAGAATGATTTAAGGGATGCGGCAGCGGAAGCAATCGCGTTTTATTAAAGCACAAAAAAAGCATGTAATTAATCTTGGATTCTAAGTAATTAACCACAATTTGCCGTTTTTTTCAAGTTTCAGGTCCAGTCCGCTCTTTTAGACTGCCGGAGGCAACTCGGGCTGCGAAATCGGGCCGGTGCAATGTCGGTTATCGGGCAAAAAGCGCAAGCCAGACCGACCTAATAAATAACGGGCCTCTCGCCGCTTCACCTAGCTAGGTCAGCCGCAGCCTCAAGTCTGGCGGATATTGTTGGCGTTTTTTCGACGTGCCGCTTGCCTTCGTGTCCGCACCAGGGAGGTACATACCTACTATACGTGGAACAGGCCGATAAATCTTAAATAATAATATAAATCGAATTACAATCGGGACGATTAAAAAATGGGAAAAATATTCCACCCAATATTTTTGCCTTACCTAAGATTTCGCATGCCAAATATGTGCCGAATTTGGATGTAAATCCGTTATTGTTTTCAGACTTGTTTGTGCGTACGGGTGGACTCAGTACTCGGTTAGCATCAGCGTCCAGAGATATACTAATAACAAAGTCTAGAAATACTAAAGTCGGCTCGCTTCTTTTCTTTGTTCTCTCGGAAGAGCCGACAATTTTTTGCGACTGGTCATAATTCAACGACATCTCGCACGCTTCGCATTTACGAGGGCGACTAAACGAAATCGCCGTCAAGTTAGTTATACGGGGGCCGGTTCATATTGACTTTCCATTATTTACCAAAGTCTACAAATATTAGTATACCTGTTTGTAGACTTTGGTGCAACATTATTTGATTCGTTACTTTTTGGTAGGTGCAGTTAAATTAAAATACAAGGTAGCTATTACCAGAATCTACATAATTAGTAGGTATATAGGCTTTGGTTGGAACATGAATAAAAATGCAATTTTTTAGGTTTTACGTTCTTTTTTAATAAAGCCTAACAAAACATAGAGCAGACAAAAACATAAATAACAAATAAATATTTAACGACAAAGAGTTAAACTATTCATATCTACTTTTTCATCCTGTAGTAAATATTTTGATATTTAAATTGACATAAACAATACACAACAAAATATTACGCATACGTACCTACACAAGCATGTGTCTTACCATAAGTTTCTGGCAATAATCTTAATGGGACAGCCGAGGGGACAGCAGTTTTACTAAACGTTTTCCGGACGAAGTGAATGACTGATCATCAAAATGTGCCTTGCAAATTCTTATAGGTTTATATGCCTCTTCAGGTGGAATATTCGCAAATTTATGTTCTCCGATGAATCCTAAGGGATTCTTCCATTGCTGGCACCTTCAAATTTTCAATATTTTAATATTATATCTATATTTTTCTTCAATTAATACCTAAGTATTCAATTGTCACATAAAAATGTCTTAATTTTTGTAGGTAGGTACCTCAAACTCAATCTTACCTTTCAAGGTCTTTAGGAAATGAAAAAAGGTAATATAGTTTTTTGAGCTAGTTTTACAACCATCCGCACTGCAGTAAAAAGCGTTACTATAGGTATCACTACAACACAGTCACGGTCGGTCGGTAACATTTTGCGGTAATATTTTGCACGCACCCGGTAGAATGCGAACAAACCGCTCTCAGCTGCAGCTTATTTTCTTATATTATAAGATATTGATCGGCTCGATGAGGAGGGGAGCAGGAGAGGGCAAGAGGGAAACGTTTGTTTACACAAGGCCGAGTGCCCGGACTTATTAGTATATCTCTGGACGCTGCTAATAAGTCCGGGCACTCGGCCTTGTGTAAACAAACGTTTCCCTCTTGCTCTCTCCCGCTCCCCTCCTCATCGAGCCGATCGATATCTTATAATATAAGAAAATAATCTGTACACAGTGTAGCTTAGAGCGGTTCGTTCGCATTCTACCAGGTGCATGCAAAATATTACCGCAAAATATTACCGACCGACCGTGACTGTGTTGTAGTGATGCCTATAATAGTAATGCAGTGCGGATGGCTGTAAAACCAGTTCAAAAGACTATATTAGCTTTTTTTCGTTTCCTAAAGACCCTGAAATGTTAGATTGAGTTTGAGGTACCTACCTACAAAAATTAAAACACTTTTATGTGACATACTTAGGTATTAATTGAAGAAGAATATAGATATAATATTGAAAATTTGAAGGTGCCAGTAATGGAAGAATGTCTAAGGGTTCATCGGAGAACACAAATCTGCGAATATTCCACCTGAAGAGGCATATAAACCTATAAGAATTTGCAAGGCACATTTTGATGATCAGTCATTCACTTCGTGGGGAAAACGTTTAGTAAAAACTGCTGTCCCCTCGGCTGTCCCATTAAGATTATTGCCAAAAGCTTATGGTAAGACGCATTCTAGGTACGTATGCGTAATATTTCGTTCTGTATTGTTTATGTCAATTTAAATATCACAATATTTACTATACAGGGTGTCCAACTTTAAAAGTGTACAAATCCGTAAAATCTTCATTTTTGGAGATAATCACCTAAATTTTTTTTTGTTTGAAAGGCCTTCAAAAACTGCTTCTTTTGACCTTCTTGCCATTTTCAAAATGCAAATCCAGGGCCGGCTGCGATTTTTTCTACACCTGATTTTCACGAAAACCATTTAGCGATTTTTTTATTTAAAATCTGACCACACAGCGTTAATCAGAACACTCCAAAACCCCCATATGCCAAATTTAAACAAAAAGTATACAGGGAGTTCCATTCTGTAGGGTGTCAAAGTTGAGCAAAATAGGAATTTTAAAGACATCTGGCGAGTCAAGTGTGCCATGGAATCCCTTCAAAACAGTTGCATGGTCAACAGGACCACTCAAAATGTTGGTGTGAAAATATTTACTACAAAAATATACAGGGTGTTTTTCTCTGAGCCATCTCAAATTCTGAATTTTTATTAAACTTTATACTGGTCAGTAGTGCTCTGGAATCATTTAAAAAATATTAATAAATACAAAAGTAATTCATTTCTTTACAAAATGCCAACCAACAAATAAAAACAATTTAAATTATTGGACCTTTCTCAACAAAGTCACTGTCTAAGATGATACATTTTCTGTGTGTTTCCTGTTGTGTCACATCAGCCACATTAACTAATATGGACTTACTGACTGGCAGGCTTCTGTATTTTTAGATTTAGTTCGTTTGTAATATGTGGAGCGGTTTTGATATACTCGATTTTTGACCCATATAAAGTTCCAAAAATTCAGTAATTTGAGATGGCACAGATAAGAACACTCTGTATATTTTTGTATTGGACCTTTGCACACCAATACCTTGAGTGGGTCCTGTTGACCATTCAACTGTTTTGAGGGGGTTCCATGGCACACTTGGCTTGACAGATGTCTTTAAAATTCTTATTTTGCTCAACTTTGACACCCTGCAGAATGGAACTCCCTGTATATTTTTTAATCAAATTTGGTATATCAGGGTTCTTGGATGTTCTGATTAACGCTGCGGGGTCAGATTTTAAATAAAAAAATAGCTAAATGGTTTTCATGAAAATCGGGGGTATAAAAAAATCGCAGCCGGCCCTGGATTTGCATTTTGAAAATGGCAGGAAGTTCAAAAGAAGCGGTTTTTGAAGGCCTTTCAAACAAAAAAAAGTTTAGGCGATTATCTCCAAAAATGAAGATTTTACGGATTTGTACAATTTTAAAGCTGGACACCCGTATAGGATGAAAAAGTAGATATGATTAGTTTAACTCTTTGTCGTTAAATATTTATTTGTTATTTATGGTTTTGTCTGCTCTATGTTTTATTAGGCTTTATTAATAAAAATGAACGTAAAACATAAAAAGTTGCATTTTTATTCATGTTCCAACCAAAGTCTACAGATATACTACTAATTATGCAGTTTCTGGTAATAGCTACCTTGTATTTTAATTTAACTACTGTACCTACCAAAGGTATACTAATATTTGTAAACTTTGGTAAATAATGGAAAGTCAATATGAACCTGCCCCCGTATATAACTAGCTTGACTGCGATTTCGTTTAGTCGCCCTCGTAAATGCGAAGCGTGCGAGATGATGTTGATTTACGACCGGTCGCAAACAATTGTCGGCTTTTCCGAGAGATCAAAGGAGTGGGCCGACTTAGTATTTCTCGCTCTCAGTCTCGATTTTCCGGCCTGGCCTTTCGACGGTACGCCCCGTCGGCGCGGCCACGCATCCCGGGGCGTGCAAAAACCAACACAATGCGAAATAAAAGTCGGGAGGGGAGCCGGGGCCCCGGACCGCGGACAGCGGCGCGCCGGCCCGAGACGATAAATGGCCGCGAAAAGCGGAGTGTACGCGGCTCTCGGGGGCCCCGCGCCGGTTATTTATAATATCGGACCGGCAACATGAGGGCGATCAATCAACGAGAAATTTCGCGTTATTACATGATAAATTGAGTAAGTCGACAATCGGCGTCTAGGGCCCAGTCTCGTCGTCATTTCGCCAGCGGATTCTTGTCCCGTCGAACTGCAGCCAGAGATATCCAGGGACACCGCATTTTTGCTGGCGCAAAGTTACTACAATATTCTTGCGTATGCCTATGCAGACCACCATATTTATTAAAATGTGCTTTAAAATAAAGGAAACTTTCACAACAAAAATTGAAAATGAATCCGCAAATAGTAGTTATGTGCAGTGAAAACTGTATCTACCTTCCGAAAGCGAAAATTTGTTTAATAGTATGTCTTCGAGAAATCGAGAAATAACAAAAACACGCAATTTCCAAAAGTGGTTCCACTAACTCCCGTCAATTTTTCTAATTCTACAGCCGTTCTGTTTTCCGGAAGTAGAAAATCGGGAGTCTGGAAATTTTCGTGGATATCGGATTTTCGAGATTTCTTTCGGTAGGTATAGGTACTGGAGAAAAGTACAAGCCAAAATTAAGGGATTTACCACGCCCCTTGCGATTTTTAGAACGGCTCTTTACAAGGTTTTCATTAGACTTTTACGAAAAATATTGCCAATGTTCGTGGGGCGGGTTGTAAGAATATACTAAAATCGAGCAATCCTTACGCCTGTCGTAAATGAAGCCACGTGTTCAATGACGTTCCGCGATTGGTCGGTAGGCTATAAAATTTCACCGACTCTGCAACAGGAACGTACTCGATCGCAAAAGTGTAGTTATGCGGTTTTATCTTGTTGTTTTCAGCTATTTAGACACTGCCACAAATAATTTTATCGATGTTTTGAACCATTTCAATTAAGCCAATAATTTTTTCCGAAATATTTTGATGTAAACAATTGTAAATCTAAAATTAAATAAAGGTCGTGCCTCAGTGCGGCTCTGGCGAATATCTCAACGCACGTGCTCTTGTTTACGCCCGGCGTAAGAGTTGCTCGATTTTAGTATAGACAGGCAACCTAAGGGCAACCTAACGGCGCCAAATTTCCTTACGCCTTTGGGGTTACGGCGGGTCTTCAAAGCGCGATTTGCGGGTGCATTTTTTGGAGCAATTTCGACAAAAATAAACCTACAACATGTATATATACCACTTTAAACGGTTAAAATGAGCCCGCGGACAAAATATTTAAATCGACACAAACATCAATAAAATTTTCGATTGAAGATTTTTTCGAAATATTATGTAAATATCTAGGAAAGTATATGTTTCCCAGATTTCAGTAAAATCATGCTTTTCAATGTAGGAAAAGTATACTTTCACAAAATTTCATGTAAAGTGAGTTATTTTTACGAGAGAAAAAGAAAACCGGACAAATCGGTTTACCGCCAGTTTGTCGGAAAATTTGAAGTTATGATGAAAAATGCCTTACCTATATGAAAGTTTTAGATTTTTTAAATATATACAACTATTTTAATTTTCTTTTTCCGCTAAGAGGTCACGTTTCGCCGAAATACGCAAAAAACACTTTTAACCCCTAAACAGCACCCCCATTATACCATTTCGACCGATTTGTTTAATTTTGGTTTATCTCTTTGTTATGACCTTAACTAAATTTTCCGGTTGGTCCTTGCCTCTTAATACTTTTATTTGTCCAAAAATGTATTGGCACCACTCTATTACATCATATAATATTATTGTAAGTATCCACTTATTTCCGTTTTTATTTGTTTTATATTAATAGTTGACATTCATAAAATATTGATTTTCAAAATTTTATTTTCCGAATATTGAAGTCGACAGGTGTTCTGGGGCACGATTGATTCGATCGTTATGAAACAAGAGTACCTCTTTGTGACAGAATAAAAAGATGCACTAAAATGATGGACCTGCAGGACCAAAAAGTTAACCTCAAAAATGTTACGAGTAAACGCACGATCCAAAAACAGCGTGAGTGACGGCCTCTGTAAGATACGTAGAAATTTTACACATACATTTTCAGCTTATTCTCCATCTACAAAAAATAGCAGTGACAAATTTCAGTATAGCAGCTTGATTATTTTTTGAAATGTAGCCAAAATGCAATTAAAAAAAATATATGCGGTTGCTCTATGTCCCATTATTAATGACAATGACTCACCCTGTAGAAAAACACAATTTCGAATTTGAAGTTGAAATTAAGTTTATAACAAAATTAAAAAAGTGGTTCTTCCACGCTTCTGAAATCAAAATTGCAAAAAAAGTTTTGTATTTTTCTTTATAATTGAACGAGGACATAGATAACAATATATTACGTAGGTATAGAACAATTTTAAAAAATCTGCTAATCTTTTTGTGGGGGTATCTTTAAGTAGCTATTTTGCACACCTTGTGTAAAAATCCGCCAGAAACTCCATAACACTTACCAGTCACATAGCATATATTCACCAAAAAATGTGCACCATTAGGTAGGATATGGGAAACATTTGTATTTATTATTTTTTCAAAAATAGTTTGCGACTTCAGGCTCCGCATCATTTCAAGGTTTCAATACAACAGAAATTGCCGACCAAACCGAGCAGTTTATAAAGTCAGATATGGAGTGTGCCTTGAAACACGGACAAAACAAATTTAATGATTTTCATGGCAGTTTTTTTCAAAACAAAAATTCTCCAAAATGCTATATCTATAAATAGGTAGGTATATTTTTTGTATTTGTTACGATCCATTTTTCATGTTATTGTATACCAATATATCATTTTTATGCCAGATGTACTAAATTGACGTAGTTTTTGTAACAATTCAAATACCAACTAAAAATCTTCGGAAACATAATTATCAAAGCTTTCGGCCTGCGATGCAATAAGCTTTCCTTTCCACGCGATGGAGTAGCTATAGCTCCTTGAGCAGATAGGTCGGTCGCCTATAAATACATTCATAAGGGAGCGATTTTGAAGGGGGTAGTGAGGGAAATGGGGCCCATTGTACGCTTGGCTAAGTCTGCGACGTAATTTCTTCGGAGCATTATGCGCTGACGGTCTTGAATCGTATCTAGGAGTCGCCATCGTCATGTCTTGAGGCCGCTCTCCGAACAGCGACGTAGCGAAAGGGATCTTCGGCTAAATTGCAACTGACATACCGGGAGACATGAGATTCACGTAACGTGAAATTACGGGAATTTCTTTCATTGTCAAAGTGGTATTAGTTAAATAATAGGTACCTTATTTAACTACCTACCACTGTAACTGGCAATGTCGCGTAAGGCAATGTCGCGTAATAAGATGTTAGATTTGCCGTCAGTACGCCTTAGAGGTAATGGCTGGCTTTCAAACCGCGAGAGAGGGGAGAGGTAACTGCAAGGTTGTCAGTTGAACTCCTTTGCGACCGCACGTATTGGAACGATTTCAAGGGCCGCGCCTGTACCTATAGTTACTTCACCGTATTATTATAATTTGACTTATATCCTGGTATATAACAGATCCTATAGGCATTTTGGGGCTGCAAATTGCAGCTCGAATCATTATCATGAAACTGCCTTTCGCTTCCAACTTTTACACAAAATCTTCGACAAGCTTCCGCCATTGTGTACAAATACCAACCACAACACAATGTTTTAGTTTATCACAAACAAGGTTATTTGCAAAAAGACACTGTCACCAACACTCCGGACGATCTTGTCGCAAATATACAGGGTTAACTATCACTTAGTACAAAAAATTTTACCACGCGCGCAGGGTGGCTTAAGAAAACATAGAAACATATTTATAGATTTTTTTTACGATCTTTAAAAAAAAGAGTAAAATCCCCTATTATCTCTGTAAATCTCCGCCTCTAATTAAGTCATCCAATATGGTTTCGGAACGTACTGGCAGATTTCCGCGGTGTTTCCGTTGTTTTCGGAAGGATGAAAATACCTTTTTACTCAAACAAATCTCTGTATGCACTCACCCACCATGCATCAACAACTTTGATCCAGTTGATTCCCTCTCTTGAATGTTCACTAATCGTGTCGCTCCCTCGTACACAACACTCCGAGGCTTTTGGCTTGGCGCTGAGTACCGGTCGCCTGGGGGCCCGGTCGGTCCGCCGGCAACACCTCTTGATTTCCTGTATCCGGGGCACAGGGCGTCTCCAAATTCTCCACAATGTTCCTTCTCCTGCCTCGAGCAATGCTCGAGGCTTCTCACTACACTCCAGCTTCCCTTTTCTCCGCCTTTTTAGTCCCAAAAACCACAAGACCCGCGAAAGCGGGCTGCTGCCCGTGTGCCGTTTACTCCACTACTACTGTCTTCCCCTCTTGGCTCTCCCGCGCAAGTCAGGACGCGATGTTCACCAACGCGCATACTGAAGTATTCCCCTATCCCCCTAAAATAAACCAAATAGGTTTCCCAGTGAGTTCACCTAAATTTCAACATATCAGCACTACCCATACAACTTATTGGTATACTGTCGCTATGAAATTTTTAATTTAATTTAATTAACCGAGTGAATTTGTGCATCGAGGTGAACGGCGGCCTCTTTGAACAGTTACTGTAGTGCTTTGCATGTGCAATGTGCAATGTGTGCTAGTGCAGTTGTGTTTTTTGGTTGCCCTTCGGAGTTTTTCTGGCGAAGGGATCCTCGTCCGTGGTCGTCAGGCTGAGTACCTCGCTTCAAACAAAAGGAATGGCGGAGGGAAACAAGAGGTCCCCAACAGATTTAGAAAATGTGTTGAATGTTGTGTTGTGTAGTTGTGTGACTTTTAATGTAAAAAAGCAAGAAAACAGAAAATGGTGCAACATTCAATCCTGGAAATGTCATTAAGGTAGGTGTTTCATAGGCATTCTACATGTTCCTTAGAAAGTAATCGTTTTTAAAAGGAAATCGTAATTTCGTGGTGAATCCCCGGATAAATCGATAGACGTGGCAACGCCGCACTATTTCACTACCTGTAACTCCCATTGAAATTTTAAGACACGTCTCGCGGGCCTCCATAAGCGGCATTTTTTGAGAAGTTTTAAACAATTTGGAAAAAAAAATTTTTAGGCTTAAGACAAATGTCAGAAAATTTTTGAAAATTTATTTTGGCAAGTCTAATTTTTCTTTATCTGCTATAAAATTTTTTGTACTAAGTGATAGTTATATAACCCTGTGTACAAACTGTCTCGTTCAAGTATTCTCTCTTCTCGTCGCACAAGGAGATCAGTTAGCGCAGGTTACTACATGCACTTTTCAAGTTACCTAAGGAGGACCCGCAAGCCTTGATGCCAGTTTTGTCAGTTCACGACACAGCTTTTTTGCACTAAACAAATTCTATCAAAATTATTGTTGTTAATGTGACAAAACAAAGATTTTTCATCAATTTTCTTTTGTAGAAAAATTTTGACACACCGAAATCAGTTCTACCGAGAACCCTCAGGGTTTGCCGGCTGCCACTTGGTTCCGAAAATTTTAATTGGCGCCGCAGATATGCGGATTTATTCGTGGGGCCAATTAAAAAAATGTTTATGCCTTTCTCCGTGGCGATTAAAAAATTTCGACATGGCCCCACGCGGCGTTGCTGAAAACCCTGCAGCATTTCGGTTGTCGGTTATAGATGGCACGACACGAGCGTAGAAACGACATGGAAAAAGGTTTGATGAAAGTAATAAATGTAATATATTGATCTATGGTTAGGTAGTTACACTTTTTATAGCATCTTGCATGAGGCGTGAAAATAATCGCGATTCAGAATCTCACTTTCCATTTGACAATAATAATTATTAGCTTACTTAAATGTTAAGTGTCCTTTGAAACTATGATAGTCGCCTTGAAAACCAACTCCATCGTCATTGAATGTAGTTTATTCCAAAACGTCAGTGTGACCTGTGAAATAGTTAAACGTTTATCCAAATATCTGTTTAGCAGCTATTAGGTACACGGAAAAAATATACATGATGTACAACTCTAATGGAATGTCGATATCGATCTCTTGTTGTACAACTACTATTGTACAACAAGAATGGATATGATATCAATATCGTACGAGGGCGAGCGTTGAACACGACGCCGTAGGCGGAGTGCGCAATCGTTCGAGGGCGATATGGACATTCCACTTACATAGTACAGAAATGTAATAAAGTGTGAAAAGTTGCACTCATCGTACGCAGCATATATATTTTGTCGTAGCAAACATATACAATCGGTGTTACCAATGTAGAGGATCGGAACTTTAACGAGGCCAGCGTCGAAATAACCGATTGCCTTCTTGAAAAAATGTCAGGGCATTTTTCCCCGGATAAATAAAAAAATTCTCACGGCGAGCGTACGACTGGCGCACAGAATAACAAAGTGCCGGTGCGAGCATAAAAATACCTCTCCGACAACATGCAAAATGTATCCCGTACGCATTAAGCCCTTACAAAGACAAATTCGGGCCTTTGGTCCACTCACCTCGCTCCTAAATCATACGCTGTGCGGGCGCCCGGGTGAAATGCAGTGGCGTATAAAAGAATTTTTTTTGGTACGTCTATCTGGCAAGGAAAGCCTCTAGAGTAGTAATATTTTAGATTTAGGAAAGCAAGTGCAAGTGCAAGCACATATTCGAATGCAGCTAATAGTACTCTCTAGGAGATAGCAAGGCAATTATTTATTATTTAATAATTAAATGTGGCAACAGCGTTCACCTTGGTCTTTTGACTTCAACCATGAGCGTCGAATTGCTTTAGGGTGTTAGGGTTCATTTGCCCTACGTTTGAAATTTCCACAAAAAAAAATCGACTATACAGATTGACACGGGTGCTCGTCCAACTTTCCCAAAAGTCAGCTTTTGCCGAATTCGAGACCGCAGGGTCGTATTTTAGCTCCCAGCAAATTCCTTGGGTTGTGAAACAGACCCCTGCGGGCTAGAGTCATATTTCCACCCCCGAACAATTTTGCAGGGGGCGGTTTTTGCGGTCGCAAAAATGCCTAAACAAACCCCAACCCAAACTCCGCCAGTTTTACGACTCTGAAAGGTCGCAGGCCAATAAGCGGATGTGTACGGGAAATTTTCCAAGTCCCAAGTCCCAAGGATAGTAACGGTTAAGGGGATCTTTGTAGTTAGTATCGAGTTCATAATTAAACTATATTCAAATTTCAAATTTTTCAACTTCAACGATGAGTTCAGAGAATGGGCTAAGTGAATTTATTACTTTCCAGATTTTCTTAGTATCAACGTTAATATCGTTGAGCATTAGTGGGTTGCGTAGGGACTTCTCTTATTTTCTCCCAACGGATCCAAGTAGTGGGGTGCAAACTAAATGCACAACTGAGTACAACATGTGCAAATACACAGCGAAGCCTAAACGCCCCATCATTGTTTAGACGAGTTTAGACTTGAATTTCATGACAATTTATTTGCAAATCGCGTAAATACCTACGCTTTTATTCATTCCGCGAAGTCAAAGTTAGTGCCGAGAGCCATGTATCGGAACTTAGGACCTTAGCGTAAAAAAATTGTATAGTCAGCCTGCTCGTATAAAAGGCTGCGACTCCACAATGTATCAGGGGTTGCTGCTATTTGACAATGTCGGCGATTATAGTATTGAAAAGACATCCAACCGCTGTGTATTCAAGCGACTAAGCTGCAAACTCCATATGTACTGATTAGTATGCTATAGTAATCACCGCTACATGCTACTACATGCTACTCTAACCGCATACACGTGTTTCATGCTATTTGGCAATCATCAGTACGGTGTAACATTAACCAAATCAAAAGAAAGGCATGATTTGGGAAGCAACAAATGAAGTCCAGGCAGGAGCCAACAGCACATTTGCAGCTTCAGTCAGCACATCCCCTATTTTGGGGCTTGTACTAACATCGCCACGGAGGCTGCTAAAGCGACCTGCGTGGAAATCTTCATAACCCAAGATACAATGATAATAAGGATGTAAGATTAGCGAGTGTAAATGTAATAATTACAAGAAAAGGAAAATCATGCCTATCTTTTGATTTGGTTAATGTTACACCGTACTGATGATTGCCAAATAGCATGAAACACGTGTATGCGGTTACTAGTTTTTTCTTTTTGTTAACTTTGAGTGTTTACCCATTATCACCTTTTCTTATATAATTATATATATATCTATCCGGAGGTCACAATGCGATCCTGACGATTCATTAGAGAACAGCAAGACAGATTAATTCATGCTAAACTCCCAGCCTCAGCCGAATGTCTTTTGCCGCCGCCATCTAACGGGCGGAAGCTGTACTCCACGATGGAGCAATAAGCTAATGGAAAGTTGTTTTGTACAGTTTTCGTACGCGCCTCGAGTTAATTTCCAATCTTCGTAATAGAGGGCAAATGGTAGCGACACCTCACGTCGGGAATTATTTGTCAGTTGTATATTGCCAATTGGTAAAGAATCTTATAGGTATATTATACTATAATCACTGACAATGTAGACCAACCAGTACAACCGTAATCATAGCATTCTCTCGCTTATAAAAACTAACAAAAACCGAAAACATGCAAGTTGTAGACGATTGGTAGTGTTACCGGTAAAATTATGAGAAATAAGTCCTCAAGCACTTGTGCTAGTGATGTGAGTGCAACATTTTCGCGAGATTTTTAAAGTGTTATAATGTAAATGAGAAGTACCCAAGAAGTTTTGATCTAAAAAAAAACAACTTTTCATTTTAGTTGGTTACATTACTGAATCACCCTGTTTATGTCGAATCTGGGGCATTTCTTTCCGTTGTCGCGGGGCTCTCCTCGTAATGAGGACGGGCCTGGATCCCGTTCGGCCGGGTGCTAAAAGGCTATTTATTAGCGACAAAGGCCGGAATATCCCTTCATTTAATTAAGCAGCCAGTTTCCAAGATAAAGGGCCGGCATTTTTCTCCTTTACGCGGACGGGGCTCTATTAACTAAATAAACTAGCGATTATTTATGTAGAGCTGTTTGTTAGGGACGCCTTTGTACAAGTGAGACGAAGGCCAAGGAAATGGGCCAGGGTTCGAGGACGCGCTTCGCGCCCACTTTAGAAAATGAAACGAAGAATTGTGGACACCTATTCAGATATCAGACAAACAACAACAAAGTCTTGTTTCATCGGGGAAAATGTAGTGAGAAAATGTCGCCTCTAACTTATAGCTTCCAGCTGCTAGACAACACAACAAAATTTGAAAGTCTAAATAACGAGAAAGAAGTAAACATAATTTCCACCAATCACACATTCTCATTTCAGGGTTATAACAGTGAAATGAACCTTAGTGCCAGCGTAACTCGACGCTCCTGCTTCATAGTAAATGGTCAAGGTTACCACTGGAGAGCTATGTTGCCACCTTTCAATCAATCTTTTTGTGGAAGGTGAAACTGAAGAAATAAGAATGATTCTTCAGTCTTGATTCTACAAAGCGTACTTTAAACTTCAACTTAAGAAAATGTTGTATTCACATCATAAGCACAATAATTATTATTAGAAAAATACAGACATCAGTGGCACTCTAGCCACAGTTGTTGTGGAGACTCAGTCTTGTCAATCTTGAGTCAATAGTGGTAGAGGTGTAAGTAGCGTTGTGTGTAGAGAGCGTTTCGCGAGACCATGAACTTGTATTCAAGTTGACGTTTAAGTAAACAGTGCGATAGAGTGTTCTAGTTTTGGTTCATATTTGCGCATTTCGTGGTTACTTTTGTGTTTTCTTTTCTACTGCTGTCTCCGCCAACAAAAAAAGAGCTACGTAGGTACCCCTACGCCCCCCACTAATTAATATTGATGAAAGCCTCAACGCGTGTGCGTTTTAATACTTCTCTGAAAAAAATGTAACCATTCTTTCCCATCTGCAGTGAAAATTGTTTACATCATGACTGAATAACCCTGTATATAACCACAATAGCCTTACTTGACCGCGGAACTTTGGTCCCATCGAGGCAAAAGCTAACAATAGTCCAGGCGGAGGCGGACCAAAAGTAGAATTATTGGAACCACAGAAGGAAGCGCTCGGTTCCCGACGCCTTGGCCATTATCTTATTTCTTCAACTATTGTTTCCTACTACGAAACGAAATTTATTCAGGTTTTGTATGTATCTTGTTTCAAAACTTCTTATTCTTAACATAATACGATCTCTGTTACGGCCCTCCGTGTAGATATTGTCACACAAGTTTACGTGGGAGACGCGTGGTGCAGCTTGAAGACTGCGCGCCTCCACCACGTGTCACAACTGAGTGCCTCCACACGGAGCCTTTACCATGTGACGCACTACTTGTGTGTGCCGGAGGGTTGGATTAACCCTCACAGCTTGCCGGGATCACTGGGTGCGGGAGTCGCGACGCGCAGAAGAAAGACAGCAGGTACAAACTAGGGTGACGTTTATTCTTGCACTCACATATATGCCTCTAACAGTATCTGGACCATGGCGGAGGTAGCGCGGACTGTGGACCGACGCGACCGATAGTACGTGGAAGTGACCGGGACGCGAGCTGCGCCCTTGACCCGACGCGACGGCGGGGTGCCGCTACTGACCCACTGACGTCTTCAACAGTGCCCAGGGGCGCTGTCGTCTGCCCCTCGGAGCCCGACCTGAACAAGGAGGCTATTTAAGCGGGATCCATTGCCAGGTCAGACCACCGAGGGTGGTCAGTGATCGAGTAGCTGCTAATAAGCGGGGCTTACTGATCCCCAGCCTGTGGCTGGTGCTGGATTTATACTGGCAGATTTTGCCGACTCGGCGATTGGACTTTGATTTATCTAATGTTTATCTTATCGAGTAATCCTCGTATATTTTGTTATTGATTGTCCCCTGTATTTTGTATAATGTTATCTTTATTTGTTATGATTCAGTAGAAGTAAGTTTGAATGGTTTGGTCATCGGTCCACAGACAATATCACCAACTGTCTTTTAAATTTTTCGGAAGTTATATAGGTATATCTCTCTTATAACCCGCTGCCAAGATTTCAGAACTTTCGTTACGAGTCGTCCCTCCTTTGTTTTGAGGTCGTTTCCAGCACGAAACTTGGTCGGATAATAAAATTATCGCCCGGGACAGGGCAGTATATCTCCCCTGAGTTATTAGTGTAATTTACCCGGCCCAGTTGGTGCGGTAGGCCCGTAATTCCTTGATTTTTCCGGTGTATACAGTTATTGGAAAACCACACATGCCGGCGTTCGTACCACTTACGGCGAACATCTGTACACTGCGAAGATGAATACGCAGAAATTAAAATAATCTACCGGCTATAAATCCAGGATATGCCCAGGAAGTGAGCCTAAGTGGTGTTGATATATTATAGGAGGGTTAGACCCGCTCCTGAAAAATCAATGATCGCGCGCTGTGTGTGTGTAAATTATAATTTCACACTGTCTCTTGGTTTTCTATAAAAGTCGCGTGATTTATAAGGATCGCATTCTGGGAACTTGTGGGGTATACATTGCCGAGCGCTCGAATGAACTAGAAACAAACTATGCGGAGAATTTACAAGTCAGGTAAATACCTACCTTGGTTTCAATATTAATATTTTCTGTACGCTCAAAAAGCTGGAGCATGATTTATATGCATCGCTGTTATAGTCTATTTATTTTAAAGAGTCATGACAGTGTATTCCTGCACAGAAAGTAGTTGGTAAATTTCTATCTTCTAAATCGAGTTTAACTTTTGAATCGCTAAATATTTCGATCTGCGCAGGGTGATTCATGATGTAAAAATTTTAACCATACAGTGGGGGACGACTACTAAAAATGCAAATGCAAAAAATAGTGTATGTCAGCCCAGGTAGAATCGGCCTGCTACACAAGAAAATTTACTACCGGTACAATCTTATGGAAATATCTCATCATGGGTTTGCAGTTTGATTATACGGCAGTGGGCTTATTTCTGTATTCTAACAGATTCCTTATACTCGCTAGGGGGTGCTAAGTTCTGACGCTCACGAACAGAATAAACTTGCGTGTGTGTAGTCTGTGTAGTCAAGTTATTGGTTGCAGTTTTAATTGATGCTAAATGTACTTTTCGACATTAGATGGATATTTATCTATAAGAAGAAATGGATTGAGATTGGAAAGTCAAAAAGTTGTTAAATTAACTTAGACCATGATGTTTTTATTGTCACGGCAGAAAACTGTTTCCTTAAAAATTTTAAAAATGCAAAACGTTATCGAGTTTTTCTCAATATATCTATATATTTTGAGATTTCTGTGAAATCGAGAAAATAAGTAAATTTACTATACAGGATGATTTTTTTAGGTCTACCACCGCCATTTTCTCGCTTATTTTACTCCCTCCAAAAAAAGCGTAAGAAACAAAAATGTTGCGATTTTGGACAGCTAAGTGGTGCTGCAAAAGAAATCGGCATCCATGGCCAACTTGTCGCGCCATATTAAAAAAACCTCAAATTGAGCAAAATTATTAATAGCCGTGGAATGTTAATTTTATTTTTCATAGCCTCAAGAGAGTCGACGACCCTGTGTAATTTACTGAAACTATCTGACTACGTGAACGAATAAAGCTTCTCAGTGCCATCAATTTTCAATATAAAGGTTTTTCTCTGTCTGTTAAAATAAACATTCCACGGCTATTAATAATTTTGCTCAATTTGAGGTTTTTTTAATATTGCGCGACAAGTTTGCCATGGATGCCGATTTCTTTTGCAGCACCACTTAGCTGTCCAAAATCGCAACATTTTTGTTTCTTACGCTTTTTTTGTAGGGAGTAAAATAAGCGAGAAAATCGCGGTGGTAGACCTACAAAAATCATCCTGTATATAGTAAGGGCAGAATGTAAAGGCGAAGTCGGCAATAAATCATCAAAGAGATAGCGCGCGCTATATCTATTGCTTTACTTGAACTCGCACAATTACACTCATGTCTCCTCCTCCAATTTGTATTCGACGTACGTCTTAAAGTTAGCTATAAGCACCTTTCATGAAAGGAAGAGAGATAGAAAACCTAGTACTTGTCTTGTATTACTAGTTGATTGTTTAAGGCAGGCAGGGTCGGCCTAGAATAAATTATTGCTTTACTACCTGATGTGAACGGACGGATTAAAAATTTGTACTTAGGTACCTGTTGTAATTTCATTTGTAATTTTTGAAGATCCCTAGTTAATTGTTGCTTGTTAGTTGTCATGTCATAAATCAAACTTCTTATTTCTCCTTTATCCGATTCTGTCAAATCTTGATAGTTTTCGGGGCTGCTTTACTTTTAGTGTGTACCATTTTAATATGTTTAATGCCTTCTGCCTAATTCGTGAAATGGTCCTTGTACTAATCTGTAACGCCTCCGATGCACATTGAAGTACCGATAAATTTTCACGTGTGTTCTCTTTTTTTCTTGCAAATATTTCACCACATTTAATATTAATTTTCTACTTTGGGCACTGAATACTTCACGCTGCATTGTTATTACAGGAAGTCTATCACCAAAATAAACCAAATATTTAATTACTGCCTTGTTTTATAGGTGTAGTCCGATTTGAATATATTATCTTTATTAACATAATGTATCAGACAAGGACAGAGCAATAAAAAGTTGGTCTTGCGGTTCTTTAAGCCGAACCCCTCGCTCCAAAACATAAGGGATGAGAGCAGGTAGGAAAATCATATAGCCCATCTCTCTCGATTTTATGGCCGACTTCGCCTTTACATTCTGCCCTTACTATTCCTACAGTGTGACCCACCCAACCGGATTACCCCCATAAAATTCGTATTTTTCATCCGATTTTCATAAAGTTTTTTTTAACGACAGTGAATCAAAAACTGTATTTTAGAGCAAAATGGTTATTTTAAAGAATTGGACACATCATATTAGGCACATTTTTATAAAAATTCTGACTACGTCATTGGTTTGGGCATCCTTTAAAACGGGCATGTACCAAATAGTGTTAAAAATTTTAAACAAAAAAATTTGGGGGATTGGAAATAATTAAAACTGTAACTTGCTTTATTACAAATAGGTATAGGTACCTAAATACAAAAAACTTAAAGGAAAAATGAAATTTAAATTTTTTCTAGTAATCCTCGATTTATTTCAATAAATTTTTCCTACCTCATAATTTTATATTAGGGTTTTTGTATTTAGGTATACTTTTTGATATTACTATTATAATTTGTAATAAAGTAAGTTACAGTTTTAATTGTTTTTAATCCACATGAAATTTGATTTAAGCGAGAATTTTTATTGTCCGATATTTTTTAACATGATTTTCCATCAACTCCATCCTATTTGAAATTTTTTTGTAACAATCTGTTTGGGCAAAGTTCAGGTGTTTAAGGTCAGTTCAGAAGCACCCACAATAAAATTGTAGAATGAAACATTGCATCATCAATCTGACAGATTGTACAGGATGATCCGTCCAAGAGTAACACCTGTCACATTTCTTTATATTTTCATATTTTTTTACCCTAGGAAATGCATTCCTATGTATTTTCCGAATCTGTATTCGGAAAAATAATTGAACATCAAATAAAAAAAGTTATAGGGGCTGAGTGTGTGTTATTATAAATAAGTTATGTAGGCAATGAGTGTGAAACACGAGAATGCTGAGTGGACTTGCCTTGGTCAATAAATTAGATGTAAGCCCTTTGTAAACTTAGTATAGTCTTAGTCTTGTCTGCAGCACGAATCGCTGCCCTTGTATCTGTAAATAAAAGCTTTTGAAAATTTACTTTTGGAAATCGTTATCAAGATGGTTAGTTAAAATAAATTATTTGCATCGAAGTTAATAATTATGTTAATGATCCCTTTTAATTTACTAAATAGATAATTTTTTGGACATGGCTTTATTGTAAAAAGCTTCCGATACGAAGAGTGTAGATGAAAATATGCGAACAAGACTAGAAAGGAGAGTCCATGCGCTCTGCGAGCTCCTTAATACGACCCTGTGCAATTCTGCCATTTGCGTTATTCTGTTTACATTTACTGTGAAACTTGCTCCCGAATAATTTAGGCATGCAATTTCCTCATGCGTCGCCTGCGTTATTCATAAATTTGCGTTTAATCTGCCCACTCTCGTTGGCCGCGAATGGAAAAAATTGGAAGACGGACACCGGGCGTTCACGCGATGCTGATTACGGAGGAGGAGGGTACAAGAGCTGGGCAGCGCCCGGCGATGCTCGGGGTAAACGAGGCGACGTCGGTGCTTGTTCTCCAGCCGATTAGCGCCGGTAATGAGAAGATATGGGCCGGAATGTGGGCAAATTAAGGAGGATAAATCATCGTGGGTTTTTTGCACGGCCATTTTTAGGGATACGTCTGGAAAATGATGGTCGGTAAGTGTCGGGAGTCACGCGAGCGGGCTGATGCAATTTGGGGGGCAATTCGGACAAAAAAGTCATAGTCATACGTCGAGATAATGCTGGATGTCGACAGTTTGCTCCATTATATTTTTACTGAGAACGATTTTTTCACGAAACAATCAATCCGCTGTAAAATTCTTACCCAAATAAATTCCCATTGTGGGAACACAAAAATATATCCTATATTTGTGCTGTTATACACTGTGTCCCAGATAAGAATGGGGGAAAAACTTGCGCAATTTTGAGGTCAATAAAATGGCACAAACAGATTTCTAATATCTTTTTTCATTTTCGAGTTATTTTGAAAAAAGTAAAATTTTTTGTTTTCGATTTTATTTTTTTCTGAAGTTGTTATCAAAGATAGAAAAAATGGAAAAACACTTTCTTATGGCACTTTTTAACGGGCTTTAAGATGACTTTTTTAGATTTGTTCTACAACGTTTCGTTTTTGAGAAACCATCTTCAACTTTATTTTTTAAATACGGACCTGGGTTTTTTTGCAGATTTTGAAAGCTCTTTTCATTGCAAATACCATGATGTATGACACAAAATATGTTTAAAATGTTTTGAGACAATTATACTGAAAATTCCTTTTTTTCCATTCATTTTTTTCTAATGCGGCCCTGTATTTAATAATAAGAAGTCTAAATATTAATCAGTATTGTCAACAATTTAACTTACAACTTATCTTTCAATTGGAAAACTAAAAAAGGACGGCAAAGACTAATAACAGTCACATACGTTAATAAAAAATAAATAAAAATCAGCATGTTATATCTTGTGTCACAGAAATAGTGTAGAGGCCGAACGAATGTATTGTTGCAATTCATAAATGGCAAAACTTATTGGTTTCGTTAGCTTAAAGCTTTCTTCTCACAATTAGAAAAAGGAATTTTCAGTATAATTGTCTCAAAACATTTTAAAAATATTTCGTGTCATACATCATGGTATTTCCAATGAAAAGTGCTTTCAAAATCTGCAAAAAAATCCAGGTCCGTATTTAAAAAATAAAGTTGAAGATGGTTTCTCAAAAACGAAACGTTGCAGAACAAATCTAAAAACGCCATCTTAAAGCCCGTTAAAAAGTGTCATAAGAAGGTGTTTTTCTTTTTTTTCTATCTGTGATAACCACTTCAGAAAAAAATAAAATCGAAAACGCAAAATTTTACTTTTTTCAAAATAACTCAAAAAAGAAAAATGATTTTAGAAATCTGTTTGTGCCATTTTATTGACCTCAAAAATGCGCAACTTTTTCCCCATTTAACCGTTGCCGTATCTCTCACCGTTTGCAATATTCCCATGCTGTTCATTCTTATCCGGGTCACAGTGTATAGTTACATGTCTACAGTAATAATATAAACAAACGACAGCAGCTCAAATGCTTCAAATATATGCAGCTATTCTTTTGTGAAAAAAAAAATTAACAACAAATATTAATCTCATATTTGTGACAAACAGATTAGTAAGAAATATAATGCTGGCAGATATGAAATGTAGCGAAAGATCTACCTAGCAGTTGCCTTATTGTAAAGCTATGCAATATTTGGCGTGGTCCTTTCGGACCACAAAATGAAAATTTTTCTCATTTACCGTCGAAAGGGAGCTTTTGTGCCAGTATAGAGCTTTTGTGCCAGTATAGAGCTTTTGTGCCAGTATAGGGTTTTAGAGAACAATGGCGCATAATGCATAATACCGCGCGAAATTAGTTTTATTGTGGCATTTTAAAACGCTGATCGGGATTTTTAGACGTAATTGCGACGCAATGGGGCCCTTAGGCCTTACTTACTCTAGTCTAATGCTAGGTATAAAAGTGCAATAAAATACCCATAAAAAATTCCGATCGCCGTGAGAGTTCACTAAGGCCGGCATAGGGGCACTTTGCTACAAGTTCACTTTTCTTTTTTGCTTTAGGTTGTACCACGTTAGCCTGTAACGGAATATAGCACGGGCGTAGCCAAGGGGGGGGGGGTTTCGGGGGTTCAAACCCCCCAGAAATAAGCAAAATATTACCTAATATTATACCGAAAAAATACGAGGAGTGAAGAGTTAAATTATTATTACGTTTGAATATATTATGTAGTAATAGTAGCGCCTAGCGCCATCTTTTGACGAGAGGCAGACGCAGTTGCAGCCGAACTATTTTGTATTGTAGGGACACTTTGCGTTGTTTCTCGATTATTCGCCACGCCCCTAGGTCGAAATGAGCGGAACTTTGTGGAAGTTCGTGGAAGTTTCTGGACGGCTACTGGGCTGCTATATAAGCGGCGCCGCGGCGCGTGACCGCGCTTACGGCAGTATTGTTCCATGCGAACTCGAAGCGAATAAAAGTGAAAAGTGGTGAACGAATAGTGAAGAGAATTAAGTGTACCGTGTAAGTGAGTAATTTTAGTGCACTGTTATTCGATGACCTTGTTAAGGATAGATACGTGAATCATTATTACTGTCGAAAAATGGAGGGGAAAAAAAGGAAGGGTGATGAACCAAAAGGTATGGACTACTGGAAAAAGTGGTGTAGTCAAGGTCAAGGGGTTTCTAATAAAGAAACAAATTTGGATTTAGCTATCAAAGCTTCAGCTACCTTGCATGCTGATAAGAAGACTGCCTACCCCGAAATGTAGTTTGGAATGCCTAGATATGTGCGATAAAAACCTTTATCCTAATATTTACACATTACTACAAATCTTGGCTACCATTCCTGTATCCACTGCTACCCCAGAAAGGTCTTTCTCGAGCCTAAGGAGACTGAAAAACTATTTACGAAACACTACAAGTGAAAACAGACTTAATGGTTAATGAACATTCACTATGGAACAGAAATTCATGCAGATGAAGTAGTGGATATACTTAAAAGAAAAAGCCGAAGATTTCTTCTTTAATGGTTTTAGATTTAGCGCAGAGGAACGAAATTAATTTATCCATTTCATTTAAAGTTAAGAACTTTATAAATATGTCGTAGTTTTTCGGATGAATATATAGATATTAAATTTCATGTAAGTATATTTTTGTTGTTTTATTTACTTCTCAAACTAACCCCCCCCCCCAAACTAAATCCTGGCTACGCCCGTGGAATATAGCTATATGATATTTGAAATTTGAGAGATTTGGGAGATGGAGAGACCATTAACAAAATATTGTGTAGCAGCACGACATTTGCTACATATTAATGTTTTCCTCAATATCCGTATGTTAACGAATTATATTTTATAATGAAAGAAAAATTAACAAGAGATATCTATACATTAGGATGTCCTATATTCAAATCGCACAGTTTATGCATTCTGTGAATCAAATGAACATGGGGCCTAAGGCACTTATACCTACTAGAGATACAGTGTGCTAAAGTTCTTTTTTAAAGCTTTTAATTAGTAGTAAAGTCCAATTTAGTAGCTATTATACTGCTCTCTTGACCAACCAAAGTACCTATTAAAGAAAATCATGATCCTCCTTATTTTTTTTCTAATATTTACTTGATGTTCTGGTCGATTTTACGTGAAAAGTTAAAGTTATTTGTCAAAACGTAAATTTTTGGAAAAAATACCTATTTTATTATGGCCAAGAGCGCTGGACAAATGTGGGTTCACGGTATTGCTCCTAAATAGCTTTATCCGTCTCACTGGGATTACTACGGTTTTCTAGGGTTTTCCGTAGTACTTAAGCGAATGCTATCCTAGTTCTATCGGGAAAAAAGTCGGCCCTAGCCGCAAATGGCAACCAAGACAAAATAATAGTAATTGCCCCCCTTCCCCTCACAAGCATGTAGTTACTTCTGGGGTACTCCTAGTTTGGAGTATTGTGAATTATTATTATTATCTTATTATAAAACCCAGGGTGATTCAGTTTTAAATTGACAAACATCCAGAAACAATAGAACATTAAAAAGTAATTTCACTTTCGCAAATAAATTTAACGTATTTGTAGCTCCCCAAGGAAGTTACAGCGTGTCAAAGTTCCAAAAAACAAAGATATTTTTCATATCTCTGAAACGAATAAAGCTATACAAACCAAATTTGGTATACTTATTACTGGTATAAGGTTGATACAAAATGGTGAAGTATCGACCTGATGGAAAAGTCAATGGAGATATGGGTATGCTAATTTAAGAAAAAAGTAGTCCAGCCCAGGGCAAAGTCCCACAAAAAAATATTCTTCATATTTCCTCGTATCTGGCTAAGGTTTCATGGTAATTTCGATTTTTTTCACAAAAAGATATGGAAAGTAAACCTGCTTTTTGGAAATCAGAAGACAAAAATCCAAGAAAGTGTTCTTAGTGAAGTAGAACGTAGAAAGCAAAATTATTTTCCTTTAACAGTTGTCTATAATGCAGTTTTAGTTTCGAAATCGAATAAGGGTAGTTTAATCTTGACTGAGTTTTTTTTTTGTAATTTTTTGACCACTCTGTACATTTAAACCAACATTTTTTTTCGTAACCATAATATTTAACAAGCAGAGATTTTCATTGAGAGTAACTTTTTAATAAAAAGTTAAAAATGAAAAAGTGTTTCCCTTCCGAACACTACTCGGGACACACACTGTAACTATATCTAAAAGATCAACTGTTGAGATCCTCGGCAGCAAAATTTTTAATATAAGAACACTGTTTGAGCGGTATATAAATTAGAATTTCGCCATCCTCAAGCTGAAAAGCATAAAATAATTTTTACGATCTTTTTAATAACTACTGAAATTGCGGATATTATATCCCGGAATGATTTATTCATTCATCTATTAAAGATCGACCGTACTTAAGTTGCAGATCTTTCCTTAGCAAACGCCGGGAACAGTAGTTACGAACATCCGCCATCAATTATTCATCAATCCAGACTCCAGAACTTTTGCGCTCCCATTGTCTTTTCCAATTCCTTGATCCGGAATTCCAGAAGATCAATAATAAGCGTACATCTTTCTCCGCGTCGCTGTAAGTGCATGATATGAAGTTAGGACTGATCATTGAGCCAATATACGGTTAGGGAAGAGACCGAGTTTCGGCCTAGTTCCCAGAGAACGGAATATTTGAATTTTAAAAGGTTAAAAGTGGGGAGCTTAGCTTTAAAGAGAATCGGTCAAACAACGTTTTTCGAGATTGTTAAAGTATTTTTTATGAAGACGAAATCTATTGCAATCCAAATTGAAAGCCAGATGCGTGGGAACAAATTATATGGTAACAAAACTTTACTGAAACTCTAATAGATGTTAGTTGCTGCACCATTTGCAATTTAAATTTTGCTCTCTGGGTCCCATTGATATTATTCCAACTAGTCACACTCTGGAGCAACTCACAGTCATCTAAAAATTGCTTATAGTGTTTCTGTGTATCCAAGCATTATCTTATTGCATTGTCAATGGAAATAAAAGATGTATTCGACTGGAATATTTACCTCTTTAATATTTGTAATTATCCCACAGTTTCAAAACCTTTTCTAGTTGAAAACAATAACAATGTTCAATCTAGGTACCATAGTTTAACCTACCCATCCTAGACCAGGCTACTAGCGTAATATTCTGTATGGAGAAATAATAGAGATGCTTAATTAGGATGAGGGACTGCCAAGGACACAATGCCAGGATCGCCTTGAGAGGTCCTGAAGGATAATAGGCCAGACTAAATTCGGAAAGTAGGTCAAGCGGCAATCTACTCTAACCACGAACGTGTTGGTATAGTATACGAATGCATTCTTGCGTCTTCCCAATTAAATGTTTGGTACAGTTCCGAGTCACAACAACAACCGTAATTACGGGTTAATTAACATATGCTGCCCGGTATTTACAGAGTATAATTTACATTTCGAAGACAGGTCGGCTGATTGATTAATTATATGGGCCGAAGAGACGGGGGTATGAAATTGTATTAACAGGCGGACCAAACATGTGTGGATATTACATGCCGGGTACTCTGGCTGTATTACAGCAATGACCTCGGGCAAGGGACAAATTGGCAGTCTAGAATAATAATCCCTATTTACTATTACGTTTATGGAACATAAACTGTTTTAGTTGCAAATAACAAGACCGTGGATCATGATCTTCATGAGGATAACAAAAATGTAATGATATTACCGAATAAAGGAATAATGCATGAACAGGTCACGAAGGTCATGTCAATGAAGGTATTGCCCAAGAATTGGCGGCTCGTTTGTTAATACACAGAGGGGCTACGTTTTAAAAAAACACACTCTATGGTCAATTAAACAAAGGCGATAATGGGCATAAGCACTCAAAGTTAATAAAAAAAAACTAGTAACCTCATACACGCGTTTCATGCTATTTGGCAATCATCAGTACGGTGTAACATTAACCAAATCAAAAGATAGGCATGATATGATTATCACCTTTTCTTGTAAATACATTTACACTCACTAATCTTACATCCTTATTGCCATTGTATCTTGGGTTATGAAGATTTTCACGCAGGTCGCTTCAGCAGCCTCCGTGGCGATGTTAGTACAAGCCCCAAAATAGTGGATATGCCGACTGAAGCTGCAAATGTGCTGTTGGCTCCTGCCTGGACTTCATTTGTTGCTTCCCAAATCATGCCTATTTTTTGATTTGGTTAATGTTACACCGTACTGGTAATTGCCAAATAACAGGAGACACGTCGTCGGTCTCGGCACGTAGTGGCGTAACCAGCTTTTTGATAATTTTACAGTAGAGCTAAAAAACTAAAAATAGCATGAAATAATCAGTCATAATATATCTGGTAAAAATTTTGCTAAATCTAACGAAACTGTTTTCAAAGATGCCGGTGATATGAAGCTTAAACATGACAATATTAAACGACTTGCGGATTTTTTCATTATTGAGAAAAAAATATTTTGAGCAGTTACGCCACTTTGTGAAATCTGTAAATTTTTTGTCGTTTAGTTACGCCAAATTAAAGGCTATTTAAAGAATATTTATTAATGCAAATTTCGACAAAATAATAGTTATTTATGTACCAAGGCACTGAAGTTCAACAAATGTGGAATTTAGATGCCGAGGCCTGTAAGGCCTCGGCAAATAAAGCACATTTGTTATGAAAAGAATCTTCACTGCCAAGGAACACATTATATTTTTTGAAAATCAGGGAAAAGAAGTTTTATTGGGCAAAATATTTTAAAAAGGGTCACCTATCCATGAGACAACCGCGCACACCGTTGCTTTGCCTCGCTCTACCTAAATCGTAAATAAATGAAACAAAGAAAATTTCTTTATACCATCTTCGTTTATACAACATCGATATCTTATTTCCTATTTTAAACTGTCTGTATTTTTCTGTTTCAAGTTCGTTCCACAGCACCACATTTGATGTACCTACCGTCGTTCCATTGCACTGATAGGAGTGATAGGTACATCCATTTTATGCAAACGTAAAACAGTTTATGCATACAGCACACATTTTTCTATTTGTCCTGTCAGAATAGTATTGTAAAATGCGTAAACTTATTGTTAAAACGAAACGACTTTTTAAGCGAAAGTATCGAATTGGAGTCGCAGTATAACACAGCAGATATTTCTAGGTTAGGATTTGAGGCCTATTTACTCATGTGTTAATCAGATACGCCAAAAGTGGCGTAAATGAAGTTACGCCACATTTTGGAAAATAAAAATCTCCATGTACGTTTCTCACAAAGTGGCGTAAAGTATATATACGCCTCTGCGTGAGACACACTCTGTAACTTTTAATAGTTACGCCAATTTAAGACTTAATTATCCTGACGTAAGTACGGGAGATACATTTACGCCACTCCGTGAGATGAAAGAGGACGTTAAATTATGCATATAACAGGCGTAACTCATATTTTGAATTTTTGGCAGTTACGCCACTACGTGCGGAGACCGACGACGTGTATGCGGTTACTAGTTTTTTTTTGTTAACTTTGAGTGCTTATGCCCATTATCACCTTTTCTTGTAAATACATTTACAGTCACTAATATTACATCCTTATTGTCAATTAAAAAAATAGGTGGATGCCGAGGTGGGTACCTACTTTCGACACGGGCTTTTTTATTTTTAGTATAAATTACGTATTTTTTGCATAATTAATATAAAAAGTGCATAAAACAATAGTTCCCGTTTTTAAAGAAGTTAATAAAATAGAATTGCTACTTCAAACTTTATCCGGTTGAGATAATTGCAAATCTGGATGGTCTCCCAAAAGTTTTTTCTGTCAATGAAAGTCTTAAAAAGTTACCACTGAAAATGTCCTGCGCGCTATTTTTCATTCTGTTTACTTAAAACAGGCGAGGCACCAAGAGAATTTTTGTAAGGACGCGACGACGCGCGCCACTGGCTAGGATTGGGGCTCATGAACCGAGAGCTCTCTCGTATGAGACAATCGCATATATTCTTCTCTGCGGATACCAAATAATGCTTATTGTTAATTGCGATCAATTGGAACCAATATGACCTGTAGGTGCACAAGAAGGTTCCGTCTTTAAATCAAAGCTATTTTCATGTGTTGCTAGTAGGACGTAAGACTACCATATACTGGGTGATTAAGTCATGATGTAAAACATTTTTACCATACAGAGTGTGGGAGGCCAACTAAAGATGAAAATGATATTTTTTGTCGTAGTTTAAAACGTGGGGCAAATCAACCTTCGCATCTGAGTAATTCGACGCCCATGGTTGAAAGCAAATGGCCCTTTTGGTGAGCCCTGTTGACACATTTTATTGTTTAATGTTATTGTTGAAGGCCATGAGAAATACCTGCTTATCTCTCATGTGTATTATCGGTGTCAGTCTTGATTTTACAAATTGCAAGTCTTAACACTATCAGTAGTACCGACTTTTAAGCCGGTGTTGGTACGAGCGTGGCATTGAGCGTTTTGCTATTCGAGGAAGCCTTGAATTTGCATTCAAGTTGATGGTGGCATTTTCGAACAGATCCTTTAAAGAGTGATAGTGCTTTCTGGTTTGGGGCATATTTGCACATATTTTGTTTGTTTAGTTATTTGTTTTTGTTTGCTACTGCAGTGGCTACAAAAGTACCTAATATGCAACCAAAAAGAACCTATGCACCCATAAATTTACTTAGACCATGCTGTATTTATTGTAACGCAGAAAAGATAATAGCAATTTTCTCATTATTCCGAAATTTTTTGAGATTTCTGTAAAACGGTAAAACAGGTATAAATTTCAGATTCATTATTAAGCTATATCTTCTCCATCTACCGTTATTTTTTTAAATCGTGACAAATTCCTGTAGACTATAACAATATAGGTTTTATGTTGTCTGCATAATTCAGCTCAGGAATCTCTTCGACCTTTGCCCTGCTTGGCTATTAAATCAAGGCCGATGTTATTTACTCGGCTCATTTGGAACACGGCAGTTATCTTTTTGCCATCCCCATGTGTCCAAACAAAGCTCCGACGGCCAAAGAGCGCTCCAGCTTCCTCCATTAAAATTTAAATACGGAGAGAGTGTCTAATTGGACCGCAGGATCCTCGAGAACTAACGAAGCGGGGGTCAGCCCGGGGTCCTCTCCCGAATTTAATGGAGGAATCCCGCCTAATTGAAGGCGTCCTGCGGGATATTGTCCTTTGCGGGGACAAAAGCAAACTGGCCGTCCGCTGCTCAAGGATTAACCGAAGGGTTGTTCGGGACTACAAAGCAAAATTATTTAACCGGCGAGGGAGGGTCGATATCGAGGAATTGTGTTGTTTTGGTCTGTTTAGGTGTTCCGGCATCGTTTTAAGCTAAACATAATAACCGCTCGGCGCTGTGTCCTTTGTAAGCTTCGGCAAGACGATTGGGGAATTTCCTAGATCAAAGTTATCTGAGGGAATCTCCATGAGCGTTCCCACAACCACTGCGCGTCTTTTGACTACAAAACTAAGCACAGAATTACTGTTTAAAGTAGGTTTTTAAAAATACTACCATTAAAATGTAATCATTATGTTCGTCAATTCGCGAACACTTGCTAAATATCAACTTTATGATCATAACGAACTGTAAAAAATCCCGTGTCGCGAAACCATTCAACATAAATTCTGAAAAGAGATTTAGCATGTTTTGCCTGTTTGAGTTGCACGCAAATAACACAAAAAATGCAAGAGCTTCGAAAAGTTCGAGAAACACTTGCTATCCAAATAAACAATTATAAAACTCAATAACCTTGAGGATCTGTGCGGCACCGTCGCAATGATAAAGGCCTGCCAGCTGGCGAGGCGAAACGTCACTACGTCTTCACAGCGTGGTAGCTATTTGTACTTGTTTACGTTTACTTGTCTGGCGTTTTTACTATTTTAAAGAACGTCTGTTGTGTTCATTGTGTTTTGGACTGTTTTTTAGTAATATAGGAGATGGAGTTTAAATCATGCCGCGGACGTGTTCCGTTCCTAACTGCAAGGGAAACTACAAAAGCGGTCCTAAAGTGTCTGCTTTTTCCTACCCTAAAGACCCCATTTGGAGGGAAAAGTGGGTTAAGGCCATCAAAAGAGATTTTGTTTCTACACAGGGTAAAAGTGGTTTTGGTTTGGACTGATTGGAGAGTTTTATACCTAACAATTTGACACGATTAAACGTAACCACCTTAAAATCAAGTTTTATGGTTTTATTCATTCGAATTTAGTTGTATCTAGACAAGCAAATAAGAAATAATGAGCATTTACGAAAATTTTACCGGTAGATATCAAAATGCACCAAAATCCCTTGAAAATGCGACTTTCACTCTTGCAGATTATTATCCGTGTTGTAAAATCATGAGCTGTATATGTAGACAAAAGTGTTTTTTTACCAAATTTACCAAGTTGACATCTTGAAATTTGAATTTGGTGCCTTAGGCCCACCTCCCTTGGATGACGGTTTCAGCTGCTGGGCCTTGTCATTGCGGCGTTACCGATCTGTGAATCTCACGTGTCACGTGAGGAATAAGTGTTATGATCTCTCTTAATATTCAACGTCATCAGCGCCATCTATTAGGCGGTGTCCGACACAAAATATCCGCAGGATTGCTTGCTTCTGTCACTAGGTTGCGCTATTGCGCAGATTGGCTGTAGGGGCAGTGATTATAGTATTGACAAGATATCCAACCGTTGTACTTACATTGAAGCGACTGAGCTGTAAGGGTCATGTGTACTAATTAGAATGCTAATAATCACCGCCAAACATGCTACATGGGTAGGTATACTGTAATGCAAAGTTCTTGGCTCGTTAGGATACCGCCCTCTATACGTATGATAGCCTGAAGTTGACTTTCTCCCGTCATAGTTTCGCTATTGATGGCTGGATGTCCCGAACGACGCTGCTTACATGTTTATGCCGGAGAACTACAGAGATCATTTTATATAATATGTGTGCGAAAGTCACAATGCGATCCTGACGATACATTACAGAACCGAAGAGACCAAGCTATGCAAAGTTGTTTTGGACAGTTTTCGTATACGCTTCGAGTTAATTTCCGATCCTGATAATAGGGGGCAAATGCTAGCGTCACTTCGCGTCGGGAATTATTTGTCAGTCGTATATTGCCAATTGGTAAGGAATCTTATACACTGTTAACTTATGAGAAAAATATATGTGCGGAAACTCGAGAAATGTCGAGGAGAGTAAATGGTCATGTGAATACGAATTTATTTTTTTAAGGTATTGTAATGCTTGCCATTTTTTTGTACGGGCGACTGGCAACAACGATACTGCAGATAAGGAGAAATTCTTATTTCTCAAGTTTAACTTTCAACAATAAAATTGAATACCGAATGAAATGTCGCAACAAAGCTCTTCAGATTTCCCCTTGGTCCTTTGCTTGTAACCAGGAGCGTCAAGTTACTCGGGTGCTAAGGTTAATTTTCCTACGTTTTAAACTTTGAAATGTATTATAAGACTAGTGTGAATGGGTGAGAATAAACGATTCACTAATCTAGGTTAAATTATATTATAAATGTGGTTAACTAAAAACCTATTAATCTCGCTTAAGTTCCAAGCCAGTGCCGACCATTCTTTATAAAATATCCTACCTTCCGGCACGAAACTAGCATCAATCAGAACGATAAAGGCGGAATTTTAATCTGCGGCCGAGTGCCGCAGTTCCACGGACAAAAAGACGCAAAAATATGAATATTCCAGGGTTTCCTTAGACGGAAACGGAGTAATTAGTGGGGAGGGGGTGGGCCCCGAGGCCCGCCCGGCCCTGTGTAATGAACAGCCGGCCGGCCGGCGGGCACAAAGGAACAATTAACAAAGAAGTAATATCGGGCGAGGGACCCCGCTTCGTTTTTGCCCCGGCTTTAGTGCGGACTTTTGTCTGTCGCCTTTCGCAAGACGAAAAGTCTGTATTTAAAGTCGCTAACTAGTTCCGGCTCTTGTGGTTTCAGATGGGAAGTTCGTATTTCAAGTCGCCATTCAGTTGTACCACAGTAAATAGATACATGATACATAAGCAGTAGTGTTGGTCAGCAGCTAGCTCTATTCTATCGTTCTTTGTGTTGCTGTTTTTTTTATACAGGGTGGGTCATTAATAATGGCTCATAGTGCAACCGCATATATTTTGGGCCAAAATATTACGATTGAGGCCAATATGCCTTATAAAAATGTTGTTGAAATTCATTTTTTGAAATTGAATTATGGCTACATAGCTACATCTCCCGAAATAATCAAGCTGCTGAACTGAAATTTGGCACTATTGTATTTTTGTTTATGGAGAATAAGCCGAAAATGTTAATTTATACGTATCTCACAGAGGGAGCCACTTGCGCTGTTTTTGGATCGTGCTTCTACTCGTAACTTTTTTGAGGTTATCTTTTTGTTCGTGCAGGTTTACTTTAGTACATCTCTTTATTCTGCAACAAAAAGGTACTCTTGTTCCATAACGATCAAGTCAACCGTTTGCGTTGAAATTGCCAAAACGTGCTCTAAATCACCTGTTGATTTCAATATTGGTCGAGACACATTCGTTTTCTTGAAACAGGGTGTCCAAATTTTGTCGAATCTGTTCCATTTTGAAAGTGAACAATTTTTGGGACATTGTTCATATGGGTTTTTTTCCCGCTTTAAATGGTACAGTCGTTAATAATATTTGAAAGCAGTAGGTGAAAATTTTATTTTTCGAATAGTAAAGTCAAAAGGTGTTTTGGCGCACGTTTTGGCAATTTCAACACAAACAGTTCATTTAATCGTTATGAAACAAGAGTACCTTTTTGTTGCAGAATAAAGAGGTGCACTAAAACGTTGGACCTGCAAAACCAAAAAGATAACCTCAAAAAAGTTATGAGTAAAAGCACGATCCAAAACCAGCGCAAGTGACGCCCTCTGTGAGATACGTAGAATTGGACATTTTCAGCTTATTCTTCATCCCAAAAAACATAGCAGTGCCAAATTTCAGTTCAGCAGCTTGATTATTTCGGAAGATGTAGCCATAATTCATTTTCATAAAATGAACTTTAACGCCCTGTATCTCTTAAAGAAACAACATTTCTATAAGGCATATTAGCCTCAATCGTAATATTTTGGCCCAAAATATATGCGGTTGCACTATGTGCCATTACTAATGAGTCACCCTGTATAATGGGAGTATAAGTTGAGATCAGCAACAATTATAGAAACAGAAACCACCAAGCAGTATTTAAGTAGAGAAGACAATAGTTTTTGTTCGATAATGCTTTTTATTAAAGCAGGGTTCGGTTAGCCGCTGTTTGTGGTAAGAAAATTAGAAAAGAATAGTACCAAATTTTATTTTCAAATCGTCCGATCATACTAACCCAAAACAAAACTCAAATTTTTCCTAGTGTTCTTCGACAGACCTTTGGTACTGGTTTTTGCGTTGATGTTCCTTTCTTTTCTGACTGCAGGAGAGAAAATCTATTGCAGACATAGACCTGAATGAAATGGGTTGTTGGATCTATGAAGAAGCCTTGGCCTTGAAGTTGCCTAGATAAGTGGATCAGGAACGTTTAGTTTGCGACGTCAGACTTCCTCTGGAATAGTGAGACCACGATAAATGTGACGATTGCCAATGTTGTATCAATCGACAATGGGATGGTTTCGGGCACTTTGCTCTAAACTACTTGTATTTTTTATGGTGACAATTTTATGGTTACGGTTTGCCAGGCTATGTAGGCAAGTATGGATTTGTATAAACAGATTGTATTAACATATACAGGGTTAACTATCACTGAGTACAAAATTTTTTATGGTAGATAAAGCAAAATTTCACTTGCCAAAATAAATTTTCAAAAATTTTCTATCATTTGTCTTAAGCCCAAAATTTTTTTTTCAAATTGTTTAAAACCCCTCAAAAAATGTCGCCTATGGACGCCAGCCGTGACCTGTCTTAAAATTTCGCCTATGTCAATGGTAGTGACAGGTAGTGAAAAAGCGCGGATATTACTTTCTAAGAAACATGTAGAATGCCTATGAAACACCTACCTTACTGACATTTCCAGGATTGAATATCGCTCCATTTTCTGTTTTCTTGCTTTTTTACATTAAAAGTCACACAACACAGCACTACACAACATTCACATTTTCTAAATCTGTTGGGAACCTCTTGGTTCCTCTCAGCCATTCCTTTTGTTTGAAGCGAGGTACTCACCCTGGCGACCACGACGAGCTGGATCACCTCCGCCGGGAAAACCCCGAAGGGTAACCAAAAAACACAACTGCACAAGCACTACGCAGTAGCTGTTTACGTAACTGCTGCTCGTTGTCGATTTCCTGTTCACACACAATTAATTGCCTTCATGTATCCCCAAATACAAAAATCCATTGGATTCAGGTCTGGTGTGGCTGCTAACTTTGCCATTTTATTAGTTATTAGTTGTATTGTTATTTCTAAGCGACCGAACTCCAATAAGGATGCACGATACACAGATAACGGTATGCCCGCGCGCAATTGCTGTCACGTCAACGGTGACGCTTATTCGACAAAATCATGGCTACCTTTTTTTGGCTCGTTTATTGTGAGCTAGGCAACCACATATTCACCAAGGTGTCTCAAGGTGCCTACATTCTTGTTTTGGATTTAACTTGACCTGAAATTGATAACTACTGACGTATGAAAGTGAAACGAAATTCAGAACTATTTTTTATAAGTTGGCCGTGCTTTTGTCGAAGGTATGCAGAAGAGTTTAATTTTCGTTCTCCTAGCTGGCATACCGTTTTCTGTGTATCGTGTGCTGATGTTGTAATTCGGGTGAAGGCACTGGGAAATCTTCGATTTAATTTAGGCGATAGGGGAATTCGTGTCGTGACTTGCGCGGGAGAGCCAACGTTCGCGGGTCCCGGGGTTTTTGGGACTAAAAAGGCGGAGAAAAAGGGAAGCTGGAGTGTAGTGAGAAGCCTCGAGCATTGCTCGAGGCAGGAGAAGGAACATTGTGGAGAATTTGGAGACGCCCTGTGCCCCGGATACAGGAAATCAAGAAGTGTTGCCACGGCGCACCGACCGGTGCTCGACGCTTTGATAAAATTGTTAATTGTGTTTTGCATTGAGACAGCCGAGCTGTTGCACAATATGGAAAGACATTGACTCGGACACTGGGTGAGCTTTTGATTGAAAATAAACTGTTGTTTCGGGTTTTGCACTGTGCGCTAAAAGAACGAACTATCAAAACGGGGTTTACGCTTTTATCTAGGGCTTAAGAGGTCGAATCCGGCTGTGCAGATTCAAATCGAATGTTATTTATGTTTTTTTTTATTTGTTTGAGTAAAAAGGTATTTTCATCCCTCCCAATACAACGGCAACACCGCGAAAATAACTTCAAGCTGACAGTAGTACGTTCCGAAGCCATATTGGATGACGTAATTAGAGGCGGAGATTTACAGGGAAAATAGGGGTTTTTAAAGATCGTAAAAAAATCTAAACATATTTTTCGATGTTTTCTTAAGCCACCCTGCGCACGTGGTAAAATTTTTTGTACTACCTATGTGATACTTAACCCTGTAGAGGTTCTACTATACTAGCTCGATATGAGCAGAGAATAATTTTTGTGAAGCACGGAGACGGAGAAGAGAGCTTTGGTACGATCCTTAGCCCTTTGGCTTCTGGACTTCGGCATGTAATAAAATGAAACTCATTTTCTTGTCTCGTCGTAATATTCGCACAACGATATCGCCGGGAATGCCCGGGCCGCGGTGGACCCGCGAGCCTCGTTGCCATTTTTCTCAGTTCAGGGCTTCGCAATTTAAGTCGTTGGTGACCCATGCCTTACGTCACGGGCGTAGCCAGGATTTAGTTTTGGGGGGGTTTAGTTTGAGAAGTAAATAAAACAACAAAAATATACTTACATGAAATTTAATATCTATATATTCATCCGAAAAACTACGACATATTTATAAACTTCTTAACTTTAAATGAAATGGATAAATTAATTTCGTTCCTCTGCGCTAAATCTAAAACCATTAAAGAAGAAATCTTCGGCTTTTTATTTTAAATATATCCACTACTTCATCTGCATGAATTTCTGTTCCATAGTGAATGTTCATTAGAGCCAAACCATTAAGTCTGTTTTCACTTGTAGTGTTTCGTAAATAGTTTTTCAGTCTCCTTAGGCTCGAGAAAGACCTTTCTGGGGTAGCAGTGGATACAGGAATGGTAGCCAAGATTTGTAGTAATGTGTAAATATTAGGATAAAGGTTTTTATCGCACATATCTAGGCATTCCAAACTAGATTTCGGGGTAGGCAGTCTTCTTATCAGCATGCAAGGTAGCTGAAGCTTTGATAGCTAAATCCAAATTTGTTTCTTTATTAGAAACCCCTTGACCTTGACTACACCACTTTTTCCAGTAGTCCATATCTTTAAGTTTATCACCCTTCCTTTTTTCCCTTCCATTTTTCGACAGCAATAATGATTCACGTATCTATCCTTAACAAGGTCATCGACTAACAGCGCACTAAAATTACTCACTTACACGGTACACTTAATTCTCTTCACTATTCGTTCACCACTTTTCACTTTTATTCGCTTCGAGTTCGCATGGAACAATACTGCCGTAAGCGCGGTCACGCGCCGCGGCGCCGCTTATATAGCAGCCCAGTAGCCGTCCAGAAACTTCCACGAACTTCCACAAAGTTCCGCTCATTTCGACCGAGGGGCGTGGCGAATAATCGAGAAACAGCGCAAAGTGTCCCTACAATACAAAATAGTTCGGCTGCAACTGCGTCTGCCTCTCGTCAAAAGATGGCGCTAGGCGCTACTATTACTACATAATATATTCAAACGTAATAATAATTTAACTCTTCACTCCTCGTATTTTTTCGGTATAATATTAGGTAATATTTTGCTTATTTCGGGGGGGGTTTGAACCCCCGAAACCCCCCCCCTTGGCTACGCCCGTGCCTTACGTATTCCCGCCTTCTCGAAAACTGCGCCCGTTACACTTATTTAAGTCCGTTGTCCAGCCGCCCACCGCGGCCGGTCCCGGCCAATTTGCGCAGTAAAAACGCGGAGACGGGCGGACAAACGGAAGGCGTGACGGAGACATAAAAACCCGCTGTCGAAAGTAAAGGGGACGCGGCCGTAAAGGCATTCCCGGTTTGTCCGCGTCGGCGCCGCCTGCCCGCCGCGTATACCACCGTGGTTTACGCGCGGGGCATCGGCGCGAGGGGCAGGGCCGGATTTGGGAAGAGTTTCTCGCGTAGGAAGTTTGAGTTGGGCGAATAAAATGATCTTGTTTGTACCAAACAAAAGCTAACCGTTCGGAAAATTGCATCTTCTGACAGTCTGGACCAAAATTTGTAAAGGGGGCTGTAGTACATTATATCAGCATCAATTATGTCAGTAAAATTTGGTATGGATGTATGGAATTGCATTCTAAACCGCTTTTTTCGTGGATGTCTTGAAAAAATGAAGATAGTAATTTTTTTGATCGTGATATTTACAATTTTGTTTATAAAACACCTTGTAAAACACTCAACTCATTTGACAAGCAGGAATTAATCCCAAAATGCCGTTCCAAAATTTCAAAATTTCGTATGTTTTACCTACCTAACTGAAAATCGAATTCGTCATCAAAAATTCAATATCGTCATACAGGTTGTCGAATAATATGCCATTGAGTAAGTATGATGTACATAGCCAAGAAATTGTATAAGAACCAAAGTTATGCTTAAAATACTGTCTGTATATCTGTAAATTGAAATGGAGACTAGCTTATTTTTGACACATGTGTGTAAAGAGGCTTCTGTTGCAAAGCTATTTATTCTGTGCTTGGACCCTAATAGTTTTTTTTTGGACACTTTAGTCCTTACAGCGTCACAACCCTCCTCAGTCGATTTAAAATCAATGGAACTTATATTTTAAAGAGTTTCAAGAATCGTTGAAAATAATACCTAATCTAAAAAATGAATTGTGGCGGGTTAATAAGATCTCAACTAGGTGTACATAACTAATAATAATAAATTGTTAATGAATAAAAGGCAATTTTTTTCGGTACATTCTGGCTAAAACTAAATATTTCTTTAATTTTGGTGTTTAAACAATGACTAAAAATTTAATGATATTAAAAAAATGATTTGACTTTAGTATAAGAAAAGGAAATAGTCAGTTAGTGAGTGACTCAGTGGCGCACCCAGAAAATATGATTGGGAGGGCAACTTAAAAAGTTTCACGTATTACATAAAAAGTATTTTATTTTCCAATATGAAGATTTGGTATTTCGAATTATTTTTAAAATGAGTTCTAAAAATGTACCTAAACGAAAATCAATTGTAATGAAAAATGGAGAAAGAGAATAAATGTTTTTATTACTTACAATATTATTAGTATATATAGAAATTTGTTTATTATCTACGGAGAATACATAATCTTCGTTTGTGAAATTTAAGCGCGCCGGCATTATTGTTGACAATAATTTATAAACCAAGTGACATTTCCTCAGCCGCGATTGTCTTTTCAACGTCCAGGGCTAATATGATTTTCCAAGCGTCAAACAAACCCCGCATTTTATGGGCGAAAAGTGGGTTTTTCGTAAATTAATCGAAAATTACTGCAGGTATAGGAAACCTTACACAAAGTTGTCATTAAAAAAATGGGGGTTTCCATTTGAAAATTTCGTAATTTAAGCACATTTTGAATGTAATTTTTATTCATATTTTGTGAACGGATTTATTTCTCAGCAGAGATCACTAGGTCAGGGCTTCTGTTACACGATGCCAAAAATTCATTTTGAAATTTCGCGGTTTCCTCGTATAAATTGCTAATTGACTTTAGGTCTGCACCTGTAATTTTTTTCGGAAAAATGCAAATATTTCATAAACGGTTGGATTGCCTAGAATCAAAAATGCAATAATATACAGGGTGTTCCATTTGAGATAAGAAAGTTGATATCGACTTCCGGTATAACCGGAACTGCTAGATTCACCAAAATATTTTAGTTGAGCAGCGCCCATCGGCATTGGTGAAGTGCAAAATTTTCAGAATTTTCCTACTTTCAGTTTTCCATATATAGATCGATGCAGTTCGTGGTGGGCCACCCTGTATATACTCTTTCGCATGACTTACCTATGCCATAATTTTTTCTTACCCTAAAACCCTAAAACATTTTTTTAAATAAAAAAGTGAACAAAAAATATAAAAACCAGACAAAAAATTATATATGTAATTTAAATGTTTCCAGGTATTTTTATTTGCATTCGCTTTTTTAACATCATCATTCGAGCAGTTTTTCTGCTAATGTTAATAATAATTGCAACACTTATCAGTTAAAAGTTTGGCGGGTTTGACAAATGTTAAAAATGTCCTTGAAATAATAAATTATGAGATCATTGATCCCACAACAAAGTGATAACTAAAAAATACTTTTCTAAAATCCTATTTAATCCAGGCCTTATTTTTTTTGTTAAGTATGCAGTATTATCGAGTTATTTAGAAATGTGGAATGTGGAAAAATTAAGATGATCCATTTACCTCAAAAATGAAATGTCCCCCCAAAAATGTAAAAATACCGTAATGTAGTTCAGAAAAAGCTACAATCAAAAGACGCCAAAACAACAAAAATTAAATGTTATTTTCAAAAATTCGGATTTCTGAGATATCTCAGCAACCCATGAAAATGTTTCAACTTTCTCAACGGCGTATTGTTAGACACCAAAAGGCGCAATTATTTTGCCGCAATTTGACAGACTTCGTAGGTAGGTGTTAAGAAACTCGGTTCCCGAGATCCCTATGTTGAGAACCGAAACTGAATTACCCTGTACAGTTAGCTCTTACGATAGGCTAAAACCCACTTTGGGTTCCACAGTTCCACGTTTTCATTGGTCGACTCAAGGTTACATGAACACTATAGCGTGTGCTCTACAGGTAGGTTTCTATTATGGCATTTCAGGGCAAGGAATATCTTTAGATGCCTGTACCTGTAGTTTTCGCCCGACATTCGGCGCGCGCCGACGACGAGACGACAGGCTTAATATTCATTTGACCTTGAGCCGACCAATGAAAACGTGGAACCCAAAGTGGGTTTTAGCAGAGAACAGGGAATGTTCTCTGGTTTTAGCCTCTTTTGCTCTCTTTCGGAAAGGAGGAACATCGCGGAGGTCCGTCCCTGCCCCGTCCGATATCGAATTACAAATGTAAACGGCGCGTTTCGTAAACGGGCCCTATTCGGTTCCTCAGTTAATCGACCTTCGGGAGGTGTTAAGTAATAAACTACCCGGATTTATGTTCCGGTCCCCGGAGCGATACCAAACCGGGCCCGCCCGGCCCCGCTAACGGATGTCTTGTTCTTGTTCGGTTAATTGGTATAAATTTCGTTAATTTAAATGCGGGGTGCGTGGAAAAACGCTCTCGCCCCGATCTGATTATAATGCCGGATTTTACACTCCAGAGCCCGCACTCCATGGAGGCCGTTCTCGAAATGGCAATGGCAGAGAGAGGAAACGCCAAGTATCAGGCTTTATTTTCGGCACGACATCATAGGTAGTGAAATAACTTATTTTATAGATGAGATTTGAACACGGGGAAGTGCAAAAAATAATATTGTAAGGAAAAATGCCTCTAAAGATTTTATATTAGCCTCTCATGGACATATTATTTGTATACAGGGTGCCCAATTTACATGGAATAATGGATATAACTTTCTAAATACACCTTGTATAAAAAATTTTCAGACAAGAGTTTTTCAGTTGATCTATTTGCATATTTTGGTGATCTTGAATTTTTTTGGGAGACAGTCATTTCGTTGCTATGGCAACCAACTTTCAGCTCCTTTTTGTGCAAACGAACATATAAAATTTTAATAGGGTTGCATAAGAAAATTTTTGAGAAAAAGTAGAATTTCTGCAAGTACGCCAAAATTTAAATTCGATAGAGGTGCCTAAAAAGTAGGCCATGCCTAATGAAAATTTTCATATTTTTGCATGTAATGATATACCCCGATTACTGTAAGAAGTCCCGATTTTGTCAGATGACATTCTCCACAAAATCCCTAGGAATTTTCTGTTAACCATGGGTATATCATTGGTATATGCGTCGCAACCAGTTAATGACGTCACTCATTGATTTATGATGTGAAAAGTTACCCAACCGATACGAAAAAAAGAACATAATAAAATAAAAACCCCATTGCAATCACGATTATACTGCTACAAATAAAAATAACTAGGACTACAACTCATTTCAATAATAATTTAAAACGTCATGGAAACACTTTCATTTTGGTATTTTGGTAAAATCTGCTACTTGCGGCTGCGTCTATGGGGCGTACTCAGGCAAATTTTATTTCGGTGTTGTGAAAGTGACAGTGATGGTTTTCCGGATCGTTCAAAAAGGCTCAAACTTTGGGCAGTGAAAATATTCGCGGATTTTGTACATTTCGTGAGTTTTACCGTCATCTCTGTTGTTCTTGTTCGTGTTATTGGTATATATAGTTATTCATTGTGCAAATGGGCTCGTTCTCGGGTTCGTTACTGACCTGGCCTTAAGACTTGGTTGCATTTTTTTCTGCATTGATGCCAACTTAGGATGGCCAAATTACCAGTCCCAGTGAGGACTTCTTAGAATAATTTTACTATAACTTACAGACGCGACGACAGGTAAATAATGTTAAGCTTGCAAAATGTGTGTAATAACAAATAAATAGGCACAATAAATCAATGGAACCTAAAAATCAATTAATGAAATGCTGGAAATATTCTCCATTCACAGCGAGACAATGGCCCAGTCTGTCGTAAAAACTACTAAGTACTACATTCAAAATTCATTCTGGAGGAATCAACGCTATTTAGTTTCTTATGCGCTGTTCTAATTCGACTATATTTTGGGGACGATCGGGAGACTTCGGAGGCCATTCTATATCACCTTTTCTGCCAATCCATAAGATTTTGGGAAGACTTGGTCTAAATAGCGGCGCACATCACGGTGGTAATGGGGAGGTGCTCCATCTTGCTGGAACCAGATATCCTGGATTGGCATACCAACGGCAGGAATCACCTCATTTTGCAAAAGGTCCAAATTTACCTTTTGCCAGTCATTAGATACCATTAGTTATCATTACATGCAAAAATGTTAAAATTTTCATTTGGCATGGCCTACTTTTTAGGCACTTCCGAATTTAAATTTTGGCGTAATTGCAGAAATTCTACTTTTTCTCAAAAATTTTCTTATGCAACCCCAATGAAATGTTACATGTTCGTATGCACAAGAAGGAGCTGATTCCAAATTTTCACAGAAAAGTGTATGGTGTCATTTAAAAAAATAAAGTTGGTTGCCATAGCAACTACTGACTCCAAAAAAAATTCAAAGTAACCGAAATATGCAGATAAACAACTGAATAATTCTTGTCTGAAACATTTCTTTATACAAGGTGTATTTAAAAAGTTATATCCATTATTTCATTTAAATTGGGCACCCCGTAAAGGTACTAAGATTAGTTTGGAGCCAATGGAGCAATTTTCCGTAACAGCTTTCTTGGTTTGAGGCCCCGATGTCCCCATTTTTCTCAATTTTTCATCGTTTTCCCTCTAATGGCTCCATATCTTTTCTAGAAATACTCTAGAACTTTTTGATTTAGGTATAGATCTCTGATTGTCCAGTTATATTCTCCAATCTGCCTTTTGCATATATGTATAAGCCCTGGGAATTGGGCCTGACAACCAATTAAAAGGTTAGAACGCGATTCTATGTGCGATTTTGGAGCTGAAAGATATTCAAGAATATTCAATAAAGTTGAATACCGTATGTCGTTTATAATTAAAAATCACGACATTATACAAAATATGAATTCAACCTAATACTGTTTCCTCAACTATTTTTCTCACATTTTCAACAAAAAATGCGCCTTTCCTACAAATAAATTAAGTTTATCGCTCTTGTCGAGGTCATTACATCGTGAACACAAAGATCAATAATGGGATTTTCGAATTCCCAGGTTACAATTTTTTTCTAATAATTGATCATAGGTTCCTCTTGTTTTTGGATATGGTAAGGAAGAAAAAAGTCATTCGTTTATCTATAAACAAAGCTATGTTAAGAACTGGTCACCTACAAAGTAATGAAATCAATAATGCAAACGAAAACACAAACTATGAGGCCCATGAGAGGTTGTAAGGAAAAGCAAGGTATTCCCTCAACAGGAACAGACATACGTAAGTATATTATGTATCTATTGAAATGTGAGAAGTGTGTTATTCAAAGAATTGCGATAGTGGTGGGTGGTGTTAAACTACTAAATTTAGAAATTTATAAGCCCCATGAGCGAGCGGCATTTGGTGACAAGCGAGGGATATCGGGTAACAATTAAAAGTTATGTAATTAGTGGTGTTACATCGCATCCCTCTGCTCTGGAGAATTATCGGGTTTCCAGTAGGACGTCTCACCCATAACAAACTAGGGATCAGATACCGAAACTAGTTATCTTATTTCAATATTACATTGTCGATATGTAACAGAGTATGAATATGCTACAGTAGGTAGAGAGTTGCATTGGAATTGCTCCAAAACGATATTTTCTTCCACATACAAAATAGACAAATCTTGCTGTTAATAACAATTAGCTATATAAATACTTCTATATAAACAATTTTTTAGTCATGAAACAACACTTTAGGTATTATGTTTTCTCTTTTCAGTTCTCTTGTTAAAATGCATAATATTCTTCTTCGATCACCAGTTAAAGAATACACTGAATTAATTTCCTCTGAACTAAAAGACTGCACCATTCCAACTAATCTTCTTCTAACCATGTATCCACAGTATATCTACACACCATGTTATTTTAAATTTACCCTTCCCGGAAAACCAGTTTGAAAATCAACTATCCAGAAAGACAGAAACCCAACCGTCTGCCTCGTTAAGCCGCCCCATCTACAAAGGTCTGAGGCTGACAAAAGACCCAATAGTGGCGTTGTTAGTGTGGATCCTGGGATACGGGGCCTCCCCCTTATTTATATTGAGCAATAGAGCGGGCACCTCTCTAAATAGCCCTGATAAATCAGCAACTCTTGCCCAAATTCGTTCCTGGAACCTGCTCTGACTGATTGATATAAGAGGGATTTGTCCGCATTTGCATTAAGAGCCCAGGCACATAGAGGGAAGATTTAACTGCACCACGTGCGTGATGCAGTAAAAAAGTATCGGGTGTGGCCAAATCTGTGGAATGCATATTCAAGTTCGTCAATTTGATTTTAAGCGTGCGCAGTTAAAAGGCGATGGGATGATTCTGTGTGTACGTAAGTATGTAAGCAAGTTCTCGTGGTAGCTGATTGCTCTCTTTTTTTAACATTAATGATGTCCGCAATAATGCCATCCCTCCAACAGATAAATGAGGTAATATTCATGGCCACATTGGCTACTAATTTTTCCATCGGGATCGACGATTTATAATTTATTTTCTTGATTATTCAAGCGCACGCTACTTGTCCTATCATCCTTTCTGGACACTGACAAACTAATAGTTCAGTCAAATGGTACACAACGAGGGTGCGAAGTGAAGTTTTTAGTGGTTTATTTCATGTTCTTTGAGGTGCTGAACACAAATATGAAGTTGACCATCGAAAATTTTCTTGGCAAATATGAGAAATCATTCAAGAAACACTAAAAACAATGTTTTTTTTAGCGATTTACAGCTTATAACTCGCAAAGCAAACTATTTACGCAAAAAGTGGCTCTATAGTAAAATAAACAGGAGAAAATTATCTACAATTTAACAGTCCCATCATTTTTTGTACGTCGTATGGTTTCCACGCAAAAGAGTGTTGAAATTATACAAATAGGGAAATAAGTAGTTTTTGGCAAATAGCAAAACAATAAATAAAAAAAGTGCAACTTCCCCTTTAACTCAATTATAAACTTCGTGATGAATTAAATTCTGCATAATATTTTACCCTGCGAAGCTGGAAATGTTTTGACTTCGAGAAGAGTCATCATTTCCACGTAAAAAACATACTCTTGGTCAATATCGATATCGCAAGCCGTTTGCGAGATATTCGTCTCTGAATGTAGAAACACCGAAAAAATCCAAATTTCCAAAATACAACGATTCAAAATGTTTTTTGAAATGTACTTTAACAGGTATATTGAAAATGTCCCCCGTTTACAAGTCACTTCCTTATGCTCTTTATTAAATGACGCCTCACATTCGGGAAGATATTTTCATCATTTTTAATATTATCGGTCGCTTGTTGAATTTTTCCTATAATTAATAATAAATTAATTCGGATTTCTCACCTTCGAAATTATTGAAATTTTTTGAAAATCAAGTTTCATTTTCAACACCTTGTATCTTTTAAACGAGCAATACTTTACTAAGGCATTTTTAGCTCACACGGAATATTTTGACGTCTAGTACCACCTGTTGCCCTCTGGCGGATAAGTTATGGAACACTCTGTATATTCGATATGAATTTTCGGGCTGAAAATTGCGAACTTTCTCACAAAATTTCCGGGAAATATCAAATAAACGAATATTCGTTTTTCCAGAACCGAATATTTCCAAAATATTCTCAATATATTGCAAAGTTCGAATTGAAATATTCGCCACTTACATCACTGCATGGAAGCCGTGTCTAAGAGGGCTCGTATACATAAATACATAAAAATTGTACAGAAATGCATGTCTTTTATTAGCCTATACAATAATATTTACCTATATGAAACAAGGGCGTATCCAGGATTTCGGCTTGGGAGGGGTAATATAAAATATTTTTTTAGCATTAGGGGTTTGGTGCGTTCGTAAAAGCAATTTCAACTGAATATGGTGGTATTTTATTACCTACATAAAAAAATACAAAACGTTATAGGTATAAAAATATTTTTTAAAATAAATAAAATTCTTTAAAAGAATATAAAACTTTTAAGAATCACATCCATATCACAATGGATTATAGGAATAGGAATATAGTTATCTATTATAATATGAAATAAATTTTTCTTTTTGTTTGTTTTTTGGCGTATCGCTCAATAACCCGAGAAACATCTACATTGATTTCTCTGTGGGTAAATAGCAGTGCCAATCCTACTAATCGCTCTTCGCCATAGTGGAGCGTAACCAGGTTTTCAGTCTTTTCAATGAAGAAAAGCTATGTTCTGCTGACGCAACACTAATTGGCAGAGAAATTAATATGTGTAGAATTTTTTTATAGTAGAAAATATGTCTTCATCACAGTCTTTATAACTTGTAAGGATGTCACAAATATTATTGTCGACTCTACATGTTTTTTGCCCTAAATCTAAGTCTCCTTGCAATTTAATTTTTATTACTTCGTCAGACTCTTGACTGAATTTACCTAAATATAGAGTTGAGAAATTGGACATTTGATGGGCTGGGGGGGGGGGGTAATTACCCCCTGTACCTCCCCCCTTGAGTACGCCCTTGATATGAAATAAAAATTATAAATTAATGGTGTTTTTTTGCCGTTTAAAAAAATTACTGAAGTTCCTCCATATTTCAATACTCCTTTCCGTGGAAACCATACGACTTAAAAAAAATGTTAATTGGAGATCATTTTCTTCTCTTTATTTTACTACAGAATCTTTTTTGTGTAAGTAGCTTGCATTGCCAGTTATAAGGTGAAAACCACTAAAGACACTATTTTTAGTGGTTTTATTGATGATTCCTCATATTTTCCTCGACAGTTTTGGTTGGACAACTTCAGATTCGTGTTCAGCACCCCAAAAAACATAAAATAAACCACTAACAACAATTACACCAAAACTTTCCACTTTAAACTACCGTTTAACGGAACTATAGTTGGGCAAGCTGACATGGAAGACGCATAGTGTGTGGGATGAACTGAGTACGGGTTTAACTTAAGGGAAAATGCCGGTTTTCCCTCTGTGTGTGTGGGGCCCTTCACGCGTAATAACTTCAGTTAAAGACTCCTTAACTCAGTGTCTTAAATCTCTTGAGTCACACTTACATAAATACGTAATTACGTTTTTGAGTAATCATTGATAGATGGTGCCCACTTATTCCAAGGCAAATTCACGTCTTAAGTTTGAGAGCCGTTTGCCTCTAGTTCTAAACCATAAGACTCAAATAACCCCGCCCTCCCTTTACATCTAACTTTCTTCATCTCCCCCTAAAGCCCACATACCTTTCGACCCCTTGTATATCTCTACACGCTTCTCCCGCTTAGGACTGTCTTCTCGGCACGCCGACTGACACTAACCCTGCCCCGTTTGTTTGTGTTGATTGATTGATCGCTTCCAATAAAAGTAATATCGAGGCACTCGAGGTGTATCCTTGGTGGGGGCGAAGCTGCAATAACTGCGAAAGGAAGGGCTGCGATCACGCCCCATTGGGAGGGGGCGCGTCGGCTGTATCTGGCTGATCGGCGTTATTTGACAGGGCCGTCAGCTTCGGATGGCTCATAGGCGTGGGGCGGGGAAGTTAATGAGAATTCCGAATTCTGGATCTATTGGAATGCCGTGAGATAAATATTCAATTGGTTGCGATGGGTTTTTACTTCAGGCATTTGGTTTAATTATAATCTTTTTTGAATAAAAATAATCTCTACTAGCAGCTCTAAATGTACAGTGTGTTTCACTTTAACTGGCGACAATTCATTATTTTGTAGCGGGTAGGCCGATGTTCGAAAACTTTTTTTAATATAGTGCCCCGAAAGCTCTAGATCCTTACATTACATAAGATTCCAGTTTTCCATAGACTATTAAGTCCGATAAAAAATATATAAGAACCCCTCCTAACATATACCGAGTGTGTTCACAACTTAAGTGCCAAAAATGAAAAAATCGAGTTTTTGAGAGTGCCCTGTTTAAACGCTACTGAGTGTCTTGCAAATATTATATTGCCAATGGATTAAGAGTCTCCTGGTGTATCAATTGCACAATATCATCCGCATAAAATATACAGAGTGTTCATGGTAAACACGGAAATATCGAAAAATATCGGCCCGGCGTTTTTTTACTACATGTACATGCCCCACGAAGGTTTAAAAATAAGTCGATTTTTTATTCCTCATCGCTAAACATTATGTTTACAAGAATGTTCTCGGTTAAATCGTTTCCTTGTCACCATAATGAATATTCCATATCTAGCATCTTCGTTGCAATTTTCCATAAGGTATACTGTAAGAGATTCGTATATTTATTTGTGATGGCATCTACTGAACAAGAGACTACGAGTTTGTTAGCGAGTAGACGTCAAGCCGCCTAGGACAACGGTCGGTGCCTGCGGTGTTGAGCATTTTTGTGTAATGTTTTTGTATGTACGTCAAGTAAAAAGTGTAGCTCAATATACGATAAACCAAGTTTGTTCATTTTATTTAACCAGCGACCTATCCTATGGATACAGAAAAACAATAATATAAAGTTGAAGCAGCACTTCGGCAACAAAGGTGGAGCCGCATCTGCAACATATATACTATTTCATCGAAATTGTCATGGACTCATGTATATAAACGAACCGTCTACAGTTTGAAATTTTATATTATTTGTCATGTCGACTTAGTTTTAAAACTTCGTGGCGCATAATATACCTATGTAGTGACAAAACCGCCAGGCCATTTTTTTGTATGTATTTCCGTATTTATTATAAGATAATGCGGATAATATTGGGTGAATTGATACACTACGTGATTCTTAATCCATTGGCAATGAAAGATTTGCAAGACACTCAGTCAGTAGCGTTTACACAGGGCACTCTCAAAAATCGATTTTTTAATTTTTTTGTTCTTAAATGGTGAACACTCGGTACAAGTTAAGATAATGGAACTTGGACTATGTGGGTTCTAGATGTGCCTAAATCGATAAAGGTATTTGTTTTTTTTTTCGTAAAAAAAGAGTGTGTCCCACTTAAGGACTTCAGGTACCTCGTGCCTTAAATTCATGGCCCACTGAGACGGTGTTTTAGTGCTGAAATTTCGAAAAGTACTGTTAGGGATTTTTTTAGAGGAAAATCAATGCCGGATTCTTATTCAGCGTTGTTCGAAACCAATTTGCATTACCATAGCTCTACAGGGTGTTTCAAAACTTTTAGTGTCCCACTTAATTAGTGACCACCTCTGTAAAATTTTTATTTTTAGCACGATTTCTTAAACTTTTTTTTGTTGGATAGAGCTTCAATAATAATAATAATAATAATAATAATATATTAATAATAATTCTCACCCTCACAATACTCCAAACTAGGAGTACCCCAGAAGCAGTGTTTGGTAGCGGCTATGCCAGAAGCAAGCTTGTGCGGGGGCATTAAATGCATAATTCAGGTGCCTCGTGCGTTACATTCATGGCCCACTGAGACGAAGTTTTAGTGCTGAAATTTCGAGAAGTACTATTAGGGACTTTTTTTAGAGAAAAATTAATGCTAGATTTTTATTCAACGTTGTTGGAAACCCAAACGTAACAATTTGCATTAGAAAATGGAGGACTAATTGAAATGACTGAAATTTGAGTTTATGTTATGTTGTGTTGTTTATGCATGTATTTGATGATATTAAATTAAATACAAAATTTGTTCGCTAATAAATTTTTGAAAGAATATGAGTTCCTCATGAATATTTTAGTGACCAACCTACCAGAAATTAAAAAAAAAAATTACAAATAAGTACGTTTTTGTTTGGAACCTCTCACTGCATATAAGAATCCGGCCTTACTTTTCCTTTTAATTTTTTTGGAACACCCTGTGGAGCTATGGTAATGCAAATTGCTACGTTTGGGTTTCCAACAACGCTGAACAAGAAACCGGCATTAATTTTCCTCTAAAAAATCCCTAAGAGTACTTCTCGAAATTTCAGCACTAAAACACCGTCTCAGTGGGCTATGAATTTAACGCACGAGGCACCTGAATTATGCATTTAATGCCATTTTTAAAGCTGTACCCAACAAAAAGTTTATGAAAATCGAGCTATAAATAAAAATTTTACAGGGGTGGTCAGTCCTTATGTGGGACACACTGTATATTATATAGTATATATATATATATATATATATATATATATATATATATATATATATATATAGTAGGCGATGGAAAAGGTGAATCTTAAGGTTGGCAATAAAACGTCATCAAAAGTAAGTCAGTTGCCTGTATCAATAGAATTTTATTTACAACTAGCTAGCTAGCTCATTTGAATGTTTCATTTATTTGAAAGGGTATTTTTAAAATATGCAATAGATGCTAAGACACTACTTTAAAAGTCATAGGTACTAAATTAAGTACTTAGATATTTTTGAAATTTCTTGCAGCTATAGCTTTTAAACTGGTGTCATTCGTATCTACGAGTATTTTAATATCAACCTTATTTTTTTTAAAACCCTTGAAAATCACTAGTTCTTCCAGCTAGTTGTAAATACAATTCTATTCATACATGGGCAACCAAACATCTGATGACGTTTTATTTCCAGCCTTAAAATAATGCATACCAAGATGTAGAGCTTTCGGAATACTATTTTAAAGAAGTTTTCTAAAATCGGCCAGCCCGTTATAAAATAATGAATTGTCATCACTTAAAGTGAAACATACTGTATATTATAAGAAATTGTTTTAAGTTTTGTGTTGATGTTCTACAACTAGTGTTTCAAATTAGACAAACTATACCTGTCCATGGGGTGAATTGGATAAAATAGTATAATTGGAATTGTCAGTATTATTCTTCAACAATCTAGATAATGTATTCAATGAATTTGGTAATTTTCCAATACATATTGGAACGCCTATTCATACAACTTGAGTATTCTCGAGGTATGGTGTACCTATAGGGTGTAGTTGGAACTACTTTTTATATAACGAGACTTGCTCTTACGTCACTCTATAGTAGTGTAAAGTATTGAATCGTTTGTAGGTGGTTTGACTCAGCCAGGCAGCTTGTATACGGGTGATGTTTATTTTATCTTGAGGAAAAGTAGATTGTAGGTTTGTAGATTAGAAACTAAACTATTTATGAAACTGTATTTTACAGGTTCGAAAGCTTGCGCAAAATATTCATCGCAAAAAGACAACACACATGGAACTTTAGGCTACGTTGCTCAACAAAGCAAAATTTATTTGAAAGTATAACGTCTTTCTCGTTTGCCAATGTTCTGCCGACTAATCCAATATAATTTACGATATTTGCCTAGGGAATTAAAGCGATAATTTCGGCAAAAAGCCTCTTCTCGCAGATTCAGAATAACGCTTAAAACATGCAATTAACGACAACAAATAACTGAGCAGATTAGGGAACAATATCTTGGGAACGCAGCTGTTGCCGTTCCTGAACCAAGCTTATCTTGTCCGGGAAACAACGTTGTACACCATGGCCCCAAAAATACGTAGGTATAGAAGTACTTTAGATTGTCCATTAACAACCTTGTTACTTGTTGTGTTAATAAAAAAACATCTAAAGCAACATTAGCCAGTCTAAAACCGACTTAAAGTTCAAGTCATGAACAGACATGTGACAATACTGCAGCGGGACTGTTAAACGAGTCATATGCAGTTTGCATAGTGGCTGATAGGGATCGGACGCATTGGCGAACTTTTTGGCGCTTTGGCTTAGTTCCTTTTTTCTAATAGGTAGGTAAATGTTCAATACTTATGTATTTCAATTATGTTTAGCTTGGGCTGGGTTATGTTTGATAATCCAGACAAGTACGTATAAGTAGTATTCCTGGTGTGGGACATTTTCGACAAATAATATGGCAAATTGGATAAAATGGAGAGGACTATATTTGTTGCAGGTAAGTCGAATAGCACCGTCTGGGAAACGAAAAATATAAACATCAGACAACTGTATGTTGAGAAGCAGAGCAATTTCTTCTGGTTGATCATTTTATTCCGAAAATTATCGACCTTTGGAAATCCAAAAGCAAATACAAGTTTTGTCTCGTTATAATATTCGCCAAACGATACCATTTACAGCGGGTTCAAATCAACTGACATGAGTGACCCGTGGACTTGCAAACCTTGCTGTTAATTTTTCAGTTCTTGGGTTTTGTAATTTAGATAGGTTGAGGCAAGCTATATTATACTTCATTGTACTTTTGGAACAGGCTAACACGGTTCTACGAATTTATATGACATTCCGAACCACCACTATTTTGAAAAAATTGAATAATCTAAAGTTTATAATTTGTTTGTTATGAACTTTTGTCAGATTTACCTATCGACATTTTCTTGGGACGCCGTATAAGTTAAGCGGCAGCACACAGCACGTTGCACCCCTAAACTTGGGATAGAGCGTGACTGGACGTGGAAATGTGTGGGAGCTGTTCATGGAACCAGGGAATTTAGAGTTGGGAGCTAAACTAAATGAGAGAATCGCTCCGAAATTACAAAATTAGTTTAAACGCCTTGACGATATTAAATTTAAACGAGAAAGACAGAAGGCGAAATTGTTTTAGCCTGTTGATAATCTTTGCGAAGAAACTTTGCAGAAAAGTGGTTCCCTTAATGTGACATTTCATGATTGCCATATATTACTGCCAAGAGTATTCAGTAGAAATTAAATCCTGGAGAATTTTCGTTAGAAATATTGAAGGTTCACAACTCTGCCTCGATCCAGTAGCGAAATATGAATCCGAAATTGCATTTTGTGTCTGCACCCCGTTGAAATATCTCTCAATTCGATTTAAAGGCAATCTTTTCGAGGAAGACTTGTCGAATCAATATGCCAACAAAATGGATTTTATTTAATCTATTATATTATATCTGAAAAATCTTCTTATCCATTTCGTAGTAAGAATAACACATTGTTGAAAGGAAAAAAAATGGAAAAATGGCGTTGCCAAACGATTCTCCCAAACGACCAAATAATAGGACAGTCCCTAAGGGACGTTCCGAACTCCCAAAATTTAATGGCTTCCAATATGCCGCGCGCCGTCTCTCCAAAAATTTAATTTAAAATCGTCCGATAGCGGGAACCGAAAGCCATAAATCTTTAGCAGGCATTTCAGCCTCCAATACTGCCTAACTATCGGGCTTCCCAACTTCCTTCGCCGTCGTCAGATCGGAGATTATCGAATCCAAGGCAAAACTCAATAAATTTTAGAAAGCGATAGACCGTAATGTCTACCTCGCCTGGTGTGCCAGACAGGTTCCTCGTGGAATCTAAGTACTACATAATTGTGGAGAATTTTAGAAAGAGGTTCTACCATAAGTTTTTGGATTTAGTTATACCAGCGTCCAGAGATATACTAATAACAGAGAACAATGTTCACTGCTAATAAGTCCGGGCACTTGTGTAAACAAACGTTTCCCTCTTGCCCTCTCCCGCTAGTCCCGCTCCCCTCCTCATCGAGCTGTACACAGTGTAGCTGAGAGCGGTGCGTTCGCATACTACCGGCTGCGCGCAAAATATTACCGCAAAATATTACCGACCGACAGTGACTGTGTTGTAGTAACGCTTTTTACTGCAGTGCGGATGGCTGTAAAACCAGTTCAAACGACTATATTACCTTTTTTCATTTCCTAAAGACCCTGAAAGGTAAGATTGAGTTTGAGGTACCTACCTACAAAAATTAAGACATTTTTATGTGAAATTTGAATACTTAGGTATTAATTGATGAATAATAATATAGATACAATATTAAAATATTGAAAATTTGATGGGGGCCAGCAATGGAAGAATGCCTTAGGGTTCATCGAAGAACATAAATTTGCGAATATTCCACCTGAAGAGGCATATAAACCTATAAGAATTTGCAAGGCACATTTTGATGATCAGTCATCTTCGGAAAATGTTTAGTAAAAACAGCTGTCCCCTCGGCTGTCCCATTAAGATTATTGCCAGAAGCTTATGTAGGTACGTATGCGTAATATTTTGTTCTGTATTGTTTATGTCAATTTAAATATCAAAATATTAACTAATAATATAACTAGTAATATTTACTATTTAAAACATAAAAAATTGCATTTTTATTCATGTTCCAACCAAAGTCTACAGATATACCTACTAATTATGTAGATTCTGGTAATAGTTACCTTGTATTTTAATTTAACTGTACCTACCAAAAACTAACGGTACACTTACCTACACAAATAATGTTGTACCAAAATGTACAAATAGGTATACTAATATTTGTAGACTTTGGTAAATAATGGAAAGTCAATATGAACCTGCCCCCGTATAACTAGCTTGACGGCGATTTCGTTTAGTCGTCCTCGTAAATGCGAAGCGTGCGAGGTGACGCTGAATTACGACCGGTCGCAAAAAATTGTCGGCTTTTCCGAGAGATCAAAGGAGTGAGCCGACTTAGTATTTCTAGACTTTAGTTATACTTACACAAAATCGGTAGGTCTCCTCCCACCCCCTCAACTCATAGTTTCTCCAGACTTGGAGGCGAAACGCGGGTTGATGTATACAGGGCTGGTTCCGCGATGGAGACTAATTGGCCGACGGCGGCGATTTGTGTGTTTCGGAGCTCGGCCGTTTCGGATCTGGGTCGGCTAATTTATGGAGACAGTGATGGAGAGCAGAAACGGATTTATTGCGGACTTCTGGATATACGTATATCCAACAGTTTAAAGTTGTTAATAAGCGGGATAGGAGCTTAATTGAAATAGGAAGGAATTTCGGAACATGCACCGGAAACTTTCTTGGTCCGGAGGTTGGTTGGTTTGAAATATTTCGATTCTAAACATATAGAACAAAATTTAAATACGGCTAACACCCAGAGAAACTTCTTTCTTATGACTTATGATACACAAAGACGCAAGACAAAAGGGGTTGACGGGGTTGTTTAAAACGTACACCCCATTGCAAAAGCTGAGACAAAACACGTCCATTTTTACTGATTCATTTCTGCAAATTCACTGATGGTTTTAAGTTGCTATTGTAATACTTTGATTTATTTAGTCACTCTCTCTGACACTTATTTAGAACTTGCACGTTTTCTGACGGGTAATCTATATTTAGTCCATGTAGTATAATTACAATTATTAATTGTATGATGATGATCTCGTTTCTTTGCAAACCTGTTTTTCTACGTTTGCCATGTCTAATGTCTAGTCTATATTTGGAATTTCAGAAAAATACCAGTTATTGATGACTTATTCAATTCGGGCAAGGAAGACTAATAATACTCGTGGCATTATTGCAAACGTTGAGCTAGAAGGCAAGGTTGGATTGTTAGTGCTAGTCAATTTTTTTTTATTCAATTTTTTTTATTCAATGTAATAGTGCTCAGGCCGATGGGCTTTTTCCATTGTGTTTCATAACAGGCTGAATTTTTGTGAATAGCTTCGTTTTGACGAGTTCTACAACTTTTCTCTCTTCGAAAATTCTCTTCGAATAGTCGCTAAGTCAGCGCGCAGGCGTGAAGAGTGTCGTTCGGGTGATTTTAAAATTTTGTATAGAAACAATTACCCAAAAATGTGGAAATAACTAGATAAAAAAAACTTTATCATAACAAGCTGTTTTTTTTTGTCTGGGGCTTACTAAATGTTTGTATAGTTTAATGCCAACATTGTCTTTCATATTAAATAGTTCGTTTTCCCAGTCCTACACTGGGAAAATGGAAAATCCGTGGGATTTTTTTTGTATCATAACTGTTGTAGGACAAGCATAACACAAGGTAGATTAGTGTATTTATTGCCCTCATAAATAGTGTCCTGAGTCTGTATCGCAAGTCCCACAATAAATGTTGATTTTTTTTTAATATTTGCGATTGGGGTAAATAACGAGGCTTTAAAAATGTTTAATAACGAGCTAATTTCTTTACTAAGGCTTACTAAATGCTTGTATAGTTTAATAATTGCAACATTTTCCCGCAAATTAAATAGTCGGAAAGAGGTAATTGTTCCAAATCATTTTAGCTCTTTAATTATTTATAGGTAATTCAAATTTGAAAGTTGATGTAAATTATGATGGGAAATATTTTGCCCACTTTAGAATCTAATATGGCACTGACATGTCACATAAAATCTGATGGCAGTTGGACACAGTGATATATAACCTTGTACAAACCCTCTTGTGCGGTCTCCTTGGAGTCGACAAAAACAAACTTCCCCTCAAGGCTTCACTTTTCCATGCGATAGACAGTAACATGCTGGCTCCCCTTATTTTAAAGAGTCCCTGGTTTGTATAAAGCGTACAGGGACTCTTTAAAGTAAGGGGACCCAGCATTATACTTTCTTTTGGTATCAGTGATGCCAAGTATGCCATTTTATTGGAGAATCTATGAATATAACAGGTACTTTGATTGTCAGTAAAAATTAATAATGGTTTCCATGATTTCTAAAAATTAGACTTGACAATTTTGTGTCTACAATTGCAGAATATGGCAACTGTCAAATGAAACAAATTTATTATGACCGCATTACTTTTAATGGACACACCCGAGTGTCTGGAAGTTAGAAAACTTAAAAATTGTGAATTATGATGGGAAATATTTTGCCTCCTTTAGAATCTATGGCACTGGCATGTCACATAAAACCTGATGGCAGTTGGACACTGACATATTTATATCATAACCTTGTACCAGCCCCCTTGTGGTCTCCTTGGAGGCTACAGAAAACAAACTTCCCCTCAAGGCTTCCCTTTTCCTATGTGATAGACTGTGAAATGCTGGGTCCCCTTATTTTAAAGAGTCCCTGAAAGCGTACGTCAAATTCCATTAATATGCCAGTGTGTTGTGACGTTGGTTATACAGCCAGGGAGGGCTCGCAATCGAGCCCACGTCAAGAACTTGACAAACCGTGGCTAATTTACCCCGTACTTTGTTAATATCGCCAGAAAGTGAACCGTGGCACTTTTTGTCGTATTTACGACATCGCCGGGTGGACCCACTTTCCGTGCGTCCAGTTTTTCTGGTCGCTTAAAATTCACATTAAGGACGGGCATTACTGTACGTCATTTTTTTGCCCCGGTAGATTTAAAAGAGCCGTCCCGCTGCTGCCCATATCAAGATATTATGACGATTGAATCGTAAGTGAGCGGGATCTATGCATTATGTATGAAAGTTTCTTGCGGATTTCAACCGAAAATGTAAAAATCGCACGCATGGGAACTTTAATGTTTTTATAAGGCGAGGCCGGCCGGCGGACGTCTAGGAATACTAATACTGGACGTTTATTATTTCTTACTTACCATTGAAATGAACGAAGAAACAATAAAAGGAGTCCTTAAGTGCTTCTTCAAAGACGCACCAGCCTCTATTGTTGCCGTCTACCCGGTGTCTCAAATACATTCGATTATGATAAGATTGTTAATATCTCTGAGCGCAATCAATATGATTGACTGATTTGTCTAGGGCTATATTACAAAAGCTTGCACGAGACTTTTTAGGCTTCAAAATTTTCCTATCTCAGGAAAAAAGACAGACATTGTTCAGTTTCAAGGCTGCTGACTTAACTCATTTGCACTCTTACGAATTTTGCTCCATATTTTGCATATTTCAAAAAATTATTGTAAATGGAAGGTTGAACGATCGCAAACACATATTTTCGAAGTTGTTGGCGTGCACCAATTTATAATTTCTCATCTCCATCTACGTCCTTTCGTGCCTTATAGATTCATGAATATGAATTCGCGAATCTTGGCGGTAAACCCGCCCCACGGCCAGACTGGATACAGATACCCAGCGATCCTTATGGGCGAAATTAAATTTCGGTAAACTACCAAATAAGCGTGCTCCCAAATTACTGCCGTAAAAATTTCTTAGAACACGCAACGCATAATAACAACCTGGCGGGCAAGTAATGGCATGCTCTCAGCCGTGTTTCTAACATTATGACCGACTGCAGGTGTTAGTTTTCGAAATTTAATGGGGGGCTATGAAATTTGAAAATGGTCAGGTTGAGGACCTGGCATAAACGTGCCTTTCATGCGCAGACGGTATACCGTAAAGCACAAAAATCCCTGTCTAGTCAATTTAAAAATCACGAACCTTTTCTTTTTAGGTTTATATTTGTCTAAAACCCCCCTTGAACAACTATTCGCCTCAAATGGTATCTATAAAGAAAAGCGGCACGCTTTTAGTGGTCAGATATGGCAACTATTGATTTTGCGAAAAAGGGTCGTTTACTCATTCAGAGTCTATGTTGACACTATGCAAGCCAGCCGAAACCGCCATCATATTATTAATGATGTATCTATATTTCAGCATTGTCAGCATTTTGAGCATTTTGGGAATATTCTTGTACATTTAAGGAAAATGTTCGAGAATTTTCAGAAAAATCAGAAATTTCAGAAAATACATTATACAATTAGGTATATGTATTGTATCACCTATAACGTCTGAAAAGAGCTGATTATTCGTGCTCGATCGTTCTTGTCGAAAATGCAAAAAAATATAAATGCTCGTGCATTTTGCATCTCTAGTCACAGGCATAATAATATTTAAACTAAATACAATGTGACCTCATTGTTTCCGACTCACCCTGTAAAAAGTTTATTAATTGCGCTATACTATATCCAAGTTACAGAGGCAGTGGATCAAAACATTGGCCACCACGTGGTCGCGATGTGACCTATTCTTTTATTGGTCTGGCTGTCGTAAAATCTCAAGTGTTTAGGCGGCGAGTGAAATGCAGGGCCGGCTCTTCCCTCAGTCGACTTTCCTGCATAGGTAGGATCGCGCGCAGACTTGTTGCAGAATGTCATATATTAGCCCGACCCTGGTAATCGATAGCAATGCGGTCATATGATTTTGTTTATATTTACTGCCTCTGTAACTTGAATAGACTATAGTTGACCCCGGATTTTTTTGATTGTCGAGCTTGATAAACCGCAGTTTTTGAGCAAAAATGACCTCGTTCAAGGTCTACTAAGCCAGTTTCTAGGGACAAAATTTTAACAAATCATATTAGCGGTTTTTCACAATAAATCGAGTTTCTACAAAAAGTTAAAATGCACAATATACTTTTTAGTTTTCCCAAATTTATTTAAAAGTCTACTAATCGACAAAAAATATATTGAAATATTTAATTGTTAAACCTGACAAATTTTTAAATGCAAAGGTACAGTATTTGCAAAAAATTAACGTTTAGTGTGGAATAACAAACGACTAAATAGTTGGTCCCTTTTTCTTTACGGTACCTAATTTGTACGTAATTGGATTTTAATTTTTTTTTAGAATGAGGTCACGAACGCAGTAGATGATATAGTAGTAGGGCCATAGTCCTTTCATTGAGTGGCCACCTGGATCCCATCATTTGACACTGCTAGACTTTTTTTCTGGGGTTTACATAAAGTGGCTAATGTGATTTATTAAAATTTTGCTCCTAGAAATTGGCATAGAAGGCCTTGGATTTTATAATAACGCGGTCATTTTTGCTCTAAAAATTCAGTTTTTGAAGCCCTTTAATTAAAAAAAAAAAAGAATTTGACTTGAAAACAAATGGGTCACACTGTAAGTAGGTATATTTGTAGATAGGCTACAGCACCGAAAACATTAAAAAACGCACAATTTAGTTTTAATTTAAAATTGTTACATACAAGAAATTAATAGCTACATTTGTTAATTTATATAGCGATATGGGAAGTGTGCATTCATTTAATCCCATTTATTTTGAAATGAAATGTTGTAAACAATGGAATACGTGGCATCACTCATAAAGATGTTGGCTCTGTTTACTTTTTCCCTCTATCCTTATTTATTTCTCTGGGGTATCAATACCTCAACGTTTTGTATTAGTAAACATATATGTTGGCGATGTAAGTTTCCTGTATATTATTTTTGGTCTTGGATGTAAACTGATTTATGGCGAATCTTTGTTTTTAATGCTGACGAAAAATTATTGTAAAAGCATTGGAAATCCTAAACAAACACAAAATTCGCCTGTGACGTATTAAGCAGCTATAACTTACTCCTAAAGCAGAAGTTTGGACATGGAGAACGTTTTAACCGTTTTGATATATGGGTCTCGCTTGCCATATATCACTCCTTTTAACGATATTATACTCTAATAAATTTCACTAAATTGAAAATTTATAAATAGTTGACTGTCGGGAAAATTGGGGAAATTAATCGTCTGTCATGTACAATTTAGTCGATTTTAGGTTTCGGAGTCAACTACGGAATCATAAATCAATGCTACCAATTACTGTTACGTCAACGTTTCACAGAAATGTGGAATAATTAGGCCACCTGGTGAAATAACTCGTATATGCCATGTTTTATGAACGGATTTGTTCATTACTGTTGCCTTAAATAGTCTAAATCACAGTTTGAGTACAGCGTATATTTTCTGTTTTCTAAATATTGCAAAATGTAAGCAATAGAATTATAAAGGTTTTCTTAATCGGCAAAAAGCTCACTAAATGCTCAGGAATCGGCGCTAAAGTAGTTCATTATTGTACGATTTTTTCTTTAAGTTGAAGAGATTTAACGACTAAACGTCAGACAGTCCAGGATCGTTTAATTTTTAAACCTCATTCAGAGGATGTGTTTGATTAACCAACATTAAAAAAATAAGGTATTGCGTAAAAGATCGGTATATAAAAACTTGCAAGAAAATAGAAACCAACAAAAATTCGTAATGTGGAACTTCGTAGAAGTTTTATAAAAATCTAAACGAAAGCTTATGCTTTTTTGAATAAAATGAATAAAATGTTCCCTTTGACAATGAAGTTTCCTTTTATAACTCAGATGGTTTTTTAACTAAATTCCCCATTCGTTATAAAAAGTTAAACTATTTTTAATGTTCTTTTTTCTTGCCTAAACCATAACATATTAGTTTCTTACCTAAAATCTAAGACAAAATAAAACACAACCATTCCTACTTTCAAATGACAAAAAGCAAAATAACGTTTTATTGTACCTGGCCTAGTTTGCAATTAAATTACATAAGAAAAATTCGCTGTGACGTCATCACAAGGATAGTTTAATGGTTTTACTTCTCAAGTAAATAGGTTCAGTAAATAATCTCAATCTCGATAATTTGTTGCGTCCATTGTCCTGATTCTTCCTTATCCACCCCTACAACGATTTCCTTTTTAGTTTTTTAAGCCACCCTCATAGAGATTTCGAACGAAATAAATTGTCCCATCGGAAATTAATGAACTATTCCATGATAAAATCAGACAATCAGCTGAATATAGATAGACCGCCGCCCTTTTCGGCGGGCATTCCGGTGATTGGGACACCGTCCCCTTTTCCTAAGGGCCGCTGACGTCATTATTTATTACCCCATTCCCGATAAAAGCGCTACTCACCGCGTATATATAGGAGCAGATATAAATGCGTCTTGAAATTCCGGCTGTTGCGAAATGTACACTTTCTTGCAAGCAACTTTGTTGGAACACGTATTTGATACAGTTCTAGGAACGTATCAAAGTTTTGGCCAATACTTTGCACTGCAAAGTTCGGAGAATTGCTCTGGAGCGTTTCGATGTTGAACTGGACAGCCCCAAACTGCCATAAACCGCACAGAAAATGTTTATCGATTACTGCACGGGCGAAATTAGAGTAGGTAATATCCGAGTGGTCGCATTTCTCAATTAATTGTACACCGAGAAAATAGGTCCAAATGAACAGCAGCGGACCTACTTAGCACTACTTTAATTAGGATGATTAAATTTTTGGTGTTAAACAATGGCCTTCGCACTTATCATTAATAAAACCACCTACTTGGACAAAGGTTCATAGTACAAATAGTGAAGAAAATAACCGAAAGTCACAAGGGTGATTGATATATTTTCTTTTGGAATCTGGAGTGGGATCACCAACGACCCACTTGTGATTATCTTTTTGGGAATATCGTATAGTATGACCGTTCTGAAGGATAATTGACCACTACTAGAGGACATCGTGGTTTGGAAGATTAAACAACAGCTAAGTCCTACTATATTTTACCTTTACTTTATTTCTACTGTGTTCTAACCTTTTGCTTATATGTATAATAATAACAATAATTCTCACCCTCACAATACTTCATATAGGAGTATCCCAGAAGCAAATGAATACTTGTGCGGGGGAGGGGGGCAATTACTATTATTTTGTCTTCTTTTCAATTTGCAGCTAGCATCGACTTAGTATGTCTAAAATGTATAGTAATATGTAGCTAAAACTGTATTGTTTAAACCACATGAGTCATAAAAAGAACTTCAGTGCCCAGGTACATATTATATTTTGTTTGAAAAGGGAAAAAATATGTATTATTAGGCAAAAAAAATAATCATAAGGGATCACCCGTCCATGAACCGACTGCGTGCGGCGTTGCTTGACTTTGAAGATTGCTCTACCTAGGTCAAGTATGATGAGGGACGGCGCTTCCCAACAGAAACTCCAAACTGCTGCCTGTTGTGCGGCCTCCATGAAAAATAGATCGATATTCAAACCTACTAAAATATTTATACTGAAATATTACGCTGCTAGAGGTAACAATTTCGCAATGTGTACGAAAAGTGAAATGAGCCTTTATTGCCGGGGCCGGGTTTTGAATATTTGGTCACTTTTGACGGGAGATGGCCCCGCGTCTGACGATTGATTTTACATTTACATCTCGTCTATACTTATTGAAAAAATCTTACAATAATGGGCTACTTCAGTGCCGATTTCTGAGCTTTTAATGACGATTTTGAGACACTTCACTGCCGACTTCAAGAAAAGGTACTTTATTTGGTGGTGATTTTTACAATTTTGCTCATATAAGAACCGACTCGTCTTCTGTATATACGTTAGTTTTGAAACAAACAGGATTCAGTCCCAAATCCAAAATTCAAAAATAAAAAAATGTCCACTAGCTACGCATGTCTTGTTACATCTATCCGGGAATTTTTTCCATATAGGGCCCACAGTAGCCATACAGTGTGGATAGAAATTGTGGAATATTGCTTATATTTCTTAAAATATTGCTCATATGAAAAACTTGTTTAATAAAAGTGTTAGGGGAAATTATTTCCCATTTAGTGATATCAAGCAATCTTTCGAAGCACAAAAAATGTGGTTGTTATGGTAACCGACTTGATTTTTTTCAAATGGCACCATATACGTTTTTTGGTGAAAATTGATACATTGGAACTTTCTGAATACGATACAATACAATTTTAATGGGGTCGCATAAGAAAAAAATACAAAAAAAAATAAGTTTTCTATTATGATATTGACAATGTTTATCAAAATAATTAATTAACATCAAGTTAGCCATGCCAATATCAGAACAATGGGAAACTGTCACTAGCTGTCAGTTGCTTGTAATTGTGTGCATTGCTACAGTACCTAAACGTACTTTTTTACTCAATTTTCTGTGTACTTAGGTACTTAGTAAGTTATAATGTCGCTTGAATTAAGTGAAACGGAAAGAATACAGGTTAACATACTAAGTACTTAAGTACACAGAAAATTGAGTAAAAAAGTACGTTTACTGTAACAATGTACACAGTTACACAGCTAGTGACAGTTTCGCATTGTTCTGATTTTGGCATGGCTAACTTGATGTTAATAATTATTTTAATAAACATTGTCAATGGCATAATAGAAAACTTAATTTTTTTTGTATCATTAAAATTGTATTGTATCGTATTCAGAAAGTTACAATGTATCAATTTTCACCAAAAAAAGTATATGGTGCCTTTTAAAAAAATTAAATCGGTTACCCTGGCAATCACATTTTTTGTGCTACGAAAGATTGCTTGATCACTAAACGGGAAATAATTCCTCTAACACTTTTATTAAAACATGTTTTTGATATGAGGAACCACTCTTAGGCTTGTGATAGTTTTACCTCTCCGTGTAGACTATTCTATAACAGATCACTGGTAAAATAAATTGATAATTTTAGACTAAATAATGTGGGTTCAAGCAGACCAATAAAATAAAATAAGAAATAAAATAACCAAAATGGTTGATTTTTGGCAATTTTTGAGCAGTAATTACAGTTGCCACAGATGAACAAACAATCACCTGCTTATTTTATTTATCATACAGGTACAGTTGCAATTTTTCGTATTACAGTTTTTGTCGACACAAAAACGCTTAAACTTTGGCGTACAATGTATGGTATGGATTCTTGAGAGGAAAATATATTGGAAGCTAGTTTACGTTTACTGAAGTCCATCCATAAGATTCAGGATCTTCAAGTTGTTACTTCGCAACATTACTTGAATACCATATTTTTAACTGCTACGGGCACCTGCAACTGCCAATAATTAAACAATCCAATATATAATTTCAAACTAGCAATACCTCAAAAAATGTTGATAAAAAGCACAATTCTGGCCACCAAATCTAATAAACCTTCTTACGAACTTCCCCCTGTGCTTTTTATCAACATTTTTTTTAGGTATTACAAAGTTTGAAATTATATATTGGATTGTTTCATTATTGGCAGTTGCAGGTGCACGCAGCAGTTAAAAAGATGGTATTCAAGTAACGTTGCGAAGTTGCAACTTGAAGATCCTGGATCTTATGGATATAGACTTCATTAAACGACAATTGAATTCGCACATTTTTATCTCAAGAATCCATACCAAACATTGTAAGCCAAAGCTTAAGCCTTTTTGTTCCGAAAAAGTGCAACTGTATCAAGGAAAGACTGAGATGCAGTGATCAATGTAAATGTGGCAGGTGCAATAATAGTGATAGTAATGTAGAAAATACCGAAGACGAGTCTGTTGATAACGTGAAAGATATTTTTTTAATATTTATTTTATACCTATATCATTTAGGTGCAATGATATTGATATACCACCTAAGTTCAATCGTTCAAAAAGTTGCAACAAATTGAATTCAACAAAGTCCGTTTTTTCTTGCCCACTCTACAGGATCTCTCAGGTTTTAATCAGGAAAAGTTAATAGGTGATGGAACTAATAAAAATAAAAATAAAGTTCATATAAAGTTGTATGTTTAAAGCTTCGTTTCCGAGATAAAGTTTGTTAAATTTTATTATTTGTTTTAAACTTTGTGATGGAGGAATTATTTTGATTGTTGTAATAGGGTATTTAACCGTTTTTTAAATTTTATTTTGTTGAAAGCCTGTATTGATGCAGACTACACTAGTAAAATTCTAAACTAAAAATTTTACCTCCTTTGGGAGAAAATTGAGTTCAAAATTTTTTTAACGGTTTTCTTAATTTTGACGTCATAATAATTTTGAGCTATGTGAATAGGACCGCGAAGCCTTGAAGCTTTATTCGTTTATTGTACGTTGCCAACTCGTGTGATTTTTCCTTGCTGGTCGAATATTTTGTTATTAGAATAGCTGTGTTCTAGTATGGAAACTCAAATTGTCAACATAAAGTTGATTATACAGTTCAAATTCTCTGACTGTTTTTAACTCTGGTTATTGGTTCGGACTAGTTTGAGATTGCTTCCTAGAACAAACCTATTAATTGCAATAAATAATAACAGCAATTAACTTTATAAAAAAAACACTATATTCCGTAAAGATATAATATACTTTCTCAATGTTTGTTGAAGAATAGTCGGTCTTTGGAGTACAGGATTTACTTCTGAATACAAGTCCGAAAGGGGATCTGGCAACGGTGCAGCAAACTAGTAACGATAACGGTGCCGTCCTAACCTAAACTTGATGTTTTGTGGGTATCGAAACATAACCTAGCTTTCTAGCTTTGCGGTTTTCGCGTTTCGCGAGATTGTTTCGCTTTGGCATCTCGCTTTAAAAATTGTGAGAGCATAAATAGGTATGTCAATTTCCAGAAGATTGTCTGAACTTGCTTTAACAAAACCCACATTCACTACAGGAGGAGCCATTACTTTACTCTTTGTCAACTTCTTCGCACTTAAACAGAAAGCAAATTAAACACTCTATCTACTCTCATACCTATATAAATGCATCAGGTAGGTAGGTATTTCTTGGAATTTAAATGATTACCTATTTATATTCTTTAGGTACCTACCTACAATCAAATTGAGAAAGAGTGCTTACTAAATTATACTTTGCTCTCAAACACTTTTATCTGGGGATTGAACTACCTACTACCAATATCAATTTTATGGTACCTATTCATTTTTCTTTGTAATTGAAACTATAGGGTTTAGGATTGTACCATGTACATAAGTTAAGATTTGCATTTGTAATTAATTAGATTTTATTACCCTATCTCTCTCAATTTCAAACACAAGCACAATTTTTAATTATATTATAAGAAACAATGATAAAAATTTACATTGCCTACTTGTTTACCTTATCTTAATCCTTGATTTGTGAACACTTAGGTCAGGTATAAAAATGAATTAATACCTCATTTAGTCCTTTACTATTATGGCGACGCGATAAACAATGGTTTTAATAAAATATAAAATTCAAAACCGTTTGGAACCCCTCAATAACTTTGATAAAATTACAAATTTTGAAATGTAAACAAAACTCCAGCTGATATTATTTGACTAGTGACATATCAAATCACAAAATAATAAGATTAGGTCTCCAGTCCAAGTCCGTACCACATGATAAAAAAACGAATGAAAATGTTCGGCTCGTTATTATGACGTCAACACGCGGTCGGGTCCCGAACGCAAATTCAAATAAATTCAAATTTTATTTTGAAAATTCTAACTTCGTGGATACTTATTCGGGAAATAAAAAATGGTTAAAGCTGTCTTAGGACTTGATGAATCAAGTTATGTGCAATTTATTGGAAAATTTGATTAGAGGAAACTACCCTATTGCCGAGATTATCAAAATTTTAAAATAATATTCATTCAATCAAAGAATTTTTGTCACGTTTCATAACTTTCTTTTAGCGTAACAAATGGAAAGATTCCTATATACTATAAATCTAAACATTTTTAGTTCACACATTTCCGCTTCATACATACCAACTGCACAAGCCACTCAGGCGCTGTAAAACTCGCTCTTCTCGCGTCCGCAAGATACTACGGAGTCGCCGGATCTTGGCAGGCAGTGGATTCCCGCGAAGAAACAGCGGGCCGATTAAAGGCAAACAATTGATGGATAGGCCTTCTGCGATTCCAGCTGGGATATAAACGGTCGCCGGGCGTACGAGGGGCCCCGGACACGCAACGATGCATCATCGGGGGGATGCTGGAGCGTTAAAAAAGAAGCGGGAGAGGCTCGTCCGTCAAAACGGCCTTTTTCCGTTTCGGGTTATTGGATTTTTATAAAGGAAATAAACGGGGATGGGATTCTTTATTTCGGGGGGCATTCGGTAGGTGTTCTTCCCTATAGAACGTCGCATGGAACTGGCATAAAGTTTGGAGATAGAAATCCTATTTTGTAACATAGGTACTGGGTATTATTTATACCCATTTACACCAGAGTTCCCATGTAAAATAAGGTAACTTGCCTAAATATGGCACCCTTAAGAAAAATGTACTTAAATGTTAAAAAAATACTGGAAAAATGTCAAAACTATGGATTCGGATAGTTGTTTTAAAAATTATTAAAAAAAAGTGATCCGAATATATTTTACACACATTTTTAAAAAACGTGACCAGTGCCCATATTGGACAAACGTGACAAAGGCCCATCTGGATTGGTTTGAAACTATGATGGCGTTGCAGTAGGTACTCGTATACTTATGTCCAGAGAGCATTTTATCGACTTTCAAGAATGTTTTTATTTAACACATTGTTAGTAATCTACGCTTAGTTCAAAAAGTATCTTGGTCGAAAGTTGAAAAAGATAGGTTTTAATTTCTAACTTAGCTTTTTAACCGATGGGAATTAAGTGTCCATATTTGGTATAAATTTATTTAGAAGAATGTTGAGTGTTTATCGAACTAAACCTCGAATTTTCATTAGTTTGCGAGATAGAAAATATTAAAATTATTTCAATTTCAAATCGAAACATATATTAAAAACAAAAACGAAAAAATGGATTTGGTTAAAAGGATGACTTTAAAACTCAAACAAATGTTTCTCAACATTCTACCAAAATTCTTATAAACTACGAATGAAAAAGAAAAATGTTATAACAACTTGTTATTTCAGTGATTTTTCACAATACATTAAATAAAAAAACACTCCTTTTGAAAGTTTCTTAAATATTGCCCAGACGTAGGTATTATGACAGCTACACTTTTTAAATTATAGAGTGGTCCGAATATGGGCACTGCCCATATTTCGCAACACAACTTGTCGATATTTGGAACACCAAACCTACAAACATGAAAATGGATTTTCGAACGAACGGAAAAAGTTTTCGATAAGAAAAATATATCGGCACAATTCACGGACTTGGACTTGGACTGCATGCAAATAACTAATTATGTGAAATAAATTGTACCAAAAATGCCTTAAAAATAACTTACCGAATTTTATAACGGCCGCACATCTCTATCGCGCATATGACAAGTTCGAATGTAGCAGCGCCCTCTTGCAGCCGATAGTGAAAATTATTTTGTCTCTGGGCGAGTATTTTTACTTAGAAAACATAAATCAAACAGCTTTTACAGGAAGGCGCCCATATTTGGAGGGGTGCCCATATTTGGCGAAGGTACCTTATAAATCACTCTATACTCTATTCAAACTAAACGCAAGTGAAACACAAGTTGTTGCATGGCTAGAGCGTGATACGCACGTTATCGACTTGCTATTGGCTAGCCGGCAATAAAATCTGTCCCGGCGGGCGAGTGCAGCGAGTCGGTGTTTCTTACAGAGGTGTATTGAGTTGCAAGTGGACCTTTATTTTTTTCCGATATAATTCTTTCGCTGTTTATTAATTGTTGGAGCTACAATATGTGTTAATAGTAGAAATTTGCAGGTGTAAATGTGTAAATGTTTACGCGCCACTTGCATTTAGTTTGCATAGAGTGTAGTAGGTATTTATTACCTATTCCCGTTGCTTGATGCCTGATGAATTACATCTGAATTCTTGATTATTTCGGTAGGTACAAAGGTCCAGGTATGCTTTGATTTTGCTATACCTACGTGAATTTATGTAGAGGTGGACAGATAGATACTTGCTAGATGAGCGTAAAGGTTCATTTTTGAGATCATAGTGTGTCTAAGCGTTGACTGAAATATTTAAATCATAACCTAAAATATTGTAATAGCACGCTCTCTGTTCTTGTGGAATTATAGGCGGACAATCTGTACATAGTTAAACCATAGAAAAACTTGCTAAGACAAGAAAACCAATTAGGTACATGTTAAATTTAAGACACCTGAAAATGAGAAGAGCAATCATTAGTAAGCGTCAGTTTGCCACTGATCACCAGGTGATGTTTATTACTAACTCTGATACAGTTGTGAAAACTAGCTCAAGATTCATCAAAAAAATCATCGCATTCCGGTCACGATTCAACAAAAACTGTACCTAGTTAGTTTTCTGTATCGTTGTTTCAATTTAAAACATTTTAGAACCCTATAACTATTGTCTAGAGCAATATTTCCTTATTTCTCTAAATAAATAAAGTAATAACCAACTTGTAGTTGACAAATTCAGGTCAAATAAAGTAATGCACTTCAGAATTAGGGTATTTTTGTAGCGCCATACCAACATTGAATATCATTGATATTTTCTCAGCTACGAAAGCTTTTTAAAATTAAATTAGCTGATAGAGCCTTGCTAATAATATTTATTTATGTAACAAGGCACTGAAGTTCAACTTTTTATGACTCATGTGGAATTCAGTTGCCGAGGCTTCTGACCGAGGCAAATATACCACATGAAAAATGGATTGATATTCAAACCTACTAAAATATTTATACTGAAAGATTGCGTTGCTATAGGTAACAATTTCGCAATGTGTACGAAAAGTTAAATGGGCCTTTATTGGCCGGGTTTTGAATATTTGGTCACTTTTGACGGGCGATGGCTCCGCGTCTGACGTTTGATGTTTACATCTCGCCAAGGCCTACTTATTGAAAAAATCGTACAATAATGGGCTACTTCAGTACTGATTTCGGAGCTTTTAATGACGATTTTGAGACACTTCACGGCCGATTTCAAGAAAAATATATACAGCTATCCCCAAGGTTCGACCAAGAAGAACTGCAATTCGCCGCCCCAACAAGATAACGATCAATGGAGTCTCTCGATATAAGAAAACTTTGGGGGCGAAACTTTGTACGTCTAGCACGTGAGGGGGGTTCTAACAGGATTAATTAGAGCGGGGTGAAAGGCGGGCTTGTTTAGATATTATTGGAGCGCCGCTCCTTGATGAATGTCTTCTATACGGTAGGAAATAGATCTTAGAGGTGAGATAAAAAACGTGCACAGACTTGATTGGGTGGTAAGAGACGGGTTACGACCTCGGCAGTTATAAGGGCTTTCTATACTGGGTGGCTTATATAAGTGACTCACGCAAAACATCTGGGCTATTTTTTGACAGAAAAAATCGATGGCGGGTGTGATCGAGATGAAAGTTGCTGTTCATGGCCACCTACGAAAAACTATAGACAAAATTCGGAAAAATTTGAAGTTTTTAAACTGCTATAGGTAACTTTTCTTATTTTTGGACAAACGCCAAAAAGTATAACCCAAAAATTGTCTGCAAGGACCTACAAAATGTATGTATGGCATTAGTTTTGTTCTATAGATTACTTCAAAATTTGGACTCACTTGGGCTCAAAAATTAAATCATTTGTAAAAATGTTTAATTATGTTTACCTTGTGAAGCAAAATGTGAAAAATGTTGGTAATATTATTGGTGGTTGACATAAGATCTAGTTACCGATGGAAATAAATAGGTATTCGCAATCTCCAATGGAATTTTTCATATTATGGTGTTATACTTAAACAGGAAAATTTAATCAACAGTTCCGCAAAATGTGTAATAGTAAATGAGATTACTTGAAGTATGCAGCAGCTGAAATGCTGAAGCGGCGGAAAATATGAAAATGTTGAAGAATGTGGTGTTGTTAATTACCTGTTAAGTGTTACGTTAAATTGAAAAGTATTCTGTAAATTTATTTTCATAGCTGAAAGCAACGTCCATGAGTTTCGCTTTTTTTAAATACCTGAAATAACAATTAGTTATTAGCTATTCGACATTTCACTTTATATTAAAATTTTGAAAGCCCATTATGTGTAGTTTAATTTAACGTCATAATTGATTATTTGTTTCTATGGGTAACTTGATCTTATACGATTTATAAATATTACCCATATTTTTCTAAAATTTTTATAGTAATACAAAACAAACTGCGGCAAGTGTAGCACTTACAATTAAATGGGATATTTCGCTTTATAAAAAAAATGAAATATAAAAATTTTTTCAAGCTAATTTAATTCTTGATCTCAAGAGAGCCCAAATTTTTTGTGTACCTCTAGAAATAAAAAAGTTACAGCGGACTAACACCTTTAAGTTTTTTAGATTTTTGGTCTTAGTTTTCGTAAGTGGCCATATGGCAAAACAAGATCCCCTGGAAGATCTATCAATCGAACCCGCCACGGATTTTTTCTGTCAAAAAATAGTCCAGATATCTTGAGTGAGCCAGTTATACATTTCATTAAGCCACCCTGTATATCAAGAAAATTAATTGTGATAGTTTAGTTATAATAACATAAAATAAGTTAGCTACTCATATATTACAGCGCCCCGATGATGAATTAAGTCAGAAATTCGTGCCTTCAACTTTTATCTACTTCTCTTGGAAATCCTACTTGCCCTATTGCCCCACTGATTTAACAGTAAGTATTTAATTTAAAGCTCTATCTTGAAATGTCGAAACTTGACTTCATTTCTGCTGATGTTAAAAGTTCTCCACGTTATAAACCTATGTGTAACACATCACCACTTGCGAAAATAGCTGGTATTTGAAAATATAGCTCATCCAACGTGCTCTTGATCTGGCTCTGTAGAAACATAAAGTGAACCCTGCCAAAGCCGAAGCGTCTTCTATAATCATCGAAGCATAAAAACGATATCAAAGTGTGTATCTATAAGAGTCCAACTAGATCAAAATCACCTCGTCTCTCACATTTAAACGTACCGAAGAAAAAAGCTATGTATCTTTTGAAAACTCTATATCCCTAAGTTTTCTCTCTATGATCAGCAAATATAAGTTAGTTTTGTGAGCAGAATATCCATGGTTATCCCAACATTCCGAACGATTTTATCAATTAACTCTTCGGAAAGATCTACAACAAGACGGAAATTCAGAAGAATGGTATTTGTGCGTGTGTGGATCTTTCTTCAAAATGTTTCATTTGTCTTTTAGCTATTTGAAGACCTGATACATGGTTAGAGGTAATGTTTGGATGTGGAGGATTCAAAATAAAAGCATATCAATTATTAGAAAATAACAGTGTTGCGAATTTTTCAAATGGTGTTCAGTATACATATAAGGTTGTTGTCAAAGAGATTATTTAAGATGATATTATTTTACTCTATCAACAAAATTTACTAACAAAACTCTATCTGAATAGCGGATGGTGGTCTAGTGTTGCCAAATACCAAAATGACTAAACCCACTGCCACAATCTTCCTTTTCGTGGGTTTATTATTTCGGGTGCGTAAAATTTCCATACTTTATTGTCCGTTATACTTTGTCATCCTCTTGGAGTCGTAATCTCCGAACAAACCTGTACAAATTGGCCATTCTTTAGGGGGGGCTATATTGCAAATTTGCGAGGTCTACCCCCTCCGGTGTTATCGCCCAAAAACGCCTTTCCTAATTCCGGAGTCACAAAGGGGTATGGGGACGAGTAAAACATTTTCGAAAGTAATTATTTCTGTCTCCCCGTCCCAGATTAGGGAAGAAAGAGGGCCGGCCGCTTATTAAAAACAGTACTCCGTTCCATTTATTATCATCTCCCTCGCGGCACTTTACAACTTTATTATAATAATGTAGCTTTTGTGCAGGAGCTCGCGAAGGGATGTCTCTCTACTCTGGAACTAACTTCCTGCCCTCCGCGGTTTTAATGAGAGAAGTTCGGGGCTTACCTGCGGACTGAATTTTAAATACGCAACTCGTTTTGCCACAACTAGAAATGACAATATAAAATGTACACCACACAACAGAAAACTGAAACACAGCAAATACAAAGTGATTAAAAAATATAAGTGATCCGTGTTTTGTATTTTAGGCAAAGCAGAAAGTTACAGGCTTTCAAAAGTAGTGGTTCTTCATTTCGATTTTTTGTCATAACCTTTGATGGCTTAAATCGATTTTCCTCAGAGTTAGGACGGTTAAAAACTGTACATACATACATGTATGTATGTATGTATAAATTACAGGGTGTCCCAATGAGGACTCCCAATGAGGACTCCCGTCGCCGATATCTCCGTAACAAAAAGAGATATTTTAATTGTGCAAACGCCGTCCGCTAGGATGTGAAGAGGGCTTTATTCTTAACCACTAAGCGTTCATTTTGACATTGGCGTATAGATGGCGCTGCGGTGGAAAGAAACTTTTCGATCCTAGGAACGTTGGAACGTATATAGCGCATCTGAAAGACTGGATAATTTGGAGAAAGTTTTGTTCTATATGGACAATTTTCTTATTGTTACTAGTTTCTGAGATAACCGCTCTACAATATCATTTACAAAAAAATGAGCTAACTCGCTTAAAATTAACTTTAGAGGAAAAAGTTATTAAAAATATCTTTGTAGTTCACTAGGACAAAGAAAATAGCGGCACGGAAGTTCCCACCGAACTTCCCAACATTTTTAAAAATGAAAAGAAAAGTTGTAAAACATAAGTAGGCTATGGAAATAAATGAACATACCACGACATGTAGTCATGCAGTCATGAATGAAGTCCGTTGACGTTGGTATAGGAATAAAGAAGGAAATAATTGTTCTAATAAACTTTTTTTATATTTCGATAACTAAGTTGCGTTTTGAGTCTTTATGTCCAATGACTAATTATTGACGGTTTTTGCAAATCAAGTGACCACTTTTGCGACATTTTATACACACAAACCGCCAGCAAAGTAAAATTTTAATATGGCGCTATAAGCAAAAAAATTCCCTTATCATGCATGCTTTATTTGACACACATTATACAAGGTAGTCACTTAAAATGCCCACCATTCAGATTTTTTCTTTTTGAATGAAATAATTATATACGAATCTTGGCACCTGCATAATTTTCAACGTGAGCTTTCTAATAGAAATGACAAGAATTTTCTGTGCCAACTAACATTCCCAAATTTCAGTTTAGTCTAGATCCCAATGGCGACCTATGATCTCCTGCTAATAAAAGTAGAGAGAAATTTAAAATTACCTAGCAGCACCTATTATTATTTGGTGTTTCTCTCTACTGAATTTCGGTATCCGGACGAATACAAATTGACAATTTTATTGTACAAAAATGTGTACTTTACACAAATGGAATATCTATCGCGATGCGTAAAACACTTTCCGGAGTAATTACTATTTCTGTCCCTTCCGCCCCAATTTCGTTAAGGAAAAGAGGCACTTATTAAAAAGATTACTCCGACTCATTTATTATATTATCTCCCCCTCGGCACTTTACATCTTTATCATAGTAATGTATTTTCTGCCGTAACTCACGAGGGGATGTGGCTCGCCACCTCCCGAAACTAACTTCCTGTCCTCCGCTGTTTTAATGACGGAAGTTCGGCACTTACCTGAGGACTGAATTCCTCCTCTTGCTTAAAATATGAATACCTATAAAAAATGACAAGAGTGAATCTGACAAAACAATATTAGACTTTGAAGGTCAATGGCATAGACAATATTTTATAATTTTTTAAAAAAATACAAAAAAAGGACATTTAAAAGATCGCAGTTGGTCATGAAATTAAGGAGGATTTTTGATATGTATATGCTATAGATTATCTCTTACTTACTTTAGTAAACCAAAATATGTAGTAACAAAATGACAATAAGTATCAAAAATTTCTTCCGACCAGTTTTTCTATAATAAACCTACATCCTGGATGGACGAAAAAGTAAGAATGATGGATATTGAATATTTGCTGCCATTTTGTGTTTTTATTTGGCAGTTTGATAACTGACAGTTTAATAACTGTCAAATAAAAACAATTGCTTCTATTCTCTCCATGGCCTCTCATCAATATCGATTCATGTGAAATTCAACTTAAAGGTACGTAAATAAAATTATTTGTTCCATAAAAGTCAAGAATTTTGCTTAGATACGTAAAATAGTTTGATGATATTTTAATTTATTATTATTTTGGCATCAGTTTAGAACAGGGAAACGTAATGTAGCTAAATTTATACCCCAAATGCTAGACGGTACACCAACTTTGCAACAAACATAACAGAATTTTAAAGCGTAAATATAATTTTCTTTTGAAAAATACCTATTCTTATCGGTAATTAGTAATAAAAAAATAATAGAATAATAAAGCTAGTGATATAAAATAGTTTTTACGAAGTTTCGAGTTTTTATAATTTTCAGAAATTTCATAAATATTAAATATTGGCAAAAAACTAAATATTTTAGTAGAGCGTTCAAATTTGGTACACTTACGTAAAATTGAGAAACAAACAACTTTTTCAAGTAAAACTTTTTGATATTTTAACAACTAAACCCATTTTTGGCGATATATTTTTTTAAATGTCATTTATGACAGATAACGAAAGTCACATGGCCACGTTTGAGTGGGTCATTTTTCATCTTTTTTAAAGCAAAAGGTAATCCCCAAATTAAATTTCAAAATAAAACGTTAATTAAAAATTTCCCCCCTATGGTGCGAACTTTTTGGAGGATACTGTATACAGTCACCGGCAGAAAGTTGGACACAAAAATTTAATATTTTTAAAGTCTGATTTCGATTAATTTGAATTTCTAGCTGATCGAACAAAATTAAAGTTTAGTAGCGAAGTGTTATCCGATGATAAGTTGCCCTTGCGGCATTTTGTTTTTTTTAATACTCAGGGTGGTTGAAAAAAAAAATACGAAAAAAGTTTAATTTCTTTTTTTTTCTAGGTGGCTGTGACTTTAAATCTGACATCCACATTTGATTCCAACCAACTTTTGTAAGTAACTTTTTGCCGTATTTGAAAAAATAAGGATATTTTACTCTTGAGTTATTTTGACATTTTTGAATCTACCTCGTATCCAAGAAGAGATATTGAAATGTTGATATGTGCGTTTTGAGTTTGAAATGATGCACCAACTTTTATCAAGAATAAAATTTTCTGAGAAATTAATAATAAAAAAGTTTTCCATCTGTGTCCAACTTTCTGCCGGGCACTGTATAAAACTTTTTTTATCTGCAAAAATTAGGGAAATAATAAGGGGGGGGGGGTCGGAGTTTTCGCGTGAAGACCCTGTACAAAATAAATACGTAGGTATATGAATATGAATAAAGTCTCTATGTAGTTATGTAGGTTGTATAGGAACATCTTTGTTTCAATGAGTCGTTAATGTCGTTATTATAATTTCAAAAATAAGGCCCGAAAATGTTGTATTCTAATTAGGAAAACAGTTTACTTCGACTTCTGAAAGGTGGCATTATATCAGATTCTCAACTCCCGACCAAACTGAACTTCTTAACAAATAGCGAAGGTGAAAACTTTTCGCCTGCACCTCTCTAGTATCGGTACTCAAAGTTGAGTTGAAATATCTCACCTACCAGGCCAAATCTAATTTTAACTTATGCCCCCGCTGCAAACGTCACGTAGTTGGCTTAATAGTTCTCTAGCTGAAGTTATAGTTAGTTTCTTTCTTCGCGTCGACTTTTATTTTTCTATACTACAACTTCCATTAATTACCAGAAGATAATGTATAAGTCCATTTCTCAGTTCTAAGTGACAGTTTTTATAGACATCTACAGCTATTTATTTTCCAAATTTAGGTATATTTCAGTCAATAAAGGAGGTGGAGCAAATCATGATATTTTCTACAACTTTCATTCAATATACTTTTTCGAATTCGCAACCGTTTTCGAGCTACACGCTTCGAAAAAGCGAAAATTTTCCAAAAAATAAACAATGAACCTCTCATTTATTTGTCATCAAACATTCCTTCATATATCCTCTAAACTGTTCATCTGAAAAAGAAATTCCATGAAAGAGGAGGTTGTAGAGAATCGAATTCCCTTCAAGAATACATTATATACCTACATATTATATGTCAATTTATCTCCAACCGGTCAAAAGTTGTACCAATTGTAACAGTTTTCGTAAAATTTCGTCATTTTCAGAAAAAGCTGTTTGCAGTAGACCAAAATCATGTCACTTGAAAAATGGAAAATTGTATTTTAAAGATAATAAAAAAGTCACTCTCGATAACTTCTCAATGTTAAACTTTCAACTTTCCCTGGATCGCGCTTTCATCCTCCTTGGCCGCGAGTTTCCTGGCAAGGGTCCTTTGTCCACGCTATCCTCATCCTCAGTGGTGGGTGGTTCTTGCTGAAGGGGCTCTACCTCGTCTTTATCGTCGTCCTCGTCTCAAACGGCTATTAGTCCAATAAAGATGTTAGTTTTGCAAAAAAATCCAAACAGGATTATTTTTTCAGGGTTGCTTGGATACTGTTTCCCGAGTGTCCATCCAAAAGATCACACTCGAACTCCTGGGCAGGTATACGAATGGCTTTTTAGGGTGGTTTCCTGAAGAATATGGTTGGTTTCTTAAAAAAAAATTTAGAGTAAAATGACTAATAAAAGTTGTATAAAATCAAAGTATGAACCACTTTTTCTCATATTTTTTGTATTTCTAACGACAAAAATTTCTCACGCTGCAATGATGGCCTTGTAAACATTTTTTTACAAAATTTTCGAGGATGAACTTCTGGTCAACTTTTTCTTATATTTTTTTTTGTATCTCTAATACTTAAGATTTACAGGACATTAAATGACAAAAATTAACTAAAAAATCATTAAGTATTGGGAGACACAAAAAAGTTTACAAGAAAAGTTGACCAGAAGTTCACACTCTAACACTTTTATTTAGATAATTTTTTTGTAAAAAGTCCACCCCTGCAACGTGCCAAATTTTTGTCATATAAGTAATGCGCTGTAACTCGTTACGTATTAGAGATACAAAAAAATTGTATAAAGAAAAGTTGTTCATGCTTTGATGCCCTACAATTTTTGTTAGAATCATTTTTCACTAAAAAAAATGTTTAGGAAACCACCTAAATTATTAGGAAACCACCCTATAGCTCAATTCGTGCCAGGAGTTTACTGTGATCTTTTCGTTGAACACTCAGGAGTAGAGTAACCCAAATATGCAAGTCGAAACCCTAAAAATATGCAAATAATTTAGTGAAAATATGCAGGAAAATGTTGAAAATATGCAAATTAAGAAATACTTTAAAAATATAAATTTATTGTTTCATTTACAAATAAACATAATATATAAGGTACATACAAATTTCTAAATGCATTTATAAATAGTAAAAGTAACAATATTTTATTTTAAATTTTTTACATACAGGGCGATTGAACTAAATCTAAATATGCATTTATTATAAATTATAAAAATCAGGTTGAAATTTAGTTGTAAAAACAATAAACCACTAAATGTTGCTCAAAATTCTCAAATAACAAAATTTGTCTTCTATCAGAATATAAATATTTATAAATGGAGAAACTCCTTTCCACATCAACCGATGTAAGAGGTGCGCTTTTAAAATTGCTCACTATCACAGGATCCAAATAGATGGATTCTGTAAGATCTCCCTTTAAAATATTTGCTACTTGTCTAAGAAACTGAAACCCACTATTTTTGAAATATTTTGTCCCCAATTTTACCTGACATTTTGAAAAGCAACCTCAGATTGTTTTACCAGTTCTACACTTCGGGTTAATGGTAAATTAGATTCCTCCATTTGTGTTATTGTTTTAGAAAGAAAGCTATAATTTGCTTTTAGAAAGGAAAGTTGTTTCTTTATTTCCTTGTTTTCGAATAGTTGCTTAACATCTGTAAGGGACTGGGAAGATTCGTTCGAACATTCTGAAATTAGATCTTTCAGTTGGCAAAAATTCTCGAAATAAAAAAATGCAGCTTCCACACTGACGCACTATTGTCTTTGGGCAACTCCCAACACAAAACAAACACAAATCTGTCCTTTTCAATAATTGTACTTTATTAAATGGGTATAAATACCTACTTTATTCGTTTTCAGATCACCAGGATTAGTGCCCATAAAATTATAATTTACCTATATTATTTTGGGAAAACCAGGTACCTACCTAGACACCGACCCCTGTTCCCAAAAATGAATGAAAAGCCTGCCAAAGATTTAAATTATCCTAAATTCTTTCAATTATGCACAATATGCTATATTTTAAGGATATATGCAAATATTTAAAAAAAATGCATAGGTATAATATGCTAAATATGCAAAATATGCGTGTTGCATATTTGGATTACTCTACTCAGGAGGCAAACCCCAAGCAACCCTCAAAAAATCATAATGTTTTTTTTTGCGACCCCTATATAAGAATAAGCCGCGCAAATCTTTATTGGACTAGGCACGCCGTTGAGGAAATTCCTTTGGCAGTGGAGGCACACCACAGAACAATTCAGCGTTGATTTCTACTACCACAATCCTTGGTGCAGTGGCAAAAAATATCGTTTTCAGTAAAACCTCCGGTGCTTGTGGATCTTGTTGTAATTTGTTAAAGAGAAACAAGTTTCTGAAGGAATCGCTTAGGTCCCTGCTCACGCACTATATACCTACCCCCTTTTGCGCCATTCGTTTCGTTGACTGGACTATTGGGCAGATTTTGCATGAAAACAACACAGTGCACTGAACTGTGCAGTTTTTAACACAAATTTTTACGAATATATCACCACGTCATTACCTATTTTATTTTTTTATATAAAAGGAATAACGAATTTTAGATGAGAGCAATCATTTCCTTATCTACGTATCATGGATATAATACAGTAAAACTAACACAAAATTAGGCCAAACCCAAACCCAAACATCAAAAAAAGTCCTTTCTAGCGTGAAATAGTTCTATACCCTCCTAAGAGTTAGTACTAAAAAGTTACACTACCACCAGCATCGGGTTTCGGGGGGAGGAGGTGAAAAGGGCAGGAAATTCTTATTTTTCACAGTTTTGCGTGAATATCTAGTAAACTATGAGGTTTAGCGCAAACGTCATCCTATACGCAAATGATATACATTAAATTCCGAACAAGAATTGTTATATACAGAATTATGGTAAAGTGAATGGTTTACATGATATGGGGCTTACTTAGTTTTTATTTCACGTAGATTTTTGTTGAAAAAACTTAAAATGATTACAGTATAAATAGTAGAATATATATTACACCCATAGATTGTTATTTTTTGTCACAACATAACCTCATATGTAGGTATATGACTGTAAATATGTCCAATACAAATTAGTAGCCTTAGTTAATTTGTACTCACTTTTTGCCCTCATTAATTATAGCGTTCTGATTTCCATTCGTTCTTTTATGGCAAATCATTCCCATATCTAATTTGTCCTTAGCTTGTAAAAATGAGAAAGTCATGAATAGGAAGCTCATGTGAAAAACATTAAAATATATATTAAACAATCCTCATCGTATAGCTTCTGCAGAGATGGATGCGTCCAAAACTGCGAGTGTCGAAGAAGTGGTCTCAATTGTTCAAGTATGTGCAGCAATTGCTTAGGACTTGCATGTCTCAATAGAGATACTGTAATCACCGACGACGATTTAAATGATGATTCTCAAGTGGACGAAGAACACGAAGATTTGTTTCCTCTCACCAGCCCGAGTGAACTATTTGGTGCTGACTGATAACGCAATTAATGATTCACCTAAAACCATTGAGTAAAGGAATAAATTATTAATTAATTATTATTATTAATAATTAATTATTCATGACTTTCTCATTTTTACAAGCCAAGGACAAAAAATTATGGGGATGATTTGACATAAAAGAGCGAATGGAAATCAGAACGCTATAATGAATTAGGGCAAAAAGTGAGTACAAATTAACTAAGGCTACTAACTTGTATTGGACATATTTACAGTCATATACTTATGAGGTTATGTTGTGACAAAAATAACAATCTATGGGTGTAATATGATATGATATAGAGATATATCTATATATATTCTACATACATTATTCAGTTACTAATTTATACTGTAGGTAATCATTTTAAGTTTTTTCAACAAAAACTACGTGAAATAAAAACAAAGAAATCTTAACCCCTCCATATCATGGAAACCGTTCACTTTACCATAATTCTGTATATAACAATTCTTGTTATCATTTGCGTATAGGATGACGTTTACCCTAAACCTTATAGTTTACTAGATATTCACGCAAAACTGTGAAAAATAAGAATTTCCTGCCCTTTTCACCCCCTCCCCCCGAAACCCGACGCTGGTGGTGGTGTAACTTTTTAGTATTAACTCTTAGGAGGGTATGGAATTATTTCGCGCTAGAAAGAACCTTTTTTTTATGTTTGGGTTTTGGCCCAATTTTACTGTACTAATAGGGATATAGCCAATATTGTGCTTAAATACACACCATTTGAAGTTTCCGTGCGAAACAAGATAAAATTGTTTCTGAATTTCGGCCTAGATATATGGGAAGAAAGTGTCTGCACAACCCGAAGTCATCCAGCAAAAAATCCATTAGGTTTATTAAACGAATGCCAGAAACTAAAAAACCTTCTTTGATATGCGGCTTCACAATGCCGCATATTTTTAGAGGATCCCATCTTGATATTAAAATCCAGCCCGTGGGGCTTTTCCTGTTCCAAAAAAAAAAACACTGAAGCTCGAATATTTCCGTACGAAACACACATATTTTAGAAAGAGCGCGGTCCATATTTCCGCTTCAGAATATTCAATTTAATAATATACCTTACTCGGTAAATATTCGCTAAGAAACAACGAGATAGTCTTAGGTATTTCTACGAAACCTCGCTCGACAACGACATACCTACCCAGCGTCTTATGGTCTGCCTGGGAACAATAAATAGCGCACCATAGGGTAGATAATATAGAGTGAAGGGGGGAAAAGAAGAAAAAATCTATTAAGAGCACCGGCGGGGTACAGCCATATTTCAAGGCTGGGAAAAATTCATGTTTACTACTAAATTGCATGTAAGTGGGCAGTTTAGGAGAGGATGAATCGCAGTGTGCTTCGCACGGGAGGACGCCCAGCCTGCCCGGCCTCTAAATTTTGTTCAGGGCGCTCTTTAGCAAAGCTTGATCTCTAATACGAAACGTACAACTCACGTAAACATGCGTAGCTCCATGGTCAGCTATAGCCTATGAGGCTATAGCCTGAGGCTGTAATGACTAATGGCACTTTCGCAAGGTATCTCTACTATTTTATGAACAATCTACTTTTTGCAAAATATTTCCAGAATAGTAGCTTGTATAACAAGAGTGTATATATGGTGTTCATATCGTTCATACGCCTACGGCGCAGTGCTCAATCGTTCGAGGGCGATATGGACATTCCACCCTAGTTTATAGTATAATTATTTTTCTATACGTGAAATAGTTTTTAAAAGTATATTTGGACAAATGGTGAAAATAATTCGACATCGCAATAATATAGTGGACTGTGATTCTTGATTTAGATATCATAAATAAGAAATGGGTAGGCTATATACCTACAAGTTTGAATGAGGTAGTATGAAGTCATGGAAAACAAACGCGAATATATAGACGGGCGCTGGTGAATGTGTCAGTTCAGCTTTAAATCTTGTCTATTTTCACATAATTATGTAAATGAAAATAGCACATATATTATACTCTTCAAAAACTACACAATATTCTTAATAAATTCCAAGCTTTCGTTCTTAGTTTTAGAATTTTATTAGGGCTAGAGAGAGTAAAATTGTAATTATCTTTTCTATTCATTATTAAGTTGAATACTTACAGTTATATACCTACATTGTTTATACACCACACGACCACGAATTGCATCGATCTATATATAGAAAACTAAAAGTAGTAAAATTCTGAAAATTTGGCACCTCACCAATGCGGATGGGCGCTGCTCAAATAAAATATTTTGGTGAATCTGGCACTTCCGGTTGTACCGGATGTCGATATCAAGTTTCTTATCTCAAATGGAACACCCTGTATATTATTGCATTTTTGGATGCTAGGCATCATTTTGGAACAAAACCATGCAACATGTCCTATGTCTAAATCCAACCGTTTTTGAGATATTTGCATTTTCCGAAAAAAATTACAGATGCAGACCTAAATTTAATTGCCAATTTATACGAGGAAACCGCGAAATTTCAAAACGAATTTTTGGCATCGTGTAACAGAAGCCCTGACCTAGTGATCTCTGCTGAGAAATAAATCCGTTCTTATACAGGGTGTTCACAAAATATGAATAAAAATTACATTTAAAATGTGCTTACATCTCGAAATTTTCAAATGGAAACCCCCATTTTTTTTAATGCGATCTTACAACTTGACTGACAACTTTGTGTAAGGTTTCCTATACCTAAATGCAGTAATTTTCGATTAATTTACGAAAAACCCACTTTTTGCCCATAAAATGCTTAACGCTTGGAAAATCATATTAGCCGTGGACGTTGAAAAGACAATCGCGGCTGAGGAAATGTCACTTGTGCCCGCGCGCTTAAAAACGAAGATTATTTAAATTTGTTTATTATCTACGGAGAATACATAATCTTTGTTTGTGTAATTTAAGCGCGCCGGCATTATTGTTGACAATAATTTATAAACCAAGTGACATTTCCTCAGCCGCGATTGTCTTTTCAACGTCCAGGGCTACTATGATTTTCCAAGCGTTAAGCAAACCCCGCATTTTATGGGCGAAAAGTGGGTTCTTCGTAAATTAATCGAAAATTACTGCATTTAGGTATAGGAAACCTTACACAAAGTTTTCAACATTTTTAGTGGTGAATAAGATCGCATTAAAAAAAATGGGGGTTTCCATTTGAAAATTTCGAGATTTAAGCACATTTTGAATGTAATTTTTATTCATATTTTGTGAACGTATAAGAACGGATTTATTTCTCAGCAGAGATCACTACACTCAGAGAAACAGTTGTTTTATGTGAAAGATATAATATGTTTAGAAGGTATGTATTTAATAATAATAAGCAAAAGTTTCCGCAAAAGTTTCCGCAAAAGAAATAGGCTTATAACAAAAATAAAATAAAATTCGAGCGATTTTCAAGAAACTTACGATTTATTAAAGATTGTTTTCTTAAATATAAACATTAAATATTTAAGATTAACAACTGTATATTTATGCAGACTGATATGTTTCCAGATAACTCCTCGAAAAATTGAATGTCAAGCTATCCTTTATTTACCAAATAATATTTTTACAGTTAGAATACAACATATTGCTTATCAACATATTTATTTTCTCCAAACAAACAAATGTTACCCGGAGCCAACGAAGTACTCAGGGAAATGATTTCTTTATAACAAACCTATGGTTTATTTGAGTGTACAGGTCAATTTTTCGGATAGTTGGATCCAAATAATTCAAATAATACAGAACAAATTACCATTTGTTTACAGCATTGTAATTTCGCTGACAAAATAGCAATATGTCTCAGGAACTATTGTTTCTCCTCAGTAAAATATATCTTTCTGGTAAACAAACCGAATAGTACAGGCATTTCAGCGCAGTCGCACTTGCTGCGACGCGCATGACACAACGGGCCACGGGTGACGCGTCTCAGTTATTTCGCGGCGTCCATCATTTCCTAGCCGTTTCGTGTTCTAGCTCTAAATAACTTTGCGGCGGAATTATTTTTTGGTGTGTACCGAAAGGCGGAAAAACGTAGACGCGAATAGTGTTATTATAGCTGTGATTTGACCAGTTGCGTGGAAGCTGTAATCGCCCGTACACCTGATGGGCTGTGCCAACGATTCTCTGACGCCGCTATCAGAGGAGAAGCCAAGGTTCGCCTTGCCCGGAGTGGCTTTTCCAGAGGAGCGAAGAAACCAATCGCGCGGAGCAATATGTTGTGCACTTGTGCAGTCAGCTGCTGTGGTGGAAGCAGAGCGACCGGACAACACTACTGGGCCGCGTCTGCCTGCAACCGTGCACTGCAATCAAGCAGAAGGAGGGAAATGGTGGGTGCCATCCCTAATTTGGATGCCATCGCCATTAAAAGCGCACGTCACCGCGTGCCTTGTGATATGCGAGGTAGGCCAGTTCGTTTAGTTTAGAAAAAGACATTGAAGTTGAAGGCATATGATTTTCATTTTTTCATACCTAGGTAGGTACATATATATAATGCAGGTAATGTATAGAAGTAAATCTGTGTTTTTTTTGTTTTGGACTTATATTTCAAAATAAGCTCTACAATAAGTTTGCTTACAATAAATTTGTTACCCTACAGGTGCATTTAATATATTAGAACCATATGAAAATCTTAAGCTTGCTTTAAACGTTACATATATTTTTAACTAACAAATTAGTTAATAGTTAATAAATACATTTTACATGGACGCCATACACTAATTACCTATAAATTTCTATATTTGTTCTATGAAGTTGCCACGTTTATGACAAACATATTGATATTTGTATACTGATGGTCAAACATTCACATCTCATGATGTTAGTACCGGACTGGAAATTGTTACATGATTAACTGCTATATACCAACAAAGTGTTAAGTAAGTATATCGTTTTATTTAAAATACCATTAAAGTTCGATCCCAATGAAAACCCTGTGACGTTTTCAGTCTTTTAAAATCCGTATACAGTCCCTAGTGGACTTCAAGTTAGTAGTAGATATGTAGGGTACCTACTATTTCTGTTAAATGTTTTTTATTAGAGCACTATATAGGTAGAGATTAGTTAAAGAATTGTTTTATTTGCTATACAAAACACCCTCTATATTTTTTCATTTTTGGAATCTAGACATTTTTCTGTTTACAAACATATACCTATATATTAATACACTATTATCATAAAACTTGCAACAATTAAAAAAATAATAATAAGTAGAATTGGTATAAACAATTATTATTTTTAGAAGTGATATACATACCTAAAACTAATATAAATTTGAAGGTAGTATTATATATTACATATTTGCACCCTCCGTTTTTACACAATATCAGAAAATAAATATAGTGTACCTATAGATATTTATTTTTTATTGGTTATGCATGTTTACATCATATATAACAGGTAAGTATATATACATAACCAATAATTCGTTCCTGGAATCTCCATTCCTATTGTTACAATAACGACTTCAAGACCTCAATCTAGTTATGGGCGTTATGAGTAAGTTAAAAAATAAAAAAGTTATGGGGTGGCTTAATTTTGTGTAACCACCCTGTACATGTCACTGAATCACCCTGTATATATAATATTATTTATTAGAATATAATATTCGAAAATTTTGTTGGAAATGTCAGAAAGTTTGAACTAACTTTAGAATATTTATAAACAAAATATTGTTTATTAAGAAAAAAAAATTATAATTTGAAGGCAATATTAATATTTATTAAACAGTAATATTGCAAGAATAAATAAACCTTAACAGTAATATACGAAAGTTTACGACAAATAATGTAAAATTATCTGCTAAAAAAGAATCCTAATAATAAATATCACCATATATTATAGGCGAATATCATAAAGTATTGTATAACATACCCCGTTTATGGACATGCAAATTTTGATGGAAAGATAGTTAATATCATATTTAATATGAATATCTTATATATTTATTTTTATTAAAAGTACCGAATATTCACTATAAACATATGTATATTTCTGATAACTATACTATTTATTAAAACCAATGAAATCTTTTCTTTGCTAAATTAATATATTTAAATTTTCACTGTATCATACGTAAGTTAGTCAGTATCCAAAAATACCATTTGTTAACCGTAAATAAACTTTAATTAATGTCAATAAACGTTTCTCTGAGTGTAGGTCAGGGTTTCTGTTGCACGATGCCAAAAATTCGTTTTGAAATTTCGCGGTTTCCTCGTATAAATTGCTAATTGACTTTAGGTCTGCACCTGTAATTTTTTTCGGATAAATGCAAATATCTCAAAAACGGTTGGATTTAGACATAGGACATGTTGAATGTTTTTCTTCCAAAATGATGCCTAGAATCCAAAAATGCAATAATATATAGGGTGTTCCATTTGAGATAAGAAAGTTGATATCGACTTCCGGTATAACCGGAAGTGCTAGATTCACCAAAATATTTTAGTTGAGCAGCGCCCATCGGCATTGGTGAGGTGCTAAATTTTCAGAATTTTCCTACTTTTAGTTTTCCATATATAGATCGATGCAGTTCGTGGTGGGCCACCCTGTATAGTATAGTGAAGTTAAATTTGAAAAACATAAAAATTATTATATAGTATAAATTCATACATAATTTGTAATATTAAATTTCAATAAAAAAATGAGAAATTATTTGACATACCTATTTGATTAGTGTTTTTTTTGTTTAAATATCATACTAGACATTAGACACCAAAGCTTAGATAACACTGACAGGCTGTAATCAACAGGTGGTATAAATATAGGTTATACAAATATCAATTAAAACAATGAAATAATGTTAACGTTATATAAGGTTATGAAAATAGCAGATGCTTACGTATACTGAGAGTTGAGAGTTACATTAAAAAAAAACCATATATTTATTTTACTTTTATCCAAAAATAAAATAGGGTAGTAAATAGAGCTTAAATCTTAAATATCTGTTCTTTTATTCATTGTTTCATCTTTCTTTTGAATATCAACCATTTCCAGAAAAAAAAATCGTTTGTGGTATTTTTTCTTGGTGAAAAATTTTAACATTTGAAAGTTTGTCAACAAAAACCAGGGATATCCTGCATAGGTAGTACGTAATACCATTTTCCAAAAAATTGTTAAGTAAATATACGGGGAGTAACAACAAATTTTCAGTTCTCATTTCTGACTTGCGCTTTGATCGAAAGTGAGCATCACTTGGTCCGATTTTTGAGATACTTGGCTACCATTCCTGTATCCACTGCTACCCCAGAAAGGTCTTTCTCGAGCCTAAGGAGACTGAAAAACTATTTACGAAACACTACATGTGAAAACAGACTTAATGGTTTGGCTCTAATGAACATTCACTATGGAACAGAAATTCATGCAGATGAAGTAGTGGATATATTTAAAAGAAAAAGCCGAAGATTTCTTCTTTAATGGTTTTAGATTTAGCGCAGAGGAACGAAATTAATTTATCCATTTCATTTAAAGTTAAGAACTTTATAAATATGTCGTAGTTTTTCGGATGAATATATAGATATTAAATTTCATGTAAGTATATTTTTGTTGTTTTATTTACTTCTCAAACTAAACCCCTCCCCCAAAACTAAATCCTGGCTACGCCCGTAATACATACTTATTTGTGCACTATTAATTTTATCAAGTAATATATATTGTATTGGCCGCACCGCCACAATTACAAGATTCTGCACTGCACTGTTCTTAAAAAAAATAACGGTACGTGTTACACGCAATGGACGTCACGTTCGTCCATTCCTGCCCTAAACCTAAAATTTCAATCAGCCCCCACGCGCTGCCGCCCGCCTAATTTCAATAAAACGATCGGAATGTTTATTACGGCGATAGAAGTTCAGCGCCAGTTCCAATTCGAGACCGAAAACTCCGGGCAGGAATTCCGGGACCGTAAATAAATTATACTCCGGTAACTGATGGAAGTTTCGCTGGAGAGAAATGGAGGTCGACCCGCCGAAAGAAACTAACTCCCGCCGCGGCAGTAAGGCTAGCTACGTGACGGTTGCAGCGGGGCGCAAACTTAAGATTAGGTTTGAACGGATATTGGTGTGAGTTTTCGGAATACTGGGTGCCCAAGAACATACTCAGGAATTGCTGGACCTCGGAAAAAATATAGTTTTGTTTAAAATTGATATGATATAGGATATGTGATATATATCGGGCCAGGGTGGCGACGTCCGTAGCGTCGTTTTAAATTCTTTATATACCTATAATACTTTATATACCTATAATACACAGTGTCAATAATAAAAATATGCTGGTGTGAGTATTTAACACGGCGTTGTGTAAGATTAACACCGTGTTGTGTAACTTTTACACGCAATTTGGTCAAAATGGTGTAATTTAATTTATTTGGTATTCCCATTTTCTTCTTATTTCTCTCTTATAGTTTTACATATATATAGGTACTTTATTTTAAAGAAATTTCAAATGCCATTGATAAGTACAAATAAAGGAAATGTGTTATTTGTAAAAATAAAATAAAACTAAAAGATAAAGAAGCTGTATGAACCAGGCATAATATATGCTTGGTCTTCGATTTAAATTATTATTTGTAGGAAATAATAAACAGTAAAAAGTAAAGAAAATACTTTATTTCAGTTCCAAAATATATGAACGATTCCTTACAATTAGGTATAAAAAGATCAACATTTTCTTTCTTAAAATAAATATTCATTCGCACAACCAAAAATATTTGGTTATAAAAAATTTATATATATAATATCGTACGAATTTGTAAAAAAAGTGTGCCTATAACCACAAACACAAGAAATGCTTTATGTTAAGAGGTTATATTTATACTTATACTGCAAAAATGGGAAAAATACCTAATAATTCCAGTGCATATGCTTTTAAGATCTTTTGATTAAAATGAAGACAGAGGTGTTTGTACTAAATTTTTGCTAGGTAAAAAAAACGACATATAACGTCACTTTCGCTGTCGGCAACCCTCTCTTAAGTAACTGTTGCCTTACAGAACTGTCCGTGTGAGACAAAAACAAACTTCAAACGTTGTGACATAGCGATTTAGTTAGATAGGCCTGTTCTCACAAGCACAAGTAGGTCCCAACTAAATCAGAACCAATCAGCAGGCATCAAAACAATCAGAACATTCAGATAATTTAAAGTCCATCAATCAGATTCGCGACTGGTTTCTGATTTCGCTGAGAACAAACTCATTTCAACACAGTCGATGAGTATAGGTTACGGGCTATCACCTCGCCTATCACATAGTACCGTAAAATTGGGCTACTTGGTCACCCGGGGGCTACTTGGTCACATACGTGCAATTTTTTTTATAGTGTGTCCAATGCCGCTAGTGGATCTGCGGGATATGCAATAAAGACAGTAAAGATCCCTTTTATGAATGCGAGCGGTGCGAAGATTCCGAAGACCAGGAATCACCCATTGATAATAGCGACGCAGATAAGGACTTCGAACCCGACTCTTAGACAGTGCCTTACATTTGCAATTAAGTGCCATAGATATTTAGTGCCTTATTTTTTCAAAGAGTTTTTATTCATTTTGTTCTTGTTGCAAGTCCCTTGGAGTTATTTAGAGATAATTTATTTTTTGTTTGTTTATTTAGATAAGTGCCTTATTCTCTCCAAAGTTGTGCCAAAATTCGGTACTTCCCTACATAAGTTCCTATTTAAAATGCAGGGTAGTTTTTTTAAGTTTTGTTTTTATTGCACTCCCTTGGATGAGTTATTTAGGAACAATTATTCTTTTTTGTTTCGTTACTCAATCTTTACTAGGGGATAAAATGTTATTATATACATATATAATAAAGAATAAAATTTCATTAAGAAAAATTTTTTTTTACCCAGTATAAAAAAATTAACCCTATAGTGTCCAAGTGGGGTAACTTGGACCACAGAATAATTCTGTGCTTTTAAACTTTTAAACGCATTATACACCAACTTTTGCTAGGATGACCAAGTAGCCCCAACCAAGGGGCTAGTTGGTCACCACAAAAAAAAAATTAGGCACTAGGGCTCAAATATTAAATATGACATAACAGCCCTGGATAACCCTTATTTAGGTCGGTACAATGGATATTTTTTCGTCCCCATAATGCTACAAATTTCCGAGTTACATGGAAAAATGTGCTAAAAACATGGCCAAGTAGCCCCATTTTACGGTACGTTTCGTCGTCACATCTGCATATTCGCCTGTCGTTTTAATTCATCTGACTTCACTATGAAATTTTATTTTACATAGCAACACCATTTTTGCACTAGCGGTCGATAGAATCACTTTTATACCTATTATTCGAGCCACGCGGTCGGGTCACACGTCACACAAACTGATAAGCTCCGTCGCGCAGCACGTTCGACAAACAACTGATGCCATAGCTTTGATTGCCTAACATTTTACACCCATAACTGGTGAAATACCTTCCCCCTCTCATCTACCTAACACGAACTTGTGTTAATACGTTCAATTTGGCAAAGCTTAGTGCTAAGGGACACCGAATGGTGTTAAGGAACACCGCGTGGTGTGAACAAACACGAAGCCGTGTTAGAAATATAACAAAATTACACCACTAAGTGTTAAAATTAACGAATTTGTTGTAGTGTGAATTTTACCAAACGAGGTTTGGTTAAGATATTTGGAATCCACCAATTTTTGTGTCAATTTTTCACCAAATTTCTTACACCACTTACACGAAAAGGATTTACAATGATTTTTTTTTGCTGTATATGATCGGTATAAATTTTCTACGAATAAGCGTGTGCTTGAGACTCCTCTCTTGCTCTCAACTCTCGACTATGCGAAACTCCCGAACAAACAGCTATATGTTGCAATCTTTTCTCCCTGTAACTCTGTGTCAGATCTCTTGATCTCCGAATATAGCACAAAGTCGCATTCCCAGTGGTTTAACTCATGTTCCACGTGCAATGCTGCTTTCCGCAATAAGTAGTAGTTATACTTAGTTGCTCTCAACCATTTTTCCCCAACTGAAATTTCCATTAATTACTAGAGCGTAATTAACGTTCTGTCCGCAATTAATTCTTGCCGGGAGTTTTTGTCAAACTCGCTTGGAACTTCTATCGCTGTAATAAACATTCCGATCGTTTTGTTGAAATTAGGTCGGAACCGGGCCAGCACTGGGTTTCTGATTAAAATTTCCGATTAGGTAGATTAATTAGAGAGACCGGGATAGTCGGGTTTGGGTGCATCGGGAACGAAGTTGGCTAGAAAAAGTTTGAGAAAAGTTTTCTACGACTAAAACCGACATCTGAAAATACTCACTGGAAAAGGGCACAAAATAATAAATGAGGTGAAATAAAGTTCTTTCTCGTGAGGATATGGAACATCAGTGGGTATACCTGTTTTGTATACATTTGTCTATACAGGGTGGTCCAGCGGAAACGTAACAGGCTCTATAACGGCCGGGAATTTTTTTCTTCTTTTCTCTCAATTCTCTATACACCTACATCACAATTTCGAAAATCGATCGACTTTTCAAAAAGATACAGCGTGTAAAATGCAAAACATTCATTTTCAATTATTGCCTGGTATTGTTAAGCAATAAAAGATCTACGTCTCCGTATTATAAACGAACGACGACAAATCACCCCTGAAATGTTGCACAATGTTCGACAGCGATTGGAACAACATTTTTATTATTGCATGGTAGTGAATGGGCAACATTTTGAGCATTTATTACAATAAAGTTTCAATTTCCTCCCCGTTTATCAAATTTTTGTCAAAATAATGTTGCTGAACATGCTTTCTATAACTTACGGCCCCCGACCACCACTTTCGGCTTAGTTGTTTGACAATACCAGGCAATAATTGAAAATGAATGTTTTGCATTTTACTCGGTGTATCTTTTTGAAAAGTCGATCGATTTTCTAAAATCTAATGCAGGTTTATAAAGAAGTGAGAGACGTTTCCAAAGGTGTGTGCGACATGAACCTCCTTATTCCCATTTAAATTTTATGCTCAGGGGGTTGCAGATAGATCTATCAGTTTTATGCCAAAAGATGTCCCTCTGCCAAACAAATTGACCTATTTTTGCGTTTTTCCAAGAAAAAATTTTTCCGGCCGTTATAGAGCCTGTTACGTTTCCGCTGGAACACCCTGTACTATACTATGTGTAGACAGACAAACTATATAAACAGAATTAGAAAATTTCGCTTTAAGAAAAATATTATGAGCATGGGTCCGCAAACGGTTCGTTTTAGATAGTTGACATAATGCAACCATATATTAATTTGCTACACAACATGACAACATAAAGTACAACAAAGCATACTAATATATAATATCATGCTCGAGTCGTCAATGCAGTTTCTGTGCCCCGTAAGTTTTATGATCAAAAAAATTGCTTATTTTGTTTTAAAGAACGTTAACGAAAACCATAAAAAAAGATATATAGAAGTCGGTATACGTCTTGCACTCTCATTGGCCAGTTGAGTCACGTGACTTCTTTGGACGTACATTTAACTCCATATACGTCCGAAGTAAACTTATTTAGATACGTCGGAAGCCGTCGGAAGTGCATTTTTGCAATAAGGAGCGTATGCCCTCCTTTTTGGGGGATAGGCGCTGCCGTACGAAAAAAGAAGTGGTACCTAATCATTTCCAATGGTGTAACCCACCCCCGATTTTCTTGAAATTTTGGTAAACAAGCCGATTCATCATCCATCGGACGGGAGAAATGAGGTTATGTGTCACGTGACTCAATCCCCAATGAGAGTGCAAGACGTATAGCGTCTTTTATATACGTCGGACGTATATAATATACACTTCCTTAAATTAAACGTTCTAATGTGTGATGGAATTTATTTTCAAATATGGCGATAACTTTCTCTTATTAAATTATTGCCACGTATAATCAAAGAAAATAATATTTTCTTTGGTATAACATAGCACATACCTATATGTAAATGTACAGAGTGGCCGCCCAGCCAAGGTTAACACCCCCGTTATTTGTTTAAGTATATATTCTCATTTTTTTGCGCGAAAATAATGTGTTCCTATGTAATTTTTCCCATATTTTCCAACTCTGCTTTCAGAAAAACAATTGGAGCAAAGTCTATAAAATACATAATATGTATTCTATAGATTCACGAATTTTAGTGCTTCTGTTCTTCCTGGTAGCAAAATGTATTCCTGTAACTTCCCACCGTGAGAATAAAAGTGGGCACTCAACGGACAAGCACCATTTTTTCAGATTATTCGGGCATTTTACTATTTCATTTCAGTTTGATATTTTTTATTTTACATTGCGGCATTTGCTTGTGATAGTTTCTTCTTCTAGTTGTCATTCATTTAAATAAGGGGGGCGTTAACCTTGGGTGGGTCACCCTGTACTTTGGCGAAACTATCGACATTCCCGACCCTATGTATTTGGCATGGGGTTTCTTTTATTCTGTCTCCAGCAATTTAATGAACATTTTTTTGGCTGGAAATATTCTAGGTGCGCCCAGACAGCGTCTGGCATATTAACACCTGACTCTTTGGCCTCTCGTTAGGCAGCTTTTTCCTATTTTCGGGAAAATGAATAGGCCCGGTGGCCCGCAAATGTAATCGGCGCCATGCTGACGAAAATAATTGCACCAGGTCCTGACAAATATAGTTCCTGCATCGAGGGCATGCTAACGATAAATTTGAAATTAGGCTCCTTCAGGGTGGAGGTGTCGACTTTATTCCAGAAAAAAAAATGTTGAAAATATGGGCTGCCTTTAAGGTTAACCTCGAGGAAGCAATATCGCCATCTCTGCTTTGTACGGGGGCCCCTCGCCAAATTTTGCCAGGTCATGCATACATGTGGTAGGTAATAAAATCTCGAAATACCGAAATTTTGTCTAAAATGCTAAATTAGAAGAAAAAACCGGGATATACAGGGTGATTCAGTTCCGGTTCTCAACATGGGGATCTCGGAAACCGTAACAGATACGTAGTCGGTCAAATGGAGGCAAACTTGCGCCTTTAGGCGCCTAACAATATGCCGTTGAGAAAGTTAAAATATTTTCATGGGTTGCCGAGATATTTAAGAAAAACCGAATTCTTGAAAATTAGATTTTATTTTTTTCCGGCGCCATTTGCGATAAAATTAAAAAATAAATTTACTTTTTCATTTCAACTTTTTCTGGAATACGTCTTAGTATTTTTAGATTTTCGTGGCGACGTTTCGTTTTTGAGATAGAGGGATCATCTTCATTTTTTTAAATACGGACCTGGATTTTTTATTGCATAGTTCGAAATGAATCGTTTTCCTGAGTATAACGATGTATGACACATACATATTTTTTCTCGTTTAAGCTGCTATAATGCACATTTACTAAGAAAAAAATTAATACGGTCCTGGACTATGCATTTTTCTCTCTTTTTTTTTCAAAGCTATTCCAATTATAACAGGTGATCATTATTTTAATACCTACTGAATTAATTATACTCCATGTTTGTCATATTTCGAATTTTTTTAATACTTAGGTAAATAACTACAATAATTACTAACAATAGTGAGATACATTTTACCTAAAGTATAAAAAGAATTTCAAAATATGACAAACATAGAGTTTAATTAATTCAGTAGGTATAAAAAATGGTCACCTGTTATAATTGGAATAACTTTGACAAAAAAAAGAGAAAAATGCATAGTCCAGGACCGTATTAATTTTTTTCGTAGTAAATGTGCATTTTGGCGGCCAAAACGAGAAAAAACATGTATTTGTCATACATCGTTGTACTCACAACAACGATTTACTTCGAAATATGGAATAAAAAATCCAGGTCCGTATTTAAAAAAATGAAGATGATCCCTCTATCTCAAAAACGAAACGTCGGCCCGAAAATCCAAAAACACCACAACGTAGTCCAGAAAAAGTTGCAATGAAAAAGTATAATTTATTTTTCAATATTATCGCAAATGGCGCCAGAAAAAAATTAAATCTAATTTTCAAAAATTCGGTTTTTCTTAAATATCTCAGTAACCCATGAAAATATTTTAACTTTCTCAACGGCATAATTTTAGGCGTTCAAAGGCGCAAGTTTGCCTCCATTTGACCGACTTCGTATATGTTACGGTTTCCGAGATCCCCATGTTGAGCACCGGAACTGAATCACCCTGTATATAGATTTTAAGAGAAAAACTCAGATATATAGATTTTATTTCAAGTTTTTCTACATACCTGGGAAATATTCTGTATTATACCGAGTACTATGGCGTAGCTCAGGGCCGTATCTAGTAAAAATTTGGGGGGTTTCAGGATCGGCTCAAGGTTTTGTGGGGCTGGGTGTCGGCTGAAAGTACGGGACACTTCAGTGACGTATATAGAAATTAATTTCGTGTGGGGAGGAACAAATTTTGTGAATTTCTTTCAAACAATTGCATTTAAAATAATTCTGTAAAATGCGCCGCAGGCGAATTTTTTTTTAGAAAAGTTAAGGAAAATCAGTGGCGGATCTACGGGGGGGGGGGGGCTACAGGAGCTATAGCCCCCCCCCCCCCCCCCCATGGCCTAATACCGTAAGGTAGGCACTTAAAAAATATGTCTGGCAATGGTAATACAGCTGATTCGGCTCTTGAGTAACTGGGTGGGCTTGCGCGGAAATAAACTCAATAAGCAATAAGCATGAATAAAATGAATAAAAAATGTTTTTCCTATTTTATTACAAAATTTCGGAAATAGAAGCCCCTCCCTTGACTCCAGCCTAGATCCGCCACTGAGGAAAATTACTTAAAATTAGTCTTAGGAAATCCCAATAGCTTCAGATTTTCAAGCTGCACAGTCAATATTTTCAAATTCCGAAATGGTTTCGGCCCCGCCTTTTTAAATAAGCTACTGACTGGAAAGCCCTGTACACGGAACTCGGAGGCGCGGGGCCAGTCAAAACGCAGGCCGCGTACGCAGCACCGTTCGCACCCGCCCAGAGCCGGCCCTGGAGGGGTTAAACCAGTGGCTGTTGAAGTTCAAATAGCAATAGCTTTAAGGTTTTAAATGGTTTTTAATAAAAAATTGGAACAGGTTTACAAGTTTGACATTAAAACTTTAAAAATACTAAATATTATCTAATTATAATAATATAGCTGAATATTCCTTCTCGCATTTATATATATCCCTTTTCTACTTATTTGATTTATCATTATTACGAATATAGTCCTACACATTCTTCGCCTCTGGCCTGACGACACCTTTAAAATTGCCAGTAGGTGTGGTAAAAGATTTCTTCGCGCCACTTGCCTAGTTGAACCTTTCATAAAAATAATAAATAAATCTTCAAATACAAATTAGTACAAATCTATTCTGTCAGTCACCTTACCATCGCAACCAAAATCAATAAAAGAAGCACACGTTCTCTAGCGCCAGATACTGGTGAGATAAGGTCCGTTTGGACGGGGCTCAAAATACTGGATAGCTACGAACGCGTCAAACGTTCATATTTATTGTATTGCAATAAAAACTGTTAAGCAAGACCATACTCACCTTGACATGTGAACTCATATTTAAAAATAAACCTTGTCGGTCTGTCTATCTGTCATAAAAGAGACTCTGGCAATCCCCTATTCTCCTAATCCATTGCGCACACAGCCAGGCACCACCGCTCCCCATTTACTGCTGTCCAGTGTTGCCAGTTATGTTTTATTTTATTTGAAAGCATAATATTCTGATGATAAAACTCGGTACTGCACTGATCCAAAAATTATGTTTTGTTGGCAGTTTTCGGGCGGGTTTCCATACTCTACTGGAAAGCCAGTTTAATAAATTATTACACTCACTGAGGCTCGGGGAGCTCTTTTACGAGTATTGTAGGTATGAAGATTAAATTACCTATAATTTCGAAAAAAAAATTATTTAAAAAATAATGATGTGACAGAATTGACGCTATCTGCTACAAACACACAACCGGCCGGCAAAGCGGCAAAAGCCATAAAAGTTGGTTGAAGTATGCAGGGAAGATAAAAATAAATACAAAACAGCACAAATCTTAATTCGCATGCAGTAACGGAGTGTCCAAAAGTAACAATATAAGTAAGTGAATATTTTTCGGACCTCGACTTTGAAAGTCGGACTTCGACTTTCAAAGTCGAGGTTCAGAGTCTAAACTTCGAGTTCAAAGTCGGATTTAAATTTTCAAAATCGGAATTTTAAGTTCAAAGTCGGAATTTCGAGTTTAATAAAAATAAAATAATGGTGTGGCCCTTCTTTCGCTTCCGCGTAGTTTTTCGGCGTGTTTTAATAATTTAGTCAAAATCTACTAATTCTTTCCTGAAATAAAAATCTTAGAAGTCGTTTGGTCGCCACCGATTTTCAGCCTAATAGCGTTAATATTTTGCAAAAATTAATTTTATTGGATAGATCAGTTTTTAGGGGCCCCTTTCAGAGCTGGGGCCCATCCGCACGGCGGCGGTCTCTGCGGACCTTTAACCCAGGCATTAAAGGATAGAACAAAAAAATATTAACACTTAAAGTCTATTATTTGTGTTCGGCCTGCTCAAAATACTGTCATTCTAGTGGCCTATATAGTGCTTTGCACATTATAAATTACTGTTAAAGTCCAAAGTAGGTATATATAAATATCTAGGTATATAATTACTAAATGCAATCAAAACAAAATGGAAAATCTAGAAATCTAGAAAACAAATATCTTAAAACTTTTTTCGTTACAGTATAAATTAGATATATGAACGCAGTGTTTCCATCGGAGGTGGATTTTAGTATTCAATGGCTGTTTTTCCAGCCGCAAAGTTCAGATGCCACGTTGCTTTTTTATGGGAGCCATAGCCTCATAAAAATGCAGGTGCGACCGGACAAATCAGCTTAGAAGTTCTGGGAATATATCGGGACTTCCCAACTTATCTAGATGCGGCCGGGGCAAACTGTTTGGAAACAAACTTTCCCGGTGTTTTTGTACGCCGGCAACTTTGCAATTCCGAAGAGCATTTTACTGCTCCCCGGTCGGCGCTAGTTTCTATCTGAACTGGCAGTTCCTTCGACGATATGTGTGTCGCGAGCATGCAGGTGTACTTTAAATTCGGTAAGTCGGCCCTTTTGTAGTTCCCCATTGTGTGTTTTGTTCCGGGGTGCTGAATATGCTGTTCAGGTTTTGCGAACATGGAAATTCGACGTTCTAGACGCACAGTTGGTTTTATCTGAAAGATGGACTTGTTAGAAGTTGGTAAACAAGTTGGAATAATAATATATTAGTAGTCTTCAAACTTTAAACCCCTGCGAAAGAAATACAAACTTTCTGTGTTTATTAAATGCCCCAGTCTTAATTGAACTTATTCAAAAAGTTGTAATCAATGTAGTCTATGTTTGCAATTTTGTTTGTATTAAATATTTTACACGCTGTATCTTGAAAACTGAAAGATTTGTTTATTGCAGAATTTAATTTTTCTATTTTGCTACTTTAAGTGTTACAGCAATTGTCCAATTATTACAGTTTAGATTGTATAAATTGTAAACTGCACCTACTTGGGAATACACCAACAGTAGATATGCCATTTTTCCTTCAGCAGTTTTACAACAATAATTGTTTACTATTACTATTTATCAGCTTTCTTTTGTCAGCAAAAAAGTTGCGGTCCATGGCCACGTGTGATAATTATATGGCTGAACATCGAAGAAAATATAGGCACCAAAAAATTAACATGAAAATTCCATACCTACCTTTTTTCACCAATCAGAGGCTCGTTTTTGCTTCGTTTTCATGGCAACTCAAAAAATTACCGGAAATATTCTCACTTGCTCTAGGCAGCAGGAGGTGATTACAGCGGAAATTTTTTGACAGATGTCATTATTATAATATGACATTGTAACATATATAGGTACTTAACAAAAATTTTGATACCTAATAATTTCGTTTAATGTACGTCTAGGTATGGAATTTTCTTACCGAATCGCCCACGTTCTTGAATTAATATCCGGAAATTTTTCTCTAACACGAATTTGTGAAGAAAATTATCCCTGGTCGCTACGCGACTCGTGATAATTTTCAAAAAATTCGTGCACTTAAAAAATTTCGAAATAATTCAAGCACTATAGGACGATTATACTAGTGAAAATTAGTTAACACAATAATTTTGGGCCCTCATAAGCTCTCATACAATATAAAGCTAACTTAATAGTGTCTATACTTTGGCATATTTACCCATTTAATTTCACGTATCACACTACAGTTTTGTACGTACTATAAAAAATCTATGAAACATTATTACTAACATTTATTGTTAACATAAGACACCAACGGAAATAAATGACCGATTATGATGTTAAGGCTGTCAAGATATTTGAAATCAAAGCGGTGTGGGTATGCTTATAAGAAACTAAAATATCTAAATATAGATTTTTATTAGTAAAATTAATAAAAAGATGTGGAGCATGTTCATAATTTTCAAGTTCCTCAGATTGTAAACTTATACAGGGTGAGTCTGAAATAACTGGCATTCTTTTTTTGGGTAAGAGAGATGGTCATTCTGAACAAATTTTCTTAATATTTTTTTCCTATCTCTAATTTACCCACCTAAAATGCCCCCTCTATGAAGACACGGCACTGACGCCCAACGCACAATCGTTTTCATTTTGATTGGAAGATGAAGAAGTGCCCCTGTTGTCCCGGTTGCCCGAGTGTTTGACAGTTCTGTCGTTCTGTGTTTATCATTATCCTGTTTCCTTGGTCATGTCTGCGATTTATTATTTCAATTTTAAGAAAATAAAACGAAATAAACGCGTTACCAAATCGTGCCGTCGTGTCGTGCCTTCGGATTGTTCGGAATTAACTTTTATATGATTGTGATTTGCTAGTTTTGTGCGAGGTGTTGTGTATTGGAAGTACGCCCGATCGGCGTTCTCTGTTATGTTCTTGTTCTACGGGAATGGAATAAATAATGTAAGTAAACTGTTTGATAGCTAATAAAAATAAATTATGGGCATTCTTGTTATTGTTCGAATTTTGACATTTCAATTTTTCAATTTTTTCCGTTGCTGATGCTATGAGATTTTCCTTTCTTGAGACTGCAATAGTATTTTGTTGTTGTTAAAAAGGGTTTATTTCACGAGTATTTTTAAAATTTACCAACATTTATTTCATACACAGCGGATAGAATAGCGTAAACTCGGTCTCAAAATACATACTAGTTGATGATTTACCATTTACTACTCGGTTGTTGGTTGTTTTGAGACAATTATACTGAAAATTTCTTTTTTCCATTATTTTTTTTTCTAATGCGGCCCTGTATTTAATAATAAGAAGTCTAAATATTAATCAGTATTGTCAACAATTTAACTTTCAATTGGAGAACTAAAAAAATGACAGCACATACGATAATAAAAAATAAATAAAAATCCTCCACCTAGAAGGCTTTGAAACAACGAAACCAATCCCTTGTCATTTGTCATAACTCCCACTGTATCATTCAGTTAACAATTTATTTCACTACAAATGGAGGGTGCTTTTTCAAATGACGACAAATTTAACATGTCGTCAGCATGTTATATCTGGTGTCACAGAAATAGTGTAGAGGCCGAACGAATGTATTTTTGCAATTAATAAATGGCAAAAGTTATTGATTACGTTGGCTTAAAGCTTTCTTCTCGCAATTAGGAAAAGCGAAGAATTTACTCCAAAACACAATGCGACACTGTTTGCTGTACAACAACAGAGAAAAACACTTTACCAGACGCAGGGCCGTACAATTTAAAAACATTAAGTTTTCGAAGTAAAAATAAACTGTAAGTTAAATTGTTGTCAATACTGATTAATATTTAGACTCCTTATTATTAAATACAGGGCCGCATTAGACAAAAATGAATGAAAAAAAAAGGAATTTTCAGTTTCAATTGTCTCAAAACATTTTAAAAACATTTCGTGTCATACATCTTGGTATTTGCAATGAAAAGTGCTTTCAAAATCTACAAAAAAAATCCAGGTCCGTATTTAAAAAAATAAAGTTGAAGATGGTTTCTCATAAACGAAACGTTGTAGAACAAATCTAAAAACACCATCTTAAGGCCCGTTAAAAAGTGCCATAAGAAAGTGTTTTTCTTTTTTCTCTATCTGTGATAACAACTTCAGAAAAAAATAAAATCGAAAACGCAAAATTTTACTTTTTCAAAATAACTCAAAAACGAAAAAAGATATTAAAAATCTATTTGTGCCATTTTATTGACCTCGAAATTGCGCAACTTTTTCCCCATTTAACCGTTGCCCTATCTCTCACCGTTTGCAATATCCCCATGCTGTTCATTCTTATCCGGGACACAGTGTATATAACTTCATAATTTTCACCTTGTTTTGACAGAACTACATGGATGTCTCATAGTTCTGAACCAACGAAAATCGAATGTGTTATATATATATATATATATATATATATATATATATATATATATATATAAAGGCAAGAGTGTTGCCCTTTTCAGTCGCATATATAGTTAATTGGCATGAAAATTGCGCGGCAGCGTGACCGAAGGGAAAAATCCTTTGTCCTTGCGCCAACACCTGCGGACCGATGATATCGGCTACCGATTAATCGGGGAACAATTTCGCTTAATGATAATTATAACGTGGCTCTGTAATTGCCCCGCCTGGAACTGTGCCGCGTATCGTTATCACATGCCCATATATTCTGCCCAACCGATCATTAAACGCCGCTTTTCGAAAAACCAGCGGATGACTATCGGAAAACCGCGCCGAAGACACTCTATCTGCGGAACAATAAATCCCAAATTAAGGGGAGATAGTGCGAGAAATATATCAACGCTGGTACTGCAATAATTATAAGCTTGTGATGTATTTCGGGGCATAAATCACTTATTAATGCTAAGCTGTTGCGCGGGAAACCTGGCCGGGCAGTCTCCGGAGTGAAATACGCTTTCGTATCGGGGTATCGGCTTACGCGGACTGTTATTTGGCTGTCCACTTACACGGGGAAGTTTGTTTTCGGCACTAAATTGAATGGAGAGGTCTATAAAATGGATCCGATACACCTTACTTCGCCGGAGCTTTGGCAATTAAATTTTCTGGCCAGTGTAGAGGCACAACAGACTACTTCAACAAAGTTCTGCTCAGAGAAAATTGGCAACAAGGCATGCCACCAGGCCTATCTCGCCGAGTGGTCTGTCACTCTTGTCAGTTGTTTTTTCAAGAAGTGGTGCGTGTAATAAGAAATTAGAAAAAGTTAACCTACAATGTGACCCACTTCAAATCGGAATTTTTCTAAAATTATGCCTAATATGATTTGTCCACGCGTATAGTAGAACAATGTTGTAACAAATTATACCTACTGCTCATGTCCAAATACAAATAACATGGCTTTATTTTGTTTCTAACATTAGCGGGTCGCGGGAAAGAAGACGCGGTAATTTGTTTACATTGGCGTTTCTTAAATTTAGTCCTATTTTGTAAAGCATAATAAATAATTTTTTGGATAGACTTGTATATCGTATATATGCTTTGAGATACTTGTTACAAAATGAACTAAACCGTCGCAAAAAACTGGAAACCTTGAATGTGCCAACAATAATATATTTTTAAAATCACGAAACAAAACAAGTTTCCTTTGGTAATGTATCTATTCCTATATATCGTTGGCAAAGACCAATATTTATTTATTACGTAAGTCACACAAAATAAGTTCTTAAACGTTTGCCATATTTTTAAAATCCAATTTCTAGTTGCTTCTTTACGGTTGACGTATATTCTAATTACTCGGCTCAAGTCGAGTGTTTCCGCACCAAGGTTCTGGCTCGATACGGCACCGTCGCAATGACAAGACCCGGTAGCTGAAAGCGACGAATCATCCAAGGGAGGTGGGCCTAAGGCGACAAATTCAAATTTCAAGATGTCAACTCGGTAAATTTGTTAAGAAACACTTTAAAATGATTGTTTACATATTGGCTCATAGTTTTACGACACGGATAATAATCTACGAGAGTGAAAGTCACATTTTCAAGGGCTTTTGGTGCATTTTGATATCTACCGGTAAAATTTTCGTAAATGCCGATTATTTCTTATTTACGTGCCTATAGATACAACTAAATTCGAATGAATAAAACCATAAAACTTCCTGGTTATGTTTAATCATGTAAAATTGTTAGGTATAAAACTCTCCAAATAGTCCAAACCAAAACCACTTTCACCCTGAAAGGAACAAAATCTGTTTTGATTTACCTTAACCAGCTTTTCCCTTTAAATGGGGTCTTTGGGGAAAGAAAAAGCGGCCACTTTAGGGCAGCCTTTATAGTTTCCCTGGCAGTCCACGGAAACTACAGACACCCTAAAACTTATAAACTAAATCGAATTTTAATCACTTTATTCTGAATAACTGCTGCGTTTTACCACCCCAAGCAGCATTAAGGTTGCGGTAACTGAGATGGGAACTTTGAATAAGTGGTTATTATGTAATTATTACTTAAAAATCGACTTACTAGTTTTTATTACTTATATTTAGAAAGTATGAGTACCTAATTCTGTAGTAATTATTACTACAAGTTGGAACTTTATGGTTTCAGTACTTCTAAGTAGTTTTTGAAGTATGTGGAACGGAATTGTTACTATGCAAAATTACGTTAAAGTCACGTTAACTCTAAAGTTATATTCAATGGTCACAATTATTTTGTCGTGTTACTTGTATATGACTTTAAAGTTTTCATTACTTTATGGTAACGGTGAAAGTAACTTCTACATCTTAGCGACTTTAGAAATACCTCCAAAGTTACGGAACTATATAGTCATATTTAAAGTGGAATTAACTTTCCCGCTACTCGAGAAAACTACTGTAGGGTAAGTTTTACTTTCCACTCCATTTTAAAATTACTAGAAAGTTCCAATTACTACAAAAAAAAATACTTTAAAGTAACTGTCACTTCTATAGGGACCAAAATGGAAACTGCATTTAGTTCCTTACAATCGTTTGAAGGATTCGGTAGTTTTTGCGAAGTGATGAAAATGTCAGCCATTAGAAAGAAGAAAAATTATAGACACACATTCACATTTTATAGAAAATTAAAGCAGCAGTTGGATGAAACGAATGGAAACACGAACACCTGTCTTCAATACAAAATTAAAAAACGCTTCTCTTGAGTGGCTACAATTTTAAATATCAACATTTCGAAATATACCATAAAACACACCGGCTGAAAATAACACTCTCATATAAAAATTATAGGTTAAAGTTCCAAATGGAACCTAGTAGTAGCATTCGGAACTTAAACGAGGCTTCTGGAACCTTGAAGTCCTCTTGTAGTAATTGGGACTTTAGAGTTTAAAATATCTAAAACTAATTTTCGTCTTAAAGGTAGGAATTACCTTAAAGTGAAAAAAGTCTAGTTGCCGTTACTACCAGTTAAGTGGCAAAGCCTTCAAACACCCATTTTAAGGTAAATAATACTTAGAAGTAATTACTGAAAATTACGCCATATTTTCTTATAAAATAATAGACGCCATTAATATCAAATGTCAATTTCCTTTGGTACTGAAATAGTTATTTCTTCAAAATTGTCCCAAAAAAGAGAAAATTGAGCAAAAATGAACTCGTATAACTTATAGAAATATTAAAAAAGCATTTTTCACCAATTTTAGGTAATTTCGCACATTTTCGTAATTTATCTTCCCGATAAAAAAGTGTTAAATCATGCATTTTGAGAGGGCGCGTTGTTATTTTTCAATCTATCAATGTCATATTTGACAGAAAATTTTCAATCGTTTTAGTTTCTTGAATCTAGCAACGAGAAAAAAACAGCAAATTAATACCTTTCTTATATCTACCATATTCATAGATATAAGTTAAAAATAAATATTAGGCACTTATATTTTCCACGGTTATTGAAAAATGACGGAAGATGCTGGGCTAGAATACTTTTTAATTATTTAGACAAAGACAAAGCGAGGACGCGAATGTAAAGAAGCAAACAAATCCAACAAAGTATCGGTGACCATGCTGCTACGTCTCCACCACGTTGTCGGAACGTAAGCGCGTCGTAGCGGTGTAAATTGCTAGGTAGTCGCCGTTACGTATTTATCACCCTCAAAATGTTCCCCATTTTGGTAGCAAGGACGTAATAGGAACGTAGTAATTACGTTGATATCAGTAGTAATCACAACTTTAAATTTGTAAACAAAAGTCGCCGGAACGTAATGGCGACTAAAAATGCTGCTTGGGACCGTATTAATAAAATTCTACGTCCTATATTACTAAAAAACACAGTTCAAAACACAGTAAACACAACAAACGCAGCTCGATACCGCTGCGTTTCTGTACATGCAAGTTTACGTCAACCGTAAGTCCACACAAGGAACGTACATTCGAAAACTCTTTAAGGCGCATTTTCTACGCTTACGTCTACGTATGGGGAATTTCTGAACGTAACCGCGGCATCGATCTATTATTATGTATATTATGCTGAGAGGGCATCGGGCACCTGCAATGTTGCCAGATTACAGGTTCAACTGCTGCAAGTTTCACGTCGTACACTTTTATCGACGTGAGAGTTTGATGCGTGACATTTGGATGTCGAGAAACTACAAAAAGGTCCTACCGATAAACGTTCCCGGTTTTAATAACGCGTAAATACAAAGAAAAATGATCGTGTTCGACAATCATGCCATTAATATTAATCAAATCCAAATAAATATCGATAACTGATGCATTATGCGAGTGGCGGCGATGCATGCGCGCAGTTATAATAAAACCCGAATTATTGCAGCTGCGGTTTCCCATTGGGGTTCGTGATATTCGGTGCATATAAAGCAAGTCGCTCCATAAACAAACCGGGCAAGTGCCCGTCTCGTGTACTATACGCGTATCCACACCAACACCACTTCGCCCGATATTTACACGGGAATTCAAATTAGCCACGGCCCGAATAAATACCTTCGCCTGATCGCCGTTGAAAGCTTTAGTGTGGGCTTCACGTGACAATATCCAACTACGGCGGATAGCAGCTAGATTAAAACTCAATATGGACAATTTTAAAATATATATTAGCGATTCGGCAGGGCGTTACACATAAGGAACATAGAGATTTTTTGCGTAGAATTGCATTGCTGACCGTTAAATAATCATGAGTGCTTTGAATGAAGGACCCGAGGAAGGAGCAAATTTGGGCTTAACTCTGGTCCGGGACAGTCTCTGCATATGGTGGGATGCCGTGTCCGTTTTTACAGTGGCACCTTTGAGTTATTTCGACAAACTAATCTATGCAGAAATCCTCATTTTTCGTGAAATCAGTACCTACAATACATGCAAAAAATTATAATGCGCGTTTAGGTATGTCTTTAAGTTCAGGAATTCTTGATAATACAGCAATTATTCTAATTTTAAGTTTTCAATTATGAAGAAGTAAACCTACACAAACGCCTATGCCACTTTGGTGCATAGACTATGTTAATTTAAATTACGAAATTACTTACCGATGAATTATTATCCTCAAACATTTTAGTTTTGGCTGCCAGGGAACAGGGAAGTGCCACAAGCCGCACAGCTAAAGATAATAACTCGAAAAATTATCTGAATACCACATACTATCACCCTGTCAGATACGTATTTTATAGTACACATAGAGCTTTGACTCTTTTCTGGGATTCTTTATTGAAAGCACGAGTGCGGAAAGTAGATCACTTTACGCACTATTCATCACTTTACGCTCTGGTAAAAAACCAAACATTTAACTACAATTTGGAAATAATAGTTTGACCACAGGATGATGAACCAAAATGGACAATTAGTTTTTTAGAATTTTGTAGGGGAGTCTACAGGGCAACCCAGAAACTAGTTAAGGAGGAAAATCAGTCTTCACCTTCTTTAAAGATATTACCTCGATTTCTTATTGTTACCAATTTTTGAAAATTTCACTATATTATTTCAAATTTATTTTTTATTGGCGCTACAATTTAAATTAAAATTTTGAAAGTTCACTATCAAGAATCTAGAAATTGACAAAATTATCATAGACAAAATTGTGGTTTGTTTTCAAATTTTGTTATATTTTCACATAGAAAAAAAGTGGATGAACTAACATTAGATAATGTTCTTTTGTTAATGATCATAGGCTATTTATTAGGTAGGTATCTAAAAAATAATAAAAACAAACAAAGGAGAACAAATAAATATTTAGTGGGTACAAAAATATAAGAATACCTATATACTGGGTCTTCTGGATTGTTAGGACGTAAAATTCTTCGTTTCTGAGATAGCAAGGTAAATTTTTTGAATTTTTATTTTATTTTTTATTTCCAAACTGTTAAAGATATTCAAACCAAAGGCAGATAATAAATATGTATGTATGGAGGGACATAACAGTATGTAATAGGTACCAAATTTGCCTCCCCTTGTAAAAAAATTCTCATCTGGAAAGAGCTTGGTGAATACATCAAATTCAGCAAGTCCTCAAATGTATCCTGTTTGGCGTCAGAGGTGTTTTTAAATGGGTTAACAATAAAACCACAAAAACTTCAAACTTGTTAAATATTTTATTTCCGATAAATTCCGGAAATGTGTGTTCGTTGATGTGTACGGTGCACAAAGGAGACCTCCTATTGGAAATTCAATGGAAATTAAATCGTCCAATCGAAAATATTTACGCTGTCAATGTTTTACGAATTCATAAAATAATAATTATTTTCGTAGAACGGATATAGTTTCATAATATCCATCCCAGCTAGAACATAAGATCAAAATCAGCCAATCATAGTTAATATTTCGCCGGCACGTGTTGACAATCAAGCTACCCTTTTTTTATTCCAAATGGCCTCATTTATCTAAATATTCGTTTATAAGTTATTACTCTTAGAAAAAATACACTGTATACAACTTGAGTGCGGAATGTCCATATCGCCCTCGAACGATTGAGCACTCCGCCTACGTCGTCGTGCTCAACCGGCAGCGTGGCAATGATAAAGGCCTGCCAGCTGGCTACGCGAAATGTCACTGCGTCATCACAGGGAGGTAGCTGTTTGTAGTTGTTTACGCGTTTACTACTCTGGCGATTTTCCTGTTTTAAAGAACGTTTGTTGTGTTTATTGTGTGTTGGAAGATGTTTTTTAGTAATATAGGACGTGGAATTTTATTAATAAGATGGTAAAACAGCATGCAGTGGTTCAGAATAAAGTGATTAAAATTCGATTTTAGTTTATAGGTCTTAGGTTGTGTTCATATAGTTTCGGACTAATTATTTAAATCATGCCGTGGACGTGTTCAGTTCCCAACTGCGAGGGAAACTACAAAGGCCTTCCTAAAGTGTCCGCTTGTTCCTCCCTAAAGACCCCATTTTAAGGGAAAAATGGGTTAAAGCCATCAAAAGAGATTTTGTTCCTACACAGTCCTCCAGGGTATTGGTTTGGACTGTTGGAGAGTGTTATACCTAAGAATTTTAGGTGATGGGTGGTAACTATACCTTAAAATCATGAAGTTTTATAGTTTTATTCATTCGAATTTAGTTGTATCTAGGCACGCAAATAAGAAATAATTGGCATTTACGGAAATTTTACCGGTAGATATCTAAATGCACCAAAAGCCCTTGAAAATGTGACTTTCACTTTCCTAGATTATTATCCGTGTTGTAAAACCATGAGCTATACAGGGTGTAACTGAACTGATAGTCAAAAATGAAACCACGTATTCTTGGAGTCAAAATAAGGGCACTTCTTCATATATTTTTTTCTCCTACGGGCCATAGTTTTTTTTTATATAGAGCGTATAATGTAACGGGTTCACAAGCGCAGAACCGCCGTCACAATTTTCTCCCAGATTTAACTAACTAGAGAGCATGAGTTCTGTACTTTTAGGGGAGGTATTATTTCAAACTAATAGATTTCAATAACGATCTTGGACCCCCTTCCTTAATTATCTATTTACACAGCTTTTTTTTACAATATATTACAAAATTTGGGTATAAAGCTCAAGAAGCTTTAATAAACCTTATCAGTAAAAAAAAATTAATCTAACAGCTACTGAGTGCTGTTTTAACACCTATTTGTATTCTTAAATTTTATCAGGATACTTAGCGGTACCGGTATGTAAGTACAAAAGCGAAGGTTGCCAGCGGTCTCAGCTGACAAAGGCAAGTAGGTACACCTCTGGTATTATATCAGGCAACCTCTAGGTAGGTAGGCAAGCCCAAAATTACTATTATCCACATTCAAAAACCCTAAAATAGTTCCTTCATTTTAGGAAAAATAAATAAACCATTTAACAGATTACCTTTCCACAATAACAATCCAAGTTTTATTCGAGACACCCTGTTTCACCAGGCAACGGTACTCACGATCTTAATTCTGAAATTAGTACTTATATTGAAAGGAAAAATCTAACCTATTTATTACTCACTTGACGGAAAGGGTTTCCAAATAGACAAGGGAGTTGTCGCGCTAACAATAATTATTATTGATACTGAAAATGAAAGCAATTAAGTGCTATTGGTTGGTAGAAGCACTTCGCCAGTCTAGAAAAAAAAACAACAACAACAACGTCAACTTGAAGAAGTCGTCATTTGAAGGTCAAACTCACCGATACGTAGTTCGTGAAGTCACATCCCAATTAAGGCGGTTAAACACAACATACGATCGCACTTTACTAGTGCATTTCACTGTGCTATCCGGAAACGTTGTTTAAAAAAAATCCTCAAAACGAGTGGAGCCCCAAAATTTCTTCAAACTCCATTAAATTCGAAACAACCACTTCACGAACCAAACGTGCTAGCCGGCGGATTTGGAGAGAGAGAGCGCAAGCGCCCCAAGAGAGAAGACCTCTGTCGATCGCCAATCAGAACCCATAACTTCCTTGGCCAATCAGCAGAGATATCTAAGTGATGGATAAATGACATTTGACAACCCTTCGACATTGACGTTTGACTGTGTCAAAGAACTGACATTTCAAATGCCCACGACAATAACAATTATTTACAACAATAATTATTGTGCCAGAGAAATAACACAAATAACCGAAATTCGCTAATTAAATAGCCCTAAAAAGCCAACAAGGTAAGTACCTATTTATTCGATGTTTTAAATTCCGATATACCATTCACATATAACCCCGTTGTGATAGTGTTTTCTGGAGTCTTTCCCAATCAAAATTTCTATTATCAACAAGTACAAATCGAAAGAAAATGAGTGTTAATTTTCTTACAGGAATACTGAACCGGTTACAAAAAAGGATTTCCGAAATTATCAATATAAACTTAGCTATATAAACGTAAATAAACAACCATGAAGAGGACGAATACTGCAAGGTAACTCCCAGAACGAAATAAATAATGAACAACCTCGACAAAACTAAGGTAAGTTTAAATTCGGCAATAAATACACCTACGATAACATTATCATTTTATTTCAGGAATTTTTTTTTGAACATATTTCTACCGAATTATGCGAGGCAGCAGATAACCCGGCGGATTCACCAAAAATAAAATTAAAAATACCATGAATTTATTAAAGAGTATTAATGAAATAAAACCTTTTATTGGAAATTTAAGGTGCTTAAATTCACACGTAACAATAAATTTTCTTCAAACTTGGCGTGTCACATGAGCGGATGAGCTGTCAAATTTAAGGTTAATATGAAGCTTCTGAGGCCCCCAATTGCGGAGATACAGGGTGTTATTAAAATTAATTAGTTCAGAAAAATATAAATACCCTGTATAATCGCATTTTTTTAACTTGTTTTGAGTGGTAAATTCAATGGTTAACAAAAAGTATTTCTTAGTATTTTTTCATATTCTTAGCAGTTTCTTAATTATTTTCAAAGAATCACAATGCTGCAATAAACAAGTCATTTTAGGAATAAATCTAGAAATCTGTGGATGTAAATTAAACATGGCAATATTTGAATAATTTGGCTGTCAACTTTGCACTTTAGTATCAATATTTTGAAAAATGATATTTTCATTCGAAGAATTGACTGATATGCACTTTTGCTATGGACTTGCCAATGGCAATAATAAACACTAATTTTCTAATAGCATTACGTTTCTTTTATTATCGTTTTTGCTTTTGTATTTTGTTAAATAAAGTTTAATTATTGACAATCACAGATTGCTAGATTTATTCTTAAAGTGACTAATGTTCATTGCAGCGTTGCCGTTCTTTGAAAATAATTAAGAAACGGCTGCGAATATGAAAAAATTCTAAGAAATACTTTTTGTTTACCATTCTATTCATCACTCAAAACAAATTTAAAAAATGCGATTATACAGGGTATTCATGTTTTTCTGATCTAATTCATTTTAATAACACCCTGTATCTCCGCAACTGGGGACCTCAGAAGCTTCATGTCAACCTTAAATTTGACGTCTCATCTGCTCATGTGACACGCCAAGTTTGAAGAAAATATCTCGTGTACTTCTAGAGATACTAAGAAATATGTGTATTTTTCTCCAAACTTCTACGCTCTGTATACCTAAAAAAACTATGGCCCGTAGGAGAAAAAAATATACGAAGAAGTGCCCTTATTTTGACTCCAAGAATACGTGGTTTCATTTTTGACCATCAGTTCAGTTACACCCTGTATATGAAAACAATCATTTTAAACTGTTTTTTACCTTTACCAGGTTGACATCTTGAAATTTGAATTTGGCCTCGTTCTCGTTCTCGGCTATCATATAAACTCTCAAAAAAAATTAAAGATTTAAGCTATTTAAAAAATGGTTAAATACCCTATTAACGCACTATGAATTTTCAGCCATTTGAGGTTAGTGGAGTGATCAACGTGAAAAGCATCTTACATCGCGCAATTTCTAAAACTAATTTCCGCGGCTCGCAGGGCTATTCCGACCCTAAGCCGCCCCCCCCCCCCCCCCCCCAGTTCCGTCCTGTACCCCGGCAGCTACACAATTAGGTCGAAGGATCAGGACGTTAAGCCGCGTCCTGCAGTAACTCTAAGCCCCCGGCAGGATTCCGATGCCGTAAATTCGGTTTATCGGCAGGACAAAGAAATGTGCCGCCAATTAAAAAGTTTACTGGACCCCGATTTATTCGAACGTCCTGTCCGAAGGGGATCCGGCCGGGAATTTATCACTTGTAGTCGAATTTTGGGCTGGCGGGGGTAAAAAGGGTATTACGAACTTTTTGGAGGGGTGAGGGTTTTGATAAGGTGGTAATTTATGATAGAGTGACTTTCGGGAAGCTTAGTAGCCTTTTGGGGTAAATTTAGATCGTTAAAATACCTTCAAAATTTGATATTAAAATGTTGAAACCGATCCTGTTGTGATTTTGGATGAAGCTTGCTATAACGGAGGACAAGCCACGTGGGAAGAATAGAAGCTAAGAGAAACATTTTAAAAAATCTTTCTAGAGAAACAAAATTAGTGTCGGTTTTCTTATCTGACTTCCGGTTGGACCGGAAGTGATCATTACTCGGTCAGATTTTCGAGACTCCCAGTATATTTTTGGATTTTAGGTTCGTTTTCTTTTCCCCGTTCCAACGATATATGATAATAATAATAAGAAACTAGCTGCTTGATTATTTTTCGAGGTGACTATACAGGGTGAGTCGAAGTTAAACCGCCATACTCAAAATTTGAGTAGTATTTTTAAAAATAAATGGGGTTCTTCATATTACATTTTGTCCAAAAATGCTTCGTTTTCGACATACAGGGCGTCAAAGTTTTCTTTTAAAAACAGAAAAAAATTAGTATTTTCGGTTCCATTTATGCTATCGAGTTGAAAATTGGTACTTTTATGTTTTGTACGAATTTTCAACTCGATAGCATAAATGGAACCGAAAATACTAATTTTTTTTCTGTTTTTAAAAGAAAACTTTGACGCCCTGTATGTCGAAAACGAAGCGTTTTTGGACAAAATATTATATGAAGAACCCCATTTATTTTTAAAAATACTACTCAAATTTTGAGTATGGCGGTTTAACTTCGACTCACCCTGTATAAAAGTACCTATACAATGTGGTCATTAAGTGTGCAACATATGGGATTTTTTTTTATTAATTGCACAATTAAAATACAAATATTCCCGAAAGTTGATGCAAGTCAAACAGCATACAGGGTAGGTCAAAAAATATAAAAATTGCACAAGAGTGTACCCTTATTTAAAAAAAAATCAGCAAAAGGTTATTAAGAAAAGTTGTTTAGAATTAAAAGCTATGCATAAATACCAAAACATGGCCTCCTAAGAAAAAGAAATATATTTTTTTGAAAAACATCAATTTCCAAAAAAAGTTGTTTTAATATTCACCCTAAACAATTTCATTAATCAATCAAAATTATATCAATTTCGCATAACTTTGTTCAAATTCAGGCATATTTGTAAAATTAACTTAGATTTTTAGTTTTATAGGGAATCACAAACTTCATGTTTGTTGCAATGATATTAAACAAAAATTTCGCAAAAATTCTTCTGAACAAGGTAAAACATTAGTAATGATAATGTGTAAATTAAAAAACTCTCATTTAAGGTGCAAAATGTTTATTTTAAATGTTTATTAAGAAACTGGAAATGAATTGACGAAAATTTTTTTTCTTAGGAGGCTATGTTTTGGTATTTAGGCATAGCTTTTAATTCTAAACAACTTTTCTTTATAACCTTTTGCTGAATTTTTTGAAATAAGGGTACTTTACTCTTGTGCAATTTATATATTTTTTTACCTACCCTGTATGCTGTTTAACTTGCAACCATTCTAAGTTTACCTAATATTGAACATGCATCAACTTTCGGCAATGTCTGTATTTTGGTTGTGTAATTAATAAAAAAAAATCCCGCATATGTTGCACACTTAAATGACCACACTGTATACGGTTGGAATTGGGAGGATGACAAAAAAAAACAGAAAAAACATCAAATACAAAGGGTGTCCCAAAAATCTAACCAAGTGATGCTCATTTCCTCTTAAACCGGAATTCAGAAATAAAAACCGACACTTTTTTGTTACTCCACGTATACTCATTACTTATTAATACTCCGTGTTAAAATCCAACTTCACAATTTTTTGAAAAAGGATATTGTTGTAGATATATTAAGTTTGATGTCATATTCGAATTCCTCAGAAATGTATGCACAAGTCTGGTTTTTTAATCACGAATTTATCTTTAAAATTACGGAAAGCATAGTTTATCACGTTAACTGGTACACCCTGTACGTTTACGTTATCGAGAAAGATAGAATTGAAGACATTGCTGCAAGAACGAGGCAAGTCCATTTTTTATGTTTTCGAGATAATCGAAAAAACTTCCTAGCGTTTTCAAAATTCGTTTCAGAAATTTTATTTATCTTACATTATATTCTTCTTAGGTATGAATTAGGGGATACTCATTCAAAAAATATTAAATTTTTAAAATACGTCAAATATTGACACTTTTAGATTGGACTTACCTCGTTCTTGCACCAAAAATGGGAAAAATACCTACCAAGCAGGGAGAAAATTAGCCAAAATTTAGTTTCTTCCATCTTTTGCTCTTCCGTGGCTGCCAGGGTTAAAAGAAATAAAGTCAAAATTAATGCTTTTTGATGTTTTATTGAACATGATTAATAAAATAGTAGGTTTAGGTACAAAAGTCCAATCTTCTGATCCAAGGTCGTTGCCGGTATAATATTTTTTAGTTTTAAATGTCAAATTTTTGGTTATTTTTGTCGACAACCTCTTTTTAAAGTATATTCCGAGTACAGCAACATAGTTAAGAATCATCTCTTGAGTCACTTTGATGGTCACACATGTCTGGTTCACTGTCACTTTACCTGGTAACGAGTGCTTGGTGCAAGAATGAGGTAAGTCCGCACTTGCATCGTTCTTGCACCAATCTGCTTCCGGAGGTAAGTTCAAAATTCGAGGTCTAGGCAACCAGGGATGAACTTACATACATCGTTCTTGCACCAGTCGATCGGGCTTGGCGAATTGTATATAATGTAAAAATATCATTTTCGCCAAAAAATGGACTTACCTCGTTCTTGCAGCAATGTCTTCAATTACGCACGTCCAACTGAATCATTCACCGCCGTATCCATTTGGCGAAACATCAAAACAACCGTTGTCGAACAAGTTTTTGTTTTTAAGCGAATTTATTTATTTTTCGTTTGGCAGTTTAAATATACCGACCACATAAATCGCGAAGTCGCTATCCGGGAGACAAAAACGCCGGGTCCCCTGAAAGATTTATCTTCGCAGATTTTATTGCGAATGGCGAAGCATTCCGCCATTTTTCCACTTTAGATAATTCATTAAATGGAATTGGCGCCGATTATTAGCACTTCTGCTATAAATCTGATACCGTTCCATAAAGCGTTATGCGTTTATCAATAATGCTTCCAATAAAATGCCTAGGAAAATCATTACAGGAGGGAAATTATTACTATAGGCTGACCGATAAACACCGCGATGCACCCAAAGTGATCGTAAGTTAGCGGCGGTTAGAAATAATGGGAAGAGACCGCCGACTGCGATATTTGGCATAAAACGTTTCGATTTCCCTGTAAACAAGTCCCGAGTGACGTTTTAACGAGTCCAACGGCGCATGCGTAACAACATTACGGCCATAGTCTCTGCGATTCATATGCAATTATGTTGAACCACCAAATAATTTGTACATTAACTTTCCGTTATGTGTAACTAACTGCGTGGCTTTCGCATAACAACAGATTGCCGGGGGCTTTTTAGGTACCAAAATAAACTGTCTCTTTTAAAGGTTGTGCAGAGATAATTGCTTCTTATTGTCGAAGGCATCGGACTGACGCTACTTGCTTCGGATAAACATTTGGATATACTTAAGTGACTTTTAAATATCTTAATCCCCGTATTTCAATCATCAATAGAAACTAATTAAATATTTAAACAGGTGTGCTATTACGGACAGACGTTCGAGTTGTATGTATATATTCCGTTTATTTATTTTGCTTCAAAGTATCTTTCTTGCATTATAAACTCATTAAATATTATAAACATGGGAAGTTTCGAGGTAATATTATCATTCCTTCTTGTAAACAATTACTTCTTAATTGCCTTTGTTTCGGAAATAGGTATAAAAAAAGCAAAAGCACTTGTTACGCGGCTTTAAAAGGGTTAATTTTCGTGGAATAATTGACCTCTGCCATCTGGGGTCAGAAAATACCTTAAGCGCTGCTCATTCATTAAATTGCCTCATTCATGGGCGTACCGTGAAATTTTAGCTGTAATACTCGGCAATTACTTATAATGCCCCAGTTAAATTTGCATATAGTCCATTAGACACCGGTGAAGTTGCGATTAGGCTCTGCCTAGGAGGTCCACCCCTTTAATCTGGCGTCAACCAGCTCGTTACTTATAGCCTTAGCTTTAAGCCCTATTATTATTAGAGAATAAAACCTCAATTCTTTCTAGTATTGTCTTTCGAGTATTGTCACAGATTTATTTCACAATTTTCAACTATTTCCAAATAGCTTTCTATTATAATATTAGATATTGAAATTGAGAAAGAGAAAAATCATTCTTGTCCGACATAATATTTGGCAATTAACTTTCTACTGGATGTCATGTTCAGATATTGACTTTGTATGTCTTTATAACGATACCTACAATAGAACCTAAAATATATGTTGTAAAATAATGTTAAAAACGATAGTTTACCCATCTGATTTTTGTCTGTAACGCTTATTTTGAGCTTTCAGTTGCCCATCAGACTTCATCCTAAGGTCCAAATGAAAAAATGTTTGATTTCACTTTTGTGACATATCTTGATAACGTTGATTTTAGGCTGTCAATTCCGAGGCATGGCAAGATGTTGTCTTTGTATTATAAGAATATACAGGGTGTAACTTAAGTTCATTAAAATATTTAAGGTGATCCTTAGCCAATTCTAAGAAAAAATGCATATAAACAGGTGTCCATAGATTCTTCATTTTCGATACACGAGGTTTTAAAATTTTCTAAAAAAGGCTTTTCTTTTCAAGTTGTTATTAGGTCAGTTTAGATATGTTTTAGATTTTATACACTGGGAAGTATACACAAAATATTTTTCCACAAAAATATTGTACGTAATCTACTTCAAAATGCAGAAAAACATTGATTTTCAAATGGCGCTAGCAAAAATTAGGATTGCGATTTTAAAAAAGAGGAGGTGATGTCATAATAGCTTCGACAATGATGACGTCACAAAACACGTATCTAAGTCAAAATTTGCGCATTTAAAAATTGAATTTGACGTGTCCAAGTGATTTTTTGGTCGTCCTGCAAAGATTTTATCGAATTTATTGCAACTTTTACGTTTGCACTGTATAACTGAAACGAGTATACATCTCTGAAGGACCAAAGGGTAAGGGTAAAGGACTTTAAATCAAGGTCTATAGAGGATAGGACGGTTATCTCACGTTTCGGAGACGAAGTGAGCAGCAGGGGTGGAATGACGTCACCCAGTATGCCAGCGACCATGAAGAATCTGTCCTAGTAGGTTTTTCTAGGCAGCGACTCAACGGCGCCATGTAAACAACATTAGAAGCGGTCAAAAACAGGCCCTTTTTATGAAAAATCTGGTTTATTTTGTCGCGTTTCGCAATTTAAATTAATCTGTGACTGGCTGTAGTGGCAGTGAAGCCAAGTGGCTTTCTTTGGAACTAAGGTGTATTTTGGTAAATAGTACTTAATTTTTTATAATATTCCGATGAAAATTAATGCTTTTGGGAATAGGAACATGACTGGAACAATATGCAGAGCAGCTGTTTGCCAAAGCAATTCCAAACATTCAAAAAATGTGGTGAAAATATATGGTTTTTCATATAATAGAAACAGAAAACATTTAGATTAGAAAAAGACATCATTAAAAATATAAAAAATATTATTGAAAACAAAAATGACGATTGTAGATATAAAATTAATCAATGAATATGAAAAACAACGAATATTTATTAGAATTAAATACCTAAATACATTAAAAAACAGAAAATAATATTTCTATTAAAAAACATAAGACAACTCTGTCAGATCAAAGGCGGTAAAATGCACAAAAAAAATTAGAACATTTCTTCAATTATCTCTTCAATTGTGTATATTTATATATATTATATATTACACTTAATTACTTGTTTTTAAACCTAGCTGTTCTCTTTTCTGTATTGTTCATCCTCAATTTTTCAAATTCTTCTTATACCATCGAAACTCAATTTCAAAATAGATATAGTAAAAATTGGATTCCTATTTACCCGCAAACCCCAGAATTATGCGTCAATCGATTTTTCTCGCCTCGCTTACACAAAATCTCCAAATATGATACTGATAATATCAAAGTAATCCAAAACAGGTCAAAATAACTAAAACCATAACATATTCTTCTTTATTGATACTGAACCAGGAATGTTAAAAATTATTATAAATTCTGCACGAATAAAACGATGCATTTGTATACAGTTCTCATTATGTTTTTAAACTGGCATACTGGCTGACGTCACGCCCGCCAATTCCGGTCGGCATCAAAGTGAGATAACCTATCCTTTACAGACCTTATTGGCTAAGAAATGAGTATCTATAAAATCCTTAAAAAATATGTGTTTGGATGATTTAACGTTTTCTCTTTTACGCACAAAAAATGTCTGTAAATTTAAGGAATAATTACTTCTTCGAAAAAAACTTGAAATGAGAAATAAATCCGCTATACGACGAAGGCGCGCGTTTTAACCTCTTGTCTTTGTGTTAAATTTCCACTCTCGCCCTAATCGCGCCCCAATAAAGCAAGGGCGCTTTCATCGCTACAAAAAGGGTCTATTAATCTGGAATACACAACTTTCTGCGACGCGATTTTTGCCCCAACTTTTCTGCGAGAACCGGGCGGCTTTTTGTCCCCAAAGAAAGGGGATCCATTTGGAGGGGGCCGCGCGCCTCCATACGAAAATCAAATTGACCTAATCTGCATGCTAAAGGAAACGGCGGGTCGCCCGGCTTCAATTAAGAAATCAAAGGGTGCCGAGTTAAGGGATTAGAATTTTTAATTGTCGGGATGGAATGGCAATTTTTCAGAGTATTTCGAGGGATTATGTAGGTTGGGCTAGGCAATTGAAAGAATGGATGTACATATGATCCCTCTATTTCAACGTAAAAATCCCTCTATACAGGGTGATTTTTTTTTTGATGATCAGTATGTGGATCTCGGAAACTAGCGGAGATAGAAGGAGGTTAAATGGGGAAAGAATTGCAGTTTTGTAGGCCCTATTTAATATGCCCCTTGTGGATTTTTGAAAAAAGTCATGGCTTACTAGATATTTTGAAAAAACGAAATTTTGAGGATTTATTCTAATCCGTCTAGTTTCATTGTTTCTGATTTTAGACAAAAAGTGTAAATACAAAAGTTTGAGATAATTGTGTCACCAATGCGGCTATCTTGTCGTACTTTCCGTGACAGCTGCCATTTTCGAGGTATGACACGAACTTTTGTTTTTTTAAATGGAAACTTTAGTTGGCCATGGTCTCAAATAAAAAAATCAGGCATTTTTAGAGCTTTCCAACTATATAATACTGGATATGGTTATTAGGAAAAATAACGGCAATGACTATGGATTATATCATCCTCAAACATTTAGTTTGCAAGCCAGGGAAGAGCCAGAAGCCGCACAGCTAAACATAAAAGTATCGAAGCACCACATACCTACCAACTGGCACCTATCGGTGACTCGGTGTGTCAGATATCAAAATATTGTGTCAAAACTTGGTTCCTACACGTCCATAGAGCTTCGAATCCCTCCTGGGGTTCTTTATTCATTGGTTTCTTTCCATAATGCATATTATTGAAAATTGAAAAACACGAAGGTAAACATAATTAATAGAAATAGCCTTATTTTGGATTTGACACCTTTTCTCAATTATAAACTTTTATTAAGTAACATATTTTTTCTTTATATTTTGCATTTTTAGTTTGAAACGATATATATTTTGAAATAGGGGCACTTCGTACACGAGATAGGTATGTTATGTACCTACTTAAACTTTGGCAAGCGCATTTTTCGTTTGAAACGATAGACACATTTATTAAGAATACAATTATCTGAGACATTGATAATAATAAAAGAAATTTACGTTTGTGTCAAATTTTATGACAGACACTGTAGATGATTAAGTTTTACTTTGGGACACTTCAACAGGTGATAGAACACCATAAATATTACTCTTTTGAGGTAATATTTTTTATCCACAGCCGCCTCGTTTTCTATATACATGGCGTTTAAATGCTCAAAAATTTTAAAGTAATATTTTTTATTTTCTTTACCAACAAGACTCTCTACAGAATGTTATTGTATTCAAGTGGATAATTTGTTTTATTTCAAGTAAAAACTGTATCTTGTCATTGTTTGGTATCTCCCACAGATTCATGGCAAATTTGATTTATCGTTTATTGCTTTTCTGGAATACTTAAGTAGGTAATTAATTATATGATTTCTTCAACGATTTGACATTCGGTTAAGTATAAAAAAATAGCAGGTAGCAAAATATAAGTAGTTAGTATAACAGATTTCTTATTACAACTATCAGTGTGTCCACGGATTGAGTTCACATAAGGTGTAAATAACAAAAAAAATTCGAGTTGAAATTGGAGCTTCTGGGGATCAACCCCGCTTGGTTCTAAACTAATTTGTGGCAATTTTATTTTAGAAAATACTCGTATACGTTGGAAATTATAAAGAAAACAAATTTTCCACATCAGTAAAGTGCCTTTCTGTAGGTTTTACTGAAAAAAGTTATTAAGGAAACTTGTTCAGAATGAAAAACTGAGTAGGTTTACGAAATTTCAAAAGTCTAGGCCAACTTTGATTTTTTGACAATTTCCCACTTTTTTTAGAAAAGTGCACTTTGTGTAGCTTTCACATCAAAATGTTATTAAAAAAACTTGTTCCGAATGAAAAACTGGATAGGTGTGAAAAGTTCAGAAGCCTAGATCTACTTTGATTTTTGTGCGTTTTAATTTTTTAGCAGAAAATAATTATATCATATCAATATATCAATAAGGTACCTGTTTCAATTAAGGCCACATTAAGCTTTTGGACATAGTAGTTATGAATGTGTTTAAAAAAGTGGTCCAATTTTGTTATGAGCAATATATGGTCATTATTATAAAAGTTAGAACAGAAATTCCATTTTGATAAGAGTTTTTGAAGAAAAAAAATGAAAGAAAAAATAAATCAATTGTCCTCGTTAGGAACCTTAGGCCCAAATAAGGCCACTGTGCTTTTTTACTTTTTTCTGTTTTAAATTGGACATAACTTTCTATTATATTTTAAATAATTGTAAACAAAGGTGACATCAATACACAATTTCAATTTTCACATTCATAACAAACGAATTTTAGGCCATCTCCCTTTTGTAATCCAACACATTCCTTGTGGACATATCGTGAGCATGCGGGCGCATATCCAGGATTTTTGGTTGAAAATCTGCTTCTTTTGATGTGCTAGCTGCATTAAACAGGTCCCGTGTGATTATTTAATTTGTGCAGCAGAATTTAAAGTGGTTTTATTAGAAGCACATAACCTAAAAATAAATCTTATCGATACAAGCAAAATATATTTATTATCAAGCTAAAACATATTAGGCATTACTTTGTCAACTTACCAAGTATTACTGTTTCAGCAAACACACTGCAAAACCTACTCCATTTCTTAGGGAAACAAAAAATTTTGATTTGTTATGCTCGGCTTGTTTCCCGCTAAATTACGCTATTGAATATTTGTGGTAACCTGGCGCCCTTTATTTTCAAGTATCGAAACTTATCTTTTTGTAGAAATTCTAGGATAACTGAAGGTTGAAAATGCAATATAGATTTCTGTTTCTCAAAGCATAGTTTTAAGATGGCGGGGTATAATAGTGGCTTTATTAGGGTGATGTTCTTATTGGGTACAGGTACCTTATAATATTTATATACTACTCAATACACCGGAAGCAAGAAGTTGACATAAAATAAGTACGACAGTGTATTGTTGGTTGAACACTACAAATGGACACCAAGGATGTTGCTGTCACCGTGCCTAAAATCATATATCTGTATCTGGTCGTACACGACATCTGACGATTTCTCATCGAATCAGATCTCCCTCCTATGCATAATGCATCGTCGGGAGCCGCCACCACTGGCAGAAATTAAGCGTTATTTTTCATTTGGCTTATTCCTTATTCATGGGTTTCTCCGAGGAACAACGTCTGGCGGAAGGATCGTTTTATCTCATCGCGTCTCCTGAATTCGCATTGAGCCAACGTCGGGCGCTCGACGTTCCATAAGAAATTAATATAAAAGCTTTCTTGCCGCGGTTGTTGCAGACCCACCCGTCTTAACGAAGGTCGTTTAACCCAATTTATTATGCCGACTATATGGCAGCACGCTGGACACCGAGGACCTTATTACTGTGGGGCAAAGAAGTCATACTGACAGGCTACGGGCGCAGAACACAAGATAAAGGTAAAGATAACAGAAGAGAGCCGAAAAAATTGTAAGCTGCTCCAGAAAAAGTCCATTTAAAAAAAAATACAATAAGCTTATTGAACAACAAGTGATTACACTAGAATGAACTAGATAAACCTCTAAAAGCTACAAAAGTATAGTATTTCTAAAGTCACTTGAAACAGCATAAAAAAACTCTAATTGGCGTCACAAAATGAACATAAGCGTCACGCAGTTTTCAATAATATACATATTCTACAAGCAACATAATATTTCACTTTTAAGTTTTTTTTAAGGTTGTCGTCAAACACGACGTAAAGGTTAATGCACCATATAATAGTGTCAAAAGGTCTCTAAAAAGCCATATCGATTATAACTATTTACGCAAGTATCCTAAGATCTGAGAAATTATGGGACGCCTAATCACCGCATTTTGCTGCTCAAGTGGCAAGCCGTTAAACAGTGTAACCCATGCAAATATTGGTGATATTATATTAGGCGAGCATGCAGTCATTTGTTTTTGCTACAATATCTATCTTCTCTATCTCCTTCATCTCTTTTTACCACTAATACCAGGTGCGGTTTAATATGGTTAAAAAAGTGTTTTGTCTCGTATTTTATTGCCGTGGCGCCTGTTCTCGAGCTACCCTGGTAAAATTTAAATGAACTCACTTGGAACACAGTGATATACGGGGCGCGATCTATTTTATAGCATTTGCCACGCTCTGCTACTGGTAAAACTACCAGACTTATCAGCAAAATTCACTAGTATAAAATTTAAAGGTTTTTATGCTGTTCCATACGTATTTACTGGGCATATTTTAAATAAATTATTAAAATTAGATAAACAAACATTAAAATAAAGTACAAAATAATTTTCTTCCTACACTATATCCAAGAGGTGAAGTGGACAAATAAAAAGTGAAAGATACGAAAAAAGTCATTCTTAATAAAAGTGTTTGCATGTTTAGAAAATACGGTTCACCATGAGAAACATCTTTTTTTTTGTTCAGGGTGGTTAAAAATACAAAAAAAAAATTATTATTTTGTTATTATTTATATTTTATTAACTTCAATTTTGTTGTACGGTAGGGGGGAGGTAAAAATTCAAAAATGATATTTTGATTATTTTGTTATTTTCTGCACACACTGTACAACAAAATTAAAGTTTTTTATTGTCAATCGTATTTTCTAAACCACCAAAAACTTTAAACAATAATCACTTTTTTACGTATCTTGCAAAATAAGATAAATATTTCTACTCCGGTTTACCCCTTTGCGAAATATTTTTTTTTGTATTTTTTTACCCACCCTGTAAATAAAATTGAACTATCTCATGGTGAATCGTACTTTCTAAACAAACAAAAACAATTATCAAGAATGGCTTTTCGTATCTTTCACTTTTTTATCAATTTCACCTCCATCCGCGGACATACCTACCTACTGTATTATACGGGTGCGTTTTTTGTTTATGATCAGTATGGGGATCTCGGAAACTAGCGGAGATGGAAGAAAGGTTAAGTGGGAAAAGAATTGCAGTTTTGTGGGACCAATTTAATGCACCTTGTGGATTTTTGAAAAAAGTCATGGCTTACTAGATATTTTGAAAAAACGAATTTTTTGCGATTTCTTCTAATTCTTCTAGCTTCGTTGTTTCTTATTTTAGATAAAAAGTGTAAATACCAAACTTGGAGGGCATTGTGTCCCCAATGCGGTTGTCATGTCGTACTTTCCGCTTTCCGTGGCAACTGCCATTTTCGAGATTTGACACAAACTTGTGTTTTTTTAAATGGAAACCATTATTGCCCATGGTCTCGAAAAATCGGGCACTTTTAGAGGTTTCCAACGATATAACACTCGATATGGTTATTCGGAAAAATAACAGAAATAACTATGGTTTTCATTAAAAAAAAACACAATATGTGTCATATATCGAAAATGGGAGCTGTCATGGAAAGTAGGACATGATAGCCGCATTAGACACAATTCCATCTGACTTTGATATTTACACTTTTTATCTAAAATCAGAAACAACGAAGCTAGATGGATTAGAATAACTCGCCAAAATTTCGTTTTTTTATGGGTATCTGGGAAACAAGCTGAGATAGAAGGAAGGTTAAATAGATAAGGAATTGCAGGCTTGTGAGCCCAATTTAACGCGCCTTGTGGATTTTTGAAAGTCATGGCTTACTAGAATTAGTGTTTTTTTTTACATTAAAAAATCATTGCAAATTTTTTTATTATTCAAACTAAAAACCTTCTTAATTTAATAAATATTTGTTATTTAGTGCTGGGCAAGTTTGGTTTGATTTTAAACATTTTATGATGCAGAGACATTAATTGTATGAACTATATTAGCTATACCTACTATTTAAAATAATACCTTGGGCAAAGCTAATATAATCGATTCTCGGGGGTAATATAACAAGTGGTGTGCCTATTATCGATAATAACTTTCGTTAATTTTACGAATTATAATCCCAAAGCTGAAAATACCAGGAATGCGCAGCAGGAGTGGTATTTTCTTAGCATTGGGATTATAATGAGTTATAAATTAAGGAAAGGTATTATCTATTATTAGGCATACCACGAGTTGTATTTAAAAAGAGAATTTAACAACTGCAAATATAGTTAGTTTGACAGCTAGCTGTCATTTTGATTGAACTTTCGGTTCAGAATATGTTTTTTGTGCTAATAGATATTTAAAGATCAATGTGTTAACTGAAAACATATATTCTAGTCCTATAATAAATTTGGTAATGTGAAGAAGTTATCGCGGGTTATCAGTTTTCGCAGCCACAATAATGGTTTAGCGCAACTATATAGGACGTAACTAAAAGAGTAGGATTTCAGCGATTATTTCCCTCATACTGCTTGCATCCAATAAGGTAGCTCCTTCCATAAAAATCCAACCAATGATATGCCTCTGCTAGCGATAATTTGCACTAGTGCAATTACCGCTAATTGCACTTGTGCAAATTATCACTTCGTTGCTTAGCAACCGCGAATCTGTTGGATACAAACACGTACCTACTTCTTAAAGTGTGTGTGTTTCACACTGTTCTAAATTATGCAGCTTATAAATTATGTTGCGGTATTATTAAGCATTATATCAATGAATTTATATAACTTTTACATTGCTAAATTCTTGTTATTTAGACCTCCGCCTCCGTTTAAATTTATGACAAATTCAGAAAATAAACCAACGCCGACAGGGTGTAGGTATAATCGCATTTGCCTTGGATACCCAAGCGTCATGTTTGTTTACTCGAACGCTACAGTCGAAGCTGTCAATAAACTCGTTTTGGAAATGTAAACATAGAAATAATCAATACAGAAATTATTAAATCGTATTCATGAAATAATCTCGACAAATTCCACTCGTGCCGGAAATTTTTCTAGATAATTTTATTCTCAAGCCCTATTTTGCCCATTAGCAAAACCACTCGTACAAATTGGGCTTTTATTTTCAGAGATAAAATCACTCGAGCTTCGCTCTCGGGATTTTATCAAAAAATAAAAGCCCAATTTATACTCGTGATCTTTCTAGGCAAAATAGCGCTTTCGAAAAAATTATCGATAAAATTTCCGGCACTAGTGATATTACATACGAAAATACTACTAGTGGTATTATCGCTGAAATCATCACCTGATTGGTTAATATTTCAAAAATCATATCATTGCATTGGTTCATATTGGCAGGCGTTGAATTCTCGAAAAAAGATTACCAAACTATGCCCATGTTGCTTATTCAGGGTACTCCGGAAAACCCAATTTATTCGAAGTTTGGCCCCATTTGGTGAACGTTCTGTATAACTTAGAGTATCGAAATTTTGTACCAAGGGTTTTGAACTATGGCCAAATCGATGGCTATCTATTTTACTGTTTAAAATGCCTAATAATTTGGTTTTCTGATTTTTGGGGGACATATTTTGTGATTTTTAAGGAACATCTTTCGAAAAATACGGAATTGTCTTGACTCAAAGTGAAACACACTGTAGACTTAGATTTATCGATTTTGTGAATACACCTTCATTCTTAATCCTACACAATTCACGCTAGGATATTTACTTTACTTTACTCTAATATTCAATTAATTTTCGTATGAAAAATTCTTTCTTAGCTAATGATTAAAAAATAATAAAAAACTTGCTTTCAAGCGGATTTGTTCAAAATATACCTACCCTTCGGCTAATAATTCCGATAATATCAAACTTACTCCTGTATAAAATCAGTTTTCCCACAATGTTCCGGAGTTCCTTCCGCTCAACCCGCCCGCCCAGGTCTTGGTAAATATTTAAGGGCCTTAATAACCTTCGAGTAACTATTAAACTCGCATTTTTCCGCAAGCCCCGCTTAATCTCGCCGCCGTCGGGCCAAACCGCTGCTCCCCGCCAAAAATAAATTGCAAATACCGGCCCGAGTTTATCTTTTTAATGTGTGTTTGCCTGAAATTAATTTAAAGTTGAGGGAACGCCGGGCGGGCTGTGTACGCCACGGGCCACGCGTGCGGCCACCGCGTCTTTTCAAACGAAACTTTGATCGTTTTGAAGAATGTCGGCTTTGGCGTGCCGCAAATAAAGTTCAGAAGTTTGCTATGTTATAATAATAATTATTATGCGGGTATATCGTTAATAAAATTTCCAGCACGAACGCAGGAAATACAGGGTGATTCAGTTCCGGTGCTCAACATGGGGATCTCGGAAACCGTAACAGATACGAAGTCGGTCAAATGGAGGCAAACTCGGCGCCCAACAATATGCCGTTGAGAAAGTTAAAATATTTTTATGGGTTGCTGAGATATTTAAGAAAAACCGAAATTTGAAATTTAAATTTTATTTTGTTCTGGCGCCATTTGCAATAATATTGAAAAATAAATTGTACTTTTTTATTGCAACTTTTTCTGGACTACGTCATAGTATTTTTAGATTTTCGGGGCGATATTTCGTTTTTGAGATAGAGGGATCATCTTAATTTTTTTAAATACGGACCTGGATTTTTTATTGCATATTTCGAAATGAATCGTTGTCCTGAGTACAACGATGTATGACATGTATTTTTTCTCGTTTTAGCTGCTAAAATGCACATTCACTAAGAAAATAATTAATACGGTCCTGGACTATGCATTTTTATCTATTTTTTTTTCAAAGCTATTCCAATTATAATAGGTGATCATTATTTTAATACCTACTGGATTAATTATACTCCATGTTTGTCATATTTTGAATTTTTTTATACTTTAGGTAAAAACAACAATAATAATCATTACTAACAATAGTGAGATACATTACAAAAAAAAGAATTTCAAAATATGACAAACAGAGTTTAATTAATCCAGTAAGTATAAAAAAATTATTACTTGTTATAGTCCAGAAAAAGTTGCCATGAAAAAGTATAATTTATTTTTCAATATTATCGCAAATGGCGCCAGAAAAAATAAAATCTAATTTTCAAAAATTCGGTTTTTCTTAAATATCTCAGCAACCCATGCAAATATTTTAACTTTCTCAACGGCATATTGTTGGACGCCGAAAGGCGCAAGTTTGCCTCCATTTGGCCGACTTCGTATCTGTTACGGTTTCCGAGATACCCATGTTGAGCACCGGAACTGAATCACCCTGTATAGATGCTCATAGCACAGTATAGATTATAACCCTAGTAGGGTCACTTGGCTCCGGCACTTTGCTCTTGGCGACTCAAATAGGCTTGCCACATAATAATATGAGGACAAATGGACCAAAAAGTTAAAGATTCGAAAGAAGTCATTCTTGATGAAAGTTTTTGCTTATTAAGAAAAACCATTCACCATGAGAAACTTCAGTTTTGTTGAACAGAATGGGTAAAAAAAAAACAAAATAACAAATTACTCAAAATAAACTTTTCGTATGTTTTACCCACAGAGACAGTGAGGAACTAAATTGGCAATAGATTCGTTTTCTCAATTATTATCACAGTAAAAGAAGACTGGATCTCAGGAAAGCAGTAAATCCACGTGCAACTTTATCTGCATCGGGTGAAATTGGATTCTACCTCCAGAAAATTCACAGGCCCTGCAAATATGATGTGTTAACAAATATTTGAGTGAATTAGTAAATTTCGATTTTTATTTATTTTCATTAAACAGCTATACCTAAATATGATACATTATGATTAATTCATAAGTTTATGTCGAGAAAAGTAACGAAATATATAACTTTGTAGTTAATTTTGTTGGATGAATTTAAACCTAACCTAACAGTAAAAAACTTAAAATGGCAGCCATTAACCTTTGGTAATAGACTTCACCATAGGTTTTATAACGTACCCCACAACTGTTATAAAAATGTGGTTGTTGAAAGTTACATAGCAATAACTTTAGGTACTTAACACCAATCACCAATTTTAGTGACACCTGGAAACCTAAGAGTTCGAGTGATACTTTAATAAAACTAAAAGTAAATTTTGCAACTATTGATAATACAAGTAACTCTTATACGACCCAGAGTAGCTCGCGCACGCGCACATTCTGTAAAAACACATATATTACATAACCTCTAATTTAGTTTTACTACCTGCATCAGAAACATTATTAATAATTAATTGTGATTATGTTTTAGTGTGTTATTTTTACGAGCAAAATGTCATTTAAAATTTTACAACCACAAGAACCTGACAAAAATACTTCTAGTTTATCAGTTGTACCGAGCGTATGGCCAAATTGCAGACAGAAATGGAAATTCAGACAAAGATACCAGTAATAAAGGCGAAATAGGGAAGAAAATATAAGTACCAGTGAATAAAATGAATAACAATAATTATTATTCAACGTCTGTTTTGTGTTTCTATTTACTTATTGTTATTTTGTTTTACCGTACAAGTTTTTGAAATTCTGTTATTTTAATTTATAAGAGAATTAGGCTACAGAAGAATTTATGTAACGTCTATGTATAACAAAAGCATATAGTTAGAATGTATTCATAAGCTATAAATAACCCCATCTTATGGGACATGCGCGTAGATCCAAATAATTTTTTAAGTGGCATAAGGGGGTTGATATTACTTACGGTTGTTTATTTCATTTGGAGAAGACCATTCTGTAACTATACCTCTTAGAAGTTATATACCAGTCTCTTAATTTCGCAGAAGGAACAAAATATGTTTAGAGTTACCTCTATAAAACCTAGCCCTACTTGTTTTAGAAAGTATAGTTTCCAAGATCATTATATAACTCGGTTATAAAACTTTTGGTAACGGGAACTCGAGGTTTTATGAAAAAGGTTAGAAACAATAGATCGTGACCTTATTATAAACCTATCAGTAACCGGTCATCTAAAAGACCCTTATAAAACTCTTAGAAACCGTTAGTTGCTTTTATTACTATTAAAAAGCTGTTATAAACCTAATGGTAATGGTAATCGAAAATGTTACTTGGGGTTGCTTCTTTTGACTTCCTTCCTAAGCTCAACTTCTTGACCCGACCTTTTATGTGCGTCCAAAAGTCTTATCATGGTGCAAACCAGCATTTTTTTTTCAATTAAGCGCTTTTACCATACCTACCTACATCGCTCTTTCAGCCCATTTTCCGCATCTTCCTAACCAGGCAATTTCCTTTGTCCGCCATCCTTGGTATTCGGCTCAGACCCGGCCGTTAGGCGATATTTTTTATGCAGTGCCCGGGTCATCACTTACGAATTTTCAGGGGGGCACGGCGTTGGGGGCAGGGCGGGGCTGCAGGTCGCTCCGCTCCATGAATAAACAATGCTCCGTTTTGTAAACATAGTGGTCCACTAATATGCGCCCGGCGAAATGCTGGCACAGCGGCGTAGTGAGGTAAATTGTTTTAAGAATCTGAAAAGATACCAAGATATATTAGGTAAGAACGTGGACGTATAGTATATACAGATATTATTTTGCACATAAGACAAAGACAGATATAATATCAAGCTGATATTATAATTGAACACTACCTACTGGTGTTTATTTTTAACATTATTAGTTTTTTTTAACCAAACACAAAACACTAAATACCACATACTCGTATACTAGTAGGTATATACCTTTAAATTTGAGATGAAGATGAAATAGGTACATTTTAGGTAAATTGTTTTTACATGCGACACATCAGATTATTTGGCTGACGTTTGAATAAATATACGAGTATGTGCAATTATATTAATGTAGTGTTTGGGGAGCATTTCGTTAAAAAAATTAAACATCAAAAACACACTTGGTTTGGTAGTACAAAGCTATACGAAGGCCATCATTAAAATTTGAAAATTACAATTTTATATAAAAATTAATATCTAAACTGAAATTTCTATACCTTAACATAGTATCGAGTCCTCAGGATAAGACGTTACAATTTAAGACCTGTTTTAATCTGTTTTCGTTCCAAAATTCAAGTTTGAAAGTTGGGATGCCAGGATCTTTTGCGGATGGTTTCAACAATGCTTCTGTCTATCTACCTATAAATCTCCTCTTATCTATGGTATTATGTGTGAAAATGTCACCTTAAACTAGACTGGCTGTCATGTCGCAAAGCTTATTCAAGGCATGAGTTGCATGGTTATAATACAGGAGGTGTTACGTCGATCAACTTTCCCAAAATCAGATGATTGATGGCAAATCAGCAAAAATATTGTATTTTTTAAACATTCCCAGCATTTGCAGTCAGCGGAATTAACTTAATAAATAAAAAAAAATTACACTCTGTAACTAAGGTAATAATATACAGGGTGTCTAATTTTAAGTGTATACAAATCGATAAAAAATGTATTTTGTGAGATATTTACAGGGCCGGCTGCAATTTTTTTATACCCCCGATTTTCGCGAAAACCTTTTAGCGATTTTTTTATTTAAAATCTGACCACACAGCGTTAATCAGAACATCACCAAATTCGAATAAAAAATTTACAGGGAGTTCCATTATGCAGGGTGTCAAAGTTGAGCAAAATAGGAATTTTAAAGGCATCTGCCAAGTCAAGTGTGCCATGGAATCCCCTCAAAACAGTTGAATGGTCAACAGGACTACTCAAGTTGTTGGTGTGCAAAGGTCCAATACGAAATATACAGAGTGCTCTTATCTGTGCCATCTCAAATTACTGAATTTTTTGTAACTTTATACGGGTCAAAAATCGAGTGTATCAAAACCGCTCCACACACTATAAACGAACTAAATCTAAAAAATACAGAAGCCTGCCAGTCAGTAAGTCCATATCAGTTAAGGTGGCTGGTGTGCCACAACAGGAAAGGCACTGAAAATCTATCATCTTAGACAGTGACTTTGTTGAGAAAGGTCCAATAATTTAAATTGTTTTTATTTGCTGGTTGGCATTTTGTAAAGAAATAAATTACTTTTGTGTTTATTAATATTTTTTCAATGATTCCGAAGCACTCCTGACCAATATAAAGTTTAATAAAAATTCAGAATTTTGAGATGGCTCAGAGAAAAATACCCTGTATATTTTTGTAGCAAATCTTTTCCCACTAACATATTGAGTGGTCCTGTTGACCATTTAACTGTTTTGAAGGGATTCTACGGCAAACTTGATTCGCCAGATGTCTTTAAAATTCCTATTTTGCTCAACTTTAACACGGTGTAGAACCGAACACCCTCTACATTTTTTGTTTAAATTTAGTATATGGGGGTTTTGGGGTGTCCTGATTAACGCTGTTGTGTCAGATTTTAAATAAAAAAATCGCTAAATGGTTTTTGTGAAAATCGGGGTATAAAAAAATCGTATCCGTCCCTGGATTTGCATTTTGACAAAAGTAAAAACGTCAAAAGAAGCGTTTTTTGAAGACCTTTCGAACAAAAAAGGTTTTTGAAAATATCTCACAAAATACATTTTTTATCGATTTGTATACACTTAAAAGTAGACACCCTGTAGGAATAAGAGCGTGGACAAAAATGCTTAACTTCTTGTTTATTGAATAATATTTTTGAATTCTTCGCCTTTAATACATTTGAATTCTTCGCCTTTAATACATTTTTTATCGATTTGTATACACTTAAAAGTAGACACCCTGTAGGAATAAGAGCGTGGACAAAAATGCTTAACTTCTTGTTTATTGAATAATATTTTTGAATTCTTCGCCTTTAATACATTTTTTTATCGATTTGTATACGCTTAAAAGTAGACACCCTGTAGGAATAAGAGCGTGGACAAAAATGCTTAACTTCTTGTTTATTGAATAATATTTTTGAATTCTTCGCCTTTAATACATTTGAATTCTTCGCCTTTAATACATTTTTTATCGATTTGTATACACTTAAAAGTAGACACCCTGTAGGAATAAGAGCGTGGACAAAAATGCTTAACTTCTTGTTTATTGAATAATATTTTTGAATTCTTCGCCTTTAATACATTTTTTTATCGATTTGTATACGCTTAAAAGTAGACACCCTGTAGGAATAAGAGCGTGGACAAAAATGCTTAACTTCTTGTTTATTAAATAATATTTTTGAATTTTTCGCCTTTAATACATTTGAATTCTTCGCCTTTAATACATTTTTTATCGATTTGTATACACTTAAAAGTAGACACCCTGTAGGAATAAGAGTGTGGACAAAAATGCTTAACTTCTTGTTTATTGAAAAATATTTTTGAATTCTTCGCCTTTAAAAACATAATTTAAATGTTAAATGCTACATGTGTTAAAAGTGTCAAACTTTTTAAATATTTTACTACATGTAACCTAAATAAAATATGAGAAAATAACCTTACGATATGTTCTCGAGAATGAAACAGCCTGCAATCTATTGGATATTGGATGATGTTTCTCTCTGTCAAGATACCGTCGCATAAGCCATTCGATTATTTTTGTTTTATAATTTTAGGTTTGTTGTGATACTTAGGTATATCCCGTGGATAGGTACGCCACTGTCCTTCACGGCCTTCGTAATATTCCAGGTGCGGGCCGCAGGCAGCTACGGCGGTTTAGAACCGATACGTGAGGGCATTGCGGATGCTTGGACCCGAGTCCGGGGCCGTGGGTAATTCGGGCGAAACGAAAAACCCGGAATACGGATAATAATTTCGGGGGACACGCGCGGCCCTTTCCAGGATTTTTCCTAAATGCGGCACGCGCGAATAAAGGAGATTGGGATGATGTGGTCCGCGTTCTGCTCCTTTCGTTTAAATGAGACAAAAGAACGCCTGGAAATTTACTTCCCGAAAACCACAGATAAGGTTGAGTTATCTGCATTTTAATTCTAAACGCAGATTTGCAAAATAACAAGCTAACTATATGATATTTTCAGAGTGCCTACATCAAAAGATGGACGACCTTGATCATAAAGCCTCTACATTTAAATGATATTTCAAGACGCAGTGCACATAAACATCTTTCTAAACATTGGTCTGGACTTACACGTCCGTACGACTATCATAGTGATTTGTGTTTTAAAAAAGTTACATTCCGTCCAGGTGCGTGCAGTCCATGGAAGCAAGGGAAGCAGTGCTTCCCCTAAACCAAAACAATGTAAAATGATGAATTTTTAAACAGGAAGCAATTAGTTTAGTTACCTAGGTATATCAAAAACGCTAAAAAATATCTTATATATCATAAATATATCAAATCTACAATATGTTATGCCTATAGCAAATGCGGCGTTGACTCCGACTGCGCCCATCCTACCGAGCGACAGTACAGTACAATGTAAGCTATGCCGGCCGCTAGATTTTCTGTAGCGTTCGATAATCGAGAGGTTATTGAACTTTCCACCTCCACCGCACTGGCTGACGCGAATGAGAACGCCTGTTTTAAGCGGGCGAGGAAGCTGTCGTTGCAGTAGGTTCTTTGTATACAGGGTGTTCGAAAAATAGACGGAGATATTTTAGAGGGTGATTCCCTGTTAAGACATATGAAAAAAAGTTTCTATAAACATGGGTCCGGAAATGCAGAGTTTTCAAGATACAGGATGTTAAATAAAAAAAAATAAAACATGAAATTATTAATGTCTTAAAAATTATTTACGCGATTCTGTTGAAATTTGGCAATGTTATTTGTTGTATTAAGAGGCTAATTTCGCCCTAACTAGATTAAATTTATTAAGTCCAGTGGCGTCCCGGGGGCACCTTAGCGAATATAATTATCAAAAAAATGTACGCCACTACCTTTTTTGTAACTTTAATATTTTTTGTTTGATTAAGCATCTAAAAATACAACTTCTTTCCCTCTTGTATTGTTTTCCTATCTCACTTCGTTTTCGAGAAAAAAAAATAAAAACCGTTTTATTGCATGTCACTGGACAAAATTGGTTGTAGTGTACTTTATGTTATGATATTGGAAAAGTTGCAATAACACTCTTTCCTAGAAATGCTTTTGATTATTTGTTTTCCAAGGCACTTGTGATTTTTTTTGCAAAAATTGATAAACCAATTTTGTCCAGTGACATGCAATATATTTAACATCCTGTATCTTGAAAACTCTGCATTTCCGGACCCATGTTTATAGAAACTTTTTTTCATATTTCTTAACAGGGAATCACCCTCTAAAATATCTCCGTCTATTTTTCGAACACCCTGTATAGTTTAGTTGGTTTTGATCTGCGTCGGTGCGTTGCGCGCGTCGTATCTCGGGCGATGTGGAAGACAATAATACGGACGTAGACATGCAAATACCGTCAACTTCGGCTGTCGGGAATGACGTTGAAAGTGTTAAAGTTGGACAATTATTAAGTAAGAAGAGTGTGTGTGAATGTGTAGTGTATGCCTTAACAATAAAGGGATTTTCAACATTAAACTTTGCGGATAAGCTTCAATTAATTACAAACGGAAGAACAAAACCCCCTATGAAAAATTTAACCACAAAAATGAATGAATGACTTTCACAGATATCGCTGTTGTGTATTGAGATTATTCTTCTCCAGAACATGTTAGAGCATCGACGTTTTTATGATGACGTCATTGACGAATTCGCAAAAAGTGATCGAAGAATCGAATTACATTACAAATAGGTAAGTTTTTAAACATTGCTTCCCTTACTTAAAATGTCACCGCACGCCCCTGATTCCGTCGGTCATTATGGATATGATTATATTTCTTTAATTCATAGTTAATTGTTTTAGGGTTGCATAGTTGACTGACATATTAAGATTTCTCATGGCTAAATAGCTTCATGTCCTGGAGAACAGATGGTGCTGATGGCTTACAATGTATTTTGCAATATTTTTTTTTGTCTCCGGAAAAGGCATGGTGAAGTAAAAAAGTATCAGTCTTTATAACTACGTCAGTCAACGGTTGACGGTTGAATACTAATTCTGCGAGAAATTCCAAGGTGTTGAAGTTAATGATTTCAATACTTCATATAGGTGTGATCTGCACCATTCTCTTTTCCTTAAATACCTATGATTTTACCTTTGAATAAAGAACTAGAGGAAGGAACAAATTTGGGCTTAACGCTCGACCAGGACAGTCTCTGCATATGGAGGGATGACGTTTTCGTTTTTACAGTGGCGCGCAAGTTTGAGTTGTTTCAACAAAATAAATCGAGAGCAAAAATAATCATTTTCCGGGAAATCAGTACTTACAATACTGGAAAAAAATTAGAAGGCACGTTTATGTCTATAAGTTTAGGAATCCTTCATCTTTGGGTGCCTAACAATGTGCCGTTGAGAAAGTTAAAATATTTTCATGGGTTGCTGAGATATTTAAGAAAAACCTAATTTTTGAAAATTAGATTTTTTTTTTCTGGCGCTATTTGCGAAAATATTGAAAAATAAATTACACTTTTTCATTGCAACTTTTTCTGGACTACGTCATGGTATTTTTAGATTTTCGGGGCGACGTTTCATTTTTGAGATAGAGGGATCATCTTCATTTTTTTAAATACGGACCTGGAGTTTTTATTCCATATTTCGAAATAAATCATTGTCCTGATTACAACGATGTATGACACATACATATATTTTTTTCGTTTTAGTTGTTAAAATGCACATTTACTAAGAAAAAAATTAATACGGTCCTGGACTATTTTTCTCAGGTGATCATTATTTTTATACCTACTGGATTAATTATACTCCATGTTTGTCATATTTTGAAATTATTTTTTATACTTTAGGTAAATAACAACAATAATTATTATTAACAATAGTGAGATACATTTAACCTAAAGTATAAAAAAGAATTTCAAAATATGACAAACATAGAGTTTAATTAATCCAGAAGGTATACAAAATGATCACCTATTATAATTGGAATAGTTTTGAAAAAAAAAAAGGAAAAAATGCATAGTCCAGGACCGAATTAATTTTTTTCGTAGTAAATGTGCATTTTGGGGGCCAAAACGAGAAAAAAATATGTATGTGTCGTTGTACTCAGGACAACGATTTATTTCGAAATATGGAATAAAAAATCCAGGTCCGTATTTAAAAAATGAAGATGATCCCTCTATCTCAAAAAAAGAAACGTCGCCCCGAAAATCTAAAAATACCATGACATAGTCCAGAAAAAGTTGCAATGAAAAAGTGTAATTTATTTTTCAATATTATCGCAAAGAGCGCCAGAAAAGAAAATCTAATTTTCAAAAATTCGTTTTTTCTTAAATATCTCAGCAACCCATGAAAATATTTTAACTTTCTCAATGTCATATTATTAGGCGCCTAAAGGCGCAAGTTTGCCTCCATTTGACCGACTTCGTATCTGTAACGGTTTCCGAGATCCCCATGTTGAGCACCGGAACTGAATCACAGCAATTCTAATTTTAAATTTCCAATTATGAAGAAGTAGGTACTTACACACACGCCTATTCCACATTGGTGTGTCCTCAAAGGTTAATTTAAATTACAAAATTACTTACCGATGGATTATTATCGTCAAACATTTTAGTTTTCGCGGCCAGGCAAGTGTCACAAGCCGCCCATCTAAGCATAATAACTCGAAAATGTATCTAAATACTCCGTACTGACACCTATCACCGTGTCAGATATCAAAATATTGTGTCAAAACTTGGTTACTACTCAGGGCGATTTCCTTCTCACGTATTTTCTAATACACATAAAGCTTTGACTCTAAAATTTACCCACATCTACTCCACTACGGAAATTATTTGCATTACAAAAATATAACCGAGTTTGCTTGTACTTTATGCATCTCGTAAAAATCCTGATTTTCCGATAGCGTCTCGCCAAACCGATATCTTCTAAGTTTTTATTATTTCGGACTGCGCATTCGGCGCAAATAAGACTTTATAGTGTGGTATAAAGAAGAGTGTGTAATGGAACCTAATAAAATGGAAATGAGCCCCGGTTATAACACGTTCCCTTGCCAAGACCACTTCTTGCACCCAGAAATTATACGGCGGCTGTGAAATCTGGCGTTTTTCTAAGACTTTCAACAAGACCTGCAACGTCCTTTTTTACATTTTCTGGAAGACTATGGAATATTATTAAATTTATTGGATACTTCATAATACTTACACAAGAATAATAAAATTTAAATTCTACACTAAAATCAAATAACTCTTACGCCTGGTGTAAACAAGAACGTGTGCGTTGAGGTTTTTGCCAGAGCCGCACTGAGGCACGACCTTTATTTAATTTTACTTTTACAGTTGTTTACGTCAAAATATTAAAAAAAAATTATTGGCTTAATTAAAATCAGTCAAAACATCGATAACATTCTTTGTAGCAGTGTCTAAATAGCTGAAAACAGCAAGATAAAACCGCATAAATATGCTTTTTCGATCGAGTACATCCCTGTTGCCAGAAGCGCTGATATTTTATGGCCTATTGACCAATCGCCTTATTTCGCGGAACGACTTCGATCACGTGCTTTTATTTACGCCAGGCGTAAGAGTTACTTGATTTTAGTATAGGTGTAGGTATCGATATCTCGATATCGATATATATACCTACAGGGTGGACCCAGCAGATCGACTATACGATAGGTGTAAAAGACAAACAAAAATTCGAGTTGAAACTAGACCTTTGGGGGATCAGCCTTGCCTGATTAGAAACTAATTTGCACCATATTTTTATATTTTCAAAATCAAGCAGGCCTTGACAGCGGCAATTTATTCATTTTGAGTTCAGGTAAACTACCTTTTCCTTAAGAGATATCGACAAATTTTGTTTGAAAAAGTTGTCGAGAATGCAAATTTAAGTATCCCCGTACCAAATTTTAAAAGAATCGGCAGACTTTGATTTTTTTCCAAATTTAAACTTGATTTTTTGGAGAATAAATCAAAGTATGCCGATTGTTTTAAAATTTAGTACAGGGCCTTAAATATAATATAAAATTTTTCGATCAATGTATTTAATTTGCTCTAAAACTGCAAACATTAAAAAAAATTGAAAACAATCAAAGTGCGCCGATTGTAAAATTTGGTACGGGGACTTAGATTTGAATTATGAACAACTTTTTTCAATAAAATTTTTCGATATCTCTTAAGGAAAAGGTAGTATACCTGAACTGAAAATGAATAAATTGCGGCTGTCAAGGCCTGCTTGATTTTTAAAATATAAAAATATGGTGCAAATTAGTCTCTAATCAAGCAAGGCTGATCCCCCAAAGGTCATGTTTCAACTCGATTTTTTTGTCTCTTACACCTATCGTATAGTTCATCTGGATCTACCCTGTAGTATTGCGTTATTTGTATCTGTACAGGGTGTCCAGATTTGGTTGTAAATGCGGGGAATCTCGGTTATTTTTAGAGAAAGGGAGTTGCGGTTTTCGCGAACCGTTGCTACTTTTTTGTGAAACGAAAAGTACCGTAAACAGATTTTTCATAGCCATCTTCGTTTTTAAGATACAGGGCGAAATTGAAAATTTGCGCTTTTGGGGCATATACTTCGTATCTTATTGGGAACGGTTAATGATATTGAAATGGTAAAAACTGTATCTTATAGACATTTTCACGTAGAATTCAGTGCCGTATTCGGTTTTTTACTAAAATTGATAGTGTTCGATATATGGACTAAACTTAGGTTTTTTAAATATATTTTTTTAAATATATTTTCTACTAGTTATATTCAGATTGTCGTAAGCTTTACAAAAATATATAACACTATGTAGTTATTATCTATATTAGGCTCTAAAAATAACCGAGATACCCCGCATTTGTACACTATTTTCTTCTAAATTTATTTATAGATACATATAATAGACATCCGATTATATGACACCATTTTCATAAGGACTACCAAGCTGTTGAGTATTGTTTACGCAAGTCTCATTTGTTTCAAAATTCCTCCCAAAAAGAGCACACCCGTTCAGAATTATTATCTCGGAAACAAAAAACAGGCAGCAGAAAATGAGGATAAAGTGGTTCCGCGCAATTAATTTAAAAATTCGACATGGCCCGCTATCTGACGCATCCATCGCCCATTCGGACAACTGACAGACCCCGGTATAAGCCGCCTGAGAGACACCAAACCTAATTTGTCGTCTCTATAAGTAGATGTTGCACAATCGGGGTTATTTTGAAGAATTAAATTTTCTTTAATTTTCATTATGATGGATTGGAAATTAAATTGCATCTAACAATAATGAAAGTTATATGGAAATGAACAGAGCATATATACCAAATTTAGAGCATATACCAATTTTTTTACAGGTTTGTTATGAAATTTTATGGAGACAAATTCATCAACTGCGCAAATCATTATTTATATGCTACGTAAGTCATAGAAGGTTGTATATGTAACTTTAAGAGTGTTAAAGTCCCTTCTGAAGGGTTAAGATTCTTGGTTCGAGTTCTGCGACGAAAAAACCCTAGAAAAAGTGGCTATTTACTGGCCGCCCGGTGGGTGGCTGGCCTACGCGGCATTGTTCTCCGGCCCAAGCCTGAAACACATTGTTGCGGCCGCAAGTCGCGAAGAAAACCAAACAAAAACCCGCGATAATATCTACGACCTATAATATTACAATATCGAGCTAACAATGTACTCTGCGGAGCGTCGCTTTAAATTAACAAAACCTTAACCCCGAGCCAGATACGATCGGATGGCAGTTAAAATGTCTTCGCGTATATTTGTATCGGGATCTCAGGTGCGCGATAGATAAGGATCTTTATTATGCGGACGGGAGGATTGCTGACGCACGAAAAATGGTTTTGTGATAGGGCGTTTCGCGAAAAAACAACGTTCCGCATCGATGAGTACAAATAGCGCAAGAGCGCGCAATTAGAGCAACTCAAGAGTCAAGCATCTTAGACTAGGAACGTCTACAGCGATTGGTTATAGTTATAAGATAAGATTATAGAGTTTGAAACAACTGGTTTTTGGGGGCTTCTTCACTAAAAGTTCTTGCCTAGAAACTTCTTTTCATTTTTTTAAATATAAAATTGATTATTTGTAAATATACGTTAACTCTCAATAAATTGGGGGTAACATTTTATAAAAGTAACTTTAATCTCCAAAGATCATCTGGCGTAGGGTTGTAAAGTAATTTTGGATAGTACCTCTTATGGAGAATTCAACCATGTAAAGGTTTAAAAGGTTTTTGATTAGAGGGCCTTCCAGATGTATCCTGCGTCGAAAGAGCTACAGGAAACGGGTTTTCGTCCACGATTATAGATACATCCTCAGGGCAGGGCGATCTAACTAATAAAATCGTGGACGTATGGAATTCGATAATTGCATTTCCACATAATATATTCTATGAGCCATGTGAAAAGAAACATAAGTATTTTGTTTTTTATCTGTTTGTGTGTCCGTCCCCTAAATCCTACAGAAATCTTGTGGCAGGCCATATCGTAACCAGTAAGTGAATTTTGATGAGACCGGTTTATAGATTTACCCATGTAGAGGTGAAAATTATCGAAACCGCGGTAAACTTAATTTCTTTGTAGGTAAAGTAGTGACCTTTTCCCTGGAGATGGCCTCAAAATGTGAGGAATCGAAAAATTCAATCAACCTACTTGTGCGAAGTAGACCGATTTTGAATTTGGTACAGTTTCCATTGATTATTTACTTACTTATTTTTATTCTGAAACACATTGTCGATGTGAGGCAGATATATGTACAGTGTATCCTGTAACTCTATTTTATTGTATTTTGCTTAGAATTCGATGATTCAATTATATTCTATATTCTGAAAAAAATAATGAATCCATCTAACGTTACCTAGGTACCTGTTATACATACACACAGGGGGTTTCATTATGGGTGAAGAGGTAACATATCTCAGGAATTAATTTGGGAAAAAATATTCTTAAGTCATGTGGTCGCGACAAATCGCTGGAAATTATTTTTAAATAATAAATTATGTTTAGTGGCATATCAGGTAAAGGATATCAATTGAAAAAAATTCAGTCCAGCCGGGACTCGAACCCGGGACTCCTACTGTGGCCGTAGGCACTTTACCCAACTAAGCTACGGGAGATACGGGTTCCATCGGCAAGGTCTTATTTATTCCAATTGATATATAGTTAGTAGCGGTGAGATGTAGGAGACTTCGGCGTCTTCTACAGCTACTAGAAGGGGTTAGAGGGTGTAGGGTAACCATTCATGATTGTTGATTACGTGAACTGCCTATTTGTTCATCAACCCACAAAATTCGACATATAGCGACTTAATGTAAGTATCGAACGTGGAAATTCTAACCTACAATGTCAAAGCCAGAATATGAAACACAGAAAGATTTTTAGTACCTGTAATAATTATAAATAATAAATTATGTTTAGTGGCATATCAGGTAAAGGATATCAATTGAAAAAAATGCACTCCAGCCGGGACTCGAACCCGGGACTCCTACTGTGGCCGTATGCACTTTAACCAACTAAGCTACCGGAGATACGGGTTCCATCGGCAATGTCTTATTTATTCCAATTGATATATAGTTAGTAGCGGTGAGATGTAGGAGACTTCGGCGTCTTCTACAGCTACTAGAAGGGGTTAGAGGGTGTAGGGAAACCATTCATTATTGTTGGTTATGTGAACTTCCTATTTGTTCATTAACCCGGCTGGAGTGCATTTTTTTTTCAATTGATATCCTTTACCTGTCATGCCACTAAACATAATTTATTATTTATAATTATTACAGGTACTAAAAATCTTTCTGAATTATTTTTAAGTTCGTAGGTCGGCCGTATTCGCAACAGTAAATTAGAAAAATGAGTTTTCTGAAAAAAAAATTACAAATAAAGGTATATCAAAAATAATTTTATCGCACTCTTTAGGAAATTCTGAACAATTTTTGTTGAAGATTTTTTGCTCTAGCTCTTCAAGTAGAGGTGAAACGGGCGGATAAACCTTGACTTGAAAAAATGCTACTAACTCCGGTTTGGCTTAACCGAATTGGTCGAATTTGGGTTTGTTGAAGAAAGCTTTCCTTTTTCTATTAAATAATTGCCCAGTAAGGTCATTTAAAATTTGGTTATCGGTAGAGAGCGCAATTTGAAAAATTTTCCTTTTATTGCAATTTTCTCCGAAATTTTAAATGCAATGACGTATTTATTCTGTTACAGTAGAAAAGTAGATTAAATTCACAACAAAAAATACCCAAGGTTCAAATCGATATCTTCATTACTTTCGGAGTTACATATCTCCAAATGTATAATTATTAACAAGTCAAGCAACGCCACGCCCATTCGGTTCATGGACGGGTGACCCCTTATAATTATTTTTGCCTTATAAAACATTTTTTTCCTATTTCAAAAAAATATATATAATATTTACCTCGGCACTGAAGTTCTTTTTATGACTCATGTTGTTTATTTGCCTCGGCCAGAGGCCTCGGCAACTAAATTCCAGACGAGTCATAAAAAGTTGAACACCAGTACCTTGGTACATAAATAACTATTTTCAGACCACAGCAAAATGCCCTTTTTGTACGTTTTATTGTATGCTTTTTTGTATGTTATTAAGGAAACTTGTTTAGAATGAAAAACTGAGAATTTATGCAAAATTTAAAAAAGTCTAGACCTAATTTGATTATTGGACTTCATTTCTACTTATTTTTAGGGAAGTGCCCTTTCGGTAGCTTTCACGTCAAGATGCTTTTACCGAAACTTGTTCATGATCAAATACTGGGTAATAGGTTTAGTTTGATATGCCACTCTTGCCAGTTTGTTCTGATAAAATTTTGGGAATACATATTGGAAATATTTGTAATTGCCATGGAAACAAACAATCGATTATGAGTTTCAGTTAAAAAATACATAGTATAGGCTTTTAAAATTGGAAATAAAATTTTTCACATGCACTTAATCGAATAGCCAATCCAGAATTATTATTGCAGGTAATAAATAAAACGCGAAATTTGTAGACATTGTTACCTGTGAAGAAAATAAAGTAAACTAAGTACTTATTATTTTCAATATAATTTAATACTAAACAGGTAATTCCATAACAATAATTACCTATCTTAAAAATGATAATAATAAAATATTGTAGTATTCAAGTAACACCTAGTAGTTACACCTATTGTTCACAACAAACACCACATTCTCCAACATTTCATATTTTCAACAGCTTCAGAATTTCAGCTGCTGCAAACTTTTCTGGCATCAGTTTACTAAAATAAGAATAGAAATTGTATAATGTTAGTTGTTCTCCCGCAATAAAGATTTATACGATGTGAGAGTTAGACCGAAAATGACATAATTATCTGTTTTTTTAGGACAACAAACTTAATATTGTATTCTGTATTATCTTCCTACCACCCTGACGATATAATATTTTATATCTTAACGTTTCAATCTGACCGACATCGGAGTAAAATTTCTGCCTGCCTGGGCGCGCTTGAAAATATGATACTAATGAGGGTGCCTTAGTGGGGCAGAGCGAGAATTTACTTGACAGCTCCGAGCCGGGCCTGAGAAGTTCCGGATTAGTTGGGAGGGTGTTTTTCCAGCCTAACGATTGGTTAATTGTTTCAGCACCTACGCCAACTTCGGTTCGGCAGAAGATTAACGAGTTAAAGAACGGTCTTTAGCGGAACTGCTCGCTGGAGCCAGTTTTACTGTTACATCTTTTTTGCTGTGCCGCCAGATGCTAAGCTTGAGCGTTTTATTGTATATCCACTGGTTTGTTCCGCAAAACTAAATTTCCGACAATGATGTAAGAAGCTATAGTTTATCTAATAATTGTAATTTAAACAATTCAAACCACACCCACAATTCGTCCATACGTTGTCGAGCATGTTCTAGGGCTGGTCACTGCCAGACGCGCAGTTCCGCCGTGTTTCGTTTCAGTCGACCAGTTTGCGTATAGTTGGATGTGACAACGGCGGCCCTGCAAATGAACCTGCGGAAAAGCCTGTCTGTTCGTGTCACATCAGAAGATGACCCCGTTCTATGCTAATGGCTACACAGGTCGGGAGAGTTATAGCTATTGGAGGGTGTATATACGCATCACGCAGTTGCGTAACAGAAGGATACGATTATTATGCAAGGATATTCATTTCTGTCATTATGCAAAATATAATTGCACAGTGGGGGAAGACCAATAAATAGGAAAATGCGAAAAAAAATTGTCAAAGTTTTTAAAACGTGAGATCAATCGAACTTAGCACACGCACGGAAAGAAAAGTATTGTAAAAATTATAATAAATATTATAGCTCGTTTTAAATTTTATTATAGCCCCTGGGACGGCAAAACAGGCTTTTATTCCTTATTATATTAATATTTTAAGATCTTTATAATTATTTCTAGTAATATTTAATATTTTAATAATTGTTTTTTATATTAATGTACGTTATAGAGGGTGCTGAACTCCTGTGAAGAAAGTATTATTCATTTTAGTAATTTTCAATACAGCATTATTCTAATTATTAATAAAATAATAGTAAAAATTGTTATTTTATTTTAGTTTATATTAGTTTTACATATTTATATTGAAAGGTTTAGTAAATCGTATAGTAAATTTATCAATTTATTTTAATAATATCTACAATAATGTTCATTTAATTATTACAAGTAGGTAATTAAAAGTATTGTAAAAATTACAACAAATATTATAAAACGTAGGTACAATATGAAACTTATGTGTATACAATAATAGACACCTAACAATATTATTTTGTAAATTTACAAAATTGTGCCTTTGGGCTGCTTTAAAACTGGAAATCTATTGAAATAACCCTGAATAACCATTCCATCAGTTTTAAGTAATTGCTGCCTTGCACCAAATAAATGTCATTTTGCATTTCTCAACAATTTCTGAGAAGGGCTCTAAGTTGTGCTGGATATATTCTAGAGCAAAAACATTAGATTCCTCGGATTCCTTCCTATCTTCTCATTGGGTTGTATTTTTCATTTTTCGGCTGTTCCATATAATCTAAAACTGATAAAAAAGAAATAAATAAAAGTCATCTTTTCAAATGCCTAGATAAATAGAATTTTTTGACAATGGGTATTATCCATACCTGATGACCCAGTATTTTCTTGTAACTCTTTTAGAATAGGTGTATCTGGAGTATATACTTTTACAGAGCACTGCTTTTTTCCAATATTTTGGTTATTGCTCCCTGGTGCTTTTCTTTTTTTTCCCTCCAAGGATGATGAGTGCCCAGGTTTGTATGGTCGGTAATAAACTGTAGAGGTTTGGCCACGAAATAAATTCTCAATCTTCTTTGAGACTTGAGACACTAAGAAAATCTTGTGCAGTTAGTCTATAAAAGAGAGCATTTATCGATTTAAACTTTTAATGCAAAAAGGGGCTGAATAGCTTTACCTATTTTTTAAGTTATCATGTAATCTCAAGTCAGTCTTAAGTTCATTGCTTAAATTTTTGGAAAGATCTCTTCTGTGGCTAAAGATTTGTCTCCCTTTTGAAGATGTTATAGTAAAAAGTTCTCCCTGAAATTGCCGGTCTGTAGGTATGCCTCCAAGACGTTAGGAATTACAAAAACCTAACCTTCAAAAGCGACAAAAATCGACTAATAATAACAATAATTATGGTACACTTAATATCTGCAGCCTCAAGAGCACTAACCACATGCAATAAATAAAAATCAATAGATTACCTACTATACCTACCAGTTTATATTGTTAAATATTATAAAAACACTTGTCGAACGATCGAATATCGCATACGTGCAGAAGAGCAAGAGCCGACGCGACGAAACACGGAATACATCGGTGCGGTTGGATGTTTTTACCCTTGCCGCGTGGCGCGAGGGCAGGTCTGTCCGTTTGTCCGTTTTGGGGCAAGGGACAAAGGAGCTGATTGAATGCACATTTTATAATTTAGTAAACTAAGTATTAAAATATGCCTGTTGTTTTATTATAACCTGTATAATACGGTATTGTACGTTTTATTGTAATGAATTGTAGTTAATATAATATTAACACACTAATACCATTAATGTAACATATAGTCTTATAATTATTATTACATCGGTGCGGTTGGATTTTTTTACCCTTGCCGCGTGGCGCGAGGGCAGGTCTGTCCGTTTGTCCGTTTTGGGGCAAGGGACAAAGGAGCTGATTGAATGCACATTTTATAATTTAGTAAACTAAGTATTAAAATATGCCTGTTGTTTTATTATAACCTGTATAATACGGTATTGTACGTTTTATTGTAATGAATTGTAGTTAATATAATATTAACACACTAATACCATTAATGTAACATATAGTCTTATAATTATTATTACATCGGTGCGGTTGGATTTTTTTACCCTTGCCGCGTGGCGCGAGGGCAGGTCTGTCCGTTTGTCCGTTTTGGGGCAAGGGACAAAGGAGCTGATTGAATGCACATTTTATAATTTAGTAAACTAAGTATTAAAATATGCCTGTTGTTTTATTATAACCTGTATAATACGGTATTGTACGTTTTATTGTAATGAATTGTAGTTAATATAATATTAACACACTAATACCATTAATGTAACATATAGTCTTATAATTATTATTACATCGGTGCGGTTGGATTTTTTTACCCTTGCCGCGTGGCGCGAGGGCAGGTCTGTCCGTTTGTCCGTTTTGGGGCAAGGGACAAAGGAGCTGATTGAATGCACATTTTATAATTTAGTAAACTAAGTATTAAAATATGCCTGTTGTTTTATTATAACCTGTATAATACGGTATTGTACGTTTTATTGTAATGAATTGTAGTTAATATAATATTAACACACTAATACCATTAATGTAACATATAGTCTTATAATTATTATTACATCGGTGCGGTTGGATTTTTTTACCCTTGCCGCGTGGCGCGAGGGCAGGTCTGTCCGTTTGTCCGTTTTGGGGCAAGGGACAAAGGAGCTGATTGAATGCACATTTTATAATTTAGTAAACTAAGTATTAAAATATGCCTGTTGTTTTATTATAACCTGTATAATACGGTATTGTACGTTTTATTGAAATAAATTGTAGTTGATATAATATTGACATTCTAATAACATTAATGTAAAATATAGTTTTATAATTATTATTACATCGGTGCGGTTGGATTTTTTTACCCTTGCCGCGTGGCGCGAGGGCAGGTCTGTCCGTTTGTCCGTTTTGGGGCAAGGGACAAAGGAGCTGATTGAATGCACATTTTATAATTTAGTAAACTAAGTATTAAAATATGCCTGTTGTTTTATTATAACCTGTATAATACGGTATTGTACGTTTTATTGAAATAAATTGTAGTTGATATAATATTGACATTCTAATAACATTAATGTAAAATATAGTTTTATAATTATTATTACATCGGTGCGGTTGGATTTTTTTACCCTTGCCGCGTGGCGCGAGGGCAGGTCTGTCCGTTTGTCCGTTTTGGGGCAAGGGACAAAGGAGCTGATTGAATGCACATTTTATAATTTAGTAAACTAAGTATTAAAATATGCCTGTTGTTTTATTATAACCTGTATAATACGGTATTGTACGTTTTATTGAAATAAATTGTAGTTGATATAATATTGACATTCTAATAACATTAATGTAAAATATAGTTTTATAATTATTATTACATCGGTGCGGTTGGATTTTTTTACCCTTGCCGCGTGGCGCGAGGGCAGGTCTGTCCGTTTGTCCGTTTTGGGGCAAGGGACAAAGGAGCTGATTGAATGCACATTTTATAATTTAGTAAACTAAGTATTAAAATATGCCTGTTGTTTTATTATAACCTGTATAATACGGTATTGTACGTTTTATTGTAATGAATTGTAGTTAATATAATATTAACACACTAATACCATTAATGTAACATATAGTCTTATAATTATTATTACATCGGTGCGGTTGGATTTTTTTACCCTTGCCGCGTGGCGCGAGGGCAGGTCTGTCCGTTTGTCCGTTTTGGGGCAAGGGACAAAGGAGCTGATTGAATGCACATTTTATAATTTAGTAAACTAAGTATTAAAATATGCCTGTTGTTTTATTATAACCTGTATAATACGGTATTGTACGTTTTATTGAAATAAATTGTAGTTGATATAATATTGACATTCTAATAACATTAATGTAAAATATAGTTTTATAATTATTATTACATCGGTGCGGTTGGATTTTTTTACCCTTGCCGCGTGGCGCGAGGGCAGGTCTGTCCGTTTGTCCGTTTTGGGGCAAGGGACAAAGGAGCTGATTGAATGCACATTTTATAATTTAGTAAACTAAGTATTAAAATATGCCTGTTGTTTTATTATAACCTGTATAATACGGTATTGTACGTTTTATTGAAATAAATTGTAGTTGATATAATATTGACATTCTAATAACATTAATGTAAAATATAGTTTTATAATTATTATTACATCGGTGCGGTTGGATTTTTTTACCCTTGCCGCGTGGCGCGAGGGCAGGTCTGTCCGTTTGTCCGTTTTGGGGCAAGGGACAAAGGAGCTGATTGAATGCACATTTTATAATTTAGTAAACTAAGTATTAAAATATGCCTGTTGTTTTATTATAACCTGTATAATACGGTATTGTACGTTTTATTGAAATAAATTGTAGTTGATATAATATTGACATTCTAATAACATTAATGTAAAATATAGTTTTATAATTATTATTACATCGGTGCGGTTGGATTTTTTTACCCTTGCCGCGTGGCGCGAGGGCAGGTCTGTCCGTTTGTCCGTTTTGGGGCAAGGGACAAAGGAGCTGATTGAATGCACATTTTATAATTTAGTAAACTAAGTATTAAAATATGCCTGTTGTTTTATTATAACCTGTATAATACGGTATTGTACGTTTTATTGAAATAAATTGTAGTTGATATAATATTGACATTCTAATAACATTAATGTAAAATATAGTTTTATAATTATTATTACATCGGTGCGGTTGGATTTTTTTACCCTTGCCGCGTGGCGCGAGGGCAGGTCTGTCCGTTTGTCCGTTTTGGGGCAAGGGACAAAGGAGCTGATTGAATGCACATTTTATAATTTAGTAAACTAAGTATTAAAATATGCCTGTTGTTTTATTATAACCTGTATAATACGGTATTGTACGTTTTATTGTAATGAATTGTAGTTAATATAATATTAACACACTAATACCATTAATGTAACATATAGTCTTATAATTATTATTACATCGGTGCGGTTGGATTTTTTTACCCTTGCCGCGTGGCGCGAGGGCAGGTCTGTCCGTTTGTCCGTTTTGGGGCAAGGGACAAAGGAGCTGATTGAATGCACATTTTATAATTTAGTAAACTAAGTATTAAAATATGCCTGTTGTTTTATTATAACCTGTATAATACGGTATTGTACGTTTTATTGAAATAAATTGTAGTTGATATAATATTGACATTCTAATAACATTAATGTAAAATATAGTTTTATAATTATTATTACTTACAGAAAATATCATTTCACAAGATATTTTTGTTAATTATACACAATTATACACTGTGTCCCGGATAAGAATGAACAACATGGGGTTATTGCAAACGGTGAGAGATAGGGCAACGCTTAAATGGGGAAAAAGTTGCGCAATTTCTAGGTCAATAAAATGGCATAAACAGATTTTTAATATCTTTTTTCGTTTTTGAGTTATTTTGAAAAAAGTAAAATTTTGCGTTTTCGATTTTATTTTTTTCCGAAGTTGCTATCACAGATAGAGAAAAAAGAAAAGCACTTTCTTGTGTCACTTTTTAACGGGCCTTAAGATGGCGTTTTTAGATTTGTTCTACAACGTTTCGTTTTTGAGAAACCATCTTCAACTTAATTTTTTTAAACACGGACCAGGATTTTTTTTTGCAGATTTTGAAAGAACTTTTCATTGCAAATACCATGATGTATGACAAGAAATATTTTTAAAATGTTTTGAGACAATTATACTGAAAATTCATTTTTTCCATTATTTTTTTTCTAATGCGGCCCTGTATTTAATAATAAGAAGTCTAAATATTAATCAGTATTGTCAACAATTTAACTTACAACTTATCTTTCAATTGGAGAACTAAAAAAAGGACGGCACATACGATAATAAAAAATAAATAAAAATCCTCCACCTAGAAGGCTTTGAAACAACGAAACCAATCCCTTGTCATTTGTCATAACTCCCACTGTATCATTTAGTTAACAATTTATTTCATTACAAATGGAGAGTGTTTTTTCAAATGACGACAAATTTAACATGTCAGCATGTTATATCTTGTGTCACGGAAATAGTGTAGAGGCCGAACGAATGTATTTTTGCAATTAATAAATGGCAAAAGTTATTGATTACGTTGGCTTAAAGCTTTCTTTTCGCAATTAGGAAAAGCGAAGAATTTACTCCAAAACACAATGCGACACTGTTTGCTGTACAACAACAGAGGAAAACACTTTACCAGACGCAGGGCCGTACAATTTAAAAATATTAAGTTTTCGAAGTAAAAATAAACTGTAAGTTAAATTGTTGTAAATACTGATTAATGATTAATATTTAGACTCCTTATTATTAAATACAGGGCCGCATTAGACAAAAAGGATTGAAAAAAAAAGGAATTTTCAGTATAATTGTCTCAAAACATTTTAAAAATATTTCGTGTCATACATCATGGTCTTTGCAATGAAAAGTGCTTTCAAAATCTACAAAAAAAAATCCAGGTCCGTATTTAAAAAAATAAAGATGGTTTCTCAAAAACGAAACGTTGTAGAACAAATCTAAAAACGCCATCTTAAGGCCCGTTAAAAAGTGCCATAAGAAAGTGTTTTTCTTTTTTCTCTATCTGTGATAACAATTTCAGAAAAAAATAAAATCTAAAACGCAAAATTTTACTTTTTTCAAAATAACTCAAGGTATTAGAAATCTGTTTGTGCCATTTTATTGACCTAGAAATTGCGCAACTTTTTCACCATTTAACCGTTGCCCTATCTCTCACCGTTTGCAATATCCCCATGTTGTTCATTCTTATCCGGGACACAGTGTATACTCATTATTAGCTTTCACTATTTTAATTCATTAGATAACCACGTATGAAAACAAGTTTAATAAAATTAATGTTACAGATTTATTAAATACTAAGTTTCGGTTTGTTAAAATTTCTACGTTAAAGTTTTACTAAAAAGTAAGGTATTATTTCTTATATTATATTAGATGAAAGATGTGTTACTGAAAGGATTTAGTGCCAACTACAATAAATAAAATCTAAACCTATTATAATTTTTATATTGTACTGCTTATTTGTATGTTGTAGTAATAAATTAAAAGTAAAAAAATATTTTTAAAAAAGCTTTTATTTAAATGCGCTAAAAAGAATAAAATAATCTTTTCTTTTAAAACTTTTACTATCAACTTATAACGTCATTCCACAATTTATATGATATAAAAGCTTGTCGCGAGATTTAAGTAGTGGTATTTACTTAGTTTGAAAACTTAAATCTCGCGACAAGCTTTTATATCATATAAATTGTGGAATGACGTTATAAGTTGATAGTAAAAGTTTTAAAAGAAAAGATTATTTTATTCTTTTTAGCGCATTTAAATATAAGCTTTTTTTAAAAATATTTTTTTACTTTTAATTTATTTTGTAATTTTTAGTTTGGCCAGGTGTCTGAGTCTATTCATCTCAGTTAACGCATCATTGTTGCAAGGTCGTTTGCCGGTTAGTTTAGAACAGTCTAGCTCTTCAATGAGGAGACCTTCTAATGACCATCTTGGGTGTTCCGCCATGTTGGATTTAGAATGACGTCACACATATAATCATGCATTGTCATCCAAATTAAACGTGTGTACAAAATTTCAGCTCGATCGGTTGAAATTTAACTAGTCCGCCATCTTGAGTGTTCCGCCATGTTGGATTTAGAATGACGTCACACATATAATCATGCATTGTCATCCAAATTAAACGTGTGTACAAAATTTCAGCTCGATCGGTTGAAATTTAACTAGTCCGCCATCTTGAGTGTTCCGCCATGTTGGATTTAGAATGACGTCACACATATAATCATGCATTGTCATCCAAATTAAACGTGTGTACAAAATTTCAGCTCGATCGGTTGAAATTTAACTAGTCCGCCATCTTGGGTGATCCGCCATGTTGGATTTAGAATGACGTCACACATATAATCATGCATTGTCATCCAAATTAAACGTGTGTACAAAATTTCAGCTCGATCGGTTGAAGATATCTGCTTCAAAATTGAGTTGCAAGATTCCACCCGAACAAATTACATACATACATACATACATACATACATTGCAAGTTAAATAAAAGCTTTTAAAAAGTATTAAAATATATTGAAACGACTACTAAAATATCTTTGCAAATCAAATTTAGCAAAAGTGTTCTTTCCGTGCGAGTAACTAGAAGCTTCAAGGTGAATTCTGAAGAGCTTTGTTGCCATATTTTATTTCGATCGTTTTGTTGAATGTTAAAAAGCATGGCGGTTATGATTGTTTGCCAACCAGTGTCAGTGGCCAGTCAACTGTTGGGTATCATAAGTTGTGAAAAGAGCTCAAAGTGATAAACTTTCATGTTGCTCTTGGTTAAGAGCAAAATTTCCGCAAGATAAATAAGCAAGGCGCAGTCTAAATATTACTGCGTACAAAGACGTCTCTATACGATTTCCTAAACTTCAAACGAAACATGTAAAAGTGTGGTGTAGTTTGATTGATATATATTTGCTGAAAAGACCCATGAATTTCTTTACAGAAACATGTAACGGACTGCTCTTATTTGGAGCACAAAAACAGGACCTGCAGATGTGGAATTACCTAGAAAATAATTCCGTGATACCTTAGAAGCGATTCAAATTACGAGAAATTTTTGATGATATCAATACCACAAATAGTCCTCATTATTTTTAATGAAAGCAATTGCTTTGATGGGAACATTTTCCAACAGTATTTTAAATGTATACACATATTTAGAAAACTACAGCGTTTTATAGTAAGTTTATTAATTTATGTATATAATAAGCTAAAACTTCAAAACACCATCAAGTCCAATTTTTTGTGTCTCATATTTAAACTAAACACTGACACGAAAGAAAAACACACGCACTCTAATACTGTATTTTAAAGAATATTAAAAAAGATAAAGCCGGAGAACCATTGTGACTGACGAAAAGGAAGGAGGAATCTGACGTCTCGCTCGGAAAATATTAGTAGTAGAGTATAGTATTTGAAAACTTCTGTATTATGTCATTATGCTGATTTATTTGTGATTTCACTTACTCCAGTTTGGCTGCAAGTTTCTTTCTCTAGACTCCTTTCATACTACTTATCAATTCGATGATTGAAATATCCAAAAAACTTACACAAGAAAATGTTATTTCTTTTGCAATTCTTTATCCCCATATCTTCCATAGTAAGTATACCTTATACTATAATACAAAAACATTATTTCTTTATTCGAAACAAATATTCGTATATAGTTTGAAATGCGGAGCTTTCTGTATGGTTTGTATATAAAATTAGGGATAGATTCATTGAATTTCTGTGTTTAATACCAATCCGAATTTCCCAGAACCAACCCTACAATTTAATCCGGTTCCATTCGTCGCCTCTATCCCATTTCAAGTTCCTCTACACGTTTAGTAATGCGAATTTCTCGCCCTCAAAACTGTACTTCCTCCCAAATTCACCACCTGATTTGCTTGGGCAACCCCACACTATACCTACCACAACCTGAATAGATCTTTGGGCGTAAAATCGAACCTACATAACTTCCTACTGTCTCCACTTTTTGTAGTGAGGTTTGGTAAAATATGCGATGAACTTACAGCGAACACTTTTCTGATAGGTAGTTAGTTAGAGCTTATTGTTTTGTTTTGCGGACCACACAGGAGGCATGGCAGGCCATTTTAAAAATAATTTGTCTCCATTTCGTCTGTCTTTTGACGGTCGCTACTAATTATTAGTCACGCTAATAAAAACTAACGAGAAACATGTGTAGATATGAGCAACTATTAATATCTGTTAACCAAGTGATATAATAGTAAATAAGTACAGGAAGCAAAAAGAGGAATCGAAATTATACCAATTTGTCAAGTCCAGCGGAAGTAACACCACGCTGAATATAGGCTGGAGGTGCTTAGCTATGCACAAAATATGTGTTCAGGATGAACAGGGATACTTATCAATAACTGTAAAATTCAGTCCAATTGCTTTTGTTATTTATTAAGTTTACTTAGTACTTATTATTATAAACATCGCAGAATTCATTTTATGATGAAAGTCTTCATGTAAAAACATGTGTATATATTTTGTTGTTTTCTGGACCTGTTCTTGTTGGTGTTTACTATGCTTTGTGAAATTTCGGCTCTGGTAATATCAGCTCGATACTAGATGGCACCACTAATTGGGTTTCTCACCTCCAAGTGCAGGTTACACTATTATAACTACTATCATTTCGGTTTGAGTCGTTCGGGAAGGTTATGGCTGCCTTGATGAACCTAATAAGGGGAAACAGATGTCGTAGTCTACCTTCTCGAACGTTTCAAATATGAAAACACCGAAACACCGGCATATCCATTAGAACTTGGATGTTGGTATGATATTACCAGTTGCCGAAATTTATAATCCCATGCTTTCTTATGTAAAAATCAATTGGGGACGTGAAATTGTATAATCTTTTGAATATTTCTTCGCCTATAAGATGCTAGTTTCACAAGGATAGGGCTCCCGGCCAGATCCCTTGTTGATTTCCACAAATTTGGAAGATACACTGGTGGATGGCGAATGAACCTGTTTCCTGTGTCACTTTTTCACATTTATTTTGTTGTTTTCTGGATTTAAAACCAATCCTAACTTGTTCTTGTTGGTGTTTACTATGTTTTGTGAAATTTCGGCTCTGGTTCTATCAGCTTGATACTAGATGCCGCCACTGGTTGGTTTTCTCACCTCCAAGTGCAAGTTACATTATTATAACTACTACCATTTCGGTTTGAGTCGTTTGGGAAGGTTATGGCTGCCTCGATGAACATAATAACGGGAAACCAGCTGTTGTAGTCTACCTTCTCAAACGATTCAAATATGAAAACACGAAAAAATATAGAAGGTGAAAAATTTTCTTGTGATAAAACGAAGAAGGCAAAGAAAAGGGTATCCAAGGAATGATATACGACCGCAAAAAAATCGATATCCTAGAAGCAAAATGGGGTTTACTATCCCATTCAAAATACGTCTTTATTTGCGGAGGTGTGGAATTTATCTCTGGAATTGTACGGCCCGTAAATCCAGCTGTTCCTTCCGCATATAGCCCTGATTCTGAAATATGGACAGCCGGAATTGAATTGGAACAATACGTAGAGCACTTAACCGAAACCGCTGCTCCTTGGGAGGAGATCTATGCGCCCACTCGGACCGAGGCAAGTGCAGCCTGGCTTCCTGTTTGCATCTGAAAGAGTTATAAAGATATATACATCGCAAGTTGCTGGCGGTTTGTAGTTTTGTAGGGTGAAGAGGTCGACTTTTTTCCACATTTATTCAAATTTATACGTGCATCCCGAGAGAAAACTTGGCAATGCAGGAGGCTCTTCTAGACAGAAATAGTTTGTAGTAAACAGTATAGGTACCTAGGTTTCTAGAAAATACTAATACGTAGGTATTTCGGCAAACCTATATACCTACACTAAGGTTGTTCTGCGTCAAGCTCAGCTTATAACGTTGCGTAGGTACTCATATTACTCCTGTTATTATGAACATAGTTATACAATGATTTCACAGGCAACTTTTGGGCTAAATTTAATTTTGCATCAATATTAAGGGATATACTTATTCGTGATTTCAATAAAATTGTATCGTGTATTTTTACTTATAATTTGTATGAATAGTCCCATATACTCGTATCTGTTACATATACAATGTGTCCCGGATAAGAATGAACAGCATGGGGATCTTGCAAACGGTGAGAGATAGAACAACGGTAAAATGGGAAAAAAGTTGCGCAATTTTAAGGTCAATAAAAGGGTACAAACAGATTTCTAATATATTTTTCGTTTTTGAGTTATTTTGAAAACAGGAAAATTTTGCCTTTTTGATTTTAAGTTGTTACCACAGATAGAAAAAAAAGAAAAACACTTTCTTTTGGCACTTTTTAACGGGCTTTTTTAGATTTGTTCTACAAGATTGCGTTTTTGAGAAACCATCTTCAACTTTATTTTTTTAAATACAGACTTGGATTTTTTTGCAGATTTTGAAAGCACTTTTCATTGCAAATGCCATGATGTATGACACAAAATATTTTTAAAATGTTTTGAGGCAATTATACTGAAAATTCATTTTTTCCATTCATTTTTTTCTATTGCGGCCCTGTATTTAATAATAAGAAGTCTAAATATCAATCATTATTGTCAACAATTTAACTTACAGTTTATTTTTACTTCAAAAACTTAATATTTTTAAATACGGCCCTGTCTGGTAAGTGTTCCCCTCTGTTGTTGTACAGAAAACAGTATCGCATTGTGTTTGGGAGTAAATTCTTCACTTTTTCTAATTGTGAGAAGAAAGCTTTAAGCCAATGAAACCAATAACTTTTGCCATTATATTAATTGCAACAATATTTACATTCGTTCGGCCTCTACACTATTTCTATGACGCAAGATATTACATGCTAACATGTTAAATTGCACCCTCCATTTCTAATAATACAAATTATTAACTAAATGATACAGTGGGAGTTATGACAAATGACAAGGGGTTGGTTTCGTTGTTTCAAAGCCTTCTAGGTGGAGGATTTTTATTTATTTTTTATTATCGTATGTGACTGTTATATTAGTCTTTGCCGTCCTTTTTTGGTTCTCCGATTGAAAGATAAGTTGTAAGTTAAACTGTTGACAATACTGATTAATATTTAGACTTCTTATTATTAAATACAGGACCGCATTAGAAAAAAATGAATGGAAGAAAGGAATTTTTCAAAACATTTTAGAAATATTTTGTGTCATACATCATGGTATTTGCAACGAAATGTTGTAGAACAAATCTAAAAACGCCATCTTAAAGCTCGTTAAAAAGTGCCACAAGAAAGTGCTTTTTTTTTTCTATCTGTAATAACAACTTCAGAAAGAAATAAAATCGTAAACGCAAAATTTTACTTTTTTCGAAATAACTCAAAAATAAAAAAAGATATTAGAAATCCGTTTGTACCATTTTATTGACCTTAAAATTGCGCAACTTTTTCCCCACTTAACCGTTGTTCTATCTCTCATCGTTTGCAGGATCCCCATGCTGTTATTTTCTTATCCGCGGGACACATTGTATAGGGAAATCATTCCCTAACACTTGGAGACAATATAATGCTAGATATATTTAATCGCAAGCAAGAACACAATGAAACGATTTAGTAGTCGTAGAAAAAATATATTTTAAAGCTAACAACCACATTACCGAATAGACTCTTTATTAGGAAACAAGTATTAGTATGAACGAAAATAGGGGATTTTATCACGATTTTACCATATTTTAATAAAAATATAATAAAAAATATTTCAGTGGCTTTCGGAGATACGCCCATTTAAGTGTTTCACATTAATAAATGGTATCTAAGTAACAATACATTTTTAACAAATAAAACACCAGAACATAGTAAAATATCACTGCAATACATTTCTTCAAATTTGCAATAGGTTAGGGGTTTTTTTGGAGGATGCTGGCTACAAATTTAAAATTGTTACTTCTATATGTTATAAAAACAACGCGAACATATTTGTGCCACTCCTACATTTAAGGTACCACGAAATATATTTCTACTGGTAAATGTATCACAATAAAACATCTTGTCCTGTTTACGGCCGCACCTAAGTCGTTGCCCGCGCTAGAGGAGACGCGAAATTCCACAAAATTTCCCCCAAAACTCCCATTTCCCACTCTCGGCGGCCCCACTATATCTCCGGTCCCATTAAAGTGCCCGCGGTCGCACCTAAGACTTCGCCGGGGAGGGCCGTTCGGCCAGTAAATCCCAACAACGCTAGTTGCAAAGGGCATTCTGTTTACGGTCCCAGAAATCCAGATACCACTACAAAACGGATTTATGCCCGGCGCGGCTGAAATGGCAACGGCCGAGTGCATTATAGGTGATTTAGTGGTCGATGCTTTAAGTGCGCCTCGACGTTAATAGTAATATGAAGCAGTAAACAGAAATCAGGGAGATACGAAGCTGGTGCGGGTTTTCTTCCACACAAGCGTTATAGGCTGCGTCCAGACAGTGTGTGGTGCTTGCAAGCAGTGCGAACATCTGAAAAAATAATGCTTGCAAGCGTAATATTTGGGTCGTCCACACTGCGCGTAGTGTTCGCAACTTTTAAAGGTTCGGGTAGGGGGTAGGGTTTCACTTGTATTCAGTTGGCCGAGAACTGCCGTCTCAGTGCCGTGTTTAAAATAAAAATATTATATTGCCCAACGCCAAACTGCGCAAAACCATTATCTAGACTAGAGTCCGCCACTGGGCAGACCCTGTCGCGCTCAGAAATGCTTGCAAGCATCGTGAACGACGCAAACACCGCATCTGCCGTCCAAACTGCGCGCGCGAATCTCTTTGATGTACCGCTCTCGGAGCGAACGGCTCACGCACGATTCGTAGATGCTTGCCAGCTTATGCAAACAGCGAAAACAACCGTCCAGATTAGGCGTTTGAGATGTTTGTGGTGTGTGGCGCTTGCAAGCATCTGCGAACGCGAACACCACTAACATCTCAAACGCACTACGTGCAGTGTGGACGACCCAAATATTACGCTTGCAAGCATTATTTTTTCACATGTTCGTACTGCTTGCAAGCACCACACACTGTCTGGACGCGGCTGAACGCGAACACCACAAACATCTCAAACGCCTAATCTGGACGGTTGTTTTCGCTGTTTGCATAAGCTGGCAAGCATCTACGAATCGTGCGTGAGCCGTTCGCTCCGAGAGCGGTACATCAAAGAGATTCGCGCGCGCAGTTTGGACGGCAGATTGGGCGTGTGTGCGGTGTTTGCGTCGTTCGCGATGCTTGCAAGAATTTCTGAGCGCGACAGGGTCTGCCCAGTGGCGGACTCTAGTGTAGATAATGGTTTTGCGCAGTTTGGCGTTGGGCAATATAATATTTTTATTTTAAACACGGCACTGAGACGGCAGTTCTCGGCCAACTGAATACAAGTGAAACCCTACGCGAACCTTTAAAAGTTGCGAACACTACGCACAGTGTGGACGACCCAAATATTACGCTTGCAAGCATTATTTTTTCACATGTTCGCACTGCTTGCAAGCACCACACACTGTCTGGACGCGGCTTCCACGCGTCGGGACCACAAACTTGACATAAATTACACATTTGCGAGCATGGTTTTTGCATTGTGTGGTATCCATTGATTTCGATAAGTTTTGCTAGTATAAATTTTCAAACAAGTATTTTAGGAATTTAATCAGAAATACGAACGGTTCTTGGAGAAGGACGAACATATTATTATGCAACGTCTTCAACTGACAGTAAATAAATCAAGAGTTGGGCATTATCAACTTTTCAATGCCAATTAAGTATTGACTTATCTGTAAGTGGAGATTTCAGAAAATGTGATATTATATAAGGGGCAATAATATAACAAGTGGTGCGCCTGTTATCGACAATATCTTTCGTTAATTCTACGAATTATATACCCAAAGCTGAAAATACCACAACTGCGCAGCAGGAGTGGTATTTTAGCATTCAGTATTTAATTGTTTTGGCTCTTGTCCAGAAAAAAAAAATTGGGAATAAATGATTTTTGCGGAGTTTGGACAAATTGTATATTAAAGTAAAATTATAAAAATAGCTAATGCAAGCTTTTGCTCAATTTTTGTGTTTCTTCAGGCTAAAAAAATATACATGGTGAGTTTTTTTCGATGCCCACTATGGGATCTCGGAAAATAACAGAGCTAGAACAAAGATTAAATGGGGAAATAATTGCAGTTTTGAATGCTTAATCTAATGCCCCTTTTGGATTTTTAAAAAGATTTTTTGCTATTTCATCAGATCTCTGTAGCTCCGTTATTTCTGATTATACAGAAAAACTGTAGAGACTAAAATTGTAGATAGATAATCTAATCGAATTTTTTTATATTGTTGGTTTTTTTAGATATGACATAAACTTGTGTTTTTTAAATGTAAATCATAGTTGGTGTCTATTTTATAATTAGACATACTTCAACAAACTTTCTAATATCATGATAATTTTTGTTTTATTTTGTACATTTTGTTACCAGCTAAAAATAAAATATATGAAAGTATGAAGTACCTATGTCTTATTATAAAATAGAACGTAATTATGAAAATATTCCATGGCTGACTATGTGAAAATTAAAAAAAAAAGGAAATTAGCCATAGCTATTTTATTTTTTATAATAACTATGCCGAGTATTATATTTTTGGAAAGCTCAAAAAATGGCCGATTTGATAAGGCTACAGCTAACTATGATTTACATTTAAAAAAACAAAATTTTATGTCATATCTCAAAAATCACAAACAACATAAAAAATTGGATCAGATTATCTTATTAAGCCTAAAATTATCTACAATTTTTGTCTCTACAGTTTTTCTGTATAATCAGAAATAGGAGCTACAGAGATCTGATGAAATAGCAAAAAATCACTCTTTTCAAAATATCTGGTGAGCCATGAACTTTTTTAAAAATCCAAAAGGGGCATTAGATTGAGCATACAAAACCGCAATTCTTTCCCGATTTAACCTTTGTTCTAGCTCTGCTAGTATCCGAGATCCCCATAGTGGGCATCGAAAAAACTCACCCTGTAGAATGTAAAGAATAATTATAAGAAAAACAAGAAAACAAAACTTACCGAAGCTATTGGCTATTTAGAATAAATATAAGTAATAATAGTTATTAGTGTGCATTAAAAATAAATGTAAAATATCTGTAGAAATTTGTGTCAATAAAATTATTTGACTTTGGCTTTGGATATAAGTGAAAAAATTTAAAATAAAATTAAAAATTTTATTTATTCCCAATTCAGTATTTAGGCGTAATTTGACAATCCAAACATATTAAACAAATTAATTACACAAATTATAAATATTTTGCATTTTCGAAAATGTGATTTAATAAATATAAAAAAGTAGCCAGAACCGAGATTTGAGCTCGAGAACACCGGCACACCTAGACCATTGTGTTTAATTTTAATTACCATACTCTATTTGATAGCTGTCATTTAGGATGAGCCTTCAGTTATGAATATATTTATTGTGTTAATAAATATTTAATGATCAATGTTGGTTTAGCATAACTAGGGCGTGACTAAGAGAGTAGGATTTCAACGATAATACCACTACCTTAGTGAAATGTTAGCATCATCAGGAGATGATTAAGTCTGACTTAATCATCCCCTGATGATGTTAACATGGTTCGCTATCATGTTGTCTTCTAACATTCGCACATATTTATAAATATTCTCTCAATTCGGTTTTAATTATTTATTATACTCAATTTTCATCTTATCACGCAAAAAAATAGCGTATAATTTTGAATTACCCTGTTCATTTTCCTTTCACTCATTTGCTGTAGTTTTGGCTAACACATATTTAATTGCTCTTCTGAGAAGAGCTGTAAAAGTCAAAAATGAAAATATCCCGAAAACGTTACGTAATTGCAATTAAAATTTAAGCTCTCTTTGGATCTCAAACCACGACGTAAATGAAACCAGTACCGCAGCCATAATCGCGCATCTACAATTTTCGGACATGCGTCACTACACGCCAAAAATAACGAATCCACATTAATTAGCGAGTTGTATCGAACCCGTCGAGATCCATCTTCCTCCGCGGGCCCATGCGATAATATGTCAACCTTCTGGACCGGAGTAGCGGAATATGATAACATCCGAACCAATCAGTCAAGACGGCCGGTCAGGACAGAAATGAATGGCAACGTTGCGCACGCGATGAATGCTGGGCTGGTCTGCTTGCAATATTATTGCCCTTCCGAATAATTTGTCTTTCGGACGGATGGTTCGTATCGTATGTTGTCGCTTCGGATGATGTCTATATTTGATACCACAATGCAACAGTGTAACAACTCAAAATTTACCGTTTGCGAGTAATCGCCAAAAACTTAAATGAACTGCACTTATCGTGGCCTAAATATTATAATATTCAATGAAATCAAATATAGCTTTTGGTAACTGATATTTAATGTACCTGGTTATATCTCAGACTCAGATGCAAAAAATAAAATTTTCCCATTATAGAGAAAACGTACTTTGATTGCAGTTCTTACACTATTGCAAAAACATATTAAACTTTGTAAGTGAGAAAGTTGTTGGGATTATATAGTAACAAATACCAAATATTAATCAAACTAATTTATTAATCTCAACATGCCATTAGTTATAAACGTACAAAATAAAAGTAATATTCCAACATGAAATTCAGAATTCCTCATCGGATGAATTTGCATTGTTGATTTAAATTACTTATATTATTTCGTACAATATTTTGAAATGGCATACAGACCATTTAATAAAGTTGACTTTCGCCTACGACAGTCAAAAATTTCAGTTTTCCAGATTCATAAATTTCAAAGTTATCATCACTATGGTCGATGGCTGCAACACTCAAAAAAATCAAAAATTTGCGAATATCTCGAAAAGGGTTAGGAATAGGGTACACATTCTATTCAGAAAAAAGATTTGGAATTTGATAGGGAACCAAATGGTGTAATAAAATATAGGGTGTTCTATTTGAAATAACAAAGTTGCTATCGACTTCCGGTATAACCGGAAGTGATCGGAAGTTGAAAATATTTTAGAAAGAAAGTTTACAACCTGTTATATAAGTAACCAAAATTTCAAATTAAAATTCGCACTTCTTCCCCGTAAACTTCTAATGAACCACTTACGTGAATCACCCTGTATAAAATCTAAAACGAAACGCAATATTCATAGAACATTCAATTAGTTAATTTTTTTTCGTTTTATAATTGTTTACAATTTGTTACTCCATAGCATAACAGGCTAGGTTCTATAGCTTAAATAAACTGTATTTTACTAGTGCCATCACCTTGTGTGCAATAGAGTAACAAGTCATAAAAACATTATCTTTTACAGAATTTCTATACCTACACTAAAAAAACTGTAAAACACGATCATGCATAATTACTGTTATAAAACTACTACTCAAAATAACCATGATGTTTAAAGTTAATATTATAAAAAGTTTCAAAAATTAAAAATTACAAATTGTTTTGAGGTTAGAAATTTTAGAATTGGAGATTCCTACCTCTGAGTTTTTATTAGCGTCATTTTCTTGTTTGTTTTGTGCGAGGCGTGTTAAATACTGGCCTCTAGACTCTGATGCAAGTTTATTCATTTTATAGAACACAATTTTTTAGTTTAAAACCTCTTGCCACATGTAATATAACCACACATTCACAACAAGCTGTTAGAGCAAAACTGTAACAACTGAAAATAAAACAGTATTTTAGGCAAAATGTATGAAACGGGAATAGTGCAAGACCGTAACAAGTGAGTTGTTACCCTTTATCACACTTAAAGCGCCAGAATGCTATGCTGTAACTATTGACATCTACCGGCCAAATGATAAACTACAACTTGTAGTATGTAAAATGAAGGATTCTAATGAGTATACCGGGTTTAGCCGAAAACTACCTTTTTTAGAGTTGTTACCCTATTGCATTGTGGTATCATGGAGTGAGACACAATGCGGTGATGTTTAGTAATGTGGAAAAATAATGGGTTATAGTACGATTAAAATCATAAAATTGATGATTGCCAACTAGAGTCACCTAGATACCTATAACCTATTTCAGGAACTTTAGGGCATATAATAGAAGCGATTTGTGGTGTGTCTGCCAATCACATGTACGGGGTACATTGGGACTTTCTGAATACGATACAACACAATTTTAATGGGGTCGCATAAGAGAAAAATACAAAAAAATTAAGTTTTCTATTATGCTATTGACAATGTTTATCAAAATAATTATTAACATCAAGTTAGCCATGCCAAAATCAGAACAATTGGAAACTGTCACTAGCTGTCAGTTGCTTGTAATTGTGTGCATTGTTACAGTAAACGTACTTTTTTACTCAATTTTCTGTGTACTTACATTTGACCGTTTACATTAATTGTTGTATTTACAAAATTGCATACAATAATAGATATATTGAAAATTCAACAAAGGTACATTTTATTTTTTTTTTGTCATTTTTAAGTCTTAATAAAATGCATAGGTATTTATTTATGGATGAAATATGATTTAAGAATTAAATTGTAGTTAGCTACGATACCTGCCTCGTTAATCTCTCTGATCTCAAGAGATATTTTTTCTTTTACTTAGTGGATATTATATTGGACCTCTCCGCATATACCTGATACCGGATCCTTCAAAGTGCTCCACAGTATATAAGAAATCGAGTGCGGGGTCAAGTCCGGGCTTCTGGCAGCCCATAAAGTAGTTCCATTTGAACCAATTCACTCTACATAAGCGTCATCTAAAAAATTCGTTTTGACATCATTTGGTTTGTGCTGGAGCACCGCCGTCTTGTTGCCAAACAATATTCCGCTTTAACTTGATTCAATAGATCAGAAATAATTGCTCCTCTTAAAAGCTGTAAATATTTTAGCCCAGTTAAGCCATCTTCAAAAAATACGGGACCTGTTGTGTGATTCCGAAGTTCAACCTTGTCGTTGAATTGAAATAAACTGTCGTGTACTTTCTGATGACCAATTAGTGAGTGTTTCTTCTATTCAAAACGCCACATAGGTTGTAAAAGTGGCTTCAATTTGTAATAGTATATAATCGTAGGAGTAGTAATAGAACAGTAATGTCTAGTATTAGGTAGTTAGTTAATAGTAGTAATCTCTATAGTGATAATTTACAAGTGGTAAAAATACGCACCTATAAACTGATCATTTTCCGCTTGCCTCTTCAACACTAAACGGCAATATTCTCACCTTCTATAATTATAATTTTCACACAGTTTTTGAACGATAACAATGACTTATATGCATTTTCAACACTCTCTGGACTGATGTCCATGGTATTTGCAAATATCTCGATGCATTAATAAAATAGAATGTCTCGGATTTTCCACGAAATATAATAAGACTGATTCCTGCATATTCTCATACTCTCAAAACATGTCGTATAGTTTATTTATCTTTTTATTTTTTAAACTGGCGCGGCGTCTTGCACGCTTCGCATTCTTTTCGCAAGAAACAACATTTAAGAATATCGTTTTTTTTTTCACTAATATTATAACAATAATATACCCCGTTCACAGCACGATGTGGCAACACAACAATTAAAACCTGATACAAACTCTCAAAGTTAAGCTCTAATTCTTGTAATAGTTGTTTTGAATTTTCCATGGCAGTTTATATAACATAATATGCATATAGGTATCGTTGAAATCAGAAAAATGCGTAGATTTCGAGACATATTCAGGGTGTTCAATAAAAAAAAAGTTTGGTCTATATCTCCAAAATCGCAAGAAAATTTTATACAATTTTTATATTTAGATTTTTTTTCCAAAATTAAAAACAAAAAGGTTAAGGAGGGAGAATATTTTATGAATAACCCTATACTCATGAAAAGTGAAACACAGTGTATAATCTTTATATAGTTACTCTGTGATTCGTGTCGTCTCGTCTCATAGATTATAATATGATTCATTCATTACAGATGATAAAATATCCCTTGTATATTCTCCAACATAATATGAGAGGTAAAATTGAATGACAGGGGTAGGGTTCCTATCAGGGACTCCTTAAAGTAAGGGGACCCAGCATTATACTTTCCAAAGTGAGTCCTATTCTTTCCTAATTCTAATGGTCTCAGTAATGCCAAGTATGCCATTTTATTGGAGAATCTATGAATATAACAGTTACTTTGATTGTTAGTAAAAATTAATAATGGTTTCCATGATTTCTAAAAATTATTTAGACTTGACAATTTTGTGTATACAAGTGCTGAATGTGGTAACTGTCAAATGAAAGAAATATATTTTATAGTTGAAATGGATTTCCAGCATTTATTTCTACGAATTTAAGTAATAAGTATGGTAAGTCAGTAGTGCCGATTTTGCTTATTTAAGAATTTGTCGTTATTGCACCTTGTTACCAGGTTCCTCAATCAATTTGTAATATGTATACTCGAACTTTCTTCCCTTCTTGAATGTATCTACCCAAAGAACTTTCACAGATTTCGGGATGGACTAATAAGATTAGGTCTAGTAGCTCTAATGGTGTAGTTTTTCTCGGTGTTCATTATAAAATTTTTGTAATTTTATTTCTCTCCCAAGGTACCTCACAAACTTAAAATAAACTTGTATAGTCGTAGATAACAACTCTTTTAAAAAAGACCTGACTGAAGCAACCTGCTTAATAATTTAAAATTTTCGAAATACGATTTGTTTTGAACTACCTACTTATACGTAATGCCCACGTAAGTATCTAATGGGAATTGTAGGCTTACTAAAGGTGATACGGGAAAAAATTGGTTGCAATTATCGGGACTACTACAGTACCTACTACAGGCGGGCGCATTACCTTTAATTGACACATCTGAGTATCTGGAAGTTAGCAAAAGTTAAAAAATGGTGATTTATGTTGAGAAATATTTTGCCTCCTTTATAATCTATGACACTGGCATGGAGTCGACAGAAAACAAACTTCCCCTCGAGGCTTCACTTTTCCTATGTGATGCTGAGTCCCCTTATTTTAAAGAGTCCCTGGTTCTCATCATACATAAATAGACGATATGTTCAGACAATGAAGAGAAACAAACCATCAAACATGGTCAAACATGGAAATGGTCGCTATAAAAAGACAGCACAGATACAAACAGCTGTTTGTAGAAAATCCTTAAGCAATTTCCGTAAAAGAGAGATTTAAATCCTGCAACTCTGCAACAAAAACTTTCATTACGTTCTTCGATGTTCTTCACCAGTCCTACTCCCGGTGTGGTCTTAACCGTCTCCCCTTTTAATTTGCCTTGAATCTCAACGAACCGGCCATATGTTCTAAATCAGCGTTTGAAAAAGCGGTCTAGCCGACTGCTTTGCTCTTTCCCGCGAAATCGGACGCATGTAAATTCCCCCTTAACGTCTTGTCTTATTGCGAGGAGCCCCATATCCCAAATCGTGTGTGGCATCGCAAACAAAAAGCGGTAATTACCCATAAAAATAAACGGACCGTAGTACAGAAAGAGGGCTCCGCGAGTGCTCATTAAAAACTTTTTGATGTCGCCCAGTTAAATTTAGCGATTCTTCAAGGATGGGGGGCACGCGTGCATACTTGTCACATGGGCATATCTCGTGTGTGCCTAAAATAAGAATGTAATCGGCATTTTGTTTTCTGTCTATAGAGGTATGCCGTCGAGCGTAGGTGGGTTCTCTTGGAAACTCATGAATTTTAAAATAACAGCCTAAATTGAAGTGGCGTTTTATATTCGTCTAAAACAATCAAAAAGGTGACAATAGCACAATGGGTAATTCAGTCGTTTCCTGTTCCCAACGCCGATAATTCGGTAATTTGGACGGTATCAATTAGTTGGAAGTGCGTGAACGGGAATTCTAATGCTATTCTAATAGAATTAGAGGTACCTACCTGCGTATACATTCTCGTATGTAGATAGATAGTTATTCACAACCATACGTGATAGCGATCTCTGATTAAACTTATACTTATTTGACTAACTTACACTACTTTATTATTCGGACCGTATATAATTGATTTAACTTGTGCCAGTTTGAAGCAGTCAAAAATGTGTTTACAGGTAGAGGCAATGCGAAATCTGATCGGTAAAATGCAACGATCATGGGTCGACATTTCTTCTTCTACAAAGTTGTACGTATAGGTAATAGTTTAATTAAAATTGGAAATTTGAATAAATGGTAGTATTTTAATTTTTGTCTCAAAATTTCGTTATTTGTTACATACCTACGTTAATAATATCTTTAGATTATTATCAACCCATAAGATTTTGCGCTGCATAAGATATACACACAATATAACGATTATACAATAAATAAATTTGATGACATGGACCCTGTAATATTATGTTAAAAGAAATTATGTTAAAATGAGAAAAATAGTCATATAATTATTATTATTATATTTGTATGGATATGTGGGTATACCTTATTTATAGATATATCAACGATTATTGTTGAAAAAAAAAATAAAGCAAACCTTACAGTCGAAACATATTAAACAAATTAATTACACAAATTATAAATATTTTGCATTTTCGAAAATGTGATTTAATAAATATAAAAAAGTAGCCAGAACCGAGATTTGAGCTCGAGAACACCGGCACACCTAGACCATTGTGTTTAATTTTAATTACCATACTCTATTTGATAGCTGTCATTTAGGATGAGCCTTCAGTTATGAATATATTTATTGTGTTAATAAATATTTAATGATCAATGTTGGTTTAGCATAACTAGGGCGTGACTAAGAGAGTAGGATTTCAACGATAATACCACTACCTTAGTGAAATGTTAGCATCATCAGGAGATGATTAAGTCTGACTTAATCATCCCCTGATGATGTTAACATGGTTAGCTATCATGTTGTCTTCTAACATTCGCACATATTTATAAATATTCTCTCAATTCGGTTTTAATTATTTATTATACTCAATTTTCATCTTATCACGCAAAAAAATAGCGTATAATTTTGAATTACCCTGTTCATTTTCCTTTCACTCATTTGCTGTAGTTTTGGCTAACACATATTTAATTGCTCTTCTGAGAAGAGCTGTAAAAGTCAAAAATGAAAATATCCCGAAAACGTTACGTAATTGCAATTAAAATTTAAGCTCTCTTTGGATCTCAAACCACGACGTAAATGAAACCAGTACCGCAGCCATAATCGCGCATCTACAATTTTCGGACATGCGTCACTACACGCCAAAAATAACGAATCCACATTAATTAGCGAGTTGTATCGAACCCGTCGAGATCCATCTTCCTCCGCGGGCCCATGCGATAATATGTCAACCTTCTGGACCGGAGTAGCGGAATATGATAACATCCGAACCAATCAGTCAAGACGGCCGGTCAGGACAGAAATGAATGGCAACGTTGCGCACGCGATGAATGCTGGGCTGGTCTGCTTGCAATATTATTGCCCTTCCGAATAATTTGTCTTTCGGACGGATGGTTCGTATCGTATGTTGTCGCTTCGGATGATGTCTATATTTGATACCACAATGCAACAGTGTAACAACTCAAAATTTACCGTTTGCGAGTAATCGCCAAAAACTTAAATGAACTGCACTTATCGTGGCCTAAATATTATAATATTCAATGAAATCAAATATAGCTTTTGGTAACTGATATTTAATGTACCTGGTTATATCTCAGACTCAGATGCAAAAAATAAAATTTTCCCATTATAGAGAAAACGTACTTTGATTGCAGTTCTTACACTATTGCAAAAACATATTAAACTTTGTAAGTGAGAAAGTTGTTGGGATTATATAGTAACAAATACCAAATATTAATCAAACTAATTTATTAATCTCAACATGCCATTAGTTATAAACGTACAAAATAAAAGTAATATTCCAACATGAAATTCAGAATTCCTCATCGGATGAATTTGCATTGTTGATTTAAATTACTTATATTATTTCGTACAATATTTTGAAATGGCATACAGACCATTTAATAAAGTTGACTTTCGCCTACGACAGTCAAAAATTTCAGTTTTCCAGATTCATAAATTTCAAAGTTATCATCACTATGGTCGATGGCTGCAACACTCAAAAAAATCAAAAATTTGCGAATATCTCGAAAAGGGTTAGGAATAGGGTACACATTCTATTCAGAAAAAAGATTTGGAATTTGATAGGGAACCAAATGGTGTAATAAAATATAGGGTGTTCTATTTGAAATAACAAAGTTGCTATCGACTTCCGGTATAACCGGAAGTGATCGGAAGTTGAAAATATTTTAGAAAGAAAGTTTACAACCTGTTATATAAGTAACCAAAATTTCAAATTAAAATTCGCACTTCTTCCCCGTAAACTTCTAATGAACCACTTACGTGAATCACCCTGTATAAAATCTAAAACGAAACGCAATATTCATAGAACATTCAATTAGTTAATTTTTTTTCGTTTTATAATTGTTTACAATTTGTTACTCCATAGCATAACAGGCTAGGTTCTATAGCTTAAATAAACTGTATTTTACTAGTGCCATCACCTTGTGTGCAATAGAGTAACAAGTCATAAAAACATTATCTTTTACAGAATTTCTATACCTACACTAAAAAAACTGTAAAACACGATCATGCATAATTACTGTTATAAAACTACTACTCAAAATAACCATGATGTTTAAAGTTAATATTATAAAAAGTTTCAAAAATTAAAAATTACAAATTGTTTTGAGGTTAGAAATTTTAGAATTGGAGATTCCTACCTCTGAGTTTTTATTAGCGTCATTTTCTTGTTTGTTTTGTGCGAGGCGTGTTAAATACTGGCCTCTAGACTCTGATGCAAGTTTATTCATTTTATAGAACACAATTTTTTAGTTTAAAACCTCTTGCCACATGTAATATAACCACACATTCACAACAAGCTGTTAGAGCAAAACTGTAACAACTGAAAATAAAACAGTATTTTAGGCAAAATGTATGAAACGGGAATAGTGCAAGACCGTAACAAGTGAGTTGTTACCCTTTATCACACTTAAAGCGCCAGAATGCTATGCTGTAACTATTGACATCTACCGGCCAAATGATAAACTACAACTTGTAGTATGTAAAATGAAGGATTCTAATGAGTATACCGGGTTTAGCCGAAAACTACCTTTTTTAGAGTTGTTACCCTATTGCATTGTGGTATCATGGAGTGAGACACAATGCGGTGATGTTTAGTAATGTGGAAAAATAATGGGTTATAGTACGATTAAAATCATAAAATTGATGATTGCCAACTAGAGTCACCTAGATACCTATAACCTATTTCAGGAACTTTAGGGCATATAATAGAAGCGATTTGTGGTGTGTCTGCCAATCACATGTACGGGGTACATTGGGACTTTCTGAATACGATACAACACAATTTTAATGGGGTCGCATAAGAGAAAAATACAAAAAAATTAAGTTTTCTATTATGCTATTGACAATGTTTATCAAAATAATTATTAACATCAAGTTAGCCATGCCAAAATCAGAACAATTGGAAACTGTCACTAGCTGTCAGTTGCTTGTAATTGTGTGCATTGTTACAGTAAACGTACTTTTTTACTCAATTTTCTGTGTACTTACATTTGACCGTTTACATTAATTGTTGTATTTACAAAATTGCATACAATAATAGATATATTGAAAATTCAACAAAGGTACATTTTATTTTTTTTTTGTCATTTTTAAGTCTTAATAAAATGCATAGGTATTTATTTATGGATGAAATATGATTTAAGAATTAAATTGTAGTTAGCTACGATACCTGCCTCGTTAATCTCTCTGATCTCAAGAGATATTTTTTCTTTTACTTAGTGGATATTATATTGGACCTCTCCGCATATACCTGATACCGGATCCTTCAAAGTGCTCCACAGTATATAAGAAATCGAGTGCGGGGTCAAGTCCGGGCTTCTGGCAGCCCATAAAGTAGTTCCATTTGAACCAATTCACTCTACATAAGCGTCATCTAAAAAATTCGTTTTGACATCATTTGGTTTGTGCTGGAGCACCGCCGTCTTGTTGCCAAACAATATTCCGCTTTAACTTGATTCAATAGATCAGAAATAATTGCTCCTCTTAAAAGCTGTAAATATTTTAGCCCAGTTAAGCCATCTTCAAAAAATACGGGACCTGTTGTGTGATTCCGAAGTTCAACCTTGTCGTTGAATTGAAATAAACTGTCGTGTACTTTCTGATGACCAATTAGTGAGTGTTTCTTCTATTCAAAACGCCACATAGGTTGTAAAAGTGGCTTCAATTTGTAATAGTATATAATCGTAGGAGTAGTAATAGAACAGTAATGTCTAGTTCAACCTTGTCGTTGAATTGAAATAAACTGTCGTGTACTTTCTGATGACCAATTAGTGAGTGTTTCTTCTATTCAAAACGCCACATAGGTTGTAAAAGTGGCTTCAATTTGTAATAGTATATAATCGTAGGAGTAGTAATAGAACAGTAATGTCTAGTATTAGGTAGTTAGTTAATAGTAGTAATCTCTATAGTGATAATTTACAAGTGGTAAAAATACGCACCTATAAACTGATCATTTTCCGCTTGCCTCTTCAACACTAAACGGCAATATTCTCACCTTCTATAATTATAATTTTCACACAGTTTTTGAACGATAACAATGACTTATATGCATTTTCAACACTCTCTGGACTGATGTCCATGGTATTTGCAAATATCTCGATGCATTAATAAAATAGAATGTCTCGGATTTTCCACGAAATATAATAAGACTGATTCCTGCATATTCTCATACTCTCAAAACATGTCGTATAGTTTATTTATCTTTTTATTTTTTAAACTGGCGCGGCGTCTTGCACGCTTCGCATTCTTTTCGCAAGAAACAACATTTAAGAATATCGTTTTTTTTTTCACTAATATTATAACAATAATATACCCCGTTCACAGCACGATGTGGCAACACAACAATTAAAACCTGATACAAACTCTCAAAGTTAAGCTCTAATTCTTGTAATAGTTGTTTTGAATTTTCCATGGCAGTTTATATAACATAATATGCATATAGGTATCGTTGAAATCAGAAAAATGCGTAGATTTCGAGACATATTCAGGGTGTTCAATAAAAAAAAAGTTTGGTCTATATCTCCAAAATCGCAAGAAAATTTTATACAATTTTTATATTTAGATTTTTTTTCCAAAATTAAAAACAAAAAGGTTAAGGAGGGAGAATATTTTATGAATAACCCTATACTCATGAAAAGTGAAACACAGTGTATAATCTTTATATAGTTACTCTGTGATTCGTGTCGTCTCGTCTCATAGATTATAATATGATTCATTCATTACAGATGATAAAATATCCCTTGTATATTCTCCAACATAATATGAGAGGTAAAATTGAATGACAGGGGTAGGGTTCCTATCAGGGACTCCTTAAAGTAAGGGGACCCAGCATTATACTTTCCAAAGTGAGTCCTATTCTTTCCTAATTCTAATGGTCTCAGTAATGCCAAGTATGCCATTTTATTGGAGAATCTATGAATATAACAGTTACTTTGATTGTTAGTAAAAATTAATAATGGTTTCCATGATTTCTAAAAATTATTTAGACTTGACAATTTTGTGTATACAAGTGCTGAATGTGGTAACTGTCAAATGAAAGAAATATATTTTATAGTTGAAATGGATTTCCAGCATTTATTTCTACGAATTTAAGTAATAAGTATGGTAAGTCAGTAGTGCCGATTTTGCTTATTTAAGAATTTGTCGTTATTGCACCTTGTTACCAGGTTCCTCAATCAATTTGTAATATGTATACTCGAACTTTCTTCCCTTCTTGAATGTATCTACCCAAAGAACTTTCACAGATTTCGGGATGGACTAATAAGATTAGGTCTAGTAGCTCTAATGGTGTAGTTTTTCTCGGTGTTCATTATAAAATTTTTGTAATTTTATTTCTCTCCCAAGGTACCTCACAAACTTAAAATAAACTTGTATAGTCGTAGATAACAACTCTTTTAAAAAAGACCTGACTGAAGCAACCTGCTTAATAATTTAAAATTTTCGAAATACGATTTGTTTTGAACTACCTACTTATACGTAATGCCCACGTAAGTATCTAATGGGAATTGTAGGCTTACTAAAGGTGATACGGGAAAAAATTGGTTGCAATTATCGGGACTACTACAGTACCTACTACAGGCGGGCGCATTACCTTTAATTGACACATCTGAGTATCTGGAAGTTAGCAAAAGTTAAAAAATGGTGATTTATGTTGAGAAATATTTTGCCTCCTTTATAATCTATGACACTGGCATGGAGTCGACAGAAAACAAACTTCCCCTCGAGGCTTCACTTTTCCTATGTGATGCTGAGTCCCCTTATTTTAAAGAGTCCCTGGTTCTCATCATACATAAATAGACGATATGTTCAGACAATGAAGAGAAACAAACCATCAAACATGGTCAAACATGGAAATGGTCGCTATAAAAAGACAGCACAGATACAAACAGCTGTTTGTAGAAAATCCTTAAGCAATTTCCGTAAAAGAGAGATTTAAATCCTGCAACTCTGCAACAAAAACTTTCATTACGTTCTTCGATGTTCTTCACCAGTCCTACTCCCGGTGTGGTCTTAACCGTCTCCCCTTTTAATTTGCCTTGAATCTCAACGAACCGGCCATATGTTCTAAATCAGCGTTTGAAAAAGCGGTCTAGCCGACTGCTTTGCTCTTTCCCGCGAAATCGGACGCATGTAAATTCCCCCTTAACGTCTTGTCTTATTGCGAGGAGCCCCATATCCCAAATCGTGTGTGGCATCGCAAACAAAAAGCGGTAATTACCCATAAAAATAAACGGACCGTAGTACAGAAAGAGGGCTCCGCGAGTGCTCATTAAAAACTTTTTGATGTCGCCCAGTTAAATTTAGCGATTCTTCAAGGATGGGGGGCACGCGTGCATACTTGTCACATGGGCATATCTCGTGTGTGCCTAAAATAAGAATGTAATCGGCATTTTGTTTTCTGTCTATAGAGGTATGCCGTCGAGCGTAGGTGGGTTCTCTTGGAAACTCATGAATTTTAAAATAACAGCCTAAATTGAAGTGGCGTTTTATATTCGTCTAAAACAATCAAAAAGGTGACAATAGCACAATGGGTAATTCAGTCGTTTCCTGTTCCCAACGCCGATAATTCGGTAATTTGGACGGTATCAATTAGTTGGAAGTGCGTGAACGGGAATTCTAATGCTATTCTAATAGAATTAGAGGTACCTACCTGCGTATACATTCTCGTATGTAGATAGATAGTTATTCACAACCATACGTGATAGCGATCTCTGATTAAACTTATACTTATTTGACTAACTTACACTACTTTATTATTCGGACCGTATATAATTGATTTAACTTGTGCCAGTTTGAAGCAGTCAAAAATGTGTTTACAGGTAGAGGCAATGCGAAATCTGATCGGTAAAATGCAACGATCATGGGTCGACATTTCTTCTTCTACAAAGTTGTACGTATAGGTAATAGTTTAATTAAAATTGGAAATTTGAATAAATGGTAGTATTTTAATTTTTGTCTCAAAATTTCGTTATTTGTTACATACCTACGTTAATAATATCTTTAGATTATTATCAACCCATAAGATTTTGCGCTGCATAAGATATACACACAATATAACGATTATACAATAAATAAATTTGATGACATGGACCCTGTAATATTATGTTAAAAGAAATTATGTTAAAATGAGAAAAATAGTCATATAATTATTATTATTATATTTGTATGGATATGTGGGTATACCTTATTTATAGATATATCAACGATTATTGTTGAAAAAAAAAATAAAGCAAACCTTACAGTCGAAACTCCACAAACAGTTTATATTCTCAAAAAGAAACTGTACATGTTTCAAACCACCAAGGGTTCGTCTTCAGCAGCGAAATAATTCATTGTGAGTTATACAATGCTTCCAAGCACATTTTTAAAAAAATTATATTATCAAAAATTCATAAGAAAACTTTAAAAGTTAAATGGAGTCGAGTTGTAATCATAAAATTAAAATATTAAAGCCACCAAAAGGCTTTAGAAAAAGTTCATAAAAATCTTCAAAAAAAAACATCACTCTAAGAAACCATTAAACCAACAAATCCACGTCGTATAAACTGTTTGTGGAGTTTCGACTGTAAGGTTTGCTTTATTAATTTTCATCACATTACTCCACTGTAAGAAGATGGACTATTTTTTCGATTATTGTTGTATTGGAGGCATTCTATTCTGAAAGTTGCGGTGCTTAGTTATACTGCAAGTAGATATCCAGATAAATCGATATTATTAGTAAAATAATTAGCAAAGGTTGGTGACACAAAAAATTAAATAGTTTTTGGTTTAGCTTAGTTGGGAGAAGGGAAATAGTGTTTTACTAGTGTTTTGACTCTTCTTACAACTAATAGGCTAAACTAAATATTATTAATAAAGAGCATGAGTTTTCAGCCAAAATATGTATTTAAGGAAATTTTTTCCCAATGAGCCAAGCTTTCGACCAACATTATAGTCTTTTTTGGGTCTAAAAAATAAAATTGTACCTGTCCTATAGTTTATATTGTCCAATTGCTATTGAAGGTGTATTTGTAGATACTCATCATTGTGTGAAGTTAACATTTTAATGGATGAAAGGACAATAACGGGTATTTCATCCAGTTATATTTATTCTCATATATAATTAACCAAGCTTTCGGCCATATTTTTAGTAGTCGTGATTTAAGATTAAGATTAAGAAGATCTATTATAAACATTTTAATTTCTTGCAAATCCTATACAATACGAAAAACATTATGTATTACTATATTTAGTCCTCAAGAATTTTTGTTTAGTTTTGTACTGGGAATTTTGATAAATAGCATAGGTATATGTCTCAATAAATATAGAATAATTCTTTACACAATACAATTCTGCAGGGTGAGTTTTTTTTCATGATCAATATGCAAACTAGCGGAGATAGAAAGAAGGTTAAATGCCTAAAGAATTGCAGTTTTGTGGGCCCCACAATTTAACGCGCCTTGTGGATTTTTGGAAAAAGTCATGTCTTACCAGATATTTAGAGAAAAAAAAAAACGAAATTTTGATGATTTATTCTAATCCATCTAGCTTCGTTCTTTGGATGGGATGGCTATGACTTTTTTCAAAAATCCACAAGGCGCGTAAATTTGGGCCCACAAAACTGCAATTATTTACCCTTTAACCTTCCTTCTATCTCTGCTAGTTTCCGAGCCCTCCATACTGATCATCAAAGAAAACTCATTCTGTATATTTTGGCTGAAAACCTATGATTTTATTTCTTTTTTAATAAAGAACAGTCGCTATTTAGAACATATTTGTCATTTCTGAATGTATTTCTGGATTATGATCAGTTGCTTTTCGTGTAATTATTGGTGAATACTGGGACCATTATCGTTTTTAATAGTACCCATCCATGATACATTTTTTGATCCAGAAGAAGGGTGAGTTTAAATGGTGGTTTCAACGACGAATAACCACATATTGGCCTAAATCATCTGTTGTACTAGCCCATTCTTTTATCAGGTTCTCAATGTTGATTAGTAAAATAGAATACTTCAATACTAGCAACTCCGATCTTACTATACTATCCTCGCCGTCTTATAATGATAAAATATGATATGATCTCTTAATTTCACCTGCGTTGGATTGTAACGTTGCTGAAAGTTGGATTCATCTTGGTCTATCGGATTTTTCTACAGCGATGCTTTAACGAAACTTCTTCTGCTCTAAAATTAATAATGTTGAAGCACTTAGTGAGTACACAATAATTACCATTAATATAGTAACAATCATCGTAACTCACGTTGAAATGAAATTGAGTCCGTTCTAACTATAACTGATATATTAGTTTCAACAGGGTAAGGACACTTTTGTCTTGGGAGTGTCACGAAATCTGGTGGACTTGATTTGTAGACTTCTGGTTAATACTTGACTATTACAATACATCAATATGTCATAGAAAGGGACTATGTCCTACCTAGTGTATCCAATAAAGCGAGGATGTCTGCCGGCACGTCCCCGATCATTTATAAACCATCCGGATGACTCTCCCCCAAAACTACAGCCCGCTATCTCGGAAATTATCTCCTTTTCTCGCCATTGTTTCGTCCGGCGGGCTGGGCGCTTATCTGCCGGCCCCGCTACCGTCCATTTGTCATATGCGGGGCCGGTAGCGAGATGCCATCTCGACGGTAATTACCTCCGACATCTCCAAATGACACTTCGATGGCCCCGGGTGGGACGAAACTTTGAAATGGATTCATTTCGGGCGCTGTTGGCGAACGACGGACGTGGGCAGAGATCGGTTCGTGCGGGTGGAGATTGGAGGCGATTGCGGCGTTCCCATAGCCAGACGCGGAACTAACTTTAGCCTTCAGGTTATGCGGGACGTTTGTAAATTGATGGAAGAACTAAATTTAATTTTGCTATAACATCAACTGGCTTTATAGGTTCTGTTTTAGTGCACTCGAAGTACACTGAAAAAAGGATTTTGCGATTTTACAATAATTTGACTGCTTTTAGTGCGACCAATAGATATCTTGTAAATTGACAAAAGTAATGTGAGGATCAATTAAATTACATTTAGTTTGTAAAATTAATTTACAAAGAATCTGTGAAATTAGTTATGTGTTGTAATTAATATTTACAAGTTATTTGTAATTTTACTGAATAATAAATAATACACCGATTTTGCGAAATTACTTTGCAAAATTACTTTTTAAAACTACTTTGTAAAATTACTTTTTAAATTATAATACAGTGTAGATACAAATTGTGGAATATTCCTATATTTCTTAAAATATTCCTCATATCAAAACTATGTTTTAATAAAAGTGTTAGGGGAAATTATTATTATTAATATTATGTATTCTTATTACTAAACGGGAAATAATTACCCCTAACACTTTTATTAAAACATGTTTTTGATATGAGGAATATTTTAAGAAATAATAAGCAATATTCCACAATTTGTATCCACACTGTATAGAGGGTATAAAAAATTATTAAAACGCTTACTACATTTCAAAAAACTATATTCATAAACTAAAACATTTATAGTATAAAATATATAGGTATTCCTACTATTAACCAAAGTTTTACATTTAAATAAACGAAAATATTTATTACATAAAAAAGGTATACTTACTAATATGAACACGAGGAAAGAACTATATTTATATCTAACACAACATATTTACATTCTTAACCAAAAATCTCCTTAAAGAACAAATCAATTTATACATTTAAATAAACGAAAACATTCGAAAACATTTACATAAAAAAGACATGTTATTAAATATTAACAAAAGGAAAGAAGTATATTTATACCTAATACAAAATATTTACTTTCTTAACCACATGTATCCTAAAAAAACAAACCAATTTATACATTTAAATTAGCGAAAAGATTTACATAAAAAAGACGCAGTTATTAAATATGAACAGGAGGAAAGAAGTATACCTAACACAAAACATTTACTTCTTAACCAAATGCTTCCTTAAAAAACAAATCTTTTTTAAACAAAATATAGGTACGCTATGTTAACTAAAATGATATTAAACTTCAGGTTTTAAAAATTGTTTTGCGGCTTTCAGAAAATTGATACATATCACCTTTTCGCAAATGGTACAACATATATGTTTTTTATTTCAATTTTAAACTTAGATTTAAAATTGCAATTTGATAGAGACAGTTGATTGTTTTGGCAATCGTAGCAATATGTTTTTCACTTAAGTGTTTTTTAAATTTAATGTAATTTTTAAAGGTTGAAAAACAGTTCACATATTTGCAGGTGGAAATTATTCCAGGGAAATACCTGTGATAGCTCAGATGAATATGATACTGATAAATTAACAGAACAAACGTCGCAAATAATCATGTTGTATTTCTTAAATATCTTACCTTTTACTTCAAACACAGTAATAGTTGTACCTATACGCGTATATGGGTCTTCGTAAAGTATTAAACTATAAAGATTGCACCACCTTTGACTTTGCACCTGTCGATCTGTCACCAATGCCGTAAAGAACGCCGACTGACGCCGTGCGCGCGTTTAGAACAGCAAGGCCACGAAATGCGGCCGGCGTCGCACGTGATCTCGTCTTGAAATACTATTGGCGAACGATTACAAAACTTGAACTGTGAATTCACAATCGCCAGTGTGAATATTAGTTTTAACGTGATATTGCTTCATATCTTTGTGAATTCACATTTTGAACTTACACTTATACGTGAAATTACATAAAGGAAAGGAAATGTACAGATAAATATACAGAAGTTAGGTTTTTCCACAAAACAATTTTGTATATTCACCATTTTGGGGCAAATTAACATAAAATTGTATTTAAACATTACAATTCATGCATACTTACCGTAGTTTGATTGTAATAATTTTGTAATTTCACAGTTCCTTTTTTCAGTGTAGATTAAAACAAAACACATCCTTCAAATTGACGATACAATAATAGTACTATTGGTTTGGATTGCTTTGCCTATAGTTCTTTGTGCTTGCACTTACTTACTTCTTATAATTATTCTATGTTGTAGTACAGATGTACTACTTATCATACTTTGTAGTACAGATGTACTACTTATCATACTTTGTTTGAATTGCGTCCAATGTAAAGCTTTCAAAAGCTTAAATCAAATTATGAATGTTTAGCATTTCATTGCAGATAATTTGCAGATAATTTGTTAAATGACCAAATGACCAAGGTGAATTCAATCTTGTTGAAGCTTAAACTGAAGAAATAAGAGTTAATTGTCTCTCACCTGTTGCCAGTGTTCAAACGACAAGCGCTCTGCTAACACTTGGAACACTTCGAGAAAATGTTGTGCCCCATCATACCATACCAGTATTTAGGTAATTGAGGACTTTCCGTATATTTTCGCACACAATTCTCACAACTTTTACCCAACAAGTGTCAAGTATCAAATGTCTCTTTATTGATTCTAAGTTAAGTTGGAAAGATCACTTAACTCACATTAAAAATACGATAGTCCCTATGCTCAAAGCTTTGTATAGGTGTAGGTTCCACATATCCAGTAATACTTAAAGAAATGTTTACAGCTTATTTCCTGTCACAGTGGAGATACTTGATACCAATTTGGGGTACTTGCTGTGGTACGTTCTTTAATAGAATACAAGTGCTTCAAAACAAAGTATTATTTAATTATGAAAGACTGACTAGCACCGACAATCTATACAAAGAATTGAACATACAGGGTGTTTCATTAAGGTCTCAGGAATTAATAGTCCTGGAGCTTTGGGAAAAAATCTTCTTAAGTAATGTGGTCACGAAAAATCGCTGGAAATTATTTTTAAGTTAGCTAGAGGGCGCAATTTGAAAAATTTCTGTTTTATTACAATTTTCTCCTAAATTTTAAATACAATGATATATTTATTCTGTTATAATTGAAAAGTAGATTAAATTTACAACAAAAAATACCCAAGGGTTCAAATCGATATCTTCATTAGTTTCGGAGTTATCGCCAAAATAATAATTATTAACATGTTATTTGAAAAAAGAAGGTAGGTATTTGTTGTCAAAGGTTTCCGCGGTCAAGCATGCCATGAAATAAATAAAAATCTGCTTGAGCTTTTCGTAAATCCCTATTTTTCTCACTACTTATTCCATTAAACGTATTTCTAATTTTCTTACATTACCTGTCAGTATTGATATGAAATTATATCGGAAATCATCTAGTAAGCCATAAAACAAAATCGTTTGGTTTCTAGGGAAGCAAAAAAGTAAACGTCACATGAATCAAGCTTTAATAAGTATTGTGTTAATAAATCTTGGATTTTTGTAAATTTTCAGTTAAAATTGTGTTGCATTTTTTTATTAAAAAATGCCTTATACGAATTTCGAGGCTTACGATATGCTTGCCTTATATTCTCAATGTTTTGAAGATTCTCCACTCGCGGAACGTGAGTACGCTGTCAGGTACCTACCAAACGATTTTGTTTCATGGCTTACTAGATGATTGTTAAGAAATGATGTCAAATTTGATTTGAAAGTGCCTGACGGTTATGACTGTGATTGTTTACTATGTTAGTAGCCAGTCCATATTCACTGTCAATACTAGCGCATCTTGTGATAAAAACAGCAACCCCTGCGATTGCGTAATGTACATATTATGTACCTTGATCATGATCTTGAATTCCTGTTCAAGCTCCCTACAGATTTTTATTTTTTAGTATTCACGATGAAATATCCAATGAGATATTTGTTTCGTGATAGAAAAAAATCACAATAGCAGACAAATATCAGTGGAAACAGAATCCTTATTAAAGTGAAAACTCTATTTCGATAATGTTTCCACTTTCATTCAAAATTTCTTAATTATACTAGGAACAAAGTTCCGATGGCCGATTTCGTCAAGATGCGGATAGAAACATTTCGCGACGAAATCGAGGAGGCCACAAATTTGTGTATTCAAGTTGAGGTGGTATTTTCGAACAGCTCCTCCAAACAGCGTTAGTGCTTTTTGGTTTTGGTGCGTGTTTGCACATATTGTGATTAGTTTTGTGTTTTGTTTCCTACTGCAGTCCATTACAGTTTTCCCGATGGGAGGGATCCATCTGATCGTAATAGTCGGGTTGAGTACCTCGCGACAAACAACTTGCATCTGCTGGAAGCTAATAGTTAATGTTACTTCTGGTAATAGTAGATAACATCTATAATAGTCATATATATACGTCCTATCCAAAAAGCTAAATTTTATCGGCATTTTATAGACGTACAGGACTTTTACAAGCAAAGGCAAGCACACCACATATCCAATTGAATACATACCTGTGTTCCTATGGAAGCGGGTTGAAGGTTCTTTCTCCATCACGTATCGAATTTTCCAGGATTTTGACCATTCATTCGCAATTTTCCGAAAAACGGAACGAACTTTTAATTATTGTTCGCACGATAAATTTTTCCTGGAAAAAGGCGTATATGGGGAGCCCTGCCCCAGGCTAATGTGTGCTTTTAATTTACGCGGGCAAATACGGCGTTTCCATAAAAAGTCGAATTATTAAAAAAGCCCCCATACATCAAGGGACGTAATACCAATTTAAAACATGTAAAGCAGCCGGATAATGGCACTCCCAGACTCGCACAGTATAAACAGTCATTCGCGCGTTTTTTGATGTGCTAATCCCAAATGGGATTTGTTTTTTCACGCGTGCGGCAGAATAACTGGCAACTGATCTTAATCACACAAATTAAAAAAAAGGACAAACAATAACTTGAATTAATATTTGGTACCAAGTCTCAAATACTAATTGGTGAAGTAAACACACCAGTCGGTAACTGCATGCTTTAGGTGCATGCAAGGTGGTCCAGACATGTGCATGCATTCTGCCTCGACCTCGATTCGAACCAAGACCGCTGGAAGCCAGAGAAACATGCAGTCCAAATGGTTAACATGCCTATTGTTTTTCTCAATCATTGGTCGAGACTTCTCGAGGCGCCGACTTACTGAAATCAAATACCATATTCTTAACTCAGTTCGACAAGCTATTTAAGTGTAAGTTACAGGCGCCCAAATAATATTGACTCGTCAGAGGTCTTGGGGTATCGGTATACAAACCACATGGCCGAGACCCATCACATACAATATCTTCATAACATCGATATATGCGCACATGCAAGAGCGAGCTTTAAATAGCCGCCTCATCAACGGATGGATTACAGCTACATGGCCAGCCAAAAGTCTTGGTCTTTCTATATTTCTTGCATGTATAGGTATAAAACGTATATGCACAAGCTTTTATTCCAATACCTCCAGTGTCCACTGGAATATGTGTATTTAATGAAAATTAATTTCTAAACAATCTTTTGTTCCATGTTCTCCTCAAAAAATCTAGAATACCGACAACTTTGCCTAATCTTCTGTAAAATCTTCACACACACACACGCCTAATCGATATCATAACCCAATACGACTTTTCTGGACCACAACCCACGCCAACTGTGATTAACCTTCGGCTCGTCGGCCGTCTGGCGTCGTCGTAAAACAAAAGAGCGTCGCCTGTTGGGCAAGGTTCGTCGGTACCTGGCGAGCTAATCAACTGATAAAAAAAGATAACGAGAACGGAAACCCACAGCGGCCTTTCTGTGTGAATTATTCAAGCGTGAGCGCATGGCGAGCATCGCCGGCCAACGTTTAGTTTGAGGTTTTTAGGTAAATGAGAAATAAACTGTAATCGGGGGAAAACGGACGTTCTTTTGTTTTATTAATCATTACCATGATCGCCAACCGTCACGTGCTGTGGATGTGTAGCATAGTTGTATTAATAATTATTCTTGTTAACTACAAAAGTTCATCTGAATAAGGCTTTTGACTGTTATAGTTTGCATATTATAAAGTCATTTTAGGCCTTTAACTATTTATTGATTGTATATTCTAATTAGACAGGGTATACGGGATATTAAAAATTAAATCGAGGACTTCTTCTTCCGCATACAGGTAATGAAGTTTGAACGTTTCGGAAGTACACAGTAAATAAAATCGGTGTAAATCCTATTCATGTAAGTGGTGAAAGAAATTTGGTGAAAATTTGACCCGAAAATTGGTGGATTCCAAATATCTTAACCAAACCTCATTTGGTAAAATTTATACACTACAACAAATTCGTTAATTTTAACACTTAGGGGTGTATTTTTATATTTCTAACACGGCTTCGTGTTTGTTCACACCACGCGGCGTTCCTTAACACCATTCGGTGTCCCTTAGCACTAAGCTGTGTCAAATTGAACGTATTAACACAAGTTCGTGTTAGGTAGATGAGAGGTGGAAGGTATTTCACCAGTTATGGATGTAAAATCTTAGGCAATCGAAGCCATGGCATCAGTTGTTTGTCGAACGTGCTGCGCGACGGAGCTTATCAGTGTAACGTGTGACCCGACCGCGTGGCGCGTATAATAGTTATAAAAGTGATTCTACCGACCGCTAGTGCAAAAATGGTGTTGTTATGTAAAGTACAATTTCATAGTGAGTCAGATGGATTAAAACGACAGGTGAATATGCAGATGTGACGACGAAAGGTGTGATAGCCGAGGTGATAGCCCCTAACCTATACTCATCGATATGATATGAGTTTGTTCTCACCGAAATCAGAAAGCAGTCGTGAATCTGATTGACGGATTTTAAATTATCTGACTGTTTTGATTCCTGCTGCGATTGGCTCCGACTTAGTTCGGACCTGCTTGTGCTGGTGAGAACAGGCCTATCTAACTAAATCGCTGTGTCGCAACGTTTGCAGTTTCTTTTTGTCTCACACGGACAATTCTGTAAGGCAACAGTTACTTAAGTACATTGAGAATTTGTACGAAATAGTCTGCGGTCTCATCAAAATGTACGAATTTGAAAGAAAATGCTCTTTTGCAGTATAAGTATAAATAACCTCCAACATAAAGCATTTCTTGTGTTTGGCACACTTTTCTTACAAATTCGTACCATATATATATATATATATATATATATATATATATATATATATATATATATATATATATATATATATATAACTTTTTTATAACCAACTGTTTTTGGCTGTGAGAATGAATATTTATTTATAGCTTTAATAAGAAAATGTTGCTATTTTTGTACTTGTTTGTAAGGAATCGTTCATATATTTTGGAACTGAACTAAAGTTTTTTCTTAACTTATTACCGTTTATTATTTCTTACAAATAATTTAAATTGAAGACCAAGCCCATATTATACCTGGTTCATACAGCTTCTTTATCTTTTAGTTTTATTTTATTTTTACAAGTAACACATTTCCTAAATCTGAACTTATCAATGATATTTGAAATTTCTTTAAAATAAAGTAGATACATGTAAAACTATAAGAGAGAAAGAAGAAGAAAAGGGGAATACCAAATAAATTAAATTACACCGTTTTGACCAAATTGCGTGTAAAAGTTACACAACACGATGTTAATCTTACACAACGCCGTGTTAAATGTTCGCACCAGCAGAGTTCTTATTGACACCAGAACATTTGGTAAAATTGACCAAAAAAGAAGGTGTAAAATTTACAAGATATGGTGTGGACTTATAGTATAGACCACTTTTTGTCTCAAATTTAACACCGGATTTTTTACTGTGCAAGTAGTTCGTCTTGAAAACAAACAACTTCTAAAGGTGTGAACGAAACAGTTTCCACCGGCCCCGTTTGAAACTAGATATCCCCACGCCGTAACGTATGGCAATAACTTTCAATTTAAATAATAAAATCGAGATCCGGCCGGATAAGAACCATAAATCCCGCCGGAGGCCACCTCCGAGGCATAATTCTTCACGTATCGGCCTATCTGCTAGATAACCCGTTGCCGGGACAACTTGAGGCCGCCGTGAAGAATTTATTATTTCGGTTCGGACGTAGCTGCCGCCGCGCTGCGCGGCTCCCACATCTCCGGCCATAAAGCCTCGGTGATTGTCAGCCGGAGATTTTAGGTCGGATCAGGAATCGCCGCGTTTAATTGCTCTTGCTCCTGGAAGAAGACATGCGGACGGCGGTTTGGTTAACTCCGGGGTTTCTTTGTACGGGCGAACTAACTGCTGTAAGGAAGAAGGCAGAGCGTCAATTTCAGAGAGGCGAGAATTAGCCGCAGTGAAAACTTGGTGCTAAGAAGGAACCGAATGTAACTTGAAACTGAGCTTATATTAGCTAAACCGCTAAACCTTGTCTTAGACTGACCAAGTTCAATGGCTACAATATTGTATATTTTATTTACCAAAAAATATTGTATATACCTACACCCCGATTCATATAAACTCCTGCTCTTCTCATTTGAGAGTTTTTTTAATTTTATACAGATATTATGGATACTACAATTAGAAAGTTTTGCTTGAGAAATAAAATATTAGCTGCCTTATCGATTATATAGAGGCAAAGATCATAATATACCTTGATATTTGCATTAGGTACCTCAGATATCAATGTAATCGAAAAAATTATACAGGGGTATTTAGTCATGAAGTTGTTAGAGAGGGAGTACATTAAGAAGTAAACAGAGACAACATCTTTTTGACTGATGCCACATACTTCATTGATTACAGCATTTCATTTGAAAACAGAGGGCGTAATAATGGGATTAAATGAAAACACGCACCTCCCATAACATTAAATTAACAAATGTAGCTCTTATTTCGTTTATGTGACAATTTTAAACTAAAACTAAATCGCGCTACTATTAATATCGTATGCTAATTACCACTTTAATAAAATCGCCAATAGACACTTCAAATCGCACGACATGGCAACGCCGCCGCGGCCGCCGTCGCATTCAATATCTCTGCATTTGTGTTGTTTATATTCTCTGATTGTTTAGGTGTGCATTTTTCGTGTTTTCAGGTGTTTTTTGTTAATTTATAATTTTATTTAGGATATAGTGACTGCATGATTTTGTATACAATGGGACGCATAAAGTGTGTGGTGTGTGGCCAAAGTGATATTTTTCAGGACATGATCTATCACAGGTGATGTTTGTTTATATTGGTAACTTTCCGTTATTATGTTGGTTGACTCTATTCTACAAACCTGTCCATTTTGATGCTTTTGTTCGTGCTCAATGCGTGCTTATTTCTCTGAGGTCCAAATAAGGAATCGGCAAAGGTGAATACTGGAAAGCACTGAAATAGAGGAAATACTTATCTCTCATCTGCATTATCGGTGTCGTAAGTCTTCATTCTACAGATGGTAACCGTTTGTATCTGAAATAACTTGGAAAAATTGAAGTAGCTACCGAACTGGTTAAAAGACGACTTTTTCAAGTTACCTGGAAAATTAATAAATTCTTAACAGTAAATGAACTAAACTTTGAACTTGTAACTCAAAAAGTATCTTCAACAAATTTGTTTTCTGATCTTTCGGAGAATAAATCTTCCTCTACCGATCACACTATCAAATCCTAACGATGTGTACGGCATGATATGTTTAACACGGTTTCCTTTTTATTTTTGTTTTTTTTTTCTCAGTGAGAAAAGAGCTTGACGGTTATAATCACGATACGAGGCTATAAGGGTATTTACGAAAGATTAGCCACCCTTAAGTTTTGTATTCTTTGACCTATAAAGTTGTAAAGTTGTAGGAAATTTTCCAGTGATATTGGCGCACTTTTCAAAATGTAGGTACACATAGCCTGTTTTTTAAAAACGGAAGAAACCAAAGGTATGTATCTTTAATGGAAATTTAGTCCTTATTACAACAATATACGGGATGATTTTTTAAGATTACCACCGCGATTTTCTCGCTTATTTTGCGCCCTACAAAAAAAGCGTAAGAAACAAAAATGAAATTTTGGACAGTTAAGTGGTGCTGCAAAGAAAATCTTCATCCATGACCAACTTGTCGCGCAATATTTAAAAAACCTCAAATTGAGCAAAACTATTAATAGCGGTTTAATATTTATTTTAAGAGACAGAGGAAAACTTTTTCATTGAGAATTGATGGCACTGAGGCAGACACAGATAACCGTTCCTATCGTCATGCACTTCACTATAGTGATAAAACCTTTAAAGTTTCTACGGTAGAGGAAAGTCGCCTAATATAGGGTACATTTTTGTAATCCCCCCTAAAAGTTTAGTGTTTTTAAAAGAATCAACGTAACTTTTTTTCAAAATTGGACTTCATCCCTTGCGCAACCTGATTGTCTACTTGAAACTAAAATTAAAGTTCTAACTTTTCAGTTTTTTGCTTTTAAACTTTTTTAGGCAACTACCCCATATTAGGTAACTCTATCCCTAATATGGGGTACTTCTATTTCCTAATAATATGGGTACCTACCTAAGAAATTATTAAAATTGGTGTTTAAATAAATTACCTACAAAAGAAACACGGTGGGTTGGGTAAGTATGTCTTTATTTGGGTGTTATTTTAAAAACAAAACAAAAACTATCAAAAAATAATTCTTTAAAACAATTATAAAACTATTTAAATTTTCAATTCGTACAAAAGTAAATATTTTTTTCTCCGTTTCCATAGCATGATTGACGATTGAATTTTCCATGTCAATGGAAAAACAGGTTTCCGCCCAAGACTACCATAAACAATATCTTCTGCTGCTCCATTCATTTTTACATCTTTCCAACGTCGTCTGAGGCACTCCATATATGTTTGGGAACTTTTAAAGTATCCCATTATTTTTCCCTACAAGCTGATGTAGCAGCTATCATATTTTTCGGATTGTTTGTCATCTGAAATTAAAAAGGAAAGCCAGATTAAACTAAATGCAGCTTATTATGGGGTACCCCAAATTAGGATTCCCAGAGTATGCCCCATATTAGGCCTATAGGGCAGTAGTAAGAATAAAACAGTAGCTGTTAAAAAATAAGCAAATATATATATATATATATATAAAAGAACCAGTCTAAGCTAAAACTAGACCTTTATACACGTTTTGAACAACAAGCAATAATTTAATTTACCTTTTTTGTAGCCAAATTCACACGATTTTCTAGAAGCTGGAAATTTTCAATACGCTCACTAATTTTGTTGGTCATGTTGAATTGCAACTGTAGCTCTCTGCATCGTGAGATGTTTACTAGTTACATGCCACTTCTAGAAGTTTAGTATAGTCCCCACCAAATAGATGGCAGCACCTTAGATCCTGCGAGAAATTAAGGTACCCCATATTAGGGACTATGCCCATATTAGGCGACTTTCTTCCATGGTCGTTACGTGGCGCCCACTAAAAATGCTACTTGGAATGAGGCAAACTTTTGTAAAAATGAAAGCAGAATTTTAAAATACAGTTTATTATTGTCTTCGAGCTAATGTGGTGCCCGATACCAGCAATATGCATGCATCGAATTGATAAGTACAATGGAAGTCGCACAGGTACCACTTTCATTGTTGTTTGGGGCAGCCAACTCTAGAGAGAGATAGGTTTCAAATGGCAATAAGTAAGACAAGGACGCCTAATGAACGTGTCAGCTGATTCAGGCAAACGAGGTATATAGGGATGTTGCATATTAATGGGCGAATTTAATGGGCATGTTCCGTAATTCTCTTTATTGTATGATCTGTATTCCGAAATTCGGGGCTTGTTTGTAGGAATGAGAATTTTTCTATATAGCCACAATTATGTAAATATTGCACAGAAAAAAGTAGTGAATTGATTAAAAAAAATTACCTACATGGCAATTTTATGTACCTTGAAGTAAATTGAGACAAATAAAATAGAAATTCCAAAATAAAAGTTTATTTTAAAATAAAGGCGACAAAATATCTAGGATAAGGTATACATTTTCAACTTTAATTGCTTATCTTAACTGATTTATTAATTTTAAAATTCAATTTAATAGGAAAAGCATGTAAGACAGGTAGCTTTTACATATTTTTATATAATTTTTAATGTTTAGGCATCTAACAAAAATAATTACAAATAATTACCTTATTAAAGGTACCAGAACCTCAAGATTAATTCCATCTTTGACTACGAAGAGCTAGGTTCGTTAGCACAATATTTTGCCAGTTTTTCCCTTGATAAGAGTTTCTATCATGACTTGGAAAATAAAAAACTGTAGTAATTACATACCTACTTTTTAAATTTGCGCTGCCCAAAATTCTCTATGAAATTGCTCTCAATAAATTGTTGACTACAAATGCAAGTAAATACTTGTAGACAATACAAAATTTTTCCTTTTTATTGCTGCAATCCACTTGTCTCTAATATTACCTTATCTCTTGGAAAACTGCAAAGTTATTAGCAAAGATTTTTAAGACTTACGAATGAAAAGAAACCCCACTATTCTTATTCTTTCCGCCCCGTTTGGTACATCCAAATACAACAACAGGAGTTGATCCTCTTTTTTGTAATTTACAACTTAAACAGAGAGAATATAGCCACATCGCTAAATTAAATTGTCTCTCCGATCTAAAAATAATATTAAACCAAACACCAACTAAGAAAACTCAACGCCGTTTTATACGAAACTGCCCCCACGACACGAACTCAAATCAAATATAAATAATACAATAATTACTCCTATTCGTACTGGGACTTGGGACAGAAGGAAAATTAAAATGACGTTTGACAACGGAACTCGTTTGAAGCCCAGGACACAAAAATAGAAAGTTAGGACAAACACCTCTTTTGTGTTATGTGGTTTTTGCCGGAATCAGCTGATTTCTTTACCATTTCACTTACTCAAGTTTGGCTGCCAGTTTCTCTCTCTACACTCCTTCCATCTACTTGTCAATTCAATGTATGCATGTTCTATGCCCGACAGGCAATGTATTTGCGTTCGATACTATCTCATCTTTCTTTCGAATTTCCTAATTAAGTCCTCCATGAAATATCCTCCAACTGGCCTCCATAAACAACCTTCCCGTCCGTGTACTTCCTAAAATATTAACCAATAATCCGTGTTAAATTCCCAAAGTAAATCAAGCCTCCCGCGCGTCGCCCAGCGGTATCCTGGCCGGCAACGCCCCGCTGCTTGTCTTATTCGGGACGATCAAAACTGTAAATTACAACTGTTTGTTTCCCAAAAACTTACACCTTAGCCCTTTTGTTGGGACACGGCGCCCCCGCGGCCAGCGCCGCTGGTGGCTGACAAGTTGTGTTTTCGAATAATTAATATCTCCAGACGGTATTCGTTTTTTTAAGATTAATTGTTGTTTGTTGGGCGCTTCTTCATTTGCTCCCCTCCCTGCATTTTATGATCTCTGCGGGTATCGGTTTCGTTTAGCGGGTACAATCGGACACCCTGCACAGCGCTATATAAAGATATTTTGATAGAGAGCGAAATATAGAAAGAGAACTTACCTCCATTTACAACAAACCTGTGTTATTAGACAATGGAAAAAATCCAATGAAATTAATTATTAGGACGAAAACCGTAGGTATTTTGATATTTCAGTGAAGATTTTTTGGAAACATTCTGTGACTAGTTGGAATCGATTCGAAGCATTTTTATGGCGACTATAAGTCACCAGGAAACGGTATTTTCAATGCAGGTTCCTGCTAAACATTTTGTGAGTCTATAACAAAGCTAACTGATAGATATTTTAGACACCTCAAAAGGAAATAATTTGAGTTTTGTTTCGAATTCTATGAATACATTTTCCATAATCAATCTTTATTTCGAACCATTTTGGAACCCATATTCTTAAAAATAATATTGTTCTCGTTACCCAATATAATAATGTTAAAATGTATTACAGACTTGTCATGACCTACTTAGTGTTAGGTATAAACAACGCTTTTAAATGTTACAACTAACAAAAATCACATAGAGAATTTAATGGTAAATTTCAAATTTGTACAAATCCGCCTATAAGAAAATCAAAAGTTGTGTGTCATATCCCGAAAACGAAAATCTTTTTCAAAAAACTAACATTACCGTCAAAAAGGATGGATAAAAGAGCCTTAATAATGTCCAAGTCCTGTCTTTGTATAAGCATCGGTCTCTAAGATATTAAACAAAAACCAAAATGGAAAAATTCAGTTTTTTGAAAATAACTCGAAAACGATGTCATTTAGCCTTGATTTCTCAGTGGCATCAGATTGGCTATAAAATTATCTAAAACTTAGGTACCCCATGTAACCAACTCTATCTCTTGTAGTTACCGATATGCCAATGGTGAGAGTCGAATTTGGGATACACTGTATACAGAAAAAAAGCGGGACAGATAAATACTCTCATACAGGGTTGGGTAGTTACGTATATAGAAAACAGTTTTCGACATTACATGCAAATTACATGCAAATGTAGAAAACTATGTAGAATATGTAGAAAACTTCCTATTGGTCAGTTGCCATCACATGGCATAACAGAAACATAACATAACCTAATAATTTTAGCATGATTTGGCTCTTGCATCTGTTATAAGATTCTTGCTGTGCTGTGATTATTGTAATATAAAATGAGTGGAGGTCGATTTTATTATTGAGGATTCCCTCTTCGACTGCTCAATTAGAGTTTCTTCTACATGGCCTTTTGTCCACTCTCCTCTTCGGAGTCTTCGGAATACATTAAGTGAAGAACGATAAAAAAAACTTCTTCACGTTTATTACACATTAAAAACCGTAGATAATAATAAATGTGAAGAATATTAAAAATTTGATATTAACAACTATTATAGTATTCTGTTTTTCTGTTTGTGATTTAGAAAGTAAAGGTGCATTCAAGTAAAAATATAGTTTTATGTTTATTTTGTAAATTTATAGAGTTTTTAATTTATTATATTATATGCTAGAAGTATATGTATTTATTTATTTTGAAATAAAAAAGAAAAAGGAGAAGAATACGGTTTTTCTACTGAGTTTTAAACATATATAATATGTAGAAAACCCAGGAGGTAAACTACATGGTTTTCCACATGTAGAAAACCCTGTAAAATACCTGATATATTCTACTTGTCCAACCCTGCTCTCCTACCCTGCGATTTGCATTTGTTCTAATTGTGTGAATTTAATACAAAAATAATCACTTTATACGACCTGACAACTCGACATGATATTTAAAATTGACGAAAAAAATAAAAATAAAACCAAAAAAACTGTCTTTGAATAATTACAAACAGTAAGCCGCTATTCCTTTTAAGGGAATTATAATACAGGACCCGTGGAGATTTTTTAATTCAAAAATAACATTTCCGCTTTTCTGTGAAAGAAAAAGTTAACTATATCATAAACGTATTTTTATTTTTTAATATTTAATAGTAAATTAAGCAATCAGTGATTAGTGCATATTGCCCGCAAAGCAACTTTTGACCAATTTTTACTCATTTTCATATGACAAATGAACATGTATCAAGGAAATTGTTTTATTCATAATAATTTACGAGATAAATCCGCTGGATTCCTTTTATTGCAAAGAGAAAATTTGTATAATTTATGATGGTCAAAAATATCAGATAATTCGTATTCTAAAGAAAGCAAGCTGAGGAAAAATTTCAAACGAGCAGCATACCCAACATTGACATGGGAGAGTTCATTGCACAGGAAGAAATCATGAATTTTTATCTTACCACAGAAAAACTAACTTTATCAACGCTGCAGCACCGACTCGTCTACAAAAAGAAAGATTCAGCCTGTATGCGAACCGCTCCTACCGTAGTCGGCTTACCGCTAGTTTATGGCCCCCTTTCCCGTGGATTTCGGCCAACCCCGTAGGTCGCCGCGCGCCGTTTATTTGTATAAATAATTCAAATCCGCTATTTCGCCGCCTTGCCGGTTATTTAAATGTAAATTAAATTCCGTATAGGTAATTATTCAGCGGATCTGGCGGGCTGTGGATTATGGCGCTCCCGCGCCGCCTATATTTCATAATTGTTTCGCTAAAACCGGGCCCAGATTTATGCGCGGCCGAAAATTGAAATCGCGTTCGCGGAGATTACGCGTGAATTAGGCGAGAGCCATGCGCCGAAACGGCGCTTTGGCGCCGCCTAGGACAATGGAGGAAGTCGAAAATCTGTGCGCTTGAGTTTTAGGGGATAAGCCTCAGTGCGACAATAGCGTTTTTTACCCACTTGTACCCAAAGCCCCATCTCGTTATGGAAGCACCGAACACATAGAAGGATCACTCGGCAAGAAGCACGAATATGACCGAAGCAGCCCGACCGCCGTTACCCCTTGCATCTCGTCCCCGCTGAAAGTAATGCAAGACAGAGTTCTTCCAGCCGGCAGGAGATGGTGAAAGAAACGGGAATGGAGCGCTTTCTGTTGAAAGTTGTGATTATATTTTTTATTGTCAGCACATATTGTCAACACATAATAATAATAATGAATCTGAACTACTACTCTAAAATGCACATAGGATTAACCAAAATATAATATCAGAGCACCGATAAAGATGGATCAACGATAAACTCCGAGGAATGTACACTGTAAAAAAATCGGTGCAAATCCTCTTCGTGCAAGTGGTGAAAGAAATTTGGTGAAAATTTGACACGAAAATTGGTGGATTCCAAATATCTTAACCAAACCTTATTTGGTAAAATTCACACTACAACAAATTCGTTAATTTTAACACTTAGGGGTGTAATTTTTTTATATTTCTAACACGACTTCGTGTTTGTTCACACCACGCGGTGTTCCTTAGCACAATTCGGTGTCCCTTAGCACTAAGCTGTGTCAAATTGAACGTATTAACACAAGTTCGTGTTAGGTAGATGAGAGGGGGGAGGCATTTCATCAGTTATGGGTGAAAAATCTTAGGCAGTCGAACCCATGGCATCAGTTGTTTGTCGAACGTGTTGCGTATTAGTTTGTGTGACGTGTGACCCTACCGCGTGGCGCGTATAATAGTTATAAAGGTGATTCTACCGACAGCTAGTGCAAAAATGATGTTGTTATGTAAATTAAAATTTATAGCGAGTCAGATGGATTAAAACGACAGGCGAATATGCAGATGTGACGACGAAAGGTACTGTGTGATAGCCGAAGTGATAGCCCCTAACCTATACTCATCGACTGTGTTGATATGAGTTTGTTCTCACCGAAATCAGAAACCAGTCGCGAATCTGATTGACGGATTTTAAATTGTCTGACTGTTCCGATTGTTTTGATTCCTGCTGATTGGCTCCGACTTAGTTCGGACCTGCTTGTGCTTGTGCCCAAAAAAATTTACTAAAAAAAGTTGTTTAGAATGAACCAAAAATCCCAAATCCAAAATTTATCAAAATCAAAAAATAAAAAATTTCCGAAAAAAATAAATTGAAGGTCCAAAAATCACATTTTAACGAATTTCTACGGATAGCAAAGTGTACCATGGAAATTTGAAGTTAAAAAATCAACTTTGCTATCCGTAAAAATTGATTAAAATGTGATTTTTGCACCTTCAATTTATTTATTTCGGAAATTTTTAATTCTTTGATTTTGATAAAACTTTGGATTTGGGATTTTTGGTTCATTCTAAACAACCTTTTTAGTAAATTTTTTTGATAGAAAAATGCCTAATATGATTTCTTGAATTTTGGGGGTATAAAAAATGTCGCAGTTAGCCAGGTGTTTGGTTTTCAAAACAATTGGAAGGTGTGTCGAATGGTATTTTCAGAGACCTATCTAACAAAAAAAAGTTTTTTAAAATCGGAGCGCAAAAATAACAATTTTACAGAGGTGTCTCCATTCCAAACGGGCCACACTGTATATATATATATATACAGGGTGTAACTTTGATAAGTACAGAAATTTTAAGGGCAGGTCGGGAAAAATGCGCTTGTTACGCCTATGCAATTAAAATTTTTCTAAAGTGCATATTAACGTCAGAAATATTTTTTTTAAAAACGCTATTAAAACCCCCTTTTCCGACGCCACAGCCAGGGACCTTGACCTTGCCGGGACCAGCTGGAACTGAGGCCGCTTCCCGCGGATCCCCCCCAATTCCGCCGTGCAGCGTTGTCAGACGTATAGCTCTTTCACAGTATTTCAGGAATAGCCTTTCAACTAATTTTTGAACAAATCTTTAATGGTTCTTTTAGCAAATAGAATGCAAAAAACTACCTTTCGGATGCCTGCATGATTTTCCTTGCGGGTGTCGTACTTCTTTCTTATGTTATCCAAAAATCCTCTCGAAAATCACAAGAAGCACTACCTAGGTAACTAGTTGCCAGTCGAATCGCTTTTTCCGATGCTTTTTCGCAGTATTTGAAGAATATTGACGCAACCATGTATCATTGGGTGTATGTGGAGATTAAATAAATAAATAAATAATTTTTGGACAACTCCTTAATGGTTCTTTTAGCGAATAGCTCGACGAATAGCATGAAAAAGCCTACCTTTGAGATGCATCGATTATTTTTACAATTTTCTTGTGTTACCTACCCAACTAGTGGCACTCTTTTTATACGATGGTCTGCATTTCTTAACGGAAATATTAAAAAATCACTTGTTATTTCACTGCAAATTCGTAGCGGCAATTGCAACAGGTTTGGACATCACTGCTGGTTCAAAAAATGACGAACGGGTCTGGAAAAATGTACAGAAGCAGGTTCACTTCCGACGACAGTTCGTAAAACAAAGCAAAGCAACAGAACACTATCGGTTAGCACGACGCGACGTTTGCATACGCGTCCCGGTTTTGGAAACAGAATTATTATACCACAGAATAGCCACACGTAAGGCATTCTGTATAATAATAAATTGCTTGTTGAAGCTGGCGCTCCCAAAAATTACAGGCGGACGCGGATCGATATCAATCAGCTGTTAAATCCCATAATAATCGGACGGACGATCTTCGACTAGCGCGTCGGCTACGGCGCGGCGGTACGGTGACGGAGACGGCCTGCGTGCGCACAAGCTTTCTCCCATACCATCCAATACCACTATTCGGTGTTGCCGTTTATGCCGACATGTCTCCAAACTGACTTAAAGTCCCTTAAATCCGATTTTTGATTTTCGCGGATTTATACGGGGTTTCATTCGTTATAAGTTCATCTACTATCTCGTATAATTATTACGCACAAAAACGGGTAAATCCATGTAAAAATCCACTACACAATTAAATTTATACGGAATTAAATTACTAAATCAGGTAAATTTTCAGCACACTTGGCAACATAGTAGCGCCGCCCCGAGAGAAGTAGGGGCCGCGAGCCGCGATTGGCTAATATCGCGCACAAGTTATGAATGGTGGGAATCACCTGTGGTGTCGATGTTTGAAGTGGGTAGCCGGCGCCCCGCACCCGCGCCCCTCGCCCCGCTTGCTGAAATTTAGTAGATCGGCCACGCGGCGTGGAATTGGAGCAAAATCGAGTGAATCCGTGAATTTATTCGTAATTATTGCGCGATTCGGCCCGGCGTCGTTCTCGTGGTGTACAAAAAGCGACGCAAAAAGTGTTTTAAGTTTTTAGTGTTGTGGTAGGTGATAATAGTGATAAAAGATGGCATTTTATTCCAATGCAGAAATGGTAGATATGATGAGAGCATATTTTTTGTCAGGAGAGGTAGCAATGGCCGCACAAAGAATGTATCGTGAAGAATTTCCACAAAGGAATACTCCGAATGCGTGAACTTTTGTTAGAATTGTCCAAAGGTTAAGAGATTTTGGAAACTTTGGACACCAAAGGCAAGATATTGGCCGTGAGCAAACCGCCCGAGTAAGAGAGTTAGAACCTCAAATTTTAGATGCAATTGAAGAAACTCCTGGAACGAGTACAAGAAGATTGGCCGCTAGATTCAACATTTCGCACATGACTGTTTTTCGCACATTGAAAGTTCAAGGTTTACATCCTTATCACGTGCAAAAAGTGCAAGCTCTCAAGGAGGAAGATTTGCCAAGAAGAGTAGCGTTTTGTGAATGGTACAGGCAAAAGAGCACTGAAAATGATAATTTTGGGAAACATGTCTTATGGACAGATGAGGCCGCTTTTACCCGAGAGGGAATTTTTAATGTGCACAATACTCATGTCTGGGCAGATGAAAATCCGCATGAAGTACGGGAAAGCCATTTTCAAGAAAGATTTTCTTTAAATGTGTGGGCAGGAATTGTTAATGGCAATCTTGTTGGACCACATATTTTTGAAGGGCGGCTAAACGGAGCTATGTACTTGGACTTTCTGAGGAATAATTTGGAAAATTTTTTGGACGATTTGCCATTAGATTTGATCAGAAATTTGTGGATACAGCACGATGGTGCCCCGCCCCACCGGGCAAGAATAGTACGAGAATGGCTAGATAATAATTTTCACGATCAATGGATCGGTCAAGGAGGGCCTGTTGCCTGGCCACCGAGGTCACCGGACTTAAATCCATGTGATTTTTTCTTGTGGGGTCACATGAAACAAATCGTTTACTCCACTCCTGCAAATACATTAGAAGAGCTACGAGCTCGTGTAGAAGCCGCTGCAAATGATATAAAAAATAGCCACGATACATTAGACAAAATAAAAGAATCTATGCAGCGAAGAGTTGAGGCTTGTATCAGGAATGGAGGACGACATTTCGAACAACTTCTGTGAAAAGACATTGATTAAATTCTATGGAAAAAGCTCGGGAAAAAGTTAGGTAGGTACCTACGTCGCGTCGTGAGTGAGAAGTGGTGAGCTGTGTAGTGAACTTAATATTGTGAAAAGTGAAACAAGTTGTAGTTAAGTGGTAAATGTGATTATTACTAAGTTACCTACGATGAGTGCTTCTGTGCTAGGTGAGTTTGATATTATTTTCGGTAATTATTTAGCATAGTGGGCCCCCCCCCAATTTTCTTGAAATTTTGGCTACCCTCAGTTTTCGAAGTCCTTGAACACGAATCGCTTGCCTTGGTTTTTGGTGCTAGGGCGTAGTTTCCGAGAAAATGAATTTGAATTTTCAACTTTGTGAAAATGTGAAAACTCATTTTCTCGGAAACTACTCCCGAGCACCAAAAGCTAAGGTCAGATTCGTGTTCAGGGAACTCAGGAATAGGGGGTAGCCAAAATTTCAAGAAAATCAGCGGGTGCCTGCACTAAATAATTACCAATTTTTCTTTACGCGGGATGATAGGGCTACAGGCGAACACCCGCTAAAAAAAGTAACGCGCCGCTGCTCTACTCCATGGGTGGTGTGGAAATTTGCATATTTTTACAGATAATTTGTATTTTAAAACGATACTTTATTCAGTTGATTGTTGATCAGAAATTTATTGTCCCAAGGTGTCCCAAGAGATGGCTAATTATTATGTTAAAAAATTGCGGCCTGAAAATCAGTTGTAAAGTAGATAGGATAGGTACTCCACAAAAGACTTGTCAAATAATTATGAGCGTGAAAGCAGCAACGAGTTTTGTAGCAATGACTTCTCCGGGCGGCGCTCGGATACATTTCTGCTGCCTAGGTACTTAAAATATCGGTAAAGTGATAAAAAGTGACGTGTTTGTTAAATTATTGTATGCGCGCGTGAAGAAGCAATAAATAACGCGTGAAGAAGCAATAAAAACGTGGAAACCTACCAACAGGAATTTTCAAAGGTAGCTAGGTACCTAATTCTGCAAGCAGATTTATTCCACTCTGACATGCGGCAACGTCGCGGTATTGCCCCTCCTAATCTAATGTTATTCCCCTCCATCTCCTAGGAAGAGGTTAGACCTCCCTTCTAAGCGCTTCTAGTGACGATCCAGCGGCGTGCATTGAGCACGGATAAAGATTGATTTGCCCCATTTTCTAAACATCGAGTAAAAAATTTTTTTTTTCATTTTTCGGTTTTATGAACGTCCCCGATTACGTGGTTAAAATTTCTGTACCTATCAAAGATACACCCTGTATATATATATATATATATATCACTTTTTTATAAACAAAAATATTTTTGGCTGGGAGAATGAATATTTATTTATAGCTTTAATAAGAAAATGTTGATAATTTTGTACCTATATTTGTAAGGAATCGTTCATATATTTTGGAACTGAAATAAAGTATTTTCTTTACTTATTACCGTTTATTATTTCTTACAAATAATTTAAATTTAAGACCAAGCCCATATTGTGCCTGGTTCATACAGCTTCTTTATCTTTTAGTTTTATATTTTATTTTTACCAGTAACACATTTTCTTAATTTCAACTTATCAATGACATTTGAAATTTCTTTAAAATAAAGTGCATGCAAAACTATAAGTGAGAAATAAGAAGAAAAGAGGAGTACCAAATAGATTAAATGACACCATTTTGACCAAATTGCGTGTAAAAGTTACACAACACGGTGTTAATCTTACACAACGCCGTGTTAAATATTCACACCAGCATAGTGCTTATTGACACCAGAACATGTGGTGAAATTGACCAAAAAAGGAGGTGTAAAATTTACCAGATATGGTGTGGACTTATTAAGACCACTTTTTGTGTCAAATTTAACACCGGATTTTTTACTGTGTTACCAGGTTACTACCGAGCAGATTAATCTAAGCGCTGACCTTTTTGGATCTTTGTGAACCAACCAGAACCACACCTAAAAGGTACAATGTGCCTTTTGGAGATTAATCGGTTCGTACCCAGTTAACACAATGGCACCTAGCATATGCCAAAAATGTACCGTCAATATGCCGTTAGGGAATATTATTTTATCATATGGATGGTACATACTTATCATATTCCTTCAATATTCCCTATAACACATATTTCTGGTTTGTCTATGGCACATGCTAAGCATCTTCCTCACCAGTATATTCCTCCAAAGTATGTGACAAATACATACCAAAAAACATATTTTTTACAGGTACCTTTGTCACCTGCCAAGTATGTGCCATAAAAGTGCATATAAAGTATATTCCTCCAAAGTATGTGACAAATACATACCAAAAAACATATTTTTTACAGGTACCTTTGTCACCTGCCAAGTATGTGCCATAAAAGTGCATATACAGTATATTCCTCCAAAGTATGTGACAAATACATACCACAAAACATATTTTTTACAGGTACCTTTGTCACCTGCCAAGTATGTGCCATAAAAGTGCATATAAAGTATATTCCTCCAAAGTATGTGACAAATATATACCAAAAAAACATATTTTTTACTGGTACCTTATGTAATTTTAATGTTTTAAGGAGAGTATGCCATGGAAACAAAAATAAGAGTTTTCCGTCTTTGTGCCAGAATAATTTATTGTTGGAGGAACATGAGTAGAATAGATAAATTTAAATTATTATTGCATTTATAATATTTAAAAATTTATAAATAAAAAAATATATTTATTTCTGTAATTTGATACGTCATATTTTTTAATTCTGAGCAAGTTTTTCTAACAAAATTTTTCAATATTTCGCACAGAAAATTAAGGCACTTAACCTGATGCGATTTTTATTTTTAAGCTGCTACCAGCGCCCTCTATAATTTTTTAAAGTCCAAAATACTAAAAATAGTTTTTGGGTGAAGCAAGAGCAGAATACAAAAAATTGTGTTTGTACTGTAAAAAAATGTCATATACACCTATAATACCGCTTTGCCGTGGACACATTTTATGTATGCAGTACCTAAGCATAAGCATGTATGCACTGATTGAAGGTTTAAATTGATATTTCCATTGGACGACTTCCCGATATATGTATAAACGCGAGGTCATGCGTACAGCAGAGATCGCCCTGTATTCACACGAAGTCGGTGGCGACGGTGGCCGAGGAGCGACCGAGGAGACCCGAACAACGAGATAGGAGCGGGATCTGGAATTGGGCAGCGTTGCCAGATCTACCGAAGAAACGGCTGAATGGTACACAGATAGTTTATGGCTTTAGAGGCGAAATCGTGCGCGAGCCTCAGCGGCGGCGTAGCCCCAGAAAAGAAGGTTGCGGCGGCAAAGTTGCAGGCCTAACTTTCAAACCCCGCCGAAGGCGGGGGTGAAAAGCTAGTAAATATCTATATTCTACTCGTATATTGTTCCCCAAAATATTTAATATATTTTTAAAACATTAGTATAATTTTGTTACGTTACTGTTTTACAATGAATTTTGTTGTATAACTTGTAACAAAATAATAAAATATAATAACCAGCAGTTCCGTAGGACTTGGAACTACCGTAGAATCGAAAGTCTGGCAACCCTGTGATCTTAATCCGTGGGGGCGAGCGCTGGTGATCGCCCACCGCGCCGACGCAAATCGGCATTCGCAAATTCCTTTGCTGTGTTCGCGTTGGCGTCAGGGTCAGGTCGCCATTCTTTTTTGTGTTGTAGCTTGGTTTTGTGCTTCGCCCAAAAGAGTAGCAAGGTAGGTAGGTGGTAGTGGTACCCACGTGGCATTTTTTCGCAAGTAAACGCGGGCATTTTACAAATGCTTGTAGATAGGTAATTATTATGCCATTTTTCTATAATCGTTTGTAATAGTAGTATACCTATTTCTAGTAAGTGGCGAAACGTGTGGGGTAGAACAGGTACTTTTTAGAACGCGGCTGCCATTTTGCATTTACACGAACGACGCGAAGCACTTTTTCGTTTCCGCACGTGTGGAACAAGGCTTTGACGAAGGCTTTGAGGATTGCATTTGCCTTTTTCTCAAAATAGTATCAAGGTAAGTTTACTTATTATTTATATATTGGCACCATGAGCGTGTGTTCTGTTTTCTAATCGAAGTGATAAAAGTCGTTCCGTAATTGATTTCGGTTAGATTACGGAACGATACAGAAAGTTACCGGAGATTATTGAAGTAATCGTGCTCTCGACCAGAATAAAGGTGGGTTGATAAACTATTCCATTGTTTAATGTCAATATGGATACAACCAAATTCCTTGTTAATGGTAACTTTAGTAAGTAAACAAAACACGTGTGAAGTTACAGAGCTAGGCACCTATTGTTGACAATCCAATTTCCATTTTTCATTGTTGTGTAACTATCTCACTTCATGGTATCTATAGTAAAAATTAAAAAATTGCATTGTCGACCATTTCTGTTGTGTAGCAATCTCCTACAAAAGCTGGTTTTTAATCTCTTGTTAACTTTTCTTATTTCTTTTGCAAAATGTTATGGTTATTGAAGGTGTATAGTAATTAGGGACACATATTATACCTAGATATATATAAATACATAACTTTTTATATTATGTGGGTGTATATTTTTTTTACCATACCCCAAAACCAGATTTTAGTCATATAACAAGTATGTACCAATTACATACCATGATGTTATTGTGGGAAGGTGAAAAGCATATGCTTTGATTCAAGATTCAAATGCAGTGTTCATTTTAGTCACGTTCTAAGTATATATACGAAAGTGCAAATTAAAATAAATGAAATATGAAAATCACATACTTATCATGTACTTTGATTTATGTGTAATGTTGGTTTTAGTGATATGACAAGTACGTGACGTGGCACATTCCTATCATTTAGTTGTCACCTGAATGGGGTGCCCTGTAACATGTGCCAAGCATATGCCTCAAATATGCTGTATGTTAAAAAAGAATATACTTGGAATGTGAACATTCTAAAATAGAATATGATTGGTATGTGCAAGTCATGAGATTGTGCTATCTGGGTATTCACTATGTCACAATAAAAATCGATATGAAAATAGAGTTGAGAGCACCGAAGTTTCGACAATAATAATTCATTTAAACGTGGTGACAATTCCGTAATTACAAGCCGCCCTTTGTAAATCTGTCAGTTGTGACAAAACAGCTAACATTGCGAATAGGTCGTGCACAAAAAATGTTATCCATTGTTTTGAAAAAAGTTTTACGATTTCTAAATTCTAGATTCCTTAAAATACACTCACCGGCACGAAAAACGGAGCACTTACAATTTTTATTTAAAAAACGTGAAATTTTAATACTTTGCGATGGTTTATTATTATAATAAGTTAAACGCAAACAACAACATGTTTTAAGTAATTTCTAATAACAATTGGGCGCTTTTTTTTAAATAAAAACTTTTGTTACAATTTAAAAAATTAGAACGATAAACCCACATTGGTGTTGTGGCAAAATGTCCTTAAATGAATCAAAACTTAAACGATTTTTGAGCAAAAACTAATGAGGAGCATTTTTAATAACGGGTATTACACTCGCGAGCTCGAATAATTGCATGTATTCTCCGTGGCATGCCTAAAATCAAATGGCGAATGTCCTCTTGAGGAATAAGGTCCCATTCCTCTAAAAGAGCTTGTTTCAACTGATTTATGGTTAAAGGAGCAGGAACACGACTTCGCATTCTTCGCCCAAGCATGTCCCAAACATGTTCAATCGGGTTCGCATCTGGACTTAACGCTGGCCACTCCAAAACAGGAATGTTTACATCATTTAAATACTGTTGAGTGATTCTTGCGGTATGAGGTCTGGCATTATCATGCATCAGAAGAAAGTTATTTCCAATAAAATCACCATACGGGACAACAAAATCTTGGAGAATTTCATCAATGTACCTGGCAGCAGTTAAGGAGCCTCTTGGAACGATGTACAACTCAGTGTGTGCCTCCAGAGAAATTCCAGCCCACACCATTACTGAACCTCCTTGGTATCCTAATCTAGGACTGAAGGTACATTCTGCAAAACGCTCTTGTGGTCTTCGCCATACTCTCTCGCGACCATCTGGAGATCGCAGGCTAAACCTGGACTCATCAGTAAATAAAATTCGCCCCCAATCATTTTCACCCCAGTGCTCATGATTTCTGGCAAACCGAAGTCGCGCAACTCGATGACGCCTAAGAAGCTCTGGACCTGTTGCAGGTCTACGACTGGTAAGATTGGCTTCTCCAAGTCTTCGTCTAACTGTACGTTCGCTTACATTGGTATTCCGAACATGATGAAGTCTATTTCTGATTTCTACAGCTGTAGCACGACGATCTCGTAGACTTTGCAAGAGGATGAAGCGATCATCATGAGCGTTAGTTTTTCGTTGGGGACCAGTTCCAGGTCGTCTGGTGTAAGCTCTAGTTTCCAAAAAACGTGTATAAATACGGTGCACAGTGCTATTGGATACGGCATATTGTTGGGAAACATATCGCTCAGTTCTTCCGTCTTGAAGCAACGCAACAATAGCAGCCGCTGTTTCAGGATTAACAGCCATATTTTTACCTTAAATAAACGCAGTACAGCTTTGAACTGTTTCACTTCTTTAAACTCAGACTTGTCAAAACAATAAAAACAAAAGAAAAGTCATGGCCAAAGTATTAAAATTTTACATTTTTTAAATAAAAATTATAAGTGCTCCGTTTTTCGTGCCGGTGAGTGTATAATAGATTGCCAAATTAATTACTAAACCAAAATTCGTCAAAGTATTATTGCTGGACCGCCACGGGCGTGGCGAGGAGAGTGGAGACCAATGATTAACTACTGACATTTTTAGCATTTCAATAAGCCGAATCTCGGGGCTACGCGAGCCGCAAATGAAGATTTATGAATATTTAAGAAGCAAACAAATTAACAAGAATTAAGCGAGCACTCTTTCGTGGGCAGCCAATTTCGGGGAGGGGCGTCCACTATCCGGCGACCACCTCGTCGACGCTCTCCGTGTTTTGACATCTCGGAAGATTGAGGTTTAATCGAAAACAAAAAGACGAGAAGCTAAACGAATTGCATTCACCTAGAAAATTTTAATGTACCTAATGTGCTTGGTCATCGACATGCACTAACTATTGGTGGAATATTCTGCTGCAACTCGAAGAGGTAAGTATTAGGTTCGGTCTGTGAAAGTCTCTCATCAATGGTTTAAACGGTATCTACCGGCAAAAACCTCAACGAAACCAAAAAGAATCTGATACGGAAATATAGCGTCGAAGATAAATAGTATGGTATTGATTATGCACGCCATTAGATTTGAATGATGTTGTTCCTACGCCGGTTTCAATGGCGGATAAAGAAAACCGCTTATCTCGTTAAGGCGAAGAGTATTGATGTATGGAGAACACGCAGAAAATATTAATATGCCAATGAGTTGGCCACCCGTCGATCGCTGTAATGATGCGGAGGCACGTTACGATGGACTTTTCCCGTTGAAAAGCTTCTTTTTGCATTTTATTAACATAATTTAATCGTGTATGTACCGCACGTATTACACCGCTTTCGGTTGTTTTGTTCGTGGAGATGCTTTGAGAAGATGACGAGCGATATCGGGCAGAACACAGGTTTCATTGTCACACGTTTGCCGACAAGTCTGCGTTCTTCCCAGTACTTCTTTTAAACGAATCGTTTTATTGAAACGGCAGGTTGCAAATTTCTGCTGGATAAGATATTGGTCCAGATGTTTTGCAGGTGATGCAGAAATATGTTTAACCTCAGGAATGTTTCTATATATCCATCGACACGATGGAGAGGTAACAACAATTTACGCCAATTTCCATCTACTAATATTTGAATAAACCTCCACATCCACATACTGCAACTGCACTATACGTGCGAATCCCACAAGACTTATTTTATTACCAGACTTGGTAACGACGAACTGCACGCGCCAACATACAGGGAATAATAATTCTATTTGCTCTGTGGATTCTGCATGACGAAGTTGGGTTAACTGAGTTAGCTGCAGGAAGGTCCTTAGAGACACACATTTGATTGATTGGACTCTTTACGTCTTTACCATACTTACAAGAAAAATGATGGAGAAGACCCTATAGCTGCACAGGGCTAGGTATCCAATATTTTTTCACTTTAATTCATGTAAATGGCTTTCCCTCTCCCCTAACAAACTCAATACACTCGCTTCCAAGATGCGTCTGCGAAGTTGGGAACTTGTCATCAGAAATGCTATTTATCCTTGTGGGTCCTGATGAGGTAGGGATAATCGGGTTAACTGGGAGAAGGTCCTCACAGGCACACGTGAGCTGTTTTTTTTTGAGTGGGGGGAAATTTTATTATTATTACTATTTGCTGATTTGACGAAAGAAATAAAGGAGTCGTAGATGTTTGGCAAATGAGAAACAATGAGAAGGCGTACATTTTGTGATCAAAGCGCAAAACTACTCAAAGGCTAAAAGACGCTTCATAGACCAAGGTTGAAAATAAGGTTCATCTCAGTAAATTTTTCTGCAGACGAAACGTAGGTACGCAGTGCTTAGCATACTCCAGTTGCAAGACCTGGGCGTCCCTCAGGACGTCATTATTAATTGAACTAATTGGTATAGACTCCATGCATTTGGTATAATAATATAATATAAGAAAATGACTAGATTTGTAAAAGGTTGCAGTAACTATAATAGTTAGTTGCAAGACGGCCCAATAGATAAGCACACCTTTGGCTTTCCAAGGCGCCTTGATAAATTATTTTGTGTCCGTCCTTGAACTGAACGAAATCGATTTTGATTTTTTTAAATATTACTAGACATATATTGCAAACGAAGGAGATTCCCCCTTGGCTTTTGCAATTCTCTAAGACACCGGCATCCTTTCAAATTCCTCCGAAATTTCTGAGGCACCTACATTCTTACGGAATAGGCGAGTTAACGACAGTAACGACCCACCTCTGCGCCTCTAATTTGGACTAACCTCAGCAAACTCAGCGCGTCCCCTCCCAATATGCGTCTGTGAAGTTGGGAACTTGGTAGAGACGCGATTCATTTGCGGTCTCGCGTATGGGGAACAATTTGATTAGCCCTGCGGGCTCTGATGAGATCGGGATAATCGGGTTAGCTGAGAGAAGGCCGTTAGAGGCACACGTGAGCTGGTTTTGAGTGAAATTGGTCGAGTAAAATATATTTATATACATATAACAAGAGAAGTCGAGCATTTTATACATAAAAAACGAGATAACGTAAACTGTGTTTAAATCAACTTATTTGTGAATCTGAAATTTGAGTGATCATTCACTTATTAGTATGCTAGTGAACAATTAGGTATATATTAACAATGATTAAAATGAAAACGAGGCAAAAAATATGCAAAAGTTGCAGAAGGTGGCTCTCTTACAGGCCTATTCTACTTCGTGGTCTTAAAACACCGATGACGATAACACCCGCATTCTCTCATGCATATTTTAAGTTTCATAATGTAAACTCCGCAACTCCTCGAGCTCACACCACTCCCTTTATTATTAATTTCCGTAAATTCCTCGCCCGGAGCAAGCCCATTTGCTCCGTGTAGAACGTCAAAGACATTCCCACGACCTAGATGAGTTAACGACAGTAACGATCCACCTCTGCCCCTCTAATTTGGATAAACCTCGGCAAACTCCGCGTGCCCAAGATGCGTCTGTGAAGTTGGGAACTTGGCGGAGACGCGATTCATTTGCGGTCTCGCGTATGGGGGAACAATTCGATTAGCCCTGACGAATCCGGTGTGATGCGGTTAGCAGGGAGAAGGTCCTCAGGGGCACACGTGTGTTGGTTTTTGAGTGGGGGATAGCGAAAAATATTTGGGGACTCTGTTAAACAGAGCCAAGGTTATTTGATCACCGAACTGGTAAGATAAATAAAATACAACGTTAGGAGGTGTGACTTTTCCACTGTTCGTGCAGAGGCAATCTGTTTAGCTTTTAGCCTTTAGCCCAGCGCTTGTTATTTTTGTACTAGCGACTAGCGCAAAAAGTGCTGGCGGTGCACTCCATCGGTTGATGCACCACTTTCCGAATGAGTCCACCCAGAAAAAGCGATGGTACAGAATATAACGCTGCCCAGCGTTTGCGATGCAATAAAAATGCATCTTTGGCACTCTTAGAGATTGGCAATTCGACGCGGTGGGCAATTACCGCTTTTTTCCTTTGTCTCAATCGGAGTGGAACTGTAATTTCGCACCACCTGCTTTTAGTTTCTTAATGGCGTGACCCGCCATTCAGAACGGGCTTTTTAAATTGTAGATATAGTGGCTTGTCGCTACCATCTGCCTAACGAAACAATTTGGAAAAAACTTTAATTGCTTTTTTACCTCCGGACTTCGGGCGCCGAGATAATACGGTGGGTTTTAGGTAAAACTACGAGGATTCCGAGGCTAAAAGCTCTGGCCAATTTAGAGATGTTTCTGCAGATAAGAGGTCCACTGTTTTGTCGTTCGGCGATGCTAATCGGCCGGGTTGCCGCCGCCGCTAGAATTGGAAAGATGCTTTTATCTAAACTCATTGGATTTATTGCTTTTTCATAGCACGGTGGGTTTTACGGCGGGTCTAATTTAAATAATGCATGAGTTAAAACTTGGAACAACACCGGTGTACGTGAACACGAAACGTATGAGAAACGTTTGCATCCAAATTGTATATGAATTACATGACGTTTGACCCAACCGAAACAAGAATAACATAGATATAAAAGCAAATAGCTATATTCTAAATACTCCCATTATAAAGTACCTAAACATCACTTTGTTACGACGTAATCAAAGTATATAATCATATCCCGGAACAGCTAACAGCCCAGAAGTATACCTGGAAGTAAAAAAATATCGAATAGACTATTCATTGTTATGTCACATTTCTATCACTTTTAGTCTAGAGTTCCAGGATTAGGAGAGTTAGGACAATAATGCCACTTTTTAATAGAAAAAATATTTTTTCAAAAAGTCAGATTAATTTTGTAGTTGAAAAATAATTTGGAATAGATTGCATGGGCGTAACAAACTTCCGACCACAGTAATATCTATATGTATTAAAGTTGGTCCGCGATACACGCGCGCCAACTATGAGGTGAGAAATATACTAAACAAATGACGGGATATTTGAAAAGCTTCTCCTATTCATTTAATTATTGTTATTACTCTTACTAAATCGTACTTGTTGGCAAAATCTACAATTTAATTATGAAAAAGTGAAAAGTGTAATGAAGGTCACAATAATTAAACTGTAAGTTTTGCCAACATATACTTGATTGAAGAATTGAAGATTAAAATGCAAATTTATTAAAATAATTAATAAGTTAAATTTATATAATAATATAATCGAGAACACACCCCAACAATGTCTTCTAATGTAGGTATTCACTGCTCTATAGTTTCTGTAAAGTTCCAATAATATTATCAGCTGTTTTGAATATTGCAAGGTGTGCATAAATTACTACTACTTTTTGGATACAATTCAAAATACATAGGTTATTGGCGGTTCTGGTTATGCAATAGTAGGATTTGGAGTTAATTTTTAATCTAAAACACAAGATAAAATACATCTTATTTTAATATTATGCAGATATTTAATTATCATTATCCATTTATTCTATGTGACATCTTCTTGGCTCTTTTCTCTAGGGTTTTATATATGTAATATTAATTCTGCAGAATATTTTGTGATACCGGAGTCATTTAAAATACTTCCCAGATGTGCAAGATTGTACATTCTTCTTTTGAATTTTTTTAAAGATGAAATGACAATGTCATTATTTTAGTGTCATATTTTCATGCTGCTATTTTTGTCAACTCAAAGTTAAACTATTCGATAATGCGATATTCATATTTAAGCCTAACAAGTTTTTTTTTTTTTTGAGAGGGCAACCAGACATACGCTGTTTCAGTTTTCTATAAAAAAACACTCCGCCCATGAGTTCCCATCATTTTTCTTCAATTTGACATAAATTATAACCTAAATACAAAAAAAAAACTCTATTTCAGCATAGTTTCTCTGGAAATCTAAAATTGTTGTGGGGGCAAAAGATAGAAAATAATCTAGCTATCTCTATAATGCCCAAAATCGGTGAATAATGACACTATAATGACTTTATTGTCCTAACTCTCCATATCTAGGAACCCTAGTCTAAACATTAAAACAATACTAAACTGATTATTTCTCTAAAACTGAATACCCTGTTTTATCTTCTTGAATGCGATTCCATACTTGAATATAATTTCCATACCATACTGTACTACTAAATAATATAATGATGTAGGTAAGTAGGTACTTCGAGTCGAGACAATTATTCCGTATTTTTCGAAATATGTATTCGCCGATTTTGGGTTATATAATGTGAATAATGAAATAGTGCTATTCCATGGCCTACTGTTATTAAAAGAGGACATCCAAAAATCACAAAAGGATATTAGGGATTTTTATAAGAATGAAATAGAACACACTGTATGTACAGGGTGGTTAATTATAAATTGACACTCCCTTAACTTGTCAGTTTTGAGGTTAGAAAAAAGTTTTTGACAAAAGTTTTAGATACTAATACAAAGATTTTTGTGACGCTATTGGACCGTGTACAGTGTGTTCTAGAAAGCCGTGGCAGACATAACTTATGTTTTTAAAATGGAACACCCTATATATTTTTGCATTTTTGAAATCTGCTCATCAAGGCAATTAAAATGATATTAAACTTTGTGGCATTATCTTTTTCCGTTTTTGAAAAATATAGTATTCAAATTTTATACTAAATTTATTTAACTCGAATTTGTGGATCTCGTGATAAAGATAGACGATCAATGTAATAACGAAAAATATTTGATTTAAACAAGACAGTAGGTTAAGATAGGTTAGGATAAATTAACCTGTAGAACAATCATATGGTCATATTCATGTCATATACATGTGTGAGTAGAAAATACGTACGAGTATTTTCTATGTGATATTTGTGGTAGTGTCCTAAATTAGTGCGCACCGAGACAAAAATTGCCAAATCGGCTTATTTTACCCAAAAAAAAAACTAAATGTGAGCCAACTTTTAATCGCCCATATCTCCTTTAATAATGACTTGTTGACATCCCAGTATGATGTTGCTTTTTGTTCATACTGCCTCACAATCGTGGCTATAGAAACTGATAAAGAAGCATAATCTGCTAATGATGTTGCTTTTTGTTCATACCACGGGCGTAGCCAGGATTTAGTTTTGGGGGGGTTTAGTTTGAGAAGTAAATAAAACAACAAAAATATACTTACATGAAATTTAATATCTATATATTCATCCGAAAAACTACGACATATTTATAAAGTTCTTAACTTTAAGTGAAATGGATAAATTAATTTCGTTCCTCTGCGCTAAATCTAAAACCATTAAAGAAGAAATCTTCGGCTTTTTCTTTTAAATATATCCACTACTTCATCTGCATGAATTTCTGTTCCATAGTGAATGTTCATTAACCATTAAGTCTGTTTTCACTTGTAGTGTTTCGTAAATAGTTTTTCAGTCTCCTTAGGCTCGAGAAAGACCTTTCTGGGGTAGCAGTGGATACAGGAATGGTAGCCAAGATTTGTAGTAATGTGTAAATATTAGGATAAAGGTTTTTATCGCACATATCTAGGCATTCCAAACTAGATTTCGGGGTAGGCAGTCTTCTTATCAGCATGCAAGGTAGCTGAAGCTTTGATAGCTAAATCCAAATTTGTTTCTTTATTAGAAACCCCTTGACCTTGGCTACACCACTTTTTCCAGTAGTCCATACCTTTAGGTTTATCACCCTTCCTTTTTTTCCCCTCCATTTTTCGACAGTAATAATGATTCACGTATCTATCCTTAACAAGGTCATCGAATAACAGTGCACTAAAATTACTCACTTACACGGTACACTTAATTCTCTTCACTATTCGTTCACCACTTTTCACTTTTATTCGCTTCGAGTTCGCATGGAACAATACTGCCGTAAGCGCGGTCACGCGCCGCGGCGCCGCTTATATAGCAGCCCAGTAGCCGTCCAGAAACTTCCACGAACTTCCACAAAGTTCCGCTCATTTCGACCTAGGGGCGTGGCGAATAATCGAGAAACAACGCAAAGTGTCCCTACAATACAAAATAGTTCGGCTGCAACTGCGTCTGCCTCTCATCAAAAGATGGCGCTAGGCGCTACTATTACTACATATATTCAAACGTAATAATAATTTAACTCTTCACTCCTCGTATTTTTTCGGTATAATATTAGGTAATATTTTGCTTATTTCGGGGGGGGGGGGGGGGGGGTTTGAACCCCCGAAACCCCCCCCCTTGGCTACGCCCGTGGTTCATACTGCCTCACAATCACGACTATAGAAACTGACAAAGAAGTATAATCTGCTAATAACCATAATATTATGGGGTTGTATTTTCGCGCAAAGTTCCAAGCTGGCCCGGCGCTCTAAATGCAAAAATATGCGCACCGCGCAATCACGGCACTATTTAATAACAAAAACCGCATTTTTGAATTATTCACCGTTTATTCCATGACTTATTTCCATGCCGCGGAAGTGACAAAAAGAAAAATCGCCCGCCCGAGTAATGCCTATGCAGTTTTTTAACTGCATAATCAGGGGCATTCGTCACGCGCGAACGTTAGCCTTCCATTAATACTGGCCCGTGTTGTTTACATGCAATATACCACGCGATAGTGGGGCTAGATTTGTCATTGTCTTTTCTACGTTTCATTGTTTTTAGCGCCCGGCTAGGCACGTAGGGATTTACTGCGGGCAAACAAAGCGTTTTTAATTAGTCAGTAGTATGTATGGCAGTAAAAAAAAGTCTACAATTGCCCGGAGACTCGCCAGGAGATGTATAGAAATGTGTGCGTTTTGTAAAATACCATTACTGCGGCATTTATTTGCGTAAGTGCAATAGAAATAGAAGAAATATATCAAGTAGAAATGGCAATAGAAATAGAAATATTATAAAGCAAATTCATTTCCAAGATGCAGTGCCCATAAACATAGATACCCTCGTCATAGGTCAGTGTCGATTTCCTATTGGCTGGTCGACTCGAAGGAAACGGGGGGAGGAGCAAATAAAAACAAAACAGGTTTGGATTCACAGGACCGCATGTCTAGCATCTTTATTTGTGTTTTAAAAAGCTTTTTTATTGGTTCTAAATATTAGTTATTTATGTACCAAGGCCCTGAAGTTCAACTTTTTATGACTCATGTGGAGTTTAGTTCCTGAGGCCTCTGGCCGAGGCAAATAAACCACATGAGTCATAAAAAAACTTCAGTGCCGAGGTACATATTATATTTTTTTTTAAAATCGGAAAAAAAATGTTTTATTAGGCAAGAAAATAATAATAAGGGATCACCCGTCCATGAACCGACTACGCGCGGCGTTGCTCGACTTTGACGATCGCTCTACCTAGGACAAGTATGATGAGACACGGCACCTTCTGACAGAAAAACCAAACTGCTGCTTCTTGTGCAGCCTACACAACAAATCTATTGATATTCAAATTTACTAAAATATGTATACTGAAGGATTGCGCTTCTATAGGAAACAATTTCGCAATGTGTACGAAAAGTTAAATGAGCCTTTATCGGCCGGGTTTTGAATATTTGGTCACTTTTGACGGGCGATTTCTCCGCGTCTGACGTTTGATGTTTACATCTCGCCAAGGCCTACTTATTGAAAAAATCGTACAATAATGGGCTACATTATTGTACGATTTCTGTGCTTTCAATGACGATTTTGGGACATTTTAATGCCGATTTCAAGAAAAACATTATTAAGTAACAGTCTCCTCTTTTCGATGGATCTCACATTTCAAGTAGGTATACATGGTGTTATTGAAGTACGTAGCCAAACTTCAAGGGGTGATTCTTTGAGTGATTTTAAGACGAAAAGTTTATATAAACATAGGTCCGGTATCGCTTAGTTTTTAAGATACAGGGTGTCAAACTTTTAATAAAAATATTTTTTCAACAACATCCTAATAATCCTTTAACCGATTTTGTTTAAATCTGGCAGTGTTATTTACGGTAGGGAGGGGTTCATTTTACCCTGAGTGTATTCAAATTATTAAGTCAAGTGGCGTTTCTTCTTGAAAAAAAAATAGTATGGGTCACCGCCTTTTTAAAACTTTTATATTTTTCTTGCATTAAGGAACTAAGAATACAACTTTTTGGTCTCTTGAATTTTTTTCGTGTCTTGCTGCGTTTTTGAGAGAAAAAAATAAAAACCACTTTATTGCATGTCATTGCTTTGTTGTTGCATTGCTGCTTTCTCGAAAATGAAGCAAGATACGAACAAAATTCATGAGACCAAAAAGTCGTATTCTTAATTTCTTAATGTGAAAAAAATATAAAAGTAGATTACAATTATTATCAAGTCCAGTGGCGTCCCTTAAGCAATATTTTTGAGAAAGAGAAAATGTGCGCCACTGACTTTTTTAAAACTTTTATATTTTTTCGCATTAAACAACTAATAATACAACTTTTTGATCTCTTGAATCTTGTTCGTATCTTGCTTCGTTTTCGAGAAAGCAGCAATGCAACAACAAAGCAATGACGCATGCAAAAAACTGGTTTTTATTTTTCTCTCGAAAACGAAGCACGACACGAAAAAAAATTCAAGAGACCAAAAAGTTGTATTCTTAATATAAAAGTTTTAAAAAAGTCAGTGTTGTTCAAAAATATTGATCACGGTGCCTTCCCCACCCCCCCCCCCCCCCGGGACGCCACTGGACTTAATAATTTGAATCTACTTAGGCCTAAATGAACCCCTCTCTACCGTAAATAACACTGTCAGATTTAAACAAAATAGGCTAAAGGATTATTAGGATGTTGTTAAAAAAAAGATTTGACACCCTGTATCTTGAAAACTAAGCGATACCGGACCTATGTTTATATATACTTTTCGTCTTAAAATCACTCAAAGAATCACCCCTCGAAGTTTGGCTACGTACTTAAATAACACCCTGTATAGGTACCTATATGGGCTGCCTGCAGCCCCGTGTATCGCCCTTTGAAAGTTAAGAAAATTCGGACAGATCTCATTTCGACCCTCGTTTTTTAACCTCTCGAACGTTATTTATGTTGGTCCCCCCCTCAGAGTGCCATTAGAAGTGTCAATCCGGCTTGACTATTAATCTTTGCGGAAGCGGCCAGGCCCAGTTTTCGAACGGAGACGGTCGGTTTGATTGTTTGGGGTTTTGGAAGTTGAAAGTCGACATTTCGTTTAAAGTTCCAAATGCTATAATTCAAAACCAAAACAGGAAACACGGCCCATCGATCAGAAACAAGTGTAAGCGAGTCGAATCCTTTCGGGATAATGTAAAACTTTATTTTTTTAAATGTTTGTTAATACTTCCAATGTGATAAAAGAAAAAAGGCTCTTATATATATATATATATATATATATATATATATATATATATATATATATATACACAGGGTGATTCAGGAGGAAATGTCAATATTTTAGGTACGTATTCGGGGACCCAAAATAAACATAAAAGTTCCTATAAACATGGGTTCTATTCCCGGCCGTTACCGAAATACAGGGGTAAACAACATTCAATTTAAGGTTTTTATTACATTATTTATAACAGGTAGGCTAGGTTTTGGGTGATTCAGGCGGAAATTCCTGTTGCTTAGACCTAGACCTTAATCCTCTGGATTATTGTCTTTGGGGGTGGTTTAAATCATTGGTATATTCAAGTAAAGTAAACACTAGAGATGCATTACTCGATCGAATAATAAATGCAGCAGCAACTATAAGAAACAGGCCCGTATCCATTCATAGAGCGACCCGAGCTATTCACCAGAGAGCTGACTTATGTTTAGAAGTAAACGGTGGCATTTTTGAAAACTATAAAACCTAGCCTACCTGTTAAAAATAATGTAATAAAAACCTTAAATTGAATGTTGTTTACCCCTGTATTTCGGTAACGGCCGGGAATAGGACCCATGTTTATAGGAACTTTTACGTTTATTTTGGGTCCCCGAATACGTACCTAAAATATTGACATTTCCTCCTGAATCACCCTGTATATAATTTTTTTAAATTTAATATTCATATATTTTTTATAATAAAAAACAACATAATAAAAATAGTATATAGAGAGTTAATATTGCATTGTATGAGCTAAGTTTAATGTTTCAAATCTGTAGCTCATCGGGAAATTAGTTTAAAATCGATTTCAAAATTTGACGAACAGACAAACAGGAGGACAAAGAAAGCAAACAAACCTGATGAGGGCCATTGCGTGACAAATTTGGTTTAAATATCTTTATTCCTTAGAAATAATTAAAAATAATCTCTATTTTTATTGAAAAATTTTAAAAATGCCTAATAGTTTTGCATCACTCTGTATACAACGGAGTTAAAAAAAACAATTGTATTGCAGTGCAAATAATGTTTTCTCAACGGCAACTACTCCGCTACACTCCTTGCTATTATCTATTGCATGAGCCCCACGTTTTTCGAATCTTTATGGGGCTATTAGGAGGAATTATTTTATAAGTTTAGTCCGGTTTTATTTTATTTTGTACTTTTTAGTCCTTTTCAAAAACGTAGTAGGTATATTATTTTTTTTTAATTTTATTATTTTCTGCTTTTCATAATTATTCCAGATCCTTCTTAGTTACCAATGCATGTGCTTATCTGTTCATGAATTTCCATTAGTAAAATACATATTATTAATATTCATAGTTTTTTTTTATATTAACCAATAACATAATACTAATAATAAGTCTCTAGCTCATCGGGAAATTAGTTTTAAATCGATTGCGAGATTTGACGAACAGGCAAACAGGAGGAGTTAATAAAAACCTGGTAATAAATTATGTGAAATAATATATACCTACATTTAAATTTCAAATATAGATAAAAAGTCATACGCACCATCGCTCAGCATACAGGTATGTAAAAGTGTGTCGATTACTTGACCTTTTTCACACTCGTCAAAAAACTCATTAAACAAAATGCCACTGATTTTCGCGATACCAAACCCCTCCAAAAAACGTTCCCATTCCTCATAGCATTTTACTGCCGCGATACATTTTCCATAATCCAGCTTATTCCTAAAATATCAACCGGAAAATGCGGGTTTATCTCATAGCCCCTCCGGAATTCTCCCTTTCGGTGGTTATCGTTTCCGGCGCTGGTTGTGATTTATTTAGGGTTTTTAATTTGGCCGCGAAATAAAATATGCAGGGACGTGCGGGCCATGGGGAGAGAACGAGAATTTCGCCCCGCTCTAAGCTGGATCCTTAGATACTACCCCCAAATTTTGACATTATTTTAACCTTCGAAAATAAATATGACACTAGTACACGGATAAAATATCTAAAAAAGTAATAAAAGTTATTACAAAAATAATATTAGCAGGTGTAAATAATAATACTCTAAAGGACGATTACCTGGTATAATAATAGTTACATAAATTTTGCTGTATGTTTTTACATAAAATACATTATCTTTTGTTTTATACACTGGCATAAACAGATTTCTAATATCTTTTTTCGTTTTTGAGATATTTTGAAAAAAGTAAAATTTTGCGTTTTCGATTTTATTTTTTTCTGAAGTTGCTATCACAGATAGAGAAAAAAGAAAAGCACTTTCTTATGGCACTTTTTAACGGGCCTTAAGATGGGGTTTTTAGATTTGTTCTACAACGTTTCGTTTTTGAGAAACCATCTTCAACTTAATTTTTTAAGCTTAAGCCATGCATCGTTCCTGGGTATTTTGTACTGGGTTATGGCCGGCTGATAACAGCATAACAAGCTAGAAACAGTCGACTGTCTCGGACTAGCCACCTTTGAACATGTAACCATGTAATATATTAGATATTGGATGATGGTTCACTCTGTCTGTTACCGAAAATAATTTGTCCCATGAGCCGTAAAACTATATTTTATTATACTGTCCAGGATTGTTTGGACGACTCTAGTAAATCTTCAACTTAATTTTTTTAAATACGAACCTGGATTTTTTTTTGCAGATTTTGAAAGCACTTTTCATTGCAAATACCATGATGTATGACAAGAAATATTTTTAAAATGTTTTGAGACAATTATACTGAAAATTCCTTTTTTCCATTATTTTTTTTTCTAATGCGGCCCTGTATTTAATAATAAGGAGTCTAAATATTAATCAGTATTGTCAACAATTTAACTTACAACTTATCTTTCAATTGGAGAACTAAAAAAAGGACGGCACATACGATAATAAAAAATCCTCCATCTAGAAGGCTTTGAAACAACGAAACCAATCCCTTGTCATTTGTCATAACTCCCACTGTATCATTTGGTTAACAATTTATTTCATTACAAATGGAGGGTGCTTTTTCAAATGACGACAAATTTAACATGTCAGCATGTTATATCTTGTGTCACAGAAATAGTATAGAGGCCTAAGGAATGTATTTTTGCAATTAATAAATGGCAAAAGGTATTGATTACGTTGGCTTAAAGATTTCTTCTCGCAATTAGGAAAAGCGAAGAATTTACTCCAAAACACAATGCGACACTGTTTGCTGTACAACAACAGAGGAAAACACTTTACCAGACGCAGGGCCGTACAATTTAAAAATATTAAGTTTTCGAAGTAAAAATAAACTCTAAGTTAAATTGTTGTCAATACCGATTAATATTTAGACTCCTTATTATTAAATACAGGGCCGCATTAGACAAAAATGAATGGAAAAAAAGGAATTTTCAGTATAATTGTGTCAAAACATTTTAAAAATATTTCGTGTCATACATCATGGTATTTGCAATGAAAAGTGCTTTCAAAATCTACAAAAAAAATCCAGGTCCGTATTTAAAAAAAATAAATATCATAAACGAAACGTTGTAGAACAAATCTAAAAACACCATCTTAAGGCCCGTTAAAAAGTGCCATAAGAAAGTGTTTTTCTTTTTTCTCTATCTGTGATAACAACTTCAGAAAAAAATAAAATCGAAAACGCAAAATTTTACTTTTTCAAAATAACTCAAAAACGAAAAAAGATATTAAAAATCTATTTGTGCCATTTTATTGACCTCGAAATTGCGCAACTTTTTCCCCATTTAACCGTTGCCCTATCTCTCACCGTTTGCAATATCCCCATGCTGTTCATTCTTATCCGGGACACAGTGTATATGTATTAAGGAATTCCCACATATTTATAATAATATAATAATAATAATTCTCACCCTCACAATACTCCAAACTAGGAGTACCCCAGAAGCAACCACATGCTTGTGCGGGGGAGGGGGGCAATTACTATTATTTTGTCTTCGTTGATATTATACATTTCTCATGTATATTTTACTGTCCTATTTATTAACGTATATCATTTTTTACGTTAAAATATAGTAAATATATAACCAATTGTTTCAGGACTTTTAACTTGTGAAGTTTGTTTGACGTTTTTTAAATTGTGTTGATTTTATCTGAAGATGGCGTTTTGAATGTATAAATGCCGAAACGTACGTAATAAATGAAAGAATGGACAACAAAAAAAATCACAACAAAAAACATAAATTGTTTTATTAAAAATATTGGTCGAATACCCAGGAAATAACTAACCATTGTAATTTTAAACGACCAGTAAACATTAATACTAAATATGTGATATAACTTATTTTTTGAAACAAATTCTAATAAAGCCATTTTTATCCGTGTAGGTAGATACTTTTTACATTTGGAGAAAGAAATAATAGTATGGTGACTTTACTCCGAATACAATATTATATGATAACAGCTGTCAACTTTGACAGTTCTAAGCCAGTAACCACATGTTAGAGAACAATGAGTTGATCAGGGGTAATATAACAAGTGGTGTGCCTATTATCGATAATACCTTTCGTTAATTTTACGAAGTATAATCCCAAAGCTGAAAATACCACGACTGCGCAGCAGGAGTGGTATTTTCTTAGCATTGGGATTATAATGAGTTATAAATTAAGGAAAGGTATTATCTATTATTAGGCATACCACGAGTTGTATTTAAAAAGAGAATTTAACAACTGCAAATAGTTAGTTTGACAGCTAGCTGTTACTTAGATTGGACTTTCGGTTCATAATATGTTTTTTGTGCTAATAGATATTTAAAGATCAATGAGTTAACTGAAAACATATATTCTAGTCCTATATATTAAATTTGGTAATGTGAAGAAGTTATCTGGTTATCAGTTTTAGCTTTCACAATATTGGTTTAGCGTAACTAGGACGTAACTAAGAGAGTAGGATTTCAGCGATTATTTCCCTCATACTGCTTGCATCCAATAAGGTAGCTCCTTCCATAAAAATCCAACCAATGATATGCCTCTGCTAGCGATAATTTGCACTAGTGCAATTACCGGTAATTGCACTTGTGCAAATTATCACTTCGTTGCTTAGCAACCGCGAATCTATTGGATACAAACACGTACCTACTTCTTAAAGTCTGTGTGTTTCACACTGTTCTAAATTATGCAGCTTATAAATTATGTTGCGGTATTATTAAGCATTATATCAATGAATTTATATAACTTTTACTTTGCTAAATTCTTGTTATTTAGACCTCAACCTCCGTTTAAATTTATGACACATTCAGAAAATAAACCAACGCCGACAGGGTGTAGGTATAATCGCATTTGCCTTGGATACCCAAGCGTCATGTTTGTTTACTCGAACGCTACAGTTGAAGCTGTCAATAAACTCGTTCAAAATGAGTCGTTTTGGAAATGTAAACATAGAAAAAATTAATACAGGGATTATTAAATCGTATTCGTGTAATAATCTCGACAAATACCACTCGTGCCGGAAATTTTTCTAGATAATTTTATTCTCTAGCCCTATTTTGCCCATTAGCAAAACCACTCGTACAAATTGGACTTTTATTTTTGGAGATAAAATCCCTCGAGCTTCGCTCTCGGGATTTTATCAGAAAGTAAAAGCCCAATTATTTATACTCGCGTGATCTTTCTAGGCAAAATAGCGGTTTCGAAAAAATTATCGATAAAATTTCAGGCACTTGTGATATTACATACGAAAATACCACTAGTGGTATTATCGCTGAAATTATCACCTGATTGGTTAATATTTTAAAAACGATATAATTTCATTGATTCATATTGGCAGGCGTTGAATTCTCAACTAAAAATGTTCCCCTATTTGATGCGATCTTTTAGGAAGACACTGTATGATTGTTAATAAAATAGTATTGAATTTCCATGGCAGCCTCGGGCTACTAGTCTCCTCGGCCATCTTGAACAGATTTTCTCCTCAATATATTATGATAAGACTTGAATTGTAACATTTATTTTCTCTGTCGGTAGGTAGGTGTGGTTTATTTAGGGTTTTTAATTTGGCCGCGAAATGAAATATGCAGGGACGTGGGCGATGGGGGGGATTGCTCCGGCCGCGCTCCCTCCACCGGTCGACCCCTAATTCCCGTTTAGCGTCCCGCGCTCCCGCGCGCGGCTATGCATTGTGATTTCTCTGGGGAAATTAGGGCCGGAATAAACAGCGTGTTTTGGAGCGTTTACCAAAGGCGGGGAGCGAAGGAGTTGCTGGGAAAGGTTTTCGCAAATAATTCAACAGTTCCAAGCATTACATTTTTAGTTGGGAAGGTCCAGATAGTTTTTACAGACAACAGACGTTCCTTTCATTAATTCACTTCTATTTCCAAAAACGGACATTAACGAAATGTGAGGTATCACCAAACAAAACCTTTTATAAATTCTTCCATATATTTAGGGCATCGTTTATCACTGTTGTTGGCATTGTGACATAATATAGTAAGGTTTTTACCTTGCAGAAATTCATATGTGCTCAAATATTTAATATACTTTAACTAAAATCTGTTTTTTACTGCGAAAATCAAGGTCAAACAGTGCCAAAATATCATTGAATGCATTTAAATATGCATAATATTATATGCATATGTATATACCTACACTGTGTTTCATTTGTAATAATAACTTACACTATCGCATCACAGGTGGGTAGACCCAGTCAATTAGATCGCGCTGGTATCCATCTTACCTGCTACGGCTGGTATTAACTTAAGCCATGCATCGTTCCTGGGTATTTTGTACTGGGTTATGGCCGGCTGATAACAGCATAACAAGCTAGAAACAGTCGACTGTCTCGGACTAGCCACCTTTGAACATGTAACCATGTAATATATTAGATATTGGATGATGGTTCACTCTGTCTGTTACCGAAAATAATTTGTCCCATGAGCCGTAAAACTATATTTTATTATACTGTCCAGGATTGTTTGGACGACTCTAGTAAATGACGAAGAGATTTTCGAGTTAAAATTTGATCATTTGGGGTTCAGCCCTGCTTGGTTTAAAACAAATTTGGGATATATTTTTGGTTTCGAAAAATAACGTATATCTTGGCAATTTTGAAAAAACTAATTTTTCACTCCAGTAAAGATAGCTTTCTGTAGCCTTCACGTCAAAATATTATTAAGGAAGTTTGTTCGTGATGAAAAACTCTGTGAAAAATTTCAAAAGCCTTAGCCCCACTTTAATTTTTTCTCTAAAAAAAATTTAAAACTGACAAAAATTAAAGTAGACTTAGGCTTTTTAAATTTTTTACGCCTACCCAGTTTTTGATCAAGAATATGTTTCCTTAATAACATTTTGAAGTCAAAGCAACAAAAAGGACAGTTTTCTAAAAAATGGGAAAAAAGGCTAAAAAATCAAAGTATGTCTAGACTAGGTATTGAAATTTCATTGTCCTACTCAGTTTTCGTTCAGAACAAGTTTCTTTAATAACATTTTGTAAAACCTATAAGAAGATCACTTTACTGGTGTGAAACATTAGTATCCAAATTTCCAAGGCGTAGATACTTGATTGTTCGAAACTAAAATTATGTCACAAATTAGTTTCAAACTACCTACCTCAAAAGACTTTCGACTCGATTTTTTTTTCATTCACAAGAGTAGTCCAAGCAATCCGGGGACACACGGTATATATTTATCATCTCAAAAAACCTAAAATTGTTTGAAGTAAGTTCAAAGACGAGTAAACCATAGTTCATATCTCAAAAACTATTAACGCTACCAGAAAACTAATTATTCCATTCGATTCTACGCCAAAAAATCTATAAAAATAGTTGATTAAATTTGTCTATATATATAAGTTGTAGCCAGGAGAGAGGTTTCCAAAAAATCGAGAATTTCAGTCCTGCGCCAATGCGCGGAAACTATAAAACTTATCTAAAATCTGATTGGTCCACCAAGTTCCTCTCAAAAAAGTAGTAGGGTTAGGTCACCTAAGAGTACACAGCCCCTAAGAGTACGCACTGGCATTTTTTTATCAGTTCCAATGCTATTCGGATAGAGGTCGTTATTCAGTGTAGACGCCTTCAATTGATAACAATTTTGATTATAGTCGCGTGGTGCTCCGTAAAAGATTCGAAGATTCGACGAATTACAGGCAATTAACCAATTTTATACATATTTTTATAATTTTTTGGTATCTTTGCATAAGGAGTATCTTACCCTGTGAATGCTTAACTATATTGTTCGACTGTGCATCCTAAAAAGGCTTTAGATAGGCATGTTTCGCACAGCTTACGATGTGTAATTATGGTTGCCTGTTTTAATTAAATATTGATTATTCAATCATCGCTGACATGTCCGCAAGAGTACGCATGCAAAGAGTACGCGCGCACAAACAGGTCTATTAAAAAAGGAATTAAAAAGGGGCTGCCACTTGTTGAAAAAAAAACTAGAAAATCTCAATACGATAGTCTTTGTTCTCTCTGCAGGGAACACTAGAGCATTTCAGAATGGATTAAGTGTGATTCATGAGGTGCATGGTGGCACGAAGACTGTACCCAAAGTCTATAGATTTTGGACTGTACCAACTACCTCGGACATGGGGGTCTTTATAATATGTGACTTATGTCAAGAATAATATATTGTTGTTATTTTAATTTTTTTAGCGCGTACTCTTAAATCCAGCACTGCGTACTCTTTCGAGCTCTTGTTCCTAAGAGTACGCAAACTGTTTTTTTTTATTAAAGATGTAGGTAATATCACTTATGTCGATAATTATAAAAAAATAGTTATTTGCATTACATATTCTTAAATGTTATAAGGAATTTATACTGTGTCGAATAAATCTGTATTACTTATTGTTGTCGATTTATTTAACTTTAAATATTAAGTGGGTACTCTTGGGTGACCTTACCCTAAGTGACGTGACAACCGCAACCCTCTAGCTTTAATAATAACCGAGATTTTTGAGAAAAACATCCAAAAACAAACAAAATGGGACACCCTGTACATAATATATCGTCGTTTTTATTTAAAAATATTTTATTTAACTACCTGGTAGTCTGCTAAATTCTAAATAAGAAATATGTATAAATATGATATCTCCTTTGACAAAATTATTGATATTTTTTCTAATCTGAAAGTAAAGCAATTTCACAAGGCTTACATTTTAGCCTAATAACTTAATAATAGATTCACAAATTTAGTAAAAAAATAGTCTTTAGGTGTGTCGAAACATTTTATAAAACTGGAAAGTTTTATAATTAAAAAAAATCTCCTAAAAAATTATGTCAAATATAAATACACTACATCCAGAAGTTTTGATTATTACTGAACTTGTCTTCTGCACCATGATAATAGAATTTTAGCTAAACTACGTTGTAGGTATATTTAACATGATTTTTAAGCACTTATCTCATGTTTTCTACTTACTAAAAGAGCTCTCAGCTAGTTTGATATTAATTTGACAAGTTGAAAAAAAAAAAAAAAACGCGTGCCTCCCTATGTTTCCTCCATCCCAATATAACCCATTTTTTATTATTTTCACAATTACAACTCGAAATGGCATCATGACGACCTCTTAAAGATGATGTTTAGCCAACTTTATTAGTCGATATTCTATTAGTCTTATTTAACAGCATTATCGCCACTATGTAAAAATATGATAAATCGGATATATTATTGTTAATATTTCTTTGACAAAAATATTCCTCTACGCCCCTGCTTTGAATGGATTATATCCGCGGGCCCCGCCGATACCGCCGGGACTGGTTTGCATGCCGTTGGAGTTTCCTGTGAGCATTTTTCATGAGTGTTGATTTTTGTTGATTCCGCGCCGCCTTTCCCCACGTGTATTACCGAATGTGTGCAACACCGCACACGCTCGTGCCGCAAACCCCGCCAAATTGCTGATCCAATTGCCAGAACACTTGGATTTTTTCCTGGGAAATATCAACCGCATAATACTATTTCCACAGGGAAATGAAGGTGAAGCACGTGTGGCATAACAATAGTTCTAAATTTTGGTCGACAGGAATTCGTCCAAAACATCGAATTGATAAGTACAATGGAAGTCGCACAGGTACCACTTTCATTGTTGTTTGGGGCAGCCAACTCTAGAGAGAGATAGGTTTCAAATGGCAATAAGTAAGACAAGGACGCCTAATGAACGTGTCAGCTGATTCAGGCAAACGAGGTATATAGGGATGTTGCATATTAATGGGCGAATTTAATGGGCATGTTCCGCAATTCTCTTTATTGTGTGATCTGTACTCCGAAATTCGGAGCTTGTTTGTAGGAATGAGAATTTTTCTATATAACCACCACAGAAAAAAGTAGTAAATTGATTAAAAAAAAATACCTACATGGCAATTTTATGTACCTGGAAGTAAATTGAGACAAATAAAATACAAATTCCAAAACAAAAGTTTATTTTAAAATAAAGGCGACAAAATATCTAGGATAAGGTATAAATTTTCAACTTTAATTACTTATCTTAACTGATTTATTAATTTTAAAATTCAATTTAATAGGAAAAGCATGTAAGACAGGTAGCTTTTACATATTTTTATATAATTTTTAATGTTTAGGCATCTAACAAAAAGAATTACAAATAATTACCTTATTAAAGGGACCAGAACCTCAAGATTAATTCCATCTTTGACTACGAAGAGCTAGATTCATTAGCACAATATTTTGCCAGTTTTTCCCTTGATAGTTTCTATCATGACTTGGAAAATAAAAAACTGTAATAATTACATACTTTTTAAGTTTGCGCTGCCCAAAATTCTCTATGAAATTGCTTTTTATAAATTGTTGACTACAAATGCAAGTAAATACTTGTAGAGAGTACAAAATTTTTCCTTTTTATTGCTGCAATCCACTTGTCTCTAATATCACCTTATTTCTTGGAAAACTGCAAAGTTATTAGCAAAGATTTTTAAGACTTACGAATGAAAATAAACCCCACTATTCTTATTCTTTCCGCCCCGTTTGGTACATCCAAATACACAACAGGAGTTTACCCTCTTTTTTGTAATTTACAACTTAAACAGACAGAATCTAGCCGCATAGCTAAATTAAATTTTCTCTCCGATCTAAAAATATAATATTAAACCAAATACCAACTAAGAAAACTCAACGCCGTTTTATACGAAACTGCCACCACGAACTTAAATCAAATATAAATAATACAATAATTACTCCTATTCGTATTGGGACTTGGGACAGAAGGAAAATTAAAATGACGTTTGACAACGGAACTCGTTTGAAGCACAGGACACAAAAATGGAAGGTTAGGACAAACACCTCTTTTGTGTTATGTGGTTTTTGCCGGAATCAGCTGATTTATTTACTATTTCACTTACTCGAGTTTGGCTGCCAGTTTCTCTCTCTACACTCCTTCCATCTACTTGTCATTTCAATGGTCCAAAGACGTTCATCAGCTAAGCATTTTTTTTTATTTTGTACGTTACTTCTATGACGAGAGACGAGACATATTATGTATGTAAATTTCGGTTTTAGTTAAATTAAGTTACCTGGCATTAAATTGAAAGCATACCTCACAAAACCACACTCGTTATGTCTTCACACCCCATACCTACGTAGTGTTCAGCTTCGTAAATCTTATTACCTAGTCTAAACGATTTGCTGTTGATTCTAATGCCTCAGCAGATTGCAGTTTACAGAGCTTCGGTCGCTAAATTAAATATGAGGGAACAGGGAAGCTGTGGCTGCTTACACAGTGTCCCAAAAGCAGAAACGGGGTTTTAACACAAAAATTCCGTTACAGTCTATAAGAACTGATGAAGTGGATGGATCATTACATTTTATGCTCTTCATGAAGTGGTAATAATAATTCTATACGAGTTTTGTTATAATTTGGAATATTTCCGACGGTGAAAACCCTACTCTGTCGGAGCCTCTGTGTACAGAATCATGTTTAAGTTATGGCAAACACTTGAGACTTTGGACCGGCGATGCCTACACCCTGTGTACGGCCTGCTCAAGCATTAGTTTCTGAATTTGCATAAATAATAAATTGGTCCTCGCTGACGCTGAATTTCAGCCATGATTTTCAGGTATATCATGAATAAACACCAAGGGAAACTGGTTCTGTGTATACATAGTGCGGCTAGCGTTGGCTTAAGGGTGCCCTGGAGGTTTCCGATGGCAGAGACAAAGGGTTTTCACAAGAAAACTGATGGCTAGGATGTACTATAGCTGTAAAGTAGTGAATTCGAAGTATTTAATATGTAAATCTAATATCAACATAGAGAGCCACATAAAAAGTTAAGCTGGCTCTCCTAGGAGGTTTTTAAAAGCGCCTGGAGAACATTTAATGGAAGCAAATTAAAAAACTTTCGATGCCACTGCATTTCGCCGGACAAAATGTAGAAGTTAGTTGGGTAAGTTCGAGGTTTGCAAGAGACAGCATAAATTTTAAGTTTCAATAAGAGTTCGGGTTGCCCTATTCCTACTTGACCCAACTTTTGCTGGTCCCCAATATATAATGCAAATACTTCGCTTCGATTGCTTTGAAACTCTCCGCGGCTGAATCAGTTTTCATAACCCGACCACGGGTTTGCCTTGATTTACTAGTTTGATTTAAGTATGCAAATCTCGAATGGAATGTTCGTTTTTTACTACAATGTAAGCGATTATCGTGTTCTTCGTACCACCAGGACAGTACTTTAACATTTAATTAGTGGCTCAGATCTAACCCATACCAAACTATTTTATAAAAGAAAAATATGTCCATGGCATCATTAGTAATAGTAGCTTTGTGTTCTCTCTACTGTGAATTTATATTCTTTTGGATTAAGAAAATGTTTGATTCTGAAAATCTGTAGGTAGGTACTCCTGGAGTCAACATGTTGCTTTTGTCAATAAGAACCATGATCCATATAATGAATACAAACGAAAAATGATCCAAGGAATTCTGATGCTGGCTCTATAATAAACCTAAAGTAAAATTTGCGTGATTAACCTGTGGCAATAAAAAGGCAAATATAATATTCGGCTCGAAGGCCATTTGGGCGGAGTGCGATCCTGGCACGCGCAGGTACATTTTTAATTATACTTTTATTTATAGGAGGCCGTAATTTAGAAACAAATGACTAGCCCTGCTATCGAACGGGTGGCATTTAAAAATTTTTTAATCGCGCGTTGACCAATTAAAGCAAAATTACAGTAATAAAACCGTGAAGCTTTATAAATGACGACTTTTTAATAACGATTTTGTCCGGAATAAATATATTTTAAATATGGGGGGTTCTGGTCGTAAAGAATACGTAAACTTTATATCGTACTGCCGTTTTATTTATTATCAATTAAATAGTCTGCAATTGTGCCATTTTGCACTTTTTATTGTTCTACTGTCTGGGCGCTCGTGGGGAAAAGCAATTTAAAATGATTAGCAATCCGTTTTTTTTTTAGCAAATGAGAACCCAGTTTTTTTGTTTCTCATTCTGAAACGAGTTAAGCAGATTAGGAACAGCTGGAACTTATCTCAATAATCGACTTATTTACTACTCGATTTTTAACCTGTCAGATCTTAATAGCGATTAATGCGTAAATGCTATATGCTTAGGTTAGTTACAAATCAACGTTTTTATAACATTTAATCGACATTTACCATTTCCATCCAATTACATGATAGAAGGTAAATATAGGTTACAGGTGCCTAATCACCGGTAAATCAAGTAATTAGCCACATTCCTGTTCAAACCTGTAGCTGTAGATAACTTTATACAAGCAACCTCCGGAGAAAAGTGCATGTAGGGTTATTTATAATATTTTAGAGATTGAACATATATTTTTAGGCAGATATCAAACATTTGTAACATTTGTCCCCCTAGTTTCTTATAGTAGTCGTTTAGAGAATTTGAATTTCATTACGGAGTCCTCTACATTATGTAAAACTTTTAAAACTCGGATATTAAAAGCTTCTTGCTCTTCCGTGCGCAATGTTTGCCCTATAAAAGGCTCTCGATATCGGATAATAAATCGGAGATCCATAAAAAGTGTCTGCATTATTGAAAAACTTTCCGGTTTAAAATATTCCGAAGTTTAATATATTTACGAAATCATTTATGCCGGAATTTAAGCATCCCCCGGGAAATATTTGATGTTCCGGGAGTTGCAACGCTGAGTTTCTACTCTGGAGAAGTTAGATTACTGTGTCGAATAAAAACATGCAGGCAGAGTGAAGATAAATAAAGGAAGTTTTTCAGTAGATCAAAGAATTCCATATTGTTCGCCGGAAAATAGTGATCAATATATTCCGCAGAAAATTTGCGAAGTCATAACTCGCGCGGTTTTAGAGAACACAAGGGGTTGTATGCATAATGTTCCCCTAGGCGCAGAGAAATTTTTGGAATAAGATTAAGTAACTAAAAAGTTGGTCAAACTATGAAAGCATGTGAATCTATTGAGTACAGATTCTTGTTCTAAAATAATGTGACTTTTTTCATGCTATTTTTCATGTAGACTCCTATCACAAAATACCTGGTGTTGAAGTTGATTTTTAAATAATTACTTTATTATTTTCATACCAAATTTGAGCTAAAAAACACTTAAAATGAACCAATTCCAATAAATAGCAAAATATGTTGCAATATCTCGCAAACCAAATCATAAATGAGAATTTTACAAGAGTAAAAAAATATAAAGAATAATTATTAATAAAAATTTTAACTCTGTAAAGAATGATTCGTTTAATCCATAGGCGCATGCAGAAAAAATTGGGCGGCATTATCCCATTTTGTTTCGTTCTTCAAATATTTGACTAATGTTTCACAAAAAAATTGTTTCAGAAAAAAATCCTTAAAAAGTATCTTGGAAAACACAGGAGTTATTAATATAATGTTGACAATTCACAGGCTTAGGATATAAAAGAAGGACTGCAACGTTTTAAAAAAATTGACGTTTCGTCAATATATTTTGACTTTATCAAGGCAAAAAAAAAATACATATTTACCTTAAGGAATACAGAAAAAATACAATACAAACAAAGTAAAAACTTATACATAAGTAGCTACTTAGTATGAAAATGGAACCACACACTATAACATAGTGTGTATATGGTTCAAAAACTCTTTATTTTAAATTCAATTTTAATACCCTGCATTTTGAAAAAAAAAGCATAAGTAAGGTCATAATACCTATAAAAAAATTTAAATGATTATTTTACATTCCAAGGAACTGTTATATATCTCAAATCTTAATAGCTGGAAACTATAAAATGAAGTGTTACAAAAAGATGCGAGATTGTGGCTATTTCTATAAAATTATATAGAAACTTCCCTACTGTTTCAATAATCTGCGACGCCGATCACGGATCAGATAAGAAATAATTAAAGACAAACTGGCCGAAAGCAATGTCTCGAGATAATTTTATTATGTAATTGTAATCTGAGCGGCCCCCAGGGCTGATTTATTTTTATAACCGGCGACTTAATATCACGGACCATTAATTAGATTGGCCAATGAAAGCCTCTTCGGACCGTTTAAAGCTGGATGGCGTTCCAGTAAATGCGAGTCTACGGGGCGCTATTATAGAACAAACCGCCCAGTAGAAGTGGACGCTTACAGTTTATTAGCGACAGGTAACCAAAGTATTATAGATTATATCAAAATATAATTTACAATTCAGGCAATTTGTGTTCTCTATACAATAATTGACTGAATTTTTACACGCATACACGTGCCCAAATAGAACTTCGGGACAAACGAAAATTAATTAATTTTTGTTTTCAAAAAAAATGCTTTGGTCGGCAATTTAGAAAATGGCGCAAATCAACTTTATCCCCTGCGTAATGTAACGCCGATGAACCGGCAGCAAAGCGGTTAGTGACGCGGTCTCCCTCTTCCTAGGCGATTGAGGGGAACAACATAAGATAAGGAGAGGGAATTCCGCGATGATGCCACATTTCACAGGGGAATAATTAAATATGCTTGTAGAATCAGGTAGGTAGTAGCATACCTTTGAAAATTCCTGTTGGTAGGTAAGTACCCACGTTTTTTTATGATATCGTTTGCTATGCCACGAGTTGGTTATTGCCTTCATGCGCACACAACATAATAATTTAAAAAACACGTCACTTTTTATCACTATTCCGATATTTCAAGTACCTAGGCAACTACGACATAAAATTAAGTTGACTACTCACAGTATTAGTGCGTATATCGTAAGACGTAAAACCGGTACTTGAAGAATAAAAGTAAAATTAGGCAAACTACCACTCTCCCCATATCGCTTCTCTCCTACATCGTCTTGGGGTACCCACTATATATAGTTCAGTCAAAGGGTAGTCTAAAGTGGAAAGTTTTGGTGTAATTGATTTTAGTTGTTTATATTATGTTTTTGGGGTGCTGAACACGAATCTGAAGTTGTCCAACAAAAAGTGTTTCTTTAATGATTTCTCATATTTGCCGAGAAAATTTTTGTCGGACAACTTCAGATTCGTGTTCAGCACCTCAAAGAACATGAAATAAACTACTAAAAACATTTACACCAGAACTTTCCACTTCACACCCTTCTTCTGTACCATTTGACTGAACTACTACACAATGGGTCCCCTGCTCCGGACTATGTTAGCCGCCTGTTCATTGTGAAGAGGAACGCACCAGCCAGCGCCATCTAGTTAAGTTAGGCACGACAAAATTCGCGGTAATCCGATTGCCCCCGGGGCAGATTCGATTATGATAATCCGGCGGCCTCATGAGGCATCGCGCCTCTCCCTTAAAATACTCCGGAATTTGACGGTCCCTGAATATCAATCCGCAGTTTGTTAGGCAAATTGGTCAATTTGTCTGGGGAGCTTCGGTATTAGGAAAGGCGGTTTGCAGAAGAAAGGTAAACAAGGCCGGAGACAGAAGAGAATATAAGCTGATTTTGCTCCAATACAGAGCGTGAGAGTGAGGAAGTGAAGCTATGGTATTGCGGGAGTGAGCAACGGCGCCCATAGAAAATATTTTAGGGGGGGGGGGGCAAAATTATCTCATCTAACCTTGTTCTTTTTAGAACTACCTAGCTCTGAATCGATAATTGGTTTATGTGATTGTGGCCCAGTTAAATTTTGTATAAAATATTTCAGGGGCTTGTTTTATACAGGGTGTCCCGACATTAGGCTGCCATAATTTACCAGCGTGTTCTACGACCTAAAAAAATGAAAAAAGTTCCTATAAACATGGCCTCAAAAATGCCCCCTAATGGGGCTATAGCCCCCGAAAGGGGCAGTTTCACAAACGGGTTTCTATAAATATTTCCAGAACGAACAAAGATAAAATTCTGAAATTTGGTTTGTGATGTTCCTGTGAAATTTGACATTTACCGAGGTAGCGATAGTTAGACATTCTTAATCATAGGAGTCCCAAATAGGGGGGGTTCAGAAGTTAAAATTACCCCAATTTTTTTTGTATACTTTTTTCCAGATTTCTTGCAAAATTATGAAAGTTGAAGGTATTCTACGAAGAAAAGGTGCTCTTGTTGAACTTCGATAGCACGCATCGTTTTCGAGTAAACTCGTTTTGAAAATTTTTTGCAGAGTGCCATGAAAATGCCTATTAGAAATTAGCCTGCCATAATCTACCACCACGTTTTGATACAAAAAAAAAAAGAAAAAAGTTCGTATAAACATGGCCTCAAAAAAGTCACCTAAGAGGGCTATAGCCCCTGAAAGGACACTTTGGCAAACGGTTTTTTCTAAATATTTCCAGAACGAACAAAGATAAAATTATGAAATTTGGTGTGTGAATTATCTGTGAGATTTGACGTTACCGAGGTAGAGAGAGTTTGACATTCTTCATCATAAGCGTCCCAAATGAGGTGGGTCAAGGGGTTAAAAATATCCCAAAAATTGCGCTTTTTTCATGGTTTATTCTCCCAGGTATGTTACATACCAAATTTCAGAATTTTATCTTTGCTCGTTCTGGAAATATTTAGAAAAACCGTTTGCCAAAGTGTCCATTTCGGGAGCTATAGCCCTCTTAGGGGGCTTGTTTATAGGAACTTTTTAATTTTTTTGGGTCGCAGAACACGCTGGTAAAATATGGCAGGCTAATTTCTAATACGAATTTTCATGGCCCTCTGCAAAAACATTTCAATGCGATTTTACTCGAAAACGGTGCACGCTATCAAAGTTCGACAAGAGCACAATTTTTTCGTAGAATACCCTGAAATTTTATAATTTGGCAACAAATTTGGGGAAAAAGCACACACAAAATATTTAGGGTATTTTTAACCCCTTAATCCCCCATTTAGGACGCCTATGATTAAGAATGTCTAACTATCGCTACCCCGTTAAATGTCAAATCTCACAGGTACATCACATACCAAATTTCAGAATGTTATCTTTGTTCGTTCTGGAAAAATTTGGAAAAAACCCTTTGTTAAACTGCCCCTTTTCGGGGCTATAATAGCCCCATTAGTTGGAATTTTTAAGGCCATGTTTATAGAAACTTTTTTCATTTTTTTAGGTCGTAGAACAGGCTGGTAAATTATGGCAGGCTAATTTCGGGACACCCTGTATACCTGGAAGGATATGAAAATAATCTTTTCCTCAACTATAATAATATAAAATATAACGCGAAGGGATTTTGAGAATCTCCAGGGGGGGAGCACGTGCCCCCCCTTGCCGCCCCCCCCCTATGGGCGCCCATGGGAGTGAGGCAATAGGCCTCGTAAGAACTTCTAATATAAACCAAGATGAACAACTGTGTAGAATTATTAAAAACTCTAGTCACAGAACCTATTGTATTGTTTTTTTTCGCTACACGAACCTGAAACTAATTAAAGGACAAGTTTTTCAGGACTTTTGAATATCCATCACTAGAGTAACCCAAATATGCAACACGCATATTTTGCATATTTAGCATATTATATGCATTTTTTAAATATTTGCATATATCCTTAAAATATGGCATATTGTGCATAATTGAAAGAATATAGGATAATTTAAATCTTTGGCAGACGTTTCATTCATTTTTGGGAACAGGAGTCGGTGTCTAGGTAGGTACCTGGTTTTCCCAAAATAATATTGGTAAATTATAATTTTATGGGCACTAATCCTGGTGGTCTGAAAACGAATAAAGTAGGTATTTATCCCTATTTAATAAAGTACAATTATTGAAAAGGACAGATTTGTGTTATAGGAGTTGTTGTATTTTACTAAGTAAAATGGCCAAAGTCAATAGTGCGTCAGTGTGGAAGCTGCATTTTTTTATTGCGAGAATTTTTGCCAACTGAAAGATCTTATTTCAAAATTTTCGAACGAATCTTCCCAGTCCCTTATAGATGTTAAACAACTATTCGAAAACAAGTAAATAAAGAAACAACTTTCCTTTCTAAAAGCAAATTATAGCTTTCTTTCTAAAACAATAACACATGGGGGAATCTAAAAGTGTAGATATGGTAAAACAATCTGAGGTTGCTTTTTAAAATATCACAGGTAAAATTGGGGACAAAATATTTCAAAAATTTAGAAATATGATGGAAAAAAATAGTGGGTTTCGGTTTCTTAGCCAAGTAGCAAATATTTTAAAGGGAGATTTTACCGAATCCGTCGATTTGGATCCTGTGATAGTGAGCAATTTTAAAAGCGCACCTCTTACATTGGTGGATGTGGAAAGAAGTTTCTCCATTCATAAATTTTTATATTCTGATAGAAGACAAAATTTTTTAGTTGAGAATTTTGAGCACCATTTAGTGGTTTATTGTTTTTAGAACTACATTTCAACCGGATTTTTATAATTTATAATAAATGCATATTTAGATTTAGTTCAATCGCCCTGTATGTAAAAAAATTTGAAATAAAATATTGTTACTTTTACTATGTATAAATGTATTTAGAAATTTGTATGTACATGATATATGTATATTTGTAAATGAACAACAAATTTATATTTTTAAAGTATTTCTTAATTTGCATATTTTCAACATTTTCCTGCATATTTTCACTAAACTATTTGCATACTTATGAGCATATTTTTAGGGTTTCGACTTGCATATTTGGGTTACTCTATCCATCACCATTCACAGCAATTTATTCAAGGAAAATTTTGAACACCTAATGCTTTTAAATGGATAAATTATCGATTACCGAACTAATTTTTTGTAATCACTGGGTGCCCAATGATCTCAAAAAACTTTATTGTATATAACATTTTTTTGTGTCGCATAAAATACCACCTCCTAATAAAATTCCATTCGAATAATCTAACAATAGATAATTTCGGCAGTTAAAACGCTGCTAAATGGAAGGCCGCCCCTCCCACCAAGTTAAATTAGGGAAATTAGCATTTCCGGTGGAGGCAGGTCAGGCAAACACGTCGGCTGTCATCCCTACCCTCGACTCCCAACTTTTGCTCGAGTAGTTTGCGCCAGTTTCGCAGATATTATACGCGACAGCGCCTCAAAGCCCTAATATTCACCCTAACACACTTAATTAACTGCCGTTAACTAAATAAGAGGGAGTCCAAACGGCACTAGTCCGCTTCTTCATGTTTTGAGTTAAATTCGATTTTGACGGTATATGCAGGAGGTGAGGGAGTTGGGGTAAACAGCGATACATTTTGAATAACCTGGTGGCCTGGGTGCCCAGCGAGCCGAGAAATGGGACATTATCGGAAATGGGACCATCTGAGTTTAATTGGAATTGATGCTGTTTACTTCCGATAGTACGACGAGGAATATGCCTGAAAGGACACAAGTAGGTACCTAATATTATGTGGTGGAAGGTATTACAGCAAATAGGTTTAAAAATTCAAGGTTTGTTCCATACTCAGAGAAATAACCAAGGATAGAGGGAGCAACAGCTTCAAAATACATACGTTTGTAGTCAACCAACATCTTATGCAAATTTACCGAAGTAAACAAACATTAGGCCCGTGTGTACAACGTTTACCTGAGATAAGTTATATCCTGAGAAATATCAATTTAGCCACATACCACCAACTCTCTGCGTCACATTGTATACAAAATCAGTCACTATATCCTAAATACTGATAAATAGCCTATAAATTAACAGAAAAACAATTAAAAACGGGAAAAATGCATACGTAAACAATCGGAAAACTTGACATGCTGGGCATACACAAAACAAATACCGCTGAGTTAACAGACGCGGCGCCCGCGGCAGGCGCGGCATCAACAGCAGCGTTGCCATGTCGGGCGGTTTGAGGTATCTGTGACGATTTTATTAAATTGATAATTAGATACTATAATTACAGAGCAATTTAGATTTAGTTTAAAATTGTTACATACAAGAAATTAATAACTACATTTGTTAATTTAGCGTTATGGGAGGTGTGCCTTCATTGAATCCCATTATTAAACCCTCCTATTTTGAAATGAAATGCTGTAAACAATGGAGTACGTGGCATCACTCAAAAAGATGTTGGCTTTGTTTACTTTTTGTTGTTATTCCCTCTATCCTTGGTTATTTCTCTGAGGTTCCATAATATCATATCTATCTTTGCGAACGCTGCAAGTTAGGACCATGCGTTAAAATTACACAGGATGATTCAATCATCAACTTTTTAACCACACAGTGGTGGAGGACTACTAAAAAGAAAAATGCAATTTTTTGTCGAAGTTAAAGACGAAGAAGAATCAACCTTAGTACCCGAGTAACTCGACACTCCGGTATGCCGAATCGAAGATGGAGGGAAGGACACGTACGTCTCCGCTCACAGATCCGCGCTCTGGGCCGTAGGTATGGCCAATGCTAACTCCGGATTCCGGATTCTTTCATACCATTCTCACCATACTCGTTCTCATGCTTCCACATACCTTGGTGTACGACCAGGCAGGTATAGAATCGGCCTGCTACATAAATAAATTGCTACCGGTACAATCTTATGGAAATATCCCATTATGGATTCTCAGTTTTATTATACGTTACTATATCTTAAAAGATTTCTTATACGCGTTAGGAGGTGCTAAGTTGCAATGCAGAAATTTTTACATCATGACTGAACCACCCTGTATTATCTAGGTACACAATAGGAATATGTGGTGATTCGAACTGGTATTCATTCTGTATTTTTTCATTATTGACGGAAACTAAAACGTGTGCTTGGTTGTCTTCGTCAATAAAATTTTTGTCGAAAGATCTCAAAGAAGAATAAGGGTATATTTTAAAATATTCATAGATACTAATGACACTATTTTAAAAGTTATAGCCGTTAAAAAGAAAGTTAATTTAGCGGCTAAAACTTTTAGATAATGCCATTAATATCTACGATTATTCTAAAAGTACCTGCCCTTATTTTATTTGAACTTTTTCAAATGCACTAAAGGCATTTCAATAGAATGTGAGAAACCAATTTTATTTAGTAACAAACCATTTTCTTGTGGGATAAAAAAAATAATTAATAAATTTACCTATAGTTTTTCAATGTTGTATTATTATGAAATATGGTTGTTGGGAAGACTGTACAGGAGCTGGAAAGCAAATGCTATGAAAAGTAAGTATAATATGAATTTGAAATACTCAATCTTCAAATTTGAATTCCTCGACGCATGTAATGAGATTGTCAAAGTAAAATGTTCACAAACCTTAATGACTCGGTCAGGATAATTATTACGACCAATGTACCATCGCGGAAAAACCTTGGCGCTCGGCAGCCTCCCTCAGCTTCGAGAATAATTGCTCCCGAAATTGCCAAAATGAGTTTGTTCCGAAACAATAAACCATTCCAAACTCCACAAAGTGCCTAAGGGCTAATCTGCTCATCGGGGCTTAATGATAATGAAGACGCGCCGTCAAAGTGAGCGCTGACGCGTCACAAACTGCGACAGTGGCGCCATCGCGCGGAAAGAAAGGCACTTAATCGCGTCAAATCGCGCATTAATTGGTGATTAATGGCTTGGGTGGGTTTTCGATTACGAGCGAGGCATACTGGGATAAAGTTTCTTATTCTCGTGGAAAGAAACGTAATTTTTGGGTACTTAATAATCTTTAACTGCTTAAATAACACGTAGTAAAACTAGTAAGTAAACTATAAGAACTTGAAGAGAAGTATATTTCAATCAACTGGGATAACTGATATTCTAAAGATATCGTATTCCTGCCTTTGGTAGCAATGGGGAACTTGAACAATTTTTTTTATTTCTTTAATATTTTTGGCTATCTATAGAAAAGCACGTAGGTACCAACTATCAGCCCTCAAATCGCAATATTTAATTTGCAATAAATAATTAAAGTTGTGACGTCAACTAGCTCGTTGGTGGTGGCGCCTCTGGTGGGCGGCGGCACCATGTATCACGAAAAGCGCGGGAATGGTTTTGACGTCATATAGCTCGATCGATCAGAAGGCAGTGACAGGAGTGACAGCTACACAGAATTATGAAAGGAAGAATTGAAATTGAACGTTAAAATAAACAGTTCGGCGACCCATTTCCAAAGGGATCTGATGTAGGTCAAAAATAAAAACCACCTAAAAATCGAAATTTAACAAGCACTTCTTTAACTGAGGCCACACAGGACTAGTAATTCTTAGGTCTCGGGTTCAATCGCACAAGAAGTTTTTTTTTTTAATTGTCACTGCATTCTACCTCTTATATTTATCACTGATTATCATTTTTAGTAATAATTGGATAATTGTTATTTTGAAGATTATTACTCACAATCTACTCCATAGTGTATTTAAATTCAAAGTACTTACCTACCTAATATGAAATTGATGAAAAAAATTGTGCTTATCTACGCATCTCGCAATGTAAATAATTATTTAATACAGCAACACACTCTTCTCAAACATTATCAACAATATCAAGTCTGCGGTAGACTATAATAAGACGGATAGACAAGGATGGGACGTTCTCGTTGATCTTTCTAAACAAAGCTTGCGTGGTGCTTTAGTTTTTATACATGTTGATAGTTGATACATGGTGCCGCCGCCCACCAGAGACGCCACCACCAACGAGCTAGTTGACGTCACAACCAAGGAGGGCGCGTTACAAGAATGATTTGAATTATGCAGTTTTTAATGGCTTATATTTATTACATAAAAATAAAAATGAGTTTTTTTTCTGAACTGTGATTCATTTAATGGCAATAAATTACGTTTGAAATCACAATTTTACAAATTTAATTTTTGTGCAAGTTCCCCATTAAACTTTGGGTATACGTAGGATAACTACAAATTTCAGACATTCAAATCCAACAATAAACCGGCAATACAATCCCAACCACCCCGTTTAACTCTCGTATACCCCCATCATCACCCTACGCCCCCTCCCCTCCCACCGCTGCCATGCCCTGAAGTGCCTTGGAGGGCCTTAAGGACGAGACAATGCGGCCAGTCACCGGCAGCCGGTAATGGAGCCTTCCAGCCCTTATTAGGGCTGCAATGGCGGGGGCCTATACCCCCGCTATACGTCTGTCTATGGGAGATGGGGTCGCAAAATTTCCGAGGGGGGTTGCTGTATGGGGGGTTGGAATGTGGTCCCCCATGCGAATGCGTATAGGGGGTGCGGGTACACGTGTATGATCACATACTTGTGTATGTATATAGCTGTCGTGTATATTTGAAATCAATAATAATTGTGGTCTTGCTTGGATGGCTATGGTGGATGCAGAAGGATGAACCGATTTTGAAGAGGAAGACCCACATCTGGCATTAAGGTGTGACAGAGTAATACGAGTTTGGAGTCAACTCGGTCATTTGAGCAGAACATTAACAAAATTTATCAAGTGGCATCCTTATTAAGCCTTCGAACACGCCTTGAAGGTCACGCACAGGTTTATAATTGGCTAGAGAAAAGGGCCATGCTAGAAAAGGATAGAAATTTTAAGCAAGGGGTAAATGAGGTGTATTTTGTAAATGTGTCCGTTTTATCTTTACTTTCATAATTAAAGATTGGCAGAATCTATAGTTCTTGCCTAACATACTGGAATACAACACTCCCCGGTTAGTTCTATAACAATATTTGACTTTTTTCAGAATTTAAATTACTCAACTCAAGAAGCGCTAGATTTCCTACTGCTTCTTAAGCCAATCTAGCACTGATCGAGGTACCTACCTACGTATTTGCCGAGATAAGCAAATTAGAGTAAACTGTTTTAGTTCTCGAGCTTAACGCTGTAGAGCGTAATCTGAATCGCGTAGCATCGCCGCCGATGAAAAACGAGAATTTCTGGTCGAGAAACTTGTAAATCTCTCAGCTTATTTGATCCGGAAATACGATCTGACGGATACCGGTCCAATAACGTTCAGATCAATTCCTTTGAGGTTTCCGCCACACAGGAGATTTATTTCAAATTTGGCCACATCGGTCGCCATTATAGAGGGCAGGAAACGGGCAGGAACTTGCCAGGAATTATGGGGTCCTTTTCAGGGGCTTAATGAAATTTCCCGTTCAAAATAAATATATCTGAAACACAAAAGGATTCCCCGAAGCAGGAAGTAACCGGATATGATCTTACAAAAAAATTGGATGTTCTCCGATTCCAAAGGAATACGATGTAATTTCTATGTCAAACTGCCTCGACAATTATCACTACAAAGACATACCTTTATGTTGACAAATTTCTGACTGCTAGGCATGGGAAAATCAAGTTATGCCTACGGGTTAAAGCTACATCCCCGGCTGCCGATCAATCGATAGACCTTGACAGAGAAAGCCAAGGGTCGTGTTTTTCCTTTATGAGGGGGCAAATCTCCCCGGCTCTCCTTGCTGCCATTCTAATCCCCCATTGTCTGGATAGGCGCTCTCGGAAACCCCTTTTCCAGGGAAAATAGCACCGATCCAGACCGTGTTCCATGTGATCTCTGATTACTCCTACACCCGTATCTTCTGATTTATCTGGAAAGTTTTCTGCAAGCTGTCTGTTGTGTGAAAAGAGAACGCACTCGTGGACAGTTACTGCCGGTATGGGCTTTTTATTTTTATTAGTAATTACTAATTACGTACCTATTTTTGCATAATTAATATAAAAAGTGTATAACATAATATTTCCCGTTTTTTCTCCCGTTTTTTAAGAAGTTAATAATAGTGATTCGAAATGTTTATTTGCACTCGAATAAACTTCCAGCATGCTGTTCAAAATTTCATTTTACACCGTTTTTGATGTACCTACCTTTGAACACTGTAGAAGTTTTTAAATTATAATCTTCTTTTTCCTCGTGCACTCGTAACGCTAATTCTAGTTTTCTGTATATTTATTAGTTTATTATCATTTTTAGTAGTTTATATCATTTTTAGTTTAGTTTATTATCATTTTTAAAATATATCTATTTTTATCCACGACTCCGTTATGTTCAATGATGTTTTGCCCAAGGTTAGTTTATAGGAAGGTTAGGACTTTCGAAGACTTGGAAAGGAAAGTGGGGTAAGAGAGGCCATCAGAGGACGAAGGGGTGAATTTAAGTTGGTAGCATTTACACGTGATTTGGCGATTTAGTAACTCCTTAAACATTTAACCAGTGACTATAGTCACTGATTTAACGCTTCCAGCCATAGGAGCACACGGACATTTGTGGCATATTCATTTGAAGTTTGCTGTCAAAGGCTTGTTTCTTGTTTACTTTATTTTGCGCGTAAATTTCTGTTTCCGTTGCTTTGGATATTTTCCCTCTTGAAACGTCTCAGTATATCTATTTTTTTGTTTTCGACATTCAATAACTTCGTTACCCCTTGTGATACGCCACTGGTATTAAGGTATGAGAAGAAGAAGAACAGTTGGTGGAGGTGGCACCGTCGCGCGACGTTACTGATGGTAAGGGACTAAGTAGGTACCTTTGGTTCTGTTTGAGAGTGGGGGAATGTCCTAACCTTCCTATAAACTAACGTTGGATTTGTCAAGACGTGGAATCTAACTGAGCGGCAATACCAACCTTTCCTAAAAATGCTAGTTCTGTAGAACAGTTCATGTGCTGAACAGAAAGCTCGTGTTTTTTTCATATACAGGGTGAGTTTTTTTCGATGCCCACTATGGGGATCTCGGAAACTAGCAGAGCTAGAACAAAGGTTAAATGGGGAAATAATTGCAGTTTTGAATGCTCAATCTAATGCCCCTTTTGGATTTTTAAAAAAGTTCATGGCTCACTAGATATTTTGAAAAGAGTGATTTTTTGCTATTTCATCAGATCTCTGTAGCTCCGTTATTTCTGATTATACAGAAAAACTGCAGAGACAAAAATTGCAGATAATTTTGGGCTTAATAAGTTAATCTTATCAAATTTTTTGTTGTTTGTTATTTTTGAGATATGACATAAACTTGTTTTCTTAAATGTAAATCTTAGTTGGCTATGGCCTTATAAAATCGGCCATTTTTTGAGCTTTCCAAAGATATAATACTCGGCATAGTTATAATAAAAAAATAAAAGAGCTATGGCTAATTTTCTGATTTTTTTTTAAATTTTCACATAGCTGACTATGTGCCCACTATGGGGAGCTCTGCTAGTTTCCGAGATCCCCATAGTGGGCATCGAAAAAAACTCACCCTGTATATGTTTTAAATCTTTGAATCCCATTTTAGCCCATTTCTTATCCATTCCTTCTTTATAAACCTAACAGTAAACAGAGAAAAGAAGACAGTGCATTTAATATGTCGCATCCGCATATCCACTTGGTCTTGTTGTATCGGTATACCTATTTCTAGAAAAGTGCCGCGTAAAATTGCCACCTGTATTTTCATCTGGTTGAGATATTTGTAAATCTGGTGTCCGTCTCCCAAGAGTTTTTATTTCAACTTTTTCGGCCAGCGTATCAGAATCCTCTTTATTCTCAATTCAAATTTAATGAGAGGTGTCGTATAATTGACAAACTTGTCTTCAATAGCGATCGGAGTAGGGAGAGATAGATAAGGAAGCTAATTCCCCACGAAGTTGCATTCCAAACATGATATACTGGCTGTATTGTGATCGTGATTCCGAGCATTCCTGCGAAGTGTCTCGTTAAACTGCGAATTCGAATTGTACGTACGATATTACGTTTTGCGTTAAAAATGATGAAAATGACACCTAAAAATATACATATACCTATTATCATAAGTGTACCCAAGTTGAAAACTATTAAAAACTATAATTTATTTTTTATTATTTTTTTATTTATGAAAATTCTGAAAATTATAAAAACTTATAAGTTTATTAACTTGTATTTCTAAATAGGTATCGATAAGATAACATCCGTTCCAAAGGAAAATGATATGAACGCTTTATAATTATTCTGTTATGTTTGATGCAAAACTAATGTAGGCGTCAAGCATTTAGGATATAAACATATTTACATTCTGTTCCTGTTCCTTTTTTGCTTGCTCCTTTGATGAAAACCACGTAAATTGCGCCAAAGCCTGCGTTCTCCTATAAGAATAGATTTCTGTCGCTTTGTGTGGTCCGAACTCTCAGTCTCCCATAATACATACATTAGTTTCTAAACATACGCCCTGGGCCCTGCATGCTAGGTATAATGAATGGGTCTTTTGTTTCGTTTTTTAACCGGTATACAATAATTTAGAAAGCTACCCCTGTGCTCACCTATATAATACGCCTTTTTATACTATTAAAGCCTTTCTGTCCAAAACGATGAGTTGAGATTTTTACCTCTATCGGGTATCGCGCCGGACAACTTAATTATCTAGAAGTTAGGTAGTCTTTATTTACCAGAATCGATTAATTAACAAAGTTCCCCGAGGGCAAGTTTCCCATCTGTAGATAAAAATTGTATTATAGGAGATCTCGGGTCCCGGAAAAAAGAAACCGGGCACACCTAACTTCAGACGAAATTTAATTTAGGAGAACTTCGGCACAAGTCCGAATCAGATTAAGACATTACAAGGCTCATGCAGGGGGTCGTCTTTCAGTCGACCCTAAGCTCAACCGGAGATATTAGATTTTATTTTGCCGCTTGTGGAAATTGCAGAAATACAAATTTAATTAGGTCTATAATATGTTATCCTTCGTGTTAATTTGAATATTACTTTTTTTCTGTGCGACACTTGAAGCGAGTGTCTATAAATAACGTTAAAATATAACTTTATGCAGATCAAAAGTGCTTCGGAATTTTTGAAAAATATTAATAAACTAAGAGTATATTTATTTTTTACAAAATGCCAACCAACAAATAAAAACAATTTAAATTATCGAACCTTTCTCAAAAAAATTTTCTGTGCGTTTCCTGTGGTGGCACACCAGCCACCTTATCTCACATGGACTGGCATCATTTTTAGACTTCGATTCCGATATACTCGATTTTTCACCAGTATAAAGTTTAAAAAAATTCAGCATTTTGAGCTGTCACGGAAGTGAATTTTATATATACATACACTTTGAGTGGTCCTGTTGACCATTCAACTGTTTTGAGGTATTTCCATGGAACATTTTTGACTCCCCAGATGCTCAATTTTGACATCTGGTATGTTTATGCATGTCTTCATTAACTGAACTTAAATTTAAAAAAAAAACACACCCCTTTTAAAAATCGCAGTAGGCCAGGCATTCGCGGCAATGCCAAACCACAGACCTATATAGCTTCGCTAAAAACATCAGCATTGAATGGCCAAATACCCGTTCGTCGAAACCCATTGGCAGAATTTTGGACACAAGCTGATTTGCCAAACGCTTCTTTAACCGCTGCTGCCACTTGGTACACCCCAAACGTTCGTCCGCAATGGTTTTTCAGCCATCTTTCTATAGCTGCGTCATAATAAGTCATGAATGGCTTAAAGAAAGAAACATCAAGCGGTTGCATTTTATGTGTGCAATGAGGTGGTAGACTAATCAAGATAATGTGGTTCTGTCGGGCAAAGTCGATAACTGCTAAATTTTTTGTATGCGATACGTGTCCATCTAATATTATCAATTCTGGCGATTCTTTAGTAGGTCTGACTTGTCCTACAAAATACTTCAAATACTTCAAAAAAACCTCACAGTCCATCCAGCCATTATCCTGGGCAAAAGCTGTACTCCCACTGGGTGCTTCATCCATAAGCTCGGGCTTAACTTTTTTCCGTGCAAAAATAAATGCCGGTGCCAAAAAAGACCCAGATGCACTCATGGCGCAAACAATAGTTGTATTCGCACCTCTTTTTGCGCTTGTTAGCCCTCCAACTTGTCTCTTTCCTTTCTTTGCCAGGACCTTTGATAATTTTTGGACATTGGTAACCCCAGTCTCGTCTATATTCCAGACTCTATCCGGTGTAAATTTATATTTAGAATAGACGTTATCTAAATTTAAAAAAAAAATAGCTACAACCCTTTTATTAAAGCCTGCAGCTCTTGCATAAGAGGTTGCCTCAGGTTTCCTCAACGTAACATTTCTGTGTCTCTCTAGGAAACAGTAAACCCACTTTTTTGACGTCATTCGTTTGTCGACATTAAAAGAGGTTGGGATGTTGTTTGCAGTGGCAAAGTCAAATGCTAATCGTCTCAAGTCAGTCAAAGTTATTCAAAAAATTTTTGATTCCATCTCAAATATATATTCCGTTATTTCCGCTTCTTGCTCTGGAGTAAAAACAGTCCTGAATCGTCCTAGATATTTTTCGTCACTCTGTATGATTTTATTTTTATTTTTAGTTCTTCTGGCTAGTGTACTCTTAGGGACATTAAATCTTTCCGCTGCTTCTCGCAAAGATAGCTCACCATCTTTCACTTTTACCATAGCTTCTTTCATATCTTCTACACACCATTTTCCCCGATCTGTTTTTCTACTGTATTTGTAACTGTATTTTCCTTGTTTTGGCATCTGAAAAATAAAATAAATGTTCATGAAATGTACCTACTTATACTTCACATTTTTAATGGCATGCGATAAAGATTATTTAAATCGAATAATAAAAATATTTCCCCATTTGGTGCAAACTTTATGATTATCAACTGTAGATACACTAATATACAGGGTGTGCCAATGATAATAGTACATCGAGAAACTGCACAAATCAAATCTTAATGGTTACTTAATGGTTAGTTCATATTTTGAAATTGAATTATGGCTATATCTCCCAAAATAATTTAGCTGCTGAAATGAAATGTGGCACTTGTATTTTGGGAGGGTGGAAAATAAGCCGAACATTTCTACGTACTTCATATTGTGTCCGTTTGCATAAGCGCCACGCTTGTTTGTGATTAAATTTGTGCTAAACTATTAGGGTTTATCGAACAACGAAAAAAAATTGGGCGTAATCCATTTATCTTCAGAATGAAAAATCCAGCCAGTATTTTTTTCATCGCATTTTCCCCGATTTTGCATAATCAAATAGCCGGCGTAAATGAAATTAGTGCCATATTTTCTTTGATATCACCCTTTTGCCTTACCCCTCCTTTCTGTCTGCCCCACTCTCTCTCGATCCACTAATTACAAAGACTGTCGCGGTAATTAGCCCATGACGTTCGTGTATGGATTTTTCCCACCCGGGAAATATTCCAACCCGAACTAACTGCTGCAAGGAAGCCGACCCCACGAATTTTCCCCATAATCCGGACGACTTGCAAAAATACCCCAACGGCCTTAGAGCGCTCTCAGGCGGGGCCTTTGTTATCAGCAAACCAGAGCCTGCAGCCTTTTGATAAACCCAATACCAAAAGAGAAATAACAAAACTCAGGTACGTTCCCCACTGAGATTGCACGGCCAGTGACGTAGAATAATTTCCGATGGTGTGGATATAAATTATTACAATTAGAAATTGAAAATTAAGGTTGAATCAACTACATTTTTGAAAAAAAAAAATCAAACCAAAACTTCACAGATTCATTATAAAAATTATAATTATATTATTTGTATACAAAATGTATTAATGAAATTAAATTATAGGTAGATTTTTCATAGAAATTTTCCCTTTATACTTTTATAGAAACTATTTTTAAATGCACATACAAATCTTCCGATTTTATTTGGAATTTTACACAACCACCAAAATGTATGTGGTCTTTAAAATTCGATGAGCCAGACACATTATGGGCATAGAAAAAGAGAAAAAAGCATGTATTTCTGGATCTTAAATGGAACATTTTTGAACCAGCTAAATAGCAGGTAGCCCTATTTTTAAGCTATATATATGTATGTATACATATAAAGGGTGTTCCAAACTATATTAACAATACTTTAAAAATTAAAAAAGGAGATTTTTTTTATATAAACATGTAACGAAATCCTATCGGTTTTCATATACAGGGCGTTAAATTTCATCTTCTTTTTCAAGTTTTCTTTTATTTTTTAATGAAAAAAAAAAAAACTAAAAATGATGCAAAATGCCCTTTTGGTAGGCTTTATGACAATACGTTATTCAGGAAAGTTGTTCAGAATTAAAAACCTACATCTACTTTGATTTTCTTCTGCTAAAAAATTTAAAACAGATTTTTTTTTCAAAAAAGTAAATTTTTCGACAAAAACTTAAGAATACTTTTTTTTTCTTAGAATTGACTGGAAAATTTAGAGAAGGCAGAAAAATATTACTTTTCCAGCGGCGTACCATTTTTTTATTGAAAAATATGATGGTTGATTCGCCTCTCCGGCACTGGTGGAAGTAGACAAGCCGAATTATTTTTAATTTATAGCATTTAATTTGTGTCTAAACTGTACGAATATGTCTACCATAGCTGTCGTCCTTTAGGAAAAATACCTAAACGAAAACTTGAAAAAATTTTCAACTTTGACGCCCTGTATAACGAAAAATTTCTTGAAATTTTCTAGCAGTTTTTAAAGTATTGCTGATAACGTTTGGACCACTTTATATAATATAACCTTTTTAGATGCTTTAACTTTAGACGTTTTATTCAGTTTTGTTTAGTCTAAAAAATGTTCCTGTAGACGAGGTGATAAAATATTCGAAAAGGTAACACCATGTAACTCGGGAAATATAGTATTAATAGTAAATGCGTTTATCATAAACATAAACAGTTTATGGGCAAAAAAAAAGCTTACCCTTGACAGAGAACGCATTTTTCTTACCTAACATATGGAACGAAAGTTTTGGGAGCGCAAAATATTTAAATGTTTTAACAGCATACGTTCCTGCCTTCAGCACGAATAGCGTGTACAGACTTTACAACTCAGCTCAGTACGCCGCTGAAGACGATGTGTTCAAGCTGCTGCTACAATATTGTTATCTTGTGATTCTTGAACCTAAATGGACTATAGACTATAGACATGGTCCGAAATATTACCTAATGCTTTCTGTTCGCGATACGCCACTGACTGGACTGAACTCCGCGGCAGTCTTATTCAACAACAGCCGTATTGTTATCTCTAGGTTATAACTACATTAAAGAGACCTGTTAAAATATATTTAACAGACTTCATTTTCGTAAGGACCGTGCGCTTAATTCAATTACTCCCACCCTGGAGGGCTTCTCTCCCATAGCTACTGAATGTACAGGGTTATGCACATAACATTTTACCCCCCTTAACTTTTTTATTTTTCGTGATAGAAAAAAATGGTAAATAAAAAAGTTGTAGAGAATTTTATTGTGAGTATATAGAGGGTGTTGTCAAGATACAAACCAAACCTATGTTTTTTCAAATAGAACACCCTGTATCTTATTGTTTTTTTTTTCAAATCTATTCTTCATTCCGATTCCAACGATATATATATGTCATATGTTTGATTCAATGGTTTACTCGGAATTTGCTTTCAAATACTGGATTATCATATACCTATTAGCATTGATTAAGGTATTTATTCAATGCTATTAGTTAAATATCCAGATTGCCACGAAAACTAATAAACTGTCATGATAACAAAAGTTTGACATTTGAAAGAACAAACGATATCAACCAATTAAAACAGAAGATAACTGAAGAAATCCGACTCCTCAATGAATCCGGCGCAGTAAGAAATTTTAAAGAGAAGCCTAGTTAAGCGATATAATCTCTGTTTTGCGCAGGATGGAGGCGTCATCGAACATCTTTTATAGTGTGTAGGTGCTAACTTCATAGTAGTTTATATATAGGTCTAATTCATCAATAAATATGTTTTGTTTTTATGTTTATTATTTTTTATTTATTTATTGCAAGAAACTACAAAACTAAACCTAATGGTTTACAACTGTCAAATGTAAAATTTTTGTTATGACGAATAAACCATTGAACCAAACATATTAAATATATATCGTTGGAATCGGAATGAAGAATAGATTTGAATAACACCAATAATATACAGGGTGTTCTATTTAAAAAAAAAACATAGGTTTGGTTTCTATCTTGACAACACCCTGTATATCGGCAGATCTGATATGCTCTTTAAACTCTCAAGAAAATTCCCTACAACTTTCCTATTTACCATTTTTTTCTATCACGAAAAATAAAAGAGTTAAGGGGGGGTAAAATGTTAGGTGCATAACCCTGTACAGTGTACATACATTCGCCTCTGACAGGAGTTCCTGTTTTTATTTCAGCGGAATCGCAATAATTATTATATACGTGACCCGTATAGGGACACGATACTGGCCATACCAGCTTACGTACGATGAAAACTCGAGGAGCAACGCAGTTTAATGTTTGGGGAGCAGATATTTAATTGTTTCGATTTTCCAGAAAAAGTAGGTATCTATCGAAAAGCGACAGCTTGCATTTTTTTATTTCAGATTTCAGATCGGGTTAGTTTTCTCGTACATACAGGCCAGTATATTTTCGTAACATTTATATTTCTGTTTCTATGTCAACAAGATAAATCAAGGTTTAGAGAGGTACTTTACTATGGAAATGCTACAAATCTCACTGTCTTTTGTTTGTTCAAAGAAATCTACAACAACATAACCCCAAGAAAGACCTTCGCTTGATCAACTATAACTAGCAATATTATGAAGTGGCAAACCCTGTACCAGGCCATGAAACTTGCCTCGCAGTATTTTTTTTAATCAAATCTAGCCCCTCGGAAATTGTTTCTTTCGTTCGCCCGGCTCGAGATAAACTTGTTGGCGCTAGTTTTTCCCGCTAGCCGGGAAGGCAATCAAACTTTTCCCGTGGTAAACACGGCAGTAATTCGTGCCCTTTTTCGCGGGAAACTCGGCGCGAAACTTGTGTGCCCTTCCCAGGCCGGCAATAAAGTTACGTTCGACGGGAACAATGGCTTATTCCTCGGAACACATCTAGAAAAGTTCGAGGAATCTGTGGGTGAAAGAATCTGCTGCAAACTTGAGGATTTATTATTCAGAGCGGGATCGCTTTTCTCTGTCAAAACTCGTTGCAACTGCAAAGTGTAGACACTGGACGCTAGTACCTATCTATTTTATGTAGTTAAAGTACTTTTGAAAATCACAAATTTGTAAAAGTTTGTTTAGTCAGACTACCATTTCTTCACTTCCTCATTTATTGCCTCAAATATCTAGGAGACACTAACGCAGAATACAGAATGCAGAATGCCGTGTTCTCTGCAATCTATATATTGTTTTGTACGTTGACACAGACCAACGTCTTGAAAAGAGACTCGAGTCACTCTTCTTTAACTTCTTAGACATCCAAGGCCGGAATGTTTTTAATTTCTGTTGTCCTCTCCATCCGGTACGAATTACCATATAGTATTTCAAATCCGGTTGATTCCCTACTTACTTTCAAATTGCTAAAATGTTGCCTTCCCAGAACACACAGTTTTTAGATTTTTCTTGGTATTTAGACGTAAGATCAGTTTTTAGTTCTTGGTGGCTTTTTCGTAATATTATACTTCTCAATTCATGGCATTGTCATTTCACTGCGTAGTGTATTTAAAATCTTAAGTGAAGTCAAATCTTCTATAGCGTCTCACAATACATTCACAAATAAGTTTATTAGTGGTTGGTGGAGAGTAACCCGACTGTTTAAAAAAATCGATAAGAGGCAGATATTTATTCTTACCCTCGACAATTTCTAATTTAAATATTCATAGGCGAACACCAAAGTGGCCCTAATGGTGCATGAGGTCCATCGACGGGAGTTTCCTGTGGTTTATCTAGATATCGATTGTTGGGCATAATATAAATGATGTATTACGGTAGAAGTGTCCATGCCTGACCTGAAATTGAGCAGTCTGTTTATTTGGAATACACGACAAAATCTCTGTTTAGATAACTTAAACTTTTCTTTAAAAAAGGGACAGTCCGTGGATCAATTGAAGACCTGTCCGGGTTATTTTACAAGAATTATTCTCGTCATACTAAATCTAATAAGATGCCCAATTCGTAAAAAACAACCACTTACCTATACGCCCTTAGACAAGTTTATTGATCGCAGCCTAGATTAAAAAGCTTTTGTCTATGATCGCAGCAATCAACTATAAATAATCAACTAATTAGGTCGGTACACCGACTTGTGAAAATTTTTTTGAGAAAAATATTTTGTTTATTTTGTACTATTTATTTACTTTTTTATGTTTTTGTCAATTTATCCAATTCTAACAAGAACAGATACGCGAACAAATGGTTGCAAGTGGTAGAAATAAGGCCTAATAAACGCTCCACTAAAGAAAAAATAAAAATAAATAAAATAAATTGACATATATATAAGAAAAGTAAATAAACTGTAAAAAATAAACGACATATTTTTTCTAAAAAAATGTTATGTAATCCATATCTAAAATTATCGTTCAGCATGTAGAAAAATTAGCTCTTTAGAATGGCCCTATCAATAGTGGGTTTACAATTTTTAAAAAAATTACGATGACGTCATACCTGCAAATACCGAATAAAATATACATATAAGTATAAATTTTCATATATACAAATTTCCACATGATGTTATGTAAAAATTTTTATATAATTATTTTCGCATAATGTGTAAAATTTTTGAAATGCTAAGAGAGGACCTACTAAACCGTGGTATTTTTCCAAATTATGATAAAGTAGGCTTAAATAAATCAGTTTTGCCTACAAAATTTATTAAGATGTTTTTTACTACCTCTCGAAACAAAAAGTTAGAAACCGAAGAAATTTCGGCAATTTTCGAGGTTCTCAAAAATATCTCGGAAAGGAAGCCGTAGTCTATCAAAAAAGCAATTTTTTTCTATGAAATACAGTTCTCCAAAAATTTGTGGAGATACTCGGAGTACGGCTCTCCATCAAACAGGGTGTTTCATCTTAAGTGCAAACACCCCCGTAAAATTTGTATTCTCCATCAGATTTTAGCCGCGTTTTTTTCTAAAAATAGGCCACAAAAAACTCTACGTTGGTGCAAAATTTCAATTCTTAATATCAATTTTCAAGGCCTACTAGAAATATTTTTTCTAGTAAAAAATGACGAAAACCATTTAGCGACTTTTTTATTTAAAATCTGACACCATAGCGTTAATCCGAATAACCTAAAACCCCCGTATAACAAATTTGAACAAAAATATATAGGGAGTTCCATTCTGCAGGGTGTCAAAATTGAGCAAAATAGGAATTTTAAAGGTATCTGGAGAGTCAAGTGTGCCATGGAATTACTTCGAAACAGTTGGATGATGAACAAGGACCACTCGCAGTGTCGATGTGCAAAGATTCAATAAAAAATATACAAGGTGTTCTTCTCTGTAGCAACTCGAAATGCTGAATTTTTTAAACTTTATACAGGTCAAAAATCGAGTAGGTATATCAAAACCACCCCATACATTACAAACGAACTAAGTCTAAAAAATACAGAAGCCTGCCAGTCAGTAAGTCCATATGAGTTAAGGTGGCTGGTGTGCCACAACAGGAAACGCACAGAAAATGTATCATCTTAGACAATGACTTTACTGATAAAGGTCCAACAATTCGAATTGTTTTTATTTGTTGGTTGGATCATGTAAAGAAATAAATTGCTTTTGTATTTATTAATATTTATTCAATGATTCCAGAGCAGTCCTGATCAATATAAAGTTTGATAAAAATTCAGCATTTTGACATCGCCCAGAGAAAAAGGCCCTGTACATTTTTGTATTGAATCTTTGCACACCAACACTTTGAGTAGTCTTGTTGATCATTCATCTGTTTTGACGGGATTCCATGGCACACTTGACTCTCCAGATGCCTTTAAAATTCCTATTTTGCTCAATTTTGACACCCTGCAGAATGGAACTCCCTGTATATTTTTTGTTCAAATTGGGTATACGGGGGATTTAGGTTGTTCTGATTAACGCTGTGGTGTCAGACTTTAAATTAAAAATTCGCTAAATGGCTTTCGTCATTTTTTACTAGAACAAAATTTTGTAGTAGGCCTTGAAAAATGACATTAAGACCTGAAATTTTACACCAACGTAGAGTTTTTTGTGGCCTATTTTTAGAAAAAAACGCGGCTAAAATCGGATGGAGACTACAAATTTTACGGGGGTGTTCGTACTTAAGATGAAACACCCTGTAGATACCTATCCTGTATAGTGTATATGAATTGAATGCAGATTCTACAAAGAACATTATGAGCGAGTGTCCTTTACAACTCTACAATCTTAAAATTATGTGAAGGCTTTATTTTAACTGGGCATAATATTAACAAACCAAATACAAAACGCTGGCTTCTCCCTGTTTAAAGTCTGAGGTCGTAGCTTTTAACCTTATGGAGATATTATTTAAAGATGATTTCTCGGAATATTCCCTCCGTTAACTTTATATCGTGGGCTAAGCGTTTCCATTTTTTCCCTTTGGAACGAAATTAATGCCAGCAAGGCCCGCGGCATTCCCGAAAGACGCCCGTATTAAAGTTCGAAAGCTCGTGAAATTAGGAAAAAAGACGAGAGGGCCGGGGGAGACAGTTATAAAAGAATTTGCCACATTTTTCTTCGTTGCTCGCCGCGAGCCAATTAAAGTTTGGCAATTTTCTATTTGAATAGACACGAATGAAAAATGCTCCTCTCACCACGCCGCAGTCCTTTAAGACCTCTAAAAATCGACACCATTTTTTCGTAGGCTGGAAGTGGGAATTTCGGAGGTAGTCGATCGGAAAATAAGGAGATGAATATCCGATTTTGTGGCTCTGTGCTTTATTTAGAAGAAGAAAGCGTTCTGTTCGTAGGCGAATTTTATTTAAAGTATCATTTTATAAACATATACATATGTCATGTTGCATCAACTATACCTATACCTACCTACCGAATAAATTGGCCAAAATTAACTACGTAAACACATCTTAACTTGAAAGTACAAAGTAAGGGCGACAGCTGCTGCTACAGACAATACAATTTCTTCCACCAACAATCAACAGGTGGTCTTCTAGCAAAACATGCTATACCTGGACCAACACTATAATAAAGGCCTGTGCATAGCCCTGTTTCAAGCGATAGCCACTGGCGCCACACGACGAAACAAATTGGCACGGTGATTTAATGTTAAAACTCCATTGTTGCAGAATCTTTTATAAAGCAAAAACATGCAAATGGGTCTGTTACAACGAATTTAATATCCAAAATAAAATAAAATATATGTTTGTTATGTCCCTCTAATTTGACAAGTTTACATGGCATATTTCCATACATTTTCTTAGGAAAAGCGAGTCTTAAAAGCAAGCAAGAGTATTTGGTACCTTTTGGTTTGAAATGAAGTCCATGGCTAGTTGTAATGTAAGTAAGAATAAAACGCATTATATTTTTCAGTTTCTTCTTTATATGGAGGACTATTGGTTCGCTTTGGAGCTATAAAGAAAATTTTATATTTTCATTCTTGCATACCTACGTTACAAAATACTCTTCCAAAATAATATCTAGAATTTTCGCTTCTTTAGCTGGTTGATCAGATCACCCCATAATTCCAAAATAGTCTTTATTCTCCTGCAATTCACCTAAGGGTCTGTGCAGTGTGCATACCATTTTCTTCATGTGTATGGAAATTTCAAGTTTTCACAAACAAATCTACCTATAAAAACTGTTAATAGGATAAAACTGCGAAATACTGGCCGCAAAGACAATTCGTTACCATAAAAAGAAGGCAAATCGTAATATAGCAGGATATTTAAAATTTAAGACATTTTAAACGTCAGTTTCCCTATAACTTATAATAAGTCGCCATTTTTTTCGTCGAGTGGCGCCACCCCAGTCCGTAAACAACAATGAAATATGAAGTCATACCCGGGTCTTTAATATAGTGTCAGTCCAGTCGATACTCATGTCTGTTTGGATTTGTAGGTAATTAAATCCAGAGCAGCTTCCTGTCTCTCTCAAATTGCCCATATCCCTTTGTAATTCAACAGAACCTCGTTGTAGAAGAGTACTCTTGTTCACTCTGTACTTTTTTCTCCAGAGTGTCATTTCTTCTAGAGTATCAACAAAAGCATTTTAAGAAAATATTTTCCTTCTACCCCTCGCAACATCCCTGCGAAGGTATTTGTACAAAGCTTAGATGCTTCGTGTAACTTTTGTGTTTATGTCTGACTAACCAGAATTTTATTAACCAATTTAGCAAATAATGGGATAAGCCTGAAGCCTGGCCACCATAAAATGCCGACGTCGACGAGCAGGTACACCATTGTGCAGATACTGGCAGTATATTTATGCCTTGACACTGCCGCGATAGAGGCAACTAAATTATCGCTAATTACCTCTTCAAAGTTGATCGTTCCTGAAAGCAAAAAATCCAACTTGCGCCCCTAAATCTCCCACACGCCAGCCTTAACGGCCTCCTCCGGTCGAAAAGTCGCCTTAAACAAACATCCCACAGCGATTACCTGCGAGTTACTTGGCAGGCCGGCGCGTCCCGGGCCAAATCAAAACACATTTTAAAGGAAATGCGCGCGCCGCCTCCATCGCTTCCCGCCAAATTATTGGCCATTCGATTTTTCAATTATGCGAGCCAAGTAATTGCCGGCCGGGGCCCCGCTCTCGCCTCCAATTTATGGGCGTTTGCTTAAATCGCCGTCGTAAACATTTGTTCTTTAGTTGGCCGTTGGAGGTGAGCGCGGGAATTCTCGAGAATGCGCTGATTGGTGGACAGAAGACACGGCAGAAAACATGTGTGTCTTGTTTAAAACGTAATAGTTTGGCCACCGAAGATATAACACATAGAAGAGTCAGTCTGGATATGGCTGAGGCAGTCTAACCGTCGTTACCCTTAGCCTCTCGTCTCCGCTGAAAACCATGCATGTTCCCCCTTCGCCTGGACTATTGTTAGACAGAAAAATTCAAAGATATATAAGGTATCGGGTCGAAAGCCTTTCATTCGATGATACCAAAGTGTCGCGGCCAAGAGTGACGCTACTATGGGTTATGGTTATAGCGGTTGGGACTTCTGCACACCAAAAGCTGCAATACACGAAAGATGGAATTTTGAATAGTGTGCGAATATGGAAGTATCTACAAGCGCGAATATGGAAGTATCTGCAAGGAGTATTAATGCAAATCCTTGTAAAACATCTAACTCTAGTACCTTTTCCAAGCTTCATTACGAAACTTGAACTGATTCTCGAGTTGTCATTCATATCGCTTTTGCCTATACAGGGTGACCGTATTTCGAGTCTATGCATGGGGATCTTGGTTATCTTAAGAGATACGAGGTCAGTTAAATTGGGGCTAAGTTGCGGAATGTGATGCTGAGTAACATGGCAAAACGAAATTTTGGCTGGCCCTTTTCGTTTTGAAAATAATACGAAAAAACTGAAAATTGTCCTTTTCGTTTTTATTTTTTTAAACGAAAATGCATGGCGCTGGACATTTCTAAGTTAACATAATTAAGGCACTTTTTTACAAGGAATCTAAATATCACGTCGCATTTTTTTCGCATTTTTGAAGAGAGGATTTTTTTTCTGGTTAAAATGATGTGTCACACATTATGCCTTACTTTGTTTTTCTTGCCGTAATATCAAATTAATCGTTTTTTCACAGAGTGCCTTGGAAACATAAGCCTAGTTACCCATTGTTGCGAAGTGTGCTTTGAAATATTGTTTAACGGTTTAGTACAAATTCAGTTAATGTTAAATTTATTGATTAAATAAATCATAAACGTACCACGAGACTATGATCTGAGACCTTATTATTTATTCGTCATTTGCCATAATATAACACATTAACACTAAAAGATACCAAACTGGAAACACAAGAACAACAAAAACCTAGACGAGTAGACAATCCTGTTTTACAATAAATGTTCAATTTGTGTCCTCCTTTTTCCTCAAGCCACAATGTTTATGGCTCGTCCAATATCCCTTCGACGTCATTTATATTTGAGGAATAATAAATTTGAATCATTTCACGCTTTTCTTCATGTGAAAATGACATTTTTTCAGTAAAATAAAGTATCCGTGACACTTAAAATTCTACTAAACTATCAAACGTTATATGGGGCTTTTGTTTCCAAGGCATTGTATGCAGAAATGTCAAACATTATAGGGCTTATGTTTCCAAGGCACTCTATGCAAAAACGAATAATTTGATATTACGGCTAGAAAAACAAAGTAAAGCATAACGTGTGACATATAATTTTAACCAGAAAAAAAATGCTCTTTTTAAAAATGCAAAAATCCAATATGGCGCCCATAAGAAAAATAAAAGTTGATCGTCATATCTTTGTCCAGGGAGGCGAGAAAAAAAAATGCGAGTTCATATTATTTAGATTCCTTGTAAAAAAGTGCCTCAATAATGTTTAACTTAGAAATGTCCAGCGCCGTTCGTTTTCGTTTAAAAAAATAAAAACGAAAAGGACAATTTTCAGTTTTTTCGCATTATTTTCAAAACGAAAAGGGCCTGCCAAAATTTATTTTTACCATGTTACTCAGCATCAAATTCCGCAACTTTGCCCCAATTTAACCGACTTCGTATCTCTTAAGATAACCAAGATCCCCATGCCTAGACTCGAAATACGGTCACCCTGTATAAAATACGATCCAATACTGTAACTCGTAGACCGTCCTTGCGTGGCAAGAAAACAAAGACATCGCCAACATATAAGCAACACGTGGTGTGAAATTTTAATCGACGCCTGGGCGATAATTATTGTGAATTTTGTCAAACGTAATGAATTCACACGCCGCACTCTCGAAAATGATAAACTATTGTTTGCCCGCGGTCCCTACAATATATTATAACTACTGCGTATGTAATTATACAGCCTATGAAAGCGCATAATTAAATTTGATGTATGTGTTATTTATTTAAATTTCGCGGTTCAGGTGCATGTAGATAAATTCAGAATGTGCAGTCCGAGCTGTGTACTGCGAAATTGGCAGTTGCGAAATGATGAGTTTGAATGTGGCGTCGACTAATAAAATTAAATGGGGACAATGACACAGTAGTAAGAAGTATAATATACTTATACATATATACTATAGGCAATAATGTAAGTAGAAAATAGCTGTATTTATTGGCATACTTATTATTTCTTTACAAACCTATATAGGCAATACCGAAAGTAGAAAGTACCTAGATTTATCGATGTATTATTACTCTAAAAGGCTGCAGCTTGTGCTGAAATGAGTTTCATAAAAAATTGGTTTACTAAGAACGTCTTATGAATTAGTTATCCTAGTTATTTAACGAAGTTGAACCATACAGGGATGGGCACTGTCAGAAAAAAGAACAATTAAATCTAAATATAAACAATATTATGTATATCAATTTTGAAATATCGAATAAGTATGATAAAATATAAGCTAGTACTATTAATTGTTGTTATGGGATTGCCTATTACGTGACACTTTAAAGTGAAAATATGTAAATATTTAATTTAGTTGCACAATAGAAGATGAATTAAACGTATTCCACTTTTGAAAATTATTTACCAGTAAGCTAATAAATGATTAAGGTATGTACCGGGTTTCCCAGGTTTTCTGATCAAGGAATTGTAGAAAAATTCATTATAAGATGGGTTGTTCCAGGGACTCTTTAAAATAAGGGTACCCAGCATTTCAGTTTATCATACAGGAAAAGTAAAGCCTTGAGGGGAAATTTGTTTTCTGTAAACTCCAAGGAGACCACATAAGTGGGCTGGTACAAGGTTATGTTATATGTCAGTGTCCAACTGCCATCAGGTTTTATGTGATAGATAGTGCCATATATTCTAAAGAAGGCAAAAAATTTTCCATCATAATTCACAATTTTTAAGTTTTCTAACTTCCAGATACTCAGATGTGACAACTAAGGAATTTCAACTATACAATAAATTTGTTTCATTTGACAGTTGCCAGTTGCTGTAATTGTAGACACAACATTGTCAAGTCTAATTTTTAGAAATCATGGAAACAATTATTAATTTTTACTAACAATCAAAGTACCTGTTATATTCATAAATTCCCTAATAAAATGGCATACTTGGCATCACCGATACTATTAGAATGAGGAAAGAATAGGCCTCACTTTGGAAAGTATAATGCTGGGTCCCCTTATCTTAAAGAGTCCCTGGGTTGTTCGTATAAATATAGATCCTAAAGTTTTTCATTTCTTTTTTAAATTGAATTATGGCAATATCTCCCAAAATAAGCAAGCTGCTGAACTGAAATTTGGCACTACAATGTATTGGTGGATGGACAATAAGCTGAAAGGTACTCTTGTTTCAAAACGATATAATTAATCGTTTTCATTGAAATTGGCATAACGTGCCCATAACATAACACCTGTTAACTCCAACATTCGAAACATAAAATGTTCGCCTACCGCTTTCAAATGCTACAGATCAATTATTGTAATTTAGCGTAAAAAGCAATCTTATTTTCATGGATAACCTAGATTAAGATATTTTTTTATTTTTTACAATAAATCCAGAGCAGAATAAAGTTTTAAGTGTATTACATCAAATTAAATGGAACAGTTGGTTTTGTAACAAAAGTGTCACTTAATTTGCATGTTAAACTTTTTTGTATCTCTACCATTTATTTTTTTAATTTTTCCGATTTTCTTCTATAATACTGCGTCCTTAGTTCTTCTGGTTACTTAAGTTTCTTCTCAAGCGCTTTCGGACACCCTTTTAAAACTTACCTTAGAATATATCACTTGTCTCTCTTCATTCCATTGTTATATTAAAGGATGTCATCTTTATCGTTTGAAACGAGTTAGACAGTTCGTTTTCTCAAAGTTGACAAGTTTTGTATTTTGATCATAGTAAAAGACTCGATCTCAGGAGATCAGAAAATCCACGTGCAACTTTTTCTGCATAAAATGAAATTGGATTCTACCTCCTAAAAATTCACGGGCTTTGCAAATATGATGTATTAAGAAATTTGTGACTGAATTAGTAATTTTCGATTTTTATTTATTTTCATTAAACAGCTATAAATATGATACAAAATGATTAATTCATAAGTTTATGTCGAGAAAGTGAATAAAATGAATGGCAATTATTCAAGGCCTCTTTTGTGTTTTTATTTACTTATTGTTATTTTTTTACCGTACAAGTTTTTGAAGTTCTGTTATTTCATTTTATGGTCTTATTATAAGAGACTAGGATTAGAGAAGAATTTATGTAAACAAGAGTATAATTAGAATGTATTCATAAGCTATAAATAATCCCCATGTTATGGGACATGCGTAGATCGAAATCATTTTTTTCAGTTGCATAAAGGGATTGATATTACTTTAGGATTTTTTATATAATTTGGAGAAACCATTATACTATAACACACAATAGATCGTGGCCTTATTACAAATCTGTCAGTAAGCGGTCATCTAGAAATCGCTTATAAAACTTTAGAAACCTTTATATAGTTGCTTTTATTACTATTAAAGCTATTATGAAAGTAATGGTTACTAAAGGTAATCGAAAATGTTGGATGGATGGTATAGTTCAAATTATAAAATTAACTTTCTGAAACTATCTGGCCACTCGGTTCCATAAGGCTTGTCAGTTCCATCAATTTACAATGTAAAGGTTTTCTTCTATATCTTAAAATAAACATATCTTAAAATAAACATGCTTGTCATGTTTGTCTCTTGTGTGTCTCCTATAGCTGTCCAAAATTGGCACGTTTTTGTCTCTTACGTTTTTTTGTGGGATGCTAGTCCCAAAAAAAGTCATCCCGTAGGTATAAGTAGAGGTTTGTCACCTATTTGAAGAAATAAATAAAAGAATATTGCATTTGCCAGACGTCTTGCAAGAAATTCCATTTTATGGTGGACTTTTCCCATCCGAAAATAGCTGCTGACGGTGTGTCTCCCGTTGGAAGCAGCCGCTGAAACGCGTTTTATACACTATAACGGCGCGAAAGAAGATTTTATTAGACATAAAGGAGCAAAAGTGCTTGCACGTCATTAACGTTGTGTGGTAAGTTCGGAATTTAAAATCGTAAATTTCAGCGAAATATTTATACCGTCGCAAAACTTTTGCGCGGTAGTCTTCATCGTTTTGTAAATTTGAAATCACTATAAACTCCAATTAGCTCATTTAACGACGCTATATGAAATATACACTGGATTCCGTAAGCGGGCAAACTTTGGGCAATTTGTATAGACAAAATTGTGTATCTAGGGATCCAACTTTTCGCCAGTTGTATAAATAAGAGAATGTAGAGCGTATGGAAATAGCATATTCCCGGCCAAATTAACATTGATATCAGGTTTACGTCATAGTTAACTCTAAAACAGTGGCGGCTCGTGGGTTAATGCACAGGGGGGGCTATATGTTTTGAAAAGAACACACTCGTGCGTCACTTAAAAAAATAGGGGGGTATACCGAGGTGGAGGTTGGTATTTACTTTCGGCATGGGCTTTTTAATTTTTTTTTATTAGTAGAAATAACTTATTTTTGCATAATTAATATAAAAAGTGAAAAGTGCATGAAACAATAATTTCCGTTTTTTCCAAGAAAAAGTTAATAACCCAAAATCCGTAATTCCTAATTCCTACTAAAAAATCTATAAGCCGAACTATGTAGGTACTTACCACTTACCATTATCTAAATATCATTACCATTTGACAATGATTCGAAGTGTGGTTGTTTCATCACACTGTATCTGTGTGGCCAAAAAGTCTGTTTTATTTATTTTCTCGCGAATTTCTTGGCGACAAACTTATAGCATGCTTTTCAAAATTTCATTTTGTACCGTTTTTTATGTACCCTTGAATACTGTAGAACTTTTTAAATGTTCTTTCATAATAATCTAACTCGGATGTAAAATCGATTAATTCTGTAAAAATCCCACGATTTTGAGAGTCTTTTTTCGTCGTGCCCTCGCAACGCTAATTCTAGTTTGCCACAAATTTTTATGCAGTTTATTATTATTTTAAATATATATATTTTTTTATCCACGGTTTCGTTATGTTTCATAATGTTTTGCTGGTACGTGGAATCTAACTGAGCGGCAATACTAACCTTGTCTAAAAATGATAGTTCTGTAGATCAATTCATGTGCCGAATAGAAAGCTCGAGTTTTTTTTTTTTATTTAAATGTTTTAAATCTTTAAATCCTATTCTAGTCCATGTCTTATCCATTCCCATTCCTTCTTTATAAAACAGTAAGCAGGGAAAACAAAACAGTGCATTTAATTTGTCGCATCCAGATATCCACTTGTTCTTGTCGTACGTACTTCTAGAAAAGTGTCGCGTCTAATTGCCGTTTGCATTTTCATCCGGTTGAGTTAATTGTAAATCTGGAGTTCGCCTGCCAAGAGTTTTTATTTCAACTTTTTCAGACAATGAAAGTTTTAAAAAGTTTCCTTCCAAAATGTCCTGTACGCTATTCTTCATTTTGTTTATACAATAGAATACAAGAACGAGAATACGAGGTCGCGAGGTACGCCCGCAGAGTCTGGAGGCGGCCAACGCTGAAGCATTCTCTAGAGCAGCCCGCGATCGACTGGAAGGGCGACGGAGCTTATCGCCACTAACGGCGTAGCGGGCGAAACAGAACTACTCCCGGGCGGTGTACAATGGCGGCCAATCAGGACGTTAGCCGCAACGCCTGTGCCCACTTGTACAGAGTACAGGCGGTGCGCTAATTTATAAAGAATAGTAAATATAATAGTATAAATAGCGGGGAAGGAACAAGGAACAGGAACAAAGAAGCAAAATAAAGAATATAGCAGTCGCGGAACTAATTTTTTTTTTCATTTTCTACTGGAAGGCTGTAGCCCCATAGCCCCTATGGACGAGCCGCCACTGCTCTAAAATTTAGTGAAAAGTTTATACGTAAACCAATATTCAAGGAAAAACTATCAATATTTTTCAGGGAAATATATTATGAAGATGCCTAGATTAAAACAACGCTAGTCTAGCCTCCCGGTACCGGTATTCATATAAATCCCGGTATAAATTGTGACGTAGCCTCGATGACGTGTTTCTTTACCGGTATTTGTTAGAATCCCGGTAGAAGTAGTTAGAAAACCTAACCTATAATTTTATTGGTTTGTTTTGTTGTACTCCCGAGTATTTAAAGTAAAGTAAAGTGACAAACGACTCGAATAAAACAGAGGACATTTCTGTCTGTGAGGTATCTAACAATTATGCTTTGGGAGGTAGACCAAAACGTAAATTCCGCATATTATTCATTTTTCATTTAATAATATATATTTTTTAGGAAACGAAATTAAAATTTTGCAAAATATTAAATTGCCAAAAATTATCAAACGAAGGGGCAGACCAAAAGGAGGCGAATTGACTGCAATTGGTGTAAGAAAGAAAAACAATTAGTTATATGTAGGTACTTCCTTTTACTCGACTACATTTTCAAGAAAAACAAAAAAGAATTTTAAGCTGGGTGGTTGAAATGAATATGACAGAAACGTTTAACTGTACTGTCCTGATTGAGGAAAATTTTGTTAAACATGATAAAGAAAAAGTTCCCCATTCAGTTCTGGACGAATCTGTAGATCCTAGTTTAATAAGGTAGGCAACTATATTATGTATTTTTTTTGCAGATAGGTAGATATGTACATGTAAGGTAAATTTGTAATTGCTATTATTATTTCAGACATTTTTTCAAAAACGATGCATGGAACTTGGTCACAAAACTAATTGATACAAAATCTCAACCATCTCTGGTTTGCTGTGTATGCAATTATGACATCACATCTGAAGAAAAAATTACTTGCAGTTTGTGTCTGCTTAAAAGACATATTAAAAGGACTGCCTTGAAAAAACAAACAAAAACCTGGTTTTGCACCGATTGCAAGAATAAATTTTTTTTTCCAATTTCTATTTTCTAATACTAATAGTGTAACTCGTTATAAAGTACCTACTTGGAGATAAGATATATGTTAAACCTAGGTACATCTTTTTAGAGGCCTATTTTCCGACCACGTTTTAGTGACATTTTCACCTGTGAGAACTTGAATTTGATTCTTTGTTTTCATTCTATTTTAATGTACCTATTATCTGTTATTTTGCTTTACAAATAAATTAGAAAAGCACCGGGATATATCAATACTCCTAGTTTCTACCAGGATTATAATAAAAACCGGTAAAGAAATACGTCATCGAGGCTGCGTCACAGTTTCTATCGGGATTCTAATAAAAACCGATAAAGAAACACGTCATCGAGGCTACGTCACAATTTCTACCGGGATTTATATGAATACCGGTACCGGGAGGCTAGACACAGCGTTAAAACAATCACGAAATATGCGAAATCCAAAGTATTTTGACCAAGATCGACAAATCCCATCGTCACCAAAAAAATATTAGGAAATAATATGATTATAAAATGATTTATACTTGCGCTTGGCGTTCTTCTTTTCAGAAGTCCCGTTCTCAAGGAAAAACCGCCGGAATATCAAGAAGCTTTCCTGTCGTTTCGGTCCAGTTTTTCTCTCCCAATTTGGCCGGCCCGAAAACTGGTAAAAACCGACGTTCCGTCCCATCTTCGTGACGTTATTATAAATTATAACTTACTCATAAAAGAAGAAGGCGGGCCGAGTGTACCCGCAAGAAACCGTCTGTCCAACTGAGACGGCCTAAACGTACATGAAAGACGCTTTTTTGACTCTGCAGACGACATTCCGACAGCCGCAAATTTGCCGCATCGGGACACATATTTCATAATACGGTCCTGGACGAAATAAATTTTCAGTGAGAAATGATCTAACCAACTTCAGGAGGTCATAAATAATTTACGGAACTAAGTTGGGGCTGTCTTTCATCAACATTTTTCTGCCCACAAATGTTGTGGGCAGAAAAATGGGCAGTTGGCGTCTTTCTAACACCTAAGAACAATAAAGTTAGTGGACTTTTGCTGAGAATTTACTAAGCATCGTGTTCTGTTTCAACACTAGACAAAATTCAACCAATGTTTGTCGACATGTTTTGTAATAAGAATAAAAAAGGTTTGGCTTTAATTAATTTTGTTTTAAGAATTCAAATATTTGTAAGTGGCTTAATTGTTCCTTTTTTATAAATTACCTAAAAGAATATATACAGGGTGAGTTTTTTTCGATGACCCCTATGGGGATCTCGGAACTAGCAGAGCTAGAACAAAGGTTAAGGGGGGAGATAATTGCGGTTTTGAATGCTCAATCTAATGCGCCTTTTGGATTTTAAAGAAGATTTTTGAGATATGACATAAATTTTTGTTTTTTAAATGTAAATCATAGTTGGCTGTGGCTTTATCAAATCGGCAATTTTTTTAGTTTTCCAAAGATATAATACTCGGCATAGTTATTATAAAAAATAAAAGAGCTATGGCTATTTTTCTGATTTTTTTTAATTTATACATAGTCAGCCATGGAGTATTTTCATAATTGCGTTCTATTTTATAATTAAATATACTTCAAACTTTCTAATATTTTATTTTTAGCTGGTAACAAAGTGTAACAAAATAAAACAAAAATTAAAAAACTTAAATTCAAGTTATTATTATTTTAAAAGGTGTTCAAACAATCCAGCATTATTATTTATGCAAATATTGCATCTTTTTAAAACTGAATTTGTCGCCTTTCTCAGAGAGCGCCTGTCAATACTGGCAATTGCTTCTAAAACAGCTGCTTCTCATCCAACAATTGTCTCATACTTTATTTTGTACTGTTTCCCACAAAAAGAAATCCAAAACAGACAAATCGGGGGATTGGGACGGCCAGGAAATAGTTACGAGCAAATAATTATGTGGTGGAGCTCCATCATGATAATTTTTGTTTTATTTTGTTACATTTTGTTACCAGCTAAAAACAAAATATTAGAAAGTTTGAAGTATGTCTAATTATAAAATAGAACGTAATTATGAAAATACTCCATGGCTGACTATGTGAAAATTAAAAAAATCAGAAAATTAGCCATAGCTCTTTTATATTTTATAATAACTATGCCGAGTATTATATCTTTGGAAAGCTCAAAAAATGGCCGATTTGATAAGGCCACAGCCAACTATGATTTAGATTTAAAAAAACACAAGTTTATGTCATATCTCAAAAATCACAAACGTTCACCTGACAACGTTGCAATTACCCCTCCCCTCTCTCGCGGTTTGAAAGCCAGCGATAACCTTAAAAGCGTAAGTAACGGCAAATCTAACATCTTATTACACGACATTACCTTACGTGACATTGTCAGTTACAGTGCAAAAACAGTAAATTCGGCGCTGTTAGGTTGGCCTTAGATTGCCTGAATAATAGTGGAAAATCTTACAACCTTGCCCTCGGATATTGGCGGCTTTTTTTCGCAAAAGTCTTTCGACAACGTCGAATAGAGCAGTTCTAAAAATCGAAGGAGGTGGTAAATCTCTTAATTGAGCGTCGTACTTTCCACCGGTACCAAAAAGAACCTCGAAAATCCGATATCTAAGAGAAATTCCCGATTCACGATTAACCACTTTCGAAAAATGGGACGGCTGTAGAACCAACGAAACCGACGGAAAATCCTCTGAAACCACTATTGGAAATTGCTTGTTTTTTCTCATTTTCTCGATTTTTCGGAGGCCCGGGAAGCATCAGAACCTCACCCGAGGACTCCAGGGAAGCTTTAAAAATTGAAATAAACCAAAGATTTGGTTCGTGGTTAAGATAAAGAAGTGTAATAAACCAATGTAAAAAACCACTACGAGATTCTTCTTTAACACAATTATACTTAGATATTATACCTTATTTATAACTAATACCACTTCGACAATCAAAGAAATCCGCGTAATTTCACGTTACGTGAATCTCAAAACACCAAGAAACTGTGTAAAACTTTAAATCCACTTTATTATAATGACAATGCAGCGATTTATTAACCTATTTTCGTTGACTGACGTATCGCAATTTTTATTTTCTACGGGGAGGAGCGGGAGCGGGTCAGTACGAGGGAATGTAGGGGAAGTTGTTGATTTGTGAAGCCGTGGAATTGGCGCAAAGTTGCCGCACTTACCCGAAATTCTTGATTTCTTGCTTATTTCTCATGCCTAGTGGAACGATTTATGAGGCCGCGCGTGTACCTACATAAATGTTGTCAGTTTGAGGTTACAACTCATGGTTACAACTGTTCAAATAGGTCCAATAATGAATTTTGGTAATCAATCAAGGTAAAACAACCACTAAAAGGTACGTACTTATCTTCGTGTGACGGTAGATGCGATTACTCGAACGTAAAACCATGGGTTTGAAATTTTAATTGAGGTTTTATTTGAGGTCTTAAGGTTTTCGAGTGAGGCTTTCGTTTGAGGCCTACGACAATAGAAAAATTTGGCATAAATATACACAAACGACAATAATTCAAACAAGAAAAATATGAAACAGTAATAACAAAACATATCACCAGTAGGTTCGTGTGGCCTCTTCGTTTGGCTGGATCAAAATCAACGAACATTTACAGTTAAATACTGTTTTTAGGTTTAAAAAATCTCGAAAGACGTCAGAAAATAGACTAACAAAAAGAGAGGCAGACAGAAAATCGATATTTTTGGTTCTGCACGACAGTGTTGCACCAAGTGATATATAAAAATGTTAAAATAAAGCAAAAGTGAAGCTTGATTAATGGATTTAATGGGATATGTAAGAAAATAATAGAAATAATACATTGTACCGGACAAACTGGATCAGTTCCGAACAGTACTTACCTATTTGAACACAGCTATCAATAATTTGTGACCAAGGATTATTCGAATATCAAAGCTATACCAACTGTGAGAAATAATAATAAACGAGACCCTAGACACGTACCAAAACAGAAAGTGTACCTAGAAAAACTTCGAAAATAAATGGGTCAGCGTTAGAGATGGCGAAATATACCTTTGAAATTAAAAGTTAATATTTTATATGATTGACCAAATTGTTGCTTGCTATTATGTTGTAATGGAAATAATAAAATTTCCGTTGCATAGTTCTTGAAAAACACATTTGGTTTTTGATTACCTTGAATGCAAAGCTTTCGTTTTTATTTCATCATTACCTGTCTATAAATTAGTGCTCAACATGAAAATCTACTTAGATATTAATAATTATTGTATATACTATTTTTTGCGCCGTGTCTATTATTACTATTATTGAATGGATATGCTGATAGGAAGTGCCCTGAATTAGAATAGAATAGAATACCAATATTTATATTGAAAAACGCCTTTAGAATAGGTACCACAACATGGTAATGCAGCCTCCTCCATAAGTGATTCTTAATACAGGATAATCGGGCCCGTGAACCGAGCGCGAGTTTACATAACCTCTTTCTGGTCGTGCCGTACCTTCGGGCGGAATCGAGTAGGCGGGCAAAACAAGCAAAGGATGCGCGCGCGTCGGTCCGTTAATTGTTTCCCCGGTGAAGTCCACGTGACAGGCCGTCCGCTCGCTTGGTTGGCCACCCAAATCTTCCTGCGTGCAGCCGGTGCACGAGGCGCCTATACCTCGCCCAAGCTCTCCCTATAAATAAATTAAAAGTAAAAAATTTTTTTAAAAAAAGCTTTTATTTAAATGCGCTAAAAAGAATAAAATAATCTTTTCTTTTAAAACTTTTACTATCAACTTATAACGTCATTCCACAATTTATATGATATAAAAGCTTGTCGCGAGATTTAAGTAGTATTGGTATTTACTTAGTTTGAAAACTTAATATAATTATATCATATAAATTGTGGAATGACGTTATAAGTTGATAGTAAAAGTTTTAAAAGAAAAGATTATTTTATTCTTTTTAGCGCATTTAAATAAAAGCTTTTTTTAAAAATATTTTTTTACTTTTAATTTATTTTGTAATTTTTAGTTTGGCCAGGTGTCTGAGTCTATTCATCTCAGTTAACGCATCATTGTTGCAAGGTCGTTTGCCGGTTAGTTTAGAACAGTCTAGCTCTTCAATGAGGAGACCTTCTAATGACCATCTTGGGTGTTCCGCCATGTTGGATTTAGAATGACGTCACACATATAATCATGCATTGTCATCCAAATTAAACGTGTGTACAAAATTTCAGCTCGATCGGTTGAAATTTAACTAGTCCGCCATCTTGAGTGTTCCGCCATGTTGGATTTAGAATGACGTCACACATATAATCATGCATTGTCATCCAAATTAAACGTGTGTACAAAATTTCAGCTCGATCGGTTGAAATTTAACTAGTCCGCCATCTTGAGTGTTCCGCCATGTTGGATTTAGAATGACGTCACACATATAATCATGCATTGTCATCCAAATTAAACGTGTGTACAAAATTTCAGCTCGATCGGTTGAAATTTAACTAGTCCGCCATCTTGGGTGATCCGCCATGTTGGATTTAGAATGACGTCACACATATAATCATGCATTGTCATCCAAATTAAACGTGTGTACAAAATTTCAGCTCGATCGGTTGAAGATATCTGCTTCAAAATTGAGTTGCAAGATTCCACCCGAACAAATTACATACATACATACATACATACATACATTGCAAGTTAAATAAAAGCTTTTAAAATAGCGAGCGGGGGGAGAAATATTAAGTGAGACGTCATTTCTCGGGATGCATTTTACGTGTAGCATTTCGGTAGCTAAAAATGCCAAAAATTAATGGGAGACGTCGGGGAGATGTTTTTATGACTGTTGGAGTTAATAACGGAGGCGGGAGGAAGGCTGTCGAGTTCGGTTAGATAAATAATATTGTCTGCATTGAATACCGCACGCATAAAATGAACCTAGCACGAATACGAGGGAAGCTGAGAATGAAGACATGACCCTAGTTTTATATAAAAACTAATAACTACATTAAAATACCTATACCTCAACTTAGTATCGAGTCCTAAGGATTGTAAGACATTACAATTTAGCCGTTTTAATTTGTTTTCCCTTCAAAATTAAAGTTTCAAAGATGCTGTAGCGGGATATTTTGCGGAAGGTTTCAACAATGCTGCTGACTAATCTGACTATCTATGGCTTCTTTATTCTATGGTAGAACATATTCAGTACATTCATATAGTTAGAGACCTACTTTTCAAAAAGGTACCACAAAATTGTTTATCGAGCAAAAAAGTTGTAACCAAATTTAAACATCTCGCCACACTTTCGGAGCAATCAGAGTACGTACGGGTTTGCCTTGTTGCCAGATTTATGATAGACTTTTCCAATATTAAAGGCAGCTGTTTGTCATCCATTAAATAGCTAGGTACAGTAGCAGGACCAGGGCGTTGACAAGACAAAAACGCTACAATTGAAGCATTTTAGGAGCATGACATTTCCCGGTGCCAAAAATCAGAAAAAATATTTTTGGGTACTATTTTCAGCATCCCTACTTCATGATCTACGTATAAAAACGTAATGCGAAAAAGGCCCATTTAATTTAATTTTATTGCTATAGAGAGAGCTCAAGTAAATGTAGTATGCCCATATAAAAAGAGTCAGTGGCATGTGGGGGGTGAGAGTTTTTTAAATAGGCGAATTAAAAAATCACTAAAAAGAGAGAAAATTTTATTATTGATTTAACGACGGAGTCAATATTTATAAAAACAATTTGCTTGCCGAGAAAATAAGATTACCATATAAAAATTTTAGGTCATATGTATATAGGCTAGAATGAAAACATGGAAATGTTTCAAGGAAAAATACCACTATAAATATATTCTATTTTAGACAAAATGTTTATAAAATTCTCACGCTCACAATACTCCAAACTATGAGTACCCCAGAAGCAACTGAAGGAGGAGAGGGGAGCAATTACTAATATTTAGATAGAACTAGGATAGCATTCGCTAAAGTACTACGAAAAACCCTAAAAAAACGTAGTAATCCCAGGGAAAAGCTATTAAGGAGCAATACCGTGAAATCACAATTTGTCGCTCTTGATCATGAGCGATGTTTTTCTCTATAAAGACATGTGCATGCATCTGTCTCGACCTCGTTTCGAACCAAGGTCGATCAAAGGCAGAAAAACATGTAGTCTAAATTGTTCGGAGACGCTACGAACATCGCCACCGTGGCCCCAATCACAGGGTGTCCCAAATTGGACACTTTTGGGGGGGTTTCCCCTATTTCCCCTAAAAGTATCTGAGTTGTCAAGTGCTCGATATTCGAGAGAAGTGTTGAATGCCGCAAACCACATCCTTAGATCTCGATTCGTTTGGGAGATACAGAGCTTTGTCGCGTTTCTTAAACGGGCCTAACTTTTTTGATTGTGAATATTGTCGATTTGGGTAATTGCATTTTTGGTTTATTTGAGATATTTTATTTGGGCAGCGGTTTTAAAGACACATTTCTTAGTGTTTCACAAGACTCTTGCAAATTTCTTGTTCTTGCTGCAAGAACAAGACAATACCTACTCTTTTAAATTAAATTAAATTGCAAAGCAAGACAAGAAACCATTCTGCAAGACCCTTGCAATTTTGCAAGAAATCTTGCTGATAGCAAGAGATCTTGCAAAGATTACTAGATATCTGTAACTATAATTTCTGTAAAACTTTAATAAGAGCAAAGAGCAATGACTTTAGCTGACAATAATATTGATTTTTAAAAATGAGCATATTATTATATAAACGGTTATTTCAGAATAATTAGTGTATACTTATTAGTATTGTTATTTAGTAAATATATTTAATTTACCATACTCCTAGTAGGTAATAAACACTAATCCATATTTCCAGCCATTACAGGTACACGGAAAAAGAAATTGAAAGATAACGTATTACGCCGCTTTCGCGGATGGAAATGCATACTTCCTTACTCCCGACAAAAAAATCATTCTAATTTTAATTCTTATAAATTCAACAAATTAGTAGGTAGGTATGTGCTCTTGAATTAATTCCCTACAGTGGATTAATTATTTATTTTTATAAGTTTGCTTTAACGGTAGTTAAAGTCTATAGACTAGCTGTTTCTCGGGTCTATTAGACTTTATAATGCTTTGTTTCGCTTCATATTAGTGTGGCATAGTGTACATCGGGTCATTTTGGGAGAGTGGGTTTCGAGGTTTTCGTCCAGGAAAGTCTTCGACTTAAAAGGTATTTCGAATTGAAAATCATGAAAACATTAAAACAAAATTATTATTAAAATCCAAAAATAAAATGTCAATAATTAAAAAAAATTAATCATCGACCCGTCGCATGGCGGCTCTGCAGCGCTTCTTCAACTTGTCTCGACATGCTTTGTACGCAATAAATAATGCAAGAGTCTTGCCAATAAAGGTCTTGGTAGCAAGACTCTTGCTGGGATGAGGTCGCACTAAACAAAAAATGCAAGAACAAGAAGTTGCAAGAAGTCTTGCTTGCAAGACAAGATTTTTTCCAGCAAGAGTCGGGCAAGACAAGAATGAACTTAATTTCTTGTCTCGCTTTGCCAGACAAGACAAGAATAGGCGTAGCAAGACAAGAAATCTTGTCTTGTGAAACACTAATTTCTCTAAAACTACTAACCAAATAAGACATGTAGAGACGCACGGGATTACGGAATGTGTATTTCTTTTTTATTAATAGAAGACGATGTTTACCTATATATGAATTCGTCGAACTCCCTCGGTAGAGCGCGGCGTCGAACCTCGCGCGTGTGGTCGTCGGCGGCGGCGTCGCGACGCCCGTCGCACCCACTTAGACGCCAAGTTTAGCGGAAACCGCTCCCCCTTCCACCCCCCGCGCACCCCCGGGCGAACGGTAAATTAATGCGCCGCGCGCCAGTTTGTCGGATTAAAATATGACGGCACCAGAAGTTGAACGGAATTAAGATGTGCGGATGCGCGAGAACGAATGCCACATCTGGATGTTGGAATGCACGTACAGGGTGATTCAGTTTAAATACTCAAAGTCCACAGTAAGGGTTCAAATTGTCGTCCGACGAATATAAATTCAGAATTTGAAGTAGATAAAAACATTTATCGTGACTTTCTTACAACAAAAAGCCAAGAGACAGTTATTTTTGTCTCAATTTGTAAAAAAAATATGGATTCAATATTCAATTTCCTCCAGAGATGTAACTTTTAAAGTTGATTTTCTAATTCCAAAATCAGGCTTATTACGGATTTCAAAAATGTTACTAAATACGTGTTGAAAATTCACAGGGATAGGACATAAATAAATAAATGCAACCTTTTAAAACAATTGCCGACGTTTCGTCAATATATTTTGACTTTTTCAAGGGTAAAAAGAAAAACACAATGTCGTAAGAACTACAGAAAAAAGACGAAATACAATACAAACCGAACAAGAAAGTAAAAAACTCACCAAGTTAAATCAGTTGAATATTATAGCACTTATGAAAACATTGTTAAAGACCATATAGACAATTGAAAGACACATTGTTACCGTAAATGCACACGTTATAAATAAATAAAGCGAAAATGGAACCACACACTCGAGCAGGAAAGGTAGAATGAGGATAGTTTCTTTAAATTGAATGGGTAAAAAAAATAATACAATTGGTAGGTTCATATACACAGTGTGTCCGCATGTGAGTGGCCATCTCACCTCAAATATAGTTCATTATTCTCGCGGTTTTTTTGTATAAATCCAACAAATTACTATATACTAAGCTCAAATTTTGTGTATCCGTTCTACAGTTTACAGTCTCATTAAGTCTAATATGTATCATCTCGCTAACATTTCTCTTAAACCAGTTTGTTTCTCTATCTAAAATATTGGCATTGTCATAGTCAAATAGATGGCCCTCCTCAAAATGATGTGCTGCCAGAGCTGTTTTTTCTTTTTTATTTTTGAATTTGTCATTACAGTCATATTTGTGCTGTTTTATTCTGGTCTTCAAATGTTGTTTAGTTTGACCCACGTATAGGACTTTGAACACTCACTGCATGGTATTTTATAAACCATATTAGAACATTCACCTTTAGGAGTTTTGTCCTTGAGTCGTGAGAATAATGAATTCGTGGTTTTTGTATTATAATATGCTAGTTGGGTTGATTTTGACATATTTCTAATCATGTGAGCAATTTTGTGAGAAAGACCCGGAATGAAAGGAATTTTGAAATATCTGTGACAAGTGGTAGCGCTGTTGGACGTAGTTGTTAATATTTGTGAGTTGTTGCTGTTATTAGGATTATATTCATTTATAATATTATTTACAAACGTCGTAGGATAATTGTTTAGTTTTAAATTTTTTTTTATCTTCACAAGATTTTCTTTTTGGTATTCTGGGCTACTAAGCTTGGTTGATCTAAAAATTTAATTTTTAACTACTGCAATTTTTTGTGACTTGGGGTTATTAGATTTATAGTTTAGTAACCGTCCCGAATTAGTAGGTTTTGTATACCATCTCGTTCTAAGAGACCCATCATTCCGACGTAACACCTGAACATCCAAGAACGCCAACACTCCATTTATCTCTGTTTCCATCGTAAATTTAATGCGAGGGTGGAACCGGTTGAATATATTCACCAGTTCATCAGATTTGTCTGCCGTTATGGCCAGAAAAGTGTCGTCAACATATATCTTAATAAAAGGTAGCGTGAAGGAAAGCTGTGCTATACATTCACTGATAAGATGACTCATTACAAGGTTAGCCAAAGAAGGGCTGGTCGGGTTACCCATAGCAGTGCCATCTAGTTGCTCATAGAAGTTATTATTAAATTTGAAATAGCTAGAATTAAAGATAAAATTGATTATCGTTAAAAATAGGTCTTTTGACATATCAGTGTATGCTTCTATGTGGTGCCATCTTTTCTTAATTATTTGTATTACTGTTTTAAAAGGTTGCATTTATTTATTTATGTCCTATCCCTGTGAATTTTCAACATGAACACTGAAGGACGTGAAACAACTAACAAGTTACTAAATACGTTTATTATACCTAGACCAACACTATATTAAAGACCTGTGCATATAGCGCTGTTTTAAGCGATCGCCACTGGCGCCACAAGACGAGACAAATTTACACGATGGTTTAATGTTAAAACACCATTGTTGCAGAATATTTTGTAGATTTATCAGTTTCTTCTTTATATGGAGGACTATTGGTTCGCTTTGGAGCTATAAACAAAATTTGCTATTTTCGTTCTTGCATACGTTACGAAATACTCTTCCAAAATAATATCTAGAATTTTCGCTTCTTCAGCTGGTTAATCAGATCATCCCATAATACCAAAATAGTGTTTATCCTGCAATTCACCTAATGGTCTGCGCAGTGTGCAAACCATTTTCTTCATGTGCATAGAAATTTCATGTTATCTTATCACAAACAAATCTACCTATAAGAGCTGTGTTAATAGGATAAAACTGCTAAATACTGCGGACGCAAAGACAATTCGTTACCGTAAAAGGAAGGTAAATCGTAATAAATCTGGATATTTAAAATTTGGGACATTTTAAACGTCAGTAACTGACATTCCAATAACCACAGAATAGCCCCCTATTATAACCTATAATAAGTCGGCATTTTTTTTCGTGGAGTGGCGCCATCCCAGTTCGTAAACAACAATGAAATATGACATTATGCTCGCGTCTAATAATGTAGTGTCGGTCCAGACTATACTATATTCTAATATGTAGACAAACCTACACATAGACTGCCAGTATCATTGTTGACATTTCTGACTATCTACAGGGTGATCCGTTGTGTTTAGGTCGCACTACTTTCACAGGTGAATTGCTCATATAAACATAGGTCCCAAAGTTCTTCGTTTCTGAGATAGAGAGCGACGAAAGAAAGATGTTTTTATTTTTTAGTTTATAAACTGTTAAAGATATTCAAACCAAATTTGGCGCACAAGATGTATGTATGAAGAGACATAATGTGTAATACCAAGTTTCTAAATTAACCAATGGCGGAGATACGGGTAATCGGTACAAATAATTGGATAAAAATTTAGTACAGGCCTGACCACAATTTAAAAAATGTCCTTTTAGACAGACAATTCAATTTTCCACAAAATATGCTTCTTTTTTGCATCAATTTTTGCTACAAAATTATTACTAAAATAATGTTGCTAAAACTTTGACCCCAAACGGAAATTATGTTTTTGCCATTTGCTTTTGGATCATAAGATTTTATCCGCAATATTGCAAAAGTTTCGAAGAAATATAATACCATAGAAGAATCTACTACTAATACCAAAAAATTTTTAACAAATCAAAATATTTGCCCAGTTGTCTAAAATTTTAGATTTTAAAGTAACATTTATTCACGTCGTCGAAAATACGGATGGTTTACTATTTTGGATTTTTTAAATTGACCCCAAGTTCACTCTGTTCTATTTTACTCATAATACTCCTCTCGCTTTCACTCTTTGTTTAACAACCTAGGTGACACTATATACATATATATATATATATATATATATATATATATATATATATATATATATATATGTTTTATAAGTGATGGGTGAAGTAATTTTGAAATTTATATCACAAAAACTAATGTAAAATTACATTAAAATAGTTTTTGTGATATAAATTTCAAAATTACTTACAATTAAGTGAGTTCCTAATATAATGTAAAGATGTTAATGTTTGAATTTTGCATTGGACAGGGCAAAAGTACAAAATTTTTTAAATTTAGTTTTGACAAAAATCTAGTTCAATATGACACTTAAAAATAGTTTATTTTTAAAGGTATATAAATGTCACTAGTTACTATTATTATACCTTTATCTAGGTATATTTGAATTATTATTGTTGTTAGTAAAATTTGGTTTGTTTTCTAAGAAAAGTAAATTTGAAAAAATTATATTAAGGTCCTGAATATCTGTTTTTTTGTTAAGAGTATTTTCAACTTGGTTAATGTAACACATTTCAAGAAAAGAACGCTTAAAATAATTTCTTTCAGTTGCCAAAACTTTAGTATTATCAAAATCCATTTTGTGTCCTGTTGAATTAACATGTTGAGATAAAGCACATGATTCGGGCCTTAGACGAATATCACTTTTATGCGAAATATTTCTAGATTTAATGCTTCTGCATGTTTGACCAATGTAAGTTTTATTACAATTAGTGCAATTAATCTGATAAACTACATTAGACCTATCTTGAGTATTTACCTTGTCCTTAAGATTCGTAAAGAGATTTCCTACAATTTTTATTGTTTTATTAGCAATTATGACATTGGTTTCTTTTTTTAATAAATTTGAAATTTTTGGTGTTAGGTCTTTAATATAAGGAAAAGATCTGTATATTTTAAGATTTAAATTAATATTATTACTCGAAATTGTACTAGGTTGTTGATCTAAAGGTTGCTGATCTGATATATTATTAGATGTTCTTGTTGAAAACAATAATTTGTTTAAAAGTTTTTCAGGATAAGAATTATCAATAAAAAGTTTTTTTAATTTAACTAAATTCTTTTTATAAGTGATGGGTGACATAATTTTGAGATTCTATTTTTCATACTTAGCACTAAATTTATTTTAGTTTTTTCAGTGTGGTACGAAAAATAATTAGTGTATCTACCAGAACAAGTTGGTTTAGTATACCAATCCAATATTATTCTATTATCTGCTTTTCTGATCACTTTAGTGTCCAAGAAAGGTACACTATTATGATTTTCAGGTTCCAGAGTAAATTGTATATATTGGTTGTAACTGTTAAATACTTGTAAAATCTCTTGCTCTTTACCTTTAGGTATTGAACAAATTATATCATCAACATATTTTAATAAGAATGGTAATTCAAAAGATAATTTTGGTATACAATTTTCAAGAAGTTCATCCATAACATATTGAGCAATGATTGGTGAAATATTAGATCCCATTGGTGTACCAAAAATTTGTTTATAAAATTGATTGTCTAATGAAAAATAAGTATTATTAAAAATAAATCTCAAAAATATAAACAGACTTTCCTTTTTAATAGTACAATGATGTTTGATACTATTCCATTTTCTTTCTATACAACTTAAAGTAAGTTCTAATGGAATATTAGTGAATAAAGAAACAACATCTAAACTTATAATGACATAATTTTCAGGGAGTTGGAAATTATTGAATTTTTCTGCAAAACTAAAGGAATCTTTAATAAAATAAGGATTATTTTCTTCATAAGATGTACTAAGGATGTTAGTTAAATACTTAGTGATTTTACTAGTTGGTGAATCAATTGAAGCAATGATAGGTCTAAGAGCTAGGTTAGGTTTATGGATTTTTGCTAATCCATAAAATTTTGGGGCAATAGAATTGTATATTTTTAAAGATTTAGCAACATCTTTTTCTATTTCTTTAGTTTTAGTTAAATTACTAACTAAATTATTAGCTTTTTGTTGTATGGTATTAGTTGGATCTCTTGGTAATTTGATATAATAAGTTGGATCTTGTAACATATTATTTGCAAGTTCACTGTATTCATTTTTAAACATGATAACTGAAACATTACCTTTATCAGACTTAACTACTATAATTTCTGGGTGCTCTTTCAAAAACTTTTTTGTAGTATTATACCAAGAGGTAATTTCAGAATAATGCGTTGGAAAATGATTAATGAAATTAGTTATTATATTAGTCATCTGACAAAGGATAATGTTTTTTTGATCGTGATTATTTATTTGTTCAAGAGCGAATTCCACATCTGCTAAGAGATTCTTAATAGAAATGTCAGTTTTAGTTGGTGGTAAACTAAATTTTGGACCAAGTGATAGAATATTCTTAACTTCGATAGGAATATCAACATTTGTAAGATTTTTAAACCAACGTTGATTTATTTTAAGTTTGATTTTATTTTCATTTTTAAGATGCTCAAATTTACGTAAATTAGTTTCTTTTATTTGATTAAAAATTCTATTATATGATTGATTTTGTCTACGTTTAAATTCAAACCAGATATATGCAGGTAAAAAGCTATTAATTTTAGTTTCTAAAAAAATTAGTTCCTTCTTTAATCTGTTGATATTTCTATGTGTTACACTAATTTCTAAATTAAGGATATTATTGTTTAACCTATGATTAAAATTTCTTAGTTGATGTCCTGATGTACTATCATGGAAGTCAATCATGAGGTTCAACCCTTTTGTTCTATCATTAACGTGTCTTGGAACTAAACCATATTGTCTGCATTTTAGTAGAAAGATTGACCTGTTCTTCATTGCAGCCATCTTTTTATTTGTACATGCCCAGTTTTTTAATATTCTTGCGTTGTTAAATCCAAATTCAAACTTAATCCTTTGGTAGAATCCCATTCCTATTAATTAAGAGGAGGGGTAGTCGTGGCTTGACTAGTTAAACAACAAGAACCAAATTTAGTGGGAAATAAGCCAATTTTTAAGTGTGAAGACTCTTTTTATTGGTGAAAGCTTTCGCAGTTGTTTAACTGCTTCTTCAGTCACTCTAAAATTACATTAAAATAGTTTTTGTGATATAAATTTCAAAATTACTTACAATTAAGTGAGTTCCTAATATAATGTAAAGATGTTAATGTTTGAATTTTGCATTGGACAGGGCAAAAGTACAAAATTTTTTAAATTTAGTTTTGACAAAAATCTAGTTCAATATGACACTTAAAAATAGTTTATTTTTAAAGGTATATAAATGTCACTAGTTACTATTATTATACCTTTATCTAGGTATATTTGAATTATTATTGTTTAAATTTGGTTTGTTTTCTAAGAAAAGTAAATTTGAAAAAATTATATTAAGGTCCTGAATATCTGTTTTTTTGTTAAGAGTATTTTCAACTTGGTTAATGTAACACATTTATTATTTATTAACACATTTATTATTATTTTTTTTATTTATATATTTATTATTATTTCCCACTAAATTTGGTTCTTGTTGTTTAACTAGTCAAGCCACGACTACCCCTCCTCTTATATATATATATATATATATATATATATATATATATATATATATATATATATATATATATATATATATCTATATGCAACGCAATTTACTTATAATGTAGTTCAAACAAAGCCAAAAAAACTCCATTAGTCTCATAGTTGACATCGAGTGTGAATGATAGGCAGAAAATGAAACGTATCTCGTTGAGGGCCTCTATTGTGAAGTGTCCTCCGGCCTTTGTTTTGTTCAGTAAAGGAAAAAAGGGCGTTAACAGGCTTTTCTATAAAGATGCTCCTAAAGATAACATTGTTTTAGCTTTCTGTGGAATCTTGAAAATAATGGGAAAGCCTCGTTCGAAACGAACACACTATGTAGAACTAAAAAAATAAATTCGCTAATACCTACACCCACATATTTTTCTACCCCCGAAATCTGGGGCTGTATCAACACACGAATTGCTAAAATCAACACTGTTCCGCGGACGATAAAGAAAGATTTAATCTGAAAAAAGGATTAATGTAGCACGCCAAACATATATTTGCATTTAAATAAAATTCCCACGAAAATACGCTTTTCCATGCCCACTTCTCAATGCGAAAATACTGGCCGAAAGAAATATTTATAGTGTGGAACGCGGTTGCCGCTAAATTTCAATGGACGGCGGGTTTAAAATGCAGAATCTACTCTAGAATTAAAACTGTAATTTAATTTGGAAAAATAATGATACGTGTAAGCTATAGGTACTTTTCCAATAAATAACTTTAGTTGATAGCGATAGCTTATTTTAACTGTTTTCTTTCATTTTCATTTTTGTTTCCTTTACTAGAGAATGTTAACTTCCATTATTACAGAATTTTTACTTCCAAAATAATTTTGACTTGTGGAACCTCGAGCATAGATAACCAATAGATAACCAATAAATTATTATTTGAAAATAGTTCCTAATTTTTATAGCAAATGTAGAAGTAGTTATTTCTAGGATTCACGCCTGGGTAATGAAAAATTTAATGCGAGTATCAATATCAGCTAACCGATAAAATTGCACAACAATTACATTAAAAATAATGCAAGCTTTCTCTTGATAAAACTATAATAATTATTGAACTTAAAAGACTCTGTTACTCCTGGTACCCAGAGTTCTTGGCAGAGGGGTAAACACCCTCCGTGAGACAAATTGTACTCGTTAATTATGGAGAATTGCCTCTCCTCCAATTTGAATTAATTCTATTAGGCCGCAATTAATAATTAACCGAGCGGGCTGGCACAGCTAGGCAACCAGAATTAATATTTGCACAAGAAAATTGCCGTCTGGGACATAATTTTCGAGTCGAGAACGTGCGTGTAAACACAAACACTTCGTAGAATGTCATGCCTAAAATGCCAGTTGTGGGATGTCAAAATAAAAATATTAGATATTACCATAACATTTAAATAAAGAACTGAAACACACCCTAACCTGGACCGACAATATATTAAAGACCCGAGCACGACGTCGTATTTCATTGTTATTTGAGGACCGGAGCGGCACCTCCGCAATGACAAGGCCCGGTAGCTGAATTCAAATTTTAAGATGTAAACTTGGTAAATTTGTTGAAAAACACTTCATATCTTTATATCTACCTACCAGTAAAATTTTCGTAAATGATAATTATTTCTTATTTGCGCCTAGATATACAACTAAATTCGAATGATTACAACCATAAAACTTCCTGATTTTAAGGTATATAACTGTTCAAACAGTCCAAACCAAAACCACTTTTACCCTGGAAGACTGTGTAGGAACAAAATCTCTTTTGAAGGCCTTAGCCCACTTTTCCCTTAAAATGGGGTTTTTAGGGAAGGAAACAGCGGACACTTTAGGACCGCATTTCCAGTGTCCCTTGCAGTTAGGAACGGAGCAAGTCCACGGCATGTCTTGTATAAGTCCGAAACTATAGACACAACTTAATTCTTAATAAAACTCCAGGAAAATCTACAAGTACAAAAACTACCTACCCTGTGACGACGTAGTGACGTTTCGCGTCGCCAGCTGGCCGACTGCCGACTGCCGACTGGAGTGGCGCTACTTGAAGAAAAAAATGGCGTCTTATTTTATTATTCTGTGGTTATAGGTTTGTCAGTTTTTGACGTTTAGATTGTCGCATATTTTAAATATGCAGCTTTATTACCATTTACCTTCTTTTTTCGGTAACAATAATTGTCTTTGATGTCAATATTTCGTAGTTTTGTCATATTAACAGAGTTTTGATAAGTAGATTTGTTTGTGAAAACATGAAATTTCTACGCACATGAAGAAAGTCGTATATGCACACCATTAGGTATGTGAATTGCAGAAGAATAAACACTTTTGGAATTATGGGATGATCTGTGCAACCAGTTGAAGAAGTGGGAATTGTAGATATTATATTTTGGAAGAGTACCAAGGTATTTTGTAACGTATGCAAGAATGAAAATGGAAAAAATTATTTAAAGCCCCAAAACGAACCAATGGTCCACTATATAAAGAAGAAGCTGAACCCCTCTACAAAAAGGAATCAAACCCTCCTTAAAACAAGCATGCAAGCAGAATCTGCTCAATACATTTTAACTCGTTTTTTTCGTCCTGTTGACTTAGGCATGGATGTAGTTATTAATTAGTTCTCTTCAGAAGGTCTATTCTGAAGAGGATACGATGATTATATTCTCAGGTATATAGCATTTTAAGCTTAGTTATTAATATAAAGGTTTGCTGGATATCCTCGTTATTTTTAAACGTCATATCGAATAATTTACCAGCAATTTTATAAATCAGCTTTATAGCTCACTTCTATGAGTAATTTAAAACCATAATTATTATTGTTACTTAGGATGGAAACAGTTTGCCGACTGCTGGCAACTATACCTTTATTAATCAATATTGCTTTTTAAGGTGTTCATATTTGTCCCTGCGGAAGAAGTGAAGTGTGGTGTGCGATACGAGAGCGAGTGAAAGTGAAATACTCACTCTATGCATTACACACTCCATACACTATCTGCGTCATCCAATATCCACCGGTCGTCGATAGTGGTGGGCGTCGGTGTGGCTCCGACCGCCGAAACGTAATTACCCAGCGTTGGGAATTCGTAGGTAACCGCCGCAAGTTCGGCGATTAGTTTAATGCCGGTTTAACGCTGGCGCTCCGGCGAACAACCCGCAATTAGCGCCCGTTTGGCACCGGCACTTATTCCGGGGTGGCCGGCCTTCGTTTTCTGGGTGGTGCACGGCCGATAGGTCGCGTCGCTTAATCGGTGAAGTTTGGTTGCGGCAGCGCCTACTTGCTCTCTATCTTTCCTTTACCTTAAAGTGTAAAAAGAGTTAAAGTATTTTTTTGCAGTGTCTAATAAAATGAATGTAAGCATTTTTATCCAAATACTTATCGTCCGATAATGTGATGTTATTAAGTAACATTTATTGTTTCAACAAGTAAAGCTGATAAAATTTCGACGCTTGAAATTTACAAATATTTTGTAAGAACTAGTTATTTTTGTACCAAAGCACTGAAGTATGACTCTTTTGGAATTTAGATGCCGATGCCTCTGGCCGAGGCAAATAAACTACATAAAAAGAGTCATAAAAAGAACTTCAGTGCCGAGGTACATATTATATTTTTTTAATCGGAAAAAATGTTTTGTTACGCAAAAAAATAATCATAAGGGATCATCCGTCTATGAACCGATTGCTCTACCTAGGTCAAGTATGAGGAGACACGGCGCTTCCCAATAGAAACTCCAAACTGCTGCCTGTTGTGCAGCCTCAATGAAAAATAGATTGATATTCAAACCTACTAAATAATTTATACTGAAAGAGTGCTCTGCTACAGGTAACAATTTCGCAATGTGTACGAAAAGTTAAATAATATGGGCCTTTATTGACCGGGTTTTGAATATTTGGTCCCTTTTGACGGGCGATTTCTCCGCGTCTGACGTTTGATGTTTACATCTCGCCAAGGCCTACTTATTGAAAAAATCGTACAATAATGGGCTACTTAAGTGTCGATTTCTGATCTTTTAATGACGGTTTTGAGACACTTCACTGCCGATTTCAAGAAAATATTTTCCGGCAAATCTTAATTTTGAAAATATAGAAAAATAAAAAAAATCCATTCGTGCACATTTGGTCAGAAAATATTTCATGTCATTTTCGTTACTACGCCACTGGTTGAATATACAGTGTGTAATAATAATAATTTATATCGATTCTAGAAATTTTACTGATAAAATTAGATTATAGACTATTTTCCTATCTAGGTAATAATAATTTTATTAACAATATTAATTGAATATAAACAATATTATGTATAAAGAAAGTAATCCGATATAATAGTGTCATTTACTATTTTAAACAACCCATCATAAAAAATAATAATTGAAAATAGTATAGGTATGACTGTTTAACCAAACTTAACTTTTATAATAAAAATATATCATAGATAAGATTAAGATGTGCTATTGTTTGATATTTAGTTTGAGCATTGACTAAAGGAATAATAGGCAAAATTGTACTCTGTTTACAGTACATGCACCAATAGAACACGTAATAAATCAAACAACGGCTTTTAACCCTTATTTATTGATGATAATTAAAGACGAAGTTGCACAATTTTGTTCAGGCTGAAATCTACAGTTTCGTCGTTCTATTGTCGAGAACGCCAAAAGTGGCAACTCTGTGCCTCTCAGGAGAAACAGAACTGTAACGTTGACGGTGCCCGTTTGCAATAATTCGTGGAACTAGGGCAAATTGCAGTTTTCTGTTCAAGTATCTCCAGCTTGCCTATGAATATCTGTTACTTAATGTATTGCAACCTTTGATCTTTAACTAAAGCTATTGCACACACAAATTTTGTCACATAAAGACTTTTTTATTACGAATATGTTCCGTATATTGACTCCTCTATGCAAAATGGTGTCTGTTTATGCTGCACACGCTGGAAACTATATTCTTCATCTCTGCCACGTAACACTTTAGTTAAAATATCTGTATACTGGACATACTATAAATAATATTCTGGTATCAATGATGCGGGAAATATTCGCATATGTGGCAACGTTACCCGCCCACCTAGGCATCTAACCATATTCATATATCCACATGTCATCTAACACGTATGGTTTTCTGATCGGCAGATGACATCCCGTGATGCCAACTGTCATTCCGTATCTCGCTAAATCAAAACATTAGTAAATAATATATCTGTGCGATTTATTATCGTTTTTTACTATTACATATTGTTTGCGGACCTAGTTATCGTGTTGTTAGATGTGTAAGGTATCATGGACCCTGAAAGGACAATCCGTAATTTGCCGAAATTTGATGCTTTTTTAGTAGCACAATTTTTTCTAATAATTTTATGTTAGCGTCTGCCGAAATTCATGGGATAAAACTGCAAAGGTTTGTACCTACGTTGTAGTAATAGTACAGTGTTATGAGTTATTAATAAAGAGAGAACCTCGGCCTATAGGGACGATCTTGAAGGCGCGTTTATAAAGGCGCCATAGCGCTTAGAAGTACTCTGAATTCCGACTTTAGGCCCAACCTAGCAAAAAAAAATTGCAGAAAAACGATTGAATAGGTATTTACAAAAAAAAAACACTTCTTGACTAAATGTGGTTTCACGGGGCATCATAAGTCTGGGAGTTTGAGGTTAGAATTTTGAAATTTCAACTTTCGTTGCAACTTTCACTGCCTAATAAGGTTATGTCTCAGAACACTTCAGTGGTATCACTATGTTGCCAAATTGCCTTTTTAAAACACGTGACGTCATAAGTGCTTTCCCGCCAAATTTAAATAATCGTAGGGTCTTAAGCAAGTGTCCAGGAATTGATTTATCAAGTTTGTAAAATTTCGTCAAGTACCCTATTGCGAAATTATTAAAATATCATAATCACATCCCTCGAGCCATCTATTAGGCTGCAAAATTATTTAGAAACCGATCGTTTCGTCCAACGCGGCATAATTGGGAATTCAAGCTAAGCGATACGCCACCTGGGGGCCAAATGTAGAACTAGTCTCGATGACATTCGTTTTTTCCTGACTAATGTGTTTACATTTGCCGGCCGTGAATTTCACCATTTTTATCACATTTTTATTGTTATTTTTTGTTGATCTGTGTTACATTTTTGTTTATTGTTATTAAATTCAATATCTATATGTGATAGGACGTTGGTTTTACCTGGATAGTACAAAGAATACCAAGCTAAGGAACATGGCTTCTAACAACGGTTATTGTGTGCCACAGTGCAATTCCTGGGCCAAAAAGAATACCGAGAGAAAGTTAAGCTATATGCATTTCCTAGGAACACTCAGTAAAAGTGTATGTTGAGACTTGAGACTAAAAATGGGATAAGCGAGTTAACTCAGGCAGATTTTTTCTAAAAACAAAAAACACAAAACAAAAGTAGTAGTATTAATTTCTCAATGGGCATGGTTGGATATAATGCCTTTTTTTCTTAGAAACCTTATACACCTGGTAAATAATAGTATTATAAAAGCCGAAATATGCTTGCATCGCCCTCCAGCCTGCCTTGCATAAACAATGCATTTTTTACTCAATTTTAGCAGTGCGAATCTTTTAAGTCGCTAATTATCTGATGGAAATCTGACTGCAAAGCACTTGGTTTGCAGGCAAAAGACAAGAGTTTAATAAAAGTAGGTATCCAATTCGTTTATGCCATGCAAAATAATGTGCCCTACAGCAAATACTTTCTCCGTCGTTCTCCCTTTCAACTACTGATCTAGAGTTAATATTGTTAGGTAATATTTCCACAATCTACAAGGCTAAGGGTTATCCGAGCCATTTTTGTTCTAAAAATTCTCGAAAACAGGAAGAATTACGAAAATTACACCTGCCTGCCCTAGAAACAACCTATAATCACTGTTGGATTTATGAACCTATCTCAACAAAATTAACAACAACAAATATATACAATTCTAAAATAACATATAAACAATAAACACACAAAACAATTACAAAAATACACATGAAAACTAAAATAAATTGTTAAAAATCGTCGATCGAAAAAGTGAGGTTATGAAACAATGTCATCGACGTTAGTTCAACTAATGGCCACTTGGCGCTGCGATCTTAATTTGAATTCTCAATTTCCTCCAGATCCCTCTTCCGTGAAGCGCTGGCCGTTGCCGGATCGTTCATCCCAAATGTTCGACAGAACGCGCAATAATTGTCGGATAAGGGCAGTCTCAAGCTTCTGCCCCAACAACCGAAAATGAATAGATAGTTTGAGCTTCGCAGTACAAGCAAAATTTTGAAAACGGCGTGTGACGTTGAATGTATTTTTTCACAATTAAATCCCTATGGTTATCCCACTGGAATAGTTATAGACATTTCATTATGGAGATTTTTCAACTTTCATTCTCAAAACTTGAACACTTTGTAGATAAGAGATATGCTAAACATTTATAAAAGAAAGTTGCTTACAATTGAAATAAATTATGGTTGTAAATTAAATTTGCAAACTGTGGTCAACTTACTATTGTTTTTCTATTGTTCTATTGTTTTATATGATAGTTAATAAATAATTATTGTTTTGATCGAATGTGTGAAATATTCACATTTCTCGAAAGGAACGAATGAAGAAGGAAATCTTTTTCATAGAGTGTTAATATGAATATGGTTAATACAAAATAAAAACCAATTGCACGTCATCAATGACGAACATGTTACCAACATTTTTCAAAAATATGAAATGATTGTGTGATTGTGGCAGCTATACCAACGATTTGGACATGTTACCACATTTTTAAGTTACAACAAAAATAAAACAGAAATTATTCATAATATCACAGACCTATACCGTACATTCGCCGTTTTAGTAGACATAGGTGAAGAGGCCGCGCGTCGCCGTGCGTCCAGCTAGGTTTGTAAGTCGTTGGCGGGGCGCGCGGGCGGGGGGAGTACACAGTAGTCCCGCATCGCTTATCAGTCGAGTTTTGCGAGCAAAAAACACGCCCCGCCGCCCGCCAACGACTGACGAACCTAGCCGAATACACGGCGGCGCGCCGCCCAGCCATGGCTATGTATACTAAAACGGTGAAAGTATGGTATTTATAGCTACTCGCTATATAGGTCTGTACTGCTAATATATAAAACAAAAAAGCAGTGGGGACCGGAGTCATGTCAGAGGATTCTGCAATCAAAAGCCCCTCATTATTTTTCCAAATCTGTGCCAATATGTATGGCAACGTGTCAGGCACACGTTGTCCCGTGAACTTGGTTATTTTCCTCACCAACATTTACCTACCGTGGATTATTATTATGAAAAAAAAAAGTAGAATATTTTTTTATAGATGTGTGGAAACAAGTTCTGGGCAAGTGAGATTGGTTGGCATAAGTGACTCCTTCTGGAGGTTGGGGATACTATAATATAATTATATGAGATAGTTATCTATGAACGTGTGCAAAAGATCATTCAAGTCGATCAAGTATTTTAAAAGATATAGCTGGAAAACAGATATACTTTACTTAGGGCCCATAGGGCCCTTAAAACGATAATGAATACTATGCGAATTAACGCTATATTTATTACAACGCCTTAGCAGAAATTAGCAATTTTTAGGAACAACGATTACTATTATTAGCTCTACGTGATGTGTTGTGATGTATTAGGTAGAAGTTCGCATACAAACCTACAGAGGGAAGACGTTTTATATCTGTTATTCAGAACCAAATTTATCGGCTCCCATAGCTACGTAATTATTATCATTCAAAATTATTAAAACCAAACCTCATACTCTCATTAATTCGGCTCTGGTGCCGGGTGCGTAAACGCTATTATGCCATTAAGATAACGCACCCATAAAAGTTATATTAGTCCGCCATAATTTACATCCAGGCATAAAAACTTTATCTCACTTTCTGCTTTGACTCTCGCCGCTTGGGTTTAGGTCTAGAAATCTGGCCTTAAACTCGATAAGCTTCTAATTGTATATAGGCTTACTTAAGAGGCTGTTATTAAGCTCTTCAACGGTGCCAGCGTATACTCCAGAGTAAAAAGAGCTCGATGAAAGGAGTAGTAACAGATCTCAAGTGCCACTAGAGATATATTTTCTATATTGACATTGTAGAAACATTTCGGCCCGACGCAATAAAATACGATTTAGCTGGAGGGGTCTGGAGTGCGACTCGATCGCATCCAAAGCCTCATATCTTAAAAGCAGACCGTAATAGAAATTGAGAAAGAAATCCCGCTGCCTGAGGTCAGGTTGGGAGAACTTTCGTCCTTTATCGTAACCGTTTTCCTTGGCTCCGGAAGGTCTTATCCAAGGTTCAGAGCAATTTCGTATGTATAGGGACACGACAAAAAATTGGAACCCTCAGTCCAGTAACAAAAATTTGTCACCGACTATCGCGAAAACCAAAAATAAAACTCAAGGTTTTGACAACGCTGCTTCGAAATTTATTAATTATTCAACTCTAAAAGAACGATTCAGTCTCCAAATTGAGATTTAGGTACTTCAAGCACAATAGTATCTCTTGAGTCAACAAGCTTCCAAATTAAAGCATTCGTGCAAAAATGAATCCTGAAGCAAAAAGCCGATTAAACTCTGTTCAACGACTGTTCATCCCTACGTCATAACTCATGTCCTTGTCTGATTCGTGAATGAGACAAGGACGGGAGTGACGTAGGTTCGTTCGTTGAACAGAGAGTAGGTACTTGATATCCTAAACGTAGTTCTGGAAAGTCACTTTTAAGTAACACAAACCTGAAAACAAAATATTGATATTTATAAGTATTACACCGTTATCGAGACAGTTTTCCGTGGCTGCACTTTCGATTCTCTACGTATATCTTGCTTTGGAGAGGGTTGGTGGTTAAAGCTTTGGATATATACCAAATTTTCAATAATACTTGATATCTAGGATTTGTATTTTATGCTTACAGAGAACGGTACAAAAAAATTATGGTCCCGTGCTGATAGAGGGGATAAACTGGAAATGGAATTGAATATCCAGCTTTTGGCAAGGCTCGGCCGTCCCTTGCGGGTCCGCAAATGGATTTCTGGAATAATGCATCTGAGGAGGAAAATAAGGATAATTTTTAGAGGGACGATAAGAGGTTTTCAGAATCTTGATTTCTTGAAATGTTTTGCTGCTTTTAGAGATTGAAAATGCCCACTTAAAAATAAATATATAAAATCTGACAAGGTTAAACGGATTTAGTCGAAATTTTAGTAGGTATGGTGTATAAATGCTCAAGCCTGAAAAATTTCATCAAATTTGGATGGAGGAAGGTAACATATTATATTATGGTAACAGTGACCATGAATGTATGAAACGACAATATATATATATGTGGTAGGCATCGGGCGGAATACGTCATTTCGCGGAAAGCCTAGTCATTACAGGTATTGCCGGCAAAAGCTGTAATAAAATAACTATTACCTTGTTTGACTGAATTTATGCGTCATTTCAGGGATTGCCCTTGCCCTTGTCAGTCAAACAGAGCAATCGGTCGAACCATTGAACGTTACAGCGTCTGACTGAAGTTTGTTCAGTCATTTGTTGAAAATTTGTAGAGTTTGACTGAACAAACGGCAGTCAGACGCTGTAACGGCCGATTACTCGGTTTGACTAACAAGGGCAGGGGAATCCCTGAAATGACGCATAATTTCAGTCAAACGAGGTAATAGTTATTTTATTACAGCTTTTGCCGGCAATACCTGTAATGACTATATAGGCTTTCCGCGAAATGACGTATTACGCCCGATGCCTACGACATATATATACGAAGAAAATTATGTCAATAGTTTTTTAAAATGAAAATGGAAATGGACTGTATCTACGTCAAGGTTGTGCCTATTAGTCTGGTGTGTTTCGGAGGAAATTGGAGAGTATTTTCTGTGGTATACGGCGCAAACGAAGGCTTCTCCGTTCAGCTACTATACAAACAGACCGACTTAATTTCAACAGGTTCAGCGTAGTGTAGCGGTAGAACGTTCGCCTAGCAAGCGAGAGGTCCCGGGTTCGACCCCCGGCGCTCACAGAAAATCCTTTTTAATTTTTCTGAAATGATGTCCGATTTTCTTTTTTTTTTTCATTTCAATAGTTTTTGTTCTCAATAAAAATTAGTAGGTAGTTACATACGTAGCGAAACTTGGCTATGATGGCATACGATGGCGCACCAATCTGTTTTCATATCAAGAAGTCAACACTTAGGGCCGATTTCATATGTTTGGTGTTAAATGAACATTATAGCTGGAGATTTAAAAAGGCCTTGGACTCTATTGTGACAAAGAAAATTCTTCTAGAAGTAAACAGTAAACCCAATAATGGAAGAGAAAGAACGCTGTTTTAACACAGAAGAGAAATTCGTGCTTCTAGCTTAAATTTAAGAAAAAAGTATCTAAATGCAATGGAATGTAAAACTGCCGATAAAATTTAATGTTTTGAAAATTTTATTTGCCGAATTAAACTTAGAAGTAGTAGAAAGTTGCGTTCTGTTTCGTTACAAAATATTGAGTAGTACAAATATACAGGGTGTTTCAAAAAACAGTGTACAGGCTTCTAGAGCTGAAAAAACATCCAAAAGTACCTAAGATAGTGTGTTAAATTTTTTTTTTAAATAACTTTTGAAAGAATCGACAGATGTGCACGAAATTTAGTTCCTAACTGTTTTTTTTGGGGCGAACAATTTACATATTTGCGGCTATACGACATATCATGTGATTTACCTAAAACTTTTGTGCCATAAATATGTTTTGCCCTGAAGTTTTTATGCGAAGAATCCGTTTTTATTCTTGTGTAGCCACCACAATTTAGCAAACTTAAAACTACACACTAAAGTATACTTCTAAACTTATCCCTTTAGGATTAAAGCTTTTTTATCATTCACTTTAATAAACCTATTATTATGGAATTCCATTTTGTTCTAAAGTCAGCTTTAAATTTTAAAGGACGCTTTAAGTTGATTATGAAGTTATCCCTTAATATGTCAGAAAATATTTAACGATAATATTATATGTATATAGTCAATAAGAGGGAAAACCTCTTTTATTTTACATTTTATGGAAAAAAGCACATTCGCTAAAATGTTTTGTTTGTGTTTAGAATGAGATTGCCATCGTGAAGCTTAGCAGTAAACTGGGTACCTACCTTTGTGTTTAATCATTCGAAAATGTGTAACTTTGACCATTTACAAAAATGTATGCGAATAAGAGGGTAAAATGAGATTGCCATGAAGAAAGATAAATTAATTTAATCCTACGTTATTTTCCAAATGAGAATTCTGTAGTAGCTTGTGGTACTTTTTCGAAGTATTAAAAACAAGGGTATTTATACTTTACCCATTGTTGCCGGATTTAGGGGCTTTTAAAAAATACATAAATAAATCATGGTTAAGCCATTCCTATAGATCTTCAAGACTTGGCAATCGAAAAACGCTAGTACGCACTAGATATTTTCAATCATCTTTGTTGTACATTGTTGGTCCACCCTTCTGGTTATATTTGTCCCAAAAAATCATCAATCAGAACCCGCCCGACCCGTGGCGATCGTCAGGCGCCATAAAAGTCGTTAATTGGCCATTTAGAGAGCCCATATCTCCTGCTAATTACGAATTCATATAATTGCGCGCAAAAACAAGGGCAAAAAGCGCGCCGGCCTACCGACTTCCCACGAAGCGTCCCGTCCCGCTGAAACGAACATACGGACGGACCAAATGTGAGCAAATTTAATTTTATAGCGGCAATTAGAATGCGTGTTTTTTCCCGTGCGTGAACGCGCCTGACTTTTTTGCTCATTACGGTAATCGTAAAGGACGCGCCCGAGCAAAAAGACAGGAGTAATTTTTCGGAGGTATACGGCGCTGCCGTAAATTATGTCATAAAATTTTTGCTGGATGTAAATTATATGGCCTTGCCGAGTAACTAGCGATTAAGTTTTTACCAGGGAATCCTGCGGAAAAATGAAGAAAAAATGTGCGCACTAAAGCGACTCTCCCTCCGAAAAAATATTTGACATAAACGAGCCGGAGCACTACAAATTTACGAGGGCCCATTTCTCGATCAAAATTTTAACAAGATTTCTCCCTACCTGCCAATTATAACTTCATATACCATATACGTAATAATAATAGTCTTTACCATTGTTCTATCGGGACTACACCGACCTAAAAGCCATTCACAGGCTGCCTATGACTTTGCATTGTCTAACTTGGTAGGTTAAAAGTTCGTTTTTAAAACATCATTCTTTTACCTCGCTTTCCCATTGGTGGTACAGGAAAAGTTCATCACTTCCATTGAGCAAATTTCAATGAAATAACAATAAACAAAATAAATTTCCAAAATCTTCTTCAAATATGTATTTAAGCTGTTACACAGGGTGTCCTGTAATTATACAGGGTGATTCACCTAAAACTCCCCAGCTTTATAAGTATTTCCTGGACCAACACTATATTAGTGTCGGTCCAGGTATTTCAGCAACGGAATGAGGATTTTAGTTCCGTAAAAAAATTTTCGTTCGCAGTGGCCTTGAAAAGTATAATGCATCCGAACTGACTGAAGTAAGTAGTAATGCTTTTAAGTTTTTTAAAGTATTTAAAATATCAATAATTGTAGTTTTTCAAATGGAAAATTATGCAACTTTCAAGTGCCGAGTAACCTAAACATCTAAAAAAAACTCAAAGAATTTAGTAGTACTGATACCAGTTTTCTGATTGTGCGAATCTTATTTTGTTTTAACAATATTTGAAAAATCAACAGTTTTTTAGTAATCGCACTTTAAAGTTAGAAAATTTGTAGTAATAGAGAATCCTAAGATTATTTCCAAAATTAAAAAAGAGAAACTAATTTTTTGAAGACTTTTTACAACACAACTATCTCAACATCTCACAGCGTTGTTTTGTCGTTTTAAACTTACAAATGGTTAAGATATGGGTGAATGCGGAAACTTTGTTTGCAGTAGGAAAAATAAAGGCCAAAATAACAGTAACTCAATGTTAGAAACTGTTAATATTGTTTATGTTAAAAAGATTTAATATATTTTATTAATTAATTTAGTTTTGCTGTCACCCGTATAAGTTGTTTCTCTTTAAATTTAATTGTGGTTAATAGATACAGCAATCAAGACAAATTTGATATGTTGCTTATTTTTAGTGAATGCAGGGAAAATAGCAGAGCAGCTGTAAGACTGTATTTACAACGCTATTCATTCTGACACTGAGTTGCTTTAGTTTTGGCCTAGTAGCGAAGTCTATTAGAAAAACAGTTTTTTATTAACAAACTCGCCGCCTTAACCCATCTTTGACTATTGTATAACGTATAAAATGACAAAACAACTCTGAGGTATTAGAATAGTTGTAAGAACTTCTCGTTTTTAGTTTTGGAAATAATCTCGGGATTATCCACTACAGATTTTGCACGTGCATGCACTGCTAACTTCAAAGTAATATATCTAAAAAAACTGTTGATTTTTTAAAATGTGTTTATATAGCACATATTTTGCTTTAAATTGAAGGACGCACTACTTTTCAAGGTCACTGCAAACTAAAAAAAATATCTTTCGACCGCAGTACTATCTACAATTAATTTCCAATAGAAAAATTTAATTTGAGCCTAGAAATAAAGTCTTCGAGGAGGTCTGTCAGCCTTTTTACGGAACTAAAACATCTCATTCCGTTGCCGAGATATAAAGCCGAGGAGTTAAAATGGGTCTTTTTATAAATTTTTATGATTTTTTTATTAGAGCCCTTGAAAACTGCATTTTACAAGTTGACTGATTCCTACTACAATAACCTGTTTAGCGAAAATTCGGAAATTTTCTTTAAAGATTTTTCTGTTCAAACTGAGTATACAACGTATACTCAACGTACTCAGTGTCCCCAAACACAAGCCTGTATCAAATTTCACTGAAAGTAAGGTATATTAATAATTCTGCTAATAAATTTACCTTCTAAATTTTGCCCATAGGTAAGTGTATTCTGTGGGTCAAGTTATTGATGAAATAAAATAATAAAAATAATTCAGGACAAACTATTTTATTAAGGTAACCATATAGGGGCTATCACCTCGGTTATCACACAGTACCTTTCGTCGTCACATTTGCATATTCGCCTGTTGTTTTAATCCATCTGATTTTACTATGAAATTTTACTTTACATAACAACACCGTTTTTGTACTAGCGGTCGATAGAATCACTTTTATACCTATTATACGCGCCACACGGTCAGGTCACACGTCAGACAAACTGATAAGCTCCGTCGCGCAACACGTTCGGCAAACAACTGATGCGATGGCTTCGATTTCCTAAGATTTTACACCCGTAACTGACGAAATATCTTCCCCCTCTCATCACCCTAACACGAAATTGTGTTAATACGTTCAATTTAACACCGCTTAGTGCTAAGGGATGCCAAATGGTGCTAAGGAACACCGCGTGGTGTGAACAAACACGAAGCCGTGTTAGAAATATAAAAAAATTACATCACCTAAGTGTTAAAAAATTTGTTATAGTGTGAATTTTACCAAATGAGGGTTGGTTAAGATATCCACCAATTTTCGTGCAAATTTTTCACCAAATTTCTTTCATCACTTACCTATACGAAGAGGATTTACGCCGTTTTTTTACTGTGTATAGAGAGCCCGACGCCACAGGAATGCTGTCAGATAGTGTAGTTAGCGTTCCCCCGTATATCGCTTTTGACGACAATATTAATAATTATGATCAGCAGTCATCAGAAATGTTCTCTTTCAACAAAGGCACAGAATGATGTAAGCTTATCTTGTATAACAGGAACTTCCTTAAGCGTAACATCCGAATTACAAGCAAATCGACTATCCAATTCGTTGAATGAAACGTGTATGGAGTATTTTCAGTTGATTTATTCGAAACTGGCCTGATTACAACACAGACCCTCCAATCCTGTCTCTTCGCTGTCTGTCTCGATAACCCGAAATCTCTCCTCAAACTGGTCGCGCTTTGTTTTTACGTCAAATTCCAGACATTTCTTCTGCAGGGCGAGAGCATTGTGTTCTCGACCCGACGCACTCCCATCATCATAACTGTATTCGCAAACCCGGCAGACGTAATAACGTTACAGTCCATCAAAATCAAAAGCAACTCGCGGGCGAATTAAGAAAATTTAATCAGCAGAGCTAACGGGTTTTTTCGCCGGAGAGTAATGACATGAGATTACATGTTTGCACAAGAATATAATTGCGAATCTGCGTTATCGGACGAATTAAAACAGACGGAAAGTCTGCTGCCGTGGATGTGTTCATCAGGAATTCGTTGTAAAATATTGGAGCGAATTGAGTTGGTTTGGTAAAAAGGAAAATGCGTTTTTTTTTGCCGTAGTTTAAAATGTGGGGCAAATTAACCTTAGCCCCCGAATAACTTGATCCTCCTAATTGAAAACAAACGGCCCGGGTGCATAGTGGAAAGCGCTATTGCCGCATTTAATTGTTCACTCCTATTGTTGATGATTATACCTACTTATCTCTCATCTATACATTATCTGTGTAGTTGTTCTTGATTCTAAAAGTGACAAGCGTTATATCACTTGGTAATGTTTATTTTATGAGTTGTCTGTTAATCGTTACAGTGCATTTTTTTTAAATATTAGGTTACTTGTTAACTGACAGGAGCTAACATCGCAATAGTATACCTACTTTGCAACGTGCAAAGTTACAAGCATTTTTGCTATACGATAAATGGATATTTCCTTCTGTATACAATGTTCGATTTTACTGTCGACATCCGCATTGATTTTATAGTCTTTTATCACATTTATATCCTTACTCTTCATTTTTACGACGTCCATCCTTATTATCGCATGGGGACGGGCCATCAGAACCGCAGAAACTAAATTTTACAGACGGGGATTAATAAGCCTGCCCGATAGGTTTTTAATCTTATTTATCTGGGGTCGGTTATCTTGAATTAATTTTAGTAGGTAATGTAATTAGCTGGGTTTTATTTTAATTAAACCTGGCCTTGATGTGGTCTGCTAATATTTGCGCCCATGTTATCCATCCACTTGGCTGGATTACATGCCGACTTGCATTGGCGTTCGGCACGCCCAATCTGAACTCAGGATTCGTCTATACGAGCTTTTTTTATAAGATAAATATTTTCTCGTCTCTCTTCTCCTTCTCCCTTCTTTCCGTCCCTTCAGTGGCGTAACTATGGAAGAGTAGGCCCGTGTTCAATATTTCAGGCCCCTGTGTTTTTTTTATGTTTGAAAGTGGTGTAACAATGACAAACATTGTACAGGATGTTCAATTTTCGATACTTTTGCAAGTTATATTTATATTTTGAAATTCTTACCTCCTAGAAAAAATCCGTGTATGCCACTGAATTCTACGTGAAAAAATCTATAACGGTCGATTTTTACCGTTTCAACAAGTTAGCCTATAACGGATATAGGGAGGTGCCTGAAAATGGCAAATTTTGAAAATCACCTTGTGTTTAAAAAACTAAGGAGGTCTCATGAAAATTCGGTATACGAACCTTTCTTTTTATGAAAAAGTAGGTCAGTGTCCCAAAAACCGCAACTCCCTATTTCTAAAAATAACCGGGATACCTAGCAAAAGTAGCGAAAATGGGACACCCTGTAGGTGCATATAGTATAATCCAACTTAAACTTTGTATTGACCAACAGTTAAAAATAATGCACATTGCCCACTACAGGTCGAAAAACGTCATTTTATAGGTCAAAATGTTGAATCCCCATGTACGTTCTGTACAGGGTGATCCAAACTCGACGCCCCAGGCCTACTGCGGGAACACGAAAACTGAAAATAAAATTTCGAACAGGGGCTATTAATGGAATGGAATGAAAAAGTTGGAATTTTTCTATTCACTGGGCTTTCCGAAATCCAGCTAGCCATCCTTGTGCACCATTAAGTTTGTTCCACTGGGGTATTTTTAAAAGCTTTTATTTAACTTGCAATGTATGTATGTATGTATGTATGTATGTATGTAATTTGTTCGGGTGGAATCTTGCAACTCAATTTTGAAGCAGATATCTTCAACCGATCGAGCTGAAATTTTGTACACACGTTTAATTTGGATGACAATGCATGATTATATGTGTGACGTCATTCTAAATCCAACATGGCGGATCACCCAAGATGGCGGACTAGTTAAATTTCAACCGATCGAGCTGAAATTTTGTACACACGTTTAATTTGGATGACAATGCATGATTATATGTGTGACGTCATTCTAAATCCAACATGGCGGAACACTCAAGATGGCGGACTAGTTAAATTTCAACCGATCGAGCTGAAATTTTGTACACACGTTTAATTTGGATGACAATGCATGATTATATGTGTGACGTCATTCTAAATCCAACATGGCGGAACACTCAAGATGGCGGACTAGTTAAATTTCAACCGATCGAGCTGAAATTTTGTACACACGTTTAATTTGGATGACAATGCATGATTATATGTGTGACGTCATTCTAAATCCAACATGGCGGAACACCCAAGATGGCGGACTAGTTAACTTTGACTTGTGTAGTTTGGTGAGATAGGCGTCAACAGCATTGGTCTGCAACCTGTCTCGTTGTATATTTAGGCTCCAAGCTCTTCGCGCCTGGTCAAGCATACGTGGCCTTAAGTAGGGTTAGATCATTAGAAGGTCTCCTCATTGAAGAGCTAGACTGTTCTAAACTAACCGGCAAACGACCTTGCAACAATGATGCGTTAACTGAGATGAATAGACTCAGACACCTGGCCAAACTAAAAATTACAAAATAAATTAAAAGTAAAAAAATATTTTTAAAAAAAGCTTTTATTTAAATGCGCTAAAAAGAATAAAATAATCTTTTCTTTTAAAACTTTTACTATCAACTTATAACGTCATTCCACAATTTATATGATATAAAAGCTTGTCGCGAGATTTAAGTTTTCAAACTAAGTAAATACCACTACTTAAATCTCGCGACAAGCTTTTATATCATATAAATTGTGGAATGACGTTATAAGTTGATAGTAAAAGTTTTAAAAGAAAAGATTATTTTATTCTTTTTAGCGCATTTAAATAAAAGCTTTTTTTAAAAATATTTTTTTACTTTTAATTTATTTATATTTTTGAATTGTGATTGTTACTGACTTGTTTGCTTTTATAGTTTGTTACAAAAATTCTTTTTTAATATTCCAGTTTTTTATTCCAAAATTTAAGGGTGCACTATCAAATGTAAATTTTGAACAATAAAAGATACAGAAAATCTTTTCCTATAAAAGTTGTTGAGAATGATAACGATTTTGGATATTTAGGAAAAAAATTGTGTGTTTCTTGGGTAAAAATATTCATGACGTCACAGCGGTCATTTCCCCAAACAACAAAAAACAAATTTTCAGTCATAATTGGGCTTTATAGTATTTTATTTCCAATTTTCGTGTTCCCGCAGTAGGCCTGGGGGTCGAGTTTGGATCATCCTGTAGGTACATTATTATACATGTTTTGTAATAACCTTGAATTTTTATTGTTGCGAAAATTCAATGACCCTCTATGTAACCGATTAGAGATTCTGACTCTTCGATTATTACGCAGCACCACATCAATCGCTCGCATCGGAAAAACCGAAAATGCGCCCTGTAGCGATGGGCCCCCAACAAACAGGGCTAGTCAAGTTTACCAATGTTTGGGTGAGAATTACCTACGGAGGTAAAATATTACCAATTTTTTCCTTTCGAAAATCGTTTAAAGTTTGAAAAACCTAAGAAGAAATTTTTGTTATCTAAAACTACTAATTTCTAACCTAATTATAAACTACATAAACGCTCAACTTTTAGAAAACTTTATTTGGTCCTAATTTAGTTTATTATTACCTAAAATCAGACTTTGAAGACAAGGAAAATTTTATCATAAATTTTTTGGTCAATATTTACTTATTTTTAACTTTCTAGATGCCCTTATAGTCAAGAGATAATTTAAGAAATGCTGAAGGTCATAAGGAAGTAAATTTTGTCTGAATATTTGTCCCTGTAGGGTAGGTCAAAAATAGGTTGGATAGTAAGTAACCTAATCTCTATATTCGACCTATTATATCCCTATAGGTTTTTGGTCGTTTTTAGGTTTATACAGTAACCTAATAATTACTGTGAAGTTCAAAAAGACTAGTTTTTCGGACTTGAATGTAAAAAGGGCTTAAAGAAGGTCAAAATTTCTTATAAAAATTACCATGAAGTAAAATTGGTCCAAAACAGTTTTTAAAGTAGAAAAATCGTTTGCAGTGTGAAAATGAATCGTGAACACAGAACATGTAAAGATTGAAGTGTTGCTTGTTCTGTTAGGTAGGTATATAATCTGTTATTTAAAATTTGGATTTTGCATTATTTTCTATAAAGTGTTGTAGGAACGTGCCTAAATAACACAATCGGGCCATAAAGAAGATACAAAATTAAGCTTGTGAAAATGGCGGGATAGATAAGTCTGCGAGTGTTCCCGAAGTGCAGTTACCAATATGATATTAGAAGCCTCATATTATAATGATACTAATTTGGAAGAGTACGCGGAAGAAATTGATGAATCTCCCCGGGGGCAGCTTGAAATGAAAAACTCTATTTATAGATGAATGGATACCTACCTATTCTTGATATTTATCCAAGAATCTCGTAAAATACCTAATATTATTAGCTATACTATTAAATGCAATAAGTATGTCTCTATTACCTAATCTCGTGTTTACCTGGCAATGTTGTCAACCAAAAGGGTAATAAAATTCACAGGCTCAAACAAAGCAGTAGGTCTGTTTCAGCACAACGAAACGGCTGTCAGAAGCATGCGCGGTTTTGTTTTTGGAACGACAAAATGAAACTGCGCATGCTCCTGGCAGTTTCAAACTGGTTTCAAGTTCTGGCTAAACAGACCCAACAATCACCTTATTTATTACCTTTATTACCAAAAATAAACCAAATTGTAACCTTACTTCTTGGTCGCTTTATCCTTTCATAGGGAAAATGTAACTATATGGTCAAAATCCTTATTTATTACCAAAAATAACCCTAATTGTAACTTTAACTTCTTGGTCGCGTTATCCTTTAATAGGGACAATGTAACTATATAGTCAAAATTGTTTGTTATATTTTCCCTGATTTAAGAAATTATGACTTCAAAGTCTAAAAATAGGTAAAATGGAACTTCACAGTTAAGAATTTATTTGCTATCAAACAAACAGCAATGCCCTCCATCTTGAAATCAAAATGATTAAAAGTTTACCGATACAATTATGTTTCAAAATATGAAAAAGTCACACATTGGGACCAAAATTAACTCCTCAAAAGTTTGTTTAGCATATTTTCTTGTCCTGTTCGAATTTTGTTAATAAACATTTTTGAAGATGAGAAAACAAATATTATTTTTTGTAAATACACAATATATATGAGGCGCACGAGTTTTTCCGAAGTATTTCACCTATAATATACAGAAATATTTTAAGCGCAAGGAAATTATTGCACAGACAACAAAATCCAAACACCTTTAATAATTCCATACCTCTCCGCATATCTATTAGTTTGGTTATAGGGTTAACGGCAGAGACGACATTTATTGCATCGGCCTTTTATAGAATATATTTACCGTATTAATAGAAAGAGAAAACTGCTGTTCTTCATAGTCAGATTTAAGTCCAAGTATAGGCATACATTACCTAATTATTACCTAATTTTTACTACTTCAGAGGTCAATTTTACTAAATCCCATAAAGTTATATTACCTATTTTTAACTTAAAAATTACTTCCAGTTCATTCCCCACTTTCCACTTTTTTACCTCATATAGAGGTAAACTGGTTTGGTCAAAATAAATTTCTGACTAGTTGGGTAGTAAAAATTAGGTAATTTTAACTTTGAATGTTTGTTGGGCCCCTAGCAGCTCTGGGCCCGTGTTCACCGCACACTCTGAACACCCTGTAGTTACGCCACTGCGTCCCTTCCCTCTTATGCTTCTCTCTATCCTTACTCTGATATTAATTTTAGTCAGCATTGAATTATTAAAAATTGTAAATGCATAAGTAACGCCCACATTATACCTACCCGCATATAACTTATAACTAAAAAATCATTGCTTTATTTAGTGCCATTCAACCGTTTTCGACCAAATCAACTGTATAACTGATTTTTTCACTGAGCTGCTATAGGTATAAATTTCCCAAAATTGTTAATATTCCGTCCACGTCGGTGATCACCGTTGGCCGGTGCGAAAACATTTTGAGAATCTCCATGGCACTTCGCACGCCAGTTTTCGGTGTCTGGAATATCTCGATAAAGAAATATAGGTGCCGTGACGAGCGGCGATAAATAAGAGCGGGTAGCAAGCTTGATAAATACGTTTCGATGGGGCCCCCTTAAAAATCAGCTCGGCTCTGCGTAGAGGAGTTTAGTTTGGTTATTATATTGCTGACCTTCGATGGGAGGAGAGAGCCTACTAGAGAACTGACAGGCCGTTGAAATGTTGGTTTATTGATTGATTTTTTAGTTTTTGTTTATTTTTATCATATCAATAATTAGTATATTCAGTTAGATTTCTGTAATATCATTATTAATATCCAAAAATAGGGCGTGTAGTGTAGTGACCTCTATAGGTTTCCGAGTTGTTTGCGTCCAAGACCCGTAAAGTAAGAAGGTTACATAGAGAGAGAGAGCGAACGCTGACGTCACAGGAATGCTGTCAGATGATGTAACTGGCGTTCCCTCGTATGTTGCCCTTGCCGACGATTATTGCCAGCATTCCCATGACGTCATTCAGAATGCTCTCTCTCTCTCTCTCTCAACAAGAGGCAACCTTCTTACTTTACAGATCTTGGTTTATGCGACGAGGTACTCAGCCTGACGAACCCTCGCGAAGTAGCAAACAAGACACAAGGCTACGCACAAAATGATCAAACACACACCAAAAGGCACTATCTCTTAGAACTGTTTATAGGAGCTGTTCGAAGATGCCACTATCAACTTGACTTGGAGTTTATGGCCTCGGCCGATTTCTTCAAATCTCTTACTGGCGCCGTTGCAAAAAGTTTTAGAACACACCAAAACCCTTTGGCTGCTTCTGTCACTACATTGCGCTTCGGCTCCAGTAGGTATAGTAACAACCGTCCGCCAGTATTAGACTGGTCACCGGCCAGTAAACAATCGTGAACTTTTCTCGCTTAGAAAAACCAAGGAAAAAACGGATCGCCTTGTGTTGTAGACGTTACGTTTTGGTAGTGTTAACGGTAGCAATTTCCTCGTGTAATTGAAACATGAGAAACAAGTGTGTTGAAAAAAAGTAAATACTGGTGCTTGCGATGCCAATACAACATTTTCTCAAGGTGTTTCAAGTGTTATAACTCTTGCCATCTGTAGAATCAAAACTGATAACGCAGATATGATAAGCGTTTTTTATTTCTTCATATCCCTCAACAATAAGATTGAACAGTGAAATGTGGCTCTCCATTAGTCACCTTAGGCATTTGCTTTCAACTAAAGCTGCTAAAGCGACCTACGTGGAAATCTTCATAACCATTATGTTGTTTTGAGTGATTGCCCATTACCTCTTTTATTGACTAAGTTAGTAGGTATTGATATTGGCATACTCCGGCCTCGTAGAGATCTATAGAGGGCCGTCGGCTCGGGCCAGCAATTGACAGGCAAATTACGAGAGCTCATGGCTTTCCGCGATGCAAAGAAAGTTATCAGCGGCTGTCAAACAGTAATTGCCCGATTACCGTGGGACGTGCTAGAAACCGGGCTGGGGATCTCAGGCCCGCAAAAGGAAATCTTCGAGGAGGCAGCGACAGCGTTTAGAAGTATGTTGGGAAGACAGAAAATAACTTCTTTTCGCGGAAAGAACCGAACTGCACGGTTAAAGTTCCATACGTTAGCGTACTTACCCAGGTTCTCAGAAAAGTGGAGACTTCCTAGGATCTGCATGACACACAAAACCTATACAGGGTGATTAGGTTTTAAATTGACAAACTAAAATATTGCCGCACCTTGTTCTATAAAGTTTTTACATTTGGGGAGGCCTAAGAAATATATTGTGTTTTTTTACCAAACTAGTTTTTCGTACATGATATAGTATCCAATGACTTATAAAAAAAATGAATTATCTCGTATAAAATTAAAAATACTCTTTGGATATTTATAGTTTGCTCCATATGTAAGACTCAATAAAGTATAGAACAAATAATGTATGTCTCAGTTTAAACAAAGGCTTTACTTTTCAAGATATATACAGAGCGTAACGTTCATTCTGGGTATTTAAGTTTATCGAAAAAAGGTACTTTGTTTCGATCTAAGTAAGAAACAATGTACCTAGGTAACTCGAGAGGTAAATAGAATGCAGCAAATACTTTAGATGATTGTTCAGAATAACTCGTTATCAGATATAAAAAAAATACCTCAAGAGAATAATTTTTGTTCGTACTTCTAATTTACATTAAAACTATTGACTCAAATATTATACAAAATCCCCACTTCTCTATACCTATTTTATAATTTTAACACTCTGTATCTTACTTGTAAGACTACAAGAGATATTTATGAAACAAAATGGTAATATTTTATATTATATTTAATATCTACCTAACGTTCCTAAGAGTATGTTGGTTTGAAACTGAAAAGTTGCTGAGTAATAGATACATGTTTGCTTCATATCATCTCAATAATTTTGACAAAATTTTACAGCTAAAGCACAAATGGGTTTAGACCAGGTTTTTAGAAGAAAAACTTTGTCAAAAAGGTGGTTCAGTTATGATGTAAAAAATGTAAAAAAATGATGAAATGATGTAAAAAATTAAACACACGGTGGGGAGGTCTGCTAAACAGGAAGATGCGAAATAATTTTTTCCTTAGTATTTGCTTGAGGTCTTTTCGCGAATGTCAGCACACACATTTGTATCACAATTTTTAAATTGCGTAACAACGCGTACCAAGATATAGTTCAACGCAGGAAGGAAAACGTTTATAAAGAATGCGGGCAGCGTTGCGAGGTTTCCTATACGAGTAGTCGTTATTTATTGGCGAATACAATTTTTAGCATACAGAAGCCGAATTTCTGAACTCTGTAATACCGAAAAAATAAAGCTCGCATCACGCGACCACTTACTAATTTTTATTTATCATTTATTTTTAACGCGGTGTAATAAAACACCTATTATATTTTTTTCAACATCGTCGCGTCTACCATCGCCTTTGAAATACGGCAACAAAGCACTTCTGCCAGCGAACCGGCCGACAAAACCAGTTAGCTAACGCGTTTTGTGCCTGTTTCTATAGTACGTAAAGTAAACTACGTATTTGGGCTACCACATAATAATAAAACACCTATTATATTTTTTTCAACATCGTCGCGTCTACCATCGCCTTTGAAATACGGCAACAAAGCACTTCTGCCAGCGAACCGGCCGACAAAACCAGTTAGCTAACACGTTTTGTGCCTGTTTCTATAGTACGTAAAGTTAACTACGTATTTGGGCTACCACATAGCGTTCACTTTTTTGGCCGCCGGCAAGCTTGGCAGAGGGCTCAGTGGCGTTTCATATGCTCGGGAGTTAACGTGCGCAAAATGAGTAAACAGGGAATAACGTTGCATTCTCAAGCACGAGAAATAATTGCCAGTGTTATGAGGAATTGCCTGCCTCCATAGTCTAAGGCATCACCGTTAAGAATAATGCTTTAGCAGCCTCCGTGGCGATGTTAGTACAAGCCCCAAAATAGGGGATGTGCTGACTGAAGCTGCAAATGTGCTGTTGGCTCCTGCCTGGACTTCATTTGTTGCTTCTCAAATCATGCCTATCTTTTGATTTGGTTAATGTTACACCGTACTGATGATTGCCAAATAGCATGAAACACGTGTATGCGGTTACTAGTTTTTTATTTTTGTTAACTTTGAGTGTTTGCCCATTATAACTTTTCTTGTAAATAATATTAACTATAAATTAAATAACAATTCTATGAAAACTAAGTCAGCGAGTTACACAAAATTGAGCTACGCCCCTGAACTGTGACTAATTCTATAATATTTACGAGTTCTTCCCCCTTGCGTCGCACGAATTCTACCGTAAGGAGGACTATACATATTTTGCACGTTCTTTTTTTATTGTTTTCTCTATAAGCACCAAAACAGTCTGATAGTGCTTATTATGACACGATATTGTTTAGTTTACTGAGTGGCCGGCCACTGGGCTCTGGCGGCGTTGGATGCCAGAGACTTGGAGCATCAGATGCACCGGTAATTCAATTATTACAGATTATTATATTAAACAAGAGGGGAAATTCAGACATCGACGGATATTTGGCTCCACTCATCTCGGAAAGTAGGAAGATTGTTTTTGTGAATAGATTATTCAACCGCAGCTAATTCATATTGGTACAATTATTTCAAGATATTGTTAAAAAAGTAGTCACAATTCGTTATATTCCTAAGTTAAAGCAAATTTATAGCGCCCCCTGAGTTTCTTTGATGTGAACTCACTGCGGTTAAATGGTATTTCCCCAAAACAAAAGCAATGGTCGGGTGGTGGCGGTAGCATGCAGTAGGAAGGAATATTAAAATAGGTACCGACTGTAACTTGACTTGTCCATATCTTGAGGACAGGTGTGTTGACCGCGGCGTGTAGAGTTCGGCGATTCGCGAGGCCATGAACTTGTACCTATTGAAGTTTAAAGGGAACAGTGATATATAGAGTGTTCTAACTTTGATGCATATTTGCACATTTTGGGCAGGTTTTATGCTAACCCATGCCATTATAACGTGTACCAAATATGACTTAAATATCTCAACTAGTTTGGTAAATATTCAATAAAGACCATGCACATGTTTCTTAAAACTTTAACACCCTGTAACTTTTTAATAAGGCCTTAAAATGACATAGTTTATAAAATAAAGTGCGGTTGTTTTTTGGTTTTCTATCAGCTGTTGAAGTATCGCAGAATTAAACTGATTCACCCTGTATTATTGTACGGTTTTTTTCTTTAACGCCTTGACGAGATTTAATGACAGCCCAATAAATTATCATCTAACTTTTCATTGTAATTAAGGAATTGTTACCTACAACAACTTAATCTTTCAATATGAGCAGTTCGGTCGGTTTGGATAACGATAATATTCTGTATGTAGACTACAATCGAGATTGTAATCTAGCAAGACAAAAAGGTATGCAGGTACAGCAATGGTGTACACCGTCGGATCATGGATGGGTGACCGCGAATTTATGACATTAGAAAATAATAATTATTTGTGACATTAAGGGGAGGTTTGCGACAGAGAATGTGAAGTTAGATTTCGTATTTTTTAAGTTGTATAGCATACAATCTAATAACATTTTACCTGGCAAAAATTTCGTACAAACATCTCTGTCTTCATTTTAATCATAAGATCTTACAAGCAGTGTTTTGTTTTATAGGTTATGAAAACCTTGGGAAAAATAATAATTCCAGTGCATATGCTTTTAAGACCTTATGATTAAAATGAAGACATAAATGTTTGTACAAAATTTTTGACAGGTAAAATGTTATTAGATTTTATGCTATACAACTTAAAAAAATACGAAATCTAACCTCACTTCATTTCTCTGTTGGCAACCCCCCCCCCTTAACCCATTAACGCCTGAATTATGTATTTTCTCAAATTTCGATATTTTTTCTTAAATAACTGTAAAAAATGACTCCCTGAAACGAAAATATTTTATTCCAAAAATATCTGAGTAGTACTTTTTGAAATATAGGCTGTTGCCATATGGTAACGCTAGGAGCTTGTGAAGTCAAAGTGTCTAATTTTATAAGAAATCAAAAAGGTTTTGGCAGTTATTTGGAAAGCAATGAAACAGTGTAATATCGTCAAGTATATATTATTTTCAATAATATGCAATCGACAATGGAATGGCTGGAAATAGTCAATACACAAAGCTACATTACACTTCCAGCACATTGTTCTAATTATGGACTTCCATGTACTGCGCGCGCACCTTCTTTTTTTATGGCCTTCTGTATGCTGAACAAAGTGGTCAATTCTATCAAATCTAATATTATCTTAAATACGGCTATTATCTGAGGACTCTATTGATGCTGCAGGTCTTCCAGCACCTTTATGACGAACTTGATACGCAAGTTGTTAGTTAGGGTGCACTGTGTTGGACTTCTATTTTCTCGAATTGCTCCAATGGCGGAATAGCCGCGAAATTGCAAAAAAGAAAATAGTGCTGGATTAGAAAATAAATTATCCATATAGAAAGTATACCCCAACTGTCTTTTTCCTAGCGGAAGTTCATCTAACATTATCAGAAGTGGGCTAGCGGCTTTACCAAATAGAACATCATAGTCCGAATTCATTTTAGGACTCTTTCCCTGATAAAAATCAAAGTTTATTAGGTAGCCATCTTTAGTGTTTATAAACACTAAATCTGGAGCCTATACCACACACTCTAAATCTGGAGCCTATAGGCTCCAGATTTTGTAGCCAAACCTGATTGGCTTGCCCCGAATAAACTGTTTGCAACTGTGCTTCCCATAATACTTTACCATACTTTCATCGTATGCTAGGTTCAATTCCGGAACAAAATTGTGGATACATCGATCTTTTAGCATTTCAATCATTGGTCTAAGTTTCATCATTGTAAATCATATCTAGTGCTTGAGAAACTGAGAATCCTCTCCTGGAATTGAAAAATAAATATTTACTGAATGTAAGCGCCTAGCGTTGCCATATGGCAACAGTCATGTTTACGAATATGTAAGTCAGCTAGTTTTTAGTAAAATGTCTTTATATTTTGTCAATGAATACTCTAACGCATTCTATACATAAATATAAATCCAAAGTAACAAAAATATGTGACACATAAAAATAAACATACTTACTCAAACCGAGGCTCCATTTTTTTCGATGATTTATTTGAATGGTATATTCTAGCACTGCACACACTCTAACAATCAAATGTAAACTGAATTTGCCAGTACGAATGTATTCCAAACAGTAATACGTCGGTAATAAGATTCCTACCGTAAACGAAATAAAATCGCTGACAAGTTAGGACGCGTCGAAAAGATCACCTGTTGGACGTTGCCATATGGTAACGCAAGGCGCTAATGGGTTGAAGTGTCTGTTCTGCGCAACCCTCCTTGAAACGATTTTATAGGGTGTAACTACTATAACTCGACGAAAACATAACCGGCACGCGAAGACGCGGAGGGCCATCTCCGCATCGTCTCTCACGCAAGTTGAGGCGCGTCGACCGCCAGGGGGCGTCGAACGTGCGCAAAAACGGCGACCGGTCGGCGGCGGTCCGGGCCGTGCGACAAAAAGCGGGCACGACGTGCGAAAAATGCGCGATACGCGCGCCTCGCGCCGCCACCTAATTAAAAAGCGACAATGAGGCCGGCGGGCGTTAAGGGCCGTCTGCAGGCGCGCGTGACCTGCACGTCAATCGGTCTCGGGGAGTATCGTCGCCTGAGAAATTTTAAGGGGCGCATTTTCGCGCGATACTGCCCGCTCAAGGCGACAGTGTAGGTACAAAGATATTTAGAAAAAGATAAATTTCAAGTCCCCAAATTCTCTGTAAAAAGGAATCGACATACGAGTACGAAGGTAAATTTAGAAACCGCCTTAATTATTATACGATAATATGTTTAATGCGCAAAAATGTAAGAGTAGTAAAAATATTCTGTTATATTATACGGGAGCTCTCAATTTATCTTATTGTAAATATAAACTTGCATTGCTACTTTTGTATACAATCGCATACTTTGTTTAGTTAACTCTGACGTCTTGTCAATTAAAAAAATATATATAATAATATTTTCTGGATTCGATATTGTATACCTATCTAAATATAACAAGGGTAATCCAAAAGAAAGTGTTTTTTATTAAGAACCTACGAACATATTAAATACAGTGTGTCCATTTGACAACTAGTCACCCTAAAAATGTCGGTAATAATGAAAATACTTCATTTTAAAGATAAATTTGTCAGGAATGCTGGATCGCTTCTTGTTTTTAAATCGGTTGAAAAATAAAAACAGCTTATAAGGACTATTTTGGACACTATGGGTCCTAAGCAACTCGATAAGTTGTTGTTATAGTAACGGAAAAGGCACTTCCTACAGATATTAACGATCTAAAAGGCGGAATAACTCAAGAATGTAGCAGATTAATGAGGCAAACTTTTGCAAATGTGAACATCTTATAAAATAAGGGTGTTCAGAAAATAATTTAATTTGTTTTTCCGTTACCAACAACAATATTATTGAGTTGTTTAGGATCAAGTACTTAAACAAGTGAACACACTGTATATTAAAAAAGCTTGTAGTTGATACGAAACATCGAGTTTTATTTAGACTTGAAACAATTCTGTCTTGATAATTATTGCGACATAGGAAAAAGAATAGTATAATATTTCAAACAATTTATATTATTAGATATATTCAGTTTTCAGTTTCATAAAAAGAAATAAGTAAATATATTAAATCATCTATTAACAATCTTTGTTTGCAACATTACTAGGGACATGGTGTTCATAGATATATTTTACCCTCAACTTTTTATTTTTTGACCTAAAAAAAAGTTGTAGATAGAATACTTATATATACTTTTTGACTATTATGTGAAAAATTAGCCACTTATTTTGCTACTGAAGTGTGGCAAAATAAACATGTGTTTTTTTTTCTAATTAAACACTATTATATTATAGGCGCATATTGAACTGCTCAAAAAGGGCTTTCCAACAATAATATATAATACTTGGTATTTTCCTCTGGCAGTTTTTTAAATAATAATTATTTTAATTTGTTATCCTAAAGCTGTAAATATACAGTATATCGCTATGGATTCTTAGTTTATGTAACCTTTACCTTAAAAATACTTTATTGACTCAGTGAAAACACCATCTGACTGTGACAATAAAACATTATGTAAATATTACATAAACAAGGGTAAAGTCACAAAAAGTTGTAGTAAAATTTTGGGATGGTAACTTCCACGTAAATATACATAATTATCGATTTACCGATTACACAGAATACCGATAAAAAGTAAAAAGACAACGCAGATGTAATTTTTTTTCCAGTGTAGATTTACCAACGGAAAAGTTTACGAATTTGAATTGTTCGAAGAAAGTACTTGTCATTTACTAAATTGTGTTTGTGTATTTTCGCACTATATATAGTACTATAGGTACATTAGCTCGATTCTAAATGGCACCTCTAGTGGTTTACCTAAATCTAAGTTCTAATATTTACACAGTTTTAATAGCATCTTTAAAGGGCGACAATTTCCAGAATGGGTGTAAGTTTTTGAATGGAAAAACATGTAATTTTCATCCAATTTTCTCTACTAAAACAAAAATCCCCACGTAAACTGATGAAAAGTATAACTCTGTCATTCTACATCTAGAAGCATTTGCCCCAATAAGTAGCGTAACAGAAGACAAGAACGTTGAAGATCCATGGCTACATATTACTTCCGCAAATAATTAAATGCAACCAATTAAAGTCATCACTCCACCCAAAAGGCCATTAAAATGTTACTAAAAAAACGTCAATTTTTAAAAAAGCTTCAATTAATTAGTATAATAGTTAATAATATACTTATTAATATACTTAATTAAATTAAAGGGTCACCATTTGTTGCCATAAAATGGCAATCTAGCTTTTTCTTTGTTTTAAATTTTAAATTTGCGATTTTATATACATCTACCTTGTTTCATTTTTAGATGAGTACAAACGTATATCCAATTGGTAAATATTTTTTCTAAAAGGACGTCGACTCTACGCGGCCATTTTACTAACAGGATATATCAGATGTCAGATTAGATATTATAAATGTAAACCCAACGTCGATTGGCCCAAAACCCATACGGGTCTTCCCGATTATCCTAAATATTCTCCGATTACATCAAGCAGGAAGTCAAAAAATCAACGCGTGTAATTAGATTACCATGTAATTAAATTTCATAAAGGCCGGCCAAAGATTATCCACCTTTCAACTTCGTTTTTCGTCAAGTTCGTAAGGTTTCGGATATTTTTAGTCAAAGGTACCTAAGATAATAATGATAATAATAATTCTTGCCCTCACAATACTCCAAACTAGGAGTACTCCAGAAGCAACTGAATGCTTATACCTTAAATTTTCCAACACTAAATTGATGGGAAAATAATACTACCTACGTTGAAATATCATCAAACTGTTTCACGAATATTATCAAAATTGGGGGCATAGGGGGCAATTATTTACCTTTCATCCTAAGTATTGTGTTTTAGCTGTAAAAAGTAGCGAATTTTGGTTAGGTATACGTAAAGTAGTTTGATGCTATTTTAAATTATTATTATTTTGGCATAAATCTTAGACTGGCATGTAAATAAATTTATATCCTAATTACCTGACGGAACATCAACTTTGCAAGAAACAACAGAATTTAAAGTGTTTATATTCTTTTGAAAAACCCATATTCATAAAAATATTTAGCAATAAAAAGTGAATACTGAATATTATGAGTTTTTATGCAGTTCTAAGTTTTTAAAATTTTCAAAATTATTTAAACATGCTAAGAAAGAAAATCTTTTAATGGAACATTCAAATTCTCTTCTCTTATGTAAAACTGAAAAAGAAACTACTTTTTCAGGTAAAACTTTTTGAAATTTTAACAAGTAGGTAAACCCATTTTTAGTACCTATTTTATTTTTTAAATGTCAAATTTAATGTGGCGAACTTTGTGTAGAGGGCATAATATAGATTCTGCGTTGTAATATTTTCATTCCAACATACTAGGTAAATTATAATAATTATATATATTTCGTCTGGAAACAGCTTCGATAGCAATCCACAGTAATTTGAAGTAGTTGGTGAACCAAATGTAAACATCCTGCAAACACTGCTCAAAAGGAATATTATGTTAAGCACAATTTCAAAAGACTTTCTAATGTATTTCTCACAAGATTAAACAGAATTCTTACGAAATGGAGCCCACTTGGTCGCCCTATGGATTGAAAAAGTGCCGCCAATAAATAAAAATGCGATTTGTGTCAGATACCGCATTTTAAGCCTGCATATGCTGCACAAAATGAATGTCCGCAGTAAGTGCGGTGTGAAAAGCCTTGAATAGCTTTAATTTATCTTCTGTGGTACGAACAGAGGACATGCGTAAGATGAAAAAGATCTATAAATTTCCATCGGCTTATCTGTAGCAACTTTCCATGCCAGCGGCGTAGCCACGGCCGCATATATTACACTCTCCGACCAAAAATCCGTATAGATAAAGTAAATAATACCAAAAGTGTTTCCCAACATTATTCCATTTGTTTAAAAACACTGATTGTTTGTTTAATTGGGAGTGCTCAATCTCTTCAGCCAATCAAAATTGCTGCTTTTAATTCGGCGCCAAAACAGTTAAGGAATTTGTTCCGATGAGCTACATTATTCCCTTATCAGCACTAACTTCGTCGATCCATTTACGCATTTTAATAGCCGATGTTGTTGTGATTTTGCATTTGTTAATATTTTTTGGTGAAAGTAGTACAATTTTCAGTGCTGTGAAAGTGAAATTTAGGTTTGTGGACTATTTAAAAATGGATAAAAACTGTGCGGTGTGCAAGAAAGCGCACGGCTGTTGACTGTTGAGGGCGATTGCATAATAAATGTGATTGCTGGTATACAAAAATACGTGGAATTCCTAACCTAATATGAACGTTTTCTATCTGGTGCAACTGTTAACTTCAATTCAAATGCGGTGCCAATAATTTTTTCAATGTATTTGTAAATACATAATATGATAAAGTATTGTTTTGCATGGTTTTAATTTTAATTTTAATTTTAGCCCCTTAAAATACACACGACCATGGCCTTGGGGACTTAAACAGAAAATTGCAGTTTATCCATAACAAATTGAAGTTATGTTTTGTTATTCTCCACAACAAACAATTCTACTGTGGGGAAATAACGTCCTATCTTCTAAGGATTTTTGGGCCGAGATTCTTTACTCTAATATTCCATGAATTACAAAAGGAATTATTCTATATTTTATTCAGGAAGAACACAAACGTAAATAAATATTGAAATGTCTATAGGTATTGTGGAAACTTAAAATTAAATTACACATTTTCGAAACCTATTTGAGTAGAAAAATTCTCGTCAAAAATTATACGACCCATATGGTGCAAAGACCGATAAGTAACAATAAATGCATGTATTCCTATACGTTAGACCGTTGACCGACATATTAATAAGACTTCTCACGGCTATAGTTTCATATCCTGGAAAGTAGATGCCGCCTATGGTCAACAATGTATTTTGCATTGTATTTTGTCTCCGGGAAGCGCATGGTGAGCCAGAGTACTGTCAAACAAGACAGCCGTGAGCAGTCTTTATTAATACGTCAGTCAACGGTTAAACAATTAGACGTGGATCATACAATACGACCTTATTTATTAAAGATAAAAGAGTGAAGTTTATTGAACACCCATCCTTTCTATCCTTAGGTATCCAGTAGGTATGGCTGTTTCCCCTAACCAAAGATATATAGTTGTATATCTTTGCCCTAACCAATTAGAAGCCCGACTTCCCCCACTTCACCATATGACCATATTCTATGCCGCAGTGTTGCCAAGCGGAGGGTAATAAAATAAATTTACGAAATACTACATGAATGTATTATTGTAGCCATTTTCGCAATCCTTCCAATGTCCTGGACTTCTCGTGTTGATGTTCGTAGATAGCTTCCTTTAAAATAACGCCACAGGGAAAAGTAATAGTTGGGCGCCATGTCTGGACAACGCGGAGGCTAACAGATTGTGTCTCTCCTGTCAATGGGGTGTTCATGAAAATTAAGTTTCTTATATATTTAAAAAAACAACAGATTGAGCACCAAAAACATGATATCAGCAGTGGCCTATCGAAATAATGAGATATTTTAATAAATCAGAGTTGTTGACAACGCTGGCAATCGGCAGGTCGTGCTTCCCCCCCCCCCTTGCCGGCCGCAGTCACCAGTGGACCCGCGCAGTCAGCCACTACCTGGTGGAGGGGTGGGGATTACACCATGGAAATTATAGACCCGAGATAATTCTCCGTTCGCAGTGTATACACCAGAGATGCAAATCTAAATTGCCATCTGACAAAAGACAGTCTGTCGCCTCGTACTTCGTCTCATACCTTCGGGACGTGTTTTCTCGCCCCGTCCGACGACTAGGTGGGTTCGCCACTGTGCCAGGGGCCTTATTAGAATTTATTAAACAAAATACCGTCGACAGCGAGCGCGTACGGTCGGAGATCACAGCGCTGGATAGTTTATGCGTAGGTTCGCGAACGTATTTTCATTTTAATTGAAAATTACGGCCGCTCCGCAATTCGCGATTGGAAATAATGGCGAATGGTGGCACTTTGAATTGCGCTGCCATTAAAATCTCAGAGATTTATATTAATGGGAATGGCAAATTGCGCGATGGGCGAGCGATCGCGCATGGACGCCCATTTCCTTTCTTAAGTAAACAAAATTCGAAAAGTTTTATGGGCCGTAGTCGATAGGTATAATAAAAGTATTTGTGAAAATTGTATAGCAAAAAATATATACTATTTATTGTATACGAATCACACACTATAGTTACCGACATATTCTCGCTTTTGAGTATCAATTATTATGTACTAATTTTGTTGACTAAAATCTCTTGTATTGCCAAAACTAAATAATTCTATAGGTACATTTGCATCCTCCCTTTTACATCCCTTCGCATAGAGCGGTTCTGCCCAAAAGCAATCCGAACCGTTCTACTGTGGGGTGGATTACATATGCCAGATTTGAAGCTGATATCTCAATTCGTTCGAAAGTTATCTTGGGAACACTCAGTCACACACATATAAGTATACAATTGTTTCTTTTTTATTTTTTTACAGTTGCAACTGTAAATTTACAATTGTGTTTTGAGTAAAAATTTATATATGAAAGATCTCTCTTATACAATTTTCGAGGGAGAATGTAAAATACTCGGTAAAATATTTTGAAATAATTTAGTAACAAATTTTTTTCTTGAAATCGGCAGTAAAGTGTCCCAAAATCGTCATTAAAAGCTCAGAAATCGGCATTAAAGTAGCCCATTATTGTACGATTTTTTCAATAAGTATAGGCTTTGGCGAGGTGTAAACATCAAACGTCAGACGCGGATTCATCGCGCGTCAAAAGTGACCAAATATTCAAAACTCGGCCACAAAAGGCCCATTTAACTTTTCGTACACATTGCGAAATTGTTACCTATACCAGCGCAATCTTTCAGTATAAATATTTTAGTAGGTTTGAATATCAAGAGATCTGCTGTGGAGGCTGCACAACAGGCAGCAATTTGGTTTGTCTGTTCGAAGACGCCGTGTTTTATCTTACTTGACCTAGGTAGAACGATCGTCAAAGTCAAGCAACGCCGCGCGCAGTCGGTTCATGAACGGGTGATCCCTTATGGTTATTTTCTTGCCTAATAAAACATTTTTTTTTTCGATTTCAAAAAAATATATAATATGTACCTAAGCACTGAAATTCTTTTTATGACTCATGTGGTTTATTTGCCTCAGCCAGAGGCCTCGGCAACTAAATTCCACATGAGTCATAAAATGTTGAACTTCAGTGCCTTGGTACATAAATAACTATTATTTCACTTGAATTTGTGGATCTCATTATAAAGAAGATTGTGATAGAATAGAAAAACATGATTGTTTTAACCGAAAAAATAGTTATTTATGTACCAAGGCACTGAAGTTGAACTTTTTATGACTCATGTGGAGTTTAGTTGCTGAGGCCTCTGGCCGAGGCAAATAAACCACATATATATATTTTTTTTGAAATCGGAAAAAAAATGTTTTATTAGGCAAGAAAATAATAATAAGGGATCACCCGTCCACGAACCGACTACGCGCGGCGTTGCTTGACTTTACCGATCGCTCTACCTAGTTAGTTAGTTAGTTACAACATCTCTTTATTTCCTACTAAATTTAGACAAGGGTGTACCTAGGACAAGTATAATGACGTACGGCACCTTCTGACAGAAAAACCAAACTGCTGCTTCTTGTGCTACACAAGAAGCAGCAGTTTGGTTTTTGGTTGTGTAGGCTACCTACACAACAAATCTATTGATATTCAAATTTACTAAAATATGTATACTGAAGGATTGCGCTTCTATAGGAAACAATTTCGCAATGTGTACGAAAAGTTAAATGAGCCTTTATCGGCCGGGTTTTGAATATTTGGTCACTTTTGACGGGCGATTTCTCCGCGTCTGACGTTTGATGTTTACATCTCGCCAAGGCCTACTTATTGAAAAAATCGTACAATAATGGGCTACATTATTGTACGATTTCTGTGCTTTTAATGACGATTTTGGGACATTTTAATGCCGATTTCAAGAAATAGTTATTTATGTACCAAGGCACTGAAGTTCAACTTTTTATGACTCATGTGGAGTTTAGTTGCTGAGGCCTCTGGCCGAGGCAAATAAACCACATGAGTCATAAAAAGAACTTCAGTGCCGAGGTACATATTATATTTTTCTTGAAATCGGAAAAAAAATGTTTTATTAGGCAAGAAAATAATAATAAGGGATCACCCGTCCACGAACCGACTACGCGCGGCGTTGCTTGACTTTACCGATCGCTCTACCTAGCACAAGCATAATGATGTACGGCACCTTCTGACAGAAAAACCAAACTGCTGCTTCTTGTGCAGCTTACACAACAAATCTATTGTTTTTCAAATTTACTAAAATATGTATACTAAAGGATTGCGCTTCTATAGGAAACAATTTCGCAATGTGTACGAAAAGTTAAATGAGCCTTTATCGGCCGGGTTTTGAATATTTGGCCACTTTTGACGGGCGATTTCTCCGCGTCTCACGTTTGATGTTTACATCTCGCCAAGGCCTACTTATTGAAAAAATCGTACAATAATGGGCTACATTATTGTACGATTTCTGTGCTTTTAATGACGATTTTGGGACATTTTAATGCCGATTTCAAGAAAACATAATTAAATTCCAAATTGTTAAGATCTTTTCAGATTTGATTGATATTCTCGCAATGAAATATATGAATTTCAGGAAAATAGTATCTAAAACTAGACGATGAAAAATGAAGTAGTGGTACTCACAATGGCTTATTGAAGGGTTTTCCGTAGTACTTGAGCAAATGCTATCCTAGTTCCAACTGGAAAATGTTGGCACTAGCTGCAATTGGCAAGGGAACTTGCACAAAAATTAAATTTGAAAAATATATTGCACACAAATGTAATTTAGTGCCATTAAATGAACCAAAAACGCTCATTTTTTATTTTTATGCAATAAATGTAAGCAATTCAAAACTGCATATTTCAAATCATTCTTGAAACGCGCCGTCCTGGGTTGTGACGTCAAGTAGTTCGTTGGTGGTGGCGCCTCTGGTGGGTGTCAGCACCATGTATAAACTAATATGGGCGGCCCATGTATAAAAACTACAGCACCACGCACGCTTTGTTTAGAAAGACCAACGAGAACGTCCATATCCTTGTAGATATTCGTCTTATTATAGTCTATCTCAGTCTTGATAATGTTGATAACGTTTGAAAAGTATGTGCTGTATAAAATAGTTATGTACATTGCGAGATGTGTAAGCGCACCTTTTTGGCCGAGGAGGTTGTTTAACGCCCGCGTTGCCACAGGCTTTAAAACTATTTCCGAAGCTAAAAAGAGCTTACGCAACGAGCAATGTATTACATTTTTCCTGCTACCGACAATTTCATATTATAGGTAGGTAGGTACTTTAAAAACAGACTATGGAGGAGACTGGAGTAATAATCTTCAGATAACCATCGTCCAGTTATTACTAAAAATGATAAATATAAGAGGTATAATGCAGTGACAAAAAAAATAAAAATTTGCTTGGTGTGGGATTGAACCCGTTGACTGAGTTTTCTCTGATGGTATATTTCAATGAGTTTTTTATTTCCCGAGAGAAAAACTCAATAACATACTAATATCAAGTATATACACTCGTTTTACTTTGATATTTTAATATTTATACAGGGTGGTCCAACTTTTAATGGCAAAACTTCGGGAATCTACAAAAAACGTGAAAATTAATAGATTTTTTCATATGCCTATGTATCAAAATCCTAACGGTTTACATTATACCGAGCATTATACTTAGTCAAAGTCAATTTTTTCCGGTTTTCTTTTATTTTTTCTAAAGGAAGACAAAATACTACGTACTTAGATACATTAAAGCATTTATTAAAGTCCGTGGCAAGCCCTTAAAATTTGAAATTCTGTACCGTTGCATGTGGTTTAGAGTGCAGCCAAATTTCACAAAGAATCAAGCAAGAGAAAATATGGGGACTAGAAATATTATTGTCAACGCCATCGTCCACCAAAGTAAATAATACACCTATTATAATCATAAAGCAAATGTCCCTAAATTATTGTACCCGAGAGAAAGAGCTGAGATCGGGCAATAATATTTTGTTTCATTCTATTTTTCTTATAAAATTTTATACACATTTCGCCATTTCCTCGAACGGGAAAATTACGCGAATCAAAATCGAAGGATTTTATTGCGTGGGGGTTTATGAAAAAGTGTCCGGGCGGCCCACCGTCGAGAGACAAAAGCAATATCGCAATTTATGGCGGCCGGATCAATTCCGTAAACAGCTCGTTGAGGTCCCATCACCGGCGGAGCCATTTCGCCAGCCGTTTTTATATTTTCGTTAGCGAATATCGAACACCATAAAGCCCGGGCCGCACCCCGCCGATCGACATAAAAACAAAGTGCTTACGCCGGGGATCAGGTTCCGGCGACAGGCAGGGTTATGTCTTTAGCCAGGTTATTTGGCCACACGAGATACATTCATTCTGAATATGTAACGCAATTTATTTAAATACAGGAGTTGCAAAAAAACAGGAAAAAATAAAAATATATATTTTTTTTGTTTAAATTAATTTCAAGGAGTTTTCGAAGAGCAGTTGTCATTTCGCACTAAAATAAGTGGTTTTATACCATAAAACTTTCTTGGCAGATGAATTTCGAGTCCAGGGCGAGCAATAAAATTAATAAATACAGGCAAAAGAGTCTGCTGGCGAATTCTTATTAGGTAGGTACCAGATTCTACTTCGCTATTCAACAAAGTCGTCATTTTTCTGTTTGCGAGTGTGAGAACATAGAAATTATATAGGTACTGTAATAGGTATAGCCGTTTTATTACAAAAATGATTTTTTAAATGATTTGTTCGTCAATATATACTTTTTAGGGTGTTATAAATCTTGTTTGTATCATGTAAATACCTCTAATATAACAATCAAAAGAAGATCATTAGAATAACTAACTGAATAACGCATTCTTGTGCAACACCGATATAGCAACTGCTTAGTTTATTTTATTTTACAAGGGTTGAAAAGACGTAATAAAGAAGCAATTTAATTTCTATTTCAGCTTGTTTTATATCCTTTATAGAACTTAAAAGCTGTATAAATGGGGGCCTTTTTTGGGTATATTGATATTTTATTAGTGCTGATAGATTGTTTACAACTCTTAATGATAGAGCATGAGGCTATACTTATATAAAATAGCGGTATAGATATTGTTACAGCTTTTAAAAACAATTTGTGCTACTTGGGGTGGGAATATCATTTCCACGAGGCAAGTCTAAAGGGGGTGTCCCACTTAAGATGATTTTGATTATTTTATCTCCTGTATTTTCGATTTTAGAAAAAAATCATATACAAATTAAACGATATGAAATCTACTACAATTTATTGTGGGAGACTAGCTTACATACAGCTTGTCCCATAATGTCGCCATAGTGCTTTGTTATTTGGTATGGGAAGGAATGTATTTTTGTACATTTTTAAATTTCGTCATTGTTATTAACGTCGCCGAATCTGTGTTGGAGCTCTCAGTCACTCTGTGTGTTCAAAACCGAAAGTTTACAGCACGCTTTATGACACGGTAATTAGCGAACCTTTCCAACAGACGGCTTTAAAAAAGTTGGAATTTTTTTAATTGAGATTTCGCGTTCAGGTATTTTTCCCTACTCACTGTTAAAATTAATATATTTATGAATCGCCCCTCGGAAATCCACTAGATGCCTACATGCCATTCTCTTATTATCTTATTTAGGAACGCAAACTTTTTAAAGCAAAAAATCCAGAGTATCACTTTACGGGCTACTAGCAAAATAATTAACAAGAAAAACTGAGCAAAAATTTAGAAAAACACAGGTCTTCCCATTTCATATCACAAATCACAAGGGTGTATTAAGTCCGAGCATATGGGACAAGTTGTATGTAAGCCAATCTCCTACAAATTATTGTAGAAGATTTTCTACCGTTTAATTTTTATTTTAAATTTTTTTCTTAGCATCTAAAATAAGAGAGTTACATGTACCTAGTCGATTTCTAAGGGGCGTGCCCATATTATTATAGTTTGCGGTTTTATTACAAGCTTTTATTTAACTTCGCTTGTTAGTGTGTGTTAGTATGTGGTCAAATCTTGCAACTGGATTTCAAAGCATAATACTTAACGAGTTGTTTAAAAATATAAATAAAAAAATACACACATTGGATAGGGTCGTTTTTGTATACATAATATACAGAAAAGTTGTGCCCTTCAAAGATCTAGTTGATGTTTCAAAATCGCTGAGTTTGTAATTCCACATTTTTAAAATCCATTACATAATAGCAAAATGCTCAATCATCCTATTTAAAAAAAAACATAAACAACATGACCCTACCTACTCTCAAAATGACAGGAAACCACACATTTTTTTTTTTATAATTGGAAATTTACACATTACCTACTGTTTTTTTTTTTGTTCGTTAAAGTCTACTGTTTATCACAAAAAACTAAACAATAAACCATTTCACACAGCATTTCCACCCCTTCTTTAGGAACTTAACCCAAAAGCAATCCCAATCGTCCTATTGCATATTAGTAACCTTACTTCTAATACCTTATTTAAATTCGATATAGCAACCCGGTATATGGATAATTTCGATGCCCCATGCAATAAAAATTTTGCAGTTATTAGTTGCCACTGTTGCTTTAGATTTATAGCAGTTTATTGCACGGGCGTAGCCAAGGGGGGGGGGGGGTTTCGGGGGTTCAAACCCCCCCCCCCCCCGAAATAAGCAAAATATTACCTAATATTATACCGAAAAAATACGAGGAGTGAAGAGTGAAATTATTATTACGTTTGAATATTGAATATATGTAGTAATAGTAGCGCCTAGCGCCATCTTCTGACGAGAGGCAGACGCAGTTGCACCCGAACTATTTTGTATTGTAGGGACACTTTGCGTTGTTTCTCGATTATTCGCCACGCCCCTCGGTCGAAATGAGCGGAACTTTGTGGAAGTTCGTGGAAGTTTCTGGACGGCTACTGGGCTGCTATATAAGCGGCGCCGCGGCGCGTGACCGCGCTTACGGCAGTACTGTTCCATGCGAACTCGAAGCGAATAAAAGTGAAAAGTGGTGAACGAATAGTGAAGAGAATTAAGTGTACCGTGTAAGTGAGTAATTTTAGTGCGCTGTTATTCGATGACCTTGTTAAGGATAGATACGTGAATCATTATTACTGTGGAAAAATGGAGGGGAAAAAAAAGAAGGGTGATAAACTTAAAGGTATGGACTACTGGAAAAAGTGGTGTAGTCAAGGTCAAGGGGTTTCTAATAAAGAAACAAATTTGGATTTAGCTATCAAAGCTTCAGCTACCTTGCATGCTGATAAGAAGACTGCCTACCCCGAAATCTAGTTTGGAATGCCTAGATATGTGCGATAAAAACCTTTATCCGAATATTTACACATTACTACAAATCTTGGCTACCATTCCTGTATCCACTGCTACCCCAGAAAGGCCTTTCTCGAGCCTAAGGAGACTGAAAAACTATTTACGAAACACTACAAGTGAAAACAGACTTAATGGTTTGGCTGTAATGAACATTCACTATGGAACAGAAATTCATGCAGATGAAGTAGTGGATATATTTAAAAGAAAAAGCCGAAGATTTCTTCTTTAATGGTTTTAGATTTAGCGCAGAGGAACGAAATTAATTTATCCATTTCATTTAAAGTTAAGAACTTTATAAATATGTCGTAGTTTTTCGGATGAATATATAGATATTAAATTTCATGTAAGTATATTTTTGTTGTTTTATTTACTTCTCAAACTAAACCGCCCCCCCCCCCAAAACTAAATCCTGGCTACGCCCGTGGTTTATTGTCATGACAAATTCATCCGTATAAATAAGTCTTTCTTACGGCAATGCAGAAAAGTGCGCGGTTATACAACCGGCAGATTTATCTTTCAATCGAATCGAATGGAAATATAGGCCAATTGTATCGCGACGGTATGGTATCCGTTATTCTGGAAAGCCATAGAAACGGCAGCTATTTGTTTCGTAAACGAGGCGCATTATTTTTCCATTCGTTATTATTCCGTGTAATTGTGCAGCTTCTCGCTAAAAACGGCTTTTGTTTTGTTCCCTTGCCTTTTATTTTACCGAACATTTAACATCTCAATCCGGCGAATGAAAATTGCGCCGGAGAATTTAATTTTTGCTATCCGATCCTCGCGAATATGCCGGTATTTTTGTCAGGGGTCATTTATTACGAAAAAACTAGTTTTCCGTTTTTCTAACCGTTTATCATCCTTATTTACTACCTACGAGGCAAAAAATTAATTATTCATTAGATAAGTTTACGGTTTAATTATCTTTGGACGTTCATCCGACTAGAAATAATTAATCAGTCTTATGTTGGTGCGGTAATGCTTGCGTGTAGCCATACAGCCCATGATTTATTCGCCTCTGATAGCACAAAAAATAATTGGTAATAAATGCCTTTGATTGTTGCTGATATTTTGGAACTAACGTTATGAAACCAGCTAGCAGAAGCTGTATAGGAGGCTAATGAATAATTCATAAATTATATATATTACCAATGCATCAATTTCTTTATATTGCATGAGAGATCATTTCTATCAAGCTGAAATGGACATTTTTAATTCATGAAAGTGGGGTCACGGAATCTTCACACATTGTACTTTATGTCAGCTTTTAGTCGCTCCACTTGTCGTTCACGCACACTAGTCAATCCTTCAGCATGAGACGGCTACAAGAATTTCTTCTTTTGGTGACATTCTTCTTCATACTATATAATGGTATTTTTTGTCCGAATAATTCTTTCCGGTGTAGTATAACCCCCAGCTCTTTAAAGCAAAATTTCATGATGTATTCTACTTCTCGGGACATACCCTTAGGCTAGTGGAACAATTTACTTAATGTTATTATATCAAATTGGTTAAATTATAATGTATACCTACACTATCATCCGAATCTTCCTTTCCTAAATGCAACAAGCACGGATACGAATAATTATGGCTGTCATTATCAACACTGATAACACTATTGCTGTTGAATACTTGCTCACATATTAATTGTGGTTGTAATGCTCTCCATGTTAATAATAAACGCCAGTACTTTAAATCGCATAATAACAACGTGGCTTTCATTTACCACGTTATTCAGGTAACATTATTTTTAATTGGTGTGCCTATTTTAGTATCGGTTTCATTTATGGGCACTTCGCGGCGAAATCATTATCATTATCTATATTATTCGCGTGACAAAAAAGCATTAGCGCGCCACTTATACCTGAAAGATTGCTTTTAATGGATCTTCTTAGTTTTATGGTCTTCATATGCATAACGACGGTAGCCGCATGTAAAGATATTTGATTAGTAAAAAAATAATGCTATATAATTTATATAAACATACCGAAGTTGCATCTGAATCATATGCAAATATTAAGCCAGATTTTGGTTAATTGATATTCTTACCTGTGATCCACATACCATATAAGTTGGAACTTGGCTGGGACAAAAACACGAACAGAAATGTAGCAGAAATGTAGAAGTAAAAACAAAATTAAAAATGTAGGTACCTATATATACTCAGAAGAGTATGGAAGACAAAACTGTACAGGGTGATCCGTATATTAGATATTTGGAGTATTGGTCTTTATTGGCATGAAAGGCACGGGTCTATACCTTTGGTGTAAGGAACGCAGGAACGTTAGTAGTGGGCATAATTTGAATAATTAGATACCAGCTTTGATTATTGAATTCTTTAATAACTGTCGATTCTATTGGTATATCGCGTGTATTTTATCTTTACAGAATTACATAACTGGATGTTTACTTAGTGTCCTTTCAACAATGAAGAAACACAACAAAATTAACTGAAATAATTGTTTTTAAAATAAAAGGACTGCACTACATGTAATATATTTGTATTTTCCGTGATTGCATACGTATATTATTCATGTCCACATACCTATAGAACAGATGCAGTAAATTGTCTATCTACCCATATACAGTGTGTCCCACTTAAGGACTGACCACCCCTGTAAAATTTTTATTTATAGCTCGATTTTCATAAACTTTTTTTTGTTGGATAGAGCTTCAAAAATGGCATCAAACACATAATTCAGGTGCCTCGTGCGTTAAAGTCATGGCCCACTGAGACGGTGTTTTAGTGCTGAAATTTCGAGAAGTACTATTAGGGATTTTTTTAGAGGAAAATTAATGCCAGATTCTTATTCAGCGTTGTTCGAAATCCATATGTACCAATTTGCATTACCATAGCTCTACAGGGTGTTTCAAAATTTTTAGTGCCCCACTTAATTAGTGTCCCTATAAAATTTTTATTTTTAGCTCGATTTCCATAAACTTTTTTTTGTTGGATAAAACTTCAAAAATGGCATTAAATGCATAATTCAGGTATCTTGTGCCTTAAATTCATGGCCCACTGAGACGGTGTTTTAGTGCTGAAATTTCGAAAAGTACTATTAGGGATTTTTTAGAGGAAAATCAATGCCGGATTCTTATTCAGCGTTGTTCGAAACCCAAATGTACCAATCTGCATTACCATAGCTCTACAGGGTGTTTCAAAATTTTTAGTGCCCCACTTAATTAGTGTACCTCTGTAAAATTTTTATTTTTAGCTCGATTTCATAAACTTTAATAATGGCATTAAATGCATAATTCAGGTGCCTCGTGCGTTACATTCATGGCCCACTGAGACGAAGTTTTAGTGCTGAAATTTCGAGAAGCACTATTAGGGGCTTTTTTAGAGAAAAATTAATGCTAGATTTTTATTCAACGTTGTTGGAAACCCAAACGTACCAATTTGCATTAGAAAATGGAGGACTAATTGAAATGACTGAAATTTGAGTTTATGTTATGTTGTGTTGTTTATTCATGTATTTGATGATATTAAATTAAATAAAAATTTTGTTCGCTAATAAATTTTTGAAAGAATATGTGTTCCTCACGAATATTTTAGTGACCAACTTACCAGAAATTCAGAAAATAATTAAAATTAACACGTTTTTTTGAAACCTCTCACCGCATATAAGAATCCGGCTTTACTTTTCCTTTTATTTTTTTTTAACACCCTGTAGAGCTACGGTAATGCAAATTGGTACGTTTGGGTTTCGAACAACGCTGAATAAGAATCTAGCATTAATTTTTCTCTAAAAAAGTCCCTAATAGGTACTTCTCGAAATTTCAGCACTAAAACACCGTCTCAGTGGGCCATGAATTTAAGGCACAAGATACCTGAATTATGCATTTAATGCCATTTTTGAAGTTCTATCCAAGAAAAAAAAGTTTTTGGAAATCGAGCTAAAAATAAAAATTTTATAGGGGTACACTAATTAAGTGGGGCACTAAAAATTTTGAAACACCCTGTAGAGCTATGGTAATGCAAATTGGTACGTTTGGGTTTCGAACAACGCTGAATAAGAATCTGGCATTAATTTTCCTCTAAAAAAATCCCTAATAGTACTTCTCGAAATTTCAGCACTAAAACACCGTCTCAGTGGACCATGACTTTAACGCACGAGGCACCTGAATTATGTGTTTGATGCCATTTTTGAAGCTCTATCCAACAAAAAAAAGTTTATGAAAATCGAGCTATAAATAAAAATTTTACAGGGGTGGTCAGTCCTTAAGTGGGACACACTGTATGTAGGCATAACATGCACGCATCGCGTGACAAACAATCACATCTATACCTGCCAATGTATGTGGGACAGGTTCCGTCATTAGTGTACCGTAAACGGGTCTCTAGGTCTTTCTGTGTGTCCTGGAAAAAACCTAATCACCCCCATTAGGGATAATGCGCACCCAATGATCGCGGGCGACAGTTTTTTGGGTTCTCGGAAATGTTTCGGGTGCAGGTAATTACGAAAAATGCAAGCGGATGAAATTGGAGGCATTATACGAAAAACCAGCTTGGAATTATTGTTGGTCAGTTTCTTAAAAAGTTTATATAGTCGGTTATTTCTATCTATATAGTGTGGAAATTATAAATAAAACAAGCTGACATTATTTACGGATACCTGCATATAGTTTGAGTTTATAATCAATGCGGTCGCATAAGTTAAGTATACTTTCTTACAAATAAAGACAATAATATAATAATGCAACAGGTATGCAAACTATATGCCTGAAAGTGGGGTTCCTGCATAGGAAGAGTTGGGAAAATAAAGTCATTACTGTAAATTATTCGCCGATTTTGGGCATTATAGAAACTGTATGTCAAATTAGAGGTTTTTTGTATTTATGTTATGATTTATTTCAAGTTAAAGAAAAATGATGGGAACTCATGGGCAGAATGTTTTTTCATAGGAAACTGAAACAGTGTATGTCTGGTTGCCCTCTATAAGAAAACTTATTGAGCGTAAATATGAGTTGACAAAAATAGCAGCAAGAAAATATGATATTAGAAGAATGACACTGTCATTTCAACTTTAAAATAATTCGAAAGAAAAATGTAAAATAGCATTAGTTTCAGCTGCCCGATTATTACATATACCAAATACCTGATACGTGGTATGGCGAAAATAATATGGTTCTGAATAATTATTATTACAGAAGACACCAGAGAAAATAGCAAAGGATAGGTATGTCCTATAGAATAAATGGATCGTAATAATTAAGTATCTGAATATCATAATAAGATGTATTTTATCTCGTATTTTAGAATAAAAATTGACTCCAAATCCTAGTGTACAACCACAACCACCAATAAACTATGTATTTTGGATTGTATCTAAAAAGTAGTAGTAATTTATGCAATTATGCAATTTATGCATAATATTTAGTTTTGTTTCTGTGTTATGATGAGTGAGTGAATCAAATCGAAAAAAAAAACAACTAATTGTTCGTTGGTTCAGAAATAATTTTTGTAAATAATATCTAACTTGGAAGCGAAATTGAAAGGTTGCCCAATATCCTTTACATCCTTCAATAGTATTTAACACAAATAATGGAACAAAAGAAAACAATGCTTCTATGTATATTAAGAATATTTACCTGGTTTTCATTATAAGTATTCTTATTTTTTTGCATCCAGTATTTACTAAATCGCTAAATCCCAAAAATCTGTTCGCAAATTTGGTGAAGTCACTTGTTTAAATTGCACCATTTTATTGTGTTGACACGCTGACACGAGTTTCTAACAAAAAAAAAAACAAATTTTAGGATTACTTGTCACATATTTTTAATTAACAAATCCTAATTTTCTTTATATGTGGTCGACACATTTTGCTAGTAGAAAAAAATCGGCGAAAATTGACACTATTGTCTATTCTCTGACCAAAATTTCTTTCTGATATGCAAAGGAGTTGATATACAGTTTTTTCACAAAAAACTTGCTATTAGTGTTGGATGAGGACCTAACTCATCAGTCAACGTTACTACTGAATTTATGTACCTTAAATACATTTCCTAGGATGCCTCGATAGTGAGATGACATGTCCGTACCAAAACTATGTGTATACACAGATAGAAAGAGATACTTGAATCAAATAAAATTTATTTAACTCAAACAAATTTGATTCTTGTATATGGCGAACCCTAGACTAACTTTGAATAAAACATTTGGTTTGTTTCAATATAAAAACAACATTTAATTTGAGACAAAGAAAATATTATTTGGAAGAAATTAATTTTTATTCCAATGGAGATACTAATGATTTGAATTGAATAAATGATGTATTTCGAAGGAACAAATCTACAATGTTAAAAAACATTTATTCTATTTAAAAAATTAAGAAAGTTGCGTGAAACACTGTGGTGGGTTGAATTACTCATTCAGGGTATTCACTCAAATAAAATATTATTTATTTAAAGTAAAGCAACCTTTAGCTTCATCATTATTCTCAAACTTTAGTTTTTGTCGATTCAAATAAAAAACAAAAAGATTACTCAATTCACAAAGATGAAAATTGGAGTAGAAAAACACGATAATTTGTAATGCTATAAAAATATTTATTTAAATACAATTAAAATAACAATATTTGTTATAAGAAACTATACAAAACATACCAAGGAAAGCGCCTCATCAGCATAGAGGTGGTCTATATGATATATTTAAAGTAGTTCTTTGAGATTTGTTTCTATTATTGTTTATGCGTGTACTTACAAAATAAGTTGAAAACACACAATACATACTACACCCAGTACACCACACTACACTGTGCTACTCGGCGGCTTATAAATGATAATAAAACTGCGGGCACAAAACTCCAGGGAGACAGCAGGCAGGTACTAGTTTCACGGACACGGAACAGCGCTGAACGCCGACACTAGAGTGCGCCCTCTGCCTCCCATATTTTCTCTTTCTTTCTATCTTTCATTCTCTGGAGTGAGACAGCTATAAAATGGTACGCAGTATTATTTAACTCAAATAAGGTCAAATTCAAACCAAATAACAATGTGGTTGACTCAAACAATCAAAAGCTATAAACTGTAAATAAAAATTATTCTTGTTTGCACCAAGTAATACCTTATTTCAGGAAAATAATATATGCTTCCACTAAACAATAATGTGTCAAACAAATCAAATACCTTACCCAAAAGGCACTTATTTTTTAATTGAAAAAAATTAATCTTCATTTAAATAACATAGTTTTTACGGAAATAAATATTATTTCTGGCAAATAATTCGTGATCAAACAACAAATATTTTTCTAGGAAGAATTGTATTTCTATCTGTGTAGTCAACAAAAACTTCTATTTGGGTGTCTGGGTCTGTGTAACATAGACAACAAAAACTTATATTTGTTTCACGTTAACACCGTTCAAAGCACTTTTTTTTTCTTAATTTATAAACATTTTTCTCGGAAACTTGGTTCTTATTTTGTGTGTTAATAATAAACAAACATGTTCACAAGTAAAAGTAAATTTTATTTTATTATTGCCAATTTTAGAGATTCATGGCTTGACTTGATATTCAAGCTACTTGACTTGACTTGAAATCAAGTCAAGTTCAAGTCAAGTAGTAATTTTCCAATATCAAGTCAAGTATTTAATTTGTCAGAAGCTTGATTTTCAAGTCAAGTCAAGTAATTTGTTAAAATGTCAAGCTACTTGACTTGATGAAACCCTAGAAAGGATCCCATACAAGTGCTAAACGTTGGAGTCTGTTCTGGAGAATCGCCAATTATTGATTTGTAAACTTCGCGAAATACATACCTAGACGGTTGTCACTAATTATTATTGTCGAGTAAACTACAACGATTTTGTGACAACGAACCCACTGAAATTCATGATTCTTACTGAACACTTTTACCGGGCCGAACTGGGATAAATCTTAACCGATTACGGTTGATAAAGTGGGCGGCCCTTCGGAGTGTCCCGAAATTAAGTGCGTGCCCGCGACCCTCGATGAATAACCCCCCCGGAAAGGGGCCTTTTCCGGCTATTCCGGGCCGACCTCGATTTGCATACGTTGGCGGTGATGTATGCCGACATTCGTCATAGCCCGGTAGGCCGTGGACCAAACTGCGACCCTATTATTTTTCTTGATTGGCCCGTTCGCGGTGACAAAATGATTTAGGACGTGACCGGAACGGCGGAACGGACGGACCCCCGCGCCAAATTTACCGAGCAAATGGAAACGTCCAGGAGCGGTGGTGGAAAAAATGGGACTTGCGCGAAGGTCGAATTTGTAAAGAGGAAGAACGGGGAAATGCCATAATTCTGGGTGAACATGTATATGCCTATGCCCCGGGTAGGTACAGGGTGGGGCATCCAGGCGGAAATGTGTTTAAAGTTATCATTGAACATTCTTTGTTTTTTTTGTACCTCTCTAACTATAGGCACATTTAGCCACGTCTTATCGCAACTTAGCGAAATTTGGAGGCTGATTTCGGATTCCATTTTGACATTCAGCAACACAGTTGTCGAAATTTTCATAAAAAAAAAGCTGATTATTTAATTTTCCACCTATTTCCTACTTATACCATTCCCATAAAATTCGATGATTATTGGTAAAAGAGTGTTTAAATATTTTTTGTTTTGAAATTTTATTTTGCCTGATACAATTTTTATGTTCTTTTAAATGAACGTTAAATGGCCTACAGGACTCCCCAATATAGAATTTTCCACATTCACATCGAATTTTATAAATGCAATTCTTTTAACTTTGTACCTGATTAAATGTTTTGGTTTTAACTATAGCATATAGCATCGATCTCAATAATTTTCGGTTGTAAATATTGCCTGTGCGTTTTAGTTTATCTGATAATCCAGGAATATAAGCAATAACAAAATTTCGGTCCAACACATTTCTTTCTCTATGTAAATTACTGAAAAATCCTTAAAAATTTTCTCAACAAATTCAATAGGATAGTCTTTTGCAAGAACAGATTTGATATGAGTAATTTCCTCCTTAAATTTTGTGTTATTAGAACAAATCACTTTAGCCATTAAACTTAATTACTCCTCTTTTAACAATATGATGACTAGAATTGAAATTGAAATCATTATTAGTATAATATGTTGGTTTTCTGTAGACACTAGTTTCTATGCTATCGGATTTAAATATAGCAACATCTAATAAGATGGAAGTAGATTATTATTTTCTGTTTCTTTATAATTATGTAACTTTAATACAAGGTTCTTGGGAATTTATAAAATTTTATAACGAATTTAAATCGTCCACTCTATGTTCCCATATCTCCACCAAACTAGTTTGGTGGAGAAAATTTTCCATGAATGATTGCTTATGAATGGTCATAAAAAAGATCCCACAGCCATTCTCAGTTCCTGCTGATAAAATTAATTTCCTAGTTGAAACTAAGTCGTTTTAACACATAATGTTGTTAATTATAATATTGCATTTATACTTATATTTGTCCTATATCTGTTAAAGTCTGGGCGCTTTCTAACTTTCTGGCAGAAATATTTTTATTTTACGCAGAAAGTTTCTGCGTAAAATATTCAACGATTTGTCAACAGGAACATTTGTAAAGTCACCGACCACATCAAAACTAGCTAATAAATACTGATTTTGAAATTGATGGTCCCTAATTTTTCCTAAAAAAATGTTGTCTGTTTTTAATAAATAAATGTGAGTTTTCTACTGACGGACTAACAATTTTAAGTAAATATTTTGCTAATGAATGACATGGTAAATTTATTGAAGATAAAATAGGGCGAAGAGGAATGTTGGATACCATACATAGCTTTCTCTAAAATGACAGTTGCATTGCCCTTATCTGCTGGTAAAATTTTAATTATTCTATCTAATTTGTGTTGCTGAAGGTTTAGTCGGGTTCAGGAAAATATTACCAGCATACAAAGAGAAGTTAGGATAGATAATTAGAATAGAACACAAGGTATAGGTAATATCAGACAATTAGCTAGGTTCAAATTATTATTATGTCATGTTACTTCGACTTGCCATTTTCTTTTAGAAAGTGGAGAGATTTACCGGCACCGTCGTCGCAATGACAAGGCCCGGCAGCTGAAAGCGATGAGTCATCGAAGGGAGGTGGGCTTAAGGCGCCAAATTCTACGATAGTGAAAGTCACATTTTCAAGGGCTTTTGGTACATTTAGATATCTAAAATTTTCGTAAATGCCAATTATTTCTTATTTGCGTGCCTAGATACAACTAAATTCGAATGAATAAAACCATAAAACTTCCTGATTTCAATGTGGTTACATTTAGTCATGTAAAATTGTTAGGTATAACACTCTCCGAATAGTCCAAACCAAAACTACTTTTACCCTGGAAGACTGTGTAGGAACAAAATTATTTTGATGGCCTTAACCCACTTTTCCATAAAATGGGGTCTTTAGGGAGGAAAAATCGGACACTTTAGGACCGCCTTTGTAGTTTACCTTGCAGTTGGGAACTGAACACGTCCACTGCATGATTTAAATAAAAGACCGAAACTATATTAGACACAACCTAAAACCTATAAACTAAAATTTAATTTTGTTCACTTTATGCTGAATCACTGCTGTTTTACCACCTTATTAATAAAACTCCACGTCCTATATGTACGTACTTTAAAACAGAAAAATCGCTAGGCAAGTAAGTAAACGTAAACAACTACAAAAAGCTACCTCTTGTGATGACGTAGTGACGTTTCGCGTCGCCAGCTAGCAGGCCTTTATCATTGCGACGGTGCCGGATTTACCCTCCGAAAGATAAAAAAAATATATTGAAGTTATTTTTTGAGTTAATATTCAAAGTTTCGTACTTTTAATGTGAGGAATTTAAGAGTTAACTCTCAAATAACCATTGACATATATAACGCCAGGGCTTTCTTAAGCAGTGCTTTCTCCTGGCAACTTGCAAAAGTTAGACGGAATTGTTTCTATATGGTTATTGCTGCGCCCGCGCCCGCGAGAAAATGGTGCTATTCCCGCTAAATGGTACCGAAGCCCTGGAACATATAGGAAATTATATAGCTTGCGTATATTTTGCAACATTATAAAAAACCTTAAAAGTTTAATATCAAGTTTTCTTTGTAGAACGTTAGATTTATGAAAACTGTAGCCCATGCCCTACATTCTTTTGATGATTTGATGATTTAGTTTTTATGCTGTTTCAACAAGCAAGCAATACACTATGCACAATTTGTTTTACTTCAAAAAGATTTGCCCAAATACGGGCGGTTTTTATTGAGACACACACACCATACAGTAATAAACAAAAACCAAAAGCCTGCAAAGAAAACAAAAAACCTAATAACGAGAGTGAGGGTTTTGTTTCCCGCCCCCCACATGTGCCGCTGAAAGGGGAGGCACACACCGGCACTCATTACCAAGAACTCAACCAGCCCTCTCTCCACCGCTCCGTATGCAACCATTCCCGCTTTTGTGCGGGCGCGCCGGTGTGCACATAGGCCCCCGTGTATGCACCGCACGCGTGCAAAAAGAAGAGAGGAAAAAACCGCGAAGGGGAAAGGGTTGAAGCCCCACCCCCCCGGCCGCACGCATGGGCGACTCGCACCGCCCATCCACTTCCGGGCGATTGCGGAAGTCAATGGGGAACGCACCGTCACGGTTGGCCGTGGAAACAATAGAGATTGACGTCATTGGTGTGGCGGTTGGAGGTGTAAGGTGTCGGTGCGGATAGGTGTGAGATATAAGGTTGCCGAGACCATATTACCTGCGCTCATATTGACCGATATAAATTGCATTGTTGCTAATCTTGCCAGAAATAACTGTCAAAATGTTAACCAAGTATTATGTGCATCACATTCATTCAAATAGAGTTGCTCATGGTTAAAGGAACACCGAAGTAATGCACCATCTTCAGAGGTATGTTCTGCTAGCCTCCTGCCGAACAGACATGATTTATTTATAAATAAATGTGTCTACACGTGTTCGGAGTAAGGTGTGGTTGCATGAAATTTTTATGAAGCATTTTTTTTTTCTAATAAGTTTTTTCGACGTTTCGACAAATATGTGACGATCTTAACTTTTATTTGTAAAGTTAAAATTTTAAAAAGGCAAGTCACGTGACCACTTTTTTATCCCTATAGTATAAGCACAAACTGCTGAAAAAAAGTCAAATTTTAAATAGTTACGCACAATCAAAAAATGTCCCTTATGATGCAGACTTTATTCGTCGCACTGTATGTTTCTTATCTACAGTGTCTGCCAGAAAGTAGGACACAAAAAATGGGAATTTTCTTTATTTTAAGTTTCCCAAAAAAATTATTCTTGAAAAAAGAAAAAATCCACCCGAAATTTTGAAATTTTTATTCGTGACAGGGAAGGTTGAAAAATATGAAAATTCCTCAAGAGTAAAGTACCCTTATTTTTAGAACTACAGCAGAATGGCACTAAGAAAAGTTGTTTGGAATCCCAAGACCATGTTAAATATGAATTCACAGCCACCTAGTCAAAAGAAGAAGAAAAATCACACTTTCTTATTTTTTATTCACCACGCTGTATAACAGATAATAGATATTAGATATGTATTTTGAGGCACATCTTCGAGCATGACAGTACGATACCAACGATTTTAATTTACGTTCAACTAGCATCTTAAAAACACTTAATAACTGAAAGTTCTGCAAAGTTTGTCGTTTTTTTATGTCCAGGTAAAATACTCCTACAATTTCAAACGTAACATAGCAACTAATCTGTGGAACAGATGTTATACAAAACGTACATACCGAAATGAACCGAAGAACAATAGTCTGCATAGAAAAGGAAGAGGCACATGTAGAGTAGTCACTGAAATGTTTATTCTCATAATAACTTCTTTGTTGTGATATTTTTATTGTTCAATTATCATTTCTTAAATAACTCTTAAATTGTTGCTCTATTAAAATATGTTTGTGTTCCACAGATTAGTTGCTATGTTATGTTTGAAATTGTAGTAGTAGGTATTTAACCTGGACACAAAAAAAGACAAACTTTGCAGAAGTTTCAGTTATTAAGTGCTTTTAAGATGCTAGTTGAACGTAAATAAAAATCGTTGGTATCGTACTGTCATGCTCGAAAATGTGCCTCAATATACATAGCTAATATTATCTATTATCTATTATACAGCGTGCGAAAGTGTGATTTTTATTCTTCTTTTGAGTAGTTGCATCGTTGGATGTGAATTCATATTTGACATTTTCTTGGGATTCCAAACAACCTTCCCTGTATACGAATAGAAATTTTAAAATTTTTACGGGTGGATTTTAAGTTTAAGCACAAGCACCAACTTTTATCAAGAATTTTTTTTTTTTGAGAAACTTCAAATAAAGAAAATTCCCATTTGTGTCCAACTTTCTGGCAGACACTGTATATGCGATATAACGGAGTTTTGAAAAGTGTCACTTCATATGTCAAACATATAAAAAAATCATGTGAACGCAATGAATAAAGAACCCAAGGAAGGAGCCAAAGCTCTATGGGGATTATAAAATACGTGAGACGGAAATCGCCCTGTATGGAGACTGAATTTTGACAAAATATTTTTATATTTGACAGTTGTCACGGTGGTTTGTGCTATTCGATTTTTGTGTAGTTCTTCGATAAGTACTTTTTGGAGATCTATTATGGTTAGCTGTGCAGCCTGCGGCTATTCCGTGACTACCAGAACAAAATGTTTGGGGGATAACATTCCATCGGTAAGTACTTATGTAAACCGGAAACATCACCCCGCCATATGCAGAGACTGTCCCGGTCGAGCGTTAAGTCCAAATTTGCTCCTTCCTGGGGTTCTTTATTCATAGTGTGAACGCACCTTTACCATGGAAATGCCCACATCATCTGAATAGGTACCTAATTACTTCTGTTTGAGTTGGCTCTGGAAGACAAACGGCATGAATGCAAGGGTGTCTTTGACGGAGGCCCCATTGAGACCGCCACGGCGATTTTTGCTGTATAAGTATTTATAGTAGGCCGTGCACAGCAAGCACCTGCTGTCATAATTTCGTGGGAGACAGTTTCCTGGCTCCTGCGTGCACACGGCCATCTGCGATGTCTGATGAATGACGTGGCGGGAACGAATGAATTCGAGCGGCGCATATTAAGGAGAGCGCACTTTTTATTGTGTTAATTTTGCTAATGTGCTTTTTGTTCAGACACATGTTATCTTGCGAGTTGGTTCCTCATAACTCATAAGATTATGTTCCCTTTTTTGTGATAAATAAACGGCACTCTCCCATATACCTTCGATGCTTGCTTAGCGTTTTCCATACAGACTATAAAAGTGGAAGAACGATAAAATATCGAACTTAGCCATCATAATTTGTTATGCTTACGCAATTCAATAAAGGCATGGTATTATTATGGTCCTGTGCTACCTGACGTAGAATAGCCTTGAATAAAGCTACAGCTAATAGCTATAGGTCATTTGAATACTCTATCAAGAAGAATCATATTGCGGCCACTCTGCACTACAATTCTGTCATCTACCGTTTTCAACATTTTTTCATTAGATGTGACGATTTACAGTTATTATACTTACAAAATACTGAACTGGATTCCAACACTCCCAATATGCTTTGTCAAAGAAGTACCTACTCATGCAAAGGGCTTGTCAACATATATGGAAACGGAACACCATAAAGTAGAATTAGCCAACAAAAGAGTCAAAAGTTGAAAATGAAGTGTTACATGAGCTAGAAACCTTTGATATAAATGAGACTCCGACTTCCTTGGTGTTAAATGCCAAGCCTAAAAATCACTAGGTATATATATTTCTTGGGAATTCTTTTGGGACCCATAATATACATATATAAACAAAATTCTTGTCTGGGTGGGTGATATTAATAGGGGGGCCTTCTTAACACATGCCATTCCATTTATAAGTGCCTGTACCATGAAGTATGTTGAAAATAAAGCTCAAGAATATGATTTTGCTGCGATCGAGAAAAAGCCCAAAATTAAATATTAAGTTCAAATTTTCTAGGGGCGTGACGTCACTCCCCTAAAACGCGGAATGCTTAGATTTTAGCGTTGTTGCCAAGGATTATTTGCCGGTACCTACATCTTTTTCTCACTTTTTAAATTGTCTGAAAAATTCAATAGCTTTGTTCCAAAACATAGAATGCAGAAAAGTAATTCCAGAACTGTTTTCAACCAATTAGATCGCCGAGAATTGGTCAGAATCGCTGTTGGAACAAACCCAATATTGGAAATTTTGAATGAATGACAAGCAACTGATTTTAACGTTGTCAATTATAAATTTTCAATTTTTGATACTAACATTTCCTTTCCAAGTGCTTTCTTGGCAATACTTACCTACTGTTTATTTTTTATAGGTAGAGATAATAGATAGATATAGAAATGTGTCACCTGTGACTAACGCTGAAATAATTTCTTTAATTTTAGCTTACATAAAACAAAAGTAGCCATTAGCTATTGCAATAATTCGCCAAGTTTTTGGGGCGTAATAAATACAGATATATTATGTAGAGATAATTTTGTTATTTTAATTATTGTAGTACATATGTTCTGTGTTACAAATTAATGAATTTGAACCCTGAACGAACTTAAACCTATTAGCTTTTTTCGTACGACGAGTGTTTTGCGAATTTGTAAATCGAATGAACCCAGAAAATTCACCCAAACACGAAGCGCCCTCCCTTTTTTAGCTGCTGACAAATGAAGGCAGCCTCCTCCAATTTGGCTTTGGCCTCTCCTGAAAATTTTTAATCCATACCCCACGCGACACGTAATTAAATTACTATGTCTGGCGATGCGAATAATTAAAAAAAATCCCCGAGAGACACAGCCTGGAGGGAAAAATTCCAAATGGGATAAACAAACAGCCACCGGATTAGAATTAAAAACAAGCCCAGGTTCCTTACTATTTTGAACCGATCTATAGACAAAGTGACTTTGAAATCATTCTATCCTATACTAAGGAGTATAAGAAAAGCAATAATGGGCAAGCACTCAAAATGAACAAACAAAGTAGTCACCGTGTTTCATGCTATTTGGCAAACATCAGTACGGTGTAACATCAACCAAATCAAAAAGATAGGCATGATTTATGGGAAGCAACAAATTAAGTCCAGGCAGGAGCCAACAGCACAATTGCAGCTTCAGTCAGCACATCCCTTGGATTTGGGGCTTGTACTAATATCGCCATGGAGGCTCTTTTTGATTTGCTTAACGTTACACCGTACTGATGATGATTACCAAATAGCTTGAAACACGTGTATACGGTTACTACTTTTTTTTGTTCATTTTACCCTGTGTTCGTGGTTATTTTTTCTTCGATGTCAGAATAAAGCGTCTTTGACATACATACTTTGATTGTATATTATGTAATTCTCAAGATTGCACAGTTTAAATGATAGAAAAAATTCGAAGTAACATAATATCAAAATATATTACGTATTGACTCTATATTATGTAATTGTCTGGCCGAAATTTTTTTCGTTATTAACAACAACTGTGGGTCATGGAACCATTATCATGATATATTTCATCCTCTTTTTTCCCAATGGAGGAGGGGGAGAATTTGAACCCCCAAAGCCCCTCTTATCTACGCCCCTGAATATGACAAATACCCACTTATGTGTCTTTCTTAACACTACATTAGGTCGTAGCAAAGCTACATAGACTGTCAGAACCATTGTTGAAAATGCCGCCAAACACACCAAATACCTATTTTTCATAAAATTTTATATAAAATTAATAACTAAATTAAAATACCTATACCTCAACTTAGTATCAAGTGCTAAGAATTACAAGGCATTACAATTTAACTGTTTTAATTTGTTTTCGTTCCAAAATTTAAGTTTGAAAGTTGGTGCCCTACATTGAAATGACAAGTAGATGGAAGGAGTGTAGAGAGAGAAACGGGCAGCCAAACTTGAGTAAGTGAAATAGTAAATAAATCAGCTGATTCCGGCAAAAACCACATAACACAAAAGAGGTGTTTGTCCTAACTTTATATTTTTGTGTCCTGTGCTTCAAACTAGTTCCGTTGTCAAACGTCATTTTAATTTTCCTTCTGTCCCAAGTCCCAATACGAATAGGAGTAATTATTGTATTATTTATATTTGATTTGAGTTCGTGTCGTGGTGGCAGTTTCGTATAAAACGGCGTTGAGCCTTCTTAGTTGGTGTTTGGTTTAATATTATATTTTTAGATCGGAGAGAAAATTTAATTTAGCTATGTGGCTATACAGGGTGTTCGAAAAATAGACGGAGATATTTTAGAGGGTGATTCCCTATTAAGAAATATGAAAAAAAGTTTCTATAAACATGGGTCCGGAAATGCAGAGTTTTCACTCTATCGCTCTATCTACTGTATTTCTGTCAATATGTCCTTATGTCAGTATCAGACATTGCCTAACTGCAGTATCCATAAACAATGCTATGATTATACCTAATATATTTCACAAAAAATGTGAACAGATGGCCAAATTGCAAGTAAATCCCTGCAGAATACACTTCACTTTATATTGCCCCGATGATAAACGTTCAATACGGGCTAGAGACACCCCTCTCTGTAGTTCGTTTTTCCTTCTGTCAGCACCTTTGTTCTCACTTTAATAACGAAATAGTTATAATAGTTTTTTGCCTTTTGTTCACAATCAATTCGTTATAGGTACATGATTCGGGAGTTACTTTCTAATGTTCCTTCATTGTGATGTAGGTGAGTCCATCGTGGTCAAATTCTTCCGAAATTGGAACCTGCTCAATCTTCTTGGTGATTATGATGATTCTGCAAAACAAGAACATAAGCTGACAAAGCCTAGATATTAATAATTTCAACATACAGATATTTATTACAGTATTTTGAGGCATAGTCTTTTTTATAGGCATATAATAGAATGTAGTTCAAATTAAAAAAATTTATACATATACAGGGCGGTGCATTTTTTAGAGACAAAATTTCGGGAATCTATAGAAAACGTCTAATTTTTTTTTTAAATAAACATATAACTATAGAAATCCTAACGGTTTTCGTTATACAGAGAGTCAAAGTTCAATTCACACAATAAAAATGCTATAAATTAAAAATAATTCTCAACAAAATTGGTACACTTGGGTTATAGACCAAACTGAATAAGGATTCATTATCGGTTTTGTCTAAAAAATCTCTTTCTGGATTTTTCGACCCAAACTCCGGATTTTGGTAGGCCCTGACTAAGTGGAAAAATCTGTATGTAGGTAACTGTCGAAATATTGACAGTCAATATTTTGACTTATAAGTCGAAACTTTAAAGCTTCGAGTTACAAATCGAAATTTTAGGAGCGGATCTAGAAAGAAAAAGCGAGTGTCCCTTCCAGGCCTTCGTATACCAACGATTAAATTTTTATAAAGTTATTGTTTTCAATGTTGAAAATGCGGGTATGTATCTATTTAGGTGACAGAAACGGAATATAATTCAAACATATATAGATAAATACATTTTTAGAGATGTGTTGCTCAATGGCAAACTACTGACTTTTTATGAAAAATAAACACTTATCCCATATATAAGGAAAAGGAGAAGTGTTCGCAACATCCCAAACTATAGAGAAACCCTAATGCCTTACTTCTAAAACTACTAGACGCCACGTTCGAAGTTAATGCCTAATTCCTTAGGTCATATGCCCGGGGTCTTGGGTCTTACCTTCGAAACTTGTCCAATGTCCCGGGGGTCCTGGTAATTAAGGCGACACGAATTTCGTAATGCATTCCATTCCGGAAGGTGGTCGCGGGCCGAGGATGCTACGCCCCGCGCCAGGTATGCCCTTAGCGCGTCTGTGCGGTCACCGAAGGATTAGCAATCTCGGTGCAGGAAGATTAGGTAGCGTTAGCACCGAAGATATAACGATAGAAGAGGGGGAAAGAATTGCAGTTTTGAATGCTCAATCTAATGGTCCTTTTAGATTTTTAAAAAAGTTCATGGCTCACTAGATATTTTGAAAGGAGTGATTTTTTGCTATTTTATCAGATCTCTGTAGCTCCGTTATTTCTGATTATACAGAAAAACTGTAGAGACAAAAATTTTAGATAATTTTGGGCTTAATAAGATAATCTTATCCAATTTTTTATGTTGTTTGTTATTTTTGAGATATGACAAACTTTTTTTTTTTTTATGTAAATCATAGTTGGCTGCGGCCTTATCAAATCGGCCATTTTTTGAGCTTTCCAAAGATATAATACTCGGCATAGTTATTTTAAAAATAAAAGAGCTATGGCTAATTTTCTGATTTTTTTTTAATTTTCTCATAGTCAGCCATGGAATATTTGTTTTTAGCTGGTAACAAAATGTAACAAAATAAAACAAAAATTAAAAAACTCAAATTCAAATTATTATTATTTTAAAAGGTCACCTTTTAAAATAAAAAATGTGTTCAAACAATCCACCATTATTTATGCAAATATTGCATCTTTTTAAGATTCAATTTGTCGCCTTTCTTAGAGAGCGCCTGTCAATACTGGCAATTGCTTCTAAAACAGCTGCTCTTAATTCAACAATTATTGTCACATACTTTATTTTGTACTGTTCCCCACAAAAAGAAATCTAAAACAGAAAAATCGGGGTATTGGGGCGGCTAGGAAATAGGTCTATTTCTCCCTATCCAAATTTTGATAGAGCTGATCTAAATAATTTCTTACGGGCAAATAATTATGTGGTGGACCTCCATCATGATAATTTTTGTTTTATTTTGTTACATGTTGTTACCAGCTAAAAATAAAATATTTGAAAGTTTGAAGTATGTCTAATTATAAAATAGAACGTAATTATGAAAATATTCCATGCCTTTCTATGTAAAATTTAAAAAAAATCAGAAAATTAGCCATAGCTCTTTTATTTTTATAATCACTATGCCGAGTATTATATAAAAATTGCCGATTTGATAAGGCCACAGCCAACTATGATTTACATTTAAGCCCAAAATTATCTACAATTTAAAAATCCAAAAGGGGCATTACATTGACCATTCAAAACCGCAATTCTTTTCCCATTTAACCTTTGCTCTAGCTCTGCTAGTTTCCGAGATCCTCACAGTGATCATCGAAAAAAAACTCACCCTGTATATTGCCAAACGCAAACGCTTGACCTTGATGGTTTGTTACATGTTACAATCATCCAAGCAGTACAATCGTCCAAGCAGTACCATCGGCCAGCACGATTATTAATTTTTCCATTTTGGCGGGCGCCGGGCGTGTGAATTAATTTTATATATACCATCATGGGGGGGGGGGGGGTTTGAACCCCCTAAACCCCCCCCTTATATACGGCCCTGCTCGTAATAATCCAGTTACTATTGGAAACACAGCATTCACACTTATTACAGTCATTCCACCAAATAGCGAAGACGTTGACAGTTCATTTGTCGAACTCCCTAGATTTCCTGGAACGACTGGAAAAAACCAGGGACGTATTAGCCTATCGGGTAAGCTGAATTTTCGGACTTTTGCAAAACGTCGAAACGAAACGGAGCCGATCTACATTTTTGTATTGTTTTTGTCTATTATAAACGTCTATGGGCAAACAACTGTGGAAGAAGCATCAATACATTTCTGTATTTTGTGGTATAATCGAAAAATTGTGATAAAAAATAAATACGGCCCTGGTACCCCTTGAATTGTCAGTTGGTATGAACTAAATTACCATTATGTCAATTCTGCGGTCCCGCTATTCGGCGGAACGACTATAAGATGTGCTATTGTTTGGTATTTAGTTTTAGTCTACACTAAAATCAAGTAACTCTTACGCCTGGCGTGAATAAAAGCACGTGTTCGAAGTCGTTCCGCGAAAAAAGGCGATTGGTGAAGAGGTCATAAAATATCAGCGCGTCTGGCAACAGGGATGTATTCGATCGCAAAAGGGTATTTATGCGGTTTTATCTTGTTGTTTTCGGCTATTTAGACACTGCCACAAATAATTTCATCGATGTTTTGACTCATTTTAATTAAGCCAATAATTTTTTTCAAAATATTTTGACGTAAACAATTGTAAAAGTAAAATTAAATAAAGGTTGAGCCTCAGTGCGGCTCTGGTGAAAATATTAACGCACACGTTCTTGTTTACATCAGGCGTAAGAGTTATTTGATTTCACTATAGGTGTCCTACCCTTTCGAGCTTTTTCTGTAGAAATTTCAATATTATTAACTACTACATGATTTTAGGATAAACTTAAACTTACTTACCAACAGTAACTGGATTATTACGAGTAATGTTTAATATGAGTACAATCTTGGAGAATCCGCTATATTGTATCCGTTATTTTGTACTCGTCAAAACCTTTCATTTGATATCCATGTCCAGTAGGTTGTGCAGAAATAGGTAATCCGCCATCTTGGAGCGACGGCCATATTGAATTTAGTGTGATGTCACTAAGTTTATCGTTTTCTACTCTTCAAGCCCTTTCACTTGATATCCATATTAAGGGGGTTGGCAGAAAATACATCATTCACCATCTTGTGGCGACGGCCATTTTAAAAGTATTACCATATTGAGTATTGCATATTATATTGTCAACAGAACTAAAGGTTCAATCGGATGTCAAGAAGTGGTTCTAATTCAGCTTGCAAGATTCGACCAACACATACATACATCATACATACATACACATACACATACACATACACACCCATACATACATACATACATACATACATACATACATACATATATATATATATATATATATACATACATACATACATACATACATACATACATACATACATACATACATACATACATACATACATACATACATACATACATACAAACATACTAACAGGGCTAGTTAAATAATAGCTGGTAAAAAAGAAACAATGGCCAATATTGATACAGCGAGTTAAAATAATTATAAAAAAATAATGTAACAAATTAGTTAAAATATATTATGTTATTCAATGGGAGTGTTTGCAGCGTATATCTAATGTAATGTCACGTAAAAGTTAATCAACTTTTAACTTTTGATAAAATTAAAGAAAATCTTAATTTACGCATAGGTCATTTCGTTGCCACCAAGTGAGAAATAACTGACGACTATTGAAAAAAAAAAAACTCCCTAGTTGTCGCGATTTCTTTATAGTTGTTTGTTATTTATTATTTCTTGTTTAGGTTGGTGATGGGTGAGCTATTGTATTTTTGTGGTGAACGGCGAGGTGGGCTCCAATGTTTTCTGTGGTTTAATGTTTGTATTTTGATTTTTGACATCTCACTTATCATCGCGCCGGTATAAATCTTTAAATACATAAACAAAATTGTTATCTTAAATTACCTTAATTAATACTTTAAATTACCTTGTATATAGTGTAGCATAAATCCACCTCAACATACCTACCTACTTAAGAAAAAAAGTTTCTGTTGTTTAGACGTTTGTTATGTTCATGTTAATTTATATTTAAAACCAAAGAATCCTTTGCTAAATTTTAAAATTAATGATTAAATTTGGTATGGGAACACATTTCCTCTTTACCTATATCTGATTTTTATTCAATTAACCTAACTTGTGAAAAAAAATGTAATTATAGCAATAACAATTATTTCGTATAATCATAATGAGGTGAAAATTAATTGGTAAACTTCTGATCATAATCAAAATGGCGAACATTGGCGGTAACCTTCTCAACTAGCCATTAATACGAAATTAGAATATGCTAATCATACTCAAACCTCGTCCACCGTGGTTGAACCCGCGCCTCCCGGTGACGTCATATCTCAGACCTCGCCAGGTAGCCGTTCGGCAATTAAGCGTCGATAAGGGGTCGCCAGATCGGGGCCCCGATAGCCGCCAGAAGAAGAAGAAGAAGTGGCCCGCACGCGGAAGAAGCAGAAGAACGTAAATTCTTCCCCACCGCGTGATTTACGCTATTCCACCGAAGGGGGTGAACGCGCGTGTGTGGTTTATGGTGATAGGGAAACGCCCGGGTTAATTGATAAACGTTTTATATGCAGGTAGGAATGGATTCTCGTACTGGAGTTACGTAATTTGTGCAGTGGACCATAGTGGGGAAATAAAAAAAAATCATAACGCAACAACAAAAATTTTCAATGGGAAAAAGATAAATAAATAAATAATAAACTTTTTTAAATAATAAAATTTAATTTTATTAAAAAGGACTATATAATATATGTGCCAAAGGGGTTGTAAAGAAATAGGTAATCCGCCATCTTTTGGCGGCCGCCATATTGGATCTAGTATGACGTCACACACTTTGTAGTTTTCTACGAGTCAAACCCTTCGATTTGATACCCGCATTAAGGAGGTTGTGAAGAAACAGGTAATCAGATTTCTTGGGACGGCCGCCACATTGTATTTAGTATGACGTCACTCACTTCATCGCTTTCTACTCGTTAGACCCTTTCATTTGATATTCATATCCAGGGGGTTGCATCTTGGAGCTGCGGCCATTTTGAACAAATTACTATATTGAGTATACTAGATTGTATTGTCACCAGTACCAAAAGTGTTTGCAAGATTTCAGCTCTATCGGTTGAGTGGAACTGGTTAAAATTCAGTTGCAAAATTTGACTACATACTTAACAAGTGAAAATAAAAGCTTGTAAAATTCACATCATAATGCAAAATTCAGCTAATTTTGAAAATGGCGAAAAAATTGGAACGGCCATTAGAGTACCTACCCCAGAGTCAAAGACTCTCCATGGCTAGGTAAATATTATAAATGTCGCCCAGACGAACTAGTATTTTACATTTTCAAGAAGGTATACTATTATTATTATGGCCTTTTCATATTTAGCAAATTTCTTTATATCATGGTCTATTATGTTATACCAGAAAATGTTCCGACTATTGTTCGCCTGATTGCCCTGATTGTATATGCATTGAAAAGATAATAGACTATATAGAAAACGTAACAATAGCAATACAGCAGAAAATTAAAATTGATCTAACAGGGGTTGATAGCCATTAGATGTTATACAGAATGGGCAGGTATAAGTGCAAGGGGAAAGCCATTCGTTTTTGCACAAACACTAATGGCTCAGGCCGTCAGACTGTAATATCACTGGAAAACTTATTTGCGCTAATAGGTGGGGATGTCCAGAACATTTTCATCTTTCTATATGAGTCAAAGTTTGTTCTTTTCAAGATACATTTTCGGGTCTCTGTTTATTGGACTATAGAGAAGAAGGCCCCATTTTGGTCAAGCGCTGGGTACAACAACATAAATTAGACTGGGACTGTTTTATTTGCGCATAACTGCACGTATAGCCGAGCGGGCCGCAGATGCGCTGCCCGGCTGCCGCAGCCGCTTTGCATGCAAGGAGGAAACGCGCTTGTCTAACCGGCGGGCCCGCGACAAATGACCTTTTAATAAATGTTGTGCTTCGTGTCTTCGCGATCGCACGGAATGGGAGCGATTTTGTTTGTTTATGACAACCAGAAACGATCAACCTAACCACCTACAGAAGCATTGGAACGTAAAGTTTATTAAAATTTGGTTGAAGTCTCTTATCTCTCATCTGCATTTTATCGCTGTTATCAGTCTTGATTCTACAAACTGCAAGCGTTTTATTCACGTGCATTTGATCGAGGACTTGTCCGCGAGTTTTCGCACGCACACATTTTTACGTTGATAGGGAGGTGGCTCCAGATACTTAAAGGAAGTCGGGGAGAGACAACCACCTGTTTCGCCAAAAATTGAAGACCTCGGTGCAAAAACCGGACAAGTCCATAGTTTATAAGTTTTGGGAAAATGAAAAAAAAAAAACGAATGCGAGCGGCCAAGTCCTAAAGCTATACAGGGTGTCCCGAAATTAGCCTGCCATAATTTATCAGCGTGTTCTACGACCTAAAAAAATGAAAAAAGTACCTATAAACATGGCCTCAAAAGTGCCCCCTAATGGGGCTATATCCCCCGAAAGGGGCAGTTTCACAAACGGGTTTCTATAAATATTTGCAGAACGAACAAAGATAAACTTCTGAAATTTGGTGTGTGATGTTCCTGTGAGATTTGACATTTACCGAGAGAGCGAGAGTTAAATATTCTTAATCATAGGCGTCCCAAATGAGGGGGGTTCAGGAGTTAAAATTACCCAAAAAAATTTTTGTGTACTTTTTTCCAGATTTCTTGCAAAATTATGAAAGTTGAAGGTATTCTACGATGAAAAGGTGCTCTTGTTGAACTTCGATAGCATGCATGGTTTTCGAGTAAACTCGTTTTGAAAATTTTTTGCAGAGTGCCATAAAAATGCCTATTAGAAATTAGCCTGCCATAATTTACAAAAAAGTTAAAAAAGTTCCTATAAACATGGCCTCAAAAAAGTTTTCTAAGGGGGCTATAGCCCCCGAAATAGACACTTTAGCAAACGGTTTTTTCTAAATATTTTCAGAACGAACAACGATCAAATTATGAAATTTGGTGTGTGATATACCTGTGAGATTTGACGTTTACCGAGGTAGAGATAGTTTGACATTCTTCATCATAGGCGTCCCAAATATGGGGGGTCAAGGGGTTAAAAATATCCAAAAAAATTTTTGTGCGTTTTTTTCATGATTTATTCTCCCAGGTATGTCACATACCAAATTTCAGAATTTTATCTTTGCTCGTTCTGGAAATATTTAGAAAAAAACCGTTTGCCAAAGTGTCTATTTCGGGAGCTATAGCCCTCTTAGGGGGCATTTTTGAGGCCATGTTTATAGGAACTTTTTCATTTTTTGGGTGGCAGAACACGCTGGTAAAATATCGCAGGCTAATTTCTAATACGCATTTTCATGACCCTCTGCAAAAAAATTTCAATACGATTTTAGGTACTCGAAAACGGTGTACGCTATCAAAGTTCAAGAAGAGCACCATTTTTTCGTAGAATACCCTGAAATTTTATAATTTCGTAATAAATTTAGGGAAAAAGCACACACAAAAAATTTAGGGCATTTTTAACCCTTTAACCCCCCCATTTAGGACGCTTATGATTAAAAATTTCTAACTATTGCTATCTCGGCAAATGTCAAATCTCACAGGTACATCACATACCAAATTTCATAATTTGTGTTTGTGAAACTGCCCCTTTCGGGGGATATAGCCCCATTAGGGGGCACTTTTGAGGCCATGTTTATAGGAACGTTTTTCATTTTTTTAGGTCGTAGAATACGCTGGTAAATTATGGCTAATTTCGGGACACCCTGTATATTAACGTTATTATGCTTTGAACTTGGCTGATTCTTACACCAATCGATCGGCGATATTTTAATACATAAATGTAGTGGAAAAAGTCAATTTTACCCATATTTATAAGTTTTGGGAAAATGAAAAAACTCCCGGACTTGTCTGGTTCTTGCACCCAAGAATGCGAGCGGCCAAGTCCTAAAGCTATATATCAACGTTATTCTGCTTTGGACTTGGCTGATTGTTGCACCAATCGATCGGCGATATTTTAATACATAAATGTAGTGGAAAAAGTCAATTTTCCCCAAAAGTGGACCTGTCCGGTTTTTGCACCGAGGTCTTCAATTTAAAAACTTTATAAAAATTATCGAGCTTTATCTTCTTTTTTGATTTCTGGGAGGAAGTAGAAAATAACTAAACTTACTATAGGTATATGTTCGCTGCGCGACGCTAGTCAACAGTCTCGACACGGCGAGTTCATAAGCTCACCAGTTATAAGCGTTAATTAAGGGTTTTAATAGACATTAAATATTTTTAGTATTGAAAATACTTCTGGGCGCATTTATATGGGACCTGTCTTCGTAAAATCGAACCGACATGCGACATGGTCCCGGTTCGTCGAGTCGGCCGAGTTTTGTTTGGGTTACAAGGAATAAAAAAATAAGTTATGCTTATGTGGTTTATTTGCTTCGGCCAGAGGCCTCGGCAACTAAATTCCACATGAGTCATGAAAAGTTATAAACTTCAGTGCCTTGGTACATAAATAACTATTAAGTATATTACTTATTAATAAAAACTTATTCATGCCGAAAAATAAAAATTAAAACGTTTGGGTGTATTTGATTATTCATGATTAAAAATTTAAAAATTAAAAATTTAAAATCATGTACAATTCTTTGAAATGCATTATTAAAAAGAAACGTTTTGACGATGTAAAGTTTTGGATGAAATATACTGGGAGCACAAAAAATTACTATTTTCAAAATGAAAATAATTTCGGAAGTGCGGATTTTAGAAACAGCAGATTTATTAATAATATACATTCACCAAAACGGCTTACAATTTCTTTCAGATGAAAAACACATTAACAAGGGCAAACATAGCAATTTTTTAATTTTTATTATTATTAACACAATTTTTCACGAATTCTCCTAATAATTGAGTTTATAACTATAAAATATAAGAGCCTACTCTTAAACTGGTTTTCAAAAAAATTTATCTTTAGACATTATACAAAAATATGTTTTTATGAAATTAGCACAAAACTCGGAAATAGGCTTTGAAATTTTTGAACTTGACTATGAACAGTGACTATATTGTCACTGATATGAATCTCCATGTATTCTTTAAATATTATGGTCTCTTTATACATTTAGGGTATTTTACATTTAAAATTACTCATTTTAGTTGGCATTTTATTGTTATAAGTAGAAATTTCTTTGTGACAAAAACGCGCATCACCCAAATGTTTTTTTTATTGGCAAACACTGTTTTCGAAATATTGACGTTTTTAATTAAGGTTTTAATTATTAGATGAAATATGACAATATGAATGTTTTTAATCAAATTATGTAGTTATATATATGTATATAGGGATATGCGTCCCGGGTTTATTTCACTTTATTTTTATTTTAATTTTGGTTTCCATATGTAGTTGCTAGAGAAATGAATAGGAATTTATTTTAGGTATTTCCGCAAATAATTGTATCTAAAGAAGTTTGGACACTTCTAAAGTCCGAAAACACTCACCCTCACAATACTCCACACTAGGAGACTGAACCTTAGCCGTAGACCAATACTTTCGGCTCCCAGATGCGCGAGCACTCGATGAAGTACGGGAGATTTAAATCCAGACTTAAATTTTATTTGAAATAAAATTGCGCTGCAGTGGGAAAGAAGAAGGGGGCATTCGCCCCTTATTGTGGCACTCTGCAGCGATGGGCGCTGGCGTATTGAAAAAGAAGGGGGCATTCGCCCGATATATTGTGGCACTCGGTAAATACCCCCTTCTTCTTTCCTACGGCAGCGCCCTTTTATTTTAAATAAAATTTAAGTCAGGATTTAAATCTCCCGTACTTCATCGAGTGCTCACGCATCTGGGAGCCGAAAGTATTGGTCTACGGCTAGGGCCTTTACACTAGGAGTACCTTAGAAGCAGCCACATGCTTGTGCGGGGGAGGGGTGGCAATAACAATTATATTTAGGCTTCATTGCCATTTGCATCTAGGGCCGACTTCGTCCTGATAGAACTAGGATAGCATTCGCTCAAGTACTACGGAAAATCCTATAGAAAACCGTATAATTATCCCAGTTAGTGTAGGGCAATTATTAAACCACACAGATAAAGCTATTATATAAGGGCCAGTATCGTTAATCTACATTTTACTCAGCGTTTTTGGCAGCATCATTGGTATTTTTCTAAAGGCATGTTCCTTATGCTCTGCCCCGACCACGAATCGGTCCTATTGACTCTTTGTTTGTTTTTGATTGAAATAGTCGATAATAAATGAAAAATAGCTTTTTACCTTCCATTTTTCTTCATACCTACCTCCTCCTTTTGTTCCTAGCTAAATATAAAAGAAATACAATGGAAAATTATGAATAATAATAAAGTCTTTTTAGCGTCAGTCTCCCAGAGACACGACCAGAGCAAAGTTGCCAGCAAGCGGTATCCTTTGCCTTTGCCTTTGATCTAGCTATTGTTTTATTTAGTGGTCAATCTTTGTATTTTGATCATCGACTGTCCCTAGTTGCTTGACGTTTTAAGACACAGAAGATGTCACTTGTGGCATGAGAAATAAAAACCAGGGAATTCATCAAGGAAATTACCAATTTTTTTTATCGAACTTTTGTACTTGAGTAATTTACACTCGGGACACTTGGTGTATGGCTATTTTAGGCTTATCGTTCTGATTTGTATTGCAGTTAGGCGACATTATATAATCATTAAATTGTAGAGATATATCTACGCATACGCACACTAGTCCATCATGCTTGGACCACTAAATAAGGAGGCAAACAGATTCGGTGGGCCCGCTGTCTGGACCCGACGATTTATCGGCCGTAATTTGACATTAATAAGGCCATTAAGGCGCATCTAACAATTATGCCGTATATAAAAGGTTTCATAATAACAATCGATCCGTTAGAGTTAATTATGCCGGGGGTGCCTTTAATGGCTGCGACGTCGTAAAATCGGCTCTTAATTTAATTCCCGGCTACGGGAATTACGGCGTTTTTTCTAAACACACAGCGCCCGGGTTTCCGCAGCCACGCAGCCGGCGCGGCGCGGTCGGGGTCAATAACGCCACTTTGTCCGGTTTAGTTCTTTATTATGCGATGAAGTTACGGCTTCTCCGTTAAACTGGCGAGATTAACTCCGGAATGAGTCGTCGAGGGATAAGTGCGCAACATTTTGAAATTCTGCAGCCATCTAAGCCAACTTTATATGGGCGACCTCTACAGGATGTTCTGAGAGAGAGAGAGTGCGTTTAGTAAAAACTCAAACTCACACATTTTTGAATTTTTCTCATTGTTGACACAATTTTTCTCGAATTCTCCTAATAATTGAGTTTAACTACAAAATATAAGAGCCTATTCTTAAACTGTTTTTTTCAAAAAAATCATCTTTAGACATTCTATAAAAATATGTTTTTATGAAATTAGCACAAACTCGGAAATAGGCTTTAAAATTTTTGAACTTAACTATGAATCTCAACGTATTCTTTAAGTATTATGTTCTCTTTTCTATACATTTAGGGTATTTTACCTTTAAAATTACTCATTTTAGTTAGCATCTTATTGTTATAAGTAGAAATTTCTTTGTGACAAAAACGCGCATCACCCAAAAGTTTTTTTTATTAGCGAATATATGTACCTAACTACATTGTGAGACAAATTAAAGTGGCACCTTTTTTAATATGAATATATATATACATTTTTTATTTTTTAACCACTTTTAGTGATTTGACCTTCATTGTACTGGCATCATTTTTGTAGCCCACCTTTTCGAACGAAAAGTTAGTAGGTACATAAATTACGTTTCTTACCCAAGTATTTTTTTAGAACACCATGTATTATGTATATAATTACGTTTTTAATCTCCACGATAAATTTTAAATAATTTAACTGTTTTCGAAATATTGAAGTTTTTAATTATGGTTTTAATTATTAGATAAAATATGACAATATGAATGTGTTTAATCAAATTGTGTAGTTTACACTTTAATGTTAATGTACTCTTTGTTAAAATGATATATCATGCTAAACAAAATATATTTTTTCTGAATGTGCATTTGCAGCGAATCAGCCAATGTGTAAAATTTATTTAGGTACTGTTACTATTCTTATAAAAATTAATGTAAAATGAAACTATTTGCATCTGGTATTAGTCGTCGAGTCGAGAAATAAGTGCGCAACTTTTTAAAATTCTGCAGCCATCTAAGCCAACTTTATATGGGCGACCTGTACAGGATGTTCTGTGAGAGAGTGTCTAATAAAAACTCAAACTAAAAGATTTTTTAAATTAGATAGGTACATATATATTTTGTACATTTTGACTTGACCACTCCAGTTGCATGTGCAACTCCGGATTTTCTCCTCTTCCTTTAACAAGTTACAACAAACCATCATCTATTCCTATTTAGGGGGGATTAGATATAAGTACAGGAGCCCGCTAAATTTCCATAAGGAGCTATTTAATAATTATTGATACCTTCATATAAAAGGTCTTCACAAAATGGAATGAAACTAATAAGGAAAAAATATCAAAATCAATTAATTCAAGGTGATTATACTTTTTGAATATTTTATTTTACTTTTTACTTAAAGACAAAATGTAGAGGAGGCAAGTTTGTTTCTCCCAGTGATAATCGAATAACTCTGAAAGTAGTAGTTATTAAAAATGTGGCATTCAAAAGAATTTTTTTAACCATATAATAGAAAAATAATCTTTGAAAATAATTTACTTAATTTCCAGATCCGGGACTCTGTGATAATGTGCTATTGGATATGTATATACAGACAGACTTGAAGGGTGAAGGTACCTAATGCACCTTTTTTAAATACCTTTGGTAGGTACAATAAAGTCGCTAGCAATAAAAAAAATCCGAGCAAATTTTTACTAGAAATCCCAGAATTAACAGGAAATAAGTAAAGGTAGGTACATTATACAAAAATCGTATTTCGTAAATTTAGGTTCATATCTACAGTATTCTATACAGTTTTTAAAAGAGTTTTTCTACGAGAACAATTTAAGTTTGTGAGCTAACCACTTGGGTATCCACCTTGATTTATAAACATATCTTCCTCATTAGAAACACGCTACTGAAAATTGTAACCTATATTTTAGAAATGGGTACATTTTCTGTTTTTACCTGTGGAAACTCAGATTTGGATGCTTATAGTCAAATTTTACCTATTCCTTTTAAAAAATTGAATAGGTTTCGGCTGCGTCCACGTAAATGTTAATAAAGAGGAAAATGTGTATTTTCGTGCGATTTATATTTGTAAAATTGGCATGGTAAAGCGCTTTCGGCTACATAGCCATCATCAGACTTAGAGAAAAGTCAACCACTTATACGACTTTTCTCGAAGTTTCTATAAGTCAACGACTTATACGACTTTTCTCCAAGTTGTGTCATGCTCTCTTTTAGGTGGTACTGATGATGGCTATGTAGCCAAAAGCGCTTTACCATGCTAATTTTACAAATATAATTTGCACGAAAATACACCTTTTCCTCTTTATTACTATTTCTTTTAATCGCCGAAATAATATTTATAATCACTTTTAACTACAAAATTATATTTGTCACCTATGGCAGACGTCATATTGTACCTCTTGAAATCATGCGAACCATTATTTACTAACAATCAGGGAAGGTACCTGTTAGATTCTCCAATAAAATGTCATACTTGGCATCAGTGATGCCAATTGAATGTGAAAATAATAGGCCTCACTTTGGAAAGTATAATGGTGAATTGGTGAGTACCCTTTTTTACAGAGTACACACAGACATTCAATTTGTTTGAGTTATATACACACTAATACATCTAAATCGAGTGAATAAAAACTTCAGAAATTTTCACGTACCTATAGCGTCGAAAAAGTAAAATGAGATACCCAGCTAGTAGAGTGCCATTATACTATCGTCGTAAATTTGAAATTTTCATCAGACTCCATAGCCCATGGCATGTCGGTATACCTATGCAGCGCTGCCGTAATGCGGAGACCGCAGCGTTGCCAAACGTAATTAGCGATGATTACCGGGATTATCTTCCAATTCCTACATGATTTACACTGATTATTTCGTCCCACATGCAGACCACACAAGCCCCTGTCTTTAATGCTAAAATTTAGATATATACTGATATACGGGTAGGTTATATTCATTCAATATATTCTATCCGTGCTTTTTCAATGGAATAATGTTGATTTAGTTACAGAGCGAACTCTTTCAAATACATGAGCAGATCTAATATTTATGAACAAAAGTGTGAAGTGTGGAACGTCAAAGAAGGAAGAAAGTTTGCAAAAATAAAAATTTTCAAGAAGTTATAACTAATTTGTCATGAGTTTAACCAGTGCACCACTTGTAAGACGCTACAGTCCCAGTTTATACAAACTGTTGTAGACAGAGCAAACAGAACTTGCATTGGTTCAGGGCCTACGCAGTAATATCTTGGACAAATCTCGTCGCCGGCACCCTAAACCTTTGCAATTGCGGCTTCCTCCGATGCCAAAGGGCCCGTGCACAATTGCTTAGACAAACCGAGATTCCAATTAATATAACGAACCTCCGCGGGGTTGACGTCTTACTAATTAGGAGTTTTCGTCGAGTTAAGTCGTCGCCGCAGAAATTCTTCCCCGTTTAAATTTACAAGTCGGCGAGGGCTGAAACGCCCAGACCGATTTTTTGCCCTCTTTGAATATTGAACATCTGATAATATAAATGTTAATCAAGCTAATGGAAGGGTGTTTGAGGGAGCAGTGGAGGCCCCCGCAAGATTACCGTCGTCGCGGTGTGTTTGGAATTTTTTATTGGTTCTCTTTCAGAAGTCGAGACCAAAGGACGAAAATTAAGGAAGAAGATAAAGGGAATTTTTAAGACATTTCCTTCAATTGCATTGCCACAAAGTTCTGGCAGAATAAATTAAAGTCATTTGAGGATGGTGTGGAATGTCGCAGTTCTTTTACCGATAGGAATTTATTATTTTATATTATAATAATACGATATAGATTTTACAAGAGTTTTAATCAAGAGTTTTGCTCTTCTGGCAAGTATTTCATTTTCATTGTAGGTACCCTGCAAAAGTTATAGGAAAGCAATTTAAAATATTGACATGTGAACTAGTGAAAAAATTCAGAAATTTTCTTCCTCCTGTTCATATTTTAATAATAACAGTAAAAATGCTCATGCTTCTTTATGGTTCTTCATCCTCAGAGCACGAAGATGTGACTAAAACTGGTTGTTTGCATCACTGGGATCGGAATCTATATACGTGAGCAGGTAGGAATGGAATTAAACAGTGAGGGGAGGTTATGCGGAAACAGAAAAGGCCCGTGAATTCTAATTTAATCTACTGATTGGTTTCGCAGAGAATTTGACGTTGCGAAAACAGGTCACCAAAGGTTATGCAGAAAGATGCCATAATCACAGCTTTTTACAGATTTTTCTTTGGGTAGAATGAGACGTTTTAGATTACTTTGGCCTTTAAAAGAACATACAAATTATATCGGGCAAAATCAAATTTCAAAGTCAAAAATACGTGAACACTCCTTTTTGTGGGATAGGTCGCAACCAATTCTCAAAGAAGCATTTATTCTAGGAAATACGGGCAACTGTGTTGCTGAAAGTTCAGTGGAATTCAGTAAAATATTATTGCCAGGTATTCAAAGAGAAGTTAGTATCGATAAATTAGATTAGAACACAGGCTACAATATCAGACAAGTGGCTAGGCTGTTGTTTCTGTTTTCATATCACTTTAACTTGACATTGACATTTATTATTCTATCATTTTACTTCGACGTGACATTATATTCTCCAAAAGCTCAGACACAGCCGATTCTAGGAAAGCCCTGAAATTGAGAAAGCTGGCAACATGGCTTGCGGGTCTGCGCGGCGTGGCCTGTCACTCCCTGTCAGTTGATTTTACAATAAATTTACCAGAATTAATTTATGTAGTGCGAGTAGTGCTATCGTCGCCAGATTGCTACGACGAGGTAGTGTGTCTCGGGGTGGAAACAGACAGCCCGAAGTGCTGGCGACAGCTTTTTTATAAATTTGTTTTGTTTGTTCACACCAGGAATCGTAGGTACTTATTATAAATACTTGTACTGTACTTCTGTGTATATTTTGTTACTTTACTTGTTACTGATTTTATTGTCTATTAAACAAACGTACCCACTTTCTTAGATACCCAATTATTGAAACAAAGTTCACAAATGTATCTAATTATAATTAAAAAGAGCAGGGTTGGACATTTATTAGAAAAGATGAACTAAGCCAAAGTGCAGACCCGTTGAACCGTCCCGCTGCGGCGTTGCCACATGTTTGCGCAGGGCTTGTAAGCTTGAGAAGGTTGTGGCTCAGGCAACAAAGTTGTTAAGTTATTTTTTGAGTTTTACGTTCAAAGTTTCGTTCATTTACTATTAAGTATTTATGTCTTTTCCTGGTAACTTGAAAAAGTTGGCTTTTAATCAGTTCAGTTCAGAGAATTGGGATGGAGAAACAGCCTACTGGACTATTCTAACTTTATATTTCATAAAGAGAGGGATATTCTGTGGCCCTTGCCAAACACATAGGAATACAACAGACAACAGATGAGTTGGTCTACGTATTATAGGTATTCTTTTACGCAATGCCCGCAGTTTACTTTTACCTCGGTATGCGCGAAATGCCGAGCACGCGTTATTCTCGCCGGTCGAATAATAAGAGTTCTAGGCGCGCTTTTTTCGCGGTCGCATTCTGGCCGGCCAAAAACGGCCTGAAAACGCACACGAGAGCAAGGCCGCGGAAAAACGCTCAGTGCCACCCAGGCGGCGGGGCCGTACAAGGCAGTCGGCGCGCGCCCGTCTGGAAGCCTAGAATGGCCTCCCTTGTCGGTAAAAATAAATTAACGCCGAACCATTACTAGTTATTTATGGGACGCTCGCCGGGACTTCACGCGGTTTAGAGGAAGGCATCCCAGAGAGCTGGACGTTTCCAAGTTGCTGGAATTCTTTAGCAATCGTTATAGGGTGCCATATCGCACCGAGCGACAGGTATAAAGTCCAAGCAAAACTTTGGGTAAAACCAAGGTTTTTTTTATTCAACTAAATTTCGTTCCATTTGACTTTAACGTAGCTAAATTCGCAGTATACAGGGTGACCGTATTTCGAGTCTATGCATGGGGATCTTGGTTAATAATAAGAAAAAACTGAAAATTGTCGTTTTCGTTTTTATTTTTTTAAACGAAAACGAATAGCGCTCGACATTTCTAAGTTAAACATTATTTAGGCACTTTTTTACAAGGAATCTAAATATGACCTCGCATTTTTTTTCTCGCCTCCCTGGACAAGGATATGACGATCAACTTTTATTTTTCTTATGGGCACCATATTGGATTTTTCCATTTTTGAAAAGAGGATTTTTTTCTGGTTAAAATGATATGTCACACATTATGCTTTACTTTGTTTTTCTTGCCGTAATATCAAATTAATCGTTTTTGCATAGAGTGCCTTGGAAAGGTAAGCCCCATAATGTTTGACTTTTTGCATAGAGTGCCTTGGAAACATAAGCCTCATAATGTTTGACATTTCTGCATAGAATGCCTTGGAAACATAAACCCCATATAACGTTTGATAGCTTAGTACAATTTTAAGTGTCACGGACACTTTATTTTACAGAAAAAAATGTGATTTTCACATGATGAAAAGCGTGACATGATTCAAATTTATTATTCCTCAAATATAAATGACGTCGAAGGGATATTGGACGAGCCATAAACAATTTAAGGAAACGTGCTGCATTGTGCCTTGAGGAACAAGGAGGACAAATTGAACATTTATCGTAATACAGGATTGTCTACTCGTCTAGGTTTTTGTTGTTCTTGTGTTTCCAGTTTGACTCTTTTAGTGTTAATGTGTTATATGGCAAATAAATTTTTACTGAATCGTTAAACAATATTCCAAAGCACACTTCGCAGCAATGGGTAACTAGGCTTATGTTTCCAAGGCACCCTATGCAAAAAAAGTCAAACATTATGGGGCTTACGTTTCCAAGGCACTCTATGCGAAAACGATTAATTTGATATTACGGCAAGAAAAACAAAGTAAAGCATAATGTGTGACATATCATTTTAACCAGAAAAAAAAATCTTCTTTTCAAAAATGCAAAAATCCAATATGGCGCCCATAAAAAAAAATGAAAGTTGATCGTCATATCTTTGTCCAGGGAGGCGAGAAAAAAAATGCGAGGTCCTTATAAAAAAGTGCCTTAATAATGTTTAACTTAGAAATGTCCAGTGCCATTCGTTTTCGATTAAAAAAATAAAAGCGGAAACGAAAATTTTCAGTTTTTTTCCCATTATTTTCAAAACGAAAAGGGCCAGCCAAAATTTCTTTTCCATGTTACTCGGCATCAAATTCCGCAACTTTGCCCCAATTTAACCGACCTCGTATCTCTTAAGATAACCAAGATCCCCATGCATAGACTCGAAATACGGCCACCCTGTATACGTAACTATTTTTCGACTTCAAAAAACTGTAAAGACAAAAGTTACAAAACGTTTTCCTGTGACTCTAACGAGACTATCAAGGGTGAAGTTATACAGTGTATTGTGAAGGTACCAACCAAAGTTTTTGCCTTTTTTAATGGAACACCCTGTATTATTAAATTTTTGGTATCTACGTTAAGTAAATATCCCGAGTCCACCGATATCTTGTTGTTATAGGTATAATTATTGCTCCAGCTGTTTGGAAAACATACGACCTTAAACCATTCAACTTGATAATATTATGTTCGACAAAAAAAATTCAAAAAATATGGTCGAACTTAGCAAGTTTTAAGTTTAATGCTATTTGTTTACTATTTACTATTTACAAGAAAATATATCTTACAGACACTACTATTTCGACTGGGTGATTTACAAAGTGGGGCCAAAGTTAAAAAATTGGATTTTCCGAAATACCCTGTATAAACCACAGTTTGGTGATCTTTTTTGCAAATAGATTAAGCTTTGCCTGAGGCCATAATTATTGTACGTATAGTATAGCCAGTCTATCTCATACAGGGTCTTCGTAAAAATAAAACAAATTTGACGAAAAAATAATGCTTTAATAGTTATTTATGTACCAACTCACTGAAGTTCAACTTTTTATGACTCATGTGGAATTTTGTTGCCGAGGCCTCTGGCCGAGGCAAATGAACCGCATGAGTCATAAAAATAACTTCAGTGCCTTTTATAATTTTTTTTTAAATCGGAAAAAAAAAATTTATTAGGCAAGAAAATAATACTCGGGATCACCTGTCCATGAACCAACTGCGAGCGACGTTGCTTGACTTTTACGATCGCTTTACCTAGGTCAATTATGACAAGACACGGCGCCTTCGAACAGAAAAACCAAACTGCTGCTTGTTATGTGCAGCCTCCATAACAAATCTATTGATATTCAAACCTACTAAAATATTTATACTGAAAGATTGCGCTGCTATAGGTAACAATAATTTCGCAATGTGTACGAAAAGTTAAAAGGGCCTTTATTGGCCGGGTTTTTAATATTTGGTCACTTTTGACGGGTGATGGCTCCGCGTCTGACTTTTCATGTTTACATCTCGCCAAGGCCGACTTATTGAAAAAATCGTACAATAATGGGCTACTTCAGTGCCGATTTCTGAGCTTTTAATAACGATTTTGGGACCCTTCACTCCCGATTTGAAGAAAAAGAATATTTATAGAAAAAAATCGGGATTCCACTGCATTATGTCGGTCACTTTTGGGAAAACATACTTTATTTTAACATTTCTTTACAATTCGAGGCATCATCCTCCATCCTTAATTAATTATTACATTGGAACATAGATATCAATCAAATCAGGTGCCAAGAATGCAATGCAAACGAAAACGATAGCGTCTATATATTTGACAGTTACCTAGAAACCTAATGTAAAAGCCCAATTTCTTTCTTTTGGTGATTTTTTAATAAATGATTTTTTCGTCAAATTTGATTTTTTAGGAACACCCAGTATGGGCTAGACTGGCTATACTACGTACAATAGGCAAAGCTTAATAGATTTGCAAAAACAGATCACCAACCTGTACCCCGTTGTTTATAAAGGACACTCCGGAATTATTTTTTTTAATATTGGTCCTACTTTTTTATATTTTGTACAAGTAGTTTTTAGCTATGGCCAATTCGATGGCACCATACATTTTATTTTTGAAAAATACCTAATACGGTATTCTGAAAATTGGTCATTTAAAAAATCATAGCTAGCTAGGCGGAGAATTCTTAGAATACATTTGTAGGAAATCGTAATTATTAATACAGATTTCAGTGGCGTGCTTGGAGAGTAATTGCACAGAAATAAATTACGAGTGTTGAATTTTATTAAAAAGTAATTTAAATAATTATTAGCAATAAATAATATATTCATTATCTTACACAACTATTAAGTATAATAATTTACAATTACAATAGGTAATATTTGTCAATATGATACATAGTCACTAACATCGTCATCGGACGAGTCACTTTCGGAATTAGTAATAATTTGCTGTTCTGTGATTGACTGCGATTATTATATTAATTTCATTTTGTAGGTACTTGTCTTCGGTTTTGATAACATAACACAGTATTTTCCAATTGTTGTTACGCTGCTGTGTGAAATGGGCCAGTGCAGGTGGGTTTTCTGGGTATTATTTACAAACTACTTCCTAGAATTCTCCGCCTTCAAATTTTGTATGAACTGTATATAATGCTGAATTTTTCTCAGCTCTTCATAGATTTCTAGAGTCTTCACAAGCAAACGTGGACACACTGTATATAGGGTGTTTCATTTAAAAAATATAAGTTTTGTTAGTCCCTTGATAAAACCCTGTTAAACGCCTGTGATCCCCAAACCAGAATAGTTTTTAATATACCTACACCAACTCCTTGATTTGATAATAATTAGAAATTTTGTGTGAAAATAAAAGAATTTCACTCAATTTTTCTAATTACAGAAATTATTTTAATCAATCTAAAATTTATTTGAACTTTAGTTATATATTTACTCCATCCATCTAGATGGGAAATCTATAGCTACCTAGATATTAGGTATCTGCGCATTGAAATAATAATAATAATATGTTGTAAGCCGAGAGTCGATCTGCTATATATTTATACTGTAAGTATAACCAAACTGACTTACAACTTCTTAATTACCTGTGTTCTCAGGGCCTTCACTATACTGCTACATATATTTCAGAACACCTTGCGTATGAAATTAATCGACGCAAGAACGAGGGACAACGAAAAAAATGAAGCGTTATGCATTAATAATCCCTTACAACTCGTCCGTTTAACTAGATATTCTAATTACCGGTATCTGCTTGTCTACCGACGATGACAGCCACGGTAATTTAGCCGTTCGAGTACACCTGGGAAGACCAAAAAGTTGTTTGGTAGTAATGTGGAGCAAAATAATTAACAGTGGCGTAGCGACAGCATAAAACTTTTACATAATTATAATTATGTAAGTTTTTATTATGGCGGTTGTAAATTGACTGTCAGTCTTTCTAGAAAATCTTCATTCTTTGTTCTTCCACTCTTTCCCAAAAAGTGGAAGAAGATTTGAAGCCCATCTTTTCACTGAAATGAAAGTTATTGAACGATTCAATAATCATATGGTTGACAGAGAAGTTATAGATTTTTTATTTCCAAAACTGTTAAAGGTATTAAAACAAAATTTGATACACATTACTCATTGATTAAGTGGCACAAAAAATGTGATAATACCAAGTTTCATATATATGGAAAACCAAGCGATTCCAGGAAAAAAGTTGTACTACAATTTAGTCTTATATTTTATGGGTCTGTTACCTGTTTTGATGTCTCCCAGAATAAAACCGAATCACCCTGTAGATATATTTACATGCAATAACTGAACTACGTAGTTATCTTCCCCGGTAAGAACCGTGGATTCCCAGGTTCTGCCAACTGGACGCGTTCGCATTCTCATGCAGAGTTGGTGGCAAAAATACGCAGATAGGCATGCGGTTTCCAAGAAACTGAAACCAATAAGATAGGGAAAATTGAGTTTGAAAGTGTGGCAGCAGTATAAGACCGGACACAGGAATGCCGCGGCCCGGCCAAAGGAATTTGATCATTTAATTTAATTAGTTCATTTTCTCGGATGCGGGACGTGCTTTTTTGTCTTTAGAGTAGAGTATATTAATGACCATTTTTAAGCTTTGCGTACTCTGCTTTACTGATATCGGAATGTTGTCAGATATTTACTACAGATTGGTGTATTTTGATCAGCACATACCCAGGAAGGAGATTATAGAATCGAGTTCCTTGAAACGCTAAGACAAAGGTACAAGGTGATTGGTTATATTTTCCGTATATTCTTACAATTTTTCAGGTACAATAAATACATAAAATCATACTCTATTTAATTTCAAACAACTTTTGTATTTAAATTTTTTCTATTTCTTAATCCTGAAAGGTTGGAAAATATAATCAATCACCCTGTGAGTTCTCAGGGCTTAAGCTTAATCTACAGGGAAACAGATGTTGTGGTGTATTTTATTTTGTTTCCGAAAAGCGCATGATGGTAAAAAAAGTGTCAGACATGACAGACGTGAGCAGTCTTTAATTATACACCGAGGCCAACGTTAAAGACAGGCCATGGCGCTAACGTATAACCGCGTAGTCACGTGCCCAACTTAGTCCTGTATAATAAAAGGCATTTTTGGAGATAAGTAGAAAAAACAAATTTCGTAACAATTTGGCTAGTTTTCTTTCATCTATTACATTATTGGTTTTGTGCATCCAGGCTTTCTCTAATTGTTTTTTTTTTTTTCAAAATTTTCAACCTGCCTCAGCTGTTTTGGGCTGAGAGTTAAACGACTCTGTACTCAAATATTTTGGCGCAATCTCAAAAATTGTTGGGACAGCACCTTTCTTTAGCTTAGGTGATATTCTCTATAGGTATTTTCCTACCTTAACACATTTGTCCACTTTAATTAGAAATGAAATCTCAGTTGGAATTTGACGAATTCATTTTTTCGCAAATTTTCATCCCGAGTCAAAGCAAATGTTGTTATGGTGACATTTTCTTCCTGGCTTTTGTAATATGTATAAATATAATATAAACAGACCCAATATTTGGTATTTAAGTTATTTTTTACGAAATAAAAATGAAAACTCACATTAATATACTGTAAATATTGACGAGGTCCCAGTTGATCGGCAGCGTGAAAGGCCGAATAGGAACCGTATCAGGGCGTGGGTCGACAACGAAAATCCTCTAGTACGTTACAAGACTGATTTATTTCGCACAGGGTGAATGATACAAACCCGAACGTGGTCAACGGGAACGGCTTCCAGCCACCCGGACCGTCTGAACTCGCGGATCTCCAGTAAGCAGTTCACCCGTCTGTGTCTCAGGCTCCACTGTCCATTCCGGGGGGAGAATTCCCCTTACAGCGTTCACGCGTCGGCGCGAGCGGCACCAATACTCCTGGACGGCACCAAACAGAGGCCATAATAACACCTGGGCGGTTCCCCTCCGCCAGGACACACGCGCACTAGACACAAACTTGTTTCTAAAATATAAACTAAGACGTAGAAACACTTTAAACATTTAAAACTTCTCAAAATCCAAGCTGCCGCTTTCAGTTATGTGACAAATGACATGTAACGTCGGACTAAGATGGTCACGTCATTTTTGTGCGCCATGGCCTGTCTTTATCGTAGGCCTCGATAATACGCCAGTCAACGTCAGTGCTCTATATAGAATGTATATATTGCAACAGAACTATTATTGTGTACGTAATAAATTGTTGAACTATTCGTACGCATTTCTAGATCAATCCAGGCATAATCAAAAACAGAGCAAAAAGAATACGTGATCTAGACACTTGCCAGAAGAAAATAATCTACACAGGAAATTGTTGTATCTTATTGTTGGCAGACGAAAGGCCTGAGCCTGGAATAAAGGTCTTCAATAAATCAAGTGCCGTTGATAAATCGCTTGAAATGATTACTTTAATAAGACAATGGCGGATCCGGGGATATCCCGGAGATAAGTCCGGTAAAAAACGGCCATCTATAATTCATAAAAGTGGAAGCCAACTTTCGGCAATCCGCACCAATCTCGCTGCCTTTGCCTCGCCCCGAATCAACGGCTTAATAAAAGTTTAAAAATTCAGCGGCTTCTTTTATTTATTACTTCCAGGAGAAGTTGTAAAGTGCGCCGAATTGCGCTGGAGGAACTTGTAAAATTTCACGATTTTGTGGGTACGGAAGGAAGGGCGCCGCTGTTTAAAACTTTTCATTGCTCTGCAACGTCACAGTATTTTTCTAGGAGTAACTATACAGAGCCGGTAATTGCCAGAGTTCGTGGTAACGATAAAACTAACGGAAGTAAATGTTCTGTTGTATTTGGAAATTAAAATGGCTGCTTATTATGTAATATTGTTGATTTTCGGGCAGTATGTACGCAATACCTACGTCAGATCAGTGTAAGCATACGCAGGCAGCAACTGAAGTCTTCCGGATACAACTCTCTCTCTCTCTCTCTTTCATATTTTTTACATGCTCCGGTCTATAGGAAGAATTTGGGAAGTATCAAGCGTATAGTACGGATGTGGATGTGATGCAACACTTTGGAATCTTGCATACAGGGTAACATGCTCATTAACGAATGTATGGGGTCCCAAAAGAACAACCTTTGATTGACCTTTTCGTCTGTAACATCCAAACTACCACAAATGGTGAAATGAAATTTTGTGGGTTCGTAAACAGTGGAAGAAAACACAATATAATGATATTAGATATCTATACATATTCTCTTACCTTGTCAGAGAAGCCAGAGGCTGACTGGCTCCACCATTTAAGGAGCCATAATTTTGACAAATCTCATCCTAACGAGCCTGAAATGCTGTTGCTCGGTGTTTTACATTTTTCTTTAAAAAAGTTACTCTATACATCTCCTTGATATTAAATCAGAAAAGTTGGATGCAACAAGTAGCTTTATTAAATTAAATTGCATAAAAATTGAATAATTGTATTTAAAACTCTGTTTGTTTTATCCAAAATCAAATGTAAATTACCATTTCTTTACATAAATGTCCGAATCACCGAATAACAGCAAGTAAAAGAATATGTGCGTCACTACATTATTTCTCTTTCCACTGTTTACCAAAGTTTCATTTCATTATAGGGGGTAGTTTGAAACTTACAGATGAAAAGATAAATCGCAGGTTGCCCTTTTGGGCATCTTATAGAAAAAATATTTGTATAAAACACACCCTGTATGTTTTGACGTCATACTTACCGGACACCCTGTATAAGTTAGGTGAAATTTTCGTATATCTATTCTGGAAATTGTTCCGACAGTGCTATTGACAAGAAAATAATATGACAAAAAATAATCATTAAAGTTACATAATAACTTAATAAATAAATAGTCCAAATAGTTCAAAACAGTTTTGGTACTTATGATAATTTTTCTGTCTCGATAAACGTACCTATAGGTACAGATACGTTTTTCTTCAAGAAGTGACGTACTGAATTATTTATCAATAGATAAGTAGTATTTCGCTCCTTGTAAGATAAAAGATTCTATTAACACAGGAAATTGTTGTCTGGAATTTTTGGCGAACGAAAAGCCCGAGCTTGAATAAGGGCCCCAATAAATCAAATGCCGTTGATAAATCGCTTGAAATGATTACTTTAATAAGACAATGGCGGATCCGGGGGATATCCCGGAGATAAGTCCGGTAAAAAACGGCCATCTATAATTCATAAAAGTGGAAGCTGCGGCGCCAACTTTCGGCAATCCGCACCAATTTCGCTGCCTTTTTCGAGCCCCGAACCAACAGCTTAATAAAATTTTAAAAATTCAGCGGTTTTTCTTCTTCATTACTTTCGCGGGAAGTTGTAAAATGTGCCGAATTGCGCTGGTCGAACTTGTAAAATTTCATGATTTTGTACAAAGAGGGAAGGTGTTTTTCAGAAAGCTCGTGTTTTTTTTTTTGTTTTTTCATATATGCGTTTTAAATCTTTGATAGCCTATGTCTTATCCGCTTCTTCTATAGGTACATATAAAACAGTAAACAGGGAAAACAAAACAGTGCATTTAATTTGTCGCATCCTCTTATCCACTTGTTCTTGTTGTATACAGGGTTAACTATCACTTAGTAAAAAAAAATTATGGTAGATAAAGAAAAATTAGACTTATAATAACATTTATCTTAAGCCCAATTTTTTTTAAATTCCTTCAAAAAACGCCGCCTATGGGCGCCCGCTGTGACGTGTCTTAAAATTTCGCCTATGTCAATGGTAGTGACAGGTAGTGAAATAGCGCGGCGTTGCCACGTCTATCAATTTATCCGAGGATTCACCACGAAATTTCGATTTCCTGTTGGAAACGATTACTTTCTATAAGGAACATGTAGAATGCCTATTAAACACCTACCTTCACATTTTCTAAATCCGTTGGGAACCTCTTGGTTCCCTTCAGCCACTCCTTTTGTTTGAAGCGAGGTACTCAGCCTGGCGACCACGACGATGAGGTGGATCCCCTCCTCCAGGAAAACCCCGAAGGGTAACCAAAAAACACAACTGCACTAGCACACATATGCAAAGCACTACAGTAGCTGTTCAAAGAGGCCGCCGTTAACCTCGATGCACAAATTCACTCGGTTAATTAAAGAAGTCCGGATAAGTGCTGCTCGTTGTCGATTTCCTGTTCGTACACAATCGCCTTCATGTATCCCCAAATACAAAAATCCATTGGATTCAAGTCTGGTGTGCCAGGCCCTAACTTTCCCATTTAATTAGTTATTAGTTGTATTGTTATTTCTAAGCGACAGTATTCCAATAAGATGTATGGGTAGTGCTGATGCCCGATATCAATACCAAAGATCATAATAATCTTTGACGATACACAGATAACAGTATGCCCGCGCGCAGGTGCTGTGACGTCAACGGTGACGCTTATTCGACAAAATCACGGCTAATATCAACGCTGATAGTGAGCCAGGCAACCACATATACACCACGGTGTCAAAGGTGCCTACATACTTTTTGGGATTTAACTTGACATGAAATTGATACCTGTGGGACTAATTTCAGGACTATTTTTGGAAAGTTGACCGCGCTTTTGTCGGGTGCGCAGAAGAGTTTAATTTTCGTTCTCCTAGCTGGCATTTCGGACCAAAAAGGCGGAGAAAAAGGGAAGCTGGAGCGTAGTGAGAAGCCTCGAGCATCGCCCGAGGCAGGAGAAGGAAAATTGTGGAGAATTTGGAGACGCTCTGTGCCTCAGAGTTTTTATTTCACTTTTTCTGTCAATGAAAAACTTATAAGGTTTCTTTTAAAATGTCCTGTACACTATTTTTCACTTTGTCTACTTGTTTGAACACGCGAAGCATGGAGGATACTAAGCACGCACTTGTTGACGAAATGATTGAGGCCGAGACCACAGAACAGGTTAGATTAACCAAGACTGGGACCAAAGACAATAGACAGAGAGAGACTGTTCAATCCCAAAGTGCAAGACCGGACCACGTTTGACTTACGGGCGGCGCGTGGCGCGGGAACATGCAAAACTAACACGGTTTTGGGGCTTAAAAACCGAGAGCCTTCCCGCATTCTGCAACCACGTATAAAATGCAGCGGCGAACGGCGAAAGCAGCCGACTTGGCCCTCGCAAATCCAAGCTCATGACATTCGTAGCCCCCAAGCGACGATTTTACGTTATCGGTTGCAGACTTTGCGGCAATTTAGAGAATTGTAAATAGTATGTAGCACACTGGCAGCTGCGGGCGTTGCCACAATTCAATTAGAAATGAACTAGGAAGTAAAATATAGAATATAGTAGTCGCGGAACTAAATTATTATTTCCCATTTTCCCCCGGGGCTCTAGCCCCAGAGCTCGTATGGACGAGCCGCCTCTGGCGATGACGATATAAAAGTTAACTGAATTAAATGTACGGGACGGTGTATTTGGAATTTAAAATGCTGGTTAATTTGTGTGTCACCTTGTCTATGTTCTCGCAAGAGTTCACCAACAAATTCCTATACGTCAAAAGCACGTAGGGTACGCAGGTTGGCTCGGCTCTGATATATCTTCTAGACACAAGCATCGTCCTTAACTGCATTTATCATATCTAAAATGATAATATATAAGTACACGATTTTATAGGACTAGTTAACTTATTTTACCTGCTTATTATTGTAGATATTTACAACGAATTATACTTAATATACCTACTATAACAATTTTCGAAGAGCAGAGACTTCATTTTGTTTTAATAATAGGTACCTATACGAATTTGACGGTATATGCGGATACCTGACACAAGCCGCAGTTTGCATTGTCGACATTCGGGACAAACTGCACGCAATTCCCGCGTGAATATTTTTGGAATTTTCAGTTTGCGGTTATCTACAAAAGCAGTCCGGAGCGAAACATAAAATTGTTGGCGTGTAACGGTGCAAACGTTTTTGGGGGAATAGTGGCCATATACACAACGGGATGGCGCAACGCGGTAATCGTTGCGAGAATTTCTGGCACAGATGAGATTCGATAAAAAAGCTATGGTTGCCGCAATTTTCACCTGTAACAAATTGGTTAACTCTCCAACCAATTGGACGTTGAAAATTAAAAATATAAACTTTGAAGCAATAACAGTTTATCGTGTTCTATATTCGACGTGGAATTCCCTATTTTTTGTCAAATGACTTTATGTCCATGTGGTTTTATGTGACATGCCAGTGCCATAGATTCTAAAGGAGGCATAATATTTCCCATTATAATTCACAACTTTTTAAGTTTTCTAACTTCCAGATACTCAGATGTTTCAATTAAAGGTAATGCGGCCGCCTGCAGTAGTCCCAATAATTGCAACCAGATTTTTCCTGTATTACCTTTAGTAATCCCATTATGTGGGCATTACGTATACAAAAGGTAGTTCAAAACAAAAATCATATTTCGTAAATTTTAAATTATTAAGCAGGTAGCTTCAGTCAGGTCTTTTTTTAAAGTTTTTGTCTACGGCTACAAGTTTGTGAGGTACCTTGGGAGAGAAATAAAATTACAAAAATTTTATAATGGACACCGAGAAAAACTACCATCATTAGAACTACTAGACCTAATCTTATTAGTCCATCCCGAAATCTGTGACAGTTCTCTGGTTAGATACATTCAACAAGGGCAGAAGTTCAAGTATACATATTACAAGTGGATTGAGGTGGTAACAAGGTGCAATAGCGACAAATTCTTAAATAAGCAAAATGGGCACTACTGACTTACCATACCTAATTCTTATTACTTAAATTCGTGGAAATAATTGCTGGAAATCAATTTCAACTATAAAATAAATTTGTTTCATTTGACAGTTGCCATATTCTGCACTTGTATACACAACATTGTCAAGTCCAATTTTTAGAAATCATGGAAACCATTATTAATTTTCACTAACAATCAAAGTACCTGTTATATTCATAGATTCTCCAATAAAATGGCATACTTGGCATCCCTGATACCATTAGAATGAGGAAAGAATAGGCCTTACTTTGGAAAGTACAATGCTGGGTCCCCTTACTTTAAAAGTGTTATAATCGTTGATGGACGACATCAGTTTTTGTTTCAATCCTAAGTTGAAGAGAAAAAAATTGTTCATTTTGCTGTTACAGTGATTCGTTGAAAGGAGAGATAATTGTCTCAATTTTCCGCAAGAAATACGAGCCGAGAGCCAATTTGTCATCCTTATCCCCTAAAAAAATAGAAGAGGCATTGTCGATCTGTCGGTAATCCGTTCTACACCATTACGTTCCCTCATATCGGAAAGGAAGCAAAAAAACAATAAAATACCGTCCTATCTGCGAATAACCCGATTTTTCTAACGAAATATAGATAAGGCGGACGACTACAAATTGAAAATGACAGTGAGCTTTTTATTTCGCCCTGTCGGAGATTTTTTCGAGGGATCCGGACTCCAGGACCGAACTCAGAAAAAATAAAGCAAATAGGTACACGCGCGGCCTCATAAATCGTTCCACTTCTTTATCTTTGGTTTATTTCAATTTTTAAAGCTTCCCTGGAGTCCTCGGGTGAGGTTCTGATGCTTTCCGGGCCCCCGAAAAATCGAGAAATGAGAAAAAACAAGCAATTTCCAATAGTGGTTTCAGAGGATTTTCCGTCGGTTTCGTTGATTCTACAGCCGTCCCGTTATCGGATTTTCGAGGTTCTTTTTGGTAACGGAGGAAAGTACGACACCCAATTAAGAGATTTACCACCTTCTTCGATTTTTAGAACGGCTCTATGTTCGAGGTTGTCGAAAGACTTTTGCGAAAAAAGCCACCAATATCCGTGGTCAGGGTTATAAGATTTTCCACTATTATTCAGGCAATCTAAGGCCAACCTAACAGCCCCGAATTTACTGTTTTTTGCACTGTAACTGGCAATGTCACGTAAGGTAATGTCGCGTAATAAGATGTTAGATTTGCCGTCACTTACGCTTTTCAGGTTATCGCTGGCTTTCAAACCGCGAGAGAGGGAAGGGGTAATTGCAACGTTGTCAGTTGAACGCCTTTGCGTCGATTTCAAGGGCCGCGCGTGTACAAGCAATAAATTTCGGGCATATTTAGTAAGATCATTTATAATTATTACTATAATAATTATTGTATTTTTTGACGCAATAAGTGCCCGAAAAGAAACTTATTAAAGGACATTACAACTTTGGAGAACAATCAATGCATAGCATATTAACACTCAGAAATCTTGGCAGGAACTCTAAGCTTAGCGCTTAAAAAAACTGACGAGCTTTCGGATCAGTTTGCGTCACAAAATTTGTAGGTACGTTCGGAGAAGTTTTCGGCAATAATTTAATGAACACAGTCAGTTAAAACGTAACCTATACAAGTATTAAAATAAATTATGTTCATATAATAATATTTACATAAAGATACGGGTATTCGTAGGAAAAAGTAAATACCTGGGAAACTTTGCCGAGTCCGACCCTGTTGCCGGGCGATGTTAAGGGCGCCCTCCCGCCGCCCGATTGAAAAATAATTTTCAATAAAACCGTCAGGAACAAACGGGCTCGGCTCCCGGCGAAATATTTCCGCTGCGATTACGTGTTTCTTCGCCACGGCAAAAAACTTTACAATATTTCTCCGCAATGTGCTCGAATTAAATCGGATTTCTTGGGGACTGTGGCAGAGAAAATTGGATTTTCGGGAGAAAAAGGGAAAGAGGGCCGCCTTCACATCTCAAGATTTTATTATACGCGACTGATTTGGTATCGGAGAAGATATGAATAATGTTAAGAGGATCCGACGTTGCCGATTTAAGTTTTCAGGAGCCGCCGGGAAATATCGTGGCAACGTCGCTTTGTAACGTCATATCGCCACGGTCGTCATATTTTATGTAAATATTAACATTTTTATTCTTGTTAAAATTACAGTAAGTAAAGCCTTTCTTTTACTTTCTAGTGCGGTATTAAATATAGTTTAGGTCCAGTTTATTTCACCGTATCTTCTGAGGTGTAATTCACGTCAAAGACATAATAAATCATGTTTCCATTATAGGCGCAACGCCTTTCAGCTCAATATTACATCAATCTGTAAATTATTAATGTTTGGAGGATACTCAATGTCACTGTTAGCTAATTTGGTATCTATATTAGAAAATACATGAAATACATCAATGCACAGTAAAAAATCCGGTGTTAAATTTGACACGAAAAGTGGTCTATATAAGACCACAGCATTAATGGTAAATTGTACACCTTCTTTTTTGGTCAATTTCATCAAATGTTCTGGTGTCAATAAGAACTATGCTGGTGTGAATATTTAACACGGCGTTGTGTAAGATTAACACCGTGTTGTGTAACTTTTACATGCAATTTGGTCAAAATGGTGTAATTTAATTTATTTGGTATTTAAGATTAACACCGTGTTTTGTAAGTTTGACAGGCAATTTGGTCAAAATGGTGTAATTTAATTTATTTGGTATTCCCATTTTCTTCTTCTTTTTCATATACTTTATTTTAAAGAAATTTCAAATGGCATTGATAAGTTCAAATTAAGGAAATGTGTTATTGGTAAAAATAAAATAAAACTAAAAGAGAAAGAAGCTGTATGATCAAGCACATAATATGTGCTTGGTCTTCAATTTAAATTATTTGTAGGAAACAATAAACAGTAATAAGTAATAAGTAAAGAAAATATTTTATTTCTGTTCCAAAATGTATGAACGATTCCTTACAAATAGGCATACAAATATCAACATTTTCTTTCTTAAAGCTATAAATAAATATTCATTCTCACAGCCAAAAATATTTCGTTATAAAAAAGTTATACGGGTTATTCAAAAACAAATGCCACCCATAACACAGCGGTATTCTAGTCCAAAAATAAAGTGACCCGTGTTTTTTTTTTGTTCAAAGCTCTATATTAAGGGCTCCACGGGCCCTTAAAAGGGGCCCTAAAATTTCGTTTTTTCGCTATATCTTTTAAACGGCTTGATCGATTTTAATGATCTTTTGCAAACGTTCATAGATAATTATGTCACATAATTATGTTATAGTGTAGTATCCGCAACCGCCAGAGGGCGCCACTTATGCCAACCAGTTTCATTTATTATTCTCAGAACTTTTTTGCCCACAGTTAACTTGTAAATTAATTTTAACCACTTTGTAAAAAGTTCCATTCTCTACAAAAAATGATTTTACTGTTTTTTTCATAAATTTTACCGTTTCAGAGATAACTCCCAAAATTCAGCCATCATGGCATAATTTATGGAAAAAATACTAGAATAATTTTTTGTAGAGAATGGAACTTTTTACAAAGTGGTTAAAATTAATTTATAAGTTAACCGTGGGCAAAAAAGTTCTAAGCATAATAAATGAAACTGATTGGCACAAGTGGCGCCCTCTGGCGGTTGCGAATACTGCACTATAACATAATTATGTGACATAATTATCTATGAACGTGTGCAAAAGATCATTAAAATCGATCAAGCCGTTTAAAAGATATATTGAAAAAACGAAATTTTAGGGCCCCTTTTAAGGGCCCGTGGGGCCTTTAATATAGAGCTTTGAACAAAAAGAAAAAACACGGGTCACTTTATTTTTGGAGTAGAATACCGCTGTGCTACGGGTGGCATTTGTTTTTGAATAACCATGTATATATAATATTCGTAAGAAAAGTGCATACCTAACCTAACCACAAACACAAGAAATGCACCACGTGATGTGAACAAACACGAAGCCGTGTTAGAAATATAAAAAAATTACACCCCTAAGTGTTAAAATTAAGGAATTTGTTGTAGTGTGCATTTTACCAAATTAGGTTTGGTTAAGATATTTGGAATCCAACAATTTTCGTGTCAATTTTTCACCAAATTTCTTTCACCACTTACATGAAGAGGATTTACACCGATTTTTTTTACTGTGTGTTTTTAGAAAATAAAAAGCAAACTAATCTTCACTATCCATTTGTATTAATTTTCAATTTCCATCCTCAGTCTATTCCATTAAGACATTCTAATATTGATCGAAACTTTGTCCAAACCAAAGACCAATACTCCTCTTCGATAATAAAGTATGAAAAATGGACGGGGTCGTCCGTCTCGACGAATTTCGTTACACAGTGTAAATACAAGAAAAGCAATCAAAGTTGGTAAACTGCTCATTGTTGAGTTTGGGCCGGGGCCCGACTAAGTTTAATCGATGGAGAATAAGGCGCTTAAAGGTGAGGGAGCGGACCCCCAGAACTTGAGCTACAGATTTATAATCCTTTGGGGAAGTATCACGTCCGTTTTAGATCCTCAAAATGGGGGAGACGGCTTTGGGCGAGGCGCTAGTACCTGCGAGAATTATTTGAGAAAAGTGATCGGTTTTCCGCAAGATTCGTCAATTCGTTGCTGGAAATATATCTACAGTTACCCTAGAGATATTAAAGAGTTCTATTAGCCAGAAGAACAGATTCTTGTATGTTCCTGTCATAAAGAAACCCGGTCCACAACTGTAGGCTGTGTTTAAGGTGTTGGAAATAAACTGTTTCTTTCAACTGATGTTGTGGATGATATACAAAGCAATTTTGATAAGTAGGGATGTGCTACCACTACTCTTTTATATCGAGTAGGTATCTTTTCCACCTACACCTTATACCTAAATACCTACATAACTCCGTTGGCTTTCATTTTTGATCATAATTTGAATCTTTATCAATCAGTGTTTCATGCTTCGAAACTAAATGGAATATCTAATAACTTTGACGGACTGTTGACGACAATTAATCCGATTGTTTCTTGTGCGTAATGGAAACGCGATCATCAGCGAATCCCCAACTTAACACCCAAGATAATCAATTCTCGTATTATTCACGTCCGCGCGATTATATCGCAAATGTCGGGATGAATATTCAGAGGGAGCCACATCTGCGGCGACACCGCACCATGGCGCCATTATAAATTCCCTGGAAACGGCGCAAACAGAGTTGTTTTTCCAGATGGAATTAAAGCGGGGCGATCCATATGGATGCCAAGTCTAGTTGTTGGTTGTACCCGAAAACTTTGCAGGATACTCCTCAAGACCCAGGGATAGTATCTAACTTTTGTGTCATATATATATGAAAATCAACAGAAGTTCACTTGACTCGGTCCGTAGTGTATAAGAGGCATCACTAGGGCAACGCAGAGTAATATGTAAATGTCCTACAAATGGTGCTGTTGGTCTATATCTTATCTGAAAATGCCATATTTTTTTCTCACTGAGAACAAATAACTTCAAATTTATAAGCAACAACATTGTTACAAAGTCTTGTTATGCGCCAACTGTTATCCATATCTCATGGTTCTGAGCCAATGTAAATTTCTTCATAATAACCAGGGAGTTTGTCTGCATAGGGATTGCATCGTTCGTTCTCATACGACAAGATGGTGTACGTTTGCGTTCCAACGAAAATTCGCGCGGCCCAGTTTCCCACAATAAACACAAAGTACTTTTCTATATTTGGTATTTTGTTGATTCAGTGGTTCACCATTTCCCGCAGTTTTTGCCAACGTCCGGAACTTTGTCTCTAAAATTCGGGGCACACATTCGAGATTGGGATCGCTCCGAATATACGGCATAATATTATATGGTGTTTGTAGAACGGAGGCGAGATGCGTAATCTTTAATAGAGTTTGTGGAAGTTTGGAGGTCGGGAGTTTTCAAGGTTTGTGGAAGATGAGAAAACAGGCGCGTATACTGAATAAGTTATGGTGTTAGAATGGACGGAAGGGCCCAAATTACAGATTTCAATATTCTGTTATGAAGTTCCAGGGAACTTTCTATACAGGGTGGCCCACCACGAACTGCATCGATCTATATATGGAAAGATTATGTATCGAACGTTCTTGATATTATACTTTGTTGCATTCTCCGTAGATAATAAAACATTTAAATAATTCTTCGTTTGTGTAATTTAAGCGCGCCGGCATTACTGTTGACAATCATTTATAAACCAAGTGACATTTCCTCAGCCGCGATTGTCTTTTCAACGTCCACGGCTAATATGATTTTCCAAGCGTTAAGCAAACCCCGCATTTTATGGGCGAAAAGTGGGTTTTTCTTAAATTAATCGAAAATTACTGCATTTAGGTATAGGAAACCTTACACAAAGTTGTCATCATTTTTAGTGGTGAATAAGATCGCATTAAAAAAATGGGGGTTTCCATTTGAAAATTTCGAGATTAAAGCACATTTTGAATGTAATTTTTATTCATATTTTGTGAACACCCTGTATAAGAACGGATTTATTTCTCAGCAGAGATCACTAGGTCAGGGCTTCTGTTACACGATGCCAAAAATTCGTTTTGAAATTTCGCGGTTTCCTGGTATAAATTGCTAATTGACTTTAGTTCTGCACCTGTAATTTTTTTCGAAAAAATGCAAATATCTCAAAAACGGATGGATTTAGACATAGGACATGTTGCATGTTTTTGTTCCAGAATGATGCCTAGAATCCAAAAATGCAATAATATATAGGGTGTTCCATTTGAGATAAGAAAGTTGATATCGACTTCCGGTATAACCGGAAGTGCCAGATTCACCAAAATATTTTAGTTGAGCAGCGCCCATCGGCATTGGTGAGGTGCCAAATTTTCAGAATTTTCCTACCTTTAGTTTTCCATATATAGATCGATGCAGTTCGTGGTGGGCCACCCTGTATAGCTTTCGGTCGGGGGAGTCAATTCAGATGTGATACGTAGGTACATGTATTGTACTTAACATGATAGAAATAGACATATACAGCCAAGGAATTCTCGTGCTGGCCTGCCTTTAGTCAATTAACATTTTTATTGTATATTGTAGTGATTATCTTGCAACTCCTATTATATTGTTCACAACAAAAACATCTTGGGGATACTGGATAAAGAAATATAAACCTACGTTCTCAGGTTCAAGAGAGTTCCAATGATAAGAAGAAAAAGTAGAACAGGAAGAATAGGAGACACAAAAAATGAGAACATTATTGTGCTCATGTAGGTAGGTACCCGTAACAATATGTGCAAGTGGTGATTTTTAGAATATTTGTTTTCCCTATATTATAGCGTCTGAAAAGGTGTAAAATAAAATGTAAACAGGGTCCGCGTTTGCTTGCGAGCAAAGCCTTTGAACTAAATTGTTGTTCCTAAGCACCCAGCACCCAGCCCGAAGAACAAAGAGATAATCTCTGCCGGGCCTCTCCGCGTTTTAGGATTGGAATTTTTGCAGAACGCTGCTTGCATAAACAGAGGGCACCCGGTAGTTCGTACCCTGAATAAAAAATCCATGCAAATTCGTCCCTTCAAAGGACAGAATCCTGCAACATATTTTCGCGGAGCGTAAACAGTCGAATTTGAATATGAAAGGAAGCGTCGGATTGTTGGGGAACGTCGAAAAAAGCTGCCAGTGCTCTGAGACTACCCGACCGGGGAAAATGTAATTTGCAGATTGCGCGGGCCTGCAGGAGAGAGACGAAAAAACACAAATAAAAACAGCGGACGGGAATAACCGGAGGACGCCTGTTTGTTTTCCATTAATTTTTGGATTTCTTCTCCGGGCTTTTGTTAATTTACTGCGAAACTTAAATTAAGCGAGCACAAATAATCATTTCGCGTCATTAAGCAAAATGGAACTCCAAAACCGTCACAGAGCATCTTTCGCGTAAATTATTTAACGTCCATTCTATGCCAGGATTGCTCTTGATCATTCGATTTCCACTTTGTATTTGATTACTGTAGTCGTCGGAGCGTAACCTTTTGATATTTTCAGAAACATCTCATCAAAGAGCAGACGAAAACACCAACGCCGCAAATGGAATAAGATGCTCATACAGGTTCACTTTTAGGTACTAGTCACTGTCAACGTTAATGTAACATTGGGCTTAAGGAATTCCTATAGTGGACCCAAGATAACATTCGCGTTAACTATCAAACAAAATGAAGTTTTGCTTGGTACATATTTTATTGAAAATACATTGAACACCCACAAAAAATAAATTAGATTCTCGTGCGGGCACATCCAATTAAATACAAAAAGTATGATCTAATTAGAGCGCAATTGGGTTTCAAAATGTAAATTCCCTGTCTTTTAAGCAAATCCGATATGATTTTATTAATTAGCAGTCCATACTAGTAGCCCGACCATGTAATCTTGTAACAGAAAATTATTTACGATTACAGGCGGCCCTCTATATGTGTATGGTCAGTGGGAGTCGTAAATATGCCTTATTTACTATATATATATCCCTATATGGAAATTTTTATATTCTAAAATAGCTAGTTATGTAGCCATTAGTAAGTATACCTGTACCTGATTTTTTTGTAACTAGTGGGACAGTTATTTGTAACAAATCATTTTTCTGAAATGATGTCCGACTTTCTTTCTTTCATGTCCATTGGTCTACGTCCTATACGTATGAAAGTTCTTCTCCATTTCCATTTTCAAAATCATATTTTCTGACGTGTTAACAAATCTTCATTGTTATTTTGAGTTTTGACAGCAATTAATTAATTTAGTTTAATTTTAATATTTGACACGTATTAAAAAAGTCCAAATTTCTGTCTCTACTAATAAAAAAGGTACTCACCTCCTAAAATTCCTGAGTGGCCCTGTAAAAAAAGTTTGAAAACCCTAAGAAGAAATTTTTGTTATCTAAAACTACTAATTTCTAACCTAATTATAAACTACATGAACGCTCAACTTTTAGAAAATTTTATTTGGTCCTAATTTAGTTTATTATAACCTAAAATCAAGCTTTGAAGGCAGGGAAAATTTTATCATCAATTTTTTGGTCAATATTTACTTATTTTTAATTTTCTAAGGATTGCTGAAGTGATTTTTTTCTTAATATTTTTGTCCCTGCAGGATAGGTTAAAAATAGGTTAGATAATCTCTATATTCGACCTGTTATATCCCTATAGGTTTTTGGTCGTTACTATGAAATAAAATTATCCAAAAACACGTTTTAAAGGTCAAAAATCTTTTGCAGTGTGAAAATGAATCGTGAACACTGAAAATATAAATATTTAAGTGTAGCTTGTTTTGTTAGGTAGGTATACATGCTGTTATTTAAAATTTGGATTTTGCATTATTTTCTAGTATTGTATGAAGATGCCTAAACAACACAAGGCTTTTGTGCGCGATTATCTTTTTGGAACGACAAAATGAAACTGCGCATGCTCCTGGCAGTTTCAAACTAGTTTCAAATTCTTCCGAAATAGACCCAATAACCACCTTATTTATTATACCTTCATTACCAAAAGTAGCCCTAATTGTGACTTTAACTTGTTGGTGGCATTGTCCTGTAAGAGGGAAATGTAATTATATGGTAAAAATCCTTATTTATTACCAAAAATAACCCTAATTGTAACTTGTTGGTCGCGGTATATCCTTTAATAGGGAAATGTAACTATATATGGTCAAAATTCTTTGTTATATTTTCCCTAATTTAAGAAATTATGACTTCAAAGTCAAAAAATACGTAAAATGGAACTTCACATTTAAGAATTGATTTGTTATCAAATAAACAACGATGTCCTTCATTTTGAAATACAAATTATTAAAAGTTTACCTACCTAGGCAATCATGTTTCAAAATATGCAAAAATCACACTTTGGGACACCAAATTAACTCCTTAAAGGTTTGTTTAGCATATTTTCTTGTCCTATTAGAATTTTGTTAATAAACACTTTTGAATATGAATATATATATATATATATATATATATATACAGTGCCCGCCAAAAAGTTGGAACCATAAGGGAATTTTTTTTATTTTTGAGCTAAGATGAAACTTCTGTGGGGCGATTATCTCTGCTTCCAAAAAGATTCGAAATGAGATCGTGACGTCATTTGGCATACCTGTCAAAAATGACTTTTAATCAAATAAATAGCCAAAATACGCTTTATTTGTGATTTTATAGAAAAAAGTTTTTAATTTTTTTAAAAAATATTACCATACCATCATATTTGATTTGAGAATTGTTTCCCTATCATCCAAACGTGATATTTTTTAGTTATGGACCCTTTTTGGGTCGTAATCGGCTAGTTTCAAGAAAAACTGAACAAGATGCAATTTTTATATTTTTTCAAAAAATCAAAAATTTATCATTGTCAGAGTTTTTGTCTGAAAATTGGCACATATGGGTATAATAAAATTCCAAGCAACTTTTTCAAATAACTTTTTTTGATAAAATCACAAATAAAGCGTATTTTGGCTATTTATTTAGTTAAATGTCATTTTTGACAGGTATGTCAAATGACGTCGCGACATTTAATGACCTCATTTCGATTCTTTTTGGAAGCAGAAATGATCGCCCCAGAGTAGTTTCATCTTAGCCCAAAAATAAAAAAAAAATCTCTTATATGGTTCCAACTTTTTGGAGGGTACTGTATACATATAAATATATTTTTTTTTGTAAATACTATATGAGTCACACAAGTTTTTCCGTAGTATTTCACCTATAATAAAGGTACATAAATATTCTATAGGGGCAAAGACACTTTTGCACAGACAACAAAATCCAAACACCTTTAATAATTCCATACCTCTCTTATAGGTTATAGGGTCAACAGCAGAGACGATATTTTTATTGCATCGGCCGTTTATAGAATATATATTGTATTAATAGAAAGAGAAAACTATACTGTTCTTCATAGTCAGATTTAAGTCCAAGTATGTAGACATACATTACCTAATTTTTACTACTTCCGTTATAAATTTTACTAAAGCCCATACAGTTATATTACCTATTTTTAACTTAAAAATTACTTCCAGTTCATTCCCCACTTTGGTCACAACAAATTTCTGACTAGTTTGTTTAGTAAAAATTAGGTAATTTTAACTTTGAATGTTTGTTGGGTAAGTTGTGTTTTCCGGGACATTTACGGTTTTGAAAAGTGACACTGTTTGTAAAAAATAGAGTATATACAACTAATTTTCATCCACAAGCATGCATATGCATAGGTATCAAGGTCAGAGTTACCATGAGATGAACCTCTTCGATGAAGACTGATTTATTGCCCAAAGTAGATCTACGCAATTTTGACTTGAAACCGTGAACCCGTTCTCCAGTGCCATAACGAGAAGTATTTGTTGCCGCGTCCTGTAGATAGAAGGCCGATACAAAAACAAGAGCGTATCAATGACTGTGAGCTTTCTCTTATCGGCATATCAATCTGGGGCCAATTAGGCCTGTGACAAGTTAGAGGCATTGTGTAATGATGCTTTTACATCTTATAATTGATTGAAAAAGATGCCGGCCTCGTCCCGGGATGATGAATCCTTAATTTCGGACAAATTTTAAGAAACGGCCATCTGCCTTCTCCAGAATATAAAGTTACTTATACAGTGAGGGAGACGAGATTGTTTTTTATGACGGACAGTGAGCTTGACAAGGTGCATTAAGCCTGAGTTAACAGTTTCGATTTAATAAATATTTAAAGTCGCGCCATAGAATTCTGTGTATAAATAATTGATCCTTTCGCCAAAGGATGAAGAGAAAACCAGATAGGTATTGACTTTACTTATTTGAAATAGTTCTGTCGCCAATTCAAATTGTTCGAGTCAGCAGATTCCCGCAGCTGTTTTCGCTTATAGTACAAGTTCATCGACACAGCCATAACCCTCCTCGAAATATTCAAATAATGTTACAATAATAATAATTATTATTACCCAACAAATGAAATTGCCTTAAAAAAGACGAAAGTTCTGACCTAGAGTTATCCTTGTTTGTTAGTGTAGCCGAAGTAATATTTATGTGGCGTTGAATAATTTACTTTTATTATCATACAATTTGCTGTTTGGTGTCATTCTTCATAAAATATTTTGCTTGCCTTAAAACCCCCAAAAATCGAGTTATTTGGTCGATTTATGTGTTTGAAATTTAAAATGAATTAAAAGTATAATTATTAATTAAGAGTAGTATAGAATTAAATTTTGTTTTAAAATTAAATTGGAAGACTAAATTTTCTTTAAAAATAATGCAAAAATATACCCAAGTTTGTAAATTAAACATTTTTCTGTTATACAGGGAGCTGTAGTATAAACAAATTTGAAAATTTGCACCCTATATACTCTATTTTTAATTCTCAACAACTTTCCTTAATAATATTTTGTCGTAAAACCTATAAAAAGTATTTCTAGTTTCGAAATATCATGCAATCGGGTTTCCTATGTTTTTGAAAGTAGTTTCGATGTTCTGAAGCCGATTACTACCACCAGTGATTATAATTTTTTATAGTCACTGCTACCACATCATCAATATTTTGTTGTGAATATAGCCGCACAACGGCCTCACAGTAAATCGATGACAGGGGAAAATGTATGACAATAGGTCTAGTAGAAGTTCAGAAATCAGTTTGTACCTGCGCGTTTTTGTTTTTGGAACGTCAAAATCAAACTGCGCATGCTCCTGACAGTTTCAAACTGGTTTGAAATTCTGCCGAAATAGACCTAATATGGGCATCATTACCGAGTTTTATGAAACAACATTGTATAGTTTGTAGGCAAATAGTGACAATAAATATTGGCATTACTTATTTGGCTAAACTGACAAAGAAGGAGAGCGCTGGGGTGGAAGTTTCTTTTTTTAAGGCCAAATTACCAGCAGATTCGTTTATTGACGACTATAGCTCAAGCACGTAACTACATTGCCTCTGGGTTTTAGTTTGGAGTACCTATTGTGAAGGAGAAAATTATCATTACTATTATTATTTAATTATTTATTAAATAATATTTTATGACCTATTAAAATGTAAAAAATATACCTATTGATAAGTATTATACGAGGAGAAATGTACAATGTAGGGCTGTATCTAGCGAAATTTGGAGGGGGGGGGGGGGTCAGGATCTGCTCAAGCTTTTGTGGGTGCCGAATGAAAGTGCGGGGCCCCGGCAAGGAGTTATTTAATCCATTAAGAACAAATTTTTGAAAATTGATACGCCACTAGAATGGTATATTTTTTGCATGTCACTGTTTAAAAAAGTAGGCCGGGGTGATGAGTTTAGATAGTGACGTACTTATATAGAAATTAATTTCGGGTGGGAAGGGACAAATTTTGTGAATTTATTTCAAACAAGTGCATTTAAAATAATTCTGTTAAATGCGCGGCCGGCGAATTTTTTTTAAAATGTTAAGGAAAATTACTTAAAATTAGTCTTAGTAAATCCCAATATCTTCAGATTTTCAAGCTGCAGTGAATATTTTCAAATTCGGAAATGGTTTCGGCCCCGCCCTTTTAAATACGCTACTGACTGGATAACCCTGTACACGGGACTCGGAGGCGCGGGGCCTAGAGCCGGCCCTGGAGGGGTTAAAGTAGTGGCTGTTGAAGTTGAAATAGCTTCAAGGTTTTAAAAAACCTACTACTTTTAAATGGTTTTGAATAAAAAACTGAAACACAGGTTTAAGTTGAACAAGTTTAACATTAAAACTTAAATTTACTTACTTACTTACTTACTTACTTTACTTTATTTAATAAACTTAATAAAAATATTAAATATTAATTATAATAATAGCTGAATATTCCTTCTTGCATTTATACCTATCCCTTTTCTACTTATTTGATTTTTCATTACTACGGATATATTCCTACACATCATAGGCGCCGACTTCTCAAAATTTGGCTGGGTGCCCAAGGTATACAACCCCCCTCCCCCCCGCCCCAAAATGTTATTTTAAAAAACATTTTTTTATTATAAATATAAAATAACATAACATAACAAGAAAACGAACAGTTATCACCCTGACGATAAAAAAACAAAAGTTAAATAGAATGAAATAAAATAAAGGTATTTCTATAAGAAAGGCCTCGTTTTAAAATTATTCAGCGGACTCTCATACTGATGAATCAGCTGGATATCTGTCTCTTACTTCCTCCAAAGGGAAACAAATGAGAGGGAGATTTCAGCTGATTCATCCGGATGAGAGTCCGCTGAATTTTAAGACGCGGTCTTTAAACAAAAACAAAAAAAAACAAGACAAAAACAAAAAACGACTAGTTACCTAACTTTGCGTAAATAACGCAAAAGTGCTTAGTCTTATGGACGATTTTTTTTATAAACTCGTCACATAACTCATCCAGGCTTATGATGTCTGCTAATTCTTTATAAATATTTAAAAGCATAATGCATTCAGCCTTTTCTGACTCATTGTTGATCTTAAATATGAATTGCTTGAGCTTCCAACAACTGGCCAAACTTTTGGCTCTCCATAAAAGAGACTCCTAATCCACGGCGCACGCGCAGCCATGCACCACCGTTCACCGTTTACTGTTGTCCAGTGTTGCCAGTTATGTTTTATTTTATTTGAAAGCATATTCTGATGATAAAACTCGGTACTGCACTGATCCAAAAATCATGTTTTGTTGGCAGTTTTCGGGCGGGTTTCCATGCTCATGCTAAAATGGTGGTATTTCGGGGGGGGGGGTTGAACGAAGATACGGCCCTGGTTGATCTAGGAGAACGCGATTGGAATATAATGTGTGGTGAAGGTAATTCTAACAAACGCTTCGGTACATAAATTGTTTGCGTTATGTGAAAAATTGTATATTATGGACAGTTTTATGGTGCGAGTTAATGGTAAAAAGGACAGTTAGGTTTATCGCCGGCCACAATAACGTGCTAATTACGTTTAACGTTGTTTTTATTAATGACATCAATATTGAATTTGCGACTCAAACTTCGGCTTACCATTACGTATCGCTGTAATACTGCATTAAATAACATTGTTATAGTGCAATATTGCTAAAAGCACCTCAGGCCCTCGTCGATGGAGAGCGCCCGTTATTAAATCGGCTTTATATGTTCACTGCGTTAACCCAAAACAAATTTGCACATAATTTAAACGAATAACTGTGTTATTCCACAGATCGGCCTTTGTGGAATTTTATATAATACTCATTTCTGCATTTTACAAAGCGCCCGTTTGTTTAGATTAACAGATGTGTGCAGGTGACGCGTTTCTCTCGCTTCCCTTCAGTCAGCATTAATTTCGTCCTAAATTATGTGACGAAAATGCAAATATTTATTGAATTAATGTATACTAATAATAACATTTCAGTTTTGTATAGCTTAACTGAGATTGATCTGTCAAAACCTACAATTATTAAATCTAAATTTGTCGGAAAAAATACACTATATTTGTATGTCTCTGCGTACCTACATGACAACATTTTAATGCTATAAATATTCGTAACGCAACAAATTACAACAAAACCAAAACCTTCAATTCCACTAAATACCCGAGTTCACATTTTATTCACCCCCGCATTATAAAGTAACTTTAGTGAAATTCCCTAGCGAGATGAATTGCTGTTGCAAAGATAACCTAGCGCCAAATCAACTTTCATGAGCTGGACCTGTAATAGGGTGCTTTCTGCTCTAGGTACACAAATAACTGTTCCTGCCATGGCTGCGAACAGAACCCCAACAGTAATTACGTTGGAGCTTCCGCAAGTTTCCCGTTAAAATTCGCGCTCTGTAATTAAACAAAGAGCGCCGCGGAAGTTTTTGTCTCGGCTAATAATAGCTTTGCTTTTTAATTTACGTTATGCACTTAATTAGGTCCGATATTCAAATTTCTTCGTTATTTAGACGGCCGTTCTAAAGCGAAAAAGTTTTACGTTCAATTAGGCAAATATTCTTTGTGTTTCTGTTTTGTTGCCAGTTCCCTCGGGCGCACAGCAATACTCCGGATACAGTCCAAATACTAACGTGGAATAGATAATCAACCATAACAGGAATCTTTGAAAATATTCGTCGTTGTCAAAAGATAGAAACAACAGAAACAATTACTCCGGGGGCAAATACCCCCACCGGCATTGAACTGTTGATTCTCGATTTTATTCGTTAGGAATAACATTGTAGATTAAGGTTTTCTCCTTTTCCAACGTAACGTCAAATATATTATAATCTTTGTTGGGGCACGACATTCTGCAGGCGTAGTGATCCCAGCCAGCCTATTACCGGTCCCTACACCGAAAAAAAAGTCGTACGTAATATTAATGTACACCAATTGTTGAGCAATTTTTCATTGCGACAATGTATAAAACATTAATAATATGCATAGGATTTGTTAAATTCATGGTGAGAAAAATACTGTACGTTAATTTAACAAACTCCTGTTTATTAAATGTTGTTCGTTAATAGAATAAATACAAACGTTAACCCAATAAAGTTTTTCGTTGAACCAACAACAAATTACATTAATTTAACGACTGGGTAATCTAATGTACATGTTCCTGAATTTAACGTATCAGTTCATAAAAACCAGGAACAGACAGGTATATCAAATCAACGAACAATACGTTGATTTAACAACTTGTTTGTTAATTCAACAAAACCTTACATAGGCTTCTTCTTCCGTACATTAATTTAATGATTGCATACATTAAATCAATGTATTCCGTTGTTAGTATTGTGTATCCATTCAAAGAACGGTAGATTGATTTTAAAACTTATTTGTTAATTCAACGAAATTGTACATCGAATTCTTCAGTCCATACATCAATTCAACGTACCGGTACTTGATTCAATAACTGCATACATTGAATCAATGTCTTCAGTTGTTAATATTGTGTATCCATTTGTTAACCTCCCTCCCCACCGAGATTTGTATGGCCTATCGCCCAAAAACGCACACGGGCAGACACCAGACGACCAGACACCAGTTTTAAGAAAATTCCGGGGAAATAACGTCTTCATTGGGAAAACCTAAGAGAATCAGCCCGAAGCCTGTGAAAGCAAAACTTAGGTAAGGCATTATAAGGAATACATAATGGTATAAGTAAATTATTTGTTTTATATATTGTTTAATTATTGTCACAGGTCACAGGGGAAGACCACCTCCACAACGACGATTCTATTGCAAATATGGATCCCTAACGACGAAAAGAAGATAGTCCAAGAAAAGAAGAATCGAGGAGAGTGTGCCGTTGGTGTTGGAAATGACCTCGGCGGAACTTACGGTAAGGTTAAGCGACTTGCACCCCAGATATATCGACTAAAGTTCTTATTTTCAGAGGCATCGATACACCCACCCACAGAACACAACTAGGGGCTACTCTAATTGAAGCGACTCGGTGCAGTAAAATAGGATTATCAGTGAGCTAGTGAGTGGAAAAGTTAGTGCCCCAAGTGAAAGTGCGTAAAGTTCGTTTTGACGAGGAAGTGGCCGTTCTCAATGGTGTCTAGGTCAACGAAAGCATCTATAAGCCCTTAGTAGAGCAGGTACTTAATAAAGCATCCCAAATTAAAAAGGTCACTTAAACAGTTGACTCATTTATTTTTCTCGCTAACATGTACCCAGTAAAGTTTATAATTTTGAATATACATGGTTAAATATTGCTTTCTCAAAGCATTTTATTCAAGTGTATTTACGCGTTGAAATACATAATATCTAATATATCTTTAATTGGTAATTGATTTATTATCATGTTTTAGTTTATTATTTATATCCCAACAGATTTCTGACAAGCTCTTTTATTTTAGCAAACATTCAGCAACTTTCAGTTTGACGGTCCTTTGTCCATCTTGCCTCTCTCGAGGTATTCTTTTACTGAATGCTTATATATTTATAAAAATTGAGAATGTTAATAATTAATTAAAATTTAAAAATCTAATTTTTATTCTTTTGCTGATTTACTTAGCTCGGATTCATTAAGGGTAGGTTTTGACTTACACAAAGAAGTAAGATGCTTAATGCTCTGGAATTTCTGGAAATCGTATTTGTAAATAATTACTCATTTCCATAAGTGCAAAAATTACTGGTTTATTTTAAATATGTATTAATTAAAATTTATAATATAAAATATTTTAGAAACATTTAAATCTTTTATTTACAGTTCTTTGAGGCTTTTCTAAAAGTAAACAAATGAGAATTAACTTTTAAATAAGAGATGCTTTGGCACTAAGTGTACAATTACCGAAATTTGTTGCAGAAGTTGATTGATGTTTGTAATTATTGTTTACTTTTGGGAATCCACTGGGGGGGCCTCGCCATTGTATGTTTGGTTGCCTGTATCAATGTATTTTTATTTCCAACTAGCTGGAAAAAGTAGCGAATTTCAAAGGATTACAAAAAACACGGGTATTTTTAAAATATCCATAGATACTAATGACACTAGTTTAAAAGCTATCGGCGAGAATTTTTTTTGAATTTCAAACTTTATGCCGGCATAAATTCGTCTATTTTGTCTCTTGAGCCTTCGTTAAGATGGGCAGAGGTTTCGGAATATGCTCGGAACGAAATCCCGGTAATAAACATTGTAATTATCCAGTCTTGTTGTAAATAAAAAACATAGGCAAAATACCCTTAAATTATGCAGCCGGAATACCAAAAGTGTAGCTATTGTTTATCAGATGGCGCGAAAAACAGACGATCGATGAACGGTTGACGCTGTTGTTACAGGTCCAGTTTAATAATTACATATATTATGTTCATATAATCAATTTTACGTTTTGGCGATATAATATTTAATCAACTAAGCTGTCTGATTACTTTTTTATGTTTTTGTATTACTTCCATATTATTATATACTATGAATTGCGAATTTTTAATATTAAAATAATATAAAACTTCAAAAGGTATATTCGGGAGACCCCCGTAGCTCAAAGACTCCGATTTGTGATTTTAACCCCTCTCTTTTTAGCAATGGTTCATTGATTTTTAGCTTGAAAGGTACACGGCGGCACTAAAAACTGCTTTAGTTGACTTTGCATTATTTATACGTATGTCGCCGTTATGTATTTTTCGTGAGGAAAATATAATCGTTAGCACAAAACATTAGGGGAGGATTCATATGTCTATGTCTCTATATGTATAGGTATGTCGAAAATTATCTATACCGGGTGTTCCATTTTAATAAATGCAGCTATTATAAATATCTCAAAAACGAAAATAGCAAAAAATCGCATAAAAGTTGAAGCATATGAGGTGCAATGTAAGACGCACGTTTTCACTTGTAGGCAGACGACGTTTTCAAGGTCACTTGAATGTCAACTATGTTTTTTTACTGTTAAAGGCATATCTTTAGTTAAAGAATGTTATTCGGCACGTTTTCTGTAGGTATAGTATTGCTGGCTTAAAAGTTCTACAAAATTATGTTTAGTTTTTTCAATGAAATGAAACATGGTCTTTTATGTGTACATAAGGTGTTTCTTCGTTTGCATTAACACTACATTCAAACACACATTTTAAGTAACGCAATAATTAAGATAAATACATATCTCGAAAATAAAAAATGAAAAAAGAAAACAATATATTGATGCGACAGAACATCTTCTGTACCTATATGTTAAACATCTACAGTGTGACCTCCGTTAAGGAGTTACCACCCTGGTAAAATATCTTTATTTGTTTACTGATTTTGATAAACTTTTTTTTGTTAGGTTCAAAAAGCACATTAAACAATGTGTGTAACTTTACTTTTGGGCTGTAATCACGGCCACCTGTCAACACATGGGCTCAATTTCAAAAAGTACTATTATTTGTTTAATAATATTTTTATTAGGTACAGGGTGTCCGCCTGAAGGTGATAGGAACATTCACTTTAACCATTCCGTATTTTTTGAGACAAATTAATGATTTAAAAACCAGTTTGTTGCAGTTTTTTCCAAACAATGTAATGTCGTTTGGAAAAAAACAATCGAACGTCAAACAGAAGTTATAACCAAAAAACCTTTCTGTAAAAAATGAAGATGGTGCAAAATGTATATTTTTATTAATTTAAACATATTTTTATTAACGGATAATAATACAACACATATGCAGTTAACTTTGGGGTTACCTTTCGATTAAAAACGAGGAAAAATAACCGACTCAAACTTGGTCACGTGACTTTCGCTATCTGTCAAAAATTATATTTAAAAAATAAAATTCCTAAAATATGGCTTATTTCTTACAATTTCAAAGCATTTAACTTGAAAAAGTCGTTTCTATTTTAATGTTACATAAGCGCCTATTTCCTATTTATAAAATTTCTTAAAATTTTAAAAAGTCATTACTTCGTAAAAGCTATTTTATATCACTAGCTATACAACATAATATATACGAGTATCATTCTATAATTTTATTAACTTTTTATTATTACTAAAAAATATCAATAAGAATATGTCTTTTTCAAAAGAAAATTATATTAACGCTTTAAAATTCTGTTTGACACAAAGTTGATGTACCGGCAAGCATTTAGGTAGTACCATAGAAGAATCTACTACGTAAATTCTTCTATGGTAGTACCTATAAATTTATTTACATCACATTTTCCATTACTCTAAATGTATGCCAAAATAATACATATATTAAGATATCAGCAAATAGTAGGTATTTCACGTATCTAACAAAATTCACAACTTTACGTCAACTTTGGATCAAATACAACAGAATTTTAATTTCTTTCGGTTTATCAATATTAAGTACTTAATGAAAAGTTAATAGAATGATAAAAGATAAAACTATAGTGACATAAATTCTAAATGTCAGTTAGGGTAAGTATTGTGATTATTCATGCGGTTTTGAGGGAGAATTATTATGTCATGACAGTAGATTTGACAGCCGGTAGGTAGTCCTCTTACTTAATATTTTACTCAACAATATTCTTAATAACTATGAAAAAATATAGAAAAATAAAGGAGCGTAAATATTCATATTATTATTTTGTGTTTAACAATTCACAGTTTCAATCCCAAAATACGCCAGGATGGAAGCGATGTACTGTTATTTGTATAAAAAAGGGGGTCGGTCCGCCTGCCTCCCCCTAGACCCCTGGTTCCGACCAACGACCTTGCCGGGCAACAAAACAACTTATAAGGAACGGAAACTTATTTTAGCAAGGCGAAACATTACTTTTTATTCTCGCTCTGTACCAATGGCCGTTCTCCAACTCCAGCGCCATCTTACAGACACTTGCGCAATTTTTGCACTCCAGTACCCAATTTCTGTTTTAGCAACATTTATCCTAGTTAGGAACACGGTCAAATGAAGGTCGTCGCGAGGTGATGACGTTTTATTTCCGTCCTTAAACGAAATGCCAAAAGAATGCTATACTTTCCGTAATAATGAATTTTATATTAATATTAAAATCAAAAAAGAGTTCCTGTCAGATGGAGATAGTTATATTTCGGTAAGTAAGTAATAGTGGAACGTAATGTCTTTTGTATTAATAAGTACAACATTTTGTTCAAAATCATAGTCTATTTCAGGTACAAAAGGTAGGTACTGTATCTATCACTTGAATAACCGATTAGTTTCTTTGCAAAAGTTTCGATAAATCAATTATCTGAGTTTTTATAGTATAAACAAATACATTCGTTAATTCAACGCACAGTGTTCATAGTAATAATGGACACATTCATTGTTTCAATGTAAAGTGTTTTAAAATTAAAAAACGTATTCATTAATTCAATGTTCAGTTTTTATAATATTAACAAATACATTCGTTAATTCAACGCACAGTGTTCATAGTAGTAATGGACACATTCATTGTTTCAATGTAAAGTGTTTTAAAATTAAAAAACGTATTCATTAATTCAATGTTCAGTTTTTATAATATTAACAAATACATTCGTTAATTCAATGCTCAGTGGTCGTAGTATTAACAATTAAGTTCATTGATTTAATGTAAAAATGTTCATAATGTAATAAACGCATTCATCAATTCGATGTACAGAATTCATACTATTAAATACAAGCGTTATTTGTTTTAATGTATGCAGTTTTCAAAGTTAACGAATAGCGTTCATCAATTCGTTCGTAATATCAATAAACATCTACATTGATATGAAAATTAATGTAGAGCTATTCATAATATTAACAAACCTTTACGTTGGACAAATATTAATAAACCTTTTGTTGGCTGAACGACCTTTTTTATTAATATTACGTACCTTTTTCGTTCAGTGTAAGACACTACCTTGGGGTAGGTACGCCAGAATACATTTTGAAGTTATTCGAAACAGGCGAGTTAATTTTAACTTGAAATGAGAGTTCTTTTAGATATGACCTAAACTACTGCCAGACAATATATTGTACACCTAAATGTAAAAGCTTTCTTTCCATAACTGCAAAGTCCAGGCAGTCAAAAGCAGGTGCACACAAAGCCACTACATTAGACTTTCCTTCTATCTGATGACGTAGCTATGTGCTGGATGGAATAACGCCATTGGTCTGTAGTTCTGAACCAGATGGGGATTTTCTTTTTTATATACTGATATTCCCACTGAAAGCTATTAGTTCACTATGTGCCAGAGTGTTTGAGCTTTAATGTCAGACAGGTTTATCGTTAATATGTCAGAGTCGTATTGTTTTTTAACTACCTTATGGCTGTCTTTCATGTTTGGATCATTTGGAAACAACTGTCTCCAAGCAGTGCCCTGAAGTGATACGCCAATGCCAACAAACCATATGAAAATGGCTATGCTTCATAATATCAATGCCTCCCAAATTGTGAAAGAAACATTACGAGGAAAGCCCTATTGACATAATAATGAATGCCTTCGAACACTAAACCAACTCTCTGAAATGATAATCATGTTCAACTAATCAACAGTATAATGTTATATTGATCAAGTCGGGCGTTGGTTGAAACTTAATGTTCAAATTCATTACCACGATGACTTTTTCTAATTATATTTACGTCGCTTTTTCATTCTGTGTGGCTTTAAATCCGGAGTAATTCGAGAATTTAATCAATTCAAACTAGAGCGGAATCGGAAATCTCAAGTTTCCATCTAATTACGATTCGGTGTATCTCGTAATGGTACAGACTACAGAACTATCCACATTATAAGAACGGGAAGCTCTGCTTACATTAAACACAACTACTATGAGTTCTTGAGGCTCTGCGAAATGATGATCCCTCGTTATGGAAATTCACAAGATTTAATATTGTCTTTATTTTTTATACATCTTGAATGAACTCACACTAATTGTTTGAACAATAATTAGGTAGGTATAATAGTTGTTGATCTTTGCGTCAAAATATTTAACAATGCAATGCTTTGTCGACCATTGTGATGCAGGGATCACATTCGTGTCAGTTTCCTACACACAAAAAATTTGCAATTTTGTTATTTTAACAGTATAATATCGTTGTTGTGAGTTTCCGAATCAACATGTAACATTAACGTTTTGTTTGTGGTCCTTGCCAACTAAAGTTTGCCAATTTCCGTGGGCCTTGCAATAAAACGGCCACGAAAATTGAGTGTAGGCATTTATGCGGCAAATAAATACGAGAACACAAGACCCTGGACATTTATGCCAACACCTAAAATCTCCCAAAAAGCCACAACCGTAATTTTTCAACGTTACGACCGAGTCCACTCATAAACAAAGGTACCGTATAAGATCCTCGAGCTCCGGTACAGTACCAAAAATTATTCAGCGAGATTTTTATTAAAGGACAGTTTTTTAAAGCTGGGAAAACACATCTGCACACGAGTGAGTAATGTATTCGTTTGCATGCTAAACACTGCATAATCAATATAAACATGATTTGCATAGTAGGCATGGGGAAAAGAAGATTTTGTTTTTTATTAATTAGCATGTGGTTAATGCAGCGCTTAATCTATACCTTGTAGCCTGTAATTCCAACGATGCTATGCTGATCTTGTCTGATGTATCACCTCTTCAACATCAACATACAGGGTTAGTCATATAATAGCTATCATACCATTTACCATTATATCCATTATAATATAATTTTAAGAAATTAAGCTGCGGTAGCACTGGTAACAGAAAGTAAATTAATTGGATTTTACTGTATAACTATGGAAAACAAAAGAGTTGTCGTCTCAACTGCTGATCCTGTCGTGTCCAATACAATCATCGCGATTTAGAGAAATAATACTCACGTAACATATTAGATATACAAATAAGAATTATTGGTTTAATACAATGTTAGCACGAATAAATTGAAAATACATACTTATGTTAAGGACGGAAATAAAACGTCATCACCTCGCGACGACCTTCATTTGACCGTGTTCCTAACTAGGATAAATGTTGCTAAAACAGAAATTGGGTACTGGAGTGCAAAAATTGCGCAAGTGTCTGTAAGATGGCGCTGGAGTTGGAGAGCGGCCATTGGTACAGAGCGAGAATAAAAAGTAATGTTTCGCCTTGCTAAAATAAATTTCCGTTCCTTATAACTTGTTTTGTTGCCCGGCAAGGTCGTTGGTCGGAACCAGGGGTCTAGGGGGAGGCAGGCGGACCGACCCCCTTTTTTATACAAATAACAGCACATCGCTCCCATCCTGGCGTATTTTGAGATTGAAACTGTGAATTGTTAAACACAAAATAATAATATGAATATTTACGCTCCTTTTTTTTTCTATATTTTTTCATAGTTATTGAGAATATTGTTGAGTAAAATATTAAGTAAGAGGACTACCTACCGGCTGTCAAATCTAATGTCATGACATAATAATTCTCCCTCAAAACCGCATGAATGATCACAATACTTACCCTAAGTGCCATTTAGAATTTATGTCACTATAGTTTTATCTTTTATCATTCTATTAACTTTTCATTAAGTACTTAATATTGATAAACCGAAAGAAATTAAAATTCTGTTGTATTTGATCCAAAGTTGACGTAAAGTTGTGAATTTTGTTAGACACGTGAAATACCTACTATTTGCTGATATCTTAATATATGTATTATTTTGGCATACATTTCGAGTAAAATGGAAAATGTAATGTAAATAAATTTATAGGTACTACCATAGAAGAATACTACCTAAATGCTTGAAGGTACATCAACTTTGTGTCAAACATAATAGAATTTTAAAGCGTTAATATAATTTTCTTTTGAAGAAGACATATTCTTATCGATATTGTTTAGTAATAATAAAAAATTAATAAAATTATAGAAATATACTGGTATATTATGTTGTATAGCTAGTGATATAAAATAGTTTTTACGAAGTAATGACTTTTTAAAATTTTAAGAAATTTTATAATTAGGAAATAGGCGCTTATGTAACATTAAAATACTTTTTTTATAATACTTCATTAAAAACTTTATCAAGTTAAACGTTTTGAAATTTTTAGGGATTTTATTTTTTAAATATAATTTTTGACAGATAGCGAAAGTCACGTGACCACGTTTGAGTCGGTTATTTTTCCTCGTTTTTAATCGAAAGGTAACCCCAAAGTTAACTACATATGTGTTCTATTATTATCCGTTAATAAAAAAAATATGTTTAAATTAATAAAAAGATACATTTTGCACCATCTTCATTTTTTCCAAAAAGGTTTTTTGGTTATAACTTTTGTTTGACGTTCGATTGTTTTTTTCCAAACGACATTACATTGTTTGGAAAAAACTGCAACAAACTGGTTTTTCAATCATTAATTTCATTAATTTGTCTCAAAAAATACGGAATGGTTAAATTGAATGTTCCTATCACCTTCAGGCGGACACCCTGTACCTAATAAAAATATTATTAAAAAATAATAGCACTTTTTGAAATTGAGCCCATATGTTGACAGGTGGTCATGATTACAGCCCAAAAGTAAAGTTAAAGTTACACACATTGTTTAATGTGCTTTTTGAACCTAACAAAAAAAATCGGTAAACAAATAAAGATATTTTACCAGGGTGGTACCTCCTTAACGGAGGTCAAACTGTAGATGTTTAACATATAGGTACAGAAGATGTTCTTTCGCATCAATATATCGTTTTCTTTTTTCTTTTTTTATTTTCGAGATATGTATTTATCTTAATTATTGCCTTACCTAAAATGTGTGTTTGAATGTAGTGTTAATGCAAACGAAGAAACACCTTATGTACACATAAAAGACCATGTTTCATTTCATTGAAAAAACTAAACATAATTTTGTAGAACTTTTAAGCCAGCAATACCAGCGCAATACTATACCTACAGAAAATGTGCCGAATCACATTCTTTAACTAAAGATGTGCCTTTAACAGTAAAAAACACAGTAGACATTCAAGTGACCTTGAAAACGTCGTCTGCCTACAAGTGAAAACGTGCGTCTTACATTGCACCTCATAATATGCTTCAACTTTTATGTGATTTTTTTGTGATTTTCGTTTTTGAGATATTTATAATAGCTGCATTTATTAAAGTGGAACACCCGGTATAGATAATTTTCGACATACCTATACATATAGAGACATAGACATGAATCCTTCCCTAATGTCAGTTTATATGCTAACGATTGTGTTTTCCTCACGAAAAATACATAACGGCGACATAACTATAAGAACATAACAGTACCCAACCCACACGTATGTATAAATAATGCAAAATCAACTAAAGCAGTTTTTAGTGCCGCCGTGTACCTTTCAAGCTAAAAATCAATGAACCATTGCTAAAAAGAGAGGGGTTAAAATCACAGATCGCAGTCTTTGTGTTTTTTGTAATCCTTTGTAATTCGCTACTTTTTCCAGTTAGTTGGAAATAAAAATACATTGATACAGGCAACCAAACATACAATGGCGAGCCCCCCCCTTAATGAATTTTTAACTGCTGTTTTGCAAGATCGTGTTATAAGCAGACATTTTGTAAATTCTTGTCAAGAAATCCCATTATTTAACTAATCGAATTTCTTTCATATCCTGTAAGCTGAAATATATGCGTTACGTTATGATGACATTTTCACAACACGATGTGATAACACAACAATTACCACTTGATACAAACCATTGAATTGACAAGTAGATGGAAGGAGTGTAGAGAGAGAAACTGGCAGCCAAACTTGAGTAAGTGAAATAGTAAATAAATCAGCTGATTCCGGCAAAAACCACATAACACAAAAGAGGTGTTTGTCCTAACTTTCTATTTTTGTGTACTGTGCTTCAAACGAGTTCCGTTGTCAAACGTCATTTTAATTTTCCTTCTGTCCCATACGAATAGGCTCAATAGGAGTAATTATTATGAGAACATATGTGTTATTATTGTATTCTTTATATTTGATTTGAGTTCGTGTCGTGGTGGCAGTTTCGTATAAAACGGCGTTGAGTTTTCTTAGTTGGTGTTTGGTTTAATATTATTTTTAGATCGGAGAGAAAATTTAAATTAGCTATGTGGCTATATTCTCTCTGTTTAAGTTGTAAATTACAAAAAAGAGGATCAACTCCTGTTGTGTATTTGGATGTACCAAACGGGGCGGAAAGAATAAGAATAGTGGGGTTTCTTTTCATTCGTAAGTCTTAAAAATCTTTGCTTATAACTTTGCAGTTTTCCAAGAGATAAGGTGATATTAGAGACAAGTGGATTCCAGCAATAAAAGGGAAAAATTTTGTACTGTCTACAAGTATTTACTTGCATTTGTAGTCAACAATTTATTGAGAGCGATTTCATAGAGAATTTTGGGCAGCGCAAACTTAAAAAGTATATAATTACTACAGTTTTTTATTTTCCAAGTCATGATAGAAACTCTATCAAGGGAAAAACTGGCAAAATATTGTGCTAATGAACCTAGCTCTTCGTAGTCAAAGATGGAATTAATCTTAAGGTTCTGGTTCCTTTAATTAGGTAATTATTTGTAATTCTTTTTGTTAGATGCGTAAACATTAAAAATTATGTAAAAATATGTAAAAGGTACCTCTCTTACATAATTTTCCTATTAAATTGAATTTTAAAATTAATAAATCAGTTAAGATAAGTAATAAAAGTTGAAAATGTATACCTCATCCTAGATATTTTGTCGCCTTTATTTTAAAATAAACTTTTATTTTGGAATTTGTATTTTATTTGTCTCAATTTACTTCCAGGTACTTACATAAAATTGCCATGTAGGTAATTTTTTAATCAATTCACTACTTTTTTCTATGCAATATTTACATAATTGTGGTTATAGTATAGAAAAATTCTCATTCCTACAAACAATCACCCGAATTTCAGAATACAGATCATATATCTAATAAAGAGAATTACGGAACATGCCCATTAAATTCGCCCATTATATGCAACATTCCTATATACCTCCTTTGCCTGAATCAGCTGGCACGTTCATTAGGCGTCCTTGTCTTACTTATTGCCATTTGAAACCTATCTCTCTCTAGAGTTGGCTGCCCCAAACAACAATGAAAGTGGTACCTGTGCGACTTCCATTGTACTTATCAATTCGATGATACAAACTGTCAAAATCAAGCTCTGATTCTCGTAATAGTTGTTTTGAATTTTCCATGGCAATTTTGATTTTGTCCGGCATTCAATAATTCAAAGGACGATTTCGTGCAAACTACTAGGGCAAACATATAACATACATATCGTTGAAACCAGAAAAATGCGTAGATTTCGAAAATCGAGTAATATAAGGTACATGGTGAGTTTTTTTTGGTGATCAGTATGATAGATAGAAGGAAGGTTAAATGGGAAAAGAATTGCAGTTTTATAGGCCCAATTTAATGCACCTTATGGATTTTTGAAAAAAGTCATAACTTACTAGATATTTTGAAAAAACGAAATTTTGGCGATTTATTCTAATCTACCTAATTTCGTTGTTTCTGATTTTAGATAAAAAGAGTAAATACAAAAGTTGGAGGGAATTGTGTCCCCAATGCGGGTGCCATGTCCTACTTTTTTCCTACATTTTAGAGATATGACACAAACTTTACTGACAGAATTACTTTGCTACGGTTAGTAAGAACTCAATTACCACAGCAAAATATCTGCATTAAATAGGCGCCGAGTGAGTTACTTTGCTACCGCAGCAAAGCACGCTTTGCTAAAGACAACCCAATTGCATTAAGTAAGCAGTTTTCTTGAAAATCACTATGCTGTTATAATTCGACTCTTGTATTAAAGCAAGTGAGTCAGCTCACTAACCACAAGTGAGTTGCTTAGCTACCATAGCAAATAATTTAATTGTGGTTATGTAGGTTTTGTTGCTGTAATTGAATCAGCTCATTAATGACAATTAAGCTGCTCACTAGCCACAAGTGAGTTGCTTACCTACCATAGCAAAAAATTTATTTGTTGCCGGCGTCTTTAAAGGTACGTAAAAATTAATATCTTCAGACTTAATGTCTGCTTGGTAGCACATTATCATTATATTATATGACTATCACAGGCACAGAACTCACATCAGATGGACGGTGGTTGAGGGCGCCTATAGGGATGTACACACTTATAATTTGGTTTTCCTTCTTCCATTTTCTATGAAATGTCCCACTCTTCTTCCCAACCTCCCACTTATCCAAAAAAATTAGACATGTTTTATTGAACGAATTCTAAGAGAACAGAGTTTTAATGAACCGTTTTAATAATAATGAAGTTTTATCCAGGAAATATAAAGAACATTTGGATTTATAATAGAATAGTTGCTTTTTTTTAAGGTAAACATAAAACCTTCAACTATTAGCTTTTTTATGTTCTATAAGGGCGTTATAAAACCAGTTATTGATGCTACCGTAAAGCCATATTGCACTTATTTCAGACATAATAAAGGTACTTTGAATTGAAAACCACTTTAAGGTAACAAACAAAGCATTTGCAAGAGAACATTCACTATAAGAGTATTGTCTCTCATAAAATATATCTGGAGGACTGCTATAAAACTTAATTATAAAACCGTCATGCCCTAAGTGTGTTTTGCATTTATCCCGGCTTTGTTAAATATCTTTGACTCATCTAAGTCCATTAAATCTGTTATAAAACTGTTCAAGAGCGTTTGGAATTTAAAATGTTAGTTGGGTACATAACCTGCATCCTGTCAAAAGTGTAAAACATAGCGAAGCCAGATTTTTTGTTTTTCCTGTAGTTTTCCCATTTCACGTTTTTTTAATAACATGTTGCTCACGCGGCAACCCTACAGGTTTTTTCTACACCTAGTCTTACACACCCTACGTGTCCCCAAAAAATGTCTTTGAGATTGAGACGGCCACGTAATAAGAATATATTAGGGATTTGTAGTGAATGACTCAACATGTTATAAAGAAAACATGAAATGGGAAAAACTACAGGAAAACAAAAAATCTGGCTGCGCTATGTTTTATACTTTTGACAGGATGCCAGATTATGTATAATATAATGATAATGTGCTACCAAGCGGACATTAAGTATGAAAATATTAATTTTTACGTACCTTCAAAGACGGCAATGTTCCCGGAAAACAATGATGCCAGAGCTGTCTAGGTCTAGATGATCAGTACGATCATCACGGACCAACAACTGCGCGACGACTGCGGCGGGGCCGCCTGGCGGGCTCAGGCTTGCCAGCTGGAGCAAGCGCATTTGCAACTCACCGTTAATTTTAGCAAAGCAACTCACTTGTTGTGTGGTGGGGGCTCGCTAGCCACAAATGAGCAGTTGAATTACCACAGCTGAGTGCATTGCAGCTGGAAATAACTATGGTGTCCATTTAAAAAAAACACACAAGTTTGTGTCATATCTCTAAAATGATAGCTGTCATGGAAAATAGGACATGATAAACTAGCGGAGATAGAAGGAAGGTTAAATGGGGAAAGAATTGCAGTTATGGCTTACTAGATATTTTGAAGAAAAAAAACTAAATTTTGGCGACCTAGCTCCGTTGTTCCTGATTATAGATAAAAAGTGTAAATACAAAAGTTGGAGGGAAATTTATTTCCGTTATTTTTCCGAATAACCATTTTGAGTATTACATCGTTGAAAAGCTCTAAAAATGCCTGATTTTTCGAGACCATATGGCCAACTATGGTGTCCATTGAAAAAACCAAATAGTTATTTATGTACCAAGGCACTGAAGTTCAACTTTTTATGACTCATGTGGAATTTAGTTGCCGAGGCCTCTGGCCGAGGCAAATAAACCACATGAGTCATAAAAAGAACTTCAGTGCCGAGGTACATATTATATTTTTTTTGAAATCGGAAAAAAAATGTTTTATTAGGCAAGAAAATAATAAAAAGGGATCACCCGTCCACGAACCGACTACGCGCGGCGTTGCTTGACTTTACCGATCGCTCTACCTAGGACAAGTATAATGACGTACGGCACCTTCGGACAGAAAAACCAAACTGCTGCTTCTTGTGCAGCCTACACAACAAATCTATTGATATTCAAATTTACTAAAATATATATACTGAAGGATTGCGCTTCTATAGGAAACAATTTCGCAATTTGTACGAAAAGTTATATGAGCCTTTATCGGCCGGGTTTTGAATATTTGGTCACTTTTGACGGGCGATTTCTCGGCGTCTGACGTTTGATGTTTACATCTCGCCAAGGCCGACTTATTGAAGAAATCGTACAATAATGGGCTACATTATTGTACGATTTCTGTGCTTTTAATGACGATTTTGGGACACTTTACTGCCGATTTCAAGAAAAATATATTAATGTAAGAAATACCTAAGTGTAAAAAGAAAGGTTAAAAACCAACTCACAGAATCCTCGCAAAATGTACTGTCCACAACTGTACCTATAATCTCGAACATTTAGAACTCGAGGACCAAAAAAATTAAGTTTCAATCTCAAGCATCCATCCTACAATCCGATCATTAAGCGAGCCGAACCCTTAATTTCCAGTAGTTTCTTTGCAATGCTCGGTCCTCCCGCATCATCGGATCTCTAATTCAGCGCGAGATGATAATTTTCCGGGCCCCACTTTTACAGGGATTCTGAATTTTTCAAGAGCACTCGGCGCGCGGCAGCGGGACACAAAGACCTGCCGAAAAACGAACAAAAATCGCGAATAAGGACATCCAGTGACGTACACGAAATATTCCTGGGAGTGTGAGTTCAAGATGTTACGTTATTTACTTCATTTATTTACTTTCAAATTACGAGAAAATATCTAGCAAATTAAGTATCTATAGTTAAACACGCCATCCAACCTGAAAAATGATGTTGCGTCGATTACAATGTGTTTGAGTCAATTTCTACAATGTAAGTAACTTGTTGCAACTATTTGGTTAGAATGATGATGCCTCAATGAGTTAGCAAGTGTTGAGTGTAGATAGACACCAAAAAAGAACTTATGAGAAAGTTAAATAGCAATAATCCAATCTGACTAATAGTCTGTGGAACGCCGCAAAATTTTATACGCTAATACTGTTTGAAGGAACTATACAGGGTGAGTCTGAAATAACTGGCATCCTTTTTTGGGTAATAGACATGGTCATTCTGAACCACTTTTTTTAATAAATTCTTTTCCTAGCGCCGAGATTTTTCTATAATTCATCCCCTAAAAATCCCCCCTCTATGAAAACACGGCACTGGCGCCCTGCCAACAACCGAGTAGAAAATGGTAAATCATCAACTAGTATCGTATTTTGAGACCGAGTTTACGCTATTCTATCCGCCGTGTATGAAATAGATGTTGGTAAATTTTAAAAATAATCGTAAAATAAACCATTTTTTAACAATACAGTACTATTGCAGTCGCAAGAAAAGAAAATCTCATAGCATCAGCAACGGAAAAAATTGAAATGTCGCATAACCTTCAAAAATTCGGACAATAACAAGAATGACCATAATTTATTGTTATTAGCTATTAACTACAGTTTACTTACACTATTTATTCCATTCCCGTAGAACAAGAACATAACAGAGAACGCCGATCGGGCGTATTTCCAATACACAACACCTCGCACAAAACTAGCAAATCACAATCACATAAAAGTGAATTCCGAACAATCCGAAGGCGCGCCGACTTCACGATTTGTTAACGCGTTTATTTCGTTTTATTTTCTTAAAATTTAAATAATAAATCGCAGACATGACCAACAAAACAGGATAATGATAAACACAGAACGACATAACTGTCAAATACTCGGGCAACCGGGGCACTTCTTCTTCTTCCAATCAAAATGAAAACGATTGTCCGTTTGGCGTCAGTGCCGTGTCTTCATAGAGGGGGCATTTTAGGTGGGTAAATTAGAGAAAAATTTCGGCGATAGGAAAAAAAATATATTAAGAAAAGTTGTTCAGAATGACCATCTCTCTTACCCAAAAAAAATGATGCCAGTTATTTCAGACTCATCCTGTATAAAGGAAGAATTTAAGGGATGTTATCATTCCTACGGCACTGTACAGGCATCTTACTTCGCCTTGGCGCAAAGTGCGGGAAAAATCGCTACTGTCAACTTTAATCTGGCAGAGTGGGTCCACCGTGGCTTCGGTTTTTTCTCCGGCTGCTGCCTTAATCAAAGTTTGGCGTAATTAGCGTTGGTCCGCCGGCGTAATGAGCTCGTCCTTAACTACCTGGATGGGATTTTAAATAGACTAATATTGAGGCCGCAATTAACGCGATTTCGGGGTGCAAAGATCAAACAGAAATTTAATATCTGATGGTGGTCTCTGGATATCTAGTCTAGAAGATTTACTTGAATATACTATACTAAAGTCTATCCAAGTTACAGAGGCAGTGGATGAAAACATTGGCCACCGCGTGACCTATTCTCTTATTGGTCTGGCCGTTATAAAATGTCAAGTGTTTACGCGGCGAGAAGAATGCAGGGCCGGCTCTTCCCTCAGTCGAATTTCCTGCATATTTTAGATCGGATCGCGAGCAGTATATTCTGTAAATTTATTTTGCTACTTAATTTAAGGAAATATATAAAGATCCACGAAAGGTAAAAACACAATTTTTAGAACTTCTAAAATAATTAGTTCAGAATTACAAGCCACTGGGAATCTCATATTAGTCAGACCCTGGTAATCGATCGCAATACGGTCATGTGACTTTGTTTATATCTACTGCCGGTGTAACTTGGATAGACGTTAGGTACCATTTGAACACAGATTGGGTCAGCTTTTTTAATAAAACTTTACATTTGGATAGAAAATGACGTTAAAAACAATTATTTTCCTCATATTGCTTAGTCACAATTCGTTTTAGTCCTACGTTAAAGTTTAGTTGATGTGGACTATAACTATATTCAGTTGAATATACAGGGTGTCCCGAAATTAGCCTGCCATAATTTACCAGCGTGTTCTACGACCTAAAAAAATGAAAAAAGTACCTATAAACATGTAAAGGTATAAAAAAAGTAAATTTACGATTTGTTTTGCAACTGAACTCCACGCCCCGTTAACAAGGGGTCTTAATACACTTCTGAAAATTTTTTTCTTTTTTTTGGTTGACTTTTGAATTTTTTTAATTTTGAATTCGTATTAGACAATTTTTTCCCGTTTGTGGTTAATTTTTTTTACATCATGACTAAATCACCCTGTATATTCCCTGACATTTTTTGAAAAATAATTTGAGATGATTTGTATTTTTATTAGTAATGAACAATTAATCTAAAAACTGAAATATACATGGAACTATATCAGATATAAAAAGCCCATATAATATACAGGGTGACATAGAAAAAAGTACAATACATAGTGCCACACCATAGAGGACACTAAAATAAGAAAAAAAGTTCCTATGAACATGGGTCCGCAAGGCCTTCGGTTAAAAGATACGGGGTGTTGAATTGTAATTTATTTATTTTGTTTTTTACGAATATCTTTAGCCAGAGACGCAAGAAATGGATAAAATGTGGTATACAGTTTTTTTTTATCATGCTAAATTCAAATACGCTCTACATTACACGGTTCCATCTCTATTGAATCGGTTCTAACTTTTTTGCTGTACAGTGTATGTTATTTTCGACTGAAAAAATGTTAGCCCATCTTTTATACTTACGAAAGGTATACCTTGTCCAAGTCGCTAGAAGCAATGGTTCCAGTACAAATGCATCTAAAGCCGACAATGCATGCAAATTACTTATTCAAAAAGCATCAAAGTAACCTTTGCAAAAACAATGATAAGTAACAATGAAATAATGTGTCATAATGACACTTTTGTCAAACTAATTTAATAATTGTTATTAGGTAGTAGGTATTTTGTGTTCTTGTTTATGTTTTTTATTGGTTTTCCCTTTGATAATTCAAAATTGATTTCAAAAATGGTTCACTATACTTTTGAAGAATACAGGGACATGATTATGTGTTACGGCGAAGCTAGATCAAATTTTTACGAAGCTCAACGTATCTATCGAGAAAGATATCCTTTAAAACAAGTTCCTAATGTTCGAACATTTATTGATGTGCATAGGCGTTTGGGAGAAGATGGCTGTTTTAGAAAACCAAAAGTGAAGAGTGGGGTTTCCAGAACTTGTCGCACTGTGTAAAACGAAGAAACTGTTTTACGAATGGTAGAAAATAATCCGAGAACAAGCACCAGGAAAATAAGTTCAGCGGTGCGAAACGTTAACCGTGAATCAAGTAGACAAATTTTGAAAGAACAACTTCTTCGCCCATACCATTTCCAAAAAATTCATTCACTATTGCAACATGACTTTTTTCCTCGTGTACAATTTTGCGAATGGTTGCAAAACCAAAGACAAAACATTATTTCATCAATTTTGTTTACTGATGAACCTGGTTTTAGTCGTGATGGTATTCTGAACCTACATAACATGCACTATTGGAGTGATGAAAATCCTCATCAAACTGTAATTCGAAGTCACCAATATGGGTTTTCTATTAATGTGTGGGCAGGTATAATCGACAATTACTTAATTGGCCCATTTCGATTGCCCAATCGATTGACAGGTGCACTGTATCGACATTTCTTGGAGAATGATTTAAACACATTATTAGAGGATGTCCCATTGGCCATTACTGGAAGAATGTATTACATGCATGATGGGGCGCCAGCTCACTTTTCTCGAGTGGCAAAGGAATATTTGGACAGGAAATTTGGAAATACATGGATTGGTCGAGGAGGGCCTGTACCCTGGCCAGCTCGTAGTCCCGACCTTAATCCCCTCGATTTTTCATTTTGGGGATTTACGAAAAATGAAGTTTATGCTGTAGAAATACATAATGAAGCACAGTTATGGATAGGAATTATGGAATCGGCAGATAGATTTCGTAATGACCCAGGAATATTTCAAAGATGCCGTCAATCATTAAGAAGAAGAATGGAAAAATGTATTGAAGTACAAGGGCAACAATTTGAACATCTTCTAAAACCTTAATGTTTTGTTTTAATTAATCATATTTTTCATCATACCATTACAATTTAATTGTTGGAGTATTTATCATTGTTTTTGCAAATAAATAAAAAAAATTACAATTCAACACCCCGTATCTTTTAACCGAAGGCCTTGCGGACCCATGTTCATAGGAACTTTTTTTCTTATTTTAGTGTCCTCTATGGTGTGGCACTATGTAATGTACTTTTTTCTATGTCACCCTGTATATTTGCTTAGAAGATATAGAAATATTTGTTATATATTTTTTTCAATAACAACGCCCTGTACCTTGAGAACTAAACGTTTGTGGACCTATATTTTCTATCCGACGTTAAAATCCTGCTACAAAAAACTGACTCACCCTGAAGAAAGGGACTTTGGAAAAACGTTGACAATAATGAGACTTACAATAATGTTATGTCTACGCCTTATTCGTAGACTCGAAATAGGTTGTAAAAAGAAACTTGTATCTACAAACAAAGAGATCTTACGACACTGGTGCAAATTACTGTCCACATAATTCTTCCTTGAAAATGCAATAGAGAGAAATAAAAGTTTATTTAGAAAATTTATGTCGCGTTGCTTTGAAGGCAACATACGATTTTGTTCTAAGCTTCTATACAGGGTGTCCTAAAATTAGCCTACCATAATTTACCAGCGCATTTTGCGACACAAAAATGAAAAAAGTTCCTATAAACATTTTAGAGATACTTGTAGTTTGACATTTTTCATCACAGGCGTCGCAAATGGGAGGGGGCAATGGATTAAAAATATCCCAAATTTTTTCGTAGATTTCTTGCGAAATTATGATATTTGAGAGTATTCTACGAAAAAAAAAGGTGCTCTTGTTGAATAAAATCGTTTATAACTTTTTTGCAGGGTGCCATGAAAATGCGTTTTTGAAATTAGCCTGCCATAATTTATAGTAAAATAATTATTTTAAGAAGTCCTTACTGGGACTGTCAATTGGTAATTTCTCCATCCTAAGTTGGCATCAATGCAGCAAAAAATGCAACCGGGTCATAAGTGCAGGTCAGTAACGAGCCCATTTGCACAATGAATTACTACTAATAACACGAACAAGAACAACACAGATAACGGTAAAACTCACGAAACGTACAAAACCCGCGAATATTTTCACTGCCCAAAGTTTGAACCATTTGAACGATCCGGAAAACCTTCACTGTCACTTTCACAACACCGAAATAAAATTTGCACCGAAATAAAATACGCACCATAGACGCTGTCGCAAGTAGCTGATTATACCAAAATACCAAAATGAATGTGTTTTCATGACGTTTGAAATTATTATTAAAATGAGTTGTAGCCATAGTTATCTTTATTTGTAGAGGTATAATCGTGATTGCAATGGGGTTTTTATTTTATTATGTTATTTTTTCGTATCACTTGGGTATCTTTTCATATCATAAATCACTGAGTGACGTCATTAACTAGTTGAGACACATACCAATGTTATACCCATGGTTAACAGAAAATTCCTAGAGATTTTGTGGAGAATGTTATCTGACAAAATCGGGACTTCTTACAGTAATCGAGGTATACCAGTGCGTTCTGCGACCCAAAAATGAAAAAATCCTATAAACATGGCCTCAAAAATTCCCCCTGAGGGGGCTATAGCCCCCGAAATGGACACTTTGGCAAACGGATTTTCTAAATATTTCCAGAGCGGGCAAGGATAAAATTCTGAAATTTGGTATGTAATATACCTGTGAGATATGACATTTACCTATTATAGGTAGAGATAGTTTGACATTCTTCATCATAGGCGCCTCAAATGGGGGACGGGAGCAAGGGGTTAAAAATAACCCAAATTTATTTTGTGCCTTTTTCATGAGCTATAGGTATATATCACACACCAAATTTCTGAATTGTATCTTTGATCGTTCTTGAAATATTTAGAAAGAAACATTTGCAAAATTATCCGTTTCGGGGGATATAGCTCCTTAGGAGGCATTTTTGAGGATATGTTTATAGGAACTTTATCATTTTTTTTGGTCGCAGAACGCGCTGGTAAATTATGGCAGGCTAATTTCGGGACACCCCGTATACCTGTTACTACTTCAGCGACAATATTTAAAATATGTTTGATTTTTGTGGGTAAACTGTTCCGAAAACAATGCATAATAAATTAGTATCTACGTATCTCACATGGGAGTATATGCCAAATAAATGTATCCCGGACCAAGTAAGTTATGAACTGCTTTATGGGCGCCATAAATTGCCGAATTTCGAAATTCCTGAGGCATTCAACTTAAGCCGGCAAACACGGTAGAGATGGGGGGGTCCATATAATTTTCCTCCGTTCGGCTACGCCCATCGTTTTCGTCTGTCGTCTGGTTACATATTCGTATATTTCCCCCAACTTTATAACTCCCATAAAGCGTGCAATTTTTCAAAGTAATACGTTCCTACCGTATACCTTACCGGCACCCTAAAACCGAGGAACTAGGGGTAGAGACAGCTATTACCCTCCGCAACTTCTGGCATAATAAATAATCCAGTATTTTATAATCAAATAAGGGGGTTGGCTGGTGTGGGGTAACTAGTTTTTGTTATCCCCGGGAATTAGTCACTTCGCGCTCGGGGTTGATATTACGGCGAGGGAAAAATTCGCGTTTGGTAGCACGATTATCTGCGCATTTGGCTGTAATGTGATAAGGGGGGTTGGTGTGCTGAAAAAACTGGGGTGTTTATAGACCATTGTGGAATTTATGAAGCTCTTTCATCGTCGTGTTTCGGAAATGTTAGTCATCCAGTAGAGCCCCTATATAAGTTATAATCAGTCTAGCCCCTATTGTACCGTATTCCACGCACACTAGCCTGATGACTGCCATGAAGAGTTGTGTCGTTATAAGTAATGAGCAAAAAACTTACCGATATCGCCATATGATCAAGTTTATTATTTTCGAGAATAATATAATACTTAATTATAAACCTAGGTATAGTATTTCTAAAGTTACTTGAAACAGCATAAAAAAACTCTAATTGGCGTCACAAAAAAGGATATAGGACATAAGCGTCACGCAGTTTTCAAAAATATACATATTCTACAAGCAACATAATATTTCACTTTTAAGGTTTTTTTAAGGTTGTCCTCAAACGCAACGGAAAGGTTAATGCACCATATAATATTGTCAAATGGTCTTTAAAAAGCCATATCGATTAAAACTATTTACGCAAGTATATCATAAAATCTGTGAAATTATCGCACGCCTATCCACCGCATTTCGCTGTACAAGTGGCCGGCCGTCGAACAGTGTAGCCCATGCAAGTATTGGTGATATATTATATTAGGCGAGCATGCAGTGACTTGTTTTTACTACAATATCTATCGTCTTTGTCTCCTTCATCTCCTTTTACTTATAATACCAGGTGCGGTTTAATATGGTTAAAAAAATGTTTTGTCTCGTATTTTATTTCAGGAAGCGACTGTTCTCGAGCCACCCTGGTAAAATATAAAAAAAACTCACTTGGAACACAGTGATATACGAGCGCGATCTATTTCATAGCATTTATCACGCTTTGCTACTGGTAAAAATATCAGACTTATCAGCAGAAATCACCCGTATAAAATTTCAAGGTTTTTATGCTGTTCCAAGTGACTTTAGAACTACTATACGTGGATATCTATCTTTCAAGCATTTTTGATCCAGAATTTCTAAAAAATGCAAGACTGGTTAGGTAAGTAGTATATTTTTTAAATAAAACATCCTGGGTTCTCTATATACCAATGTGTATTCTATTACGACAAGAAAATTTCTGTTTTTAGGTAATTTTCTTCTTGTACAACGCACGTTTCAGCAATTTATGCCACCTTCAGGTACATATTAAATTTGACGGTCTATATATGTTTTTAAATTTATGTAAACATATTATATTCTAATGCAAAAGGTAAGACATAAATTTACAAATTACTTACATTTTTAAAGCACAAGAATTTCTGGAAATATATGTTCGAAAATACGGTTTTATCTCGTAACTTCAATTTATGGACGTATAACTCATTAAAGTAAAAAAAAAATGAAAAGATTAATCGACGAAATGCGGTGGAGGATGGAATTTTGCAGTAAAAAGTATTTTTAAAAAGATGTTAGCAAATAGTCCGAAGTGTGTTGTTCAGGTACGCTGGGCGTTAAAATATTTTATCATTATAAAAAAATGGGGGGGGGGGTTATGGAAATTATTTACCTAATGCATGTTTACAAAGGGCAGTTGAATTTAAATTTTTACTTCTTACATCGTATTCTATAAAATCTTTTGTGCAGGTACTGTTTTTTGGCCGATACAAGATTCATGACAATCTAAGCAGTTAATCCTATAAATAGGATTTGTCAAGAAATTAGGATTAATTTCAGGTTTTAAATTTGAGAAAAACATTTTAGAATTATTTTGTGTTTTATGTCCAACAGAAACATTAAATTCCTTGCAATTTGGTTCAGACACACCTAAAGAGAAATATTTTTTGTTGTTAGTCAACCTACGGAAATTTTGTTGTTATTATAAATTTTATGAATACGTTTCTTAATTACAGGATTGAAAAAGATTTAGGACAACTATTTCTTGAAAGTACGTGTTTGATTTTATTTAAGTCTTTAGTTCTTGTTGTTTATGTGATAAGATAATAGCACGATCTGTGAGACAGTTAGTGACTTTATAATAATTTGATTCAAAATTAAAGTATCTTTCGGACCAAATATTTTTATTATACCAACTTGTACTGGTAATAATAGTGATATCTAAAAAGTTTAAACAATTATCAATTTCATTTTCAATTGTTAATTGTAAACGTGGGTGGTAAAGTTCAAAGTTGAGTTCAGTTACTGTTAAGAATTTTGTTAATTTTCCAGGCAACTTGAAAAAGTTGTACTTTTAACCAGTTTGGTGGCGAAAAACCCAATTAAAATTCAATTTATCAAAAGAAGTTTTTTTATCTAACTTATTCAAGACTTGTATTTCTAACTCTTCCGCGCATTACAAGATTAGTAACCGTAGAAGAAAGAGCTCCCCATTGCGGCACCAAAAGTTTGAGAGTAAAAATCGTTGTTAAATTGGAAAAAGTTGAATTTAGGCAATTTGAAACGCCTTCCAAAAATTCATTTATCGGGGGTGATGTAAAAGGTTTAATCTTTTCCCAATATTTTCTATGCAAATTATGACAAGATCAATAGGAATATTGGTAACTAGAGAAGTAACGTCAAACGAAACAAGATTATGTTTTTTTTAGGAATAATTTGTTTTATGAAGTAGTAAGTAGTATAGGTAGGTATAGAAAGTAACATTTCTGTGAAAAACTGCCGACTGCCGTCTCTGCAATTCACGAAACAAAAAACGTCGAGTAAACCCTTCAGGGAGAAAGAGGGCTGGAAATATGTCGAGAGAAACGGTCCAATTTTCTCTTAAATTTTGAAGGATATTGCGTCTGGGGCAAAGAACTCGCGGCGAATACAGAACGTTACTGTAACAGTTGGGCTTAGTTGATGATTCGGTGATGTATATTGTTCGTGCGGATGTAGTCGGAATAATAAACGGGCAAATGGCGTATAAAACGTGGTTTTTATGGACTTTCTCCAAGTCGGTATTCGGAGGGAACGGCGAGACGGATACGAGGTAACAAAAAGCAAGCAGGGATTCATTATTTTTGTAGGTATATAAGAGGGCAGTAATCAGTCTATCACTGTACCTGTACCTTCTATCACTGTAAAAAAAATCTTAGTAATTTACAACAATTATTATTGGCTACAGTAGTATTACTATTGTAGTAAAATTACTAGCAACTCATAAACTCAATTGTATTATTACATACAGAATTACTGTAATAATTAGTTTATTTCATTGTAAAGAAAGGCCTAAAAATAAATGTAAGATTTTATTTCAATAATTGTGAAATTACATTACATCAAAAGATAGTAGTAAGGAAAGTAGAGATAGCTGTCATTGGCCAAACATTTGCAGTTTAATACAATTAATGTTAGTGACTTAAGTGCATGCATCAATAATTATCGATTGCATGCTCCCCATCTTTTTCGAATAAAGATGGAGGTAGGAAAAATTATTTTATACTTTTTAGTTCCTTTTTATATTATTATATTATTTTATTATACTTTTTGCATAGAAATAGAAAATTTTTATATCTACCTACCAATAATATATTTAGTTGTTTCCTGAAAAATAAAGAAAAAAAATTGACTTCAGATCCTTCTTAATTGCGAACTTATGGTTCTGGAGGTTCTAATAATTGTCGCATTCTTGCAAACTGTTAAATAAATTGCTCTCTTGTCTGTCCGTTTGTTTGTCATCCTTTCTTCTTAACGCCTTTTTAAGACATTATTTTTTATTTATTACCAGGTTGTTGCATGTGCTTATCTGTTCATAAATTTCTACTAGTCAAATATTTTTAATTACAATTGACAAGGTTGAAAATTCACAGGTATTTGGCATAAACAATATTGTATATTATAACCTTACTCCATAACTTTCAGTTATCCAAGCTTTCGCTCTTATTTTGAGAGCTTCGTCAGGGCTAAAAAGTAATACTAATATAAGTTGTGGGAAAATTATCAGAAAAAAAACTTACTTACAATGATTGATTTATGGTTATTTAGTATAAAATGGCAAAAAAAAAACATGGAATGGTGACATGAATTAGAAAAGGTTTATATAAAATTGTAAAAATTATTAATATTGAAAAGACAATTATTTTGTTACAGTTACATAAAATAATAATAAAAACAAAACTTGGATTGACAAACGAAAATATTATAAGAAAAAGCTGTCGTAGTCTACCTTCTCGAACGATTCAAATATGAAGACACCGGCACATCCATTAGAACTTGGATGTTGGTATGATATTACCAGTTGCCAAAATTTGTAGTCCCATAAAACCGCTAACTTTCTTTTTGTAAAAACAATTTAAGTTTATAATATTTATGAGAAGAGAAGAAAATGCTTAAAAAATTAGAAATAACTTATTTAAAATTAATTTTGTGTCCAGTGAGGATCACATATTCCAAAAGGGCCGAAGTATATTTGTTTAATTTGCTATAACCTCTATGACCTGAAATTCAATAAACTACATTAGATTCATTATCGATTATCGATCGGAGTGGGATATGTTAGTTTAGTGGAACCTTTTTAATGTGAGGTATAGATTTGTATGAATATTAAAATTATTATTATTCCATTGAGTAGTTCTACTATTCAAATTATTATTATTTTGTATATTAAATATAAATTAGTAATTAGCTTTTCAGGGTAACCATTATCTACTAATAACTATATTATCAAATTTAATTAAGTTAGTTTGTACTAAAGATGGATGAACGATTTTATGAATTCTGTTTCTAAGTAACAAAATAAGATTAAGTTTCATGTTGTTACTGATATAGAATTGGTATATCTTCCTGAGAATGTTTTATATACCAATCTGTTATGATCAATTTTTATCAATCAATTATCAGTTTTTATTATAATTTATAGTTTAAATAAAAATTACAACAATCAGGTCACCATGACATGATGTCATGGTGACCTGATCGTTGTAATTTTGACATGATGTCATGGTGACCTGATCGTTGTAATTTTTATTTAAACTATGCTTTTTTGGTTCCTTGGAACCCCAAAACGTTCACGTTACAAACTAAAATGTTAATTTGACGACGGTGATTTGTTGGTTTTATGGTTTTTTAGAGTGAAGTCTTTTTTTAAGATTTTTATGAACTTTTTCTAAAGCCTTTTGGTGGCTTTAATATTTAATTTTGGGTATTTTATGTTTACAACTCGACTCCATTTAACTTTTGAAGTTTTCTTATGAATTTTTGATAATATAATTTTTTTTTAAATGTGCTTGGAAGCTTTGTATAACTCACAATGAATTATTTCGCCGCTGAAGATGAACCCTTGGTGGTTTGAAACATGTATAGTTTCTTTTTGAGAATATAAACTGTTTGTGGAGTTTCGACTGTAAGGTTGGCTTTATTAATTTTTAATTATGTTTTTGTTTTTACTAAAACAATAGGAATGTTACTTAAAGAGATATCACATAAAGACTGATTAAGACAAAATTGTCTGCTAAAAAAACCTGCGAATTTTCAACCTTGTGATTTTTTTATAATAACATAATAATAATAAAATGTATATAGATAGTTAATATTACATTATCATCCCGTTCTGAGCTATGTTTAAAGTTTCAAATCTCTAGTTCGTAGAGAAATTAGACGAATAGACAAGCGGGAGGACAAGAAAGCGAGTTAATAAAAATGTGGTAATAACTCAGGCGTTTTGTGTAACGACCGATTTAATATATAGCCTACGACATAGGTAAGTATACTATATAATTTCTTAAATATGCCCATGCTAAAACTTCAAAATATATCGAATTAATGTTGTCAAGTTTGTTTCTCTTCTCTATTTATCATTTACCATTTTGCTATTTTCGCCGGTGGTCTCCCATAAAAAACACGCCAGAATTATACACTAATTACTCCAATTTCTGTCCCAGCCCCCAGTATTTCCCTCATTTTATTAATTGCCCGTGATCCCGTCCATCGTGTAAACCGCCATTCGGCCGATTATCGGCGAATTCCCGCAATTTTTCCGGACCGCGACAGCGGCGGTAAGGTAGCATATTTCCGTAATGGACCGACTCATATAATATGATAGTCGGCAGATAATAGCGTTCCACGTCCGCAATTGTAGTTAAGCAGGCATTAGCACGTCCGAATGAAGACATAAAGCGGAATTAAATAAGAAGAGGCGGTAATTGGCGGCTCGGGGACTTCGAGGAACGACGGGTGGACCGCGGCGGACAGTTGCGACAGTTCGTCAACTAGCGTTCTTCGAATAGACCGGGAGAATCGAAAGGGAAAAAGTAAATGCCTCTTTAATAGCGAGTAGTCGTCCGTCAGCGAGAAATAGGCAACTATAGATTACGTTTTTGCCGCGACCAACGCAAAAGAGAAGTTCATGAAGAGTTAGGTACATGTTCGGATTGTATGACTGCCTTGCTGGATGGAAACTACAGTACGATATCCTAATGATACCTAAGTAGCAGGATAAATACTGGTAATTAGCCCTCCGATCAAACAGGCTCCTCGAAGGATACCCCTTGCTTAGCAAGAAGAGGTCTCAGCTAGGTTGAAGAAAATGGAACAATAGAGAGTCATTGAAGGATGGGTCTATGGGGTTTTGCGTACACTATTGACGGTTAAATGATGTCACCAAGAAGAACAGCTACCCTCTACCCAGAATAGATGACACTTTAGACACTCCATCTGGTTCTAAATGGTTTTGCACGTTGGACTTGAAGACTGGGTACTGGCAACTCGAAATGCACACTTAAGATAAAGAAAAAAACTGCATTATCTACTGGTACAGGTTTATGGCAATTTAACATTATGCCATTTGGCCTCTGTAATGCACCAGCAACCTTTGAGAGGCTCATGGAGTCTGTGCTAATGAGTATCGATTTTACCAGGAAGGTGAAGGAAGATGCATCTTCTCCAATGGCTTGATTTATTAAAAACACCTTTTGAAACATAATATTAAGTCAAAATTATTTGACACTCTAATAAAAATGAACCATACCATATACCATGCTGAGTTCTGTGGCAAAAGACGAAAATTGTTTCCGAATATCAAAGTAGTTTATAGTTATTATGGCAGCAGGGAGAATATTACTTTTTTACCAAGGAGATATATAGGATGGAGAGAGTAGAAAACACAAGTTTCAAAACAGAAGCATTTTACGTCGGGCGGCTAATGTATTTCTTCTAACGCCGAGAAACCTTATTAGAGACCAACTGAAACATTATTAGAGACCAACTGAAAAACAAAACTCATTGGCATTCAGCAATTCCCCGAGTAATTACTTGACGGAGGCCATGTTGGAAGCTCCCGTACGTGACGTCATCCTCGCGCCAACTGCGGTCACCATTGAGCCGCAAAATAATGCGAAACACAAAACCAATGGGAAGGGGTCGTTCCGCCGTTTTTTCTGCGAAAGGGCGGCGCATTGTATGGCGGGTAATAAGGGCCCTCAAACGGGCCGCTGGCGGCCCTTTGAACCCAGCCGACGTTCGCCGAATCTCCGCTGGTGGCCGCGCGGGATGAATGGAATTGACGGTTGCCGCCGGGACACAGAAAATACCAAAATAACGTTGGTGCATTTTCGAATTGTCCATAGTACATACTCCCTTCGTAATAAAACTTATTGTTTTTCGGAAATCTCTAACACTATCGCTGGGAGTCCATATGGGATTCCTATATCTGTTATATGAGGCAGTATCTACAGTCCGTTTCCTATAATATATAATCGATATTAAAACACCATTGCCACCGCCGATAGTGACACAACTATATATCCACAATACCGTTATTTCGTTTTTGCACAGCAAAGCGATCACTTTACTCCCCCCTTTGCGGTACTAAAGTGCGGCATTTACTCCCTTGGGACTAAAATATTTTAGTCCCGAGGGGAGTAAACAATTTTAGTCCCTTATTGGGATTAAAAGTAACAAAAAACAATATAAAGTAAGACCAACTATATATGTACTTTATTCCATAACATTAATCATTTTTTAAAAATTAGTTGATTGTGAGCTATGAACAGATAAAAATATAGGCATTTTGACTACTTTGAACCGTTGTTGCGACAAAACTGGTTCACAGACTAAATTTCACACTTTCTATCTTAACTTTTCAAGAGCTATCCGGTGCGGTGTAACTGATGGATGGTACCAAGGTATACCAACTTTTGGTACCAATTTTGGCACCATGGTACCACTTGATACCAGCACCATTAGGTAGCTCTTGAAAAGTTAAGAAATTTATTTTGATCCATCTCAGACAGTTTCCTCGCTATATAATTTTTACATAAACTTTATATGATTACTACTTTTTTATGTAGGTAATAGACCAAATAATGTCAGTACCTACATAATTCTATCTCTGAAAACTGATTATCTTGGACTCCATACCGATGATATTCTTCATTATAATATTATTAGTCTTCAATAAACTATTAGTTTTGTTGATTGACCCATGTGTGAATAGCATTTTTTATGGCACACTTGATTATTCCTAGAGCTGGTTCTAGATCTTAAGTTTGCTCTTCTTAGTTTAAAAAGATTTATTCGACTGAGCTGAAATGACTGAAGTCAGGACAATATTATATTGAGTCGTGTCGACCGTGTTGAAGTAAAAATCCTCTTCTTGTTTCCTTCTGATTAATACATTTCTAAAAGGCATTGGGTAAATTTGTAATTAAAAACATAAGGAGTAGACTATAGGGCATTGAGCAAAAACTGTTGTTTATCAAGAATTCGCTAATCTATATTATGAGAGTATACAATATGGTCCATAGTGGCGGAAAAATATATTCGAATATTTGAAAATGTATACCCAACAAATAGTGTTTCCCGCTCCCCTCATGTCCTCCCAGAAAGGGCCGAAAAAAATTGTTTAATCCTTGCAGGATTTAAGGGTTGTCCCTTTGACCCTCCGCCGAGTCGGACCGAGATCTGACAAATTTTTGGTCCTCTATAAGAGGATTGCGAGAGTTTAATGGCATGCTAAGCATTTTGGGGCCGCCATTCCGATTTTGCTCTAATCCTATTAGGCAAAGTTCCCGAATCGGAGAAAAAGGTTTTTGTCCTCCCGCCGAATTAATTTTGTATAAAACTCGGGATCCCGCCGCAAATCCGGTTTATTAGAACACTTCGAGTAGAAAAATATCGGAAAATGCCCCATATTTCTTCCGAACTTGCGTCATCGAACCCTCCTAAAGTGCTGGGTGGACAAGATAAAACGCAAGCTTAACCTCTTTATTGATTTTGCACAACCGCGCGGACATAGTCCTACTTTTGTACGTTTACTAGTGCCGCTAGCTGGGCTAATCCTTTAATCGGGGTAGAGAAACTGGATCGCGGGTTTCTAATAAACCCTTTGAAATGCACATAAAGACTCACATTTAGTTCATCGCTCCTTTGTCGTATTTTGTCGCAGTGGATGGTAAAATATTTAAAGTTTATAAATTAATATAGTAGAATATAAGTGTCATCCAAAAGGTTTGCATATCATAACAAAATGAATCTATAAAAATGAGCTTGTTTGTTCAGATTTAAAAATGTTTAACCTGAAAAACTTGGGTCTTTTTAGATTTTACAAAATTGTACCAAGCTTCAACGCTTTTAGTTTTTGGCCATATTTTAATATTTTTTTATTTCGGAAAATTTTCAAAATTCGTTACTTCGTAAAAACTACATATTTTCTATTTCTATAGATTTATTATTCTAGTAACTTTTTATTACCAAAAATATCGACAAGAATATGTTTTTTTCAAAAGAAAATGATATCAACGTCCAACTTGTTTATGTTTGATCAAGCCTTTAGGATATAAATTTGTTCACATTAAATTTTCTAGTGCTAAATTGATGCCAAAATAAATTGCAAAAAAATTAAAATATCATCCAACTGTTTAACATCTAACAAAAATTCACCACTTTCTGTAGTACCTAACATACCTAATAATTAAGATAAAAGGTAATTTTTTGTTCCGAAGAAAGTCTTGAATTTGGTTTAGACATGTAAAATAGTTTGACGACATTGTAATTTATTATTATTTTGGTATAAATTTAGTACTAAAAATCTAATCTAAATAAATTTATATTCTAAATGCTTGAGGGCAGGGGCCGTTTCTCCATTGGTTCATTTGTGGAGTAAACACCCAATTATATTTCATAAAACCACAGTATTTTAAAACCACATAAATAACAATAAAAATATAAATTCAAATTTAATATTTCTGTTAATTTCGTACGTGTTAATCTCTATTTTTTTGATGCGCCACTGAACATCGCTCTTGCCGGCTACTCGGCTGGTGACGGTGCGCGATATCCAGATTGAACGCGAGATGTTTCCGCGAATGCCTGTGGTTAGAAAGAGAGGTCATCAAATCCGCGAAACAGACAGTGCAGTCACATCAATCTACGCTATTTTTAGTTTCATTTTGTTCAGCGTACGTAGATTACGAATTACGACTGTCGACTTCGCGTGTCCGGTGCGGCGTGTTTTTGTGTTTGCCATTTCCGAGTTCGTTTTGTAGTTTAAGCATTTCTTTAATCGTTTTTTACACGTCTCTAAATGTTCAAATAAAATATGAAGGTACAATTTATAAAAGAAAATGCTCATAATTTCGGGAATCGACGGCTTTTAAAAAATAATGGACTACTTCGGCCGGAGTTAAACATTATTCAAGAATGTGCCATAAAAAAACAAAAAGTTTGTTTGTTTATTTTTTGCAAACAATGAAAAGGCTATATCTCATTTATCAGCAAAAATTAAACAAACATAATAATAAAAGACTGTTCCTGCTCCTTCCCCCGTAAGTTCACTTTACATGCTCGCCAACAGGTCCGAAAGCGAGGTTGCTAGGTAAAAAAGTGGTTGCTAGGTACAAAAAGTATTGCCTAGCAACGATGCAACGATTATGCAGCAAGGACCTTAAAACCATTAATAAAATATATATATGTAGCAACTTGAAACTAGCTTCAAATTTAATGTTTCACATCGATTGTTTTATAAACTGGTTCTGATCAAATAGAATACGAATTATGCCCAAGAAAAATTAAGAATATGGATATATTTTTTAGTGTCAAATAATCTGCATAATAGCAAAATCAAGCAGCAGTGAAGGTAGCGCTGGCTAAAAAGCGTCCGGATAATAAACCGTAGGTCACGGGTTCGAATCTCACATAAAACCCAATTTTTTTTTATTATTTTTTTATTATCGCTGCATTCTACTTATATTTATTACTGATTTTAATTTTTAGCAATTGAGCAATAGTTATTTTGAACATTATCACAATCTACTTCATAGCGTTTACTTAAAATTACCTATACCTTTTTTATAAAAGGAACTTCTCGGAAGCAGGAAAAATATAATACAACGCGGGCGTTGCCTCGGCCTCCTCGGCCAAAAAAGTGGACTTACGCATCTTATGCAATGTAAATAACTATTAACGACCAAGTAAAAAAAACATTACATCTTGTCCCGTCTAATCGATTGTGTGAAATTTTGTGGCGTATTCGAGTAAGATGACGAGTCATCGGAGAGTTCAAATCCAAGAATATACAGGGGACGTATTTGTTTTACATCAGAAAGCGATAAGGCTATGTAACAAAATTTTCAAGGAAATTATGTTTTTAAAGGTACGTCAAAGTCGGTTCAAAATGACATAACTATTAGATGCTATTTTAACAGTTTGTCAAGAAGAGATAAAAAAACAGGTTTCAGAAGCACGGTTTTCAACGATTCAGTGTGATGGAACTACTGATGTTGCTGCAACTTGTTATTATTTTGGAAGTACCCAATGAATCGAGCAAATACCACACATTGATTATATTGGGTAAGCGTATTTTTACATTATTTATATAATTTAAATATGACGTTTCTTTCTTGCAATGTATTAATCGAAGTATTAATATTGTGTAGGTACAACATTGTGTAATTTTTTTTTTCTAAAGAGCACCAAATAAAAAATTTCAAATTACCACAGGCCGCTACTGCTTCACAGTACATCAACTTTGCTTTAAATGTAACAGAATTTGTCAATATTCGGTAATATAAACTTAATAGAATGATAAAATTACAGAATACTACAGAATAGTTGTTGTGAAGGTAGAAAGTTTTAAATTTTCAGAAATTTCATAAAAAAATTATATTAAACATTAAAAAACTAAATCTTTTAAGTTGGGTATGTATAGAATTGATAAAAAACAACTTTTTACTTTTGGCGGTTTCATTTTTAAAATCTAATTTTTGGCAAATGGTCACGATAATATTTTTTGAAGCAAAAGGTAACCCCAAAGTTAAATATTCCCCTGATGCGTAGTTTTTGGAGGACAGCAGCTGAGGTGAAAAAAATATTGTAATAGGTATATAGTATCGCGAAACAAAGCAAAGCTAATTAAAGTGAAGCAATACCGAGTTATTTAAAGCAAATTATTGCAAATTACTGAAAATGAAAGCTAATAATTGGAAAGCAAAGTAAATTAAAGTATTGTAATAAAACACCCAAGCTGTATTATAAGCGTCTTCACTGAAATATCTATGCTGTAATTGAAAACACATAGCGTTACAACGCAAGCACGTTCGATCGGCAATTAATTCCATCCAATAATTCGCGATTAGGCAATCGCGCGCCGCAGCGCCGCGTGCCCCGGGGCCAGCCCGCCACGTCTGTTACAATCCGCGCACAAAAAATTAATTACCGCCGCTTAATTATCTAATCTCTAATATTAATTACGTGAAATTGCCGCAGACAAAGGCGCATTAATGCCCGATCAAACATTTCTAACATAATTAGCCGTGACTTGGCGAAAATGCGGCGCGCCGAAAAAACCTGGGCCGTTTCCTTCGGCAGGTGCACGTTAATAAACCGTTACGCCTAACTACGAATGCGTGAAAATTAAAAATTGTGGTTCGTAAAATCCGGCGATCCGGAGAAAATTGCCGTGTTTATCGAAAAAGAGAACAGTGGATGAGGATGAGATTATAATGCGTGAAGTATACGGGCACGGGGAATTAAAGTGGCAACATTTTGGGGGGAGGGGTCCAGCTCTAATGTTGTGGCTTCCTCTGAAATCAAGACTTTAGCGAAAAAACACCGAAGTCGCGCACGGAATCGCTGATTCACTATATTCGTATGTTTTGCTAGCCTCCTGCAGGCTATAGGCGCACGAGTTATATTTGTAAATAGTTGTGTTTGCACTTGCACACGTTCGGAGTGATTTACGAATGCGGGGACATTTTTGTGACAATGACGGCATTTACGTTGACAACGAATTCACAAATAAATATAGTATTAGCTTACGGCGAAATCTAGGGGAACAACTATCATTAAACTATTTCACATATCTAACCAAAATTCAAGAATTTTACAGAACAGTTTACCTTTCACCTATTATTGTATTTTAGCGGCAAAAAGTGGTGAATTTTGGCTAAATACGTGAAATAGTTTAATGATATTTTATTATTCGTTATTATTTTGGCATCAATTTTGCACTAAGAAATTTGCATCAAACAGCAGAATTGTAAGGCGCTAGTAAATATATTTTTTAAAAGGCATATTATTCTGCTACCCATTTTTTCATCGGCAAATGATATAAAATATGGTGGCTATATAGGGCATCTACAGGGTGTCTATCTTTAAAATTGTACAAATCCATAAAATCTTCATTTTTGGAGATAATTGCCTAAACTTTTTTTTGTTTGAAAGGCATTCAAAAACCACTTCTTTTGACCTTCCTGCCATTTTCAAAATGCAAATCTGGGGCCTGCTGCGATTTTTTTAAACCTCCTATTTCCACGAAAACCATTTAGCGATTTGTTTATTTAAAATCTGACTTCACAGCGAATACCCAAAAACCCCCATATAAAAAATTTTAACAAAAAATATATAGTGAGTTCCATTCTGCAGGGTATCACAGTTGAGCAAAATAGGAATTTTAAAGGCAGCTGCCAAGTCAAGTGTGCCATGGAATCCCCTCAAAACAGTTGAATGGTCAACAGGACCACTCAAAATGTTGGTGTGAAAATATTTACTACAAAAATATACAGAGTGTTCTTATCTGTGCCATCTCAAATTACTGAATTTTTGGAACTTTATACGGCTCAAAAATCAAGTATATCAAAACCGCTCCACACACTATAAATGAACCAAATCTAAAAGAAGCCTGCCAGTCGGTAAGTCCATATCAGTTAAGGTGGCTCACCAGCCAATGATACATTGGCGGTGTGCCACAACAGGAAACGCACAGAAAATGTATCATCTTAGACTTTGTTGAGAAAGGTCCAATAATTTAAAATGTTTTTATTTGTTGGTTGGCATTTTGTAAAGAAATAAATTACTTTGTGTTTATTAATATTTTTCCAATGATTCCAGAGCACCCCTGACCAGTATAAAGTTTAATAAAAATTCAGAATTTTGAGATGGCTCAGAGAAAAATACCCTGTATATTTTTGTAGTAAATCTTTTCACGCCAACATTTTGAGTGGTCCTGTTGACCATTCAACTGTTTTGAAGGAATTCCATTTCACACTTGACTCGCCAGATGTCTTTTAAATTACTATTTTGCTCAATTTTGACACCCTTCAGAATGGAACTCACTGTATATTTTTTGTTCAAATTTTGTATATGGGGGTTATGGGGTATTCTGATTAACGCCGTGGGATCAGATTTTAAATAAAAAAATCGCTAAATGGTTTTCGTGAAAATCGAGGGTATAAAAAAAACGCAGCCGGCCCTGGATTTGTATTTTGAAAATGGCAGGAAGGTCAAAAGAAGTGGTTTTTAAAGCAATTTCAAACAAAAAAAGTTTAGGCTATTATCTCCAAAAATGAAGATTTTACGGATTTGTACAGTTTTAAAGTTGGACACCCTGTATATGCATATCGAACTAAAAGGAGAGAAGGTACCCGAGGGGAGACCCGAGGCATGTCTTATACAGGGTGTCCTGTAAGTCATGGATCAAACGGCTCTGGGTGACAGGGGAGGCCATTTGCGACAAGAAAAACCCGATATGTTGTTATCCAGTTGTTAACCGTTTTTAAGATATGGGGTGTTCAAATTTAACAAAAAAATCGCAAAATGATAGCCGATACGAAAAAAGTATCCGAATTGTGTATCAAAAATTGTATTTTTTTAAAGTACCTACACCGGTATTACATTATTTTTTATAAAATTATTATTTTTCCCGGTGACCCCTATCTCCGCGCCATACTGGCCGCTCGATACTGGCACGAGTTTTGGCTCTTCATGACAACATGTCGTATACCAAATTTGGTTCAAATATAAAGGGTTTTCCAATAAGAGGTGTTATTTTGAATAGCCCGCTATTTCGGTAATGTTACTTTTGGAGCTGTCATTTTTTGACATTTGACAAGTAGAAACTACGCCATTAATAAAAATGGAACGATACACGCTTCAACAACGCATTGAAATTATTAAAATTCACTATAAAAATGGTGAAAATTTGGCAGAGACGGTTCGTAAAACTCGAACATTTTTGGGTCGTCGTGAAGCACCTTATCGGACCGCAATACAGAAATTGGTGGAAAAATTCGAGCTGTTGGGACAAGTTAGTGATGTGAAGAATAAAACCCGTGCACGTCGCTCAAGAACAGCCGAGAATATTGCTGCTGTAGCCGAAAGTGTTGAAGAAAACCCAGGTTTGTCCATTCCTCGTCGTTCTTTGGAATTAGGCATTCGAAAAACGTCATTACACCGTATTTTGCATAAAGATTTGGGTCTTAAGGCTTATAAAGTTCAGTTAACACAAGAACTCAAGCCGGCCGATCATCAACAACGTCGTGTCTTTGCCGATTGGGTCCTTGAAATGCATGAAAATGATCCGGAATTCCATCGAAAAATCATGTTGAGTGATGAGGCCCATTTCCACCTCGGTGGCTTCGTCAACAAACAAAATTGTCGCATCTGGGGCTCGGAAAACCCAAGAGTTATTATTGAAAAGCCTCTCTATCCTCAACGTGTGACTGTTTGGTGCGGTTTATGGTCCGGCGGGGTCATTGGACCTTACTTTTTCGAAAATGAGGCTGGAGCGCCAGTTACGGTGAATGGATTGCGCTATCGAGAGATGATTAATGATTTTTTATGACCGGAATTGGATGGTATTGATCTGGAAAACGTTTACTTTCAACAAGATGGCGCTACGTGCCACACAAGCAACGAAACCATTGATCTTTTACGGGAAAAGTTTCCGGACCGTGTTATCTCTCGAAGAGGTGATCACAATTGGCCACCGAGATCTTGTGATTTAACACCTTGCGACTTCTTCCTTTGGGGCCATGTGAAAGAGAAGGTCTACGCCAACAGCCCAGCGTCGATTCAAGACCTCAAAGATGGAATCCGTGAGGCTATCGAGGACATAGGGCAGCCACTTTGCGATTTGGTTATGGAAAATTTCATGAAAAGGATATGGTCCTGTAGGCGTGGTCGTGGTGCTCATTTGGCTGATGTTATTTTCCATTATTAACGGCATACCTTCCTCTTTATAATGAAATAAACATCCGATCATTTATCTCAAAAAATGGCATTTTCCTTTGAATATCAAAATAACACCTCTTATTGGAAAACCCTTTATTTTCTAGTTTCGGACATGAAGCAAAAATAGTTTTTTTTTCATGAAAATTTCAATACCCGGTATCTTGAAAACGGTCAATAATAATTGGATAACAACACATTGGGTTTTTCTTGTTACACATGGCCTCCTCTGCCACCCAGAGCCGTTTGATCCATGACCTACGGAAACCCTGTATAAGGATATTAAAGTAACAATACTTATAATTTCTGTTCAAATCTGCTTCAGCGGAAATTGGACTTTCTGGATTTGGGGCAATCTGCATTCTTCCGCTAAACCCTTAAGCTCTTCGAGATAATTTTTATGGTATTTCGGACGAAAGGGTTGCTTCAAATATGATTAATAAAAAAGGTCCCAACTCCCAATATGTTAAAGTACAAAGTACATCGTGTAGTGACGCTCAGTCGCCAGTATCATCAAGACAATTCCCGTTGCGAATACCGGGAACGTCACGAATATATCACAATCGCCAGTGTCTTGTTCCAGATTTTCTAAATTAGAAACTTTGGAGACGAAATATGGGAGACCCCCCTTAACTTTCTTGTTTTTGACCAGAGGGAAAAGTGTTTTTTATGAAAGTTGTAGAAAATGTTCTCAACTTTCCAACGCTGTTTTCAGAAAGAAAATCGAACGTTGCGTTTTCAAGATAGAGACCTAAGTTGTGTTTTTTTAAATGGAACCCCTTGTATATTATTGAATTTTTAGATTCTACGCTTCATTCCGATTACTACGATATATAAAATATATTTCATATGTTTTATATAATTTTTGTCATAGAAAATTGCATTTAACAAAATATATAACGATAAGTACAACAATAACAATATTTTTCATATAAGAACTGTTTGAATTGTAATCGAACATTTTTTAAATAACAATCAAGACATAATATTAACAAGTATTAATAATTTGAGAAAGAGATATCGCTCATGCCTCCAAGTGAACGGATTACAATTCGAACAGTTCTTATGAAAAATATTGTTATTGTTATACTTTGTTATATAATTTGTTTGTGTAGTAAAATTTGTATGCTTTTCTGTTGTGTTTTTATGATTTTTTGCCTTGGAACAAATCAAAAATATTCTTGAATGTGTTAGTTCTAGTTCCATGGCCACCTTAGTTTTTGTGTAATCCTGTTTTAAAATGCAATTTTCTACCACAAAAGTTATATAAAACATATTAAATATATATTATATCGTTGTAATCGGAATGAAGCGTAGAATTTAAAAATTCAATAACATACAGGGTGTTGCATTTAAAAAAACACAAGTTAGGTCTCTATCTTGAAAACGCAACGTTCGATTTTCTTTCTGAAAACGGCGATGGAAAGTTGAGAATATTTTGTAAAACTTTCATATAAAACACTTTTTCCTCTGGTCAAAAATGAGAAAGTTAAGGGGGGTCTCCAATATTTCGTGAACACCCTGTACATCTTCAAAATCAAAAGCGTTGTGTAAATAACTCCTCCAAAATGAAAATATTTGTTACAGATCAATCCCATTCTTGTACTTCCCACTACACAAGAGAAAAAAGAAAACAATCTGCTGAGATCTTGAAATCTCGAAGTGCAAAACAATTTGCGGAAAAATAGAGAAACGTATAATCCTAAAAGAATAAACCCCTCGTCCTCCTCGGATGATGAGTCAGTCCTTGGCCGATATAAAAAGTCGACTCTAAAGAAGGCACGCGTTTCAGTTTCACATAGTGATACTGGGCAATGCGTCGAAAATTTGGAGATTTATTTTCAGACAAAAGAGTTGTGAGTTGTATTCCTTGTGCTTGGGGCAGAAATTGCAAGATTTGTTATTTTTGTAGAATTTTTCATCAATAGAAAATGTGTCGCACTATTATTTATTTAATTACTTTTACTATTTAGGTACAAATTTCCCCCCTATATTATGCGAACTTTGTGGAGGACACTGTTGTATATTCCTATAGGACCTATACAGTGTCCTCCAAAAAGTACGCACCATATAGGGGGAAATTTTTGATTAACGTTTTACTTTGAAATTTAATTTTGGGGTTACCTTTTGCTTTAAAAAAGATGAAAAATGACCCACTCAAACGTGGTCATGTGACTTTTGTTATCTGTCAAAAATGACATTTATAAAAATATATCGCCAAAAATGGGTTTAGTTGTTAAAATATCAAAAAGTTTTACTTGAAAAAGTTGTTTGTTTTTCAATTTTACGTAAGTGTACCAAATTTTAACGCTCTACTAAAATATTTAGTTTTTTGCCAATTTTTAATATTTATGAAATTTCTGAAAATTTTAAAAACTTAAAACTTCGCAAAAGCCGAGGTAAAAACTATTTTATATTACTCGCTTTATCATTCTATTAATTTTTTTATTACTAATTACCGATAGGAATAGATATTTTTCAAAAGAAAATGATATGTATACGCTTTAAAATTCTGTTATATTATGTTTGTTGCAAAGTTGATGTTAATATTTGACAGTTGTTTTTATTTGACAGTTATCAAACTGTCAAATAAAAACAATTGCTTCTATTCTCTTCATGGCCTATATACTCATCAATATCGATTAATGTGAAATTAAACTTAAAGGTAATAATTATTTGTTCCATAAAAATCAAGAATTTTGCTTAGATAAGTAAAATAATTTGACGATATTTTAATTTATTATTATTTTGGCATCTATTTAAAACTGGGAAACGTAATGTAAATAAATGTATACCCCAAATGCTAGACGCAACAAACATAACAGAATTTTAAAGCGTAAATATCATTTTCTTTTGAAAAATACCTATTCTTTTCGGTAATTAGTAATAAAAATTTAATAGAATGATAAAGCTAGTGATACAAAATAGTTTTTACGAAGTTTCGAGTTTTTAAAATTTTCAGAAATTTCATAAATAATAGTATTAAAAATTGGCAAAAAACTAAATATTTTAGTAGAGCGTTCAATTTTGGTACAACAAAGAAACAACTTTTTCAAGTAAAACTTTTAGATATTTTAACAAATAAACCCATGTTTGGCAAAATATTTTTTTAAATGTCATTCTTGACAGATAAGGAAAGTCACATGACCACGTTTAAGCGGGTCATTTTTCATCTTTTCTAAAGCAAAAGGTAACCCCAAATTAAATTTCAAAATAAAACGTTAATTAAAAATTTCCCCCTATATTATGGTGCGAACTTTTTGGAGGACACTGTATAGTCTATGTAGGTTCTTCAACATCTAATTATGCGATAATTATTTTATTTGAGGTTTCCTTTGAGCGAATAGAATACTGAAATATATTATTTATTATTATATTTAAGTGCATACAGAGAATGAACCAGAATTCGTAACTCGGTGGAGGCTTTTTGTTTTATTACAATATATAGAATAGGTATCTAATATTTATAAAAAAGCTTGTAAAAAGCATCGGCGGCATCATTGTCGGAGAAAGACTAGAGGAGTGTACGTGGTGCATTCCTCGTCGCCCAACAAAAACCGAATTCCATTCCAAGTTTTAATAAAGCAAACACCTCGCCACCGCGACTACGCGCCGTTCTCGTTTCCCGAAAATCTCCCGGGCCGAAGAGATCAATAAAATTGTGACAATTCTATTTTTCGGAAAAAAGCGCGCCGGAGCCCGCGTCCGCGTGAAATTGAAAACGGTACGGAGGAGACCGGTCTCCTAGGTAGAAATTACCCGGTTTTTGTCGTTTGATAATTATGTGCGGGCATGGGCGGGCCGCTGTGACAAAAACGGGCTTCCAATCTGCGGCGGACGGTCGCGTGACGAACCGTCCGAATTTAGGTGGCTCCGACTGCGGCGGGAATCTGGGGAGCAGTTGCCTGCTACAAAACAGCGCTCCCCACTACCGCAATGGGGAACTTGAACATTTTTTTTTTATTTCTTTAATAAACTCCTGGACAAAATTAACGCAACATCATAAATTTGCCACTTATTTGATGCTATTTTTTTTCTGAAATTATGATCCGATTTGAATGATTTTTTTTTGCATTGTAGGTTGGTCCCTTGACAATGTCATAGTTTTCGCTGTTTATGATAAAAAGTTCATTTTCGATTTATACCGGGTGTAACAAAAATGGTATGTTTTTTTTTCGAAAATTCGTATCACCCTGTGGAGTATACTAGCAACTGAAACATATAGCAGTTGACATAAGACGGTAGGTCCATCTTTCTTCAACATTTTCTTTTTTGGTTCACTTCATTATCTCTGTTATTAAAGGAGATACACTGTTTTATATCGTAACATGTTTTTATAGACTTTATTATTCAACACAGTCATTGTTAAATGTTTTCAAGTAGGCTATGGAACTTTTCTGACATTTCAAGCGATGTGTCAACAGATTTTGTGTTTTAAAGTTACAAAGGTCAAATAAAATTCGCCATACCGATAAAAACTGTTCGGAAACTGCTTATTAAACGTTCGTTTCATTTTCATATGCCCTAATGTCAACTGCTATATGTTTCGATTGCTAGTATACTCCACAAGGTGATACGAATTTTCGGAAAAAAAAACATAACATTTTTGTTACACCCGGTATAAATCGAAAATGAACTTTTTATCATAAACAGCGAAAACTAGGACTTTGTCAAGGAACCAACCTACAATGAAAAAAAAATCATTCAAATCGGATCATAAATTCAGAAAAAAAATAGCATCAAATAAGTGGCACATTTATGATGTTGCGTTAATTTTGTCCAGGAGTTTATATTTGCCTATATATAGAAAGAGCACATATAGCAAATATCAGCCCTGAAATCGCAATATTTAGTTTGCAATAAATAATTAAAGTTGTGACCGCAAGCTATTCATTTGAAACGACACGAAAAGCGCGGAAATGGTCGTGACGTCAAATAGCTCGATCGATCGGAAGGCAGTGACAGGAATGACAGCTACATAGAATTAGAGAAGGGAGATTGGAAACTACACGTTAAAATAAGCGGTTCGTCGACCCCCTTCCAGAGGGATCTGATGTAGGTCAAAAATAAGAACCGCGTAAAAGTCCAAATTTAACAAGCACTTCTGTAACTGAATGGTGAAGCCACGGGACTAGTAATTCGTGGGTCCCGGGTTCAATATCCCACACGAAGCACAAGTTTTTTCTTTTTTTTTTATTATCACTGCATTCTACTCTACCTCTTTTAGTAATAATTGGGCAATGTTTTTTATGAAGATTATTACTCACCATCTACTCCATAGTGTGTTTAAATTCAAAGTAAGTGTAACTATGGATTGGTTGGTTGTCGAATAATCACTCCATATTTCCCTAATTACTCTCGTATATTCTTATATGTGTACATGTTGACTGATATAACTATAATGCTGCATATGCCTAGCTAATAAGCCCGATGACCCCAATATGATGGGTCAGCAGTATTTAAGTATACACTATTCTACTTACTTACAAATCATAACAAACTACTGCTACATAAGTAAGTACTACCGAATGACATTGTCGATAGCAGGAAAAATGTAATACCTACATTGCTTGATGCGTAAGCTCTTTTTGGCTTCGGAGGGCCCGAGGCAACGCGATCGTTAAACCATCTCCTCGGCGAAAAAAGTGGGCTTACGCTTCTCGCAATGTAAATAACTATTTAATACAGCACCCACTCTTCAAACGTTATCAACTGAGATAGACTCTAATAAGACGGATAGACAAGGATGGGACGTTCTTGTTTGGTCTCTCTAAACAAAGCTTGCGTGGTCAAAGTTTACAGACTATTTTATTCTGTAAACTTTGGCGTGGTGCTGTAGTTTGTTTACATGTGCCGCCCATATTAGTTTATGCATGGTGCTGCCTCTCACCAGAGGCGCCACCACCAACGAGCTAGTTGACGTCACAACCAAGGAGGGCGCATTTCAAGAATGATTTGAATTATGCACTTTTTAATTGCTTATATTTATTACATAAAAATAAAAAATGAGTTTTTTGTGAACTATGGTTCATTTAATGCCAATAAATTACGGTTGAAAGTTATATTTTTCAAATTTAATTTTTGTGCAAGTTCCAAATTCAAATCAAATTTTTATCGTTAACAGGTCATTAAATATGTCATCACAGCAATTCCAATTAAATAATAATAACAGAGGTACCTCTTTAATTTATTATATTTACTATATATATTATCAAAGAGTTGTTCTTATCATATCAAAGTGAGTCTAGTTTGTTTATGTATATTATTTCACTCATACTATTTGCATCCAATAAGGCATCACTTTATTAAATAAACAACCAATGCCCTTGCTAGCGATAAATGGCAACCGCCCATCTGCTCAATACACACATCAACTTGTCGCAATTGGTATGTTTTGTACTGTTCTAAATTAGTATATGCAGCTAAAAATTATATTGCAGTATTATCAGGTATTGCATAAACGAACTGGCCTAACTTTTACCTAAAATGTGTATATCGCACCTCCTTTTAAATTTAAGACGCACATTCAGGAAACCAATGTTAAAAGGTGACGAAATAGCGCCTGTCTTGGACATGTTTTCTCAAATGTTCCAATCAAAGCTATTACTTTTGGGATTATGAACAGTAAATTCGTTCAAAATGAATCTTTATGGAAATGTAAATAAACGAAAAATTAATTTAAAGAAAATCGTATTTATGAAATATACTCAACAAAAACCATAAAAAATTACCTATACAGGGTTAACTATCACTTAGTACAAAAATTTTTATGGCAGATAAAGAAAAATTAGACTTGCCAAAATAAATTTTCAAAAATTTTCTAACATTTGTCTTAAGCCTAAAAAAATTTTTTTTCAAATTGTATTAAACCCCTCAAAAAACGCCGCCTATGGACGCCCGCGCGACATGTCTAAAAATTTCGCGTATGTCAATAGCGCGGCGTTGCCACGTCTATCAATTTATCCGAGGATTCACCACAAAATTTCGATTTCCTTTTAAAAACGATTACTTTCTAAGGAACATGTAGAATGCCTATGAAACACCTACCTTACTGACATTTCCAGGATTGTTTGCACCATTTTCTGTTTTCTTGCTTTTTTACATTAAAAGTCACACAACACAACATTCACATTTTCTAAATCTGTTGGGGATCTCTTGGTTTCCCTCTGCTATTCCTTTTGTTTGAAGCGAGGTACTCAGCCTGACGACCACGACGAGGTAGATCCCCTCCGCCAGGAAAACCCCGAAGGGTAACCAGAAAATCACAACTGCACTAGCACACATTGCACATGCAAAGCACTACAGTAGCTGTTCAAAGAGGCCGCCGTTAACTTCGATGCACAAATTCACTCGGTTAACTAAAGAAGTCCGGATACGTGCAAAAAGTCCATGATTATTCCGGATTTGAACAGCTGCACCTTCAATTCGTTCACGTAACTGCTGCTCGTTGGCGATTTCCTGCTCGTACACAATCGCCTTCATGAATCCCCAAATACAAAAATCCATTGGATTCAAGTCTGGTGATCGCGGCGGCCATGCAATGGGCCCTCCTCTTCCGATCCAACGGTTGGGGCATTGGTCGTCTAAAAGTGCACGAACAGGTCTCGCAAAATGGGCTGGTGCACCATCGTGCATAAACCACATGTCATGCAGTATTTGTAGTGGCAAATTATCAAACAAAACATTTGTCAGAAAATACAAGTATCGTTCAGCGTTTAAATTTTCCGGTAGAATGTATGGTCCAATTAATCGATCTCCATAAACTCCTGCCCAAACATTGATGGAAAACCGACGTTGGAAATTAAACCGCCGAACAGCATGTGGGTTCTCATCGGACCAAATATGGCTGTTGTGTCTAAAAAAAAACAACAAAAATTAGAAATATTCACAATTTTGGCGAAGGCGTTAGGATTAACATAGCCAATTTTATAATAAATAAAAAAGATAATATGGAAGAGAGAAAGCTATAAGTAAGTAAAAAATTTACATACGTGTAAACCCCAGCACGTGTGAAGCAGCATTCGTCTGTCCAAAGAATGTTGAAAACAAAGTTTGGGTCTTGGGCGATTCGATCACGTAGCCAAGTGCAGTAGGTCATTCTCACCGGAAAATCATTTGCTTCTAATGCTTGGACCTTTTGTATGTGATAAGGGTGAAGGCCGTTTTCCCTTACAATCCTCCATGCCTGTAAATAATTTTATTGTTACATTTTAAATTTTATGTAGGTATTAGGTGCAAGCAAAGACAATCCCATCACATGGGATAGTCTTTGGTAGAAGTCAGTTTTATTGGTTTTATTTTACTTGCCTTGTTCTGAGATATTCCCAACCTCCTTGCAATAGCTGTAGTGCTTATGGAAGGTTGCTCGCCCACCCCTTCGAGCTTGCAAAACACCAGTGTTTCGCATACGTTGTACAATGTTCACGAAAGTACGTGGGTTAGGCATATTTGCCCTGTTAGGAAAACGAATACGGTATTCTGCTGCAGCTCGATGTGCACTTTCATCGCATCTCCCGTACATTATAACCATGTCCGTTAACTCGGCGTTCGAATACTCCGGCATTTTCACAAAGACGGTGAACGATTTGCCGCGAAAATCAAGACCAAACTGGGAAATAACGCCATGTTACATTCGCAAATGCCCTCCGTCGGCTACTAGCCAAACTTGAAAAGGTTTGTTCCAACAGGACCAATAACCGTGCTCAAGCACGTTCAGCGCATGCGCACTACCCCACTGGCTGTTCCAACTGAATTATGTACCTACCGACACGGGACGATACACGCACTGTTCCAGCCGATTTATGGATCATTTGTGTATCGTCCTTGTACGATAAAAACGGTCCCTGGTCTAAAGCAATACCCGCGTGTACTGACATGCGCAGTGTATAGTCATGTGACAGAGATAAACAATAACCTCATATTTTTGTTTTTACGTAGATGGTTTTAAATCGATGGCTGGGATCGTGTTTTTTATTTCTTGTTGGTTTTTGGCTTGTTGGGTAGGGCGGGGAATCGTTGAACAATAATTTTTTAGAGTAAAGAGTGAGGTTAGCCCACCGAACATTCGGTTAGCCACATATTAAACACGCAGGTTAGGTGCGGTCACAAAACGTGATTTGGTCGATTTGATTCACAATCCGTTCCATCTGAAATTTTCTTTGGGATCGCACATGAACGGTGCAAAACTAGCGCATGCGTTCTTTAAGGGTTATCATCTAGTTCATGTACAGTTCTGTGACGGTACGTAAATTCGAGTTGGAACAAATGATCCCAAAGAAAATTTCAGATGGAACGGATTGTGAATCAAATCGACCAAATCATATTTGTGACCGCACCTAACCTGCGTGTTTAATATGTGGCTAACCGAATGTTCGGTGGGCTAACCTCACTCTTTACTCTAAAAAATTATTGTTCAACGATTCCCCGCCCTACCCAACAAGCCAAAAACCAACAAGAAATAAAAAACACGATCCCAGCCATCGATTTAAAACCATCTACGTAAAAACAAAAATATGAGGTTATTGTTTATCTCTGTCACATGACTATACACTGCGCATGTCAGTACACGCGGTTATTGCTTTAGACCAGGGACCGTTTTTATCGTACAAGGACGATACACAAATGATCCATAAATCGGCTGGAACAGTGCGTGTATCGTCCCGTGTCGGTAGGTACATAATTCAGTTGGAACAGCCAGTGGGGTAGTGCGCATGCGCTGAACGTGCTTGAGCACGGTTATTGGCCCTGTTGGAACAAACCTTGTATGTACAGTTAGTTGCCTAGCTAGGAAGTTATGAAATGACGAACGGGGCAACGCGGAGCAGTCGAAAAAACGTTTCATAGACTCGACCGGGCCGATACGTCGCTTAATTCATACCGCCGAGGCTTCAGAACAATAAATCCTTTATCTATGCTTCAGAAGAGGTTAGATGGTGGACAAGAATTCATCAGAGGAGCTCCGGGGGTATTAAGGGAGACGGCTTGTGGTGTCGCGGTAATGAGCTTTCCGCGAGAGTAGGAACCGGTCCGGATACGAGCTAAGGTAAGGGGAATCTAATAGCGCTGCATCTGTACAGATTCAAATCGATTGTTATTTATGTATTTTTTAAATTTGTTTGAGTAAAAAGGTATTTTCACCGTTCCTAAATCAACGGCAACACCGCGGAAAATCACTTCAGCTGTCAGTACCTTCAGAAGCCAAATTGGATGACGTCATTAAAGGCGGGGATTTACAGGGAAAATAGGGGTCTTTATCCGTTTTTTTAAAGATCGTAAAAAAAATCTAAAAATATTTTTCTATGTTTTCTTAAGCCATCCTGCGCACGTGGTAAAATTTTTTGTACTAAGTCATAGTTAACCCTGTATACAGGTTCCCGGATGTAAATATCATAACTAAAACAAACAGCATGAAACACTTTTTTTGGTACTTACCATTTTCTTTGATAAAACACATTCGATGAATAGGTTAATTTTCCGTAATTATATTAGACTCTCGCAAAATTTTCATGTAGGATTTGGTGTATACGAATAATTGAAACTTATTTCGCAATTTATTTTGATTTTAAGTTAATATTAGAAACGAATCTTAAAAAGAATTTAATGTTTTGTGAAATATCTAACTCAAATTTGATAAACACAATCTCGTAATTTTACTAACTTAAAATAAGAATAAAGATTTTGAGGGTTTTGAAAACACTGTCTCCGTCAGCTTCTTATACTATTACTGTCTACTTTTAAGTCTATACAAATCGATAAACTATATATTTTGTGATATATTTTCAAAAACTTTTTTTGTTCGAAAGGTCTTCAAAGAACGCTACTTTTGACGTTATTACTTTTGTCAAAATGCAAATCCAGTTACGCCTACGATTTCTTTATACAAAATTTTTACATATACCAAATTTGAACAAAGACATATAGGGTGTTGGTTCTACACAGTGTTAAAATTGAGCAAAATAGGGACTTTAAAGGCACCTGGCGAGTCAAGCGTGCCTTGGAATTATTTCAAAACAGTTGAAGAATTAACAGGAACACCAAGGTGTTGATGGACGAAATTGCAAGAAGAAATATACAGTATGGTTTTCTCTACAGCGTCTGAAATTTTCGACTTTTTTGAATTTTATACTAATTAAGTTTGTCTTGGATTTTTGAAACAATGTTACTAAATGTAAAATAAATACAATTAAAATAATCAACTAAAAGAGTCACTCAGTCGTTCCCCTTGTGTTTACGAACAATATTCTAGTTTTTGTTATTTTTGTTTATTATTTGTAAGTCTCTCGCTGCATCATTTAGAGAATTTTTAGACTGGGTATAGATTCTAAAAAAAGCTGTCCAAACTGTCCAATAAACTTGACAGTTCTGCTAATTTTAATTTTTGTCTGACTTGTAGACACAATGGAAGCGTTAACTTTGAATGAAAAATTTGAGATTATCAGATTAACGGGTGAAAATGTGCCTTACCGTGAGGTTGCCAGGATATTTAATGCACGTCATGAACGGAATATCCACTATTATACCGTAGCAAAAATAAACACAACATTTGGGTAAGTGAAGTTGAAGAGTTTGAAAATTTATAAAATGAAATGCATTTGTACCTACCTATTGTTTTGTACGAAATGTGTGGAAAAAAATAAGAGCAGGTAATTACAACAACGGATGATCTGAACAAATTTTAGAATATTTTCGGAACAATCCTAATAATTCTTTGAATAATGTTAGTTAGGGATTGGCGGCTGAAAAAATCTACAGTTTGGAAATGTTAAAAAATAAATAAATTTAAGGCATTTAGGCAACATTTTTGTGCACACTTTAGAAGTGGGAGACCTGGAACAAAGACTTGAATATTGTTTGTGGGCGCAAGGGGAATACCTGAATGATGCTAACTTTCTACACAATATTTTATTTGTGGATGAAACAACTTTCACAAAAAATGGGTTGTTTCATCCCAGTCGGAAGAAAATCCTCATTTTGATCTACACTGTAAAAGTCAGTTCTAGCAAAAAGTAAATATCTTTTGTGGGATAACTGGAAACAAGGAGATAGCACCTTTCTTTTTCCGCCAACCTCTAAATGGGGCGCTCTTTCTGGAATTTTTCAGAGACGAATTTCAAAACGCCCTCGAAGATTTACCATTGCAAGAAATAAAAGATTTAATGATACAGAGCTGATCCGTGGAACTCGAGCTGCCGTTGAGTGCCTAAATAATAATGTTGACAACAGGTATTGTTATTGTTACACTTACATGATTTTATAGATTCGTGTACTAATAAATTTTACCACTTTCAGATGAAATGGACGAAATAGTGCATTAGCTAGATGCCCCCGTCCATCACCAGATTTGTCCTCGATGGACTTTTATTTTTGGGGTGCGATAAAGAATAGAGTTTATGAAAATCCAGCTACAACAAAAAAGTAAGCTTAAACATGTTGTTTGCAACATTAAAAAGCATATTGCCAAATGCATAAACTTTAGAAGGGGGTTATATTGAGAAAACCCCGATAAATTAAGACCTAAGTATTTTATTTGTTGATATTTTTTTAATTGAATTTATATTACATTTAGGAACAGTGTTTCAAAAATCCAAGGCAAACTTGACCCGCACAAAATTCGAAAAAGTCGGAAATTTCAGATGCTGTATATAGAGAAAAACCATTGAATTGACAAGTAGATGGAAGGAGTGTAGAGAAAGAAACTGGCAGCTAAACTTGAGTAAGTGAAATAGTAAATAAATCAGCTGATTCCTGCAAAAACCACATAACACAAAAGAGGTGTTTGTCCTAACTTTCTATTTTTGTGTCCTGTGCTTCAAACGAGTTCAAACGTCATTTTAATTCCCAATACGAATAGGAGTAATTATTGTATTATTTATATTTGATTTGAGTTCGTGTCGTGGTGGCGTTGAGTTTCCTTAGTTGGTGTTTATGGCTTAATTTTATTTTTAGATCGGAGAGAAAATGTAATTTAGCTGTGTGGCTATATTCTCTCTGTTTAAGTTGTAAATTACAAAAAAGAGGGTCAACTTCTGTTGTGTATTTGGATGTACCAAACGGGGCGGAAAGAATAAGAATAGTGGGGTTTCTTTTCATTCGTAAGTCTTAAAAATCTTTGCTAATAACTTTGCAGTTTTCCAAGAGATAAGGTGATATTAGAGACAAGTGGATTGCAGCAATAAAAAGGAAAAATTTTGTACTGTCTACAAGTATTTACTTGCATTTGTAGTCAACAATTTATTGAGAGCAATTTCATACATAATTTTGGGCAGCGCAGACTTAAAAAGTATGTAATTACTACAGTTTTTTATTTTCCAAGTCATGATAGAAACTCTATCAAGGGAAAAACTGGCAAAATATTGTGCTAATGAACCTAGCAATTCGTAGTCAAAGATGGAATTAATCTTGAGATTCTGGTTCTTTTAATAAGGTAATTATTTGTAATTCTTTTTGGGCAGCGCAGACTTAAAAAGTATGTAATTACTACAGTTTTTTATTTTCCAAGTCATGATAGAAACTCTATCAAGGGAAAAACTGGCAAAATATTGTGCTAATGAACCTAGCAATTCGTAGTCAAAGATGGAATTAATCTTGAGATTCTGGTTCTTTTAATAAGGTAATTATTTGTAATTCTTTTTGTTAGATGCCTAAACATTAAAAATTATATAAAAATATGTAAAAGCTCTCTGTCTTACATGCTTTTCCTATTAAATTGAATTTTAAAATTAATAAATCAGTTAAGATAAGTAATTAAAGTTGAAAATGTATACCTTATTCTAGATATTTTGTCGCCTTTATTTTAAAATAAACTTTTATTTTGGAATTTGTATTTTATTTGTCTCAATTTACTTCCAGGTACATAAAATTGCCGTGTAGGTAATTTTTTTTAATCGATTCCCTACTTTTTTCTGTGCAATATTTACATAATTGTGGTTATATAGAAAAATTCTCATTCCTACAAACAAGCCTCGAATTTCGGAATACAGATCATACAATAAAGAGAATTACGAAACACGCCCATTAAATTCGCCCATTAATATGCAACATCCCTATATACCTCCTTTGCCTGAATCAGCTGACACGTTCATTAGGCTTCCTTGTCTTACTTATTGCCATTTGAAACCTATCTCCCTCTAGAGTTGGCTGCCCCAAACAACAATGAAAGTGGTACCTGTGCGACTTCCATTGTACTTATCAATTCGATGAGAAAAACATCCTGTATTTTCTTCTTTCAATTTGGTCCAACAACACTTTGGGTGGTCTTGTTAATTCTTCAACTGGGGGTATAAAACAAATCGTAGCATTCCCTGGATTTGCATTTTGACAAAAGAAAAAGACTTCGGCGTCTTCTACAACTACTAGAAGAGGTTATAAGGTGGAGGGTAATCATTCACTATTGTTGGTTGTGTGAACTTCCTATTTTTTTTTTTTTTCAATTGATTATCATTGACCTGATATGCCACAAAAACATCCTTTTTATTATAGGTGCAAAAATCCATCTTTCTTGGTTAAATAAAAAATTTCAATGAATATAGCCGAAGACGTTTCAATACCTTTTTTCATAAATCGAATCTTAAATCACATTTTAAGCAGTTAATAAAATTACGGAAAATAAACTATGGATCATAGGCGTACGCGGATAAAAGTTCGAGGGTAGGGTACAACCCTACTGAAAATGTGTTTGTATAACAAAAAGATCTGTGCCAAATTTCAACTATAAAATCTTATAAAACACATAAGAGACTAATAAAATTCGCTTTTCATAGTTCAACCCGAGGTTTAACCTCAATACACTATGAAAAATTGCATACAAAAAAATCACATTATTTTAGCTTTATCAATGGATTTACTTACCTGTTTTTGTAACAACATTTATAATATTTACTTACTCAAAAATGAATAAAGTACCACGTGCATTACATCAATAAGGGCATGATGCTGCATTTTGAACGAATTAGGCTTTCTTTGGTGCGGGCAAACTGTGGCCACCGCCGCGATTGTCAGCGGCGTAGAATAAACGGAAAAACGCCGGAAAGAAGCGGCCGAGCGAATGGGTAATGCGAGCCGCCATTGTTAAGGATAATTCACGCTGTTTGGTAAATTCATAAGGCCAGTTTTTTCGCGGCCGACGCATTTACGGCCGCGCGGACTTTCCCGGACTCTTCCTGGTAGGTCAGGCCGGCGCTTTTTCGGTTTTTGCCGTTTGTCACGTGCCGGGCGTAATAGCGTCGCTTTTTGCCCGTGCGCGGGAGGTATCTTGGCGATCGAATCGAGACGATTAAACGATTAATTTTTTGAACAAATGAGATGTATTTTGCCAATTTCAAGCAGTGATGTTTTTACTGTCTTTTGTGTCTTCGCCACTGAAACCGAACGTTGAAGGTCGGTTTGTGGCTTTGGAAGTGTGGCAACAGTGCAACCTATTCTTACAAAAAAAGTGTTTGATGCTTAATGCGTATTCTTGCGCCCAGTTATACAAAGTCAGGCCCTGTTTTCATCTCCTGTGCTCAGTTCAGCAGACATGCAGAATACGGACCATCCAGGTACAAATGAATGTTTTAGGGGCGTGCATGTGAACATGTGCCGAGGACGTGCCGCATATATGAGTCCCCAGGATTTATTGTCCCGAAGAGAGATTTACAACACAGTAAAAATAAGTTATAACGTGCTAAAATGTCCATCTCCGCCCGAGCGTATGAGCAGTGAGCATCGGCAAAACGGTCGACGGGCTGAAGTTTGAAGATTAGAGTTTTTTCCGAATTTTCGTTTTATCAATTTGCCTGATACGTTTATATTAATTCGGATTTTTTTTATCAATTTCCTGGGTTACTACCATATAAACATTGAAACCATTCAATAGTTGTTATTTAATTGCTACGTACGTTTCGGCTGACAATAGCCATCTTCAGGTCATACAAATATTTATCAAAATTACGAACATTTAACATTTTAAAATCAGCTAGCAACGCTTCTCTGTTACGTGTCACATTTTAAAAACATCAAATACTTATGTTCATTTCATTTTATAAATAATATAATATCATGAGAGAGATTTCCTTTACAATTTTTATCGATCAGTATTAAACCAAAACATGATGCGAAAAAAAAAATTCATTCATTCAATCACTCTCATGATATATTATTTATAAAATGAAATGAACATATTTGATGTTTTTAAAATGTGACACGTAACAGACAAGCGTTGCTAGCTGATTTTAAAATGTTAAATGTTCGTAATTTTAATAAATATTTGTATGAACTGAAGATGGCTATTGTCAGCCGAAACGTACGTAGCAATTAAATAACAACTATTGAATGACTTCAACGTTTATATGGTAGTAACCTAGGAAATAGATCAATAAACAAAATCTACCAGGAATATTACATTAATTCGGATAAAAAATTACATTTCACGAAACAAATGTTTTTGCTATCTATATATAAGCCAAACAAGTAGGGAAGTTATGCATGTAATGGAATTTACAAGTTAATTGCTAATAAATGGCAAATGTGGTTAGAAATATCGCTACAGATAATATCTGTGTTGATATTATTATTAATTTTTAAAAAATTGCCTCTGGGAGTTAATAAATTAGAAATAAAATTGTGATTTTGGAACCTTTTCTAGAACACAAACCAATTTTTGCGTCACAAAAGTTATCGAAATTTTGCCGAATGTTTATTTTTGTGCTGCATTATTTGTAATTTCGTGAACTATACTCGAGTGCAATCTAATTATTGTCTCCGATAATTAGATCTGGCAATGTCGATTTTAAAACAGGAGCCTAGTCTCGACCTAGGGAAATAATCATTAAAATGAAAAGTACCTGCAAACCTGATTTACACAATACCATAATTTACTATAATATGCGCTTTTTTGACGTCTTATTGCAAAATGGCAGAAAAATTCGGAATTGATTCAAAATAAATTTTCGGCTGAAATAACATTTACAAATAATTATAAATCCAGGACTCAATGATAAGTACTACATTTAAAAATCATGTAACTTCCCTATTGTTATTTGAAAATATTCAAAAATTTGTTTGCAAGATGCAGAAGGTTTTGTTTGTTCTAAACAATGAATGATTTTAATCGAATAACTTATCTATTTCAAAAAATGCACTTTGTTTGATTCTGCTAAACACTAATTTGGTTTAATTAACATTCTTATTTGTTAAATGAATTTTGTTTTATTTGTTTTTATTTAAATCAATAATACATTTATTTTCTTCACGTGTAGTCAAAGCCAGTTAATTATTTGAGAGTCTTTAGTAAAGCCACATCCATAGGACTATTGTCCTATGTCTGGCTATTGACAGAAACTTCAGGCAGGTCAAACCACTTTCAAATGTTCAAGGTCAAACTCTTTAAATGAAAGAAAAATATTTTTGTATTAAACAATTTTTCGTATTTATATTAATTTATTTTTAAGATATTACCTACTACATTACATTTGCTCCTTTTTCTCTTAAATGTTTTAATGTCAGTAGAGCCAATTTAGTCCACAACCAATCATCAGTGCCAAACAAAGTACAGAGAAAACAAAAAAGACGCGTTTTTTATATTGCATCCAGTCAGAAATGTTGTACATAGTTGTCTTAATATACCTGTTAATTTCATTACCTCTGTCTTTTGTGGTTTGTTTTAGTTCTAAAAGAGGTTTTGGGTTTGGGCGTCCTTTTTCTTTTATTTCAAAACGTTTTTCATAAGTCACTCTGCCGCTTATTTTACACTGAAATATTTCTTGCACAGTCACTACAGAAGCGGAAGCCATTGGTAAAATTTTGATAACTACAACTACACTATACGATTTCACAGTCGACGGCGTCTACAATTTCGTGATCTAATTGTCTCATTTCAGCTTCAGAGCGGGCGCGTATGCTGTTTCTCTGTCTCACTTGCAATGCATTTATCCTTGTGGATTGCCATAATAACCCGTGAGGTCAATTTAAAATACGGCCAGGAGGCAGCGGACATCAGGAATGGATTATTATTAAATATTAGTAATCTTCGCTCCATTAGTAGTTTTTGCCTGAAAATATAATTGCATTTTTTAAACATAGTTTATTATTAAACATTTTAAAAAAATTTGAAATAAATTAGGTGGGTCATTGACCAAATAATGACCTTGTGGAGAAGCAGCGGCTTATTTTTCTATTTGTCACAGGGCAAAAAATAAATAAAATAGAATTGACCAGGGACCCTTTAAAGTAAGGGGACCCAGCATTATACTTTCCAAAGTGAGGCCGTTTCTTTCCCCATTCTAATGGTCTCAATGATGCCAACTATGCCATTTTACTGGAGAATCTATGGATATAACAGGTACTTTGATTGTTTGTAAAAATTAATATGATTTCTAAAAATTAGACTTGACAATGTTTTGTTAACAAACACAGAATATGGCAAGTGCCAAATGAATCAAATTAATTTTATATTTGAATTTGGTTTCCTGCAATTATTTCCAGGAATTTAGGTAATATAAGTAAGGTAACTCAGTGCTGATTTTGCTTATTTGAGAATTTGTCGCTATTGCACCTTGTTACCAGGTTCCTCAAACCATTTGTAATATGTAGGTATAATAGGTACGTACTTGAACTTTCTTCCCTTGTTGAATTTATCTACCCAAAGAACTTTCACAGATTTCGGGATGGACTAATAAGATTAGATCTTGTACTTAGTTCTAATCATGTAGTTTTTCTCGGTGCTCATTTTTCTAATTTTATTTCTCTCCCAAGGTACCTCACAAACGTAAAATAAACTTATAGTTGTAGATAAAAACTGTTTAAAAAAAGACCTGACTGAAGCTACCTGCTTAATAATTTAATATTTAGGAAATACCATTTTTGTTTTGAACTACTTACTTCTACGTAATGGGAATTGTAGGATTACTAAAGGTGATACAGGAAAAATCTGGTTGCAATTATTGGGACTACTACAGGCGGCCGCATTACCTTTAACTGACTATCTGGAAGTTAGAAAACTTAAAAATTGTGAATTATGATGGGAAATATTTTGCCTCCTTTGGAATCTATGGCACTGGCATGTCACATAAAACTTGATGGCGGTTGGACACTGACATATAACATAACCTTGTACCAGCCCACTTATGTGGTCTCCTTGGAGATATACAGAAAGCAAGGCTTCACTTTTCCTATGTGATAGACTGTGACATGCTGGGTCTCCTTATTTTAAAGAGTCCCTGGAATTGACACATTTGCAAGCTTTCCTCGGCCTACTACACTTTGTAAAATCCTCATCGCTGAATATTTTTTGATAAAAATTGACATGTGTAAGGATGTGTCAGATCTTCGTAAGTAATATCATAAGGCATCCAATTTTTCCGAAAAAAATAAAAAAAACATGTTGCTAAGTAATATTTTAACAAGGAGCATGAGTACTGGTGGCAACAAAAATCCGAGTCGAAGACGAGGATTTGTGAACCTGCACGAATGCATTTTGTTAAAAAATATTACTTAGCATTGTGTTTTTTTTTTATTTTTTTTCGGAGGAAAAATTAGATGCTAGAATGGTATTTGACAAGACTATTTCATGAGTAACAGATTATTCTGCATACAAAACATACTACCTATTATACAACAGCTGTCAAGTTTTGCCCCGGGTAAACTCGAAACAACTGCTGACAGGTGCTGTGATACAGTTTTTCCATCTAGAAACCATTTGTAATTTAAAATTGCGCGTTTGTGATTGGTGGAAATTAAGACGAGGGAAATAGTCGATAAAAATAAATCGCTAATAATATTATTTTTATAATTTTGAGTGATTATGATTATACCTATTAAGTCCTGTTTGAGAGACTTGAGGGATGTGAAATGCTCACACAGGGCAAGTAAGTGTTTGGGAGGAAGCCAATTGTCTAAATATTTCCTAATTCCTACAATTCTCAAGGATATCTAGGTGGGCAGTTTCTGGGTTATGTTTCAACCAAACCTATGAGTGTTTTTTTGGACCTTCTGAAATATCCATAAAGAAATGTTTTGAGATATTAGGATGCTGTTTGCGGCATTCAACCGTCCTCGAAAATAATTGAGCCCTGGACAGCACCTAAAACCGACCAATTTGGACTACCCTGCATAAATCACATAACTTCAACCTACTGAAAAAAGCCCGTTGTCCATTATCCTCTCAATGTTGCTGGTTTGTCAGTGCTACCGGTTTCTCGGCAGCTTTTTCCATTCCTATACAAGTATAGGAATGGAAAAAGCTGTACACCCTGTATAAGCGCACGATTTACCGACAAATCGTAGGCCCGTCGTCTCACCAGCCGCACTTGATTTATTTATGGCACGGACCCCATCAAAAAGTTAGTAACTCTTGGAGCCACCTTATTTCCAGGGGGTGTTGCGCCGGAATTACACCCGACAGCGGTCTCGGAGGGTCGCGCTTCCGGATTTTCGTCACGTAGGGACTTATATCAGCCCTTGGATTGATGGGCCGAGACCCTCGCGCTGAATGGCCGCCAGATATTCCCCTGAGATAAATAAGAGTAATCCCGTGGTGACGTCACGGGGCGATAGAGGCGTTATGGTGGTCTAAGGGATGGCCGTTCTTATCCCAAAAAGATCCAGTGACTGGATTAAAATATAATACAATATATACCGGATATATAAGCATACAAGTCAAGCTAATAAATATAAGCATGAAGGATGATTATGAGCACCATAAAACTTACCTAAAGCCCGATGTGTTTCTCTAATTGAACCGTGTCTTTCAACATAAATTTGAATAATTTGCAAATGTTGCTCCCGCGTGAGTCAATTCATGATGAATTGCCAAACCAAACTAACCTCATAACAACCGAGAACTGTCAAATCGGCTGTCACAGAAAACAGTGTTGCTAATTTACACTTCTCCGCCTCAATTCATAACGTCGATTTCACCAGAAGTATGAAGATGTGAAAGTACCTAATTTGGGAATAATGATACTATACCAATACGTTTACTCTAAACGATAATACGCATCCCGTATAAGACATCGTACAGGGCCCACACTACATGCGATTGCTGGTGTGCAGCGTAATGTTGATGTTGATCTGACTGTGTTAATTCGCCATCGTGCTCAACAACTTAACTTGTGTCCATCCAGTTTATGGAAAATTTTTCATGAAGACCTTGGTTTACGTGCAAACAAGATTCAACTTGTGCAGGAATTGAAGCCACACGATCATCTTTCGCGCTGTAAATTTGGTAAATCGGCCGAAGAAAACATTGGCATTGATCCACAATTTCATTTGAAAATTTTGTTCTGTGATGATTGTCCAAACACCATTACATCCATAAAAAGTCACCGTTTGGTGCGCTTTATAGGCCGGTGTAATCATTGGTCGTTATGTCTTCAGATGATGTTCAGAATGTAACCTACAGCCAACGGTGAGCAGTATATAAGAACATGATCACTAACTTTTTCGTGCCCGAATTAGAAGGGATTAATGTTGCTGACAGAAACAATTGACCAACAATTAATTTCATGAAATGGACCTGTTAACTGGCCACCTCGTTCGTGCGATTTGACGCCATTAGATTATTTTCTTTGGGGATAACGTAAAGTCGCATGTCTACGCCGATAAACCAGAAACAATTGAGGACTTGGAAGCCAACACTCGACGCGCTAGTACCGAAATACAACCTGCTTTACTGCGAACAGTGTGTGAAAAGTAAAAAAAAATCTTTCAAATAAAGACAATTTCATGGATATTGGGTTTTATTTCAATTTAAACAATATTTATTTTTGGATCGGCGAAAACTGTAAACTCTTGTTTTTGAAAACATTAATAATTTTCATCTGCATACAGGGTGTCCCAATAAGGACTCCCGTCGCCGATATCTCCGGAACAAAAAGAGATATATTAATTCTGCAAACGCCGTTCGCTAGGACGTGAAGAGGGCTTTATTCGAAAGTGATAAGCGTTCATTTTGATACTGGCGTATAGATGGCGCTGCGGTGCAAAGAAACTTTTCGATCCTAGGAACGTTGAAGCGTAGCGCATTTGAAAGACTGGGTAATTTGGAGAAACTTTTGTTCTATGGACTATTTTCCTACTGTTACTAGTTTCTGAGATAACCGCTCTACAATGTCATTTACACAAAATGAGCTAACTCGCTTAAAATTTACTTTAGAGAAAAAAGTTATCAAAAATATCTTTATAGTTCACTAGGACGAAGAAAATAGCTTCACGTGTCAAATTATTACACATCCGGTTTGACCGGAAGTACCGGAAGTGACCCACTTTTCGGTTTAAAATGAACATACTGTATAATTTATCCCGCAATATAAATAATTTTGAACATATTTATTGTAAACATACATGTTTAATTCTGTAATGTCACCTTCGGTTAATAAAAATAAATTCAACCAAATTGTCGTTGTTTACATGTACCTACAAGGTGTTATTATTATTAGGTATGATTTTTTCCAATTTTGAGGGAAAATTGTACAGTATGTTCATTTTGAATTGAAAAATTGGTCACTTCCGGTACTTCCGGTCGAACCGGATGTGTAATAATTTGACACATGCCGCTATTTTCTTTGTCTTAGTGCACTACAGAGATATTTTTAATAACTTTTTTCCTCTAAAGTCAATTTTAAGCGAGTTAGCTCATTTTGTGTAAATGACATTGTAGAGCGGTTATCTCAGAAACTAGTAACAGTAGGAAAATAGTTTATAGAACAAAAGTTTCTCCAAATTACCCAGTCTTTTAGATGCGCTACGTTCCAATGTTCCTAGGATCGAAAAATTTCTTTGCACCGCAGCGCCATCTATACGCCAAAGTCAAAATGAACGCTTAACAGTTACGAATAAAGCCCTCTTAACGTCCTAGCGAACGACGTTTGCAGAATTAAAATATCTCTTTTTGTTCCGGAGATATCGGCGACGGGAGTCCTTATTGGGACACCCTGTATATTAGTAATGTTAAATAGGCTTTTTCCCGATCTCCGATTGTTTCGGTGCACTGAATAAAAATACCGAATAAATGGCTTTAAAACAGAAATATACAAGAGAGTCTATATGTTATGATATCTGATATTTAACATGTAAGTATGTACCTATTTCGTATTTCAATTCCTACTTCAATTTAAGTTATACAGAGACTCTACCTACAACTAAGTGGTTACAATATGTGCCCATGTTTTTGCAACGCTTCCGTCAGGTACTGTATAGATGTTGGATGTTATCGCTGTTGTTGTTGTTGTTGTTGTTGTTTTTATTGCAAATAAAACTATGTAAAATCTGTGCAGGAAGATATATCCAGTAATTTTTTTGTTGTTTCACCTAAAACGTTTCTTGTAGGCGTCGGGTTCGAGTTGTTGTGGATATTAAAAAAATCGGTAGCTCTAAATTCGTCCAACAGATTAGATATGATTTATTGTGACGTGAGAGCATTAAACTAGATATATGGTCGCCGGCATATTTTGATAACTTTTAAGATTGGCCATAAATTTCTCAAAACAAGTAGATTTTTACGTCGCTCGACTCGCCCGCTGTCTTATTTCAAATTTCCCAGTAAATTTCCCCAGCGCGACGTGATTTATGCTAGTGTTTGTCCCATTTTTGGTGGCATATATTATTTGTATTTTTAAACCCCGAGAGGAGCGATTTGCATGGGTTCAAGTTTAAATTGTTTTTCACGTTAGAAAAAGTCGCGATAAAACTCGGAAAACAACACCGCTTTTTAGTTTTTAATATCAGCAAAAGATACCTATACCTATTCATTGCAGTGTAAAATATGAACGACACGAATATACGCCATTATTTATAAACTAGCTGCAATAGAGTATTGATAAAATTTCATATCGCACGCACGATTTTATTGCATTTTTTTACCGCGTTGACGCGAGGAAATTACTTTTTTATTTTTTTCTACTGCACGAAATACAAAAATATACCACCAACGTTAATACATATTTTGTTTCATAACAACCGATTATTTATGATGTGCAAAAACATCCCATCACTAGATGCCATATTTTGCACGCCATATTTGGTTTTAGCGTCAGTCTACCGATGAAATATTGCAGTTGGTTTACCTACTTTTTATGCATTGGGTAGCGCACGTATTTAATTTTAGGAATTAATTTTCGACTCAAAAGAATTAATCAAAATTTATAATTAGTCATGGTTAATGGAGAAATGCAATATTAAAATTATAACGTTCGACCGTATTAAAATTGTTGAACAGAAATCACATATTGATTGGGATAGGCGCATTTTTGGTACTGTTCATTGAATTCTATTGGTCGATTTATAAGGGAATTTGTGGACAATTCTGATTGGAATGCTTTTTTATATCATATAAAAAACATAGATCCATATGGACTTATTTTTCATTTTATTTTACTTTAATTCAAAATAAGAATAAAAATTAGAGGAAGATACCTTTTTTTCGAAAATTGTAACACTATCTAAACTAAGGAATTTTTGGACACGTGTATATGAGCTTTTTTCTTAGAACTGGCTGAGGATCATCATATCTTAAGTTACACCTTCCACAGTAATTGTACGGCTCTTAATAAAACGTATAACGTTCACCATTTTCAGTCAAATCCACCTGCAAAGTCTCCTCTAAACCAAAAATGTTCTATCGCATGGAAATACAATAATAATGATTCAGATTTATTCTGGGACACTTTAACAGGTGCTAGAAAAAATAACCGCGCACTTTCTTGTATAAACTATATCTTTTTAAGGCCTTATAAAAAAGTTGCAGGGTGTTAAAGCCGGAAACAATATGTGGATTTTATCGAATATTTACCAAACTAGTTGCGATATTTAATTCAGATTTGGTGCACGTTATAAAGGCATGTGGGTTAGCACAAAACCTGTTAATATCAAACACCTTGAACAACCATGGGCGGGGAATTATGTAATTATCACAATTGTTTTTAGAAAAAAATATGAAGCACATTATGTAGCAATAAAATGTATTCAACTTTTATGTAAATTTTAATTACAAACAAAAATGTTCCTTTAGCTAGTTTCATATACAGTGACCGGCAGAAAATTGGACACAAATGGAAAACTTTTTTATTATTAATTTCTCAGAAAATTTTATTCTTGATAAAAGTTGGTGCATCATTTCAAACTCAAAACGCACATATCAAAATTTAAATATCTCTTTTTGGATACGACGTATATTCAAAATTGTCAAAATAACTCACGAGTAAAGTACCCTTATTTTTTAAAATACGGTAAAAAGTTACTAACAAAAGTTGTTTGGAATCAAAGGTGGATGTCAGATTTAAAGTCACAGCCACCTAGTCAAGAAAAAAGAAATTTCACTTTTTTTGTATTTTTTTCGACCATCCTGTGTATTACAAAAAAACAAAATACCGCAAGCGCAACTGGATAACACATGAATTTGCTACTAAACTTTAATTTTGTTCGATTAGCAACTAGAAATTCATATTAATCGAAATTAGAGTTTAAAAATATTAAATTTTTGTGTCCAACTTTCTGCCGGTCCCTGTATATTATTATGTGTCATGGTTTCATAGCAAATTTGATTTTTTCGTTTTGTTTCGGGGTATTTCTGAAAAATAACTAAAAAATTCGCTGCATAAGTAGGACTCAAAATGAAAAAAAAAAGTGTTTCTCACTTTATATGCAATAACTTTTCCCTATAGACTTACCCGTTCAAGGTTTTACTTTTCGAGATACAGAGCGTAGGTAACATTAATTTTATCTTCCTTAAATGTTTTAGACCATGTATCTTCAAAAGTATAGCCTTAAATATGTAAGTTTATTGGAAAAAGTTGCTTTATAATTTAAAGTAGTAAACACATTATTTCTACTTTAAGTCTTACATATTATTAGCGAAGCTATACAGGATGATTTTTTTAGGTCTACCACCGCCATTTTCTCGCTTATTTTGCGCCCTACAAAAAAAAGCGTAAGGAACAAAAATGTTGCAATTTTGGACAGCTAAGTGGTGCTGCAAAAGAAATCGGCATCCACGGCCAACTTGTCGCGCAATATTAAAAAAACCTCAAAATGAGCAAAACTATTAATAGCCGTGGAATGTTTATTTTAAGAGACAGAGGAAAACTTTTATATTGAAAATTGATGGCACTGAGAAGCTTTATTCATCCACGTAGTCAGATAGTTTCAGCAAATTACACAGGGTCTTCGGCTCTCTTGAGGCTATGAAAATTTTTTTGTTTATTTCTTATTAAGCGATTTTCTCGCTTATTTTAGGCCGCACAGAAAATACTTAAGAAAACAAAATATGGCAATTTTGGTCAGCGAGGCGACTTTAAAAAAGGAATGGGCCTCCATGCCCAACTTTTCGCACTGTACTAAGAAAACTTAGAATCGAAAAAAATTTTCAAGGTCTCAAGAGAGCCGAAGACCCTGTGTAATTTGCTGAAACTATCTGACTACGTTGATGGATAAAGCTTCTCAGTGCCATCAATTTTCAATATAAAAGTTTTCCTCTGTCTCTTAAAATAAACAATCCACGGCTATTAATAGTTTTGCTCAATTTGAGGTTTTTTTAATATTGCGCGGCAAGTTGGCCATGGATGCTGATTTCTTTTGCAGCACCACTTAGCTGTCCAAAATTGTAAGATTTTTGTTTTATACGCTTTTTTTGTAGGGCGCCATATAAGCGAGAAAATCGCGGTGGTAGACCTAAAAAAATCATCCTGTATACGTCTGTGATATTACGGAGCAAATTTTTTAGATAATTTTTCAGAAATACCCCAAAATACTACAAAAAATGAAATTTTCCTTTAGACACATAAAAAATGTAAAGAAAACGTTTTTGTTTACAATTAAAATTTTCATAAGAAATTGAATACAATACATATAAAAGTGAATAATTTTTTTCTAAAACAATTGCATTATAATTACCCACTTCTCCGCCAATGGTTGTTAAAAGTGTTTGATATTAACAGGTTTTATGCTAACCCATGCCTCTATAAGGTGTAGCAAATATGATTGAAATATCTCAACTAGTTTGGAAAATAGGTATTCAATAAAGTCCACATATTTTTTTACAACTTAAATATAGTTTATACAAGAACCTGCGGTTATTTTTTGGTTTTCTGTCACCTGTTGAAGTGTCCAAGAATAAAACTGAATCACCCTGTATATGTACAGGTACAAGCGAACCATGCCCATGCAAGCAGAAATTAATATACAGTGTGATCAATTGAAAACAAGTCACCCTTCATATTTCACTAGGTAAGATGTTCGAAGCGAGCACCATTAGTCCAAAACATTTCAAATTTTGCTTTCAATTTTGCTTTATCGAGCTTAAACATGTTTCAGTTATTCTGCTTTTTAATCATCAATATCTACAGCAAGTGCCTTTTCCGTTAAAAAACGGATTGATTAGGTGTTTAGGTGCTGAAAGTAGTTTTTATTTTTTTTAAATGACAGTACTATCTCCAGTTCACGCGCAAACACCAATTCCAAAAAAATATAAAATCAATATACTTACTTCTAATTCTGCTTCGACTACGGTTCTTACTGTTCCTTGATGATGTAAAAACACCCCACATCCCATAATATAATATATCCCGATAAGCTGGTATACCATTAATGAAGATGTACTACCATATATCCACCCCTTAAAAACCCAAAGAGGGCGACTCCCGCGTCCCCAGGGTCCCCTAACTTCCTGTAGACGCCGAGGTAACCGCGCCGGGCTTTTTCACACGTGCGAATAGCCAAATATTAATCAAGGAGGCTGCGGAGCATCTCGTGCGTGGAATTGGAACGTTCACGTTGGCGAGGGGATCAAAGCGGGTGTTATAGGAAATTGTTTCTTTGATGGGAATGGGGGGCACCGAGCATACCGGGCCGGTTCGCAATAAAAACCTAGAGGGGGATGCTATGAGGAATTCTGGGAATTTGGGAGAGATTGATGCCGGCGAAAATAATAGTTTTTGTATGGTGCTTTTGGTTTCGAGGAAATTGGAAATTGGAAATTTTGCCAGGTTTTCCTATACAATGAATTACACGGATGGTGATGGTAAATTCCGGAAGTTGTTTAATGGTTATAAACGCAAAGTAGCTCATAATATTGAACTTTAAAAAAGCTTGGATCGATGGTAACTTGGCATTAGAATTGTCGACTAAAGAATTTGGAAGTCTTCTAATATTACAATATAAAATAAAACGTCAGGGTGATATCAAACCTGGTGTAATGAAAACTAATAACTTCAGACTCGCATATTTTGGAGGTTTACATTAAAGGTGAAATTTACTTATACAGGGTGATTCTTCTATTTGTGCACAAAAATAAAGTTTTAGTTTATCCGCGAAAAGTTTTGGGACCGCTGACCTCAAAGAAACGTCAACGAAACGTGCATGAACGCGTGAAAAAACATCAACGAGACGTCAATGCGTTAAAAAAACGTGAAAAAATGTAAAACTGCGTAAAAATGTGTGAAAAAGCGTGATGTTAGGGTTAACGAAAAGTGAATGAAACGTTTACGCATGAAATAAGCGTTAACTAAACGACAACGAGACGTCAACGAAACGTCAACGCATGATTAGGTCTACTAAAATAGGTCTGCATCTAAATCAAAATTTCTCGTCAAAACCGCGCGATATTTCACGCAGTCATTGATAGAGGTGTGCCGTTTGAAAGTTTCATTTGAAATTTTCACATTTCACACTTCATAAATTTCGCGAAACTTTCTCAGAAATTTTCTTAAAAACGCGAAACTTTCTCATATATTTCATTAAAGTTTCGCGAAAACATATGCGGCAGGCGACCATCCCTTCATTTAATTTGGATGCGCCCGCGCCGGCTGTTAAACGGGAAGTGATATAACAAAATAAACATGTAATTTTTGTTCCACTAATGATTTATAACAAAAACCGCTGTAATCCGCCATTTTGATTTTTTCAAAAAAATAGTTTTTTGGTCAAAACTTATATTTTTTGCTCTATTGTTTTTTCTTTACTGCATTCGGTTTTTTGGAAAAACTACACAAGTTTAGTTTTTGACCCATCAACTTAGCCTAAAAATTGCTGAGATAATCGAGCGTTAACGTAACGTCTTATCTGACTTGTCACCTATACACTCTGTATGTTTTGTGATTAATAAATACTACTACTACTACTACTATCTCTATCTGGGAAACTCTATATCTATGCCACTCCACTTCATACACATACATAATTTTTGGGCTTGGGTGGGGACTGTTTATAGGAAATGATTGCGAAATTTTCACGTGAAACTTTCTTTAAATTTCATAAATTTCAACATCACATTGAAAGTTTCAAATATTTCGCGAAAATTTCTTTAAATTTCATAAATTTCGAAAGTTTCGCGAAAATTTCATAAATTTCGAAAGTTTCGCGAAAATTTCAAATTGAAATTTCACTTTTCCTGGAAAAGTGAAATTTGCCCATCCCTAGTCATGGACAATATTTTGGAAACTGGTCATTAAAAAGCGTAGTTACCTAACATAATATATCCTTAAAAACAATATTAATTCTAACTGAAAATCACCGCGAGAATTTTGTGAATACCGTTCAAATCATTTGATCCTAACATATTCGCTAAAAAATATTCAACCGCATCCATTTGAAACTCGATGTAAGACCCGAACGTAACTCGAGGCTTCTGCTTCAATGTCAACAGTCAAGGTTGGCATTGAAGAGCTATGTTGCCACATTTCAATCTTTTTTTTGTGGACGGTGAAACTGAAGAAATAAGAAATACCTACATTTCATCTGCATTTTTGGTGTATTCAGTCTTGCGATTCTACAAAGAGCAAGGGTTATAACACTTCAAACATGTAAAGAAAATGTTGTATTCACATCGTAAGCAGTCTTTTCGAGAATTTCCGCAAATTTTGTATCACAATTTTTAAATTGCACGAGACTATTGCTACCGGCAACGCGTAACGACGCCTTCCACGATCCATATTTTGCACGTTTTCATTTAAAACAGCCTGACAATGGTTATTATGACATGATTGTTTAGTTTACTGCGGCCGCATAAGATGCGCCAGTAATTCAATTATTACAGATTACTTACACGGGACGGCAAGTTCAGGCACCGCCGGATAGACGGCGTTGGCTCCACTCCAAGTTTCGTTGACGTGAACTAACTGCGGTTGAATAACTGTTCCCAGAACAAAAGTGGGTGGTGGCGGTATAGCATGCGGTAGGAAGGACTGTAGCGCTCTATAGCGACTGTGGCAACTAGGCGACTCAATCTTGTCAATATTTGAGTACAGGTGTGTGGACCGTGGCGTGTAGAGTTCCGCGATTCGCGAGGCCATGAACTTATACCTATTGAAGTTGAAAGTAAACAGTGATAGAGTGTTTTATATTTTATGCATACTTGCACATTTTGTGCTTAGTTTTGTATTTTGTCTGCTACTGCAACGTGCATCCGTTGTGGGAATAACTAAAAGCTCCCTGTACTTCTACACACTCACTAATTACTGTTAATTGACATTGAAAAATCAAAAAGATAATAAACTCACCTAGACTATGCATACATTTTTTTAAATATCTGGGAAAATGTAGGTACAGAAAAATTTAATTTATTATATGTTGTGCAACTGGCAACGCCGTTAACAAGGGGTTTTAATCCAAAAAAATAAAAAAACTATATCCGGTGTTTTCAATATATGAATGTTCCAAGAGAGAAAATCTCGCCGTTAGTGTAGACCAATAATTGTGACGAGGTCCATTGGTCAAAAATATAAAGTTATCACTCGTTCGTTTGTGGTATGTGGCGAACACACGTCGAGCCTTATTTATCGACTACGTTCGCCAAACACAGCCGTTGTCCCTGTTAAAAATGCGCGCATACATTTGTCGCTGCCGCTTCTAATAATAATTATTTATCGCCCGCGATCTGGTCTCATGTTACTGGAAACAACACCGTGGGGCGTTTGTTATGCGTCGCATGTTTTATCACCGAAGAGACCCGCAGAAATCATTAGTTTTATGCAGAACGAGGCGACACGCAGACAGAACGTATGCGCATATTAAGAGGTTTTCGGTTTCGAGCGTTCGCGCGCAACATTCGTCAAACGTATAGGCTTACAATTAATTGCTTTCAGGAATAATCGCTAACTAACGCGGCGCAGATACGACCATGCAAATATTATAGTGTTCGAGAACACTTGAGAATGTTGCAGGCTTCGCCGCCTACGTCTTCCTCGAGGATTTAGTACCAGAAACGGAATACATAATAGATAGGGAAAACAGTTTCAACGAAATGATAACCAACGCTGTTTGAGTAAGCGCTGTAAATTTTGTATTTGACACCGCCTTTGGTGTTGGTCGAGATGCTGCTCTTGGCAGAGCATAGCTTCTGCGTACTCTTCTATATTTCTTCTTGACTTCATCGAACTTTTGGCCACTATATGCTTAAGACTCAATGTACAGCACGTACGTGGCCGTCATTAGGCTTTTTGACGGCCATTGTAATAAATATTTTTAAATAATTGTTGCCTCAAAATGTGAGTAATTAGGTACCTACTTAGATTAAAATTTGTATTGACCAAAAGTTTAAAATTATGCGTGTTGCTCGCTTCAGATCGAAAAAAGGCATTTTATGGGTCAAAATGTTGAATCAACACGCACGTGCTGTACATTGAGTCTTAAAAATAAAATAAAAAGAAATTTATCAAAATCCGAAGCCCACACAAGGCCTCTAGACACCTCGAAATGCTTTTGAACCACACCTTTTTTATTGCATATTTTAAAAGGCTGCCCAATTCTAACCTAACCGTTAAAAAGTTATAAAGTACGAAAAGTAGGCCTTTCTGTTACTTCTGTGAAGTCAAATAGCCATCGGAAAACAAAGTGCAATAAGTAGCATCAATTATAAACTATAAATTTATTAAATAGACTTTTAAAAATTTAAGAAATCCAACAAGTATCTCTATATTTATTAAAACAAATTAAAACAAACATGACAATTAATACAACTTACCTTATTTTAACAGATGCTTTATATAACCACAGTTATTTTCAAAATATAAAGTAAAGCACCAACTTATTCCTTTTTTGACACTTTCTTATTTCATCACGGTTTTCTGCGATTAAATACAAAACTGGTATAGGCGGCACCGTCGCAATGATAAAGGGCTGCCAGCTGACGACGCGAAACGTCACTACGTCATCAGAGGGAGGTAGCTTTTTATAGTTGTTTACGTTTATTTGTCTGGCGATTTTCCTGTTTTAAAGAACGTTTGTTGTGTTTATTGTGTGTTGGACTGTGTTTTTAGTAATATAGGACGTGCAGTTTTATTAATAAGGTGGTAAAATAGCAATGATTCAGAAAAAAGTGATTAAAATTCAATTTTAGTTTATAGGTTTTAGGTTGTGTTTATAGTTTCGGACTTATTTAAATCATGCCTGGACGTGTTCCGTTCCCAACTGCAAGGAAAACTACAAAGGAAGTGCTAAAGTGTCCGCTTTTTTCTCACTAAAGACCCCATTTTAAGGGAAAAGTGGGTTAAGGTAAGGCCATCAAAAGAGATTTTGTTCCTACACAGTCTTCTAGGGTAAAAGTAGTTTTGGTTTGGACTGGGTGGAGAGTGTTATACCTAACAATTTTACATGATTAAACGTAACCACCTTAAAATCAGGAAGTTTTATGGTTTTATTCATTCGAATTTAGTTGTATGTAGGCACGCAAATAAAAAATAATTGGCATTTATGAAAATTTTAGCGGTAGATATCTAAATGCACCAAAAGCCCATGAAAATGTGACTTTCACTCTCGTAGATTATTATCCACGAGCTATATATGTAAACAGTAATTTTAAAGTGTTTTTTTTTCAAATTTACCAATTTGATATCTTGAAATTTGAATTTGACGCCTTAGGCCCACCTCCATTGGATGACTCATCGCTTTCAGCTCTCAAGCCTTGTCATTGCGACGGTGCCGGTATAGGTCGTGGAAATTGAAACATTGTTTCCTCCTTGTTTTCGAGCTGTCAGTTACTTGTCTTTATATTTGTCAATTAGTTACTTTCGGGTGATCGTGTAGCTTATTTATTGTTTAAAAACAGTAAAAAATATATAAGTAATATAATAACATCCGCAAGGAATTAACTGACAGCTCGAAGGCAAGCAGGAAACAATATTGGAATTTTCATGGCATATATATACCATTTTTGTTTTCAAAAGCAGAAAAATGAGAACATGTACAGGGTGTCCAGATTTGGTTGTAAATGCGGGGTATCTCGGTTATTTTTAGAGATAGGTAGTTGCGGTTTTCGCGAACCGTTGGTACTTTTTTGTGAAACGTAAGATACCGTAAACAGATTTTTCATAGCCACCTTCGTTTTTAAGATACAGGGCGAAATTGAAAATTTGCGCTTTTGGGGCATACCTCGTATCTTGGGAACGGTTATAGATATTGAAATGGAAAAACTGTATCTTATAGACATTTTCACGTAGAATTCAGTGCCGCATTCAGTTTCTTACTGAAATTGATAGTGTTCGATATATGGACCAAACTTGTTTTTTTTTTAATAGAACACCCTGTATATTTTCTACTAGTTATATTCAGATTGTCGTACGCTTTACAAAAATATATAACACTATGTAGTTATTATCTATATTAGGCTCTAAAAATAACCTGCATTTACAACCAAATCTGGACACCCTGTACATTTGTTGGTACTGTTCAAAGCAATGAATAAAGGGGGTTCTTTATTCATTGGTTCAAAGTCATATTATGTGTGAAAATGCCAACGTAAATGAATAATTGTGGTGACGTAGCATATACGCATTGAAGTTAGTTTCGGTTTAATAGCTGTTAATAATAATTCAATTAACTGGGTCAGTAAATTTTTTGATATCCCAAATGGGGCCAATTTGATGATATAAATTCACTGGATATGACATAATCTTGATTCGATTAAAAATTATGTAGTTTTAGAAGTTTTCCTTTCCATGTGGTTATTATTTTTGAATCCCAGCGAGATTATGCAACAAAACGTGCACCGTATTGTCTACTTGTAAATGTTCACACAATTCGATAAGCTTCTCTATAGAAATAAAGACGAAGTTGCGAGTTGCGGCGCGTCCCACCTACCTCGCAACCAGCAATAAATCCCCCATTCACCATTCACCGCCCATTTTTCCAGACAATCCCGAATTAAAAATCAAAAGCAATTTATATTGTAATGCGGCACTGGCACAATGCCCCGCGAATAAATCTGCTTCTCCTCGCCTCCGTCTCTCCTCCACGACCGCGCCGGGGATATCGGCCCGGCCATCTAATCAGCTTACAGTCGTCATCCCGTGTCGCATTCAATCTCGGATAAGCATCTCGGAAACTGCGAGGAATCTCTAAGTGAGTGTTTTTCACTTATTTTGCCTAAGAGGGGCGCACGTCGACGGCCTTTTCCCTCGGAAGCTAATCCGTTGCCTTGGAGATCACGCCTCCGGGGACGATACGTCCAAATTAGATGCTGATAGATTCGGGGAATGGAGACGTTCGCGGAAGACGTTGACCCAGAAAAATCGTCCTGGTTAAGATAGGTATTAAGGGGGAAATAATAACGTCTTTTGTCCTGAAAACAACAATATAGCTGAAACCTAACACAGTGGGGCAAATGAACCTTAGCACCCGGGTCTCTCGACGCTTCTGCTTCAATGCAAACCGTCAAGGTCAGGGGCGGATTTAGGCATGGGCTTTATGGGCTGCAGCCCAGGGCCCCTTTCACACAAGGTGCCCCGACAGCCTTGGCCTCATCTCGGTGAAAATTTAAAAAAATTATAACGTAAACGTATACCAGTGCCTGCCATATTGCCTAAACCTGACACATGCTTTATTTAATTAAAAAAATAAGGTAATAAGCAGATATAAATCCATTCTATTGAAATGTTTATGTTGGTAGAAATCACAGTTATGAGTTATGTGTGTTCCTAAGATAGTCATCTTATGATCTCTCTATTGTTACTGCGACTTTTCAATTTATAGCGAAGTTATATTCATTGTAGTTTTTTAGCAAAATTGTTTAGTGCAGCGTTGCAAAAAATAGTGTGCAATTACGTGTTTTTAGTATAGATTTTTCAACGGAATTATTTTTTGTGGCTTATACTTCTAAGCAAACAAACTAAGATAATAATTTAGAACTATTTTAAGTTTTTGAAAATTTTGGTTGGGGTGTCAGCTACTGGCTTATGTTATGTTTGTGCTAAGCCAATGCCTGACGTAGGTGTCAGTCCATGGTAAAATCACAAGTCATGCAAAAATGATCTCTAAAGCCTCTAACAAAAAACCTTACAATGGTGTACAAATTTCGCGTCAATGGCACAGATTATCTATGTCAATGGGTTAAATATTTCCAATGCCTAACACCCCTGTCAGTCATTGGCTATACAATTGGTACTGACTGTGGCAGACTTCGGACGTTGGGTGATCAGTCAAAGCTTCGCAGTTCTGTCTTCGTCTTCAAGAGCATCAAAACATGTATAGATTTGACACTCAACGATTCTGGGCCATGTATTCTTCTTGTCGAAAGCGCTGAACAGGACCAATAACTACTACTACGACAAGTTTACAATGTCAAATTAAATTAAATCATTCCAAATAAGTTCAAAGATGTGTAGTTAAGAAACGACCCTAGAGAATTTATGCGGTCTGTCAGGGGTAGAGAAGAAACAGTATTTTTAGAAGAAAAAAAAAGAGAAATATAGGGAGAAGAAAAGAGGGAGAGGAAGAGAAGAACAATAAATAGAATACAGAGAGAAAATATTAAATGAGAAAAAAACAGTTGGAGCTAAATAACATGGGAATATACATTTACGAGAATCAGTATTATCATAGAAAAATAAAAGAAATAGGTAAATAAAAGCGAACATTATTTTTGACAACAACTGTGACATAACGAACAAATAATAATTTACAAAATTGAAAATCCAAAGCTTTCTACTCGAGAATAAGTTAGTACCTACATGTTCCAGAAATGAGAATGTACGAACAAATAAACATTTCTACATACTACATACAAGAAACACTTGTGTTTTCCTTTTTAAAAATTGGTGTGACCATTTTTATAGGGTGACAGGTTTTGGGCTTATCAGATTCAGGCTAAAGGTCTAGTCAAAAATCGCTATGTCAGTTACTGGATAAAAAAATATAAATTTTAAAATTTTTTTTACAAAAAATATATTGCAGATTTTATTTGGGCTGTTGGTAATTATTTCCAGTGATGTGTCTCCTACTTACTCCATATTAAGAATCATCAATGAACGCGCCAAATTGACTTTTATACATTAAAATTTGATAAATCAATCCTTAAGGTGTCAGGCACTGGTAAGTTTACGTTACCCACAAAAAATAAAAATAAGTTAGGCACACAGCATCAATTGTGGGCCCTGCTGCCATCTATACCCCGTCAATCGTACCTATATCAATTTGAGGTTATTATTTGCTTCTTTATGCTTGAGAAACGCTTCGCTTGAATCAACTGATCTTTCGTTTTGGTGTGAACTGTTAATTTATACATTTTTTTAAGAAGAAAAAGCAGGTTTTTTATTACCGAAACAAACGGGGGGCCCCATAATAGTGTTAGCCCAGGGCCCCCAAAACTTACGGTCCGCCTCTGGTCAAGGTTGGCACTGCAGGGATATGTTGCCACATTTCAATCGTTTTTTTTTTGTGGAAGGTGAAACTGAAGAAATAAGAAGTACCTACCTCTCATCTGCATTACTGTTGTATTCAGTCTTGTCACAATTTTTAAATTGCACGAGAATATTGATATACACCGGCACCGCGTAACGACACCTACCGCAATCCTTATTTTGCACGTTTTCGTTTTTATTGCTTTTTCTAAGCAACAGAACAGCCCGACAGTGGTTATTATGATTGTTTAGTTTACTGACTGGCCGGCCACTGGGCACTGGCGGCGTTGGCGGTCAGAGACTTAGCGTATCAGATGCGCTAGTAATTCAACAATATAATAAGTAGGTACATATTACTAGATTGATTACACGGGAGGGCAAGTTCAGACACTACCGGATAGATGGCTCCTCTCATCTCGGAAAGTAGGGGGATGGATTCTGTAAATAGTTTATTCAACCGCAGTTAACTGATATCAGTAAAATTACTTTAAGGTATTGTTAAAAAAATAGTCACAATTCGTTTTAGTCCTACGTTAAAGTAAATTTAGCGCCTCCTGCAATTTTTTTTTTGTTGACTTTTGAATTTTTTTATTTCGGATTCGTATTAAGCTATTTTTTCTCATCTGTGGATAAAATATTTTACATGATGACTGAATCACCCTCTACACATCCATAGCTAATCATAGCTTTCTATACAGTGCGTTGAGTAAATGTTATAATGCTTAATGCCTACCCAAGAAGTAGTAATTTATGTACCAAGGTTCGGGACATCATTAGCAATAGACCTAAGATACGCTGTAAACCAGTCGACCGGGGTATATAGTGGTTGGAGATGCACATAGTCATTCGTCACATAATACAAACTAGAGTATCAAAAAATGACAAAAGGGATACATCCTAGTATGAATCTTTGGAGACATCCTGATCAAGAGGTGATTGATTTCTGCCTGATTCACCCCAAATTCTGCAAAATATTCTTCCAAAAATGGTAGAGTGAATAACAAATATGCCTACGCGTTGCAAATTTAAATATTGTTACCAGAAGATTAAAATATCGATGTTTGTTGGTCAATCTTCGTATGTGACTCTATCTTTCATTTAACTACCGGTACAACGCTCCTACATCAACGAAAAAAAGAAAGAAGTATATGTTGATGATCAGTTTTGTCATAACTTGGACACTGAAGACAAACACCTATATGTATCTCATTCTGGTATAAAAATGCCAAAGAACGCAAAACCCGAAATAGTGGCCATCGTAAACTAGAAATAATAACCACTGTGGGTTATTTCATTTATTAATAATAGGGCATCGGGGAAAATTAGAAGATTCAAAGAATTAAGATTCAAGAAGTATTTGAAAATAGGAAGAAGCATTGTTTGTTTAGATTTGTATCTAGTGGGCTCAATTTGTTGCTTTTTTCTAAATGAAGTTTATATTTTAATTTGTCAATAAAGTATCACATTGGTCACCCTCGCGTTGACCTCAGATTTTTTGGAAATTATTGTGCCTGTGATGTCTATAACCTTGCTATAAAGATATTTATATATAGTAAGGGCAGAATGTAAAGGCGAAATCGCGGCCATAAAATCGAGAGAGATGGGCTATGATTTTCCTACCTTCTCTCCCTTATGTTTTGGAGCGAGGGGTGCGGCTTAAAGAACCGCATGACCAACTTTTTATTGCTCTGTTCTTGTCTGATACATTATGTTAATAAATATAATATATTCAAATGGGAGTACGCCTATAAAAAAGGGCAGTAATTAAATATTTGGTTTATTTTGGTGATAGACTTCCTGTAATAACAATGCAGCGTAAAGTATTCAGTGCCCAAAGTAGAAAATTATAATATTAAATGTCGTGAAAAAAAGAGAACACACGTGGAAAATCGGTACTTCAATGTGCATCGGAGGCGCTACAGATTAGTACAAGGACCATTTCACGAATTAGGCAAGAAGGCATAAAACATATTAAAATGGTACACACTAAAAGTAATGCAGCCCCGAAAACTAAAGATTTGACAGAATCGGATAAAAGAGAAATAAGAAGTTTGATTTATGACATGACAACTAACAAGCAACACTTAGGCCTGGTTCATACAGCTTCTTTATCTTTTAATTTTTCTTTATCTTTAAGAAATATTAAATGTCATTGGTTAGTTTAAATCAAGGGACAAATGCCATTGGTTATTTCTTAAAGATAAAGTAAAATTAAAAGATAAAGGAGCTGCATGAACCAGGCTTTAACTAGAGAAAAAATATGATAAGAACTGAAAAAAAAGGGAATTTTGAGCCCGAGAACCGAGAACGTTATTAAGGATTATTGGGAAAAAGAAAAGATATTGGACGTTGGCATAGACCCAATTATTATTAATTTAAATGACGATTCATATTCGAATGATAGTAGGTATTTTATACTGTGACTAAAATTCATAACGAATTAAATGTATATTATTATTATTATTTATTTATTATGTATATACTGACTTCTGACTATGTAAAGTTTATTTTATGTTGATATTCAATTTGTAACTAAAAATATAAATATATTTTTTGCCTAACCATTACAATAATTATTTAAATACCTAAGACTTACTTTGAATTTCAGGATCATTATCTTTTAATTGCCAGTCTAAATTACAGAATTAATCTTCAAAAATTACAAATGAAATTACAACAGGTACCTACCTAAGTACAAATTTTTAATCCGTCCGTTCACATCAGGTAGTAAAGCAATAATTTATTCTAGGCCGACCCTGCCTGCCTTAAACAATCAACTAGTAATACAAGACAAGTACTAGGTTTTCTATCTCTCTTCCTTTCATGAAAGGTGCTTAGCGGACTTTAAGACGTACGTCGAATACAAATTGGAGGAGGAGACATGAGTGTAATTGTGCGAGTGCAAGTAAAGCAATAGATATAGCGCTCTCTCTTTGATGATTTATTGCCGATTTCGCCTTTACATTCTGCCCTTACTATAGACACAATAAAGATAGGTACCTCTGGAACCATAGCAGAGGAACAAAAGCAACCGAAATGTTGCATATGCCAAAGAAGTCCGAAGGCAAACCTTCATCCACGAAGAAATTTCAAAATCAGGGTAAATAAGTAGAAGACGCAATGACGCAATTCCTTGCAACTGAAGCAATTCTGGTTCCCCCACGTCACTATAGCGACGCACACGTGATGAAAAGCGCGGCGCGTGTAAATCGCGCGGAGCGGGCCAATAAATCGCAATCAGGGTTCTCGCCCGGTCCCACCGTGGGCCAACAATGCCAGGGCGTGGGGCCAATCCGTCGTCGATTTTCTCGTTTTGCTGGACGTAAAAAGTCACTCCCGGACCGCTTTCTTAATTACACGCTAATTATATTCATAAATCGAGTGAGCTTCGTTTGTTTCGGAGGCAGGGGCGCGTTGGGGAAATCGCGGACGACGAGAATCGTGCGGTTCCTTCAGTGTCCTGATTCCCGAATCGAAAAGGTCAGTATCAGGAATTAAAATTTGATAAAGAAGAAAACGCGGGCACTATATTTTTGTCGTTCAGTAGTCTGGATAACAAAAATTAATTTTAAATCGAATAAATTGTTGGGACGACACTGGTAGAAGTAGATGGCACTCGTTTTCAATTTACACCGACTAAATCCTTAATAGATATTTTAATTGGCTGCATGTCTCTCAGGTTGATGGCTCCCGGCAGCTGTATATAAACGTCCCAAACAAAAGCAGGATGATAATTACCTAACCTACAATAGTTAGTATCAACAAATCCAAAAGTGAAATTTTGGTTTGCAAAGTCCTTCTTTATCTTGAGTGTCTCACGGGATGATAATTGGTGTTGACAAAACAAAAAATAAATTAACAGGATTCAGATTTAAAATTGTGGATTTTCTCGGGGTTGTTAGAACCACATGGCCTTTCTTCACATCCGACCTAATGTGTTATTTACTTTTTGTATGTTGTCTAATAGGTTTGTTTCAGCAGAACTTCAAACCGTTTGGAATCAGTTTGAAACTGTCAGGAGCATGCGCAGTTTCGTTTTTGAAACGCCAAAATAAAACTGCCCATGCCCCTGATACTTTCAAACTGGTTTGAAATTCTGCTGAAACAGACTCTAGGTGGTATAGTTTATCTCTATAGATTATCAGTTTTACCAAAGTGCTTGTACAACAGGAAAAATGTGGGATGTGCGCCTATTTGGGGTAAACCATTCGGGAATCATTCTGTATACTCGCTGTACCTATGTAGTTTTATTATTTCTCCTATTTTTAACTTAAAATGATGTACTTGAGTTGTTGCTGACGTTTGTTTGAGAAATTGTTGCTTCTTTTTGATGGTCACAAAAAATGAGATTTTTGACAATAATTCCTATTGAAGAATATTTTTCATTAATAAGTGAACTTATAGTTCAACTTTGATAGTAAATTATTATGTTCGCCAACCTTAAGTTGCCTCTGTATTATTAAGTTTTTTGTAACGTATGTGTTCATGAAAAACATACATGTGACTTGGTAGTTGAAACGTTTTAATTCTAAACTACTTTCTGAAATAACTTTTGCCCCTATTTTGAAAAATGAGGGCACTGTACTATTGAGCAAGTTTTAGGTTTTTAAATCTCCGTCGCATAGAGAAGCAGATTTTCTAATTTTTATAAGTATACATTTTGAGTTTTAGAAGAAGCACAAACTTTTATCAAGATTCAATTTCTTTCAGAAATTGGAAATACAATGTTTTCAATTTGTAGCAATATTTATGGTGGACACTGTATATAGTATCTAATAATATATTTATAATATACAGGGTGAGTCACATCTAAAGGCAGAGCCGAAAACACAAGGTAGAACTCGCTAAAATAAGCACATATGCTTAATAAACATTAGCTCAAAAACGCTTGGTTCTCCATATACAGCGTGTTGAAATTTTTCCAAAAATAACATTTTTTTTTAATCTCTTTCGAGCCCATTTAGGAATTCCAACCAAATTTGGTACACATTATGCTGGGGGGTTGCCATTTTGTATAATAATTTGACCCCGTTCAGATGACCAGCGGCGTAGATACAAATAGTTACTGTAAATAATTAAAAAAATAGTACGGTTCTATGAAAAACCATAGCCCATTCAATTTGGAACAAAAAGCGCATCTTGATATTTTTTTATATATGGTACACTTTCTTCGTAATTTCGGATTTTTTAAACTAGTGCTAAGGCGATTATGCTGGCATTTAAAATAAAATTATTTGTATCTACGCCGCTGGTCATCTGAACAGGGCCAAATTATTGAAAAAAATGACAACCCATAATATGTACGAAATTTGGTTGGAATTCCTAAACGGGCTCGAAAGAAATTAAAAAATATATGTTATTTTTGGAAAAGGTTCAACACGCTGTATATGGAGAACCAAGCGGTTTTGAGCTCATGTTTATTAATCATATGTGCTTATTTTAGCGAATTCTACCTTGTATTTTCGGCACTGCCTTTAAATGTGACTCACCCTGTATATTTATTGTGTGAGTGGCCCTCTCTATTATATCATTTTCATACTTTAAAATCTGTATTGGGATAATTCTACTTCATTGTCATTTTTATAAGATATTGTGTCCTTCTTTAACCCCTTTTTTTACTTTCAAGCCCAAGAAACTAGTCTTTTTGAACTTAATAGTATTTATTGGTAATTATTGTGTATACATATAAACTTAAAAACGATCGAAAACCTATAATGATGTACAGGTCGAATATAAATATTAAATTACTTACTATCTAACCCATTTTAGACCCAACCAACAGGGACTAATATTGAGAAAAAATTTACTTCTTTATAACCTCCAGAATTTAATGAGTTAACTTTTGGCTATAAGTGTTGATGATAAAATTTTCCTTGTCTTCAGAGTATCATTTTAAGTAATAATAAAATAAACTAGGAGTAAATAACTTTCTTAAAGGTTCAGCGTTTATGAAGCTTATAATTAAGAAAAAAAAAAGAAAAGACTAGTAACCGCATACACGTGTTTCATGTTATTTGGCAATCATCAGTACTGTGTAACATTAACCAAATCAAAAGTTAGGTATGATTTGGGAAGCAACAAATGAAGTCCAGGCAGGAGCCAATAACCTATCTTTTGATTTGGTTAATGTTACACCGTACTGATGATTGCCAAATAGCATGAAACACGTGTATGTGGTTACTAGTCTTTTCTTTTTTTTTTCTTCTTTTTGTTAACTTTGAGTGTTTGCCCATTATCACCTTTTCTTGTAATTATTACATTTACGCTCGCTAATCTTACATCCTTATTGTCCTTATAATTAAGTTAGAAATTAGTAGTTTTAGATAATAAAACTTCTTCTTTTAGGTTTCCGCACTTTAAACAATCAAAGCAAAAAATTGGTAATATTTTATCTTCATAAGGTATTTCTCAACCAAATATTGGTAAACTCGACTAGAAATGTTGGTTGGGGTAATATCATATTAATAAATTCGCTATTATTGTAAATGCCGGTGTTGTCACTAAACATTACCTCACTTGCAACTTATTCCCAATCCGAACGCGTGTAAACCACAATTATTTATAAATAATGCGTTTCTGGCCGGCAGGAGGCTAGCAAAATATATGAAGATAGTGAATAATCGATTCCCATATGCGTTAGTTCTGTGTTTTTGTTTATCCATAAGCAATTCGTTAGCGTTTTTCAGATATTTGGGAGAAACCTCATGCTCCGAATTTAAAGGAGGACAAAACACGGAAAAAATGAAGGGGATCCGAGCTCATGCTCGGTTTGCTTCCAGTGGTGGATTGTATGTCATCCGCCAGTCTGCGTGCATAATTCCGAGGAAGCATTATTTCAGTTTTTATCTGACAGCCACCTAATTTCGGGGACGGTCGCCTGCCCGCCTGAATCCCAAATGAGATCAAGATAAATATGGAAGAATTAGTATGCCCGAGAAATAAGGCAATATATGCGACTGAAATTCGTATATACGGGTCCGGGGACAAACAATGAATTTTAAAAGGGGGATATCGGGCGTTCGAGGGTTAAAAGGGATAGTACACAAATGAACCGTTGTTGATGAAGATCAAGGAATTTTCAGCATTATATTCATCTGGTTATATCATCTTCGTCGATTAAGAGTTAAATTGCGTGTTGTCTTGGTATGTTTTTGGCTTTATATCCAAATAACTCATCAATCAAGCTCTAGACTCATCCAAGAATTACGCAGATGTTTCCATGACTTTGTGGCGTAACGTTTCGAATCGCAGCAAAATTAATTCTGCGCAATTATTGCAGTATCCTCTGAACTAATTAGTCCATCACGAAGGGTTATAAAATATGGGTGGACAGAGACGAATCGTAAAGATCTCTATCTCTTTCGCGTCTGGCTTTCTCGCTGTTGTAATAAGCTCGATGCGCTAACAGATAAATAGATAGCTCGCGACTCGCATAATCTAAGTTGTAATAGGGGGGGCATCTATTTATTATTTCAGAGTAAAATACGTATTATAATATAGTCGAGTAAAGTTAAGCGAAAAGGACGCCTTGGTTTCTTTGTTTCGAAAATGAATCTCCGAATAATGTATTTGCCTGAAAACTTGGTAGCTATGCATTTTAAATATATTAAAATGCGAAGTTTTCCTACTTCTTGGAATTATAAGCTAACTTTTGAGATTTGCATCAAGTAAAACACATTGTAGCTAAGCCATACCATTCGCAGAATTACTGAACTATAAAGTAATAGAAAGAGATGGCAGTCGACCATAGACAGCACTGTTTCGGGATGGTGATCCCTCATCAATATGGATCAACCGACTGTCGCATACAAGAATTAGTAGACAATAAGTGTAAAAATGAATCGAACTAAGTAATCAATCAGTCACATAAGCAATCAATTTATCACGGAGTATTATAGAGATAGCACACGCAATAACGAAATAAAAATGAAAACTCACCTCAGTATACTGTAAATATTGACGAGGTCCCAGTTGATCGGCAGCGTGAAAGGTCGAATAGGAACCGTATCAGGGCGTGGTTCGACAACGAAAATCCTCGAGTACATTACAACACTGATTTAATTCGCACAAGGTGGTCAATACAAAATACACAAACCCGAACGTGGTCAACGGGAACGGCTTCCAGCCACCCGGACCGTCTGATCTCCCGTAAGCAGTTCACCCGTCTGTGTCTCAGGCTCCACTGTCCATTGACCATTCCGGGGGGAGAATTCCCCTTACAGCGCTCCCGCGTCGGCGCGAGCGGCGCCAATACTCCTGGACGGCACGGCTTCCACCCAGAGGCCATAATAACACCTGGGCGGTTCCCCTCCGCCAGGACACACGCGCACTAGACAAAAACTTGTTTCTGAAATATAAACTAAGATGTTTAAAACCACTTTAAACATTTAAAACTTCTCAAAACCCAAGCTGCCGCTTTCAGTTATGTGACAAATGATATGTAACGTCGGACGTGATTTTTCTGCGCCATGGCCTGTCTTTATCGTAGTCCTCGGATCGTCAAAGACTGACGTCACAACTACCGAGAGCTTACTACCAACCGTCTCCAGACCAGTGGTTTGGTCCCTCATCTTTGGATGTGCTATCTCTATAATAGTCCGTGATCAATCGATTGTTTAGGTGACTGATTGATTACTCATACTTCGATACAAAGTAATGTTAAGTCTAGGCTATTTTTGGAGATTATTGGTATTCCAGCAAAGGTATTTTATTCATCCTGGCCGTTATTACACTGACGTTAGTTTCTTAAATGTTCGGGAATAATTTTTAACGCGTTAATGCACCAATTTACTCTGAATTCATAAAACACTACTTAAGTGGGCTGGGTTTCGACGGTCGTTTCTTCAATTCTTAATGGAACGAATTTAAATAATTATTCCGGCTAGAAAATAACTTCTCTTGCTATTCATTCCGGTGTACTTTAATTTCGTTAGGCATCTCCGGAATGCATTACTTTTAATTTTTAATATCCCTGGCCCGCGGAAATTACTGAATTATGGCAGTGTTCCAGCTCACTCGAACCGGAATAAACCGAGTACTTTATTAATCATGGATGGGATGTTGTGCACCGGAGAAATTAAGAATTCCAGCAAATAGCCGCTTACTTTGAAAATAACCCGGCTGCGGCACGGGTCATAAATATAGCCTCGGGGCGACCGAGGTTCCTGAAGTTTTTGAGCATTGCAAGAATATTCTGCTGTTAATGAGTTATGCATATAGGTACCTACACCAAATTAAATGCCAAATAGAAACAGCAGGTACTTCATGCTATGTTTGTACAGAAAAGATTGTTTGATTTTTTTGTAATACACAGATTTTATTTGAGGCCTTTTTATGGCTTTAAACTAAATTTTATTTTGTTGTGAATATCCCTGTTTTATCCATTGTAAAGTTTACTTGAAGCCACCAACCAAAAAAAACTAAAACATAATAATATGTTATATATATATATATATATATATATATATATATATATATATAATAAGGATGTAAGATTAGCGAGTGTAAATGTAACAATTACAAGAAAAGGTGATAATGGGCAAACACTCAAAGTTAACAAAAAGAAAAAACTAGTAACCGCATACACGTGTTTCATGCTATTTGGCAATCATCAGTACGGTGTAACATTAACCAAATCAAAAGATAGGCATGATTTGGGAAGCAACAAATGAAGTCCAGGCAGGAGCCAACAGCACATTTGCAGCTTCAGTCAGCACATCCCCTATTTTGGGGCTTGTACTAACATCGCCACGGAGGCTGCTAAAGCGACCTGCGTGGAAATCTTCATAACCCAAGATACAATGACAATAAGGATGTAAGATTAGCGAGTGTAAATGTAACAATTACAAGAAAAGGTGATAATGGGCAAACACTCAAAGTTAACAAAAAGAAAAAACTAGTAACCGCATACACGTGTTTCATGAGGTTTTGGCAATCATCAGTACGGTGTAACATTAACCAAATCAAAAGATAGGCATGATTTGGGAAGCAACAAATGAAGTCCAGGCAGGAGCCAACAGCACATTTGCAGCTTCAGTCAGCACATCCCCTATTTTGGGGCTTGTACTAACATCGCCACGGAGGCTGCTAAAGCGACCTGCGTGGAAATCTTCATAACCCAAGATACAATGACAATAAGGATGTAAGATTAGCGAGTGTAAATGTAACAATTACAAGAAAAGGTGATAATGGGCAAACACTCAAAGTTAACAAAAAGAAAAAACTAGTAACCGCATACACGTGTTTCATGCTATTTGGCAATCATCAGTACGGTGTAACATTAACCAAATCAAAAGATAGGCATGATTTGGGAAGCAACAAATGAAGTCCAGGCAGGAGCCAACAGCACATTTGCAGCTTCAGTCATAATCTTACATCCTTATTGTCATTGTATCTTGGGTTATGAAGATTTCCACGCAGGTCGCTTTAGCAGCCTCCGTGGCGATGTTAGTACAAGCCCCAAAATAGGGGATGTGCTGACTGAAGCTGCATTATCACCTTTTCTTATATATATATATATATATATATATATACTTATCCAGGGCAACTTGTGACATCCGGTAAAAAGTGCGGCTCTGTGACATCCACACGAAGGAAACACATTAGCCCCAAAACAAAAATATGACTTTGAAAGTCTGAGGAGAGGATTCGATTAAGCTATTAACAATCGAACCATACACGAAATGAAAAAAATAAATTTCCTATCTCTGTGAAGTCCGTCGTATATCTTATATACATTCTTACGTAACGGTGCTTGCATCATCCGCCAAAATATTACGGATTTCGTGACATCCGTGCAGCGTTGCCACTTCACCGACTGTTGCACTACAATCACGGCGATAAATAAGCAGGTGGAAGGGCGGGGGCCGCTGCGGTGGCTAGTGATTAGTGAACTGTGGATTGTTTACTACGGTTCAACGCAGAGGCTGTTTGACATGCAGTAAGGTTTGCCTAAAAAGATATAATCTTTCTCTCGTAACAAACCTAACTGCAGCTCAACACAGGAGGGTGTTTAAACGTAGTAAACTTTGTCTGCAATTTCGCATTTTAACACACTTCCTAATCATTATTAGCATTACGTAAATTATAATATTATATTATACTGGTTTATTAAGTTGTATTATTAGGTAGGTAATGTTTTGAGAGCAGAAATGATTGAAAATAAAATAAGTAGTAGGTACAAAATCAAACTAACATTTTATAAGCACAGGCACTTGAAACGAAAAAAAATTAAATACCTATCTACGTTTAAAGGTGGCAGACAGCTACATTGTTTCAAAAAAATACTAAAAATAAAGTAACAAGTAAAAAGACATAAAACCATTTAAAGAAAATTTTGGGACAATTATTATTTGAAATGGACATAAATGTAGGCCCGGAAAACTATTTATTTATTTTAAGGTGGAACTCGCAGTGTATTAAAGTAGCAATCTTTTGGACCCGTTTTTTTTCGTTATTTTCCAACCAATTTTGATGATTTTTTTTTCATTGTATTTAGAAAAGTAATAGCAAGAGATTGATGGTTTTACCTTTTTCATATTCTGATTTATTTATTCAAAAATCGTATTTCTAGGCCGAAAATCAAAATTCTAAAACCATCAATCGATCGGTACAACGTCTCTAAACAGTTTTCTTTTTTTAAATCGGCAATAAAGTGAAAAATGTGACATTTTCTTTCATTTTATTCGGCTGGCGTACTCCCCTACGTATGGAACGCGGAGAGGGGCATCGCCGGGGTCGTACGTGACTTGTACCTCCCCTCTCTAGGCAGCGGACATCATAGGCGATGCAGTTTTTATTGCTTTTTAAAAAATATGATAATTTCGTCGTTCCAGAATTAGCTCAGGAAGTGGTTTGTCGGTTTAACAGCGACGGATTTCCGATATTTCGTGTATGCTTTGGTGTTATTATTGTGTTGTTTTGTTGATACGTTCTTTTTGAACATTTTGTTGTTTTGTTTTTGACATTGCCGCTGTTATTTTTGCTGTTAGTGTTTTGTTATCATATTGTTGACTTAACGTTGGCTATAAAAGGTCGCGAAGAGAACCGAAAAGCAGGAGGATTTCTGTTAGGAAAATTTTGCTATTGACTCATGATGATTTTTCAATTTATTATACTTCATTTAAACTGAATTGGTCCTTAGCTTCGAAAAAAAATTGTCTGCGGCGCATTTTAGTAAGCAGACACCTCTAAGTAGGTACTCTTTTTATTACCCGCTTAAAAAACAACAATCTTTATTGCCCCACCTTCAAACAAATTGCAATTTACCCATACCTACCTACTACATTGGCCAGCCAGAAAATTTTTGCAAAAATTATAGACATAATGTGTCCCTTTGAAAAAATATGATAATTTATAGGGCACTATGAGCACTAACTTTTATTTTTACTTCCACATCACAAAAGGCGGTGTTCATTGTTGTTATTGATAATTTTTGCTGGATTTTTGTCAGTTAAAAATCAACAATAAAATAGAAATTTGATACCTAACACATTTTTGTCTCCTGCTCTATGAAAGAAAACAGAGTATTCTTGCTTACTGCACAAATGATTATGCGCCCGCATAATTAGCAAAAAAAATTACCTACCATTGACTTAAAATTGTATATTCATATTATATTTGACCTTGAAAATTTCAGGAATTTTCGCCTGCGGCGCATTTTTTATAACAAAAATTATATTCAATTTTTTTACCCTCCCCCCTCCCCTCCTCTCCCCACCAACAAAGTAACGCCCTGTAGGTACCTATCCCTCACTTCTCAAATGTGTACTGCCCTGACAGGAAAGTCCTTTGTCCTGCCTGAAGTTTCTGTCTGGCTACGGCCCTGTATTGACATTATTATATGATTCACTACTTGTATACCTAACATAATTTATTTATTAATATAAACAATAGAAAGGGGTGTTTAAAAACAAGGTGCCATAATTTCTGGTACAAATAGAATGTAACAAAATAATGGTCTTTTCCTAGTTTTTTGTTTTTGAGATACTTAATCGAATTTTGGTTATGTCTTGGTACAAACATGTTTTTTAGTAGGTATGCTAATTTTGCCGGTATAAGCCATAATAATCGTATCTATTGGACAAAATTTGACAGTTCCTTTGGAGCCAAAATCAAATTTTATATAGCGGGATAAAAATTTGATAAACTAGGTAAATTCACATTATTATTATCATTTGATGGGCAAAATATCAGGTTGAGGACAAAAACAAAAATATCTGTTTTTTTAGAATGTGCCGACTTTTCGAAGTATATTTTTCGTCTTCTTCAGGGCTAAAAATGCTAACTATAGTGTATATGATACAACAATAAATTACATAAACATATAACAACTATATAGGTACGCTTGGAAAGTTAGGATAACTTGATAACAACCATAACTATGTGTACAAACAAACGTAAAAGAAACAATACAAAAATACAGAGTACTCACCTATTCTATATCACAGATATTTAAGTCAATTATACAAAATTTCATAGAGCACATAGGTATCACAGGATAAAATGATACAGAAACGAAACCAAATCATTTGTTAGTCAAAGTTGGCGATCAATGTAGAACGTAAATATATTTATGGTCGGGACGTCAACGAGAACAGCTATATAATTAGATTTTTTCCCCAAAAAAACCTCAGTATGTTACAACAAAAAATTAGTTCGGTAGATATCAAGTTATGGATTATTTTTTATTTATTTTTTTATAATTTAACTACTTATTTTACAGTTATATACTGGGTGTATTCATTTTACTACCTGTAACCATTATCTTTTACTTTTGCAAATTTGATGTATATCGTTAACAAGCCTTTACAAATATTAGATACTTAGACCTGCTACATCAGTTTTAAAATTCACCGTTGACTTTGTAGATATGTGAATCATCTCACTAATAGTTCTTTTATAATAATATGGCTCTCTGTCTAGAATCTTTACTTCATCAAAGTCAAAATCATGTTTTGTCAAAAAATGGTGCTGTGCTAAGGCAGTTTTTTCAAATTTGTTTTTTTTTTCTCTCACGACAATTATATTGTTGGTATGTTGGTAGACTTGATTTTTTAAATACTGTTTTGTAATACCAATGTAACACTTATTGCAATTTTTGCAATTGATTTGATGCACTAAATTGGAATTGACCATGTGAGGTGTTTTGTCTTTTAAACATGATAATATAGATTTTACCTGTCTGACAGGATAAAGAGGGTGACTAGATTTTGACCTTTTCTATTTTTTTCTGACAAATTGCGGATATATGGAAACTTAAAATATAATGGATAGTTGTTTAATTTTAAAATAGATTTTATTTTTTCTTTGTTTTGTTTGTGAAAATGAGGACTGCTGAGAGAGGCTGATCTACGTATTAAATTTTTAATAGTGCTAACTTTATGTGACTGTGGATGACCGGACAAATAATTCAGCTCTCCCTGAGCTTGTTGGTTTGGTGTACCAGTTGGTGGACAATGTACCTACATGATCTCTGACAACCAAAACATCCAAAAACGGGAGTTGATTATCAGATTCTGTTTCCATTGTAAATTGTATCTGTGGCTGAAAATTGTTAATAATCTAATTAAATTACGAAAAAAAGACCTCTCGAGCTTGCATTAAATTGTAACTGGATGAAACAAATTGTATCTTATGTATTTTGATGCGCTCTGTCCAAAAAAATAAAAAATAAAATGTAGCCCCTGGTCGAAATTTTCTAAATTGGGAAAAACCGGGTTTTCCGGATTTTCTCAAGGAAAATTGCTAATTATCTCGCCAAGTACTACCCCTATGGTAAAAATAAATGCACCAGTCGAAAGAGGAGGCAAAAATAGTTCGGAAATTCATATACCCATATTTTTAAGGCGTATTTCTCGCCGCCAGAGGCGCTTATACCAAAAAGTTGATTTTTTCGTTTTTTTGATCAGAACCATGAACACGAAATTCACGTTGAATTTGTGGCGAAACTATAAGTGTTAGGCCATAATATGTGCCTATGAGAGATTTTGGTTTTTTTTTGGCTTTCAAACAAAATAGGTCCTGCGGCGAAATCTGCCATAGTTTTTCGGAAATTTGCAATTTGGTAGAAAGCTTACTTCGCCTTCGGTAAGAACGCAAAAAAATACACAAAAAATATACTGTAAATAATTTTAGGAAATTAATCCTAAGCCTGTGTGTAAGTTCCAACTTGGTGATAAGATAAGTTTGTTTTTTGTTCTCTAAAATCTGGTTTTTCGTGATTTGAAAAAAAAACTTGAAATACGAGAAGATATATATGCTAAACAAAAAATGCGTATTTTCTGGTTACCTTTCGAATGAGGTCGGGTGGCGAAATCTGTAATATTTTGCGAAAAATTTGCAAAACATTAATTTTTTGACCTACTGATTATTACGTATTTTCAGGCACTCTTGTAGATGGAAACAAAACGAAATTGCGCTAATGTCTGTAAGGTGCCCAAATTACGGAAAAGGTCGACAGTGTGCTTGTTCTTACTCGAAAAAATTGAAAATTTTGGATTTAAGAGAAAACCACTTTTGTTTTATGAGCAATTTCCTAAGACCAAAAAATGAGTATTTTTCGGATATATTTTGAATGTGATAAGTCGCATGCCCAAATCTGCAATAGTATGCAAAAATATGACAAAAAGTTTTTTCTGAATTTTTTCCCAATTTTTTCTCTCTCTTTCAGTAAATCGACAAGTCATTGTTATTCAACGAAATTTTCCTCCATTTAAAAGAAGACGGCAGAATATCTGGAAAGCAATGGCCTTTATCTCAACGAGAACCTGAACATTGACTTTTGGGATGATTGTCAATAGAAACCATTTTGTATACATTTCTCTGGCAATGTTCGGCACTCAAAGCGCGCAAATGGAATGCAAGATTTCTGTCTCCATAGCCTACTCATTTTTTTTACTTAAACTGTTATCAGAGATAAATTTCCATCGGGAACCGCTACTTTAATTTCCAAATGAACCAAATGTGTTCATTTATTTGTATTCTCTTTACATAACTCTTTTTAGATGAAAGTAGTTAACGACGTGAAAAATAGACTAGGTTTGTGTTCATCAAACCTTTGAAATTAAATCAACTTTGCACCAAGCTTAACATAATTTTTTAAACCAAATAGAGATTGTTTAAGAAATCAACTGGTTAGGTTAGGTAAAAATACAACTTTCAATAAATACATTTCAGTTGAAATGTTTGGAAATTTTTTACAAAAACACGCAAAAAGTTAAATGTTATCAAGGGTCTCTGAAAATTGGTATGTAGGCCAAAAATTGCAAAAGAAACAACTTTTTCTAATAACTTTTATCGAAAATGTGTCAAATAAAGCCGATTTTGGATAATTTTTGAAAAAAATGTCAATTTTGACAGATACCGCAAGTCACGTGGTCGACTCTTGCGACGTCATTTTCATCCTCTGACAAGCACAAATCGATGGCAAAGTCAAATTAACATTTTATCCAAAATAAAAAAAAATCCCTTATGGTGCCTGCTTCAATAGTGACACTGTACGATTTTTGGATCCCGCGGAGCGCGTGTAACGGGACTTTTGTCGGGGGAATTCTAAAACTTAGAATAGACATACAGACTTGTAACTTCGTACACATGTTGAGACGACATCCAATTTAGGTTTGCCCACCTTTCAGACCAAGTTATTGAAAATTGCCAATTTAGGCAACTTTTCCCAAAAACCATGTTTTTTTGGTACTCACACAATGAACAATGTCAGAAAAATAGACAAAATATTTTTGACGAATTTTCTATAACGTAGTGGTATTCTAGACACATTGAGGTACTAAAAAATAAAAAAATTCTAGTCATTGGGTGCATTTTTGGCATTTTTGTGCATTTCAGATTTTCAAAAAAATATTTTTTTTGGGGAAAAAAATATTTAATTCTTTGATATCTTGGCCAATTATAGTCCGATTTCGGTAAAACTCATACAAACATAAGAATGGACATTCAAGAGTAAGCTCTGTCAGTGGCATTAACAAATTTCAAATAGTTTGCCTGTTACAGGCAACCAATGAAATTAGGTCATTTGCCCCTCCGCCATATGCCCAATTTTGGGATTTTTCTTGCGTCCCTCTGGATATCAATAGTCTCGTCCCTTACATTCAAAACGCATTTTTGTTTTTTCAAATATCTTAATTTTTACCAAAGTTATGAAAACTTTAGTGTTCGAACATTCAAATTTTCTGCCTTCAGCACCCAATTTTTTCTCAAAATACTACATACATTTCAATCGTCTATATCTCGGGAACGGTGCCTCGGATCAAAATTTTTCAAGGGACATGAAAATTACCATTTTTCCTATGCTTTAAAATGGTGTAAACCCCGTTTCAAAATATTGATTCGTTTCCAAGATACGCCTGCGCAAAATTGAAAAGTGAACATAATCCCAAATTTGGGCAATTTCGACCCGGGGCTACATTTTTTTTTTACTTTTTTCGGAAAGACCTCAAAATACATAGGATTCACTTTAATTCATAATGTTACAATTTTTTGCAAGCTTAAGTCCGTAATTTAATTCGACTATAAATATCTGTAGCAACTCAGATTCATGTTTTTTTGGAATGGCTAAAATTATGTCATCAACATACAGTTTTAAGAAAGGTACCTACTAGTGGAGCGAAATCGGGCTAAAAAGTCGCTCCGTTCTCAAAAAAAAATTTTGTGGGTAGATCAGACTAGATCAGACCCCATAGGTGTTGTTAAGTACATCACTCTGCATACGAAATGGCGATTTAGGACATTTTTTTGTGGTCGAGACCTTTTTTATTTCGAAAAAACGGAAATTGTGTTTTTTACGTTTCCATCGTCATATCTTTGAGAGTAGTGGAGCTATTGACTCGATTTTTTTTAAATTGAAGTTAACATAAATATGAGCGCTTACAACGAATGCCATTGTTATTGTCCAATATTGTTTATTAACCACTTTAAATAGCAACAAAATTGCAAGGTTATAAAAAGTGTAATGAAATTTTCACTAAGCGAGAAACTTTTTTATTTGCGGAAATTTTTATATACATGCTGCAAGGGAAATGTGCCCAAAACATAAAAGAAGTTTTTGGTAAAAAAAATTACCTATAGCGCCTATAGTTTTTGAACTGTGAATTTTTTTGTGGCGCACGCTACTCACGTGGAACGCAAAATTAATCCCTTGCGTGAGAATATCCACGCGTGGCAGGCATGTCTCAACAACTAATGCGTAGTTTACACGCGCAAGTGAAACTATCACAAGTATAAATATCTTAGAGTACTTCCTAATAGTTTGCCAATGTAAACCCTCTCAGGGAGAACTCACTGCCATTGTAAACGATCTCTAAAAGACAAAGAGTAGGTAAGTCTCTGGGAGCGTTTACATAAACTATTTGGAAGTACTCTCAGATATACGACTTGTGGTAGTTTTACCTCTCCGTGTGGACTATTCTATAACAGATCGCTGGTAAAATTAATTATTAATTTTAGACCAAATAATGTGGGTTCAAGCAGACCAATAAAATAAAATAAGAAATAAAATAACCAAATAGTTGATTTTTGGCAATTTTTGAGCAGTAATTACAGTTGCCAGATGAACAAACAACCACCTGCTTATTTTATGTATCTGTTTAAAGTCACCATTTATTTAATGAACTGCAAAATAAAAAAATTTTTATATTGATTTTTTATAATAATATTAAATTTGCACTTTTTTGCATTACACTTTTTGTCGGAACAAAAAGGCTTAAGCTTTGGCGTACAATGTTTGGTATGGATTCTTGAGATGAAAATATGCGAATTCAATTGTCATTTACTGAAGTCTATATCCATAAGATAAAGGATCTTCAAGTTGCAACTTCGCAACGTTACTTGAATACCATATTTTTAACTGTACGTGCACCTGCAATTGCCAATAATGAGACAATCCAATATATAATTTCAAACTTGTAATACCTCAAAAAATGTTGATTATATAATATATAATTTCAAACTTGTAATACCTCAAAAAATGTTAGTAGGGGAAAATTCGTAAGAATTTTTTTACAATTTTGTTTATGGAAATGAAATGTTTATTTATTTTATAGATTTTAGATTTTAACGTGCATAGTAGTAGATAGGTGCATACGTTTCGTGACTTTTTAAAATCACGCAAAAACAAAGAGCTGTAAACATAAAAATGTGGCCATAGTCACTAAACGCAATGGCCACCAAATCTAATAAACTTTCTTCGATCTTCCCCCTACTGATTGTGCTTTTTATCAACATTTTTTGAGGTATTACTAGTTTGAAATTATATATTGGATTGTTTAATTATTGGCAGTTGCAGGTGCCCGTAGCAGTTAAAAATATTCAAGTAATGTTGCGAAGTCACAACTTGAAGATCCTGGATCTTATGGATGGACTTCAGTAAACGACAACTGGCTTCCCATATATTTTCTTCCCAAGAATCCATACCACCATTGAGTAAAGGAATAATTTTATTCCTTTACTCAATGATACCACACATTGTACGCCAAAGTTTAAGCGTTTTTGTTTCGACAAAAACTGTAATACGAAAAATTCCAACATTCCAAGCGTACCTATATACATAGTTGTTATATGTTTATGTAATTTATTGTTGTGTCATACATTGCACTATAGTCAGCATTGTATATATTTTTAGCCCTGAAGAAGACGAAAAATATACGTCGAAACGTCGGCACTTTCTAAAAAAAAACAGATATTGTTGTTTTTGTCCTCAACCTGATATTTTGCCCATCAACTCAAATAGTGAGGACGCTACATTTCCACTATTATTATCATTATTATTCATTATGCATTATTTTTCGTTTGAAGTGCACTTATAATTTTTTTCATTGCTTATTCTATTTTCGATCATTTCTGCGCTTAAAATACTACCTGTTATTTTTGAAGATATGCAACATGGATTCATTTTTTCTGAATTTTCACGACTTGATTTAACCTATATGTAAATTAAATAACAGACCGCGGACGGCCTCGTTCGGTCGCTGTTTCGGGACGCTCGCCGCTGGGTCGGCTGGGCTCGCCCACCATAATAATAATTAAAGGCCGAACATATGCGTAACCTACGTTTATATCTTCGCGCAGCTCGGGCGCGTTAGCTCTTGTCGCAGACGTATGGCTTGCCTAGATTCGACCGCTCGGGCCGCTACGGGCTTGCCCACCGGCATCGGCTGGAGAAGAATGCATAATTAGGCTAATAATAAATAATTTTATTTACATGGGTATGATCTTGCGCCAAAGATACTTAAGAATTATTGATAAAAGGCATTTTTAATATATGGTCTCCTTGGTATTACTTATTTCCAAAAGTCCTCTAGATATAGCTTAATTTGAACTAAGAAAATATTACTTATTTTATAGAGACTTAGGTACCATTACAATATATATTTTTCATCGAAATTACAACCTGAAATAGGCTCCAATGGTTTCTTCGGAGATAAATTTTCTAAAGGTATTTTCTATTAAAAGAATTAGACGTTAGGTATGTTGTTTTCCCAATTTTTCTAAAAATTTTAGCTTCAGTTTTCGTAAAACTTTTTTCTCTAATGATTTTTTCATTAATATATTCTGAGTAAACTAAGAGAAAATAGGACTAGATTTATTGTTGTCATTTTTCTTAAAAAAAAAAACAAGCGGCCCTTCTCGGCTTCCCACGGGCAAACATTTGTAAACTTTTTACATTATTACATTATTGGAGTTTTCGTAGGGATGCCTAATTTAACTCGATTAACAATATAGCCTATGTTACTCAGTGGTAATGTAGCATTCTATTAGTGAAAGAATTTTTAATATCGGTCTAGTAGTTATTGAGTTTATTCATTACAAACAAAAATACTCTTTATAGTATTAGTACAGATAAAACAATTTTTGTGTGTTCTATTCGATTGGGCAATACAAATTTTGTATTTCACAAATTCCTTTAAACAGAGGTAAACTGAAAGCTACAGAATACTAATACTCTGATTCAAAGCCAGTTATATTGAGTTTTTAAAATTTATAAATTATTCATATTGATTTACCTCCGAAAAAGGCCGTTGCTGATGCAACACAAAAGAGCAAAAGCACTATTAGAAATATCTACTAAAAACTTTTATGATATATCATAACCAGTAACCAGAATTTAAAGTTGGAGTGGAGGCTAATTATTTTAAAAAATCGTTCGGTAATATTTACGGCAAAACTATTGTTTTAAAATTAATTTTATTTAGAAATAAATACTACGCGGCAGATCTTTGGGGGGGGGGGGGCTAAAGCCCCAAGCCCCCCCCCCTGGTCCACTGATCATAACGCACAAAAATCACCAGTCACCTTCATGACCGCACTGCCCGAGTTTATTGCCTAAGCCGCGTGCCGTTCTTTAGAACATCAGAAGCGATAGGAAAACAACGCGATGCGACCGCTATTCTTGCGGTGTTGTCAAATTTCGGATGCCACTTAATCTAACGTGTAAGAACTAATATACACCAGAAACGTTCTGGATGTCACGAGTCGATGGAGTAAAATTATCCAGAGTATATTTAACATACAAAACCGCGCAACTCGCGCGCCACCTGGTAGATATACACCGGAACTAAAAATATACAAAATTTTTACAACAACGCATTTTTGACATCCGGCCAGAATTCGTAGGGTACGATTCTACAAACATTATAACACGATTAGCATTGGAAAACGTTGTGGCATCCGATTTTGGATCTCACAGCGTCGATGGATGTCACAGCTCCGGTGAGATTTTTACGTGTATAAAACTAAAACATAATAATATGTTATATATATATATATATATATATATATATATATATATATATACAGTGTGACCCATTTGTTTTGGGGTCAGTCTGTAAAAAGTGTATCAATCGTGCGATTTGGCTGATTTTTTTTTTAAATTGTAGAGCTCGATGAACTGCACATTTTGAACAAAAATTGCCTGGTTCGCATAAAATCCAAAGCCTACTATGACCGTTTTTATGAGCAAAATTTTAAGAAACCATATTAGCGTTTTTTTTTGAAAAAATCTGTGTGCGCCAATGGATTGAGCACCCCTCGAAATGGGTATGTACAAAATTTCATCAAAATATTTCAAGTAATAACGATTTTGTAGAAAAATTAAAAATGCAGCCAAGGTACGTCTTTATTTTCAAAAATTCAAAGTTGGCCATGGAAAATAATTGAATTGTTTACTTTTATTAAATATCAAACTGTCTAAATTGAGTTCAGAAATTGTTTGTGCTCAATACAATTAATTATCATAATTATGGAATATTTAAGCATAAGAGACAAAATAGAAATTGTTCGACTCGTGGGCGACAACGAGCGCTCGGCAGCAGAAGCTGCGGCCGAATTTAACAATAGACACCCAGGTAGATCAGTGAGTCGAAGTACTGTACAACGTATAAACAATATTTTTGATGAAACTGGATCGATTTCTAAAAATTTATTAAAAACTAGGCAAAATGGACGCCGTGGACTTGTTGAAAATAACAATCAAATTCTGCAATACTTTAGTGACAATCCTCGAAATAGTGTTCGAACGGCTAGTTTAGACCTTCATATACCCAGAGAGAGTATAAGGAGATGTTTGAGACAAAACAAAATAAAACCGTTTAAGCCAAAATTTTTGCACACCCTGGAACCAGGAGATGAGGAGAGAAGATTAGAATTTTGCTATTGGCTGCAAGGTGAATATCTCCATAATGGCAACTTTTTAAATGAAATTTTATTCACCGACGAAGCCACGTTTACTACAAATGGTGTAGTATCAAGTCAAAACTGCCGTCACTGGTCAGCTGAAAATCCAGAGTTTATAATAAATGCAAGGAGACAATATTCACAAAAAATTAACGTTTGGTGTGGAATACTACGCGACAGAATAATTGGCCCATTTTTCTTTGAAGGGAATTTGAATGCGGCTGGCTTCTTGAATTTTCTAGAAATTGAATTTAGAAATGCTTTAGATGAGTTACCATTAAGATACCGTTTAAATTTAAAGTTACAGTTAGATGGCAGTCCTATTCATAATGCTCGTTTAATCAGAAACTGGCTAGATAATAATTTTGAAAACTGTTGGATAGGGCGAAATAGTCCTTTCTGTGAGTGGCCACCGAGATCTCCGGACTTAACTCCTTTAGATTTTTTTCTTTGGGGTACACTTAAGCAAAATGTTTATAAGTCAAGACCCCATAATTTACAAGAACTGCAAGCTAGGATAAACCGTAGTTGTGAGGAAATTACTCCACAGCAAATACGAAATGTAATTTTGAATGTACGCAAGAGGAACGACAAATGCATTGTAGAAAATGGAGGCTTGGTAGAAGTTACAAAAATTTTATAATTTTAATTGTTTTTATGTTTTGTGTTTATAAGCATAAGGTTGTATTATTACAATTCAATTATTTTCCATGGCCAACTTTGAATTTTTGAAAATGAAGACGTACCTTGGCTGCATTTTTAATTTTTCTACAAAATCGTTATTACTTGAAATATTTTGATGAAATTTTGTACATACCCATTTCGAGGGGTGCTCAATCCATTGGCGCACACAGATTTTTTCAAAAAAAAAAACGCTAATATGGTTTCTTAAAATTTTGCTCATAAAAACGGTCATAGTAGGCTTTGGATTTTATGCGAACCAGGCAATTTTTGTTCAAAATGTGCAGTTCATCGAGCTCTACAATTTAAAAAAAAAATCAGCCAAATCGCACGATTGATACACTTTTTACAGACTGACCCCAAAACAAATGGGTCACACTGTATATATATATATATATATATATACTAAAAATAGGTTCAAATATATATATATATATATATATATATATATATTTTAGTATATATATATATATATATATATACTAAAAATAGGTTCATATATATATATATATATATATATATATATATATATATATATATATATATACTAAAAATAGGTATATATATATATATACTAAAAATAGGTTCAAAAAAATTTGATTACAGAATCCTGTTACAGAGCAACTCAGATGACAAATAAGTGTTTCAATATGTTTCAAAACGATAGCAGTGGATAACAAGTATTAAAAATGGTGGACGACTTCAAGGTTGTGGTTAAAATGCTTCACTGTGACATTAACACAACGATTAATCTTCACACAGTGAGGCTTTCTTCAATTAATTCCACAAAGTCGTGATTTTTTCTGCTGAAGTGGGAAAGTTGTGGCTCGAAATTCACACAGTACTTTTCCCTTGGCCCTTAATGGTTTTTCCACCGACTTTGACTAATTCCTCGCCGTAATTACACACCGAATCTCTATGGCGTAAATAATGACCTGCTTTTATGTCAACCGCCGTCTCGATTTTTTTACATTTCCCTCGAATGACGTTTCAATTGTACGTAATTACACGTCGGACGTTCATTAAAAGAAAACTTAATTCGCTTTCCCATGTTTCTTGCCAAGAAATCGCATCAGACATAATACTTGGTAATTAAGGTGCATACAACAATGATAGTGTCTAATATGGTATGATTCTCACATTTGTTCCAGTTTATGAAACACCACCCGAATTACCTCGTCTGTATATCAATTTCTGATGGGTTTTGTACACAATACCAATCTTACAAACTAAATTTAATCAAAATCCGTTTAGAGGATTTTGAGTTAGAGGTCTAAAACGACTAATGCTCTATTATGATAATATAAGTATCTAGTTTAAAGCTATAAAAATAGATAGGTATTTTATGCAATGTTCATTTGAGTTCGTCCCTGTGCAAAATGGCGGAATCGTAAACAGCAACTGATCCAGCAAGTAAAGGGTAAAGGTTACATACACCTGAAATGTTGCAAAATAATAAGATTTTTCACACGAAACGACCAGTAGCGTGCCGTAGGGGGGGCACGGGGGGGCCTCACCATTAGCTCTCCTGCTTTCACTGTCTTGTTAAAAATATTTTCCACCATACTTTGCAACTGCCCTGGAGCAGAAAGGTCGTTTAGCAGTTAGCAGGTTAAACAAAATTTTGAATTTCCCAAAGGTGTTCAATGACTCAGGAAAGGACGAATAATTATCATTACTTAAAAACAAGAAGATTATTATTTTACTTAAGTAGGCAGTGTTATTTTTTGTTTAGGTATAGCTTTACCTAACTCTTAAAATATTATACAGGGTGTCCAACTATAAAACTGTACAAATCCGTAAAATCTTCATTTTTGGAGATAATTGCGTAAACTTTTTTTTGTTTGAAAGGCCTCCAAAAACCGCTTCTTTTTACCTTCCTGCCATTTTCAAAATGCAAATCGAGGGTAAACCATTTAGCGATTTTTTTATTTAAAATCTGACCCCACACCGTGAATAAGAACACCCCAAAACCCTTAAATACCAAATTTGAATAAAAAATATACAGGGAGTTCCATTCTGTAAGGTGAAAAAGTTGAGCAAAATAGGAATTTTAAAGGCATCTGCCGAGTCAAGTGTGTCATGAAATCCCCTCAAAACAGTTGAATGGTCAATAGGACCACTCAAGGTGTTGGTGTGCAAAGGTCCAATACAAAATATACAGAGTGTTCTTATCTGTGCCATATCAAATTAGGTACTCAATTTTTGGAACTTTATAACTAGGGGTCAAAAATCGTATATATCAAAACACACTATAAACGAACTAAATCTAAAAAAAACAGAAGCCTGCCAGTCAGTAAGTCCATATCAGTTAAGGTGGCTGGTGTGCCACCGCAGGAAACGCACAGAAAATGTATCATCTTAGACAGTGACTTTGTCGAGAAAGGTCCAATAATTTAAATTGTTTTTATTTGTTGGTTGGCATTTTGTAAAGAAATAAATTATATAAATAAAACTTTTGTGTCTATTAATATTTTTTCAATGATTCCAAAGCACTCCTGACCAGTATAAAGTTTAATAAAAATTCAGAATTTTGAAATGGCTCCGGGAAAAATACCCTGTATATTCTTGTAGTAAATCTTTTCACACACCAACATTTTGAGTAATCCTGTTGACCATTCAACTGTTTTGAAGGGATTCCATGCTACATTTCACTCGCCAGATGATTTAAAATTCCTATTTTGCTCAACTATGACAGCCTACAGAATGCAACTCCCTCTATATTTTTTGTTCAAATTTAGTATATGGGGGTTTTGGGGTGTTCTGATTAACGCTCTGGGGTCAGATTTTAAATAAAAAATCGCTAAATGGATTTCGTAAAAATCGGGGGTATAAAAAAATCGCAGCCGGCCCTGGGTTTGCATTTCGAAAATGGCAGGAAGGTCAAAAGAATCGGTTTTTGAAGGCCTTTCAAACAAAAAAAAGTTTAGGCGATTATCTCCAAAAATGAAGGTTTTACGGATTTGTACAATTTTAAAGTTGGACACCCTGTACATATATATGTTTACTTTGTTAAAACAAAAAAAAATGTACGAATTTTTTTGGCGCCCTTAAAATAGCTCGCCCCCTCCGCCCTTTTACACACGGCACGCTACTGGAAACGACGAAGCTATGCGACAGATAATTCTATTTTTTTTGTTTATTTCTCGCTTAGGCCGCACAGAAAATACGTAAGAAAACAAAATATGGCAATTTTGGTCAGCGAAGCAACTTTAAAAAAGGAATGGGCCTCCATGCCCAACTTTTCGCACTGTACTAAGAAAACTTAGAATCGACAAAAATTTTCATGGTCTCAAGAGAGCCGAAGACCCTGTGTAATTTGCTGATACTATCTGAATACTTGGATAAAGCTCCTCAGTGCCATCAATTTTCAATATAAAAGTTTTCCTCTGTCTCTTAAAATAAACATTCCACGGCTATTAATAGTTTTGCTCAATTTGAGTTTTTTTCAATATTGCGCGACAAGTTGGCCATGGATGCCGATTTCTTTTGCATCACCACTTAGCTGTCCAAAATTTCAACATTTTTGTCTTTTACGCTTTTTTTGTAGGGCGTAAAATAAGCGAGAAAATGGCGGTGGTAGACCTAAAAAATCATCCTGTATAGGTACGCCGAAAGATGTCGTCCTCATAAACCGCCATCCCTCTTCTTCCCCTTCTATTTATGTGTTGTTCTTGCATTAATGGAACTATAACAAAAAGTTGCCTTAAGAATATAGTCGAAATGGAATCAAGAATTAATAGGTCTAGCATCTCACTGAAACCGTTCTTCAATCTTGCGTTGACAATAAAATTCATTTTAGAAGAATTCTTTTCATATTAGGTGTTTTTTGCAGCGGAACGAAAAAAGCGTGCGACATTTAAATTAAACATTGGAATGGAATGCCCTGCTCCGAGGTAAAGCTGTAACGTCGGTAATAAAATAGAGCTTTAAAATTAAGGTGGAAAATTTGAGTTAAATCTGCGTAAAATTCGTCGACAACTGAACAAACAGAAGACGAGGCTTTGCCCCACACCGTAACCAACGCGCATTGGATTCGCATCACCATAGGCACAGACGGCACAGTTGATATTTTGCCTTAAAAGTAACGATTTTGAGCCGTCAATTCAATTTCGACAGCAGACAATAAATGAGAGAGGCGTCAGTGTAATGCTCTCGCCAAATGCGCATTTGCTTGTCCTCAATATGCATACACAGACGTGGTACTGGTGTGGAATTAAACTAGGCATTTAAATTTCCAATTCGATGATCATACTAGGACATAATACTACATAAATAATAAGTATACGACGGCTTATTCTAGTCCGAGGATTCGATTTAGATACTAGGGACACTCAATAACAGTCAGTGGATTAAGAAGCTTACATTACATCCTTATTTATATAAACAAGGATTACATTTATATAGAGCATCTATATAATATAATGTAGGTATTATGCTGCTTTCTTCGTAATTATTATCATTATCTACTTTTGTTTCCAATACGTATTATATACACTGTTTGCACCTCCACTACCTCTGCAATGTCAATATGTTCAATAGCTGGGACTCTTACAGACTTATGTCGTTTAGGCTTAGATTTTTTTCAATACCTTATAGAAAATAATGCTAAATCCAAATATAGCAAATAACAGCTTACCTACATCTACTACTTGCGTAACAAAACAAGCTACACCTCAATTTTTAATTTTCAATAATATAACAAGTGGTGTGCCTATTATCGATAATACCTTTCGTTAATTTTACGAATTATAATCCCAAAGCCGAAAATACCACGACTGCGCAGCAGGAGTGGTATTTTCTTAGCATTGGGATTATAGACCGGGAGGCATTTTTACCGACCCTATACATGTTCAGCGCGTCAATTTGCCGAAGATATGCGATGCTTCTTTTTACCGACCCTAGCTGATTTCAGCAGTTCGCGCTGAATATGTGTAGGATTAGTAACCAAATCTCTCGCAGCATTTGCCATGTTTCTGCACAGGCATTTCTTTACAGAAATAGTTATAGTTAGCATTGAGGGAATTTTATGTTTGTACTTCATGCCAAAATCATTTTATATTTTAATGCGATATGGCAGATAGGTAAAGTGTGATAAGATAAACCAAATGAACCAAAGCTTTATTTTAGTTCGTTTTTTCCCAGGCAGAAAATTACCATTTTTTGCACTTAAAGAAATACTTTTCTTATATTCAGCTACAGTTGTTCTTGATAATATATTAAAAAATAACTAAGTACATATTATGCGTAAAGGGTTGTTACTTTCAAAAACAATGATTTATTATCAAGCTCCAAACATACTTATAACACAATACACAATACAAAAGAAAATAGAATATGTTAATGGCCTTTTGAGTTTGATGCCATATGCTTCGGCAACATTAATCAGATGGCTGTGCTCAAAATGTATCTAAAAACAAAATATTAAGTTATCAATATTACCAAAAAATTAAGCAACAGGTAAAATCTTAAAACCGAATTATCTTATTTTATATAGAACCGACAAAAAACTTGAAAATAAAGTTTAAGATAAAAATTATTTAAATTTAAATTTAGTAGTCATTTGAATCAAATTTTGGGTGGATATCGACTATAAAACATTCACTGGATTTAAAATCCTTTGTTTCTACTTTGCAACTTGTATAAAACGCAAAAAACTTATTAATTTTACTCATTTTGAACCCAGTAGCATGCGATGCAGTTCGTAAACAAACCTTACAAACCTAACCTATACTAGATACGTTTAGCACCGTCACCGTGCCCTGAAGGCGTTTACGATCGGTACGCCTTCCGTTCGGGCGTCTTCCGCAAAATGACGCGCTGAACGTGTATAGGGTCGGTAAAAATGCGACCGGCATATAGTGACAGATTTTTGAACGTGATTTTACTCAGTATGCCTTGCAGAGGGCATTATGTGGCACATATTCTCACAATAATAAGGTATGAATTAGAGAGTTATCCTGGGTTCTTCATATGAAAAACTGAGTTTTCAATTATTCGAAAAATATGCGTTTTGATATGATTTTAGACAGGCTGCCATGTGTTTTATAATGAAGTTCAAAATAGGAAATTCCTCGGAATACCATAGACATACCGTTAGCGTGGGCCCAAAGGGCTATAGTGCCACGTGAACTTGTATTTTAATAATGAATTTTTCCACGTTTCTGAACAGGCTGCCAATGAGAAGTACCTATATGCAAGTGCTTGTTATGAAAATGCTGAAAAAAGGATGGCATACCTTTTGCGCATGTCCAAGTCCAAGTACTGTTTAAATTGAATGTGATTTAATAACTTAAAGGATTTATTCGATGTAAAGCGTACTTGGACATGCGCAAACGGTATGCCATCTTTTCTTCGGCAGTTTCATAACAGGAACTTGCATACTTCTCATTGGCAGCCTGTTCAGAAACATGGAAAAATTAATTATTAAAATACAAGTTCACAGGGCAATAATAGCCCTTTGGACCCACCATATGCTTATGGTTTTCCGAGGAATTTTCTATTTTGAACTTCATTATAAAACACATGGCAGCCTGACTAAAATCATATCAAAACTCATATTTTTCGAAGAAATGAAAATTTATTTTTCCATATGAAGAACCCAGGATGACTCTCTGATTCATACCTTATTATTGTGAGAATATACGTAACATAATGCCCTATGAAAGGCATACTGAGTAAAATCACGTCCAAAAATCTGTCACTATCTCCCGGTTCATCATAATGAGTGATAAATTAAGCCGTATATAAATTCAATAAAAGTTAAATTCCATTTGACAGCTGCTAAATAGGTTGAGCTTTCGGTTCTGAATAATAATATGGTTAAACGCTGGCGCAACGGGGCAAGCAATATATATGTAGACCGAGCCTAGGCGTTGACTAAAATATTCGGAAATATTTCAGTCAACAGGCTAGGTCACCCATGCAATGCAATGTTGTCATATCAAAGGTCTGACGACTTTGTGGAAAGTCTATAGGTCCTGCGATTTAGGTTTCGCGAAAAGTCGGCCTTTTTTGATGCTTCGAGTTATAGGTAATAATAAACTAAATTAGGACTAAATAAGTTTCTTAAAAGTTGAGCGTTTATGAAGATTATTTATATATAGGTTTAGACTCAGAGAAATAAGGATAGAGGGAGCAACAGCTTCAAAATACATACGTTTGTAGTCAACCAACATCTTATGCAAATTTACCGATTTAAATAAACATTAGGCCCGTGTGTACAACGTTTACCTGAGATAGGTTATATCCTGAGAAATATCAATTTAGCCACATACCACCCACTCTCTGCGTCCCATTGTATACAAAATCAGTCACTATACCCCGATTACTGTAAGAAGTCCCGATTTTGTCAGATGACATTCTCCACAAAATCCCTAGGAATTTTCTGTTAACTATGGGTATAACATTGGTAGATGTGTCTCAACCAGTTAATGACGTCACTCATTGATTTATGATGTGAAAAGTTACCCAAGTGATACGAAAAAAACAGCATAATAAAATAAAAACCCCATTGCAATCACGATTATACCGCTATAAATAACAATAACTATGACTACAAGTCATTTTAATAATAATTTCAAACGTCATGGAAACACTTTTCATTTTGGTATTTTGTAATAATCAGCTGCTTTTGGCAGCGTCTATGGGCGGACTCAGGCAAATTTAGCTTCGGTGTGTCAAAGTGACAGTGAAGGTTTTCCAGATCGTTCAAACTGGTTCAAACATTCGGCAATGAAAATATTCGCGGGTTTTCTACGTTTCGTGAGTTTTACCATCATCTGTGTTGTTCTTGTTCATGTTACTTTTTGTGTTATTAGTGCAAATGGGCTAGTTACTGACCTGAACTTATGACCCGGTTGCAGTTTTTGCTGCATTGGTGCCAACTTAGGATATCGAAATTACCAATTGACAGTCCCAGTAAGGACTTCTTAAGATAATTTGAGTATATATCCTAAATCCTAATAAATAGCCTATAAATTAACAGAAAAACAATTAAAAACGGGAAAAATGCATATGTAAACAACCGGAAAACTTGACATGCTGGGCATACACAAAACAAATACCGCTGAGTTAACGGACTCGGCGCCCTCGGCAGGCGCGGCATAAACAGCAGCGTTGCCATGTCGGGCGGTTTGAGGTATCTGTGACGATTTTATTAAATTGATAATTAGATACTATAATTACAGAGCAATTTAGTTTTAGTTTAAAATTATTACATACAAGAAATTAATAACTACATTTGTTAATTTAGCGTTATGGGAGGTGTGCCTTCATTGAATCCCATTATTAAACCCTTCTATTTTGAAATGAAATGCTGTAAACAATGGAGTACGTGGCATCACTCAAAAAGATGTTGGCTTTGTTTACTTTTTGTTCTTACTCCCTCTATCCTTGGTTATTTCTCTGAGGGTTTAGATAACAAAAATTTCTTCTTAGGTGTTTCCCACTTTAGACAATTTTTTAAAGAAAAAATTTGGGAATATTTTATTTTCGTAGATAATAATTCCCGCCCAAACATTGGTAATATTGACTAGGCCTATTTGTTGGGGACGAAAAGGAAGATATGCGGTTTCAGTGGCTCCCCCCGGTCCGTCGATTCCATATCGATTTTAACTTAAATTTTCGAATACGAAACGGAGACGAGGGCGGAGTGTTCAATACTCCGCCGCAGCTCTTAAAACGATTGAAATCTCCCGACGGAAATTATTACGGTTGGGGAGATCGTCGCGTTCCCCGTTCTGTATTGCCTGGGTGTTGAATCGGATCGACCGAATTTAACTACTACACACGCCTACAAATCGCACAGTGTCAGACGATCCGGGCCCCGGATAAAGCGGCGGGGGATCGTCCCGGACAATCCGGGGTAATTCGGAGGAAAACCCGTTTCAATGGCGACGTAATTCGGTGCGCTGCTAGCGGCCGGAGTCAGGCTTTGCCCGTACCGGGACCGATTGAGAAATTCTTATAGGACATCTAGATTGGAAAGAATTGCGTGAAGCTAAACTACGACTAAGCAGTTTATTATACAGGGTGCTGTTGACGGAGAGCCACTTGGAAATATCTTGACAAATGAATACACATTTTCGGAGTTAATTATAAAAACAATGAGCAGGCTATGACGTCAAAAAATTATCTATGTCATTCATTTTCAATCGATATTGTATCACAAGCGCTACATATTACATTCTTTGCGCTAGCCCGATTCATATTCTTTTTTTTTTCAGAAAAAATTAAAACTTACGATTTTTTTCAGGATTTTAAAAATGTGCGAGATGCAGATTCATATTAATTTGTCAAGATATTTCCAAGTGCCCCCCCCCCCAGCAATAGATACCGTGTATACCCAATAGGTACTTACCAAATTTGAAGAAAATATTATATAAAATCAGGTAAGAATAATAGAAAAATTTTAGATGGGGTAATTCAGTCATTATGTAACAAATTTTAAGGGTACATGGAGAAAAAAAATAGCTTAATACTACTTATTACCGAAAATGCATAATAAAAAAGTTACAGGGTGATAAAAGTACAGTTTGAAAAATATATTTTTCTCGATAACCTCTACAGAAATTATGCAATTTAAATTAAACTTCATGCAGTCCTTCAGTCGCTGAAGTCCAACACTTTCGTATAAAAACAATTTATTCTCGTCGCAAAGAGGCGGAGGGGAGCGGTAGCACAATGGGTTTCATATTCATAAGATGGTCTTGCAAGTTTATAATTTTAGTGCAACTGTTCAATTTGCAACAAAAGGGTAGTCTTCTTCCATAACTATAAAATTACCGGTTTGCGTTTAAATCGGCAAAATGTGCCCCAAAACACAGGTAAAAAAAAATCCAAAAATAAAATTTAACTACCGCTTTCAATTTTTGCAGAATAATATTACAATTTAAAGTGACAAAAAATTCCCTATGAACGATGTAAGGTTGATTAGCCCCACGTTTAAAACTGAGAACTCAACGCCTGCCAATATGAGTTTTGAAGTATTAACCAATCAGGTGATAATTTCAGCGATTATTTCCCTCATACTGCTTGCATCCAATAAGGTAGCTCCTTCCATAAAAATCCAACCAATGATATGCCTCTGCTAGCGATAATTTGCACTAATGCAATTACCGGTAATTGCACTTGTGCAAATTATTACTTCGTTGCTTAGCAACCTCGAATCTGTTGGATACAAACACGTACCTACTTCTTAAAGTTTGTGTGTTTCACACTGTTCTAATAATTATGCAGCTTATAAATTATGTTGCGGTATTATTAAGCATTATATCAATGAATTTATATAACTTTTACATTGCTAAATTCTTGTTATTTAGACCTCCGCCTCCGTTTAAATTTATGACATATTCAGAAAATAAACCAACGCCGACAGGGTGTAGGTATAATCGCATTTGCCTTGGATACCCGTGTTTGTTTACTCGAACGCTACAGTCGAAGCTGTCAATAAACTCGTTCAAAATGAGTCGTTTTGGAAATGTAAACACAGAAAAAATCAATACAGAAATTATTAAATCGTATTCGTGAAATAATCTCGACAAATGCCACTCGTGCCGGAAATTTTTCTACATAATTTTATTCTCAAGCCCTATTTTGCCCAATAGCAAAACCACTCGTACAAATTGGGCTTTTATCTCCAATTTATACTCGTGATCTTTCTAGGCAAAATAGCGCTTTCTAAAAAATTATCGATAAAATTTCTGGCACTAGTGATATTACATACGATAATTTACACAAGTGCAATTATCGCTAGCAGAGGCATATGATTGGTTGGATTTTTATGGAAGGAGCTACCTTATTGGATCCAAGCAGTATGAGGGAAATAATCGCTGAAATCCTACTCTCTTAGTTACGTCCTAGTTACGCTAAACCAATATTGTGGCAGCTAAAACTGATAACCCGATAACTTCTTCACATTACCAAATTTAATATAGGACTATAATATATTATGTTTTCAGTTAAAACATGGATCTTTAAATATCTATTAGCACAAAAAACATATTCAGAACTGAATGTTCAATCTATATGACAGCTAGCTGTCAAACTAACTATTTGCAGTTGTTAAATTCTCTTTTTAAATACAACTCGTGATATGCCTAATAATAGATAATACCTTTCCTTAATTTATCAGTCATTATAATCCCAATGCTAAGAAAATACCACTCCTGCTAGGCAGTCGTGGTATTTTCCGCTTTGGGATTATAATTCGTAAAATTAACGAAAGGTATTATCGATAATAGGCACACCACTTGTTATATTACCCCTGATAATTGACTTTCCAAGATATGAGCTATCATTTTTTAATACCTACACTTAAAAACTCATAAGGTGGTGCCTTGTTCCTTTATTTCTTTTAGCCCATTGAATGTGACATTAATGCCAACTAAATAACAAGACTTTTCTAACAAATAAATAAAGCAGCGGAACAAAATATTACCGCCTAATAAATTTGTGCCAATTTCGTATAAGTAGTTTTTGATAATGCCGAACACTAATCTAAAAAATAAAAACTTCTAAAAAAATTACCAAATCAGTTTCATGACAAAGTTGAACATCGACATTCTGACTATATCGCACCTAAAGCCGAAATTAATGTTTTCCTGAGATACCAAAATGTATAGTCATATTGGTTTATAGTACTTCTCCTTTGTATCCAGAATTGTGGCAAGTTGATAGCTACCTTACCACTCTTTTGTTCTTAAGATTGATCGTTTTTAAGATGTGGATCTGTTTGAGAGAAAAACTGTGAAGTAATCAACGAAATTAAGTTCTATAAGCTCGGCCCGGGTTTGGAGGTTATTAAATTTCGCCATGTGTTATTTCATGGCGCGAAGGCATTTTTTGCGCCGAAAATGAGGCTCCCGTAATTTTTAATAAAACAATTACACTGCCCGTAATGTGACGAATGCGTGAAGACTGGATGCCGGAGAGATTCCCGCCTCGCAGCTCCTCACTCGGCCAGCACTTTAATGGCCTTATTTCAAAGTTTGACGACCTTCCGCCGGTAATTGTCTCGCTTTTCCAAAAGAATTTTTTATTCGGCCATTACCGCTAATTGCGTTATTAAATGGTGGTTGTTTTAACGTACTGGAAGACCTGGAAGCTTCGCCAGGTCGAACTACACTCAAGAAACTGAAATATAAAAATAATTGCTACGACAGATTGTATTCCCTTATTCTCTATATGGAGTAGGTATTAGTTGGCAACAGGTATTTTCACTAATTTTCAATGGGCTAGTCTGGTCATATAGAAAACTGCATGCAGGCGGATAATAGAAGTTTAGTAGACTCCCCTGGCATATTTCATTTTTGATAGTTCCTCTTAGTTTTTAAATAAAAACTAATCCAAAATTTTAAGGTATTGCTCCTTTTGCTCTCAAAAGATGGCGCTAGATACAATCGATGTGCTGAAAGTCCTCTGTAGCTAAGTTCACACAATCTTCCTAGTTATTAGATATTTGTGAATTGTCGATTTTTTACAAATCTAACCTAACTACTTATCCTTTTATACTTCAAACTTCAAACATTTCAAACTGAAATAATTTTAATTTTGATATTTCAGTTCTAACGTTATAAAAAGTTTTTATTATTATCTATATTATCTATTAAAACCAAAAATGACCTTATTTATCTGTTTACCATAATAATAAACTTATGTAATATTTTTACAATGTAGGTAGGTAGGAAACGTAGGTACAGAAAAGTCTAATATAGGTATAAAATCTGGTTGATATATTTAGATACCAGATACTTCCAAGATTCCTCTGCTGAAGGTGTTAGTGATTCGTGTTCTGTTTTTTGTGCTGTTTACTGTATCAAGCCAATAATGAATAGTGAATGCGAAATAATTACCTTTTAATGTAAGTAGGTACTTATTTCAATACCAAGTTATAATTTTATTGCAATGTATTTTTTCCTACCCAGCTTGAAGAAAACAAAATGAATTGGGGAAAATTCTTACAAGGTCCACGTATTCGCCTTTGATTAAAACCTGACGTTCTGCCGAATACTTTTATACCAAATCTAGCATCCCAAATTTCAAAAGAGGAAAATGAGCATTTTAAAAACTAAGAGTTTGTCGAGGAAGATAGATATATCAAATATCCATGATACTTAATAACATGGCAAATGTCTATATTTATATAAATTGTAAGCAAGAATATTTACTATAGCTAATCTATTAAAAATATATCAATTTACCTACCCTTGTACTTTTCACTGTTCTATTTTCTGGTGAAAATAGATCTAAATTGTTTATATAATATCAGTGCAACATATCTATTGTCACCATAATTTGAAGAAGATTGTTGGAGCTGGAATAAGCTTTTTCAAAACTATACCTACTCCATACTTTCTGCAGCTTATTATTAAACTTCAATAGGCCACTTTCACAAGCACTAAAATGAAAATATGTTTTCGAATAAACAAAATATGTATGTATACGAAAATATTGTATGATTTAAGTACTTACATTATTTATTTATAAAGGGTATTAATGGGTACATACGGACTACCCCAGGCCTTTGTATCTAACAACAGGGAGACTTGAAGCAAGCAGTTTTATTCTTAGAATCCAGCCTCATCCAGCAAATGATAGCAGGTAACCATACTTTTAGCTGCCATGCTGTCATACTGTCAGCCCACAAATCACTAACCAATTAGGTCCCCTGAAGTTGCCGCACGCGGTTTTGATACAGACCCGTGGATATATTATGATGTCGGTAAAGAAGATTACTACTACCTTAAATATGTTAAGGTATTTTCAAATTTCTAAGATTGTTGATATTTATCTTGGACAAGGGGCCTTTTAGGGAACTAGAAGACTGTAGTTTACCATTGCAATCATCAAATTAATTTTTAAAATTTAATCGTACTGGCCCATTGTAACTAAAACCGATATATCTAAGTCTAGAAAGCATGTATCAATCATAAATACAATTCCTACCGAATGTTTCTACTACTTTTATAGAAAAACAACCTTTTATTAAATTTCAAAACATATTTTGTAAATTCGAAGGAAAATTCGTATATGACGTATTTTAATTCTTCTACCTAAACTTCATTTACAATAATTGTTAGTATGGACGGGAAAATTAGGGGCAAGTACGTAGGATGTACTATTATTGAAAGTGTGGTAGGTAGGTAGGTAGGTAAATGCGTGTGTAGTAAATTTGTGCATGGATTCGTCCTTTACCCTGAGCTTCTCCTCGATGGTGATGGTGTTTTTTTGCAAACCCTGTGGCAAAGCACTAAAATATTTTTTAAACTTTATCAAATATTCTTATTTATTTTTATTTTCTTTCTTAGATTTCCGGCAACAAAAAGTGTTTTGTAGAACACTGTAAAACTACGCTTCATTAAAGAAATTGTGCAAGAAGAACTTCAAAAAGTGAAGACGAAGAATTTAAATCAAATTTGTGTCGGTTTATAGTTGAATCGAACATATTCCTTGCTATAAATTAAGTAATCCTATACTAAACTCGAGCAACTCTTACGCCTGGCGTAAACAAGAGCAAGTGCGTTGAGATATTCGCCAGGGCCGCAATGAAGCACGACCTTTACTTAATTTTAGTTTTACAACTTTTTACCTCAAAATATTTCGGAAAAAATTGTTGCCTTAATTAAAATGTTTTAGGTTTCCTGGTTGTCAATATTTTATTTTCAAAATTCTTGTCGTGGGAATCAACCATCAAAATAAATGTGGTAGTGTTATCACATTAGATCTTTATTATTTAGTTGTAGACAGCTTACATATGTTTCGATCCGTAATAAGATCATCTTCAGAGCAATTATGAAAACATGCATCTAATTAGCATTTTCTATTTTTTAGGTAAAAATTTTCATGTTGCATTAAACAGACATGGCTTTTAGTTAAAAAATAGTTGTAGGTATACTCTTAGGGTATTATTTAGGATATTATTCATTATTCATTATACTCTTAGGGTATTATTCATAAAAGCCATGTCTGTTTAATGCAACATGAAAATTTTTACCTAAAAAATAGAAAATGCTAGTTAGATGCATGTTTTTATAATTGCTCTGAAGATGATCTCATTACGGATCGAAACATGTGTAAGCTGTCTACAACTAAATAATAAAGATCTAATGTGATAACACTACCACATTCATTTTGATGGTTGATTCCCAAGACAAGAATTTTGAAAATTAATTAAAATGTTTCAAAACATCGATAAAATTATTTGTGGCAGTGTCTAAATAGCTGAAAACAACAAGATAAAACCGCGTAACTACACTTTTGCGATCGAGTACGTCCCTGTTGCCAAGTCGGGTCAAATTTTATAGCCAAGCGACCAATCGCTGATCGTCATTGAACACGTTATTTTTATTTACGCCAGAAGTAAGGATGCTCGATTTTAGTATAGTTTTAACATGTCCATAGAAAAATGGTGTAAAAAAACAAGCTCCTGACGGAAGTACTTTGAGAAAGAACACTTTGGAACAATGATATACTATAGAAAATTTGTGATAAAGAAAAGCATTAGTGACAGCCTAAAATAAATAATTTGTTTGTGGTTGTTAATTGTATAAAAATATTGAAATTTCCTTTTTGCCTTTTTCAAATTTTGACTGCATTTTTACCCAAAATACCTGATTTTATAGGCGCCATTTTTACATTTTTTTCTGTCTTCAAATCCATGATTATAAACTCCTGGACAAAATTAACGCACCACTTAATTAATCTAAATATTTACAATAAAAATACGAAACAAAACTAATTTACATTGAAATGATAATGAACACCTACAAATTAGTCAAACATGACCTTAACATGACTTTCATTTGCTTTACCGCGTCATTAAATATGTGTTTTTGCTGAAAATGCATAAATTAGCTGGCATAACTCCAAATTAAAAAAAGAAAAAAACAGCAAAACAGAATAAATGCAACTGGGTCAACGCTAATACCGTATAGGCCCTCCTCTACTTCTTACCACTGCATTCATGTGTCGAGGCATGCTTGATATCAAATGTTCAACAAAAACTTGCGGAATATTCTGCCATTCTTCAGTAGCGACCTCTATGAGTTGGTTGTGATTAGCAACAGAGGGTCTACGATTTCGAATCTTTTTTTGAGATAGTCCCATAGATGCTCTATAGGAATCATGTCAGGACTGTTAGGTGGCAAGCCTTGTCCTGCATGAATAAAAAATTGGTTCAGCGAAAGGAGCAAAAGGCATTACATGTTCAACAATAATGTTGTCCAAGTAATATTGGGCAATCATAGACCTCGTACGTATCGAGACCAACTCCGTACGAGCATCGAAACTAATTCCCCCAAAACATTTTAGAGCCACCACCGATAGGTACTTTAGGAGAGATATTGCAGCTGGCAAATCTTTTTCCTCGCCTTCGCCAGACACGCTCAAGTCCATCTGGATCTTTAAGGCTAACTTTAGTTTCATCGGAGAACAGAACTTGTTTCCAATCATTGATGGTCCAATTCTGATGTAGTCTTGCAAAATTCAATCTCTGAACTTTGTGTTCTCTGGTAACCAATGGTTTTTTGGCCGGTCTTCTGTTGCTCAATCCTGCTTCATGTAAACGTCTTCTAACCGTTCGAGACGATATAGCGATATTTCAAACATCTGCTAAATTCATTTTTTAGCAGTTTGCTGGTGACTCTCCTGTCTCTGGGAGCACGTTGTCTCAAAAAACGGTCATTAATTTGATTAGTGCCACGTTTTCGCCCTTGCCCTAGTCTTTGATTGTACGAGACCATCTCATTATGTCGCCTCACCAGGCGGCAGATGCTGGAATTATGTCTTCCTAACAAACCAGCAACATATCGCATTGAATATGCTTCATCCAGGAGAGTCGATGCTCGCACTGCATCCTCAGTTGACAAATTTCTTTGGCGGTTCAAAATGAACTCCCCAAATGCATGTGATAAAAACAACCAAAATCGAAAGCTTTTCACAGACACTTTGCTTTAATCAGCACTATTTAAGAAAATTGTAACACAGAGGTAACGAATTACTGTCAAAATAAGGTTATGTGATACTATAGTTTGCTTAACTAACAACTGTCACTGTCAAACAGGGCCCATGGCCTACTTGTCGAGAACTTGTGCGTTAATTTTGTCCAGGAGTTTATTTATGAACATTCGTATTGCTTTTAAATTGCTAATTTGGTAATTTACGGGTCAACCGGAATATCAATAAATGAAATAAAGTTATACATTTGGCTGAATGTTTTGCATTAGCGATGAATTTGTCGTGTTCGCTAACTTTGCCCTAAGCAGTAGGTATACATACCTAACTGTTCGATGAATTACCCACATTTTACGACAATTTCCTCCACGTTTTCGTGTCGTTTTGCCACCGCAGGAAACTTTGTTTCTAATCAAGACATTTTCTGGGCAGCCGCGTGGCTAGAAGTAATTTCCCAGAGGCGCTACTCGGAGTTATCGGACACAGTCCGAGCAGATTGTGTTGCGCTGCGCCAACCATTGGATCTGATAATTTTTGATTGGCGGCACGCGAACCTTGAGGCGGCATTTTTTTATCTATAATTGGCCCTTGGCTTGGGCCAAATTAGCTATTTTGATACCCGACGTGTTCACACCACAGAAATAGCGAAACATTAGAAACTACATTAGTACCTACAATAAAAAAGGTGGCATTAAGATGATCCCTCTCTAGGGAATTTATTGCATCTACAAGCCTCCCCTGAAATAGGTTTTTAAGAGTTTTGTTTTATTTTGTTTTGTACTGTCGCGCAACAGCCATGCTGTATAGTGTATAATGCCACAGGACTTTTAAGCTGTAAAGGATAGCGCTTTAGTAAACTTCACTCCTTATAATGGAATATTCTATGGTCCTTGTCTAACGCATAGGAAACAACAGACACCAGATGGGTTATCCGGCTGATCCGAATGTTCAGCACATACGTGACTACTCTATACGTTTGAGGTGGTATCTCTGACTAGGTCCTCTTCCCAAACAATTTCAAGATCTGAATCTGAAGACAAACACCAACCTTATAGTGCATTCCAGACTCTTGTCTGTGATAAGTCTGTAGCCTATATACAGAATTCTATCCTTGGACTTCTTAATATGATGCGACCAGAAGCGAGAGCTGATAAGAACATCTTCCAATCTTCCTTGTCAAACTTGTGTCTTGTAGCCAAAATATTTCCTAGCCTTGATGAACCAACTAAGGCCGAAATTACTGTTGTTGTAATTATTTCTTGACGTTTACAGAATGCTTGCATTATTATAGTTTCTCGTAGCGACATGCCCTGCACCTAGACAAACCACACCGCAATTTCAAAGTTTCAGTTGCATAGTGTGTGTTCTTCGTCGGACGATGCAGCCTGCAGGCTACGAAAGCAATTACACTATGCGGTCTACTGAGACACCGCTAGGGTAACATCAAAACAAGGCTCTGCGGTAACATCGGGATATATCAAAGGACGAGTGTGTATAATGCTGTGAGAGTAGGTATGTAGGTTGGATCGTATATACGATTTTTGTTTGCTTTCGTTGCGATGCAATAGTTTAATTTAGGAAGGAAAATTTAGCAAAATGCCTGATATGTATTTTCACCATAAATAACAATTTGTAGAAATTGCATTAAATCCCTTATATCTTATATCCCATGCAATACAGGCCATGCCACAACCTTCTCAAGCTTACAAGCCATGGGCAAACATGTGGCAACACCGCAGTGGGACGGTTGACGGTTCAATGGGTTTATGCAGCATAGAGCAGTCTGCGCTTTGGCTTAGTTTATATTTATAAATATAGTTAATATTAATAAATGTTCAATCTTCTTAATTATTATTAGATACATTTGTGAACTTTGTTTCAATAATTGGGTACCTAAGTAAGTATATAGAATATAGGTAGGTACGTTTGTTTAACAGACAATAAAAGCAGTACCAAGTAACAAAATATACACCGAAGTATAATTATTTACAAGAAGTACGATTCCTGGTGTGGATAGGTAAAAATATGTTAAATTTGGGCAAATAGAGATATTTTTGTAAGTCGAATTTTTGTGAGAATTTTTCGCAAAGTGCGCCATCAGGCAAATGATGATTACCTATCTTCCCAGATGGTTAAACTTTCATAAAATACAAACAACAGGCGAACAGAGAACAGCATGTTGTGAAGCAGAGTAATATCTTCTGATTAAAATGGCAGTTTAAATTATCTTTTGACTTTAACATTAGGTAAAGAAACTTGTGCAACAATACTAAACAATCAATGGTTGGATTGTTAGAAAACTCCTTTAATTTTAAAGGGTACCTACTTTAGTTTGTCTACGCAATAGGTCCTTAATCATTTTATTCTTAAATTTTCGTCCTTTGGAAAGCCCAAAACAAATATAAGTTGACCGCTTGCCGTCGATCAAAGAAAACCTAGCTACTTCAAGTTATTATTACGATTTGACTTACAGCCGCAGGTATATAACTATGTTCTAGCTTCCCTCGACTGTTCTAGTAGGCATCTTGAGGCTTGAAATTGTAAAGGAACGATTCTTCACTTCGAATTTTTAGAGAAATGTTTCATTTTTTCACAAACAAAACAAATTTATAAAAAAGCTGTCGCCAGCACTTCGGGTTGTCTGTTTCCACTCAGAGACACACCGCCTCGTCGTAGCAATCTGGCGACGATAACACTACCCGCACTAAACAAATTAATTCGGGTAAATTTCTTGTAAAATCAAATGACAGGGAGTGACAGGCCACGCCGCGCAGACCCGCAAGCCATGTTGCCAGCTTTCTCAACTTCCGGGCTTTCCTAGAGCCGGCTGTGGCCATGCACATGAACGGTGTATAAAATCTGTTGGATAGAAATTTACGCCATGTGATGACAGACTTGTTTTTGGATTAGAAACCGGTGACAGAACTATGAAATGGTTGGTGTCAAACATTGGGTATATGCTCAGAGAAATCACCAAGGATAGAGGGACTAAGAACAAAAAGTAAACAGAGCCTACATCTTTTTGAGTGATTCCACGTACTCCATTTTAATAATGGGATTATATGAAGGCACTCGCCCATAACGCTAAATTAACAATAAATGTAGTTAATAATTTCTTGTATGTAACAATTTTAAACTAAAATTAAATTGCGCTGTAATTAAAGTAGCTAATTATCACTTTAATAAAATCGTCAACAGATACATCAAACCGCCCAACATGGCAACGCCGCGGGCGCCGCGTTCGTTACTCGACGGTATTTGTTTTGTATTTTCCCAGCAAGTCAAGTTTTCCGATTGTTTACGTATGCATTTTTCCCGTTTCAATTATTGTTAGTGACTGACTTTGTGTACAATTGGACGCAGAAAGTGTGTGGCCAAATTGGCATTTCTCGGGATATAACCTATCACAGGTAAACGTTGTACACACGGGCCTCATGTTTGTTTACTTCGATAAATTTGCATAAGATGTCGGTTGACTACAAACATGTGTATTTTGATGTTGTTGCTCCCTCTATCCTCGGTTATTTCTCTGGGGGCATATCCATAAACATAAACAAGTATTTTTCAGTTCTTGGCTATATCTAATTGCTCTTAAACTTTTTATCTAAAGGTAATGCTGGTTGAGGGTTATTCATTGATATCATTTTTAAAATAATTTCACGTTAGACACTACTGATGAATATATCCTTATTTCATATTTTCGTCACATCATCAATAAAGACTTTTACTTCAAACTATATTAAATGGTATTTTGAACTTTCTCGGGTCGATTTTTTATACACTTTAGGTATAACCTGTCTTGCAGAGGTTACCAACACCAAGGTTACTTAATAGGAAGGTTAGGACATTCGCCGATCTTAAATACGACCAAAAGTATACCCCACTACTTATTCTTCTTGTTTTCATGACTTGATGGCAGTGGAGTATCAAAAGGGAAAACACAGGTAGAGGAAAGTACCCTAATATAAGACAGTTGCCAATATGAGACCCCACAATAACTCCTAAAGTAAGAGTCTCCATCTAGCTGTCAATGTCTCAAATAATCACTAATGGTATAACTCGCCACATGTAGTGCAGTGTCTAGCTCATCTAAAGAACGGCATTGTTTACTTCAACCGCACGTGCACAAACTTTTAAAGAGCTTCGGTTACCTTGTAATTCTGAATAACACGGTAAGGGTTTAATATATTTTTGTAGCTGATGTATTGAATAAAACTTATTTTATGATTAGAGTAGTTATATAACGCATTTAATAACATTTGTTAACGATGGCAAAAAATTCCATGATATGTACAGGGTGATCCATCCAAGAGGAACACCGCTCTTAACTACTTTATTTTTCAAGTTAAAGAAAAAATTGTAGAGATAAAAGCTTTAAGGTTTTTTGTGAGCTTTTTCATGAACTTACTGAAATTGACACAGGGTGTTCCGTGAAAGCTGTACAAACCAAGCTGATGTTTTTTCACAAGAACGCCCTGTATATTATTGCATTTTTGGAATCTACACTTCGTCCCGATTCCAACGACATATATATGTTATATGATTTCTCCAGCCGTTTTTACAATACAGGGCGTTCGAACTACATATTTTCATGTTTTCACATCCTGTATCTCAGAGACAAAACGTTTGCTGATAAATTAAGTATAAGAAAAAATGATAAAAATGATGCCCCTAAAACCATAATAGTCATTTTGTAATCATCCACACAAAAAAGTTAAGGGGGGTGTTCCTCTTGGATGGATCACCCTGTACATCGGATTCCTAATATGAGACACCCCAGTGTTCCTAATATGAGATATCTCATATAAGGAGATGACTCGCTTCATTCAATTTAGATTACTAATAATTTGAATAGAATGTCAAGTGTTATATAATTAAAGAGTTGTAAACTGTGTTAAGTTGATATTCATTTAATGTTTTTGAGATAAAAAATATTTTGTGGTAAGTAATATTTTTGTTAAACCTTAATATGAGACTGTCTCATATTAGGAACTTGTTAAGTGTGTCAAGTGTTATGTAACTAAATTGTTGTATACTAGTTTAATTTGATATTCTTTTAAACTTTTTGAAACAAAAATTATTTTGTGGCAAGTAGCGTTTCTGTTAAACTTGGATGTGAGACTGTTTCATATTAGGCACCCAATTTTAAAAATTGAAGATTTGACTTTTTTTCGTAATTCTCATTTACGCAACAACTGTGAATATTTGGCAATCCTACATAAACTGCAGTGAAAATAGAGAATATATTAAACGTATTCGACGTAAGTTTGCGCATTAAATAATATATTATAGGACAAAATACAGAACAAATTGTAATGTGGTCTCATATTAGGGTACATTCCTCTATTGAAGGCCGAAACCAACGTCAAAATACAAACCAAGAAACAGACAAAAACTGTAACTCTAACAAAAACGATATAAATATGCGCTCAACACAAAGAAAAACACATATTATGTGCGCCTGTATGACTGGAAGAGTCAAATACTCGGCCAAACGTTTAAGAAATCACTAAATCGCCCATTCATGTGTCAATGCTACCAACTTAAATTGCCCCTTTCGTCCCCTTGCCTCCCACTTCCCCTTCCCTCCCAACTCGCCGAACGTCCTAACCTCGCCAGCACCATCTATGATACCCGACGGTTCCGTAACAATTCCGTCCAAAGTCCCCAGTTACGCCGCTGACTCGGATCCAGCGAAGGGAGTCCTGGTAGCGATGCGGAGCGCCGGGAGTCCTACCTAGCCCGCAGCACTGCGGCAATACCGCGCGTACCTGCAGTGTCTCGTCGCGCGACTACGCGCCCACGTTGGCGGGATCAAAAGCCCGGCCCGAGAGCGGCACAAAGGGCCGTAGCCCGCGGTTCATCTCTGTCGCGGCAAAAAACCAGTGGCGCGTGGTTAATATTAAGGGCTAATTAAGTTAGATGTCGCTTTGGCCGATGCGAAAAAAGGGCAATTAAAATACATGGCCGAAGGGACACCTACAAATCCTGTGAATACTCATCTGGTGTCTGTTGTATTCCTATGTGTTAGGCAAGGACCCTAGAATATGCCACAAATATTGTTTTTGGATGTTTCCCCTAACCAATTGGTTCTGGTCCGACAGTGCATCTTTTTGGTGTTTGCAGTGTTGCCACGCTGAACATAATACCAGGAGTTTCCGGGAATACCAGGTGCTTTCGAGCAGATGCAATACCGTCTCTAATACCAATAATTAGAGACGGTGTTGGCAGATATGGCATGTGGGCCTCTAATTCTTCATTGGCCTTGATATGTTAAAATAAGTGATAGGTACTACATGTTTGCTACTTTTTAAACTTATATTGCTGAAAATTGTCAAACAAAGCGTCTGCTAACAGAAGGGCTTATATAATACTAAACATCCTTTAGATTAAATCATTATATAGCTGTGCATTTCTAAAACCCTACGCCACTGGTGCCAGTATTCAGCCAAAACTTAAATCCTCGTTTACACACCTCCGTAACGTGGAGCAGGGAATACCGGTGCCATTCCCAGAGGGAAATTACCTCCATAGATATTAAGTATGCCCCATTCACGACGTTGGCTTTTCCTTTTAGCCGTGGTTGGAATGCTTATTGTTGTCATTTTCGGATACGAGTTATTTTTCTTATAAGTAATATCGTGATACTAGTAGTTACTAGGGAAATATCGAGCAGAAAAGTATTTTGCAATAACGGGTGGTAGGTGCCTTTGTATTAACGCTGAAGCCATTGGTCTAGCTGTGTGGAAAACTGGAGGGACTAAAGCTATAAACAATATATATCTACCTATATCAGACTCCAACCTTTAGCCAAAAAAAAGAGAAAATATGTAGATAGTTTTAGGTGAGACCTATTGTGTAGCGGGAAAGCAAAATTTTCTACCTCATTGTTCCTCCCTCAGAGAAATAACCAAGGATAGAGGGAGTAAGAACAAAAAGTAAACAAAGCCAACATATTTTTGAGTGATGCCACGTACTCCATTGTTTACAGCATTTCATTTCAAAATAGAAGGGTTTAATAATGGGATTCAATGAAGGCACACCTCCCATAACGCTAAATTAACAAATGTAGTTATTAATTTCTTGTATGTAAAAATTTTAAACAAAAACTAAATTGCGCTGTAATTATAGTATCTAATTATCACTTTAATAAAATCGTCACAGATACCTCAAACCGCCCGACATGGCAACGCTGAAATTGCTGCCGCGGGCGCCGGTGCCGCGTTCGTTAACTCGGCGGTATTTGTTTTGTGTATGCCCAGCAAGTCAAGTTTTCCGATTGTTTACGTATGCATTTTTCCCGTTTTTAATTGTTTTTCTGTTAATTTATAGGCTATATATTAGTATTTAGGATATAGTGACTGATTTTGTATACAATGGGATGCAGAAAGTGTGTGGTATGTGGCTAAATTGATATTTCTCAGGATATAACCTATCTCAGGTAAACGTTGTACACACAGGCCTAATGTTTGTTTACTCCGGTAAATTTGCATAAGATGTTGGTTGACTACAAACGTATGTATTTTGAAGCTGTTGCTCCCTCTATCCTTGGTTATTTCTCTGAGGTTCCTCCTGTGCACCCCGAGTTGAGCCAAAGGAAGTTTTCCTCGCTTAGAATATCGCAAGACCTTTTCCTACTACTATTTATTTCAATTACGGGGCACTACATAAATCACTTAAATCGGCTGGGCTGCTTTTATTTCGAAAATGGTTCGGCTGCATGTGCGTATAACTAAGAAATACTGCGCCCAGACGGAGACTGCTCTGCCACATTGAACTTTATGGGGATAAAATGCGGATTTGCGCCTGGATTAAAAGCACTACCGCGCATAGAGTTCGTAATATACGGAGCTGTGAAAGTATATGCTGTTGAAAATAGGGTATTGGATTTATGGGGAAGATAGATAAACTAATACGATGTTTACGTTATGTTTCCATCCGTAGGAGAGTCGTTAACAGTAAAGCGCATATTAAGGAATTACTTCACGAAATCTGGATGCTGGTACACAAACCCTAAACAGAATACTAATAGCCCCATACATGGGCTCCTATTAGCGCGATATACTTCAGCTATTCCATTCACCTCCTTTGTCCGGAATATTGTAAAATGGCGGATAATAATGGCTTCATTAATCTCGACATGCATCTAATGATTTCAATGCCACTTCAAATCTTGAAGAATAAACTGTTGGGTACGTGCCAAACAATAGAGATAAACTTAGGTGACGTACCGATTTATTGGCTCCTCACAAAAGGAGTTAGTGAAAGCATACAGTGTGTCCGGAAGTTATGAGAAAAAAAATACAGTAGATTCTTTAGAAATTTTTAGATAAAAATGAAGAATAAAAATACTCCGCAAGCGCTTCTTTTCTGAGATACGTAGGTATAGGGTGATCCACATAATATTTACACCCCTTTAAGTTCTTTATTTTAAAGTTAATAAAAATTTCTAAAGAAAAAAGTTTAATTACTTTTGGTGTGAGTTCCCATGGTCTTCTTGAAATTGATACAAGGTGTTCCGTAACAGCAATACAAAGCAAACTTATGTTTGTTCGATGGGACACCATGTATATTACTGACTTTTCGGAATCTCAGCTTTATCCCTATTCCAACTATATTAGAGGTAAAAATATTTTCGCGTTTACAGTTACCCTTTATTGCGGTAAAAAAAATCCTTTTTCCCTTTAATATTCCTTGTTTTCCTGTGACTTCTTAAAATTCCCTAAAAATGACTTACCCAAGTGATAGTTAAGACAGTTAAGAAAATTAACTAGGAAAAACATACAGGGGCCTACGTAGATGGCGTCGAACTTGGGCCCGTTAGCAAGTTGCTTCGGTGCTGAATACAGGGCATTCAAATTTATTTATTTTTTCATGTAATTCTATGGCATACTTGACTCTTGACCCGCCAGATTCCTTTAAAATTTTTATTTTGCAAAATTTTGACTCCCTGTAGAACAGAACTTCCTGCATATTTTTTGTTCGAATTTGGTATAATATGGGTGGTTCTGTGGTGTCCTTATTAATGCTGTGGTGTCCGATTTTAAAGAAAAAATTGCAAAATATGCATTTGGTGAAAATTGGGGGTAAAAAAAGTATCTGGTCCTGGATTTGCATGTCGACAACGGTAAGAAGGTCAAAAAACGCGGTGGGAAGATCTTTAAAACAAATAAAGGGTCGGGGGAATATCTCCAAAAATAAAACAGTACGTCATTTGCGATTAACAAAAAATAAAATTTTAATGCGTTTTTGAAGAATAACTTTTTGACGGAAGTGAATAAAGAAAAACGGAATTAATGCAAAATGTTCAGAAAAATTATGGCTCTCGAATAATGTAACAAAAGTGGTATTTTGGTGGGAAAAATATTCTTGGCGTCGCGACGCCTAGCGCCGTATTTGCAAAGAGTCGCTAAGTGGGCCAATTTATTCCTTTATACACCCTATATCATCTCCTTTATACAGTGTGTCCCAATTTGATACTGGACACTTCAGAAATACATGAAGGGCAAGGAAAACAAATGGTCTCTATTTTTTTATTAATAGTAACAAGGGAAAGTACCTCATAGGCGGTGGTATTTGGATGGGGTAATTATTTCATGGCCTGCTTGATTTTTTAAAACAGCAAATTTTCAAGAAACCCCATTAGAGATTTTTACGACCAAATGTTATTAAGAAAACTTGTTCAGAATGAAAAACTGAGTTGATTCGCAAAATTTCAAAAGGTTAGGCCTGCTTTAATTTTTAGATTTATCTCCCACTTTTTTCTTAGAAAGTGTCCTTTCTGGAGCTTTCACGTCAAAATTTTATTTTTTCACAATGATTAAGTTTCCTTAATAATATTTTGATGTGAAAGCTCCAGAAAGGACACATTTTTAAGAAAAAAAGTGGGAGAAGAAATCGAAAAAGCTAAAAATCAAAGTAGGCCTAGACTTTTGGAATTTTGTAATTCTACTCAGTTTTTCATTCTGAACAAGTTTTCTTAATAGCATTTTGTTAAATTAGCTATTTTAAAAAATCATAGCAGGCCATGAAATAATTACCCCACCCATATACCACCCGCCTATAGTAAAATTATTATAAGTAGTCCTTACTGGGACTGTCAATTGGTAATTTCGAAATCCTAAGTTGGCATCGATGGAGCAAAAAAATGCAACCGGGTCAAAAGTTCAGGTCAGTAACGAGCTCATTTGCATAATGAATAACTACTAATAACAATATCAAGAACAACACAGATAACGCTAAAACTCAGGAAACGTACAAAACCCGCGAATATTTCCACTGCCCAAAGTTTGAACCCTTTTGAACCACAAAATATATATAGGTTTTTACTTTCACAACACGGAAAACGGAAATAAAATTTGCCTGAGTACGCACCATAGACGCTGCCGCAAGTAGCCGATTTTACAAAAATATCAAAATGAAAAGTGTTTCCATGACGTTTGAAATTATTATTAAAATGAGTTCTAGTCATAGTTATTTTTATTTGTAGCAGTATAATCCTAATTTCAATAGGGTTTTTATTTTATTATGTTCTTTTTTTCGTATCACTTGGGTAACTTTTCACATCATATATATCAATGAGTGACGTCATTAACTGGTTGCGACGCATATACCAATGTTATACCCATGGTTAACAGAAAGTTCCTAGGGATTTTGTGGAGAATGTCATCTGACAAAATCGGGACTTCTTACAGTAATCGGGGTATATATGTGATACTCTCCCTTGGGACTACCAATAAAAAAATAGAGACCATTTGTTTTCCATGTCCTTCATAATAGTTCTGAGGTGTCCAGTATCAAATTGGTATATCTCCATATGACGTTTTCCGCCAACAGAGGCTAGACGTCTAAAAAAAAATGATCAACCTGTACATGGCGTCTTAAAAAAAATAATATTCACTTTTTTTAATTCAAAGGACGACTCATATTCCAACTTCCAACTTTGGAGTAAAATTAATGAATAGAGCCTCATAAAATTGTATATCCTATCTCATAAAATCGCTAATAGTCTGATATGTCTCGACCTTTCAATTCAAACTCCAGGTCGCGATAGGCTTTAACTTAGATTTTAAAAAGATTAGTTAATTATCAGTTGTTACTGCCTTTTTAGACCTTTTGTTATACCGATTCGAAATTATTTGTATTTGTGCTAATTATGTAACTCGAATGGTATTTGCAAATAAACGTTATTATTATTATTATTATCTATCTGATACATTTTTGGAAGAAGAACTATTTAAGAAAAAAGGTTTGAAAATAGGCCTATAAATAAAAATTTATGCGGGGGTAGATATAGGTCCTAAGTGGGACACCCCGTATATATTCGCTGGACTTGTTAATAAAATCTCACGTTTTCATCAGAAATTTAAAGTAATTTCTAAGGGTATTACATACCACTGGAATTTAGGGAATAACTACTGAATAGAAGTTTGTAGTAGGTATATTTCGTTCGTTTTTCAAAAATAACAAATAAACCACAAGAATCCAATTTGACCAAGATCTATGAAATTTTGCACCAGAGCATACTTTCTAATTCGGAATAACATTAATATTAGGTACTTGCTCCAATGCTAAAAACAAAATTTTCTAAATCTCGAAGGCATAGTGTAGCTACTTGACTTTTCGAAATTAAGTTACAATATTATATTTCGAATTAAGCAAGGCTGAACGCCGATTGCACTTTAGGATTCATATTCTTTAGGAAGGACAGGTAACACATAGATTTTTTTTGTTATTACTTGCACTTGAACAAGCAGTTGAAATACACCATAAATATTAGCTAAAAATAACTTCGATTACTTCGGCTCCCGAGAATACAACTCGAAATGCTTTGCCACCAAACCGAAACTTCAAATATTATCTGCGTGGGCTTATCTTCTCAAGTTATGGTACCTATATCATAATGTGGACGTATACGATATGCGCCGTATGAACATGTTTTGATTAAACAAGCCCCCGCTTTTCACAAAAGAAACCATACAACCCCTTTAATGCAATCTCCGAAGTTTAATCTAAACTTCGGGGCAAAAATAGCGAATGCACTTAGAGCAGCGCCGCCCCGGCACCGGTCCCAGACATGCAAATTGTCCTGTATATTTTCTGGAGAGCTTATCTAACGGCGCAATGCCGACTCTCCCCTGGGCTGTATGGGGGCGACACAAACAAAATATCCCGCATTATTTGCGCTACAATGGAGGGTAAATTGACTATTAAGCGCGGCAAAAAGTTGCCGAAACTCGCTTTGTTAAGGAAATTTATGCAAAACGACAGAATACACACTCTGGCAGAGTCAAATTATCCTGCTGGAGCTGGCGATGCGCAACTACCAGTATTGATGTCGTTCAGGTAGCAAAATTGCACTTTCTATTACTGTCTTTGTGGGCTCTAAAAAGTTCAAGCTATTAGCTTTGTTCCAGCAATGGTTCTGAACCCAGTTCTAGCGAATCAGAATGCAGAGAAATGATTCCAGACCTGTTTTTAGCCAATTAGATCGCTGAGTACCGGTTCTCAGCTGTTGGAAAAAATCCAATATTCCTTGTGTCTATCTGACAGTAAGTAAAAGACTTTTGTGTTTGCAAACATTAGCAGCATCCAAAACTTACATTGCAACCTGGTCAAAAGTAAATTATTTTAATAAAGAAGGAAGTTTACGTTTAAAAGCGAGAACAAAAATGAGCCGATGTTTTGAAGCTAGTTGTTCGCTAAATTAAAGAAGAAGAAGATGCGTTTGTTTCTAATATTATTTTTATCAATCCAGCAATTAAACAGAAAGTCAAGTCAACAGCGACATACATCAAAAAATTTAGTATTTGTTCGGTCTACTGCAAAGACGTAAAATTGTGAATCCGTAAGTGTTTGAAGACCCAATGCCTGGTTGATGGTTGTTCTCATATGCGTATAGAAGGCGCATTGCAAAAACTACATTGTCCTAAAGTATGCCCATCGGTCGGGCATTCAGTTTTTATCTGCATTTTTTATGAAAAGAGGGATAAGGCTTTCCGCTTGAAACGATTAACTCCAGGAGTCTCAAAGGTCGCCCCCAAAGCCCTATTTATTATGACAACACGTCAAGCACTTTATTAATATCCTCTTTTGAACCCCGAAGCTTTAAGGTGGGCTTTCCGGGTCCCTGCGGAAACTCTTGTGGAAACTTCCTTACAGGGGCATATTTCAGCCTTTTAAAGACCCTAATATCAGGTGTCTATCCAATTCGTGAATTATGAAACGTTAAAACGAAATGAAGACATTAACTCCGTCGCGGCATTTTGTTGTTATTTTCGGACCTCTTAAGAAAAACATAATACCTAATAAATATCGGGTTCAGACTACCAGTTTCTAAATGGTGCCTCATAACTTTCGAAAAATGACTGCAAGTTTAAAAATAGCAACTAACCTGAAACCTTCTGAGAACTCGCGTATTGGTGTTTGTCAAATAAAAAATCGCCGGTCTTAATATAATAAATAAATTAATAATCGGAATGGACGACAGAATCTATTTGCGTTCGCAGCGGGAATGGGAAAATTACTAATTGTCCACTTAGCCTTCTTTCAGATGTCCCTCGGTAATTACAGCGAAATAAAGATCGAAAATAATTAATAAACTTCCTCGCACAATAATTAAGACTTAATAATCACGTCCAGATCGCTATCTAATTTGTGTAGTAATTTAATATTTTCCACTGGCAATTGATAAATTGTGTACAAACGACCGTATATCCTCTTAATTACCTGCTGTCTTCATTTTCTTTCGGTTTGCTTCAATTTTTAATTTAGTTTACAGCAAAAAGACAGTAGCGCTCGACGCCATTATCTATTTCTTGGTTGTTGGGTGTTCTATCAGTGGCAGTACCTGCAATTTGTAAACTACTTTTGGAAGCTCTGTATACATTGTTAAAACATTTACAAATAATGTTGATTTGCGATAAAAACTTTTTAATAATAATTTAAGAAAATTGAAAGCAGATAAACTCTTGATTTGACTTGATTTTATTGTTAAATAGCGTCGACCATAAGATGTCCCAAGAAGCAGGCCTAGTCAAGTCTTTACCAATGTTTGGATGAGAATTACCTATACGAAAGTAAAGTTTAACCAATTTTTTCCTTTAGAAAATAATTGTTTAAGGTGTGAAAAACCTAAGAAGAAATTTTTGTTATCTAAAACTATTGATTTCTAATCTACTAATAAGCTTCATAAACGCTCAATTTTTAAGAAAGTAATTTAGTCCTAATTTAGTTTATTATTTCCTAAAATCAGGGTTTGAAGACAAGGGACATATTATTTTATCATCAATTTTTTGGTCAATAATTTACTTCCTTTTAACCATCCAAATGCCCGTATAGTCATTAGTCAAAAAATAATTTGTGAAATTTTAGAGACTATAAAGAAGTACATTTTGTCTCAATATTAGTCCCTATAGATTAGGCCGAAAATAGATTAGATAGTAAGTAACTTAAAATCTATATTCGACCTGTTATATCCTTATAGGTTTTTGGTCATTTTTAGGTTTATATATAATATCCTAATTACAAAAAACAATACCTAAATAAGTACTAAAAAGTTCAAAAAGAGTAGGTTTTTGGACTTGAAAGTAAAAAAGGGCTTAAAGAAGGCCAAAATGCCTTATAAATATTACCGCGAAATAAAATTATCTCAATAAAGATTTTAGAGTTGCATTTTGTATTAAATAAAAAGGGACACTGAAAACATAACCTGAGAATTAAAAACTGAAGTGTAGGTTGTTTTATTATGTAAGTAGGTATAGGGTATTTATTGTATTTTGATTTAGCATTATTTTCTATAAAGTATTGTAGGAACATGCTTAAGTCTAAACAACATACGGGGCTTTTAGTAATTCCTCCCTTTGAAAATGACATCGATGAGATTGAGAAGTCTGTGACTGTTCCAGCTATTGGATAAATTTTCATTGCAAACAATGAATAAACAAACAATGAATGATACCTATCAGTAGAATAGTTACAAGTTTATTTAGCACATAAGCTAGATGAAAATACTAAACACAACATTATACAGGGTTTCCCAACGAAAACTTGACCCCCCCTAAAATTCGAAAACCAAAAAATATTTGAAAATTCGCCGAGACCCGTCGATTTTTGTTTTTGGGGGGAGCTTTTTTGACAGTCAAGCCAACCGGATATGTTCATCCCCCTAATCCCTAGCAACCCCAACTTTTAAATTTCAAATGGAACTACCCCTCTTGTGGCGCATCATTTTAAAGCCCTTTTTATTGCGAATACAGTGATGTATCGTTTTTAGAATTCTGTCTAGATTTGACAGAATTATTGGCAAAAAACGAAAAGTTGACAATCCACTGTACGCGTAGTAATTTCTACACAAATAATGTCCGCCACTATTAAGTTTTTTATCTACTACACACGACCAAATTACCTAGTTTTTATTCACGTGTCGATCAGTATACAAAAAAGTCAGAAATGAAAAAGCTGAAGCAAAACAAAAAAGGTTCATACGAATTCAAACCTTATATCTTTTTAAAATATGTAACAAAAAGTCACTGTCACAAAAAAGTTCCCATTTTTTTTGCTTGTAACCACGAAATCGTTAGTTTTAGCATGCTATTGAAAGTGGAAACGTATTTTCGAAATGGTTTATTCTATCGCGAAAAGGGTAGAAATTGTTGCAATTTGTTATCGAAATCATGATTGCACTAAAGCTACAGCACGAATTGCAACAATTTCTACTCTTTCCGCGATAGAATAAATCATTTCGAAAATACGTTTCCACTTTCAATATCAGGCTGAAACTAACGATTTCGTGGTTACAAGCAAAAAACCGGGAACTTTTTTTGTGACGGTGACTTTTTGTAACATATTTGACTTTTTTGTACACTGATCGACACATCAATAAAAACTAGGTAATTTGGTCCTGTGTAGAAATTACTACGCGTACAGTGGATTGTCAACTTTCCGTTTTTAGTAAATAATTCTGCCAAATCTCGACAGAATTCTAAAAATGATACATCACTGTATTCGCAATAAAAAGGGCTTTAAAATGATGCGCCACAAGGGGGGTAGTTCCATTTGAAATTTAAAAGTTGGGGTTGCTAGGGATTAGGGGGATGAACAAATCGGGTTGGCTTGACTGTCAAAAAAGCTCCCCCCAAAAACAAAAATCGACGAGTCTCGGCGATTTTTCAAATATTTTTCGGTTTTCTAATTTTTTGGGTAAAGTTTTCGTTGGGAAACCCTGTATATGATTATTTCAATATAGACAATAAAACTTCCTTCTTTTACAATAATATTATCACCATTTAGTATAATAACACCAAAAATCAGTAACTAACTGTCATCTTATAATTTAAAAAATGTTTTTAGTAGGAGCATCAACCGATAATTATAATAATTTGGAAGGTTACGAAGTACGAAGAAATTGGAGAAGAAATCGACGAATTTGTACATGAGCAGCTTTTCTCGTTTGGAGGCCTTTAGCCTTCTCACATAATGCAAAATATTATTAGATGCTATAAATCTCGTGTTTACCTGGCAATGTTGTCCATTAAAAATGTTGTAAAATACGCATGCGCAAACAAAGTAAAATCTCACTCTTTTTTACCAAAAATAACTTTTATTAAGAAATTATTTTAAATTTTTAAATACATTTCTGACTAGTTGGGTAATATAAAAATTAGGTAATTTTAACTTCGCATGTTTGTTGGGGTATTTTAAACCCGTTATATATTGTTCTCCTTCGGTTATTCTAGATTCTAAGGCCCTTCCTAATATATTTGCAAAATTGGTAATAAGAGATACTGCCCGGTAACTTGAAGGTATTTTTTTATCGCCACCATTAAAAATAGGTTTTATAACAGCTTATTTAAAGCAAGGAGTGAAAATAATGTAATAATACCGCATAGTTCATCAGATGAAACATCTATTCATGACGGTACTCCCTGCAGCCGCATTACGGCCACCTTTAAATACGGGCCAAAATAGGCGAGCGCGCGCAATCTGCAGCCGGCGGCGGCGGCGGCCCGGAGCTGGCGGACCCATAAATCGCCGTAGACGGCGGCGCGCCCCCGCGATCACAAAAGCCTCCCCCGAAACACCGCGACGAGCGTAATTGTGTTGCCGGGCTCCCAATTAACTTGTGTTCGAGCCCCGACTCATTACCCCGCCCGGAAGATAATAAGGGCGGACCGGAGGAAGTGGCTGAGGGGAGCGGCGGCCGAGAAGAATAGGCGCTTTTGAGGAAGCTCTTCGAGGTTTCTTAACCAACAGACGAGTGGCAGACTACGAAGGAACAATCAAATCTTAGAGAGAAGGAGAGAGGGGAGGTCTGCTGCTGTCCTCCTGCCTCCTGAACATCCCAACCTGGACGACCAAGTAAAACGCTTCGAGAACATTTGAATAATTCATTTCAAATCACGAAGAATATTTTGCACGAATTCTCAAAAATTTAGGAAATTAAACAAGAACTGAAAACGATTTAGCTTTTACATAAAAAAATACCTTTCAACAATATACAGTTGCCTAATTAAAGTGATGTGGAGACAAGTGATTAGTTCATAATAATAATGTAATTAATTCAAAAAAATGATAAATAATGGAAAAATTGGTGTTCGAGCACCGACTCATTACCCCGCCCGGAAGAGAATAAGGGCGGACCGGAGGAAGTGGCTGAGGGAAGCGGCGGCCGAGAAGAATAGGCGCTTGTGAGGAAGCTCTTCGAAGTTTCTTAACCAACAGACGAGTGGTAGACTACAAAGGAACAATCAAATCTTAGATAGACGGAGAGAGAAGTCTATGCTGTCCTCCTGCCTCCTGAACATCCCAACTTGGACGACCAAGTAAAACGCTTCGGGAACATTTTTAAATAATTCATTTCGCATCACGAAGAATATTTTGCACGAATTCTCACAAATTTACGAAATTAAACAAGAACTAAAAACGATTTAGCTTTTACATAAAAAAATTACCTTTCAACAATAGAGTTGCCTAATTAAAGTGATGTGGGGACAAGTGATTACTTCATAATAATAATTTAATTAATTCAAAAAATGATAAATAATCGAAAAATTCGTGTTCGAGCCCCGACTCATTACCCCGCCCGGAAGAGAATAAGGGCGGACCGGAGGAAGTGGCTGAGGGGAGCGGCGGCCGAGAAGAATAGACGCTTTTGAGAAAGTTCTTCGAGGTTTCTTAACCAACAGACGTGTGGCAGACTACGAAGGAACAATCAAATCTTAGATAGAAGGAGAGAGGAGAAGTCTAATGTCTTCCTGCCTCCTGAACGACCAAGTAAAACGCTTCGAGAACATTTGAATAATTCATTTCAAATCACGAAGAATATTTTACACGAATTCTCACAAATTTACGAAAATAAACAAGAATTAAAAACGATTTAAGTTTTACATAAAAAAATTATCTTTCAACAATACAGTTGCCTAATTAAAGTTATGTGGGGACAAGTGATTACATCATAATAATAATTTAATAATTTAAAAAAATGCGGGCTGTCGGTTCTTGAGCCCCAGTCCCAGTCAGTCAAGTGCGTGGCACGAGTCGTCGGGTCCTTACAAAACTTCTCTGGGTGCCTGGTGTGTTTTAAGTAAACAAAATGAGAAATAGCGCGCACGACATTTCGAAAGGTAAATTTTTAAGACTTTTATTGACAGAAAACGTTGAAATAAAAACTCTTGGAAGGCCAACTTTAGATTTGCAATTATCTCAACAAGATAAAGTTGCAAGTCGCAATATTACGCCACGCTTTATAGAAATATGTACGTTATTAACTTCTTAAAAAACAGATTATATTGTTGTATGTACTTTTTATATTAATTATGTCAATATACGTCATTTATATACTAGAAATAAAAATAAAAAAGCCCATGCCGAAACTAGGTACCCCTCTGTGCATTAACGCACGAGTTGCCACTTAGATTCTAATCGCTAATAAGATGCCCAGAGACACTCTTGACTGATGTCGCAAATTTGAATATTTTTTGTAATACTTAAGCGACGTGCCTTTTGCGATCAAACGAATCATCTAAATGATGATCGATTAGCCACACCTCCGATTTTGGAGGATATTACCGAGCCATGTTGGGCCAGATTGGACCGAAGTTTGATACCGTTGTCAGTTGTTAACACTTAGATCGTTGACTGGCGATCTGTTTTCCAGTGTCATGCAGCTCTAGCCGTGAGAAGTCTTATATAAATATAATTCAGTCAACGCTCAGATAGTTCCTAATTTCAGCTCGTCATGAATTATCATGGCTCTAGAGCTATGGAAAAATAAAATAGCCGACAGAACTGTGATGTCCGCACGTTCCTGTAGAATCTCATTATTGAATTAGTAGAACGTGTAGTAGCTACTTGTAGCAACCAGGGACTCTTTAAAATAAGGGGACCCAGCATATCACAGTCTATCACATAGGAAAAGTGAAGCCTTGAGGGGAAGTTTGTTTTCTGTTGACTTCAAGGTTATGTTATATGTCAGTGTCCAACTGCCACCAGGTTTTATGTGACATGCCAGTGCCATAGATTCGAAAGGAGGAAAAATATTTCCCATCATAATTCACAATTTTTAACTTTTCTAACTCCCAGATACTCAGATGTGTCAATTAAAGGTAATGCAGGCCTGTAGTAGTAGTTCCAATAACTGCAACCAGATTTTTCCTGTATCACCTTTAGTAATCCTACAATTCTCATTACGTGGGCATTATGTATAAGTAGGTAGTTCAAAACAAATCGTATTTCGAAAATTTTATATTATTAAGCAGGTAGCTTCAGTCAAGTCTTTGTTTAAAGAGTTTTTATCTACGACTACAAGTTTATTTTAAGTTTAAGGTAGAGGAAAGTCGCCTAATTTCGGATGGTTTCCTAATTTCGGATAGTGGTTTATCTAAGAAGCCATCTGTTGTTTTAAATTGAAACCTCACCCTATACAATGCAAAAAGTCAAATTAAGCCTACTATGCAATATTGTGGTGGTACAATCTCTCTCCATTAGATGGCAGCTTCAAACGTCTAAATTGCATGAAACCCAAAATTCTGGCTTAATATAATATGCTGGTTGCGAGTAAATTGTTTATTTTCAGAAAAAGTGACAGATCCATTGAAACTGGCTATTATAATGAGGTCAGAGGAAAACAAATGGGATACCTACCTATCCTAATGTCTCCAATTTTGTTTCGGTCCCGAAACATTGGAAATTACATCAAACAAGCTAATAAAGAAGCTAGAAAAAACGTATGTGTGCGCCTTTTGTTTAAATATATAGTTTTTACACTTGTAGAAAGTAGTCTCTTAATTTCGGATACGGTGTCCGAAATTAGGAACCTTTTTTCAGTCGCACCAAAATGTACCGAATTCATATACCGTCGTTTTCTTGGAAAAACAAATGTAGTAAAATTCTTTTGACAATAAATTTTGTTTCATTATAACAAGTTGCATATGCTTATATGAAAAAATAAATAAAAAACACTTCTGTATAATAAATACTTAGTAAATTTAAAGTAGTATCCGAAATTCGGCGACTTTCCCTTACCTACCTTGGGAGAGAAATAAAATCACAAAAATTTTATAATGAACTCCGAGAAAAACTACATCATTAGAACTACTAGTCGTAATCTTATTAGTCCATCCCGAAATCTGTGAAAGTTCTTTGGGTAGATACATTCAACAAGGGAAGAAAGTTCAAGAATACATATTACAAAGAATATGGAATGAGGAACCTGGTGACAAGGTGCAATAGCGACAAATTCCTAAATAAGCAAAATCGGCACTACTGACTTATACCACACTTATTACTTAAATTCCTGGAAATAATTGCTGGAAATCGATTTCAACTATAAAATAAATTTCTTTCATTGTCACATTCTGCACTTGTATACACAAAATTGTCAAGTCTAATTTTTAGAAATCATGGAAACCATTATTAATTTTTACTAACAATCAAAGTACCTGTTATATTCATAGATTCTCCAATAAAATGGCATACTTGGCATCACTGAGACCATTAGAATTAGGAAAGAATAGGCCTCACTTTGGAAAGTATAATGCTGGGTCCCCTTACTTTAAAGAGTCCCTGGTAGCAACCGACGGTCTCTGAAAAGACCGAATTCAGTAGGGGTAGGTACTACAGAAGTGGCGCTGTCTTTATTCCGTGACTTTGCTTTGAACAATCCGAACAGTACAAGGGCCAGAATGTTGCCGTCATTTCTTCAAGGCCGGGCTGAAGTTGCCCCTTGTAATCTCCCGGGCGAATCAGAGCGAAATTTTAGGAGTTTCGTCTCCTCTCATCAACTCCGCAATTAACGGGCCGGCGGCGGCGGCCCGCGCCCGGCGACCGGCTCGTCGGCCGGCGCGACGGCCGCCGCTCCGCCGTATACCCCGCTCGCAAAGAAAGGCATAATTTGACTGACGCAATTAAACTGCGTAAAATATGAGCCCGCGTCGAAAATTGAAAGAGCCAATTTGTACGGGGCCATTTATCATGCCTAATTAAAATGTTGATTGCCTGAGCAAACAGGGAGGGTTTCTACCTGCGCCGTTTCGGGTGCGCGCGCCGGCCAGATGGCGCTCGGCGTGACGTTGCGTCGATGGGCAACATGTGCTTAGGTCTGAGTGGAAATCGATGTATGCTCCTCTCATCCGGCAAGACTAAAAGTGAATATCCAGGTTCGAATAATTTTGTCCAAAGCGACACACGGCAAGCACGTATGCGGGTATAGTATTTCTAAATTCACTTGAAACAGAACAAAAAACTGTAATTGGCGTCACAAAAAGAATATAGGACATAAGCGTCACGCAGTTTTCAAAAATATACATATTCTACAAGCAACATAATATTTCACTTTTAAGGTTTTTTAAGGTTGTCGTCAAACACAACGTAAAGATTAATGCACCATATAATATTGTCAAAAAGTCTCTCAGTGTAACGTGTAACCCATGCAAGTATTAGGCGAGCATGCAGCCACTTTTGTTTTTACTACAACATCTATCTTATCTGTCTCCTTCACCTCTTTTCACTACTAATACCAGGTGCGGTTTAATATGGTTAAAAAAGTGTTCTGTCTGGTATTTTGTTACCGAGGCGCCTGTTCTCGAGCTACCCCGGTAAAATATAAATGAATTCACTTGGAACACAGTGATATACGGGGTGCGATCTGTTTCATAGCATTTACCACGCTCTACTACTGGTAAAAATACCAGACTTATCAGCATAAATCAGCCGTGTAAGGTTTTCAAAGGTTTTTGTGCTGTTCCATTTCATTTATACCATACGTAAGTAAATTCTATCAGTATTTATCACAAAGCCTAAAGACAAAAGACAATGTTTAAAATATTGTTAAAATTAACTTCCTTGGCCCCAAAAACATAATATATATGAAATCCCCTGTTTCCAACTCTTTTCATGAAGCTATTTTAAAGAAGCAATCTGAACTTTCCTATTAAGGCAAGCTCACATTATGTATACCAAATTTGAAGTTATAATAATATCTCAGTCCGTTTTAGGTCACTTAAAAAGTTGTTTTGCCGCAACATAGACGATAATTTTTTTCTTTCATACCCATGTATAAGGGCAGTATAAACAGTAGCCTGACTCTCTCGCGAGGGCTAGTAACCGGTTGTTTTGCTGCGTCAGATCGGACAGAGCCACACCCGTTCGTATTTAGTAATACCGTAGAAGAACCTACGCCGCAATAGATTCTTCTATGGTAGAATTTTACTTTGAAGATGAGTAAGGGACGTAGCGTGGCCAAAGACTGCATAAACAACTCAATTAATTATTGTGCACATAGCATTTTCCTTTCCTTTAGTGTTACCAGATCATTTAGAAAATAATTTTTCTCTATGGCGTCAAAGAATTAATTTATTGAATACGGTTCTGTGCGGTCTTATACTTCCTTTTAAATATTATGATTTCAACGGGCGGTAGATATTTTGTTGGGTTGCCAAAAAAAGTATCGGCGATCGAAATAGGTACCTATACTTAGTGGTAGTGTAGTATAAGTTTACAATGTGTTTATTGTTGAATATAAAAGTTTCATGTTTGGTAAAACCACAGACCTATCTATATAGGTCTGTGGTAAAACCTACCCTAATTTTTTGTAGATATGAAAGAATCATAATTATTATATTATGTCCTAAACTTTGTCATTTTCGCTTCAATAAAAAAATGTAGAAGAAAGCAAATTTAAAAAATAGTTTATTATATTTAAGTAGACACCCCTTTTTTTGTCTCAAATGTTTTACTTAGATGTGTCCGAAATATCTAGAGTCCACAGTCTTTCACTAGGTTGAAAGATAATGATTTGTATATGATTAAAAAGGAAGAAAATATTCTGTAATTTCACTAAAACAGCACACAATTTTTTATTGAGCATGCATATTATGTATATAGATGTTATAAAAAATATATATCTCCCGCCACATTTTGGATCAATGAGAGTCAACGATTTGACCCTTGTCATAATATAATCGATAATATTATAAAAGACAGTTGTTGTTTGTCATTCATTCAAAGTTTGAAATATTAAATTTTCCAAACAAGTTCCTAGAAAAATAATACTTTAATAAGGGAAAAAATATGTGAAAAAGGTGCAAGGAAACAAAATTTAGATTTTTTAACAAGCGACGCTCGGCGTGTCAATTATTCAGAAAAAAATTCTTTTTAAAATGATTCAAACATGAAAATGTGTTCTCTGGGAAAAATTGACTTTTTCCATGAACTTGTACGTTTAAACGTGTTTTTGACCAGATATCATGTTTTTTCGAAGATGCAAAATTGCTCGACTTAATTGAATACCCTTTGTTGCAGTGATTATTAAACTTCAAAATTTTAACTTTTTACCTACAAAAAAATAAAAAATATCATTGATTGTTTTCCTCATACTGCTTGCATCCAATAAGGTAGCTCCTTCCATAAAAATCCAAGCAATGATATGCCTCTGCTAGCGATAATCTGCACTAGTGCAATTACCGGTAATTGCACTTGTGCAAATTATCACTTCGTTGCTTAGCAACCGCGAATCTGTTGGATACAAACACGTACCTACTTCTTAAAGTTTGGGTGTTTCACACTGTTCTAAATTATGCAGCTTATAAATTATGTTGCGGTATTATTTTGCATTTATATAACTAATACAATGCATTTATATAACTAATACATTGCTAAATTCTTGTTATTTAGACCTCAGCCTCCGTTTAAATTTATGGCACATTCAGAAAATAAACCAACGCCGACAGGGTGTAGGTATAATCGCATTTGCCTTGGATACCCAAGCGTCATTTTTGTTTACTCGAACGCTACAATCGAAGCTGTCAAAATGAGTCGTTTTGGAAATGTAAACATAGAAAAAATTAATACAGAAATTATTAAATCGTATTCGTGAAATAATCTCGACAAATACCACTCGTGCCGGAAATTTTTCTAGATAATTTGATTCTCAAGCCCTATTTTGCCCATTAGCAAAACCACTCGTACAAATTGGGCTTTTATCTCTTTTTAGACTCGTGATCTTTCTAGGCAAAATAGCGCTTTCGAAAAAATTATCGATAAAATTTCCGGCACTAGTGATATTACATACGAAAATTCCATACCTACCTTTTTTGACCAATCAGAGGCTCGTTTTCTGCTTCGTTGTCATGGCAATTCAAAAAATTTCCGGAAATATTCTCACTTGCTCTCTAGGCAGCAGGAGGTGATTACAGCGGAAATTTTTTTGACAAATGTCATTATTATAATGTGACATTGTAACAATTAGATACCCGACAAAAATTTTGATAATAATTTCGTTTAATTTACGTGTAGGTATCTATGGAATTTTCTTACCGAATCCCCCACGTCCTTGAATTAATATCCGGAAATTTTTCTCTAACGCCATTTTTTTTAAGAAAATTATCCTTCGTCGCTACGCGACTCCTGATAATTTTCAAAAAATTCGTGTACTCGAAAAATTTCCGGCAGTAGGTACCTAATTCAAGCACTAGCGCAATTACTAGTGACAGTTTTAGAAAAAAATTAAGGCCGCAAGAAGTCTGATCATCCCATGAAAAGCAGCGACGCTGGCGGTTATGATAAATCGCACCAAAAATGGTTATATGTACGATTTCTCCGCATGTTACATGCGAGCACTCTTTCCCAACAAGAATATAGTGTTCGCGGGGAGATCTCTCCTCTCCCAATAAATCCGCGATATTTAAATTTCGCCATCCTACACCGGCGCGCCGCTCCGAAATTATAATACCCCACGGGACTCTATCTTTGTCGCGGCCGGGTCCGAAACCCGATCCCGGCCGCATTGAGACATTAATCATCGAAATTATTTAAATACTCTACGGATGTTTTACGGCCGCGACGCGCCGTAATTTATCGTCGCTCATAATTCATCGGCCGCGGCCATAAACAAAGGCGGAAACCGGCGAAAAAAAATCATAAAATATTCAATCTCTCCCGGGCGGCACGCCGACGCCACGGGATTAATATTTGACCGTGCGTGGTCAGCTTTAAAATGTGGCGAAGGCGCACGAAGCCGGAGACCGGCGACAGCGGAGATGCACGAGCGAGAAAGTTAAGACAGCCGTACACGTGGCATTTGTTAGGCGACCATCTGTAGAGGGTCATGATACTATAACGTACAATATAGAGAGTGGTGTGTCGTACCAGAGTAATATACTGGGGGCTCATCACAGGAGACCAACTAATTGACCAACTTTATAAAGTAGCAGATTTGGCGATAATATGAAGGCCCACAAACAACCATCGGTTACCAAATTTTTAATTTTTGGTCAAATTCAAAAATAAATTCGTACTTGTTTTGGGAAACAACCAGTGGCGTAACCAGAATGTAAAGTTGGGGTGGGGGGGGAGATAATTATTTAAAAAAAATCTTCGGTAATATTTACGGCAAAACTGTTGTTTCAAAATAAATGTTATTTAAAAATAAATACCAAGTGAGAGATCTTTGGGAGGAGGCTAAAGCCCCCAAAGCCGCCCTCCTGGTGACGCCTCTGTAAACAACATCAATTTAATTAATAACGGTACTTAAATAAGTTCTACAATATTAATTGTTAATGTAATTTAAATTAGGAATTAACAACGATATACAGGGTGATTCTTAACTTATGTGTATTAGCGGAAAAAAATTGTAATAAAAGTTTTTTAGTTACCGAGATATCCAACGAAATGTCTAAAATTGTAAATAGGTAGGTAGTCATTTTTTGTTACGTATTACTAAATTGTAAACAAGGCAGGACAGCCTATTTGGTGTTTCTATCAGTAGTGTTTTGTTATTTGCTGTGGTATTCGGAGTTTATTTTCACAACTAAATTAAAAATTATGGCGCGTAATGTCACAAACGCAGAACATATCTAATTTTATTAGATTTGTTCCATTATTATACTTATTCTCTACTGGACATAACTTACAATTTCCCAATTTGATGCCTATAAGTTAAGACTCATCACCCGTATATAGGAATAGATACATTACCAAAGGCCACTTGTTTTGTTTCATGATTTTAAAAAGATGTTATTTTTGGCATATTCAAGGTTTCCAATTTTTTTAAACGATTTAGGTTATTTTGTACATATAAGCAACTCAAATCATTATATACGATATACAAATATATCAAAAAACTATTTTTTATGCATTACAAAATGGAACAGACTTAATTTAAGAAATGGCAATGTAAACAAATTACTTCGTCTTCTTCCCCCCGATCTGCTAATATATACAGTGTGTTTCACTTCAAGTCGAGACAATTCATTATTTTTTACGGGTTGACCGATTTTCAAAAACTTTTTTTTTTTTAATATTGTGCTCCGAAAGATCTACATTTTGACACTAATTTTTTTCAGATTCGCCTTTTCCATGACCTACTACGATCAAAATTATACCCCCAAAAACTGCAAAAGTACATTAGGCATTTTTCTAGGAAAAAAATGAATAGCACAGTCGTATTGGCCTTACCCGAAAACCCTATATACCAAGTTTCACGGTCATAACTTATACAGGGTGTTCACAAAATAGCTTCAAACATAGCAAAAATTGACGTAAAAGTACGTAAAAAGTACGTAAAAGTGGCACAAATTAAGGGAAGCGAAACCCGCAACAAAATGTGATTCGGATTCTTTAAAAATTACTTTTTTAAAAATTCAGTTTGGGTCAATTCGCCGATTGATGACAATTATTATTCTTTCTCTTGAACGCATGATTAAACTAAAAACATAATACGCAAAATGTCACCAAATTTTTAGGTTTCCTATAGGGTCACGTCAACTAATCTAATCTGCTGTGCTGTTTCTGGGAAAACCTCTGGTGGACAAACAGGGGCGCTCCTGACTCTCCACTGGTTTTTACTTCGCTCAAACGCAACCTCAGCAGGTTTGTAAGTTATGTGTCGGCGAATTAATTTGCCCAACGCACGGACGGCCCTCTGTATTTGTTTAGGTCACTGAGAGCCTCAACCGTCAAGCACAAACACTAAAAAACGTGCCCTTCGGGCGGGGCGCCCCGCCGCCGGTTCATTCCGTTTTCAACCTCAGAAAAATAAAAGCCGAGCGTGCCTTAGTTAATTATTTAAAGTCGGCGACGAAATAGAGTCGTTTGTTTTTAATTCGTCCAGTTTAAAAGGATTTACCTAAAAAACGAAAGCCCGGAGATGACCTAATGTCAGGAGAAGCCTGTAACGTTGCACCGGTAAAGGGATTTGCTAATGTGCGGCGTTGAACTGTGTCTCTTTCCGGTCAAGCCCCATTGTTCGTTATTGGTTCACGGGGAAAACATAATATTTTGCATTATTATTACTTTCTCTTATTATTATCGCCTGTCTTACCTATATTTTTTGTTCCCATCTGCGATTAACACAATACCATCCTCTCTAAAAAATGTGGTTGACTTGGTAATGTCAGTGGAGGTTTGAACAGAAACTTCCCCATTATTCCAAGCATATTATACTTGAAACCAACCTCCGGTGCGCGCCATTAGAGCGCATAGAGAGTCATCGGGGCTATTGAATATTCGATGTAATTGTATTAAGGTGCATAGGCGGCGAGACATGTCTATTAAACCGAGAGCAATATATCCATAATAATTATCATTGGGAAATTGAAATTCTATAATTTCTACCGCCGCATTGCCCTCCATGCATTATGTATTGGGTGCGATCGTCCCCCTAAACCATTACCATTACATGCTGAGTTTTGGGGAAAGCTATAGTTGTAGTGGACATGCGAATGCGTCTCACAATGGATGTAATAAATATAATTGGATATCATTCCACAAGGACAATAGAAATGTCGTTCTTTATATGAAAGATAAAGCAGAAGCAGTGAAGACTATTAATACCCTTCCCTTCCAGTTCCCCATTTCTTAAAAAATATATTAGATCCATAAACAACATGCTATCATTCACTGGCGGCGGGGGGGGGGGGGCAGCTCCGGAAGGGGCCCCTAAAAACTGATCTATTCACTAATATTAATTTTTGAAAATGTTAACGCTATAAGGCTGAAAATCGGTGTCGACCAAACGACTTAGAAGATTTTTATTTCAGGAAACAATTAGCAGATTGTTAGAAAATTATTAAAACACCCAGAAAAACACGAAAAAAATTTGTGCGTTTATTTGAAGTGCCTTTAGTTTCTCTTTTAAACTCGTATTATTACGAAAAATATTCACTTCTATTGTTGAGTACTTTTGTACGCTCTGTTACTACGAATTAAGATTTGTGTTTTTTTTTGTATTAACCTATTATGTGCCATGTTTTTTATCTTCCCCGCATATTTTGACACATTTTTACGGCTTTTGCCGGCCTTTTGTGTGTTTGTAGCAGATAGCGTCAATTAACTTTATCTAGAGCAATTTTTCTGACAATAATTTATACTTACTTAAAATTCAACACTAGTAAAAGCAATTTTTTTAAATCAAAGTTTCGATTTATTTTTTGATTAAAGTTACGGGCCATTTTGAGATTAGGCGGTGGTTTAGTATGCCGCCCGTCCCTGCGTTGGTAGCTCCGTTTTAGCTGAAAAATTGTTATTATTATTATTATTATCATTATTAGGATAAATAGCGGAATTTTCAATTTTTAACAACTGATAAATCAATTCTGCGATGTCACGTGATGTTTTTTTACAAAGCACCGGACAGATTTTAGCATGGTAAGATTTTATATTTAAGGAAATTAGTAGATAAGGGTATTTGTATTGTTCAGAGTCCCTTTTATTATACTTAATAAATATTTTTCTTTGGAAAATGTTTTGTAATATAAATATCAAGATAAATATATTATTATGTAATATTAAATCATGTCCCATTTATAAAATAAAATGTGAGACATTAGACATGCCCAGTTTTTGTTAAGCTATGCTGTAATACTCGCTATAATACAGAACATTTCCCAGGTAGGTATAGAAAAACTTAAAATAAAATTTATATATCGGCCCTTTTTTCTTATAATTTAGCATCTTAGCCAAAAATTTCGGTATTTCCATATTTTATTACCACATGTATGCATCCTGGCAAAATTTGGTGGGGGGGCCCGAATCCTTATCGCCGCCACTGATGCTATCATTATATAAATCAATGACAGGGTTGAGGATAGAAGGGAATATTAATTTATATACCTGGGATATATGCTGTGGAAATTATAGACCACAGTGTTGGTATTACTTAGAATGTCCTTCATAATTTTGTCGGTTCGCGTCAAGGATCGGATGAAGCTGACGATATTATATTAAAATAGACCTTCACTTCATCGAGTCTTCTAATACACGAAACACAATTCACAACATACTTCAATTATTCACAAGCGCTTTAACACAGGGCCGTGCATAGGGGGGTGCGGCCGGTACAAATTACCCCATATAGGGTCCCGGGGCGTTGTTGGCAGGGTTGGCGTTGTATGTTGTATGTAATAATATGTAATATGTAACATTTAAAAAATACCACTCGCGCTCTTTCCCAATGTCATAATTTCTCTCAGGATTTTTTTCACTATTTCAGTGACAGTTGAACAAGGAAAAAGGTCATTTAATACCGTAGCTTGAATAAAAAAGGTTCTTAGGTCTACTATGTAGAATGTAGATACCCAGAACGGTTAACAAGTCTATAGAAACTCTCGCATTGGAATTTCCTTTAGCTCGAAAAAGTAATTTTGACCAAATCATAGACAACTTTGCCAATATGAAGGCTCGAAAAGTCGACCTACTCTAAATCATAGCCGAAAGAGTAACCTAACCTATCTACACACTGTTTATTATAAATAGGTAATGTAAATAAATAATCCTGGGATTCGACCAAAAGTTATATATTTATTGTTTCTGTTTGTGTTTGTGTTGCTTATAAAACGCGTTTCGGCATGTTTACCATCATCAGGTATATAAAAGTTGTAAATATATACAAATGGCATTTATTTTGCGAGATTTATTCAAAAAGTGACATTTAAAAACATAATTGTTTTCTAATATATCTCAAAAAGATGTACCTACATCAATAAACAATTTAAAATTCTTTGGATATTTTTGAAAACACGATTATTTTTATATGATAAAAGTTATTAAAAATATATCTGTGCATTGTGTTTTGTGTAGGTGGTAGTGAAGGAGTGACTTCTTCAACAAAAATTAATATATAACTTTTGGTGGAATCCCAGGATTATTTATTTACACAAGAACGACCAGGAAATAAGAGAAAGAAATATTGTTCTATAAAATATTTTTTTTTTAATTAAAAAAATTAAATATACAGTGCCCGCCAAAAAGTCTGCACTATATGGGAAAATTTTTTAGTAAATAACTTACGGAAAATTTGTTTTCGGCATCAGGTTTTGCTTGCTCTAGAACCAAAATTGACATAATCAAATGTTGTGACGTAGTCTTTTTTATATGTCAAATTTGACATTAATGAAAAAATGTCCGAAAAATGGGCTTATTTAACCGAATTTCGAAAAAAGTTATAAGAAAAATATGTTTCTTTCGCAATTTTATACCCCTGTGCAATTTCAAGAGTCTACTACGATTTTCACATTTTGCCCTTTGTTGCCCTTTTCCGTATTTGTTAATCCATAAAAGTCGATCCTATGTAATTTAAAACACTCATTGACTGAATACATACTGCACAATACTTAGTTTACGGTCTAAATATCCGTATTTTCCCTTTTTTTGCAAAAAAAATAAAAATGAGGGCTTGTTGAAGAAGCACGCTTGGTGCAAAACTGATCTCATTTTTAGAGATAAACACATAAATTCGATTTACAAACTTCTTTCTATAGTAAATGGTTGTAAAAATACACAAATATTTCTGTCATGCTGATCTGATCAGAAATGTCTAGAAAATTTAAAATATTATGTCCAATAATATCCAACAAAGGGCAAAAATGAAAATCGTAGTAGGCTCTTGAAATTTTGCACAGGAGTATAAAATTGCGAAAGAAACATATTTTTCTTATGACTTTTTCGAAATTTGGTTAAATAAGGCCATTTTTCGGACATTTTTTTCACTAATGTCAAATTTGACATATAAAAGAGACTACGTCACAACATTTGATTATGTCAATTTTGGTTCTAGAGCAAGCAAAACTTGATGCCGCAAACAAATTTGCCGTAAGTTATTTATTAAAAAATTTTTCCATATGGTGCAGACTTTTTGGCGGGCACTGTATATGTAATGTGGAGTAGAACGTAAATATTTTAATGAGACCAAAGTTTATTTAATTTATTTTTATTTTTTTATGTTTTTTATTTATTTATTTTGTTTTATTGTTGTTGAGAGGCAGAAAAATCTATATTTGTTATATCAAATTTAAAATGTAAGTTCCTTTTATATTTCTTAAGTCGTTATGTTATGTGTTCCTTATATTTGCAATAGAGGATAAAGACTGTTTGGTTATTTATTTTGTAGGTTACGTAATAAAAGTTCATATTTCCATATGGTTCTTTTCTTCCTTTGTTTTTGTAACACTTTTTGCTTGACGTATTTTTGAAAATGTGAACTTTGTATGTATACAATGTACATATTTAACACTATAAAAATGTTGAATCCTACATCCCTTTGTATGTAAAATAAATGTAATATGTACTTTGGCGGTAGAGGGGCCCGTCGAGATGGTAGTACCGGGACCCGTGCGAGCTCTGCACGACCTTGCTTGAACAATCACTTAGCTAGAGTAAATTGCATTCATCTCGCGTCTCGAGTTTTTGCAACTTTCATCCCGTCATTTAATTCATTGATAGCTTCGTTCTCCCCCTGGCGCCTTAAAATACAAAATTGGCCATAAAAGAGAGGCCTTTTTAGAACCCTATATTGTGCAGTACTGTACTATTTTTAATAATGCTAGAGAGACCCTGGCAAAGATTGATGTTTGCGCAGACTGGCCCGGCAACTTTGATTAGCTTTTTGTTCGCAGCCACGGAATCTCCGTTTATTTCCCAAAGGAGCGAGCCCGATATTCAAATCTCGAAAAGCGGGCAACAAAGTACAGGCATTCCGGATTTTATACCCGAAATAAGGCAGCTCTCGTCGATCGCTTGCTTTTCTCTAGTAACAAAATAGATATAGGTATGTTGTTCGTGCAAACCACATGTGGGAGGTATGCCTTTGATGTAAGTGAATACATGTGGATACGTAGACTTTTTATCAAAGCATAACTAATACCACTAGACCACTATACTGTATCTTTTTGTTAACGTAAAGATACTCATCTCTCCATCTCCTAGCCATTCGTTTACGACATTCTTATGAAGATGGAAACTTCAAAACCATCGTACAGGTATTTTTGATTGAGACCTAGCTATAACTTGTGACTATATCTTTGTGGCTACTGAACCGGCACCGTCGCAATGATAAAGGCCTAAAGGCCTGCCAGCTGGCGACACGAAACGTCACTACGTCATCACAGGGAGGTCGGGAGGTTGCTTTTTGAAGTTGTTTACGTTTACTTGTCTGGCGATTTTCCTGTTTTAAAGAACGTTTGTTGTGTGTTGGACTGTGTTTTTTTAGTAATATAGGACGTGGAGTTTTATTAATAAGGTGGTAAAACAGCAGTGGTTCAGAATAAAGTGATAAAAGTTCAATTTTAGTTTATAGGTTTTAGGTTGTGTCTATAGTTTCGGACTAATTTAAATCATGCCGTGGACGTGTTCCGTTCCCAACTGCAAGGGAAACTACAAAGGCGGTCCTAATGTGTCCGCTTTTTCCTCCATAAAGACCCCATTTTAAGGGAAAAGTGGGTTAAGGCCATCAAAAGAGATTTTGTTCCTACACAGTTTTCCAGGATTTTGGTTTGGACTGTTGGAGAGTGTTATACCTAACAATTTTACGTGATTAAACGTAACCACCTTGAAATCAGTAAGTTTTATGGTTTTATTTATTCTTATTTAGTTGTATCTAGGAAGGCAAATAAGAAATAATTGGCATTTCCGAAAATTTTACCGGTAGATATCTAAATGCACCAAAACCCCTTGAAAATGTGACTTTCACTTTCTTGGATTATTATTCGTGTTGTAAAACCATGAGCTATATATGTAAACAATCATTTTAAAGTGTTTTTTTACTAAATTTACCAAGTTGACACCTTGAAATTTGAATTTGGCGCCTTAGGCTCACCTTCCTTGGATGACTCATCGCTTTCAGCTGGCGGGCCTTGTTATTGCGACGGTGCCGACTGAACCCACCGAAAATACAAAAAATGCAAACTTTTCCAAACTGCTAAATTTATTAAACCTGCGAAGAGAAGAGAAGAGAAGAGAAGAGAAATAGTTCGTTGACTTTTCGCTGGCGGCATATTGGAGAATGGGGGGAAGCAGCAAGAGGGTGGGGGGGCCTCTTTCAGATAACAAAGTTCAATAATGAATTACGAGACATCATCCTAGTCGCCCGAGGAATTTAATAAGGAAAAGTTTTAACTTTAATCGGCGATGCCCCGGCCTGAATGCCAAATTATGTTTCGGCCGGGAAAATATTTGGAGGAAAGCCGACGTAGTTCCCGAAAGTTGGGGGCGAACGGCGGCGGAGGATTGGATTCGTTATTAGTTATTTTGGAATCTTTCTTATATAATATGCAAATAAGTGTGTTGCAGGAATACTTATATGTTTGTGACCTTGTTGCGTCGATATCTACATGGACATGAACAATATCAACATTATCAACAACAGCTACCTGCATTTCTCTATAGAGAAACTATGTGTAAACAAACACCGTTGAATTTGCATCTAGTTTTATAATGAACTATTGTTTTGTCGACAGAATTTTTCACGAAATTTCCATAATAATGATACAGGGTGTGTCAAGATTTAATTGGAAAAATTTAATAGGCGATAGAACTGGTAAAAAACATAAAAAGAAGTTAACACCCTGTATTTACAAAACGAAGCTTTAAAACATAGGTACATGTTCACATTAACTCTTCTATCTATTTTTACGAGTTCTATGGCATGTTAAATTTTCCCTTGTTATTACAACCTGAGACTGTATTAATTAATATTAATAATATACTTAATTATTAATTGTTGTAATAAATTAACAGTATCCCACAACGCTCTAATTCTGATTGCAAAAGTATTAACAAAAAAAAAATAAAACCGACTTTAAACATTTCCCCGTATGCACAATCAAATAAAAATTTAAAAACAAAACAAAAAATAACAAAAAATAACAAAAAATAACACCGACTTCACAAATTTGCCCGTATGCACATTTCAACTAAAATTTTAGAAATACATATTTTTCTCTTTCTAAATTGAGTTATCTTTGGATTTGGTGACAGTCAAGGCAAGCAATTTAAACCTATTTAGATATGAATACATCTTATCCTACATACATCGCATAACTTACTGTCACCGACTCCAAAAATAACTCAATTTAGGAAGAGAAAAATATTTCTAAAATTTTAGTTGAAATGTGCATACGGGCAAATTTTTGAAGTCGGTTTTAATTTTTTTGTTAAATTTTTTATTTCTTATTTTTTAATGAATTATTAAGAATTATCGAAATCGGTCCAATATTAAATTCCATCGCCCATTTGTCCACCCTTAGGATTGAAATTTTTCTCCCAAATTTAAATGGTACCACACCTAAGGTACCCCCTTTCCCATAAAGAAATAAGAATCATCGAAATCGGTCCAATATGAAATTACATCCCCTTTACAGGTGAAATTTCATCATCTTTACGGGTGGAATTTTTCCTTCAAATTTAAATGGGGCCACTCCTAAAGTAATCCCTTTCTAATAAAAAAAGAATCATCGAAATTGGTTCAATATGAAATTCCATCCCCTATTTGTCCACCCTTAAGGGTGGAATATTTTCTTCAAATTTAAATGGGACTTTTCTGTAGGTACCTAAACCCTTTCAAATAAAAAAAAAGAATTGTCCAAATCGGTTTATAAATGACGGAGTTCTGAGGTAACAAACATAAGAAAATACGACCGAATTGATAACCTCCTCATTTTTTGAAGACTGTTAAAAATACAAGGACATCGAAAAAATTGTAATTTGAGCTGCAACGTTTTAAAGCCCTGTATCTTGTGTTTGTGAATCTATAATTATTATTAATATGACATTTTCTCTTTAAAATGTCATTTTCTATCCAAAGTCCTGCTACAAAAAACGGACTCTGCGTTATAACCCTTGAATATCAAACAAACAAAAAAAATGCGTACAATATTTTTATCGCATATAATAAAACGAGAGACTGTGGTGTTATCGAAAATTTTTGTTGAAAATGGGTTTTCGCGAATAATTTCTGCATAGTAAAAACGGTGCCTGCGAGTAAAAATTGCCTAGATCTAGAACACTATTACCGTTGACTGACGTATTAATAAGACTCACGGCTATAGTTTCGTGTCCTGGCGCCTATGGTCAACAATGTATTTTGCATTGTATTTTGTCTCCGGGAAGCGCATGGTTAGCCAGAGAACTGTCAAACATGACAGCCGTGAGCAGTCTTTATTAATACGTCAGTCAACGCTATTACACTATATATAGTCTCGACTCGTATTCATTGTAAGAATATTTCACGAATGAACAGGTAGATAAGTATAACTGATTTCTTATAATTTCTGCTAATTTTGCGTTTAAAAATCTAGGCATACCTAGCAAATTATAAATAATATAAATATAACACTATTATCCCCAGGGGCCATTCGTAAATTCCCCTCATTCTACTCAACATATCGATGTACTTTTCAACCCTCTTCGAAGCTTGTATACCAAAATGCGGCACCTATATATCTGTCACTATCTGACGGTCTATATATAGAGTAGGTACTCTAACTAATTCGGATTTAAAGCTACGCGTATAGTTTGCTAAAAAAATGAAATCGTTTGTCCAACAAGTCACGATCTATCTTGGAGTGTAATAGCTTTGCCCCGCTCAGTTCACAAAATCCAAAACCACCATCGGACATTGTTTTCTGCCGAATTCTGATTCCCTGCGACCCAACGGGAATTTTTCCCCCATGTTTTATCGCCGCCCTTCCACTATAAATTTGGAGGAACAAAAGGGACGGTGCATGCAATCGCAGTATAGTTCGCCTCGGTCGAAAAAAAAACTAATATATTTGCCGCGTTTTCCCGATTGTCCCGTTTTTATTGCGCCAGTTTTTCGGGAACACGAACGCCGAACTCACTTTCAATTTCACGGCTGGCTGTGTCGGTCCGGACACCGAGGACGGGATTTGTGTGTCTTGGGGACGGGTTGGTGACGCATTGCCTCGTTAATAAATTTTAAAGACGATGGTAGAACTACTAGAGGCGGTTTTCGTATTTATAGGCCAGGGAAAATAGAATTTGACCTAGAAAAAAATATTAACTGCAATTTTGTTTTACCATATCGAAGTTATAAGTAAATACGTTGGTAGAAACCAACATTTTGAAAAAACGGAACCTTGAGTTACCTCAAAAAACACCTATTTTTCGTTAGAAATTTCGAGCAAAAATGTTAACTGAATTTTTTATACTCTTTAGGTAAAAAAAACTTCCCTAGCTAACATATATTAAGAAATGACACATTTTAAGAATATGGAAGTAATCGACAAAGAGGGAAAAAATCGAACAATTTTCTATTTCGGCAAAAGGCAAATATATTAACTACGTTTTTATTGCAGGTGACCATTCCCTTTTACAAATATAATATAACTTATACAAAATTAAACATTTATCTGAGTCGCATGTACGTCAGCTTTCACTTCTCATTCTATAGGCAAAAATATAAGAGGGGGTTGCCGACAGCGAAAGTGACGTTAGATTTCGTATTTTTTTAAGTTGTATAGCAAAAAATCTAATAACATTTTACCTGGTAAAAAAATTAGTACAAACATATCTGTCTTCAGTTTAATCATAAGACCTTAAAAGCATATGCACTGGAATTATTATTTTTCCCAAGGTTTTCAGAACCTATAAAACAAAACAGATCTTATGATTAAACTGAAGACAGAGATGTTTGTACTAAATTTTTACCAGGTAAAATGTTATTAGATTTTATGCTATACAACTTAAAAAAATACGAAATCTAACGTCACTTTCGCTGTCGTCAACCCCCTCTTATCTATATTGAATCATATATAGCGAAATTAAACATTTATTTACGGCGCATATAGGTCAACTGTCACTTGTCATTTCTTTAGGAAAGCAAACTTATTAACTGTTTGTTTTGTTTAACTTTTTACAATATAACTATATTAAATCACATATAGCGAAATTTAACATTTATTTACGGCGCATGTAGGTCAACTGTCATTTGTCATTTCAAAATACTTCCGTTACCAATTTTTATTTAATTTCAAATAATTTAACAAGACTTATTATCCACTTACACAGTTTAACAAAAATCAGCCAGTTAATAATTTTGCTCTCAAAGACAGCTTCAAATTTCTTTAAAATGCGATTTCCGGCGAAACAATATGTTTAATTTCAGAACAAACTTAATACTTGATTTTTAAGGTAATTATAAATAATAAAAACGCAGTTAATATTTTTGCCCAACAAAATATTACGCAAAATGTCATTTTTACATCATTCGGATACTTTCGCAAACGTAATCTGTTTAATTTAACAATCTCAACTTTATATACATTACTTACTAATAAATGCAGCTTAAAATTCGCAGTTAATATTTTTGCCGTCTTTATTACAACAAGAAAATGTATTTTTCTAAAAAACGCCCACACGCGTATGTTTATTTTTTATAAAAAACAATTCTGGCGTTCATTTATTACCAATATTTTGTGATGGCATTATAAAAATGCGGTTAAGAATTTTGTCTAGGTTTCGTTATTTTTTACGGTAATTTCCCTGGCCTATTTATATGCGTCAGTAACAAAGGGAAGAGAGGATATGTTATGCATAATTCTATCGAGAAGGTATATAATAAGTACCTATAGTAAGTATATTTTACCTACCACTAAGTATGTATATTTGGCATACCACTAACAAAAACGCACTTTACGCACGATAAGCAAAACGCGCAGTAAGAAAAACGCACGGAACACAGAATCATAGGTGGCTAAGTCATAGACAGCGTTAGCCTGTGATTAAAAAAAAATCTTTCATTAAATCTTATTCCGTACAAGGATTACTTCTATCACTGAGGTGAAATAATCCATCTGAAATTTTCTACCAGCTCTTGTACTATGTTTTACATTTTTTGTAGGTTCTTGCTGATTTTTAGTGTTTTAAAGAACACATTGAATCCAGAGGCGAAGGAAACATAATTTATTATGCCCTTTAGATGGATTCCACCTCAAAACCTGAATTGATAAGGTGCGGGTAAGGAATCCTTGTAAGGAGTAGCTAAGCCTACTAAGGGGATTTGCTAAAGCTCTTCGTGGGCTTTACTTGAAGAAACAAACAAGTTGTTTTGTTTTGTATGTGTTTTATTCGGTGGTGAAGAAACTTGGTCCAGAAGGGAAGCCAACGATGTTGTGCACATTTAGGATAAAATGAAGACACACGAAAAATATGAATAACATTTTTAATTTTAGTATGCTGGGTAATATAAAAATATAAAAAGGCAGTTAAATTCAGCATATCGCGATATCTTGCTTAAACATATTCAGCAGATTGATAAAAATCGGTAGGTGCTTTTTAAATGAAATAATTAACTGTGTTCGTTTTTGTGGGGTCTTTCGAATTGGCACTAAGAGTGACACGATAAGGCAGGAGTTTCCGAAAATAAGGACATTTTTGGAGAATTGGTGAACTTTAGCGCTGAATTAGATAAAAATCTCATAGCAGCCAATTTTCTGGCAGCCAAAAATTTCAACGTTTAATTTTGACTAATATTTCTTCATTTTCCAATTTAATCTGGTTATAAGGTTTTAAATGATGATAATAATTACCCTTTACACCGTATTTTTATTAAAATAAATCTATAGAAATAAAGAAGGGCATCAAGGAAAATTTTTTGCTGCCAGAAAATCGGCTGCTAACTTCACACCGGTTTAGTTAGGCACATTGATTTTTAAAACAGCCCCACCTGCTTAAATATTCACGAGTCGCCACTGCTCTGTTCCAGGTGATTGGGCCCGCTACTGGTTTTATGTATCACTTTAGAAATATCAAAAATTGTTGGAACTTTTTTCTCTTAGTGTAAATTTTATCAATTTACGATAAATATAACATCAAAAAAATGCGCAGTATAGTATTTTCTTTGATAATATTTATCGTGAATTGTAATAATTGTATTAATTAATTTGTAAACAATACAAAATTAAATGTATCCATTTTAAATATTAGCGTAATTGATCTTTTGTAAAGCAAACAGAAACGATTCAATTAACTCCGCTGTACACAAATTGTATAATTATTTTGAATTCGAATGAGGTCCTAATGCACTGGAAAAATAACGCTAATTATCTACATCTGAATAGAACAATGCTACAAATTTATAAATTCGTTTTCTCAGGTAAACACTTTTGTTTCTCCAAAGCTTAAAGTATCACATCGAGAATATATGTGGAAATCCTAAAACGGAAGTCAGTGATAAGCAGGAAAACAGGCTTAATAACTAACGAAAACTGAACATATTGATTTGATGTTTTAGAACATCTTTTTCTGTTATGAAGCAATTTTTTAAGAAAATTCTATCACTTCTTGAGGGCCGTTTTTCTGAAACAGTCGAGCTATTTGACCCTATAATATTCATCTACAAGAATGTAAGTTTCTAGGCTTGGTAGTACCATATGGAAGAATCTACAGTATAGGTGCTTCTATTGTATTACTGAAACTAACTTTAACCAGTACTATATAGCATCAGACATCAGGTATTACCAGGGACTCTTTAAAATAAGGGGACCCAGCATCTCACAGTCTATCACATAGGAAAAGTGAAGCCTTGAGGGGAAGTTTGTTTTCTGTTGACTCCATAAGGAGACCACAAGGGGGCTGATACAAGGTTATGTTATAATATTATCAGTGTCCAACTGCCATCAGGTTTTATGTAACATGCCAGTGCCATAGAGTCTAAAGGAGGCAAAATATTTCCCATCATAATTCACAATTTTTAACTTTTTTAACTCCCAGATACTCAGATGTGTCAGATAAAGGTAATGCGGCCGCCTGTAGTAGTAGTCCCAATAATTAATTGCAACCAGATTTTTCCTGTATCACCTTTAGTAATCCTACAATTCCCATTACGTGAGCATTACGTATAAGTAGGTAGTCCAAAACAAATCGTATTTCGATAATTTTAAATTATTAAGCAGGTAGCTTCAGTCAGGTCTTTTTTTAAAGAGTTTTTATCTGCGATTACAAGTTTATTTTAAGTTTGTGAGGTACCTACCTTGTGAACACCAAGAAAAACTATAGGTCATTAAAACTACTAGTCCTAATCTTATTAGTCCATCCCGAAATCTGTGAAAGTTCTTTGGGTAGATACATTCAACAAGGGAAGAAAGTTCAAGTACACATATTACAAATAATGGAATGAGGAACCTGGTAGGTAACAAGGTGCAATAGCGACAAATTCTTAAATAAGCAAAATCGGCACTACTGACTTACCATACTTATTACTTAAATTCGTGGAAATAATTGCTGGAAATCGATTTCAACTATAAAATAAAAATTTTTCATTTGACAGTTGCCACATTCTGTTCTTGTATACACAAAATTGTCAAGTCTAGTTTTTAGAAATCATGGAAGCCATTATTAATTTTTACTAACAATCAAAGTACCTGTTATTTTCATAGATTCTCCAATAAAATGGCATACTTGGCATCACTGAAACCATTAGAATGAGGAAAGAATAGGCCTCACTTTGGAAAGTATATCTAATGCTGAGTCCCCTTATACTTTAAAGAGTCCCTGGGTATTACCTATTTAAAATGTCATACAAACATTTATTTTTTTAGCACTTACGTTCACAGTGTAGCACTTCGTATGAACGAGCTAGGTAAACAAATAATGGATTTTATACTCTACGAGATCCATCGCGCCGCCAGCATGGTTCCTCCATCAATCTAAACACTAATTTAACTGTGTTTATTTTTACAAATGATATGTCAGCGTTCTAGCTGGACTTTTAATTTAAAATACCATTACCCGGGGGTTATTACCACAAACACAGATATCGATATAGGTGATTGATAACCGAAAGCGGCCCATTACGATTTATGAAAAATCACCTGGGACCCCGGCAAGGACACGGAACCAACATAATAACTTATGGACGAATATTAAATCCCATTGGACCAGGTCCACATACACGGTCGCGTTGAAGAGCGGACCATCAATTTTAATCTTCGACAATGACAATACCTAACAAAGCAGCCTCTAAAATATATCCAGTATTCAAAATATTAATGTAGGTATTTAATACAATTTCTCCAAACGCCTATTTGTGGCACTTGGTAGATCTGCCAGCACAAACATTTTAAGACTGGTCAAAAGGTTTAGACACGTATGAGGATCAGAAGCAAATCTCACCTGACGGTGAGGAAAGTAGGTTTTCGGGATTACCCGCTGTTCGTGATTACCCGTCGCTCCCACAGTAAACATAAAAACGTTGTCTATTAAAGTTTTTATTGTAAGTTTCGCGTGAGTATATTATTATTGTTGGTGTAAAGTTCTCTTACTTCCTATAGCAGTCCAACCTGCTATGAGCAAACGGTGCCATCATTGAAAACGCAATCAAAAACGGCCAGTGTTTCAATAAGCGGCATTATTATGGGCCTGGACCGGCCAGGTAGGTATATTAATATTAGTGGAAAATCATTATTTAGAAAACAGCGGGGCGCCTCGGGTGCGAGGGCGCTCGTAGTAATCGTGTTGGTTTATTTCAATAGCCCCCATGGAACGAATGGTACTGGAGATGGTGTCCACAGATAACCTCACTCATGCGCGGCCTGTTCTTGGTGTTCGCGAGCTTGTGTCTATAATCAATTTGGCTGGTGGTGTTTAGTTTAGCAAAATTATAGGACTGCAAGGTCTGCAAAAGTGTTGTTTTGTTATCTCATCCAGTTAATCAAAATGTGTGATATGAAAGCTCACATAACCAACATTTCGTTTTTTTTTCTCATTACTTTAGAAGTTGATTCTGCTTGTTGATGCAAGTTTAAAATGTAAGGTGAGTGTTATGGGAAGGTTAGGACACTCTTTAGAGAGAATACAGTATGGGAGAATTGTATGATGAAGATTTAGGAAACTGCCTGGAAAATTCCTGGCAGAGTTATTTATAATTTTGGGTAATAACATTTCATAAACGTTCCCAATAATTTATATATGTTATTTCTGAGGTTCAGTTGTTTGGTTTTAGTCTCATTCCTTATTTTCGGACTGATTAATATTAAAGAGGTTAAAAAATCTTATAATAGTATGGTCATTGATCATAATATATAGAAGCTGTCCAAGCTAGTACTAGAACACTAGTACTAGAAAGTTCAGTTGCATTGCGAGAAGAATAAATAGATATAGTTCGTCTTCTCAAATATGTCAAATAACCAACTCTTACTTAATTTTTCACACCCGATACCAACGATATATACGAATAGATACATTACGAAAGGCAACTTGTTTTCTTTCATGATTTTAAAAAAATTTTTATTGTTGGCACATTCAATTTTCCCTATTTTTTGATACTAGTCTAATTAAATTACGAAAAAAAGACCCCTCGAGCTTGCATTAAATTGTAACTGGATGAAACAAATTGTATCTTATGTATTTTGATGCGCTCTGTCCAAAAAAATAAAAAATAAAAGGTAGTCCCGGGTCGAAATTTTCTAAATTGGGAAAAACCGGGTTTTCCGGATTTTCCCATGGAAAATTGCTAATTAGGTATCTCGCCAAGTACTACCCCTATGGTAAAAATAAATGCACGAAAGAGGAGGCAAAAATAGTTCGGAAATTCATATACCCATATTTTTAAGGCGTATTTCTCGCCGCCAGAGGCGCTTATACCAAGAAGTTGCTTTTTTCGTTTTTTTTTTATCAGAACCATAAACACGAAATTCAAGTTGAATTTGTGGCGAAACTATAAGTGTTGGCCATAATATGTGCCTATAAGAGATTTTGTTTTTTTTTTTGGCTTTCAAACAAAATAGGTCCCGCGGCGAAATCTGCCATAGTTTTTCGGAAATTTGCAAAAAAACGGAAAGGGAAATTTTTTTGGTAGAAAGCTTACTTCACCTTCGGAAAGAGTGCAAAAAAATACACAAATAATATACTGTAAGTAATTTTAGAAAATTAATCCTAAGCCTGTGTGTAAGTTCCAACTTGGTGATAAGTTTGTTTTTTGTTCTCTAAAATCTGGTTTTTCGTGATTTCCAAAAAAACTTGAAATACATTTTGAATGAGATAGGTCGGGTGGCGAAATCTGTAATATTTTGCGATACATTTGCAAAACATCAATTTTTTGACCTACTGATTATTATGTATTTTCAGGCACTCTTGTAGATGGAAACAAAACGAAATTGCGCTATTGTCTGTAAGGTGCCCAAATTACTTGCTTGTTTTTACTCGAAAAAAATGAAAATGTTGGATTTAAGAGAAAACCACTTTTGTTTTATGAGCAATTTCCAAAGACCAAAAAATTAGTATTTTTCGGATATATTTTGAATGTGATAGGTCGCATGCCCAAATCTGCAATAGTATGCGAAAACATGACCAAAAGTGAAAATACAACTTTCAATAAATACATTTTAGTTGAAATGTTTGGAATTTTTTTACAAAAACACGCAAAAAGTTAAATGTTATCAATGGTCTCTGAAAATTGGTACGTAGGCCAAAAATTGCAAAAGAAACAACTTTTTCTAATAACTTTTATCGAAAATGTGTCAAATAAAGCCGATTTTGGATAATTTTTGAAGAAAATGTCAATTTTGACAGATATCGCAAGTCACGTGGTCGACTCTTGTGACGTCATTTTCATCCTCTGACAAGCACAAATCGATGGCAAAGTCAAATTAACATTTTATCCAAAAATAAAAAAAAATCCCTTATGGTGCCTACTTTAATAGTGACACTGTACGATTTTTGGATCCCGCGGAGCGCGTTTAACGAGACTTTTGTCGGGAGAATTCTACAACTTAGAATAGACATACAGACTTGTAACTTCGTACACATGTTGAGACGACATCCAATTTAGGTTTGCCCACCCTTCAGACCAAGTAATTGAAAATTGCCAATTTTAGGCAACTTTTCCCAAAAACCATGTTTTTTTGGTACTCACACAATGAACAATGTCAGAAAAATAGACAAAATATTTTTGACGAATTTTCTATAACGTAGTGGTATTCTAGACATATTGAGTTACTGAAAAAAACGAAATTCTAGTCATTGGGTGCATTTTTGGCATTTTTGTGCCATTTCAGACTTTCAAAAAAATATTTTTTTTTTTTGGGAAAAAAAAAATATTTTAATTCTTTGATATCTTGTCCGATTTCGGTAAAACTCATACAAACATAAGAATGGACATTCAAGAGTAAGCTCTGTAAATGGCATTAAAAAATTTCAAATAGTGTGCCTGTTACAGGCAACCAATGAAATTAGGTCATGGGTACACTTTGCCCCTCCGATATATGCCCAATTTTGGGATTTTTCTTGCGTCCCTCTGGATATCAATAGTCTCGTCCCTTACATTCAAAACGCATTTTTGTTTTAACTTTAGTGTTCGAACATTCAAATTTTCGGCCTTCAGCACCCAATTTTTTCTCAAAATACTACATACATTTCAATCGTCTATATCTCGGGAACGGTGCCTCGGATCAAAATTTTTCAAGGGACATGAAAATTTTTCCTATGCCTATGGTGTAAACCCCGTTTCAAAATATTGATTCGTTTCCAAGATACGCCTGCGGAAAATTGAAAAATGAACATAACCCCAAATTTGGGCCATTTCGACCCGGGGCTACATTTTTTTTTGCTTTTTTCGGAAAGATCGTCTCAAAATACATAGGATTCACTTTAATTCATAATGTTACAATTTTTTGCAAGCTTAAGTCCGTAATTTAATTCGACTATACGATTTAGTTTATTTTGTAAATATATGTATCTCAAAGCATATAATATACGATATACACGTCTATAAAATAACTATTTATTATGCATCACAAAATAGACTGAATTTAAGAAAATGCCAATGTAAACGAATTATCTCGTCTTCTTCCCTCCGAGCCACTAATGTAGAAGCAAAATAAAACAGTGTTATTTGTAATAGCATGAGTCATCTATTCCTATAGATATTATCCTTGCCCGATACATTGTTCAAGTATAAACTATGAAGTTATTATATGACTAATTGCCATTTAAAGTTGTATTACTTATTATTATTATTATTATTGTTACGATAGTTTGTTTTTAATTCGCATTAAATAACAACTTCTCTGTTTCCTTAATGTTTGTAATGTGGTTAAGTGTGGAAGTGATAAATCCGATTCCAACATAAGGTAGGAACATAATATCGACGATGCCCCATAATTCTAAAATCAGCATATCTCCGAAATTCCCTTGCTAATTTGCTAAATTTGCATCTTTCACAATTTTTTCGAAAACATAAAATTCTACCGCAAGCAGTTTAAATATAACGATGTCGTTCCATGGATAATTAAACGTCGATATGGTTTGCGTAGCTCCCATTTCTTCCAAATAAAATAGAGGAAATAATTAATAACACTGTAATTTACGATGGAATAAAATCCCCGAAGCAGCCATTTAAATAAATTACACGGTTAATCGT